>OX387375.1:4376735-6776735 GCA_947563715.1 Lycia hirtaria | reverse complement strand
GTTTACTATGAGACCGCAGACCTGACCGCAGGTGAGACTGGTGGCTGATGATGATGATGGATATGTTCAGAGATCGGTCTCAGATGCTCGGGGCTCCACCCACCGCCGGCGGCTTCGGCCCCCCTTCTGTACAAACAGACATAAACATGCACTTCTACACTAATAAGTATTATATTTTCTTTTTATACAACATAGGTTTGCGCTTGAACGCTAACTCGCGCGATGTAAATCTTGAGCGAATGTTACCTCATAACTCCATCATTATAAATTGATTAGGAAATAATATTTTTTTTATTTCAGATTGAACTCCAAACTTTATCAAAGTTGGAGCCATAGATATTCTACCAAAATCGGTTTAGTAGTTTGGTTTTTAAAACAAAACAACTGAATAAAAATGTCATCCAAGTTGTTTTTAAACTATAATAATTACATAGTCATCATGAGTAATTTTCATTGGATAATAAAAGCATGTATCTAAGCAGTTTTAGAAGAGTATTCTGCTATACCTTGTGTTCCTTTGTGTGTGTATGCCTACATGCGTGGTTGTGTGTGTGCAAGTCCCGCGCGGCAGCCGCCTCGCGTGCTTCTAGCACCTCCTGAAATGATACATGACCCAAAAAAATTAGGGACGTCGAGATGTTTTTTATTCCGAATAAGTCCGCAGTTCATACCAACTCGCCTGTTGGAAACCAACGATTTTTCTGAATACGTAAAAAAAAAAACATAAATCCTTTCGTGAAGTACAATTAGTGCGCAAAATCCATACTCAGCGATATCGGACCACGTTCTTGATGCGTACTGCACAGGAATGAAATTCATTGTCGCCATTTCTGTTTCCTAAGAATTACAATCTTCGAATTATCAAGGATTTCTAGCCTTGAAAATTCCAAGATTGTAATTGAATACATATCTTCTAGATCGACGAGCTCCATCCTCGGCCATACCGTCACATAATATCAGGCGAGTTGGTGGTCAATCGTAGATCTTGCATAAAAATATTACTTTGTTACTTTCATGATAGAATACTATTTAGAGGGTGATTTATTTGTCATTGGGTTCTCTACTCGGCTCTTGTTTCCATAGACACATTAACATAGTGGAAATTCAAAAAAACTGCATATTATTATTATTATATATATATATATTCCGTAGAGCGCTCGTATCGGCCAATGTTCCATGCGTGCTTGAACCACCGGGGCTCAGCAGATCCGACGGCAAGCGACCGGACGGTTTGACACTGGTGCCTTGGAAAAATGGCAGATGCTTAGTGTGGGACGCTACTTGCGTCAACACTGTCGCGGCCTCACACCTGTGTCGTACCGTCCACTCACCAGCAGCGGCGGCAGAGGATGCCGCTAGCAAAAAGCGGGAGAAATACGCGGCAATGGAGCTACAATATTATTTTGTACCCATCGCCGTTGAAACCATGGGCAGTTGGGGAGCGGATGCCAAAGGCCTCGTCAGTGAAATTGGCCGAAGACTGAAGGACAATAGTGGTGACTCCCGTTCTGCTTCGTTCCTGGTGCAAAGGTTGGCTATTGCCATACAGCGTGGCAATGCTGCTTGCGTTGTGGGCACCTTTCCACCAAGGTCGATGCAGGATGGGTTTCAATTGACGAAATTTTAATTTTAATTGATTACTTTTTTTACATGCTTTTAAAATTGTTTGTTACATTAATCTTAATATGATTATTAATTCATTCTTATTTAATTATAAATAATTATTATTTTTATATGATGGCTGGATTCCAATAAAACTATATATATTTATAGTATTTGTTGTTTCTCTTTCGTAGACTATTCAAATCTATAGAGATCTCTTTGTCACGCTTTGTTGGTCGTTTGCGCGAGAAAAAAAATGGAGAAGAAAACAGTCAACATATTTGTTGAGATCTTTGAAAAAGTGATGAAAAAATACACATGTACACATACGAAAAGAGAGTAGAATGATAGTAATGTTTTACCTGCATCATGACAGCCGCCTCCATGTCTTGCATGCGGAGCGCACTCGTCGCTTTATCCAACTCACTTTCTTCTATATCTGAAATAATGCGCCAACATATTATAAGCTATAGATAAACCGCTTAACTGAGCCTGTTCCTGAGGTATGGGAGCGGCACGGGAGGGTACACATGTATTAGCAATTCTGACGCCCGACTGACGTAATATAACTCCTCCCGTACCGCTCCCATACCCCAGGAACAGACTCTGTTAAGCGGCAGATCTATAGCTGCATACACGACTTCGCGTCGCGTAGGTGCATAAACCTAGAATAGATATCCTAACTTCCCGACTAATATTATAAAAGTAACTCTGTATGTCGTCTATATCTCTGTCTGTTTGTTACCTCTTCACGGCTAAACGGTCGAACCAATCGGTATGAAATTTGGTAAAGAGATTTTTTAGGACCTGGAGAAGGACTTAGGCTATATTTATCATTATCATCATCACCGTTTTTCCTCATTACGCAGGGCGCAGCCAGTTTATACATATATAGTGAATAGATAACGTCACAACACTCCCACCAAACCAGCAGGCGAGTTAGTTGTCATATCATAACCGTAGGTCTATAATGTTTTTTTTATCATCCCTGTTTGTACTGTCCCACTGCTGGGAGCGGGCCATCTTCTCATTGTGAGAAGGGTAAGGCCATAGTCTACCACGCTGGCCAAGTGCGGGTTGGCAGACTTCACACATCTTTCAAGATCATTGAGAACTCTCAGACATGTAGGTTTCCTCACGATGTTTTTCCTTCACCTTCACGATGTTTATCCCAATCCGACAAGTTCACAAATTGTCTAACAGCCCTACAGAACAGTCGCTGCTCGATAAATATAGGTGGGACGAGTGTCTAATGTTGAGAAAGTCCACTCGCCATGTAAGGAAAAAAGTGCAGGCGGGTGAGCAGGTCGCAGGCTGACGGTGTCCGCTTTAAGACGCGCCGCGTGCGCACGCAGCCTCGACTCGCACTCGGCAGACCACTCCTCCACCGGAGTCCTGGAAACATTATTACTTAGAGGTCGTCCATTAATCATGCGATGTTTTAGTAACTGTAAATGGTGACGTTTTAGACATTCCCGAGATCCCGAGATCAAATGTTTTTTTTAGTAGAAAGTATTTAAAAAAATTCGTAAAAAAAAAACATCGCAGCGAGCTGGGCAATCGTTGCCTGGCAATGGCTAGTCAAGGTCACGTGCCGATTTTCGAATTACATATCGAGGGTTCAAGGAAAAAAATATACATAATATCTCACTACAACCCTTCTCATGTGATTTTCTTTCCGAACCCCCTACCTCCCTTTCGTGTCACACGTGATTAAAGGAGGATCCTTTATGGAAAACTAAATAGTGATGTAGAAGAACAACACATTTCTAATAATATGATTATTGCGCTGTCTGAACCAAATGTGTAGTTGGTTGCTCAGAAAGACTCGAAGCCATTCAAGATTTCAGGACTATTTTTATACCAAAAGAGTGCCAAAGATTGGAATTCACTTTCAGCCTCTGTGTGCCCTAGTAAATATAACCTGAGTATCTTCAAGACAAGAGTTAATAGGCATCTCATGGGTAAGCATACTCCATCTTCGACCACTCTATCGCTTCTACCATCAGGTGAGTTGTGGTCAAGCGCTGGTCCATTTAATTATAAAAAAAGTACTAGAGTAGAACAAGTCATATAATTTATTTCCATATATTTTTGGGAATAAAAATGAACACGCGATAAGAGACAAAAAATTACAAGCGCAATCTATTTCTAAATAAATAAATAAAAACACTTAATTTCAATCACTTTCTCTAAAACTTTTCTCATGTTTGAAATTACTACACTGTGGTGTTTGACCGTGATAAACCGATTTTAATGAAACAAAGCTTATACTCTGCACAGGATCCTAGATAATACATTACGAGAAACCGCATGACAATATAGTTTTTATAAGATCCTACCGAACAGGATGACCGACAAAAATTTCAAAAACTACATTCTTAGGTTATTCATATACTCCAAAATAAAATAACTTCAATGTAGATACATCCCTTAGTACAGGTTTATTATATAACTAAGAAAGAGAGCTCTGCCATTCTACTGAATTACAGCAAGATCATTATCGGAATCATTGAAGTTTTCTATTTAACAAGTATACAATAGATCAAGTAACAGTCTCCCTTTATTTCTCGCTTAGGCGTCTGTTTTCCCCTACCATCCCACAACTCACTGGTGATCGTGCTGTAGCCAGGGCCCCGGGGAGAGTAAGGGCCCCCCGACGGCCGCCGGGGGGCCCTGCTCCGCGTCCAAAGCCGCTACCAGTTGTCTCGCTACCAACTCTGCCGCTGCCCTCTGTAACAATAATACTGAAAATCGAATTGCAGCTTTCCCGTCTTTTTATGTTGTTTTTTTTCAGTGACAATATACCAGCCAGTAATTTCTTACTACTGAAGCTGTCAAAACAGAATGTGCTTTTATTTTAATAGTGTCAATATGGGTAACTTTGACTCTGTTTTAAACATTGTACTTTTTTAGAAGGTTCAATCAATCAATAAATAACACTTTATTTTTTTTTCTTATTCTTTTTTTTTTAAGGTTCTCGTTTTTTTTTACGAAAGATTAATAATCTAATCACTTGATTAATTAACTAACAGTTGTTTGACAACTAATCTATTGGGTAAAAAATCAAGAACCTTCGAAAGAGGCTATGTACAATGTTTGACACGGAGTCTATCACAACTATCCATAGAAGTCCACCCACAATCCGTTAAAAAATGAACACGCGATAGACACAAAATGACAAGCTCTGTATTTTTTTCGTGACAACAAGGTACTGTGCTCTCTATCATGCAGGTTTAGCTTCTATAGTATTCTCTTTCTACGTTTTCCAGGCACGAAAAGTACCTACTGTTTTCATCCGTGTTCATGTAACTTCAAGCATACTTTTAGAGTTTGAGAAATGAAAATGTTGTACGATTTCTAAGAATAGATCACATGTAGGTATGCGCGTGCGAGATGTAAGTTACCTCCTGCGGCTCGCTAGTTTCCGCCAGCGCTAGCAGCACGTCGTATGTCTCGAGCGCGCGGTCAGCGGCGCTCAGCGCAGCGCACAGTGACACGCAGCGCTGTTCCTGCACGCAGCAAGCGCAGTATAACCTGACACATACACGCACTTATCTTTACAAAACACACTCAGTTTAAACTGTCCCACTTCTGGGCGCGGGCCATCTTCTCATTGTGAGAAGGGTAAGGCCATAGTCTGCCACGCTGGCCAAGTGCGGGTTGGCAGACTTCACACATCTTCAAGAGCATTGAGAAAACGGATTTATGCCCTATCATACCAAGTATGAACACAGGCTTATCTTTAATCAGCCCTTTAGGTTGGCATTATGTCAAAAAAACTGAAAAATATGCCATGTGTGTCACCATCTACAACAAGTTGCCAATATCAATAAAGGCACTCCCTTATGGAATATTTCGTAGAAAACTAAAAACATGGCAATTGGAAAAATCTTTTTACACACTAAACGAATTGTTAAACAAATACAATATTAATTATGCTACAAACTAGATTTTAAGACTGACTTATTAGATATTAAGGACAACTTTTCCACATGCCAATGAACGACAAAATAGGCTGGACCTAAGACGCTTTTACCACCTTGCTTGTACTCTATTTTTAGTGGAATAAACTCAACTCACTTACCATAGATCAATAGGTCTGTTTTTTGATAAAAAACAACTACAACACAACAGGTCAAATATACAAAGTTAACAGTATAGTTGTTGCGGCAATATTGCGTCGGTAATTTCATTTGAGTACTGCTTTATTAAATGGAGAAACTTCAATGTGGACGTCACATTCCAAACTCCTTCATCCTTCATAGGTTTATGTTTTTACCGACGTCAAAAAGAAAGAGGTTAACAATTCGTCTGTATTTTCTTCTTTTATGTTTGTTGCTGCATAACTCGGTCATATATAAACCGATTTAAAATTATTTTTTTTTTGTTTGAAAGGATATTTCTAGAAATGTCCCATTTTATCGAAATCAGTTCATTAATTCGGTTTTAAAACAAAATTGCAATTGCGCATTTACACAGTTTTTCAGTTTCTTAAACCATAATTGTTTCTTAACTTTTAAATATATGTAGGTCTAGGTGACAATTAAGCGGTATGGTCCTGTAGGGCTATACACAACTTATCGGATTCGAAATCGGGTCGGAAACTACATATATCTCGATCTCTGTCATTTCCATATAGAATTACAGAGACGGAGATATAGTTTCAGACCAGACTCCGTATCTGAATGATTGTGGATAGGGGTACTGATATGGAGTGAGGAGTGAGATGGAAAAAAGACTTGGAGAAGGCCGTAGCCAGATAGTAAAGGATAGAAAAGGATAAAAAGATAGAACGAGATAGTAAAGGATCATTGAGGAGGCAGAGACCCACAAAGGGTTGTAGCGCCGAAGGAAGAAGAGGACGTTCACCTGTGTTGCGTGTCCGCTGCGCTGGCGAGTGCGCACTGCAGCACGGCGACATCGGCCTGCAGCCGCTGGCAGCGTGCACGCGACATGGACAGCAGCGCCGTCAGTGTCGCACCTGCGGACAAAATAGTCATTACTGATGCACCTCACTGCTCAAGCTCAAGTTAAAATAATAAGGACAAAATACACATTACTGACGTAGCACGACTACCGCCTAAGCTAAAATAATATTCGACAAATATATGAGTGATGAGCATGGACAAAATCCGTACTCAGCGATATCGGTCCACGAATTTTTATGCATACTGCACAAAAATGGAATACTTTGCCATCTCTGTTTCCTGATAACTACAATCTTTTTCAAGTCTAGAGTGATAGATCAGGCGAGTTGGTGGTCAACCGTAGACAAAAAAAGAACGCTTGTCTTGTCTGGATGTTTTGTGTATCGTAGGTACAAGTTTTATTAATGCCGCTCTGTTTTTTATCGACTTCAAGAAGGAGGTTAACAATTCAACTGTTTTCTTTTATATTTGTTATCGCACTCCGTCATTTATAAACCTATTTCAAAAATTCTATTTTCGTTTCAGACGATATACTTTCAGACTGGTCCCATATAAATTTCGTCAAAATCGGCTCAGTAGTTTGTTTTTTAAAACAAAGTTGCGTGGTTAGGAATCGGTGTTTCGGTATTTAAACTTTTTTTTTTTTTATTTAGATATTGTGACTATGACTATGACCATCGACCGTCTTACCCCCCATAGCCACATTTTTGAAGATATAAAATGACTGCATGAACTTCTAAAAAAATCGTCGTTTGTAAAACTAGAAAACAACGTCACAAATATTCGACAAACATGTCAATTTGATCAAATAAAAATTTCATATATGTATAGAAAAAATTTTTAGACTAAAAATAATTTTATGTAAAAATATTTTTTTTCATACATAAAAAAAATGTTTAGACTAAAAATAATTTTATGTATGAAAATTAACTTTGATCGAATTACATTTTTTGTCGAATATTTGTGATGTTATTTTGTAGTTTTCGTACAAACGAAGATTTTTTTATAAGTTCATTCAGTTATTTTATAACTTTAAATATGTTGACTGGCCTTGTGGCTCAGTTGGTAGTATGTCAACCTGCTAAGCTGTAAGTCGTGGGTTCGATCTCCACCCGGGGCAAACATTTGTGTGATTAGCATGAATGTTTGTTCGGTGTCTGGGTGTTTTTATGTATCATATGTATATATTTACAAAAAAAAGTATATATGTAATATGTATTCTATCAGCGGTCTAGTTCCATAGTACAAGCTTTGCTTAGTTTGGAGTAAAGTTGTGAAATGTCCCCAAATATTTATTTATTTATGTGGGTACGCGCGAGCGCGACGGACATTGGTCGGACTACGGACTCTTTTATAACAAAGGTATTCTAGCTCAATGTCGGCCTATATCATAAATGGTGGTAAGTGACTGATTGAGATACCGTCGTTATTGGCAGCGACTAGCGCCTCCCGCAGGTCCGCTTGCGCACATACTTCCAGGGCCAACTGTTCAGCTGCCTCCGAGCACCACGACTGAAAACACATAAATACCGTTTTTTACCCGACTACGTAATAAGGAGCGTTACATTTTCCGAGTGTATGTATGTTAGTATGTTTATATGATCGTCTACAGCCTATTATTATTGTGGCTTTATTGATTTTGATGTGCAAGGTATGGTTAGATTCGTCTTCACTCCCTGAGTGTCATAGGCTACATTTTTGTAATAATAATAATAAAACACGGAAAAATAAAACAAAATGTGTTTTTTGCTGGACTTTACGTTTTATTAGAATTATTTTACAGAATGCGCATTTAAAATCTTATTAATTTATAGCGATTTTACGCAAAATTTCTCACAAAAAACGCACATTCAACAGCGTATCAACCGTAACGAAATCGTAGTTAGACTACAAAAATGCTTTTCTGCAGTAGGTTGTTTTGTTTTTCTTCTATTATACATACTAGTTTAAATTATAAAACTATTTTACCTCATCGCGATTGATCTGATTGCTCGAGTCAGTGTCCTCTGTCCGTCGCAACCGGACGCGGGAGGCGAGCTTGGCTTCACGAGATTCGGTTCGACCTGCCAACAACATATTGTACGGTCAATTTTAGTCAGTTTTGGCACTAATGAATATCGTCACGCGTCTTCCTGCCATTTGTATGAGGTCTTCTGTTCACCTTGTGGCTGGTCTTCCTACGCTGCGCTTGCCGGTGCGTGATCTCCAATCGAAATCTTTTCAATCCAACCATCAATTCTACGTACTATGTGCTCTACCCATTGCCGCTTCAACTTGCTAATCCGCTGTGATATGTCGGTGACATATTCGCTTTTGATTCGATCTCGCAGAGAGAAAAAAATCGTTTGCTCTACATTGGCGCTTCAGTAAAGCTTTCCTCCCCTCTCACCGGATATTGCGTATCATCCACTCAACGTTTAAGGAAAGAAATGAGAAAAACAAAAATTAAAGTTTTCGTGAATTCGATTTGATTCTTCTAAACCAAAATCTACGTGCTCCATCCTCGGCACACCGTCGCTAACCATCAGGCGGATCAAAGGATGGTAAAACGTAGAACTATTTCATATTAAAAGAAAAAAATCTAGTTGAATTCGTTTTTAAGTCTATGAATGTGTACGATTGATATTTCGTTCCTCGTTTAAAGACCTGCTAGTTTTGACGACGGTAGCAGCGCCAGCCTTAGTGACTTCAAGGAGATTAGCGCGTAGTACATGTTAATATTTACCAGGCGATGCGGTGTGTAATGGAGGGGCGTCACTGGAGCCCCGCTCGCGGTCGCAGCTGCCCCCGCTGTCGCCAGGAGTCTGACCCCGGCCCCGCCCGCAGCACCTGTAACACGCCCCCTCACATCCTTACTACACACCTAGTCTCAAGACTGCTATTTGAATCATCACCCGTTCATCACTCGCCAATACGATTTAACGACTATTTTGACAAATTACTAGTCTATCACATATTAATAAACTAACAATTTGTCATTAGGTTTGTTATCGGAATGTCTAAGGTCAATTAGAGTCCAAGCCATCCCTGAAATCTGGTAGTGAAATTTTAGAACTAAATTTGACAGGTCCGTCATTGTTCACCGGAAAACAGAATACCTTAATAGTAAGTTGGCGGGAATGCGATTGAAGCGCCGCCACCTATAGGACTTGAGTGGTGACGAGGACTCTAGTCAACGATTTGTTATGTAAATAATTTTTCAATCATTTGTTACCTGCCAGTGCTTAGGCATGCTTCCGAGTCGTGCTCTGACAGATTGAGGCTGGTATCGCACTCACATTCTCGTGGCGGCGAGGGGGTTATCTCCACTCTGTAATGTATATTATATGATTCATTATGAAATCATATGTGGCAAGGGTCGGTGTTGGTAAACGTCCAAGATATGAATACTCGCTAGTTGGCGCGAGATTTAGTGCAGGCATAGTGGTAACATTAACAGTGGATACCTTGGCATTACCAGTAACAACTTATGGTACAAATCAACTTTGATAAATTTCCTTTTCCTCGGTGGACTTTTTTATTTTACCCCTAGAAAATTAAAAAAACAGGTTAAATAAATAAATGTATGAGTGTAGAGCTGACGTCTGATAGAGTGAAGCGGCGAAAGGGAACGTGCTGTGCCGAACCCGCCTAGAGGGAAAAGGGCAAGACAATGTGATTATAATTATACATAACAGTTATACAATACCGACATTTAAACTCTTTATTGTACACAGTGTAAGCACAGTAGTGTTAATGTGGCTTTATTGCTAATAGCATTACCTTAATTTAAGGTGGCCTGGATGGCCACCTTAAAAGGAAAGTATCGTAAATAAATAAATATGCCGAACAAACATCGTCCCGGAAAAACAAATTCAAAGGGGAAACATGGATTAATATTTGATGTTCGTAAGAATCTTACAGGTTCATAGCGACGAACAGGCTCAAAGGGAAAACCCGGTGGCGCCACAAGCCAACCACTTGTTCGGCTGATAATAGCCAGTAATATCTAGGATCTGGTCATCATAAGTACAGAGGAAGATATCTGGTTCCCTTACTGACGACGAACGAGGAATCGTTCTGCTCGATTTCACCGGCGAAAGTGGATGATAATCCTATTATCCACCACAACCAGTGACGAACGATCGACAGTAATTATGTCGAAGATGGTAGTAACAGTCACCTGATTTCTACTGGCGCCGGAGCGGTGGCGGGGGTCCCCGGTTCCTCCCCACTGAGAAGGGACGAGGACTCGTTCTGTTCCGTTCTTGAATTATCCACTTCGTTATCCACCTCCGCCGGTGATGAACATTCATCTGAAATCAAATATACAAAATATCTATAGATAAATTTATTCTGAATAGACAATAGCTCAGTGCGCTTGACTTGGGCGCGCGGGCTCTTACACCAACAATAATCTTGATATTTTGGTGAATGAAGAAGATATTATTTATTTATTTTATTTTTATTTATTAGGACAACCAAACAGCTTTTTACACAATATAATATTAAAACTCAATTAGGTACAACTAAGCCAAACTTAGGTTATCACTAATAATTCCTGTTTATGTTAAACTGTTAAATGTGCAGTAACAAAAATGCGTCATAAAGGTAAAACATACAACAAAATAGTTTATTGACCAAAAATATACAACTATACGAATCACATACCTACTAAATAAATAAAAAATCTGTACAATGTACAATTATGAGGGAGCAAATCTCATTCTTATAATAGGAGGGTTCTAATGCCAAGCGGACTATATAGCTACCACCCTCAAGTTAACTGTAAGTTGAACTTGCAAAATTACAATTTAACTTAAACTACATAAATCGCTCTCTAAAACTAAGTCGCGATATTGTTTGAAAAGAACATGATTAAGCAAAATTACACGCAATTATAAGATCACTAGTGAAATTACAGTTAGTTTTGTTTGAACTACTCTGACATAACACTACGACAGACATTTTATGGTTGACAGGCTATTCATTCGACCACAGCTCACTTGACGGTGTATGTGACGGTGGAACCTGGAACGAGAACTGTCTCTCTGGTATGTTAATACCTAGCTCCTCAGGTATGGCGCGCGTGTGTTTGTCTGCGGCCCGTCGCCTGACAAGCTCTGCGATCACCCCGTGCAGCTCCGCAAGGCGTGCGTCATGCGCGCGCGCAGCCTCGGCCGCTCGGTGTCGCTCTGCAGCGAGTGCGCGAGCAAGGGCGTCCCTCTCGGCCTTCAACGTGGTCACGTCTTCGGGACGACTGCTCTGGGACGCGACCTTCAAACAAAATACAAAACAATTTTATTAACTGATGCCGATAATTTGCTAATGCTCTCTCGCTCTAAGAATTGTAAACTAGACCCCCAAAACGTTATTTTACTTTTTAAGTCAAAAACCAAATCCTCCGCTAAATGGCCTTGCTTTAAATGTGGAAGCCAAAAGAGGTTCGTTCACCGAGCGCCTTCTAGTCGATATCATAAATGTGGAAAACGGATGAAGAAAACTATTTTTATATGGAGGAAGCTCATACTTTAATGGATTAACAAATGGGTCAATTTTTGTTATTATTTTTTAGTATTGGCTGTGGCTGTCTCAATGTAGCTTTCCGTCCTTTTTCCAATTCCTACAAGAACTTCTTCTTGGGATTCTTGGGAGTGTGGCAGATATCGTCAGAATCGAAATTTGTCACCAATAGCAAAGTGACTGCAGTAGGTCATTGCTCTATGACTTAACCAATGCGCGAGCGAATCTAATGTTTGCAGGTTCAATATAAGTTCTATCGATCATAGAACTTTTAAATGCTTGCAGTATCGCAGCTAGCACGAAAAAGCGACATCGTTACATGGTTGATATTCCGAAAACACGTACGAAACGCTTTGACTCCACTTTCATTGTGCGTACCGCCAAAATGTGGAATGCGCTTCCTGAATGGGTCTTTCCGACTAGATATAATCTAAGTGTCTTCAAATCGCGAGTGAATAGGTTTCTTCTAGGCAAGCGCGCTCCATCGTAGACCGTAACTGTCGCTTAACACCGGGTGAGTTGACGGTAAAGCTTGCGCTTGACCTGTAAAATACGTACCAAAAGCCCACTTAATCCATTTTGCCCCGGAACAGGAGGCGCCGTAACGGGCCTCAAACTCGAATACCTCCAAGAAGACTCCCTCGATATCTCCTCTTCAACGTCAGGACAGCAAAACCAGCTCCTACTCCTTCTAACTGACCCATCTAACTGAGTCAAAGGCAATCTACCGACGACTTCTAATTCAGCCAACAAAGGTTCTTTTTCTTTCGTCTCAGGCATGGGGAAAGTACCCGCTGTGGAATAAGTTTCTCCTTTCCTAGCATTTTCGGAAACCCGATCACGTAGTGGAGGAACCTCTCTGATTGGTCCGTCATTTATCACGTCATTTGCTTCAACGTACTCACTGAGTTCGTCTGCGGGTTCTGATTGGTCTATCTTGCGTGGCTCTGATTGGTCGGTGCGTTTTAACCTTTCTAGATCAGCGTAGTAGTAGGCGGTTGAACGGGGTGGTTCAGAAAGGTTTCTGGAGGTCATTGTGTGACATTTTTTTGAGTCTTGATAGGTGTACGTTCGGGTACTTGGTGTAGTCATTTTGCACTGTATGCGATTATTTAACACTTTTTTTTCAATCACGGCTCATTCTTTTTATTCTACATTTGTTTGTTTCATTTCTAGTGGATTTAACAAGAATACAAAATAAATCAATTTAAGTTTGTGGTAGTTTGTATTTGACACATCTTTTACTTAGACAATATCAAGGTGGCATTACAACGTACCCAATAGCAAAAAAAAAAACATGACAAGTGCGAGTCAGACTAGCCCACCGAGGGTTCCGAACAAACTAGTAGATAAAAGGGGGAAATTATATATATTTTTTATATTTTCTTTAATAAATCGAAAAATATACATCTTAAAAATATTTAAAAACCTGTTTTAGCTTGTGCTAATGAAGCTCTTTCATATGATACCCCACATGATACGGTTAAAGCACTGTAAAATTTGGACAATCCTTCCATGCATAAGATCCTATTTTTTTGTGATTAAATTAAAAATTTACAGTTTCAGATTTTTTTCTTTATGTGTACTATATATGTATGAGAATGCTTTTAGCCAAATTTCACCGTAATAGGTCAACGGGAAGAACCCCATACGTTTTGATTCCCTTGCGAGTGTCGAAATATACGTTTTTTGCGACATATTCGGCTGTAACTTTTTTTATGAAACTGAGAAGTTTAATTTTTCTCTCTGCAGCAAGAGACTATGGATCTTCGTATATGTTTTTAATTTCAACTCGATACCTTCACGCGTTCCCGAAATATAGGTCTTGACAGACGGACAACAAAGTGATCCTATAAGGGTTCCGTTTTTTCCTTTTGTGGTACGGAACCCTAGAAAACATCAAGAAACCAAGTGCTTGGGGTTACGTTTTTAGTACTAAGAGGAAACCTTATAAATTAATACTGTGCCCGGAATGTATCCATTTGTCTGTTTGACTGACCGTCAAAAATATAATTTTGAACCGCAATTGGTTTATCTCCGGCTATTTTTTAAACAAAATTACACTTTCATATACATATAAGTAACTCCAGTAATACAGTTTAAAATTTTCAATGAAGATTATTTTAAACATTCTGGATTACAACTTTTTTAAGTATCTTGAGAAATATGTAGTTATGTACCCATAGTAACTGTAGTGATATATGTATATTGTGCGTGTCGCGGTAGATTCTTGGTCAGTTATTTAATTCGGGTTAATTTTAGCACAGAGTGCAACAATGTCCTAGGATAGCTATAGAAATGATATCTGCCCCAGAGCCAGTACTTATTTCAATCGCATCGTTGTTTGTGTCATAGATAATAATAATAATCTTCATTGTTATAGATACATAAGCCATTCTAATTCAGTAAGTTACAATTATAAGGTTTGCAAATTTTACAATCAAAGCTTACGGTGACTAATAGTGAGTTCACAGAACCTACACTAAGCAGAGCTTGTATTGTAGGTTTCAATAGAATCCCTAACACGTAACATAAACATAAAAGGTCGCCGCGGGTAATTGGGTCCATCGCTGGACCGTTCTTCAAACAATTATCTGCTCCAATAATCATGGGTCAAGCGAAATTGAGCTGTAAATCGATAGCGCAAAGTTTATTTTTGTGTCAGTTTGTCGACCTGGCGATCTATCAATAATTCTAACATCTATTACCACGATTCATAGTAGATTCTTTGGATAGGTGGCCGTAAGTGGTATTTACATCTGCGAGCAGAGTCGGATGACACATTAAACTGGGTTCTGGTAAAGGTACTATTGCTAGTGTAGTGCTTCGGATTCGTATTAAGTCGAAGTAGGTACTCTGACACTCTCTCTTCTCTGACAGTAGAGCTAGCCATTCAGTTCGACTACCAAAAAGGATATGGATATGGTATCTATAGGTAACCTGTAACACAAAGGAGGTAAAGACGAATCTAACGACATCTCATATCAAAATCCGTCAAGCCGTACAGGTTACGGCAGAAATGAATCACAAGTCACGGCCACAAACTGGCTTGTGGCTCAGTTGGTAGTGTGTTTACGTCTACCTGCTGAACTGAAAGGTCGTGGGTTCAATCTCCGCCCAGGGCAAACATTTGTGGATTAGCATGGATGTTTGTTCTGTCTGGGTGTTTCTATGTATCATATGTATATATTTACAAAAAAAAGTATATATGTATTCTATTAGCCATCTAGTTCCATAGTACAAGCTTTGCTTAGTTTGGGCTAGATGGTGTTGTGTGAAATGTCCACAAATATTTAAAAAAAAAAAAAAAAAAAAAACTTAAGTTTAGATAACGAAAATTACAAGACAGACAAACATACACACAAAATATCGCAGACCGAAACGCAGGGCGCAAGTAGTAATGCATACCTTGCCCATATAAACAGGGTGTGGCCAAACTGTGCATCCATATAAAGATCACAGTATAAGGAGTGGACATCCTGTATGCATTCCATATTTACATTCAAAGTTTGATAGCAAGGCGACTAACTGATCGTTCCAAGGTTCGATTTCAATTCATTATTATTTGAATAAGATATTTCAATCAATTTTACGCAAACAAGCAATTAATATAAATACGTGTGTATATAAATAAAAATGTGTTTACAAAATAGGCACTTCAAAAATTACACACATCCGATTGGTTTTTTTTTTTTTTATCAGCCCTGTTTTGTACAAACTGTCCCACTGCTGGGAACGGGCCATCTTCTCATTGTGAGAAGGGTTAGGCCATAGTCTGTCACACTGGCCAAGTGCGGGTTGGCAGACTTCACACATCTTCAAGATCATTGAGAACTCTGACATGTAGGTTTCCTCACGATGTTTTCCTTCACCGTTTGAAGTTGGCGGCAATCAACAATACTATAATATTATTTATTGATTTAAGCAAAAAGACTTGTTCGAAAGTTTTGACCATCCCACGTGACACCTCCGTAGCCAAAATGAAGGATCCTAAAGGCTCCCAGGTACAGATCGGCATGATGCAAGTTCAAATCCCGTCGGATGTGTGTAATTTTTGAACTGTTTTGATATAATAATTATATTATATAAAACTTATAGACTGTATCAACTTATATATGTATATAATCCGTATATTACAAAGGACTCTGTGAGCAAAGCCGAGCAGACATAAAAGAAAGCAAAGTGTAATTCTGTTGTTGTTATTGTTAACTGTGTACTCATTTTATATTCTATTTTAGTATGGATCGTTATATTTACTGATGTCGTACATATAATATTATTGTAAGCTAAAGGATGGCGCTGAGTTTTTTTGCTCGTTCTTTCTCAAAAAGTATCTAGTTCCTTTCGAATGTGGCATAGAATCATAGCAAAATCATGGAATCTCTAGGGGTCTATGAAATAAAAAATAAACCCTGAACAGTAATACATATGAAAGTTGAGTATTCTATACTCAACGTTGTTTTCTTCTATCCGCTAGCATCTGAAGATATTTGATAAAATATATACTTTGTTAAAACTTCCAAATACTAACGGATATCTTGTGTACCATACCATTCAACATTCAACTTTATTACTACAGACGCAATGACAAAATTTTAACGCTGTCAAATTGAGCATGTAGAAAACCGTATGCCACCTTCTCTTGGGAAACCATAAGGTGACGTTCAGAGTCGCGCGTAGCCGGCGACAGCGCTTTTCAAATCATTACCGCGTGTTTCTACTGCCGCTACTTTTCCAATCTACCACATCGTGTATCGTTGGAAAGGTAATCAAAAAACATTTGGGAGTGTGCGAAAAACACTTTTTCAATTTAAGAATCCGCTTTAAAGTGTAAATTACGCATATGTTAGAGTCAAATGTCCCTCCATCTACCGGATAAAGAATGGCTTTGTAGTTATGACAACAATCATGCTAGTGGCATATTTGATGAAATTAAAAAGAAAAGTATCACGCCTAAATAAACTTTACAAGTCAGAAATCAGAAAATATTTATTGTATAACTGTGTACAAAGGTGGTAGTATAAAAATAAGTTTCAACAGTTTGTCCATCACGAACATACAATATTACTCGTAACTTTTTTTTTTACAATGACAATATACTATGCTCATAAATTATAGGTATAGTTATGTTCTATACAGCCAAGACAGTGATATAAAAGACACTACAAACATTTATTCATGTCTTCAAGTTAACGGTTAGGTATAGCCGATCAACTTAAAAAAATTACTTTGTGAAAGTAAGAAATTAAATTTTTGTGCAAATTTCATTTAAACTGACATAATTAAGTTAATTCGTAATTCGTAAGTTCATATTATCAAACAGAAGGCCCTGTTTTAAGTTCTACGGAACTCGAATTTGCGCGTGGCATGCACGCACTTAGCTTTTGTTTGCTTCAATTTTCAGTGCTCTTTTCATATTTAAAGAAAAATTGGAATAAATACCTGGAACATTTTTGAATATGGGAAAAATTAAACGTCTTTTTACCCGACTGCGTAAAAAGGAGGGTTATGTTTTTCGAGTATGTATGTATGAATGTATGTTTCTGTATGATCACCTTACAGCCTAAGCGGCTTGACCGATTTTAATGTGCAAGGTGTCGTTAGATTCATCTTCAGATCAAAAATGCATATTTCGACATTCGCAAAGGAACCAAAACCTATTGGTTACTTTCCGTTGACCTATATTGTGAAATTTGGCAAGAAGCATTGTCATATTATAGTACAGATAAAGGAAAAAAACTGAAAACTGTACATTTTTAATTTAATCACAAAAAATTGGGTCTTTATTTCAAAATTGTTAAGTGCTTTAACAGTATCATTTGGGGTATCATATGAAAGAGCTTCATTAGCACAAACTAAAACAGGGTTATAAATATTTTTAAGATGTATATTTTTCGATTTATGAAAGAAAATATAAAAAAATATATAATTTCCCCCTTTTATCTACTAGTCTGTACGGTATCCTCGGTGGGCAAGTCTGACTCGCTCTTGTCCGGTTTTTATATGTTCACAGACGATTTATATGTTCTAACGCGTCACATAAGACTGTGCTGAAGCCGAAAGCCGAGCTCGTGGTTGGCTTGACTTGACTAGCATGATAACAACTAGCGGGCTCAGCTAGTCATGAACACAGAAAAAATCATTGTAAATATCGGAAGTTATGAGGACGGCGAGGGCACGGAAGATTAGTAGTTACAGTTTCAGCTTTATCGCAAAGTTTTAGTGCAAACGCACCCTTAACGTTAGGTGGCACCCCTCCCACTTTAGGGTGTCAGGTACCACCCCCTTTAGGGATCGAAACCTTGACCGTGAGACAAACCGTCATATACGAGTAACTATGGATATAACGAAAGATGTCTTCAAAAGACATCTGTTTTTGTTTAGTGTTTTTTTTTATGTTTAGCAAACTAACCATGAAGGAGGGCTATTTTCCAGGTGTATATTTTGCAAATCCTGTAGCCTAGTCGGTAAGACCGATTTTAACGTATGTGGAATATGTTTAGATACGTTTCTACTTCTCGATTGACATAATATGCTACTGTTTGCCAGCCGGTGCTCTTTTTTATATACAACCTTGCCCAAATATATTACCTATGGTCTATTAAACACTGGCAACTCATAATATATTAAAAAGTTACCTAATCTGTTTAACAATAGCCTGAACGGCAACATCAAACGTTAATTTTAAACAATTTAATTGTACTCCATTACTGATGGGCTCAAACAGAATGTTTTACCCGACTGCGCAGCAACGAAGGTAATTTTCGGGTCTACCTATTTGTGTATGTTTATATAAATACATATATTACTTCCTACAACCTAAACAACTTGACGGATTTTGATGTGCGGAATGTCGTTAAATTTGTATTTTCTTCCATCATAGGTTACATTATTAGGATTCCGTTCCTCAAAAGGAAAAAAAAATAACGCACATAGTCCCCTCACGCCTATTAAGTTCATAATATTGTTACGGGAAGTGGGTATAGGGATTGGAAGGAAACAACGATGTTATTCAAGCCCGTATAATTCGTTGACACGTGGTGCCTTCCACAGAGCACTCACAGTCTATAACACAAACACCGACAATAGTTACAGAATCGACGAGCTACAAACACACAGAGTATGTGTTCCGACCAACACACTACTACTATAACGTCTCTTCACTATACTGTTCACTTCAACACTTCACTTTCACTTGTAACTTTTCTTCTTTCCTGTATGCTACTCGTATCTGAACTGCCCTCTGTCCGCGACTGAAGCTCCTTATATACCCCGCAGAACCTTCTAGAAGCTTTTATTTCGATAGTCATTTCGTTCGTCATTTGTTTCGTTCCAGAATGTTCAATTTCGATCGTCTTTTCGCTCGTCTTTTGTTTTTATCATTTGTTTCGAACTTTCTAAAATGTTGACGAGATTCTTTATTTAAATAGTCGAGGAGTATTTCCTTCTAGAAATATCACCATCATCATCATCATCGTTACACTACCCCCTCCTTAGACATGCTCGTCTCGAGCATCATTAGAGCCGTAGTATTGTGCTAACCTATCCACATGCACAACTTTCGCAGGACTTCGTGACGTTTTCCGAATTCTGTAAGTTACGTCGTTGAGCTTTGTAATAACTTGATACGGTCCCTCCCAGCTTGGCTGTAACTTCGGTGATTTACCTAGCTTTCGCACAGGGTTGTGTAGCCAAACTAAAGAACCTTCTTCAAATCCTCTTGAGTTAACATTTCTGTCATATCGCGTTTTCATCCGATCGCTGGCACGCAAATTGGCTTCCCTCATGTGTTGATGTACGTCTTCCATACGCTTTCTTAGTTCATCTGCATATTCTGTGACATATCTTGGTGCATCCGGAGGACACCCTGCCAAAAGCGTTGCTGGAAGTCGAAGCTCTCTGCCAAAGTTCGCTCGAGCTGGCGTAGTACAAGTACTTTCATGAACAGCCGTTCTATATGACAAAAGAAACAGAGGAATATACTCGTCCCAATTTCTCTGATGTGAATCAACCACTTTTGCCAGATGCTGCTCCAAAGTTCGATTAAAACGCTCCACCATCCCGTCGGATTGTGGGTGATATGGTGTAGTTCGCGTTTTATGTATCCCCATTAACTTACAGATTTCCTGGAACACATGCGATTCGAAATTTCTTCCCTGGTCACTATGAATTTCAAGTGGTAACCCAAATCGACAGAAGACCTCGTTCACCAATTTTCTCGCTACAGTGACAGCTTCCTGATTAGGTAACGCAAACGCTTCAGGCCATTTCGTGAAATAGTCCATAACCACGAGAATATAACGATTTCCATTATTGGACAAGGGAAATGGACCGGCAACGTCTATTGCTATCCGTTCCCAAGGAGCTCCGACGTTATACAACCGTAACGCCCCTCGACTCCGTGTATGGGGTCCGTTAACCGAAGAACATCGTTCACATTTCCTGCACCAGTCCTCGATATCTTCCTTGCAATGTAACCAATAATAACGTTGCCGTATTTTCATAAGTGTCCTTTTTACTCCGAGATGCCCACCCGATGTTCCGTCATGGTAAACTCTTAGTACTTCCGAAATTTTTGCTTTCGGTACAATAGTTTGTAGATGGGTGTCGTTTCCAGACACGTTTTCCCATTTTCGATGCAAAACTCCATCACAGAGGACCAAACTATTCCACTGTGCCCAATAACTTTTAGTGATTGCGCTCATACCAGATATCTCACTCCACCCGGGACGAGGAGCTCCACTTGTCATCCAATCCAGAATTGGTTTCAAATTTTCATCCTCATTTTGAGCTCTACGCATAGCATCGTTGCTAAAGTCATCATCAAGGGCATCTGTTCTAATCAGTCGGACTGTAACTTCATCTCTTGCTTCCTGTCTTCCACAATGCTTACAATTCTCAGAGCAGGGCCGTCTTGACAAAGCATCAGCGTTTCTATGGGAACTTCCACTACGATGCTCTACCTCAAAATCGAATTCTTGTAGTTGCTCAATCCAACGTGCAACCTGTCCTTCCGGATTTTTGAACTGCAGTAACCACTTCAACGCCGCGTGGTCTGTTCTGACGTGAAACTTCCGCCCTAGCAAATACTTCTTGAAGTGTTGTAACGTTTTTACTACAGCTAGTAGTTCTCTTCTCGTCACACAATAGTTCCTTTCAGGTTTGGACAACGATTTACTGAAGTAGGCTATGACCACTTCCCCGTCCTGTGTCTTCTGTGACAATGTTCCTCCGATGCCTACATTGCTCGCATCGGTGTCAACTATAAAATCACCATTCGCATCAGGATATCCGAGAATTGGAGTTTCACATAGCCGATCTTTCAATTCATTAAAAGCTGCCTCACATTCTTGGTCCCAAACAAATGGCCGTTTTTCTTCTGTGAGTCTATGCAGTGGTTTGGCAATATCGGAAAAATTCTTTACGAAACGACGATAATACGAGCATAGTCCCATAAATGCTCTTACTTGAGTTTTATCGGTTGGAGTAGGCCAATCTTTCACTGCGGAAATCTTTGCTGGATCAGTTTCCACGCCCTCTTCAGATATAACATGCCCCAGATATTCAACTTGGCGTTTGAAGAAAGAGCACTTCTTTAAGTTTAATTTCAAGCCTGCTCCTCTTATTTTGTTGAACACGCTCTCCAACTTCTTCAGATGGTCGTCGAAGTTCCGTCCGATTATTATTATGTCATCGAGGTACACCAGACAAGCTTCCCCTAACAGACCGGCTAGTATACGCTCCATTAATCTCTCAAAAGTGGCTGGAGCATTACATAATCCAAATGGCATCACCTTGAACTGCCAAAGTCCTTTCCCTGTGGAGAATGCCGTCTTTTCCTTGTCACTGGTATCCATTTCCACCTGCCAGTAGCCACTTTTGAGATCAAGCGTGGAGAACCATCTCATGTCATTTAAAGTGTCCAGCGTGTCGTCTATCCTTGGTAGTGGATAGCTATCTTTCTTTGTCACATTATTTAATCGCCGATAATCGATGCAGAACCTGGTAGACCCGTCTTTCTTCTTAACTAGGACAACTGGAGAACACCAAGGGCTAGAAGATGGTTCAATGACTCCATTACCTTCCATCTCCTTTAGCATGTCCTCAACTTCCTTTTCTCTAGCGAACGGTATCCGCCGAGGCCGTTGGCGGATTGGTTGCTCGTTCCCGGTGTTGATCCGATGTCGAAATAGCCCTGTTCTTCCAATGTCCGCGTCCCCTCTGGAGAAAATGTCGCCGAAGTGTCGCAGTAAATTTTTCGCTTTTGTCAGCTCCACTGTGCTTAAATCCCCCTTGCAGTTATCTAGGACGTTACTAAAATCAACCGCATTTGAGTGAGTTTTCTTCACTTCGTCGCAATTTCGAAGCCAGACTATTTCTTCGCTCTCACCGATCAGACACCCCTTCTTCAGTATTTGAGGATCATCACTCAAATTCAAGACCGGTACCGCCATCTTTTGTGTCGTTCCAACAACCGTTCTAGCCGGTAACCATGCGTTTTCTCCTTTGACTCTCTCTATAACCAAACAATTTTGTCGATCAGTGCTTACATTTTCGGCTAACTTTATCGGTACCAAAGTCTGAGTTCGTGGTGGTAGCTTAGTGTCCTTAAGGCAGTAGACTTTACCTCCCCTGGCTCCCTTCATTGGAACCTCAATCGATCCACACTTAAGGATTCCGGATTCAATATCAAGTTTGCACTGATGTTCTTTCAGAAAATCCAAACCGATGATGCAGTCATCCACAATTTCAGCTATCACCGCCCAATGCCAGTAAAGCTTGTCACCAACCTTAATCGCCACCTTCTGCTCCCCTCTTACAGGTATGCGCTGACCGGTAGCCGTTTTCAACTGCACAGTCTCTCTGCAGGAATATAATTTTCTACTATTCCGTGTCATCTGCACCCCCACTACCGTACGCGAAGCTCCTGTGTCCAAAGTCAGTTGGCATGCAGTTCCATTTATTCTTCCATCGACGGTTAAGCTGTTCCCATCTGAGCTTTGATAGATCATAAAATTTGGGGTTCCCTGATTACCGGCCAGCGCCCACCCCGTAGCTCTGGCCTGTTTTAGTTTTCCGAATTCTCCGACGCTTGTGTTCCAGCGTCGGTTCGCCTTACCGAGCTACGATTGGGGCAACCATATCTCAAATGCCCACGCTCTCCACACCGGTAACAACGCGGAGCAAAGGTCCGCCGTGGTATTTCCCGCTCTTCTGTTGAAACAACTTTACGCACAGAGCCGCTCTTGGGATCCCGACGTACCGCCTCCACCTCGAGAGCGTGTGCCACCGCTTCTTTGATGTTTTCATGGTGTGCTAAGCGTACTGTTGCCCTCACTTCTTTGTCGTTGATTCCATCGACAAACGTCTGCAACAGCATACTGTCGACTAGGTTCGCTGGTGAAGATTGATATGCCTTTCTCACCAGTTTCTCCACTTCTAGAGACCACTGTTGTAGATTTTCGTTGGATTTCTGGGATCGATCACGAAGCTGGGCCCGGTAGGCATGTTCTAGATGCGAGTCGCCATACCGGGACTCCAAAGCATCCACCAACTCCTGGTACGAGGCATTAGGTTCTACAGCCTCAAGTACCGACGTGGCTTGTTCACGCAATGCCAAAGTGAGAGCTGTCTTTGCTTTTTCCTCGCTCCAGTTGTTTAGTTCCACAACAGCCAAAAGCTGTCGCTTATATGCAGCCCATGAAGAGGTCCCATCAAATGTGGGAATTTTGAAACTGCCACCCAAAGCAGCTGTGACTGCAGTTGCTGGAGTTGGACCACCGCCTACTTCAAGCCTCCGAAGACGCTCTTCCGATGATTCGAAACGGGCTTCGTGCTCGTTTACTCGATCTTCAAGCAGCTCCACATTCTTCCGTATTTCCGCGACTTTCACTGCCCCTTCGGAGATGGCCGTAAGGATACGGTCTTGCATAGCGCATTGCTCCTCTCGATTAACACGCAGCTGCTCCTCTTGCATAGCGCGCAGTTGTTCCTCCTGGTGGCGCTGACGTTCCTCCTCACGGCGTGCCTGCTCCTCCTGCAAGGCACGCAGCTGTTCCTCTTGGCGACGTGCTTGCTCCTCTTGCATGGCACGCATTTGTTGTAATAGCACACCAAGGTCCACTGGAGAAACTGGAGCACTTACAGTGGCACTGGCAGAGGTTCCTTCATGAGGGTTCATTGGAGAAACCGGAGTACTCACAGTGTCACCGCCGGAAGTCCCCTCACCGGCTTCCTCACGTGTCCGAGGATTTCCCGTACTAGCGGCTTCCTGGTCTCCGCCGCTTTGTTGCTGAGCGGCTCCCCTTGAGCGGGTGTTTGGGCCATCTCTAGGCATGATAGGCATCCTTCCTTCCAATCCCACTTCTGACACCAAATGTTACGGGAAGTGGGTATAGGGATTGGAAGGAAACAACGATGTTATTCAAGCCCGTATAATTCGTTGACACGTGGTGCCTTCCACAGAGCACTCACAGTCTATAACACAAACACCGACAATAGTTACAGAATCGACGAGCTACAAACACACAGAGTATGTGTTCCGACCAACACACTACTACTATAACGTCTCTTCACTATACTGTTCACTTCAACACTTCACTTTCACTTGTAACTTTTCTTCTTTCCTGTATGCTACTCGTATCTGAACTGCCCTCTGTCCGCGACTGAAGCTCCTTATATACCCCGCAGAACCTTCTAGAAGCTTTTATTTCGATAGTCATTTCGTTCGTCATTTGTTTCGTTCCAGAATGTTCAATTTCGATCGTCTTTTCGCTCGTCTTTTGTTTTTATCATTTGTTTCGAACTTTCTAAAATGTTGACGAGATTCTTTATTTAAATAGTCGAGGAGCATTTCCTTCTAGAAATATCACCATCATCATCATCATCGTTACAATATTGACTGAGGTCGTAACGATGAATCTAACGACCTCCGACACACCAAACGCTATAAGATGCAAGATTGGTAGTTTTCCTAATAAGCATGTTTCTATGAACAAAAAGCCTTCCTTCTTATGCAGTCGAGTAAAAAGGGTTAGTAAAAGTTTGATGGAGTTGAAGAAATAGGCCAACTGGCCTATGGCACCTTAGGGGTAGTGAAGATTTAGTTACGGAAGTTCCTATTAAGGTGGGTACAGAATTGTGAAACGTAACATGAAATGTATCATGCAATGAAAGAATTTACCTTATACATTGCTGCAATGTATCATGAAAGGTAACACACTTTGCAACAATTTCTCATAGTTTGGACGTCTTGTGCGCACGAAATGTGCATTTCACGCGCACGCTACGAGCATTACAAGCCGCGCGCGGAGAGACCCATGATTTGTCGGTTTTTAGAACGAACACAAAGGGACACGTAGACGTACGCAGGAGGTTCGTAGTGAATGCGCGCTTTTCACCAGTCTGTACCCACCTATGGAGCACTACCTATATATACAAATATCTTTAATCATGTCCGACCTTCACTTCGCTCCGATAATGTTTACTACTCTACGTCTGTTTATTCATTACCTTGTCACGATTTAACAAATCGTTGTGAAATCTGACAAAGAAATTAGTATATTCTATGCATCGCTGTATGCATGAAATACTGCGGTAGAACCCTTATACAGTTTCATATTTGGATTGCAATATTTCACAGCCATTTTATTAATATGCAGACTATTATATTGCGCTTTCAAATTATGAAAAATAATAATAATGAAAAAAAATATGGGATGCCACCACATCCCATAATTTTTTTCAGTCATACTCACATGTGTAGTATACAGCTGAACAAGTGTCCAATCTCTATGTATCTCTCAACTGAAGAGTCACTGTAAGTTTTATCAAAATCGGTTCAGTAGTTTCGGCAGAATTCGGCTGTAACTTATTTTTATGAAAACTGAGAAGTTTGATTTTTCTCTCTGCAGCAAGAGACTATGGATCTGCACATATGGTTTTAATTTCAACTCGATACCTTCACGCGTTCCCGAAATATAAATCACTTTGTTGTCCGTCTGTCAAGACCTGGACGACAAAGTGATCCTATAAGGTTTCCGTTTTTTCATTTTGAGGTGCGGTACCCTAAAACTGAAGGCTCCTCATCAAAGCTTTCAAAATAGGTGGTATTAAAATCAAATAGGCTGTGATCGTGGTTAAACGACTAAACCAATCCAAAAATGAAACCAAATATGTAAGGCACAGATAATCAGGATCTGGAGAAGGACGTAGTCAATTAGTCATTAGTCGTATTAATTATTATTATTTATATCTTTATATATATTTTATTATCATCATTACCGCTTTTTCTGAAACCTAGTATTAAATAGAAACATGAGCATTATTTATACTTGAAACTTGAATATTCGGTGTAAAAAACGAGTAAAGCCGGGGAGTGCAGTTAGTGCTAACTACGTTTATAGCTCAAGGCAACGCGTGACGTCACACGAGGACCGGATTTCGGGATCGATACTTGAGAGCTAGGTACAGACTTCCCTTCAGTTCCATGGCGGGTTGCGAACTCGTGACAGTTATAACATCAAAACCACATGACCGATTTTGCTCGGGCTCTATTGGTAGTAAATCGCCCGTCGCGTCGGTGGCATATGCCAACATTTTTAAAGATATAGAATGACCATAATATGGACTTACGAAAAACTCGTCCCTTATTACAGTTACGGTTACCAACAACAGTAAACACATGAGCAACATCACAAATGTACAATAAAAATATTTTGATAAGTAATACATCGAATTTTTCATTAGTGCATCAAGTCCTTCAAAGTAAAACATGTTCATATAAGCAAGCAGGCAATTTACTACCTGTAGAACCTCAGCCTATTAATAAACTAATACCCTAGGCGTACCACATCTTGTCTTGCATTTTGCATTTATTTTTAATTGACTTTCAAAAAGGAGGAGGTACTCACGACTGTTTTTACGGTTCCGTACCTCAATAGGAAAAAACGGAACCCTTATAGCTTATAGCTTACCCTTCACTTTGTTGTCCGTCTGTCCGTCCGTCCGGGTGTCAAGACCTTTATCTCGGGAACGCGTGAAGGTATCGAGTTGAAATTAAAACCATATACGCAGATCCATAGTATCTTGCTGCAGAAAGAAAAATAAAATTTCTTAGTTTTCGTAAAAAAAAGTTACAGCCGAATATGTCGTAAAAACGCACATTTCGACACTCACAGAGGAATCAAAACCTATGGGATACTTCCCGTTGACCTAGAACTCCAACTCACATAGGAAAAAATCATAAATCGAAAATATACATCGTAATATTAAAAAATCTGTTTTAGCTTGTGTTAATGAAGCTCTTTCATATGATACGGTTAAAGCAGTTTAAAATTTGGACCCTCCTTCCTACTTGCTAATTCTCATAAAAATTGGTGTAGCTATTTGTGAGATATTGGCTTTTTTATTTTTTTGTTCTATGGCACAATCAAAATGAAAACTACAACACAAAATAATTCAAGTAACTACATTTATAAAACAACAGTGTTGTATGACCTCAGCTTAACACATCTTGTAATCGGTCACATTAGAATTGCAATGCATCTTATTTATATATGAGCATACCTTTACTGAAATTTTTCAGTGCAATTTATGTAATAATTTGATAGTATAATAATTAAGGAACTTAGGAATCAGCAAATTTTGAAATAGCGATCAACCCTATCATGGCCGATACAACATGTGTCAGGCTGAGGTCAGGCAATCCTGTTTTTTTTTTATAAATTTGGCTACTTAAATTATCTTGTGGTGTAGGTTTAATTTTGATGAACTGCAAACATTGATGAAATGCAAACGTTACAATGAGCATAACGGGACAATGACTAATCCTTTTTCATGCGTGCAGCCGGCATTTATTGATTTATTTATTAGATGTTGTCACATCAAAAACAGGCAACAAAACCAAAATATTTCAAAAACAGCTACATAGATTTTTACAAAACTTGCACTTAGTAGTTACTAATATTGTTCTAAGAAACAGCTATTACCATGAAAAATTTCATTAAAGATAGGTTTCCCGTACAAATTAAATGTATGGATGAAGCAACTTTAATGTGGTCCTATACAAAATATGCAAGCTGAGGGTCAGGAAACTCTATTTTGCTAAGAAATAATTATTTTAACTATCTCTAGGTGTAGTTTTCATCTTGGTAGATGGTAATTAAAGGGTAGCTATCATAGAACAAAAATCAACATGAAAACTAGCTCCTATAAGAAACGCTCCAGGATTTGCGCAGTCAATCATATATATTCAGGAAGGAAGCCCATCAAGCTCAGAATGGTCTGATTATAGATCTCATCCTAGTTGTCGATGAGGTGAACTTTTTTGCAGTCCGCTCCCATACTACAACGCAATGCTTCAACCAATAGTAGTCTAAACAAAATTACATGTGTGAAGTATTAGAATTGGTTAAATAACAAAAATACTGATCTGAAGTTAATGAAACTTCCATGAAATCTATTTACTTTAAAAAAAAACAGCAAAATAGCTGAGCAATTAGGAAGATATCGCGCATTTGAAAATACATACAATATAGTTAAATTATATTAAACCTCTACCATTAACGATGCCAGCTAAAAATAAAACTCTATTATTTGTCACGCACATTTAGAAAATAGTTTTTCTATGTCGAAATACAAACCACCAAAAGAAAACAAAAAAAATAACCAGCCGGTCTGTGACGTCACAACACTGCACTATTTAAATACAACACAAGTAGGTCAGTTGTCTTTTCACTTTCCACGTTGTAACTGCGACACAATCTTGTTGAAATCGACGAACGGAAACATTTTCGATGTATTATTATTTTTTTATCGATTGAAAGCTATTTTCGGACACAAATAAACAGTTTTTTCCGACGGTTATTTTTGTTATTGACGGAAGAAGAGCGCGCAAGTGATTCTATTGAATTGAATGGAATGGCGCATTTTGACAGTGCTGCCAGATACGGAAAAAATCCCTATTTTAGATTTTTGTTCAGAACATGAAAATATTTAAGAATTAGCATGTTATTGTAATATAACTCTTGAAAATTTCAGTTTAATCTATTTTACTAATTACTACACCGAATAATGCTACGGCTGCACGACGAGGCGTAGATTCGCATTTGCGTTGTCACGATAAAACTTAGTGTTCGATCTACGACGAACTATTTCACCACATTGCATGAAAACTTCGGGACATCGCGATAATTAATTATAACGGAAAATGAAAGAGCCTGTTGCTCTATATACATAATGCTCACAAATCAGTAACACACAAAAATACATTCAAACAGCTCGGCGCTTCGTGTTAACAATGCCCGTGAAATGTAGCCAATCACACAAACTTAGTCGCTATAAAACCCTTCGATGTACGGCAAGGCAATCACAGACGAATAAGAGTGAAGGCAATTTACCAATAGCGACGCAAAGGACTTTCATGTTCGCGATAAAACGAATTGCTTAGCCAGACTTGTCAAACAGCGCAAACATTCGCGTTATGGCGATAGTGTGGCCGCAGCATTAAACTTTGCTGTTAAGTTTGTTAACAAGCAAAATTACCACATTAAAATCTACAACGTTTCATAAATTATATCCAATAGCCTTTTATATCCTAATATCATTATTAGGATTGGTAAAAATCAAATATACATACGTATTTCCGAAATATATAATAAAATAAGTTTTAAAATTGAAGACATGTTATACTACTCGATTGAATAATTGGGAGAAATCTATTTTATCGAGGGTTGATATTGATATGGTCATTCCATGGAAACCTTTCAACCTGTCAAGTTATTTTGACAAGTTCTGGGAACACTTTAGTAAGGGTAGTTTTAAGTAATAAAAACGACAACTTAGTCGGTTCCTAAGCATTGATAATGTTGAACAGTCCAGCCCCAGCCAGATTTTAGTCTGTGTAGACTCCAGTCCGTAACTAAACGTATGACCTTCGGACGTCCTCTGTCAGCGAGCCAGTGTTGCCAGATGTCACACTCGCATTCCCACCAAATTGTCTTACCCGGAATCTCACTAAAATGCTTCATTTTAAGGAAAAGTCCCCTCCGCTTAAAAAGAAGAAGTTACAACCTCAAAATTAAGACTGTTGGTAACTTCCAGCAATCCACCTTACCTAATTGCAGTTTTTAATAATAAAAACAACAACTTAGTCGGTTCCTCTAAATTAATAATGTTATTTATTATACCTATTATAAGTACAGGCCAGAAATTCCCCAAAATTGGAGAGAAAACCTCCCATCTGGCATCAATGTTTACGCGGATAATGACAAGTGACAGACAGTGACAGGCAGAGACGGTAGGGTCACGTCAAACGCGGCGGGGCGGCGCGCGGCGGGATGGTTCGCGTCGTTCGCGACAAAGCGCCCGCCGCGGCGCCGCGCGCGCCGTCCCAAAGGGATATTGGAGTTTTTTTTTTTGCTAAAGCTTATACAATTGTAATCACATTTTACGATAACCGAAATCGATCAACGATATTAGGCAAAGATATATCTTTGTAATAACAATATTAACACTACTAAAACAGTAATAGCACTATTAGATAATTAATATAATTTATGTGTAAGAGTAACTGCAACAGGTGTACTGAGCATGATGATACCCAGGAGTTATTTTCTACGGTCAAGATTTTTTTCGCTACATCCTATCCTTGTTATATTTCTCATTTTACTTTAGGAAAATGTAAAGCTGGCGTCAGCCTTCGCCCTTTAGCCTTTAAAATGCACGGGCCCTAAGGGCCATCCGCAAATTACGTCACACATTAAGGGGAAGGGAGGGGATTGACTAAGTGTGACAATGGGTGGGGAGGGGGTCAAAAGTTTTGTGACGTCACATTTTAAAAGGTACCTCCCCTACACGTAGTGGTGTGAATTATTTTTTCTCATCTGCACCATCGTGTGGGATATCATTGGATAAAAATTCAAAATTTTATTCAAAGAACTTCTCGGCATTATTAATATGCATATCTATACCAAATTACAGCTTTCTAGTACTTATAGATTTTGAGTAAAGCCGCGGACGGACAGACAGGCTGACATGGCGAAACTATAAGGGTTCCTTGTTTACTACGGAACCCTAAAAAAGCAAACCGTAGAGGCATTTATGATTGTAATGAAATGAAATCGGTTAATATTTAGGGATAGAAAAAGTTTTCTCCTAGTACTTAAATGGGAGATTACGCAACAAGAGTGATCTTAAAAGTTACCTCATCAATATGACTCATTGAGGAATGGCTCCCCCATCTGTCCCACAATTCTTTGTCACCTGAAAATTTAAATTAACGTTATTTAAAACAAAATAGGTCATCAATATTAATACAGACTGTGTTTTCTTTTTTATACAATTGGATATTTTTTTTTGAAATTGGAAAATTTTGCCACTTCCAACCAAGGGCGTCACCAGCCCATGGCCCAGGGGGGGGGGGGGCAAGTTAATATTATGGAGGAGAAAAAAATGAATTGTAGGTACAGGTACAATTGCACGGCCTTAGGACTTTTGAAGTTGGCTACATTTTTCAAATATCTAGGGGGGGGGGGGGGGGGGCAGCTGCCCCCTTTGCCCCCCCTCCCCCCTTGGCGACGCCCTTGCCTCTAACTCTCACATCTTCTGAATTTGTTTTGTACACACACAGTGTACACAGAGGTTTCCTTACCTTACATTACCTTAACTTACCTCGCGCCTTTACCTATCCACGCATAGCCAAATTTCGCGATACAGGATGTAGGTTTGTTTGAAGAACAATGAATGAAGAAAGGTTTTTTACTTATTTTTAGGTACCAATAAGCTTTATTGGTCGTATTAAAGAAGTCCCGGTATTTGCATTGTCCATATAACCAAAAAAATATTTAGTAATAACGCGTGAAAAAAAAAAAAGTATTTACTAATTTTTAGGGTTCCGTACCTCAAAAGAAAAAAACGGAACCCTTATAGGATCACTTTGTTGTCCGTCTGTCTGTCTGTCTGTCCGTCCGTCCGTCCGGGTGTCAAGACCTTTATCTCGGGAACGCGTAAAGGCATCGAGTTGAAATTAAAACCATATACCTACGTAGGTTCATAGTACCTATCTTGCTGCAGAGAGAAGAATCAAACTTCTCAGTTTTCATTAAAAAAAAGTTACAGCCGAATAAGTCGAAAAAACGCACATTTCGACACTCAGAAGGGAATCAAAACCTATGGGGTACTTCCGGTGGATCCAGAACTATGAAATTTGGCAAGAAGCATTGTGTTATAGTTATAGTACACATATAGGAAAAAATCCGAAAACTGGACATTTTAAATTTAATCACAAAATATAGGGTCTTTAAGCAAGGAAAGAGGGTCCAAATTTTAAAGTACTTTAACCGTATCATGTAGACGATATTGGCGCCACCTAGCGGAACTTCTGCATGAAAACGGAAACGCAACTACCTCTCTCATTATAAACGCTTCCAGGAACAGTAGAGCTATCTAGCGATAATAATACATTTCATTCTTGGTCTATGTAATACATTGAGCTGCAGTAAGTACATGTAGTTCAATGATATAATGACCGATTATAAGAACATTTATTACCATAATTTTGAGAGCTACAATGCCAGAACCAGAAACAGACATATAAATACACAACTTTAAACTCATACACCTGTCTTTTAGATCAGGAGTTAAAAATAGAACCTTGGCTCAACAGATATGGATGAGAATAGACAGATATGGATGGATACTTTACAAATGCAGAAGAGAATTACCATAACTTGTCTCGCTGCTGCCTTCAATGCTATGTCTCTGCATATTTTATAATCTGAAACAAAATCAGTACATAATTAGAATCTCTTCAGATAGAGAACTAAAATGGCATTGATGGTGCTGCTGTACTTAGTAAAAATAATAAATATTGGTGGATATTTCACACAACACCATCTAGCCAAAACTAAGCAAATCTTGTACTATGGAAACTAAATGGCTGATAGAATACCTTTAAATATACTGGATATAATCTAGGTGTCTTCAAATCGCGAGTGAATAGGTTTCTTCTAGGCAAGCGCGCTCCATCGTAGAACATAACTGTCGCTTAACACCAGGTGAGTTGACGGTCAAGCGCAAGCCTATTTTCGAATAAATAAAAAAAACTTTAGTTTTGTAAATACATACTTATGTTAAATACAACCAGATGCAGAACAGACTTATTTCATTATTTTGTTCAATCAAGACATAAGTTCCCTTTTTTATTACCATAATAGTTCTTTAAACAAACAGACTATGTATTTTATATGCCTATTAAGAGAACTGTTGTTGAGCGATTTCCCATACAAATAGAAAAAAAAATCTAGCCCTAAACATAGAAAGAGAAGACTATAGAAGCAAAACTACTTCTCTTTTCAACCTGCATGATTTAGGGATAGAGTACCTATTTGTCACAAAAAAATAATAAGTGGAAAAGACCGTGTCGAGAGACGCGTTTAGTAGGGTTCCGTAGCTAATGCTGTAATTTACAGAAAACTACTTGGTGAGTATTTTTTGTTTAGACTACTTTACAAAAAGGTCAATGAACTCAGTACTAGAATAATTTAAGTGTTTTATATATTTATCGCTATATATCGGAAAGTTGTAATCACAGTGTTCAAAACAATTTTCATTGAAAGCCTCTAACAAACTAGAAGTAGTTGAAAGTAGTCAATATTGTCTACTATTAGGGTTTATCATGAATTTCTTGGACAAATATAAAGAGGTTAAAAAAAATCATCCCTTCTTTTATGTTTGGAGTGCCACCCCTATTTAATTATTATTAATTTGACTACAGCATTTTGTAGCAGTTTACAGAACACATCTAAATTCAGAATTTTATTTATGTCGTATTTATACATTTATGTAGTTATTTACACAGTTGAACTATCAACACAAGTAATCTGTCTGTATCCATAGTATATATAATATATGCTCTATTTATTTATTTATTTATTTATTTATTGCACATTGTACCTAAATACTAACCAATCTAAATGATTTTTTGACCTGATTTAAATTAAATCATACATGTCAATGCCTCTATGGTTTGCTTTTTTCAAATTTTGTTGTAGTTCTGAAATTAAAAAATTAAAAGTGTAAATGAAAAAGTCAAACAGTAGAGGGTTCCAACTAGGTATTTAAAAAAAGAATGTTTCAATCATTCTTTTTTTATATAGTTGGAACCCTCATCGTATAATATTTAGGGGTACAAACAGTTTTCTCCTGTTGTATGAAAAACGCGTAGGTAATTTGCTAGCAAAAGATCGCGCGACAACAATTTCTGGAAAATGTTATTAAATAGTTAGTTTTGTTTTCTATTGTTAATAATTTCATCTTATCTAACTCTACAACAATGAGAATTTTAAGGTTCTATAGTTATTCCAGGAGGATTGTTTGGTCTAATGGAGATATATCAGTATTTTATGTGCATTGCAAAACAAATAATACTACCGTGACCACATAACACAAAATATTTTTATGCTTCACACATTTCTTGGTACAACTTAACTAAACAAACTAGGTACTTTATACAAAATATAATATTTACCTACAACTTAATTTTAACAAAAAGATAGTAAAATTTTGTACAAGGAAGTACCTACTATAAAAATGTTACCTTCTTACATTTTTTAAGTAAATAATTGATAAAATATCACGTGTAATATACGCTATTTTGGCTAAGATAATAAGTCCCAGATGTAATTCATATATAAACAATTATTCCGTCATAATACACAAGTTCAGCTCACCCCCACTTAAACTGAAAACTATCTAAATACTGTGTAATTGTAAATTAAAAATGGTTCACAAGACAATAAGGATTCTATAAATATACATTTCATTCATAATTTACAGAAAAACAAATTTACCTCATAGCAACGTTTTATTTTATTATTTTATTTACCCGACAGTAAATTCGTCCAATGAACCCTTGACCCTTTTGTTTACTTACACATGGAACTTTTTTTAACATGGAATTAGACCCGCTTAAAGCATTTTCCGGTTGCCGGTGTCAAGTATTAATATTTCTTCTAGTTTCTTGAATAAAACAAGCTGTTTATATTTTAGTCACAAAGTTACGTATACACATGTCATGTTATACATATAGATTTGGAATCTCTGAGTATACAGTTTTCAATTTCGCGTAATGCTTAAGTAATGGTCGTTTAGAAAAGTAACTCTTTAATAGTGGTGGTGACTTTAATGGAAGTTATTATGGGGTAACTACTTACTAAGCTATAATTAGTAGTAGTAGGACTAAGTATTTCTATTGAGTTTTGCCAACAAAGTGAAAAGACATGTTTTACCGTTTTATTTAACTTGCCCACACTGACGCACTTAATCAAACGCTTAATGAATAAAACACCACCATTTTAACAGCATTCAAATCCAAAATAACAAATGTTTCCAAAAATAAAATAAAACGACAACATGTTTCCATGACAAACTATTATTTCTATCTTGTTAGTTGTTACTTTGCTTCTTCCTTAGAATAATGTTGGAAGAATCGACTATAGTATTTTGGCGGGAACGTCTTAGTAATAAATATAAATAAATAAATAAATATTTGTGGACATTTCACACAACACCATCTAGCCCAAACTAAGCAAAGCTTGTACTATGGAACTATATAGCTGATAGAATACATATATACATTTTTTTTGGAAATATATACCTATGATACATAGAAACACCCAGACACAGAACAAACATCCATCCTCATCACACAAATGTTTGCCCTGGGTGGGGATCGAACCCACGACCTTTCAGTTCAGCAGGTAGATGTAGACACACTACCAACTGAACCACAAGGCCAGTCAAAATAATGTGTTGTGTTGTGTATGTAATGTAATGTGTTGTTGCTTTGTTTTATTTTCCTAAACTTTTGTTAGTTTGAACATTAATGCTATAAAAATGGTGGTGTTTTATTCATTAAGTTTTCGATAAAGTGCGTGAGTGTGGGCAAGTGAAATAAAGAAGTAAAACGTGTGATTTTACGTTATCGGCAAAACTCCATAGAAGCTTCTAGTAAAGTCCAGTCCAGTTTACTGAAGCAGAACTCGACTTATAAATTGACTGTATACGTGACTTAGATTGTGACTAAAACATTTACAACTTGTTTTATTCAAGAAACTTGAAAAAATCCTAATACTTGACACTGGCAAATGCTTTAATGCGGGTCCAACACAAAAAAGAAGAAGAATGGACTATAAGCACAACAGCCACCAATGTCATTGTCAGAGTAAATGACGTTTGTTTTTTTAAAATTAGATTTGGACCCGCTTAGAGCATTTGCTAGTGTCAAGTATAAAATTAAATATTTCTTTAAGTTTCTTGAATAAAACAAGCCAAAAAAAATGGTCTAGACCCAATCAAAGTCACTTATACAGTTATTTTCAAATAATATTTTAGGAAAAAGTAAAGGAATTAATTATGTTAAATTGTAATGACTTTTCACTTGACTCAAAAAAGAGAAGATTCACAGTTGCTACTTTTCTCTAGATTTCAAGTCACCTAATGCACATTAGGTGACTTGAAAGCTTTTAATAGACATAACGTGATGAAAATTATTACCGTTGTTTAAATTACAATTAAATTAAGTTTATGACTTTCTCAGTATAAGTGTCAATTATTATAAATCCTTAACCCAAATACTTTCAACCATTCTGTCTGTTGCTGGAAGAATGGGCTTTAGAGACAGGAGCCACCAAAGATAAAAATAAAACCGGCCAAGTGCGAGTCGGACCCGCGCATGAAGGGTTGCATACCTTATCTATAAAAACAGCAAACTGACGTTTGTTGTATGGGAGCCCCCTTAAATATTTATTTTATTCTGTTTTTTTAATATTTGTTGTTATAGCGACAACAGAAATACATCATCTGTGAAAATTTCAACTGTCTAACTGTCACGTTTCATGAGATACAGCCTGCCTGGTGACAGACGGACGGACGGACAGACAGACAGTGGAATCTGAATATTAGGGCCCCGTTTTACTTTTTGGTTACGGAAACCTAAAAATGTTGCAGTCTGTGTAAAGTAAATGTCATTAGGAGTTTTGGCGGGAACGTCTTAGTAACGTGTTGTTGCTTTGTTTTATTTTCCTAAAGTTTTGTTATTTTGAACATTAATGCTTTAAAAATGATGGTGTTTTATTCATTAAGTGTTCGATAAAGTGCGTGAGTGTGGGCAAGTGAAATAAAGCAGTAAAACGTGTGATTTTACGTTGTCGGCAAAACTCCATAGAAGCTTCTAGTAAAGTCGCCACCACTTTACTGAAGCAGGACTCGACTAATAAATTGACTGTATACGTGACTTAGATTGTGACTAGAACATTTACAACTTGTTTAATTCAAGAAACTTGAAAAAATCCTAATACTTGACACTGGCAAATGCTTTAATGCGGGTCCAATACAAAAAAGAAGAAGAAATGTCATTAATTGATCAAACTCCATAATTTTTTTAATTTTGAATCACCTTCGTAAAAGCCATAAAAACCATAAAGTAACTTATATATATTGATAAAAACAAAAAGTTGAAGTTGAATTTTTTAGTGGAGTTGCGCCAGGAAACCTGGTAAATTCGCTTTATTTAAATTATCGTCAAAGAGAATATTCGTCATAAAGTAACTTATTTATACGGATATTCGTTATGAAAACAAAGATCTATGAAGAGAATACTACGTGAAAATAACTGTAAAAGTTTAAAGTTTTACAGTATTGCGATAATATTAGCCTATAATTTAATCCAAATACACAACAGGACAGGAACTCAATCTAAAGTTGGTATCAGGCACAGAATTCGTGACCTTATTTTGGTAATTGGTATCAGGTAAGAAATACATTGATGTTCATTACGGATTTGACCTAATTAATTTAGTAGGTGCCCTAGGCCCGGGCTTTAGAGTAATCCGCCTCTGGTTATTAGCATATGGATGTTTGTTCTGTGTCTAGGTCTTTCTATGTATCATAAGTGGGCATGTATTTACAAAACGAAAAAGTATAAAGATGTATTCTACCAGCCATCTAGGTACCATAATAAAGCTTGCTTGGCTTGGACTAAATGGTGTTGGATGAATTCCCATCAATATTTATATCTATTTTACTTGCTATAATTAACTATATCTAACAGTAACCTTCAGTGTGTTTTCAGAAAATAAATTGCTTCAATTGTCTTCTATAGCCATTTTTTGCATTACTGAATATAGGGTTAAATCTTCACTCTTAATATGGCAAAGGGCGGATCCAGCTTTGGTGCCAGGGGGGGTCACCAAGGCCGTAGCCAGAAATTCATTTGGGGGGGGGGTCAGCAATGGTACATGGGTATATGAGTTTTTCATAGCGGGGTAGTGGAGGGGGGGGGGGAGTGTTTGGCCCCAGTAAATAAACATAGGTAATATATGCGCGAGTGAAGCGAGCGCGAAAATTTAAATAGGCTTTCCGTTTAGGTTTGCCTCCTTACGTAGTTGGGTAAAAAGAATAGGAAATAATTAGGCGCGAGTGAAGCAAGCGCGAAAATGTTTATTTATTTATTTATTTATTTATTTGATGATAGGCAAGCAGCAGAAGCTGATGAGCCTATATCCTGCAGTGCAGAAATTTACTGGTTGTCTTTTAGTATAATTTGTTCCTTTTTAATCCATTGATCCAGTTTATTTTTAAAAGAGTTAATCGTTTTTGCCGTGACGACATCTTCAGGCAACCGGTTCCAGTTGTGTACAACTCTGTTGCTTAAAATATGATGTGCAGTATTGGTTTGAGATGGTTCACGCCACAGTAAGATGTTATGTCGTCTGCTTTCCCTTAAGTTCTCTTTTATAGTATATAGGCTTCTTATGTTAGGCAGATTGTAGAACCCATTCATGATTTTGAAAGTTTCAATCAAGTCACCCCGTAGCCTCCTCTCTTCGAGTGTAGTGAGACGCAGAGCTTTCAATCTCTCATTATATGGTTTACGTCGCAGGGCAAATGGCAATTTGGTGGCTTTTCTCTGGACACTTTCAAGTATGTCAATATCCTTCCTAAAGTATGGACTCCAAATTTGGAAAGCATACTCGAGCAGAGGCCTGATGTATGTTTTATATATTTTTATAAATACTTCCAGAGTCACAGTTTGGAATGACTTGCGTATCACATACACAAAAGAATTGGCCTTCTTTGCAATCATGGAGATATGTTCTTCCCATTTCAAGTCCGATAAAACTATCACTCCCAAGTCCTTCTGCTTAGTGACTGAATTTATGGCCACCCCATCCAAATAATATGCAGCTTGTGGGTTATTTTTACCAAGACGAAGGACACCACACTTCGAACTATTGAGCTTGATAATCCAGTCCTTAGTCCAATCCTGTATACGATTAAGATCTTGTTGCAGTTGTCCAGACTTAAGCAATGGGTTTGCAAAAAACTTTCCATCATCAGCGAAGAAGGCAGACTGGCTTTCAATGATTTCTATAAGGTCTGTAATAAAGATTCCAAAAAGCTGAGGAGCAGTCACTGATCCCTGCGGAACACCACTGGACACCTTTTTAATCTTCGATAGCGAATTCCCGACTCGAACTTGGAAGGTGCGTCCTTTCAAGAAGTTCTCCAGCCATTTGAGTAGCTTACCACGTACACCAAAGTGTTCCAACTTGATCAGAAGGCGCTCATGAGGGACTTTATCAAATGCCCGCTCAAAATCTAGATATATCACATCCACAGGATTTTGGATATCCACTTCATTACTCCAGGCATGAACACATTCCAGCAAGTTCGTTACAGTAGACCTTTTTTCCACAAAACCATGTTGTTTCGTTGATATTACACACTGTTTATTCAGGAACTGTGTCAGTTTGCTACATATAATTTTTTCCATCAACTTAACCACAATGCTTGTAAGGCTTATCGGCCTAAAATTTTCGGCTTTTAGCTTATCTCCTTTCTTGAATATCGGTGTGACTATAGCATGTTTCCAGTCTTGTGGAAGGTATCCTGTTTCAAAAGACACATTCATTAACTCAGTAAGGGCAGGGGCGAGTGTATGAACACAGTTTTTAAGGATACACACCGGCAACTGGAACTTGGAACTTGGATGTAGAAGGTTTTTAAAATTAAATCTTGAAAGTGATTTGATTCATTGATCTTGTTAGCTTGTCCTAGGTTTTTGTGGCCCAGAAGAACCAAACAATTATCTGTGTTAAGAGAAAAATATCCGACAGGATAAGAACGACTTTTATGTTATCAAAAATTATAAAAAAATTACAACCATTTGAATGCATTGATTGCAAATTTATTATTCCTAATTAAATTTTAACATATGACTATAGAAAATTACAAACATACATTTTTATGAGAAAGTATGCGCAAAACCGCTGTAAAAGACTATAGACGCGCATCATTTAGAATAATTCTAATGAAATCACTTATTTATTACGAAAAAGCTCATTGGAGTTCTAACAAATCTAACGACACCTCGCACACCAAAATCGGTGAAGCCGTTTAGGCTTGTAGGCAATCATATAGAAATATACCCACATACATACATACATATACATATACTCGAAAAACATAACCCTCCTTCATACGCAATCGGGTAAAAATAATAGGAAATAATCAGGCGTGAGCGAAGCGAGTCCGAAATTTTTTGAAACTTATTATCAAATTTTAGGTATTCATATGCTAATTTGCTGAAGAATGAAGCAGTCAAGTTTGCAAAAATGTGTGCAAGTCAAATTGAGAATATCCTTTTGAAATCCATAAAAAATGATGATACCTACTGTAGGATAGCAGATAAACCTAGATAGCTAGTAGTTTTGGATACAAAATAATACTGATGATTATTTACAGATTAAAACCCTGCTGCATGTATATAGAAATACAAAGATCAGTAAGATGCAAGATAATAAGGATGATTTTAATTTAACTGGACAAGAACTAAAACTGAACATTCATTATGAAATTACACTAGAAATTCAACCCTGTGAAGGCCCATTGGACCTTAAAGAAAAATTCAAAATACAACCCTGTGAAGAACCAAACCATAAAGAAAAATTAGGAGTCCAATATTTCGAAGGCCCAAACCCTAAAGTAAAATTAGAAGTTGAAACTTGTGAAAGTACAAATCCTCAAGAAAAAGTATTGTATGAGTGCCCAATATGTCACCATAAATGTACACAATCTTATAATTTGAAGACACACATCAGAACCCATACTGGAGATAAGCCATATGAATGTATTCTATGTGATTACAAAGCTACAAAATCAGACACTTTACGTGTACACATAATGAGAACACACACTGGGGAAAAACCATTCAAATGTGACATATGTGAGTATAGGTCATCACGGAAAAGTCAGGTAAAACTTCATATAAAGAAGCATACTGGAGAGAAAGCATATAAATGTGATGGATGCGGATATAAAACAGCACACTTAACCACTTTTAAGAGACATATTAAAAAGCACTCTGGAGACCGCCCATATGTATGTCATATATGTGATTATACATCAAAATGGGCTGATAATTTAAAAATACATTTAAGAAGACATGCTGGAGAGATGCCATTTAGATGCCATAAATGTGATTATAAAGCAGCACAGTCAAGCACTCTAAAACAACACATACAAACACATGTTGGAGAGAGAAAAAGACACGCATGTAATATATGCGAGTATAAAACTGCTAACATTAGAAATTTAAAGCAACATATTAGGACACATACTGGAGAAAAACCATATAAATGTGACATGTGTCAATTTAAATCAGCAGATAAACATAGTTTGATACGACATATACGAACACATACTGGAGAAAAACCATACAAGTGTACCATCTGTGAATTTAGCACTAGTGCATCAAGTAGTTTAACTCGACATCTCAGAAGACATACTGGTGAAAAACCTTACAGATGTGATATCTGCGAGTATGAAGCATCAAGAGCATGTTATTTGAAAGCTCATAGGAAAATTCACATTGAAAAGCAGAGTTTCTCAAATATTATTAAACCTGTCACTTCAGGCACATAATGTAGACATTCCAACAGTGATTGATGGCTTAGTTAAGGTTCTTCTTTTTTTTGGTTTACCACAAAAGGGAAAATGGCTTCTTTGGATGTCATTAAATCATTGAACACAAGCCGCTTCCTATTGGTCTTTTTGGATATCCATGGGGAAGGCCTATTAAGTCCAGCAGTAGACTTTTTATATCCGAGGTGATGATTATGATTTCCACTAGAAATAAGGTCCATATTCAATGGAAATAAACCAAACTAAATTAACGAAATTACCAGTAATAGCTCCAACTTTGAATCAGCATCACATTCCTCCCTCTATTTTAAAGTGTCATTGAAGGAAGTGCGAGTCTTGGGTTTGTAGTAGTGGTCGGGTTTTCTAGCCATAGTAATAATTATTATGCACAGCGGAAGTATACTAAGTGATAAATACCTATATTTTAAAAATATAAAATATCTAAGTCACTATTTCAGATATTATGTTCTATTATAGCTAAATTAAATTACAGAGAAATTAAATGTATTTTTCTATGAATAATACTATTATTCATAGGTATTTATAAACTGATTGTTTTTCACTCTGTTTTTTATAATCTTTTAACTCGGTTTTTAATAGAATCCAAATAAATAACCATGACATGATAGACAGATGACTCATACAAGTGGCGGGAAGAAGCTGGATGCAAGCCGCTTCCAATCGGTCTTTTTGGAAATCCATGGGGGAGGCCTATGTCTAGCAGTGGACTTCTTATGGCTGAGATGATGATGATGATGATGAAATAACCTAAGACTATAATAAGCTTCGGTGTTGTAAATAAATCTTTGTTTTAAGCAAGTAACTACTATAAAGAATTTGAGAATCGATCTAATCGATGAAGGAGTTGTGATGTATACTAGTTCACTGCTAAGCTGTACCTATTAGTTAGCAAGTAGCTAGAAGCACGTAATGAGATTGCTGTTCGACAAGGAAGTAGCGTCAGACTGGCCATACATGCCAAGGGTGCGATCGCACCCCAAACTACCCCGTTGACGGGTTGCCTCAGGGTGTGTAAGTAGCCAGAGCGAACCTGCCATAAGAGGGGCTCAGGCATTAGTTTTTACTCGTAATATCGTTATAATATTCATTCTAACTAATTCATTAATGATTACATGTACCTACTTAGATAAATCGATTTAATTTTTTAATTTTGCATGCCAAAAGGTAGGGTATGGCGATCTCATGTTAATTTTATTACCACCTTTGTAACCCATATGCGCAAATAAATGAATTATTATTATTATTAATATTATAAAACATAACCCGCCCTTTTGCTTCGCTGTAATCTGATAAAAAGTGAAAGTAACTACATATCTGTTTGTCACCCTTCACACCAAAATGGCAGAACTTTATCAAATTTGGCACTGAGATATTTTAGGACCTGGAAAAGGACAAGGCTATATTTTATCATCATCATCACCGTTTTCATCTGTATTGAATTTATGATGTACCTATTTATTAAATGATGTACCAACCCCATTTTCACTTGGTTTTGTCATGTGTTACTTGATAAGGTGATTGGTATTATTTTTTGGCACCCTCAAATTAGGATGTTTCACAAAAGCTCAGTGTTAGGTTAGGCAATCCTATTGACTTTTGTACTTCTCCCTTTACTTTTGAGTGTACTATGTACCAACTCGTTACTCAATGAGCACTCCAAATAATGGTCACATTTTTGCTAACTGTACAAAAGCCCTCCAGATTTAGCCTTGGCAACCCTGTACAATGTACATTTAGAGACACCTTATTAATGTGCGTTATCCTTATCCATAAAAATATGTATAATAAATAAAAGTGAATATAATAATTATTCATATATATTTTCTTTTCATTAATTACATGCAACGGGCTAACTTAAAAGAAACAGATTCCTTGAGATTATAAGAAACGCAGACATGGTCTGAAATCATAGCCCTCTTTTTGTCTTCTCCGTCATCTAGTAAAAATGGATCGCATGCAAGCGACACAACTGCGACGCCCACCGTGGGGCTTTAATAAGACTATCTCATGTATGGTACTCATCTATTCGGTACTAAATCCATCTACTGAAACAATATTTTTCCCCCTTCTTGCCTTTTCCTTAACGCTTCTTTTGCCCTGCTCCCCTGTAGCGTCTCCTTCATTTTTCCCTCTCTTCCTGATGCGCCTTACATTGTAATGCACACCACGTATATGTTCGTTGAGGGTGTAGATGGTAAAAAACCCTTTCTGACAGTATTGACACTTGTAACTCCGCACGGTCTGCTCATGACTCTGAAAAGTAATAAAATATGCCTTATAAAATTATAGGTATAGTCTGTTCAGTTAAAAATATCTCCAGCTGGCGGGTTAGCATGGAATGTAGACAAATACTATTTCTACCGTTTAATCCACCTTTCGGAAGAAAAAAGTATGTACTGCAGCAAGGCTAGCATGGAACATGGACAAATAGTCTTTCCCCCGTTTTATCCACCCTTCAGAGGAAATATAGTATGTACTGACATTGACAACTGACATAATAATGTGGATAAAAACGGTTTATCTACCTGCCATGCTAGACAACTAAGTATAAGAACTCAATAGTATTCTAGTATTCGATCATTAGGGGGCCAAATGGGCTCTGACATCCCCGGCTAGTCACTGCGATCTTTGCAGATCTATTGTGACAACGTAATATTCTAATAACACGTACATAATGCGATTACAACGCCGTCTGACTGTCTGTAGAGACCACAATCTATCATATGGACTCCAAATATTTATTTTCTGAATGAATTCTAACATTAACTTCTTCAACAGAGGGCTCCAAACTCATTACGTAGATAGTAATTATTTGCTATGCTAAAAAAAATTTTGTTAGTTTAGACTGTTCAGCCAGCCCTAGTGTCAGAGTTATTTAGTCGCCGTAAGGCCCTGACCTGGCTTGTCGATCGCTGTTTTTAAGAACAAACAACCGGGCCCTAAAATTTGATGTGTCATTCAACCCACGATAGAGAGAAAGAAATGAAATGCATGGTCACCCATCTCAAGAATAACTGGTCCGTCCGTTGCTTGACGTCGTGATCATTCGAGAACACCTAGTTAAGCTACGCCACGAGAACTATAAATAAATAAATATTTGTGGACATTTCACACAACACCATCTAGCCCAAACTAAGCAAAGCTTGTACTATGGAACTAGATGGCTGATAGAATACATATATACTTTTTTTTGTAAATATATACATATGATACATAGAAACACCCAGACACAGACCAAACATCCATGTTCATCACACAAATGTTTGCCCTGGGTGGGGATCGAACCCACGACCTACTACCAACTGAGCCACAAGGCCAGTCAAATGCTTATAAACAAGGAATAAAGTAAGTAACTACGCTTGTTGTGGTTTAAAAAGTACCGAATCAAAGCTGATCAACCTATTATGAAATTACTTCTAAGTCAGTTCACTACCGGAATATACACAGCAAAAACAGTTGAATTGAGAACATACTTTTTGAAGTCTGTTAAAATACTACTTACAATGCGATTCCTGTTCTGAACAGGATTATTGTAGCGGTATGTTGTAAGCATTATTGCTATAAGTTCTTGAGTGGAGAACAAGACCAGGCAAGCGCAGCGTAGGACGACCAGTCACAAGGAGGACAAACGATCTCATACAAATGGCAGGAACGTGCTGGATGCAGACTATGGCCAACCGGTCTTTTTGGAAACCCATTGGGAAAGCCTATGTACAGTAGTTAATTTCTTACAGCTGGGATGACGATTATATAACTATAGGCTGACTGTTTGAACACTAGTAATATTTAAGGCCATGGTCATTTAAAATGTATATATCATAGAAAAAAAATAGAAGCAAATAAAAAAAAAACTAAGAAAACCTTGGTTAATGTTTTTCCCAAGTGTGCTCAGGATAATTAAGTCCGATAATAACCACGTTTTTTTTTTTATTATTTGGAACGTGAATCGAGTTCTGAATACCCTGTATCAATATTGCTAGTGTTCAAATAGTCGCCCTGTATATCGGTTAATAACTTGTGTTATAGTGACCTTTAGGTGTGAGTAAAGGTTAGACTTGGTGTGCACCATCTTCCCGCAGTGTGGACAAGCGAGCGCAGGCGGGAAGTGGTACAGCCGGTGGTTGCTGAGGTCGTGCGCCGTGCGGAACTGCTTGGGACAGAGGTCGCACGTGAACGGGCGCGCGCCCGTGTGCCGCCGCATGTGGTTTTCCAGACCGGGCCGGGTCTGTAATAATATATTATGATTGTTCGTATATATACGGTCGCTCTCCCATACTGGACTGAGAAAAATAAAAACAGAACGTACCAGCTGCTTCTCTTCCCGGATATACTGTAAAAATCAGTTTGTGTAAGCAATGGGCTGACCACCTGTCATTGCAAGCCAATATTACATCTACCCTCTTATTCCCTCTCAACCCTTTAACACCTTCTCCATTTCATTTAACCCTCTAACCTCGGTTAAATGTGACGTCAAATGGCTTTGTGGTGTTTGATGCCCTGCCTACCCCGTAAGGGGAAATAGTCGTGATGTTATATATTTAATACCTTTAAACGAGCAATTCTTGTATATTTGTATATAATCTGAATCTCGGAAACGGCTCCAACGATTTTAATGAAATTTGGTTTTGTAGGTAGATGAGGGGACGAAAATCGATCTTGCTAGGTTTCAATTCAATCAATTAATGAATAATAATTATAGCATAAGCAATTAGAAAACTTAAAAACTCCCGACAAATAAAAAACGGTTCAATAAATTTTAATGAAACATAGCTAACAACACTTTCGATAAAATTCTCTTTCAAATACAAAATACTAGATCAAAATCGACACAATAATATATGTATAGTATAGTTTTTTTCTCAAAATTTTCGTTTATTCCGAGTAGTACAATTGACAGTTCAATTGATTGAACTAGTGAGACTTTTAATTCCCACTAGTTCAATTAATTAGGGGTTTGATGAAATAATAATCAAATCCAATAATAATGCCAAAGAAATGGCCCTATAGTGTTTTATTTTGTAATATCGCTAAAACTAGCCTTTGCCACTGGGTTTGTTTAGTTGCGGTTGGGAGCTCACTAGCAGCCCAGCCTCATAAAAATAGTTGCAGAAGTAGAAGCTTCAGTAGAAGCGTGCGAAACGAAAATCTGATTTCTTTAGAAATTCTGGGCTGAGACACTTTATTTGTAGATCTTAATAAGTACGTATCTCAAGTATCTCAATAAAAACATAAAAATGAGTATATTGATAAAGAAAAAGCAAACTGCAACATGATTCGGGTAGTAAAGGTGAATCTAGAACCCCGCATATCAAAATACATACAGTCGAAATGAGATAGTCTCGTATCATACAGTGGCACTTGCGTTCCGATTAATCACATAATCAGTGTTGATGGCTCGATTTGTGATCGATGCCGATCTATAGATTTTACAGTATTCCAGAAGAAAAGTAAAAACAGAGAATATAGAATATTCTTACGTAATATACAGCACCGCAAATATCACAAAGAAGCGCCTTTTTCTCCTCGAACTGAAACTCGACGCTGACGTCCGGATGCACCTTCTTGTAGTGAAACTTCAGCCAAGCTGCACCGGTCTGAGACAGGTTGCACTAAACAACAATTATTAATTTAAAAGTTAACTGTAACATGGGCAAAAACATGTATTAATAAATATTAATGTGCCAAGAGCGCGCGGTTCCTAAGGGTACCGCATCGTTCAAATTTTCCATAAATTTTGGCCAAAATTTGGGTGTTTTTGTGTCCTACATGAGCGCTATCAACGAACTTTGGTGAAAAATTAATGTTTTTCCATAATAAAATGTGAGATATTTGATTTTGAACACTATAAAAAAAATGTTAGTTGGTTAAAAATACGTACCACTCGACATGTCTGGATCGCAAGAGTTCCTTTCCGGCGATCTTTCCTATAAACAGAGTGAATATCCACACTTTAACAGACTGCCGAAGGAGGGTAACATTTTTCGAGTGTATGTATAGTACATACGTTTAAATCTTTGATACCCCTTACTCTCTTACGCCCACAGATCTGTCTTATTTGACAACAACCACACAAAAAACGCAAATTAATAGCGGTTTGTGTACATCTGGGATAACTTTTGTTACACGAATTTTGAAAATTCGGAAATAATTAGCTGTCTCTATCTCAATCAAAAAGTTGTTTGACATTTGGTAAAATAACTCACTAATTGAGAGTAATCCTTTAAATATGTAGTAATCTTTTGTAGCCAACACGAATACACCGATACTGATGTGCGATGATACATCGTTAAATTCATTTTTATTCCCTGAATGTTAATGGCTCCATATTTATGATAATAATTCTAATACTTCGCTTACAATAAGAGAAAAGGGGGTTTTCTCTTATTGTAAACTAAGAGAAAACCCCTTTTATAACATAATAACACGACCAATACAAGTTGAACTCTGGCCATGACAAGCAAAGATATCCAGATATCTTAGAAAACTACAAGATCAAATTTTATCTTGTAGTTTTTTGTTATTTGTTTTAAATAAATGTATTCACTTTTTTTCACATTTTTTAAGTTTTTTTTACAATAAATATGTATATAAAACATAAAAAAAACTAGGGTGCCCACGACAGCGGGGCAGGGCTCCAGCTGTCGATGCTAAGGGCTACAAACTAAGGAATCTCCTGACAATGCGTGCCATGTCTAGGATGACTGCCTTTTTTATTCGACCCTAAATTAATTTTATTGTTAACGATGTTGCGTTCTATAATAGTGTTAAAATCTTTAAGTCAACTCACAGTGAGTTTCCTAAATAATGGTCCGACTCGATTTGTTCGAGTGAAGAATTGTGTACGTCAGTTCTGTGTGCCTCGAACACACCCTGAGAGGGGAACGAGACGTCACACTCTTCGCACCGCACTCCCGCGCCCTCTACCTCGGGATATGCATTCTGAAATAATATTCAGTTAAGTCGTTTTAAAACATATTGTACTATTTGATTAAAATATATTGAACTAAAACATTTTTTTAAACTATTTCTACATTAAAAAAAAAACTATCACGGTCATTAAATCGCTATTATTATTAACAGGATATTTACCGTGGTTCGCGTTAATTTTGAGCCCCCGATATTTCGCCAGAGTTATATGCACTATGTTCACGGGCGACTGAAGAATGCGGATACATGATACGGTTAAGAGCAGACATATTTGTCTACCCTCTTTCTTTGTCTTTTACTGTGAAAAGCCTTATCACTGGCACTAGAACTCTTGCAACTGCGAAAACTACCTTTACGACAAAGTGGGAAAGCGCCATAAGTGGATAAGGTTGAGTGGGTAATATTACAGCTTACCTGGTGTTTAACGGAGGTGTGCACTTGTAAGCTCTTCTCTGAGGGAAACCCGCGACCGCACGCGCGGCACACGGCGCGCGCGCGCGTATGCTGCGACTTGTGGTTGTAGTATCTAGACGCACAGCTGCAACATAAAACGCGATTAAGGTGGTGCGACACGCATGCGTCGGGAAATTAGTTTAATTAAAAAAATAAATTTCCAAAATATAAACGGACATCAATGTACTAATAAAATGTAACCGAAAATAAAATAAAAAAAAAACAAGCTTTCTATACCATAAAATAGATACTGAAAAAGCACTTAAACATACATTTTTGAAAATGTAGGGAAGACGGGCATTGTTTATTAAGATAATTATAACTAATATAACTATTTAGTTTTGCCTCCACCTGTCCTACATTTTCAAATAATTATGTATGTTTATTAAGTGCTTTTTCAGTTTCTATTCTATGGTATAGAAAGCTTGTTTTTTGAATTTCACTTACCTTTTATTAAAACAATGTCAGTCGGGGTATATATATATATATATATATATATATATATATATATTGTTGTTGTTGTTAGCCTGTGGTGTCCCACTGCTGGGCAAAGGCCTCCCCCCGACATTTCCAGTCTTGACGGTTTTGTGTATTGATGTGCCAGTTTTTATCAAAGGTGTCAAAATCGTCTCACCATCTCTTACGGGGCCTTCCTAGAGGCCGCGCCGAGTTGGAACGCCACTTGGTAGTGATATTGGCCCAGAGCTCTTCCGGCATGCGGCCGACATGGCCGGCCCAGTCCCATTTCAACTTGGCAGCTTTGAGAGCTACATCTCTAACCTTCATTCTGGAACGCAGCTCCGTATTGCGTATGCGGTCGATTAACCTGACGCCGAGAATACTGCGCTTCGTGGCTCTCTGACAAACCTTGAGTTTGGTTTTCAGAATTTTTGGTTTTCTCGAGTTTTAGTGAGACAAACGAACAGCAATTGATTTTTATATATATAGAGATGATGGACCAAGTGATTGTAGTTTAATTGAAGCTGTACTATTGTAATATATTTTGCGGAGAAGTGTTATATAAATTGGATCGATTTTTTTGTTATTGAGCGCTTGGAATATAGAGTCGTGTGTGATACTATCAAATGCTTTCGTACCTATAATCGACGAAAGCAAGGTATACGGGTATTTTGAATTCGGTATGGTTCTCAATCACTTGGTTAATTGCATGGAGGTGATCTGTCGTGGGAAGTCCACGACGGAATCCGGCTTGTTCGGGGGGTTGCTCCTTGTCCAACTGTCCAGCTATAAGGTTTACTATTACTTTGAGAAAAGTTATATATATAGGTATATACTTTTTATAATTTAATCCATTATGTATTTTAGTTATTCGCTTGGATAACTAAATAACATTCTTGTTCTTAAAAATAGAAACGTCCGGCAACGACGTCTGCCTTCACGTGTCTGCCCATTCGGGTCGTTGACTCCACGGCGAAGCCCGCCTCGCCCACCACATCCCGCGCGCGGCTCTAACAAACGTCAATAGGATAATAGTAGATTATGCACCAAGGGGATAAAGTAGTGTTTTATGTCACGGGCGACATATTGAATCCCGAGTGTAACGGATACTAGGAAGGTCGCCCAAGACAAAAACACCTTTATCCCCGTGGTACATACTCTACTTTTCACACCTACCTACTGCGTGATAATAGAAAGAAATGGTTTTGAATCTATGTTATTTAACAAAACAAACTTCAAAATTTATAGCATACGCTACCTGAATGGATTTTCTTTGATTGACATTATTATACTTACATTACGTATCAGGACGTCGCAATCGCAAGTAAAATAGAGTTTTTCTAGACAAGCGCGCTCCATAGATCGTATGGTAGAAGTATTCATCTCTGATTGGACTCTGACAATCTAGTAGTAATGAAATCCCATACAACATTACAGCCCTAGGGCGTAAATGTAGTACTTTGGACCCTCTATACATGATGTAAAAAGGAACAATATTGGGCAGGTGGTGAGAAAATTAATTGATTTAAAAATTAATGAATTTATTAATGAATTTGAAAACTAATGAATTTATTAATGAATTTGAAAACTAATGAATTTATTTTACTTACGACCACCAACTAGTAAAACACTAGAATTACCTTGTATTATTATATTCAACTGAAATCTCGGGTCACAGCCCGGTCCTTTGATGGGCATCAGTGGAGCCGAAGCCAACACTGAGAGGCCCTTTACAGATAATATAATAAAAATTACAGATTTTTGATATGTGGATGGATGATGGAACTATTGTACAATATGGAATTTGACAAATCGGGGCTATTGAAATGAAATGGTTATGATTTATAAAACTAGTTTATTGGCTGATGCTCCCACACAGTGAGTGAGATAAGGTACTTCTGTGTGGGAGCATCAGAATGAGATATCGGCACCTGCCTATTTTGTCTCATTATCCAAAAATATTGAGGCAGGTGATGACTCGCCACCCACTGAATGGGCCCCCCATAGTGGCGCCGCATTATTATATTTATTATTATTATTTTTCTAATTATTTCAACTCATTTATGTAACAGTCGTTCGTTAAAATTGTGGAATTATCAGACGATTTCGACAATTATTTATACATATGTACTTACTTACTATACCTATTATTGTGTTCACTTAATTCTTTATTAGCTACCAAGCGATTGTATAATAACTTTTAACAGATTTATTATAATTAAAGAAACATTTAAGTGAGAATGGTTGTAAACCAACTTTACATAGTTATAGTTCTAAAACGTCTTTTTAAAATTAATAATAAGAGAAACCTAATAATGATTTTCAACAATGATACATCACTCGATACAGTACGAAAATTTTCTTTTTTTTTCGAGTGTGAATGTATGGTGTATGTGGGTATGTATGTATGTTTCTATACGACAGCCTAGAGCCTAAACGGCTTGATCGATTTTGACGTGCGAGGTGTCATTAGTTTCGTCTTCGCGTATTTTTTTCGTAACATCTAACGAACTATTTCGTAATAAGTAAGTGATTTTACTAGAATTATTCTATAGAATGAGCATTTTTTACAACGATTTTAAGCTCAACAGCGTATCTAGCGTAACGAAATCGTAAGTTAGACTGTAAAAACTGCTTTTCTGTAGTCTGGTATTTTGTTTGTCTTTTACTATACAAACTTGTTCACAATATGGCGTCCAATTGTCGCCATATTGACTTTTGATTACTATTATATCTTGAGTGACATTCGGACAGTTAAGGTAAATCGATTGCCGTACAAATCACCAAAATCCAATCTAATACGAAACGAAATCGGAAACGACTCCAACGATTTTAATGAAATTTGATGTGTAGGTAGATTAGGGGACGATTAATCGATCTTGCTAGGTTAGTGAAACCGGATTTGCTCGTATTTTCAGTCATAAAAAAATCGAGTGGAGCTCGGTCGCCGAGGTACTAATAATTAAATAATACTTATCGTCATGAATTAATTTGTTTCATTTTAAAAATGAAACAAACTAAATCAAATTGTCGTTTGTTTCTTACGAGTGAAACGAATCGCATATGTATGTGTTTGTATGTATAAACATGCGCGTGCGCCTGTTTGCAAGTAACTCTTCACGCTAAAGCGGCGTAATGGATTCCAATGAAATTTTAATGGAAGTAGACAACACGTATAAAAGTGTGTTTATATGTATTTACACGCTTTTATTATGCGTACCGCCAAGATGTGGGATACGCTTCCTAAATGGGTCTTTCCGGATGGATATAATTTGGGTGTCTTCAAATCGCGAGTGAATAGGTTCCTTCTAGGCAAGTGCGCTCCACCGTAAACCGCAACTGTCGCTTAACATCAGGCGAGTTAGCGGTCAAGTGCAAACCTATAATTGAATAAAAAATATGTATGTGTGTGTTGTAAACTTACTTGAACGATTGCTTGCATTGATCGCAATTATACTTCTTCCCTCGATGCTTCTCCGCGTGCAATTTCATGGTATTACTGCGAAAATATATAATTTCCTGGTTATTAGTGGCAATATTCTGAAGGCACCACTAATGTAATATAGGTAATAAAAATTCTTAAAATCATTAAATTCAAATAGGAACGAACATTTTGTAAGGATTTCGTTAGAGGAACGAAGATCGTATAAAAATACTTTACTAAATACGCAATTAAAATAACACAAATTTATAAATCTCAAAAACCCCCGACAAAAATACGGCCGGAGCGATTTTGATGAAACATAGTTAAGAACAATCTCGATGAAATATTCTTTAAAAAAATATATCATTATCGGTCCATCCTTTTGAGAGCTACGATGCTACAGACACACGTCTAACTTATAACACCCCTCTTTTCGGGTCGGGGGTTAAAAACAACTAAGTAGGATTTAATTAGAAGTCATGTCTCGGCAGGAGTATGGAGCGTATGCTCCAAACTCACGCTAAGGTTTAGATATTCCATCAGCTTGATAGTAATTCTGTGTACCTTCACCGCTGTAACTTTCAAAGTTGTATGTGGAAGTAATCGAGCGTAGTTACAAATTTCACAGCTGTGACTTCTAAGTTGTACGTGGAAGTAATCGAGCGTAGTTACAAATTTCACCACTGTGACTTCTATGTTGTATGTGGAAGTAATTGAGCGTAGTTACAAATTTCACCACTGTGATGTGACTTGTAAGTTGTATGTGAAAGCAGTCAAATGTAGCTACAAATTTCACTGCTGTAACTTCTAAGTTGTATGTGACAGTAATTGTGTGTAGTTAATGATGATTCATTATTGTTACCAGTTTTGTTAATATAGTATATAATATAGTATAATATAATATAGTATAATGTTAATAAGTACATTCGCACTATCAGCTCTTATTCCAAGACATACCTCTGCGAGGTTTTTGGAGTTACTATATTTATCGTATATTAAAACTAGAGTAATTAAATAAAAAAATAAAAAAGTGTAAACTACTGAATTACGCATAGTACGTGACGAGAGGGCACAGCTTGCACTTGTAGACGGCGAGGTGTGTATGTCTATCGCGCTTGCGGTACTCAGCGCCCACCCACATCTTGCAGATCGGACAGCACCGCCCACCACTATTTGCCTGTCACAGCACACAAATACATAAAATAAATAAATCCTTATGCATGAAAATAACTTGATAAATGAACTCCAATGTACGTAAACTAGCGTGCTTGTAATATATTTTGTGCAAAGCATGGCGCTAGCCAGGAGATACGTTTGTGCTGCCAATTCAAAATAAAAAAGACCACCAAATTTGGTGTTTTGGTTACAAACGGTTGTAACTGCAAAAGGCGATTTCAACTTAAAATATACGTCAGTGACCCGTAAACAAAAAACTAACTATCTAACGTATTAAAAAAAACTTATTGATGTAAAATTAATAGGTACATTTACGAGTTAATGATAAATTAAGAAAGAGATATATTTCGAGATTTTCGAGATATTTATCGAGATAAATAAAAATGAATTTAAGCTAGACGGATCCATTATTTGCTCTTTAAGAGTTTACACGCCTTATTTTCACCTCGTCATTGCAAAATGATCAGTGCTTGTAATAACTAAACAAAATTTCAAGAATTCTAACTTGACGCCAAAGGAATTTCAAGTCAGCTTTCCAACTTTATCATCAGACCAGCGGCCTTATCGGGCCACTGACTCCGATATAATCATATCCGATCATCCGATATAATGAACTTTATTGCCAAAGCACATAAAGTCGATGACCATTCTAGACAGTAAGGTAAGGTTGCCGCTATACGCTAAATTAATGCATTATAACCGAGGCAATTATGCTAAACCTCAACATCATCGGACCAGTGTAAGTAATCTTTTAGAAAACTTTAATGAGATAGATACCACAGCAAATCAAATAAAACTTGTGAAAAAATAACTTACGTCATGAAAATTTTTCATATGTGACTTCAAATGTTTAGACCCTTTTAACGGTTGGTAGCAAATGTCACATTTGTATTCAGATTTTATGTAACATTCATAAGATTTCCTCCTTTCGAACTCTTGTAGTTTTTCCTCCTGCGTTTTCAGGTACTGTGTGTCGAATATTGAATCGTAATATAGTTTGTCTAGCTTCATTTTGTCGTGATTCTCTTGTATTGTGATCAGTTTCGCTTTTATGTCTGATGATTTTATGTCTGCAATGTGATTTTTACTTCTAAAGTAAAATCTAGTATGACTTGTGTATGTTTTGTGGTAAGGTATGTTATATACCTGGAATAAGACTTTTTGGGGTGAGATTTGTCTAGAACGAGATTTATCCTGTAAGGTTTGTTATGGTGAGAATTTTACTTCTAATATACTCATAAGTAAACAGGTGTATGATTTGATTGATTTATTCAGAGTTGCGATTTGTCACGGTACGGCAAATTCAACCATAATCGAAGTCTTTAAATCAGTGCTGGACACAAACGGTCTTACCGAAAAACGTTACTTAACTTTAACCATCGTCTTAAATTTTCTGTCTTCTTTCTGCAAGTGTCATCACGTGTCAGTGAGAAGTTGACAAAATATGTTAAGCATTGCTTAAAGTTAAGTAACGTTTTTCAATAAGGCAGAAAATTTAGGAGTCTCTTAATGGCACTCAGTCCGACCTTCGTCACTACATCAGGTCTCAAGGTGACCTACATTACGTTAAAAATAAAATAGGAAAGTTTTAGTAATAGGTGGTAAAAATCTCACCGTCACGACAGATAGCTTCCCGTAGGCTCTTTAAAGTACCTGGTCCCGCATCTCGTACATATTTGGCGATCGAATCCAAGTCTACAGCTACACCATCATCCACCACTATATCCCCGAACGAAAACAATGTATTTATCAGATCTTCTTTAGACCTGTTTTAAAAAAAATACTATAAATTAAAAAAACTATAACCGACTAGAGACCCAACAATAAGTGTATATGAGAGAGCCAACGTTCTTAGTGTTAGAAAATTGTTTATTTTTGAAGGTGTGTGGCGGTATCACAGGAGCACTGTTCCAAACTTAACTAAAACTACGATGGGTTCAATGGGAGCCAATGGGTTCACATTTAACATGTAAATATGTCTTTGATCGAAATAAATGTATTTGTAATTTGACTAGCGACTACGCTCTCACGTCCTGCATCTTTCCTTACTAAAATATTTTGAGCCTATGTAAATTTAATTTTATTTGGAATTTGGCACATATCTTTATTTTGATATCGATTAGACTTTTAAGATGAATCTACCTAATTATTTTTAGGTATCTCAAAAGGAAAAAAACGGAACCCTGATAGGATCAATTTTGTTGTCTGACAAGACTTTCTATCTCGGGAACGCGTGGAGGTATCGATTTGAAATTAAAACCATATACACAAGTTTGTAGTCCCTTGAAGCTGTGAAAACTATCAAACTTCTTGGTTATAGTAAAAAAAAGTTACAGCCGTATATGTCGCAAGAAACTGCATATTTCGAAGGAATCAAAAGTCGAGTGGAGACCACGTACCGGCAAGCGCAGCGTAGGAAGACCAGCCACGAGATGGACAGATGATCTCATACAAGTGGCGGGAAGACGCTGGATGCAAGCCGCTTCCAATCGGTCTTTTTGGAAATCCATGGAGGAGGCCTATGTACAGCAGTGGACTTCTTACGGCTGAGATGATGATGATGATGACATGTTATATAATAATATTTCCATACATATCAAATTAATAATAAGTTGCCAAGACCGTGTCGAGATTCGCATACAATAGGGTACCGTAGCTAATGCTGTAATTTAAAAGAAAACTACTACTTGGCGTCTATTGTTTGCTTAGATTACTTTGCAAAAAGGCCAATGACCTCAATACTATGACGAATTAAGTGTTTTACATATTTATAGCTGTGTCTGTCTGTGTGTTGCTTATTGTCAATCAAGCATTTTATATTTAAATTCAGTAAATTATTACAATCGGCTCATTGGAGCGTAACCCACGGTTTTATTTCACACTAACAAGGAACGGTAGGTAGTTACGGCTTATTCTTCTAACTCTCTATTACGGAGGAATACCTTTATAATAACAATATTTTTGTTGTATGGCAATTATTTATCTTGGTAGTTAATCGTTTCTCGATTCAGTGTTGCCATTTACGTAATACTCTGGGAATATTACACTTTCTTGTTTAAGGAGTTTTGGTTCCATGTAGATATCGTTATTTCGGTCATTTTATTTATGATTTATTCAGAGTGCTTTTATTTTGTTTGATTTAATATCTTTGTTTAATTTATTTCAGTAACAGCAGATCAGTCACAGTGTGACCCAATGACACTTTTTAGGGTTACGTATTAAACAAGGAACCTTATAGTTTCGCCATGTCCGTCTGTCCGTCCACGGCTTTGCTCATAAACTATAAGTAAGTACTAGAAAGCTGTAATTTGGTACAGACATGCATATTAATAATGCCAAGAAAGTCGTAGAATAAAATTTAGTCATCATCATCATCATCTCAGCCAAAGGAATCAAAACCTAGAGGATATTTCCCGATGACCTAGAGCTATGAAATTTGGCAATAAGCATTGTCTTATAGTATTCATAAAAGAAAAAACACGATAACTGTATATTATTAAAATAATTTTAAAAAAATAGGGTCTTTTTTGAAACGAATGAAGAACCAAATTTATAAACCACAAGCTAGCACATGCTAAAACTGGTTTTTAATTATTTTTACGATGAGTAATTTTCGGACTATGACCAAAAATGTAAAAAAAATATATAAGTTAGTCATTGATAAAAAGGGTTTTCCCCTTTTTAATAATTATTATATAAATATAATAATTAACTTCGCCCGATAGTTATTTTATCTAGTTTGTACGGAACCCTCGGTGGGCCAATCTGAACCGCACTAGTCCGGTTTTTTTACCTCCTAGAGAAATTAGGTTACTAAATGTTAAATTTTCAGTGACATCATAATGCGTTTGTCACCCAGACCATAATAACTTAATAACCAATCTGACTGGCCTCGTGGCTCAATAAGTAGTAAGCTACCTGCTAAGCTATAGGTTGTGGATTTGATCCCCACCCAGGGCAAACATTTGTGTGATGAGCATGGATGTTTGTTCGGTGTCTGGGTGTTTCTATGTATCATTCACAACAAAAAAGTATATATGTATTCTATCAGCCATCTAGTTCCATAGTACAAGTTTTGCTTAGTTTGGGCTAGATGGTGTTATGTGAAATATCCACAGTTATTTATTATTACATATTTAAATCTACATCTCATTCACCAAAATCGCATGTGTAGCTTAGTTGCTACATATGTAGGTACATGGATGGTGGAAACACGTAAATACAAACATACAAGTACCAAGACTGATAATCTCATAACCTTTCTTTTGGCTTGCTGTAGTCGGAAAACAAAGTTGTGAAAAGTCATTAGCCCAAAATACATAACCCTTAAAAATGGCTCTGGTTTATTTAAGAGGATTTTCAATGAACTGATAAAGTTGTAAAAACTGAAAAAACTGACTTCATACAGCAAGTATCTGAATAAAATATGATGATTAGAGTTGGTTAAGAGCTTTACATTAAATATGTTTTAAGTACTTTATTATTTATGGTCATTTTTTTCATAAGAAAGGTACCTCAGGGATGATCCCATAAAGTTTCTAACTTTGGTATAGTAATATATTATACAAATGAATGCATACTTATTTATCCATTTCACATCAGCAACTCTTCGATTAGTTATATTTGTTTTCCTTATTTTAGTGACATTTGTTTTCTTATTATTTGGAGTCAATTTAATTTTTTTACAGAGATTTGGTTTTTCTTTTCCCTTTTTAGGACTTAAATGTTTCTTTACTTTAGATTCATGTTTCGTAGTGATGTCCAAATTCTCACATTTTAAATCGTTTGGATGAAAGTGAAGCTCTTCAGAAAGATGTACTTCATTTTTTATATTCAATCCTTCTTGAACGTTACAATTTGGTACAAGCATATTTTCTGAGTCTTTTTTATCTACTATCAAATGATCCACTTTTACTTCAATCTCATTATTTGTACATTTACTGTCATCATCACTATCAAAAACACTTTGAAGTGATTTCTCACTATTTAGGTCATTGATGCTAGAGTTGCTATCAGTTAGAGCATATTCTATGTTTCTTCCATTTTTCATAAATTTGTGTGATGTTGAATAACATCTGAGGTTTACTTCTTCAATATCAGCAGTTGATTGAAACTCAAAGGTGCCAATTCTCTTAGAGCTTGCCTTCCACACGCCAAGAGATGATGAAGGCAACAGCTCATTCAAGCAATGTATGGCACTTTTTATCTGACAACAAAACAAACATAATATATAAATAATAGGCCCTACAGTTTAATGGTGAGGTGATGATGATGATTTTTTATGTTAATGATGAAATGTAGCCTATCCAATTCCAGAGTCATAACACTCACATCACACACTCATTTAGTTTATGCAGGGCTTACTTTTCTATTTCATGTAAAAGTATCTTCCTTTACTTTACAACTGTAATTTCATAAGATTAAATATAAAATGTAAATCTATTATTGCCCTTAAGCCTTATATAAGCTATTTAATGCATGGCCGTAGGCAGGGGGGGGGGGGGGGGGGGGGTTTGATAGCGATAAAGTCGCTCTTTACCAGTCGGGTATTTCCTTTTACACAGTTACTTGTTTGATTCATCTGGTCCACGAAAATCTAGGACTCGCTAACACGATCAATGAATCAAATCACTTCCGTTATTTAATATTAAAAACCTTTAAAAAATCTTTTATTTTGACATGGAAGTGGTGTGGGTAATACGAGAAATAAAGCATATTACTATAAAAACAACACTAAAATTTTCGCGCTCGCGCATTATTACTATTTTGATATAGAAGTACTGTGAGTTTACAAATACGAGAAATTTAGCATATTACTATAAAACACTACAAAAAAAATTTCGCGCTCGCTTCGCTCGCGCATTCATGTTATTTTGACATGGGAGTACTATGGATTCACTAATACCAAAAATAAGCATATTACTATAAAACACCACTAAAATTTCCGCGCTCGCTTCGCTCGCGCGTATTACTATTTTTTACAGAGAAGTACTGTGGGTTCACTAATACGAAAAACAAAGCATATTACTATAAAAACACTACTCAAATTTACTCATACTTCAGGTGTATAGAATCAAAGATGGTTACGTCCACAGTGCCAAAAATTTCAGAAAAGATAAAAACGTTTTTTTTAAATTATCAGTAACTATTCTAACGTTAATCATTATTTTACACATGCAGAATATAATACATTATGGAACTATAAGCTGTTTGTCACGCTCAGTTCAATATTTTTGAGTAAAACCTTAAATTTAAGATGGACTTTCCCAGTTTTGTTACCAAGTCTTGGACTTTACTAAGTTTGTAACTGAATGTTTAGGACTTTCCTATATTTGTTGCCAACTCTCTGGACAGGGTTGGAATCAGGCATTTACCTTTTATTTATAAAAGAAGGCATTAATTCACCTTGGCAATCAACTTGTAGATAGGTGAAGGTAATGAAAGTCAGATAATAGAAATTAATCACAATTTTTATTTTTGATAAAAATCAATGTCTAAAATTAGTAAGAAAACGTAATGAGAAAACTTATATAACTAAAAAAGGGGCCTCCTCCTGTAGCTCGCACCTTTCCTCTTCAGGTTCGTTCCTTTGAATATTCTCGTCAGCTTGACTATCCAAAATTTGAGAGTAAAATGTCAAGTCAATGCCTTCTCGGTTTCTCCAATCATCGCCAAAATGTGATTTTAACAATGAATCGACATCTCGCAACATCAGTTTTTTCACGGGAACACCTTTCTGCAAAATATGTTTGTCTATTGCCAACATAGATATATTTTTATTTTTTTTGCAAATATTCTCAAACGACCCTGTCTTGGTTTTGTAAAATAATTCGCCATTGACAAGTACATTGCCTACACGTTTGGAATGTTTTATGAAAAACCTCTTGCATTGCGAGAAATTAGCTTTCCACTGTCCAGGCGCTTTGATTATAGTCTCAGCAGCAGATTTAAAATCATATACTGGGAAATCATCACCAAATTTCAAAAGCGTTGCTCCTTCTGAAATTATGTCGATGTATTGATTTGGCGAGATAATCGTGTCCATCGTTCGAAATCTTTTTTCAGTATTACCAAACACGCGGTCTGCCGGTAAATAGGAGTGCCCGGAGACTGGGAAAACGAGTTCCACCGTCTTGACGGTCGGATGTTCCATGAGCCACTTGCAGCACATGGTCACCATAGTTTTATTTTTGTTTTGGCCCCCGCAGCCATCAGATATCAGCCTAACAGTGTGAATGCCGTTGAGGTTAGTGTTATTGAGGCGGTTGTAAACAGCTGAGCTTATTGCGTTCGAGTCTTTTGCAAAACTTTCCTCAGTCCATACATGAGCGAAAACATTGTTTTTTGTTAATGATGATTTTGATGTCCCCTCTACAATCGTAAAGTTATATAAATAAAGCTGTCTGCTGTAATAGCAAGACTGGTCTGGTAGTTTCGGTAAGGCCATATTTTTTTGGCAGTCATAACTGAGGATTAATACACCGTCTTCAGCTGTTTTCAAGAGGGAAAAAAATGCTTTAGCCCTTAAGGTATGAACCCTTTTCTCAATCATGAGGTTTTGCTTTTTTTGCGGATCCGTTTCAAGTTTAATTTTCTCGTTGAGCTGTAAGCAGGTTGAGCAAATATCTGTCTGTGGGCTACCAAAACCCAAATTATACTGTGTATTAAATATTTTTCTAAAGTAAGATTCTTTCGCATATGGTCCTGGGAATGAATTTTTGTACATTTTGTATAGTTTTCGAATATTTAATTCACTTGGCAGGTATTTTCGCACCGATGTCTGACTGCGGCAGTAATGTGGTTCGTCACATTTTAATTTACTCATAAATGTATGAACTGACTCTTGTATTCTGGTATACTTATGACTTCTATGATCTCCACCTCTATTTTCCACAGGGAATTCTGCAGTTTTGAACGATTTCGCAACCAGTGTAAGTACTCGTCCTTTTTTAATGTTTAATATTTTTAAAAACGCTTTTTGACAGACAGGTATCTTTTTTCGATCAGCTATAATGTGAAATTTAGTCGTGAACTCTTTAGGTGATTTCTTGCCATTACGAGGCCTTTTCCTTTTAACGGCAACAGCTGTACAGCACTTCAATAAAAGTGCGTCTTGTTGAATTTTACTAGCATTTTTGTAGAAAGCTTCATGAAACATTCGCAACATTTTTGTCGTCACAAGATTGCACTGTAATTTTTTGCAACTATGCGTGCATTGAGGGAGTCTTGGCAACATTTTTGCCGAGTACCTGAAATAAAAATACATACAAAATAAATTGGGATCAATTTAAAAGTAACATTAGCAATAACATTTTGCTAATAATAACACAGTTAGTAGTAACAGATTAACAAAATCACATCACACATTGGTTCACTCATTAAAAAGTTAGGTACCCTATACGGATAAAATACGTAAAGCATTACCATGAAAAAAATTTAAAAACTCATTAATTTGGTATTTTACTTGAATTAAAAATTACTTTTCAACAAAACTATTTATTCAAAAAAAATTAAATAATTTTTAATCTGCTTTGTATCTGCAATAATATTCTTTTAGCAAAATATCAGTTAGACGGATTGCCCCCCACTGCATAGACACCTACCTAAGTCCGACCCTGGAACATACCTGTTTTTCTTTGCGATGTTTTTCTTCCAATTAGATAGTTGTGCAGTCCGTTTCCTCGCTTCATTTTTGTTGACCCTGGTGGGGTGGCTCTCCATCTCCTCGGGGCACCACAAATTTTTCACAAAAGAACACTTTTTTTCTATTTAAAATGATAAAATTCGGCAACGCAGACACAGCAAAAAAGCATTACAACGCCAAGGGCGGCCATGACAACTGTCAGTCAAATGGAGCCTTCCTATTGGTCGAAATGGACTTTACGCGATATGGAACTCAATTCAGTTGGACTTTACTAGGTTTGTTTGTAAAGTCAATTTTTAATTTGAAATAACAGTGGAGTTTACCAGAATTGCTAATAAATGATTTTTTGGGGTAAATATAGATACAAAACAGATTGTGTTGCCATATAAATCTCAATTTTGGAATTTTGTGGACTTTACCATCTTTGTTTCTATACACCTGACTTATTACCTGTGTTTTTGTTTATTTAGATCATGAAAATGCTAAGCCCTCGTTAAAACAGGAGCACGTTATACTACTATGAGAAAGCTATAATAAGCTATGCCCATGTCCATTGCTGAACCCCCCCCCCCCCCCCCCCCCGAAATGAATTCCTGGCTACAGCCCTGATTTAATGTATGTTATAAAGGGCTGTAGATTTTGTTGTATAAATAAATAACAAATCCATTCATTTATTTTATTGTTATGTAATTTTCAAATATCAACATAATATGCTGAGTTAAAATTAAATTAAAATCACTTACCTCTCCAGTCATCCAGTCTTTATATATTTTTGATGCCTTCAAACATTTTTGTTTAAATTTATAGAACTTCATCAAGATATGGTCACACTCATTGCAATACAAGGAAGATGTGTAGCTAATGAGTGCCTGAAAATACAAATTATTTTAAATAGATTATTAAAAGTGTCCATAAACGGGCAATTGGTCAGTAACAACAGCCATACCAGTTAAGTACCGTACCAGATATTACAGTACTTAACTAAAAGATCTATGTGATAAAAGTGTACAAGTTAATTGAACCTGGGACAGCAGGTTCAATTAACTTACACAATACAAATCATTGATTGTTAACAAAGTTACAATGTTCTATATCAAAATAATTAACTAATTAATAATAAAATTGTAAATAATAAAAATAAATCCTGATTTCAAAAATTCAAATGTCAAATATAATTATTATATGTTTTTCAGTTATTTTGTTTTGCTTGCACTTACATTATATTAAATTAATTATAATTATGTCACAAAGGTACATATTATTCACAATAAATTATTGCTAATTGAATGTCACAAATACAATATTAACATTTACATGGTCACAAACACAACAACCAGAAACAGGAAAAACACAGTTGAACATTAATAACACCCTCGCGTAAGCCCTGGTCCAAATGTATCCACTTGCCCAGCACACCCGTCGCTATATAATATTTTATTATTATTTCAGCTATGACTCTACCACTGCAGGGCAAAGGCCTCTCTTACCTCTTTCCATTTCTTGCGGTCGAGAGCTTTACTGATCCAGCAGCTGCAGTAGGAATAAAGCTCGTCTCTCCATCTCTTTTTGAGCCTGCCCCGTGGTCATGTAGCGTTTAGTACACACACTGTCGTGGCGTGGGTTTGGCCCACAGGTCATCTGGCTTAAGGCAGATGTGATGGGTACCGGTCTGGGAACTATGGAGATCGGACCGTCTCTTATTACACTGCACAGTCCTTGGCGACAAGGCAAGATAAATAGGGTAGTGTAACAGACCTTTATAAACAGATTGAGAAGTGCAGTACTCATTAATTTATTTACAAGGAATATGAAAAAATTAAAAAACCCTTGGAAAAACTTACTGGAAAACCACATAATTCGTTGTGAAATTCTGCTACAATAATATTAGGTTTGATTGGTTTATCTGTTCGTAAACAAATTAAACATATATTATTCATCATTCTTGGATGGTTTTAATCACAATATATTATGAGAACACTACGTTACAAAGTACTCTTTGGTATAGTACTATTAGCATATATTCGTTTAAATAGGTTTAATAGTTTAATAATAGAATAGTTTAGTAGGATTGCAAATGCACAAATTACAAATTCCAGTACTGTCCTGCCCCCGTATTCTAAACCCATTCGGTTTCGGAATCGATTCGATTTGTATATCTCCGTCTCTGTCATTCTCTATGGAAATGACAGAGACGCAGATATACAAATCGAATCGATTCCGAAACCGAATGGGTTCAGAATACGGGGGCTGTATTCTAGTTCTAATCGGTTGTCGATTTGTCAATTTTGTCGGTAATGAGCCAGCTACCGAATAAAGCTCCATTCGACTCCAATGGGTATTCACGAATTCGAATTTATGCCCGTCGGTCCCATTTTTAGTATAGAAATCTCGAGAAACCAAAGACAATCTCCACTCATCCTCAACTGGATCCGCCGGGATTCGGGTAGACCGATTCACAAACTCGAATCCGAAGGAGTTTGACATATAAATTCGATGGCTAATTCGATATCGCTCCCGACAGGATAAACCTGTCGGGAGCGATATCGAATACATTTTACTAATACATTTTAATAATATAAGAGCACTTTTTTGATATTTTCAATTACCATTTTCCATAATTTGACATAATATATTCACCTAATAGTCAAATGTACCGATTTTACGGGTTTTAAAATTCCCCTAATTATGATTTCCAAAGTTTCAAAATGTAATATTTTATAGTTGGAGAGCTTAGTCAGATTACACGCATGGCGCTCAAAATATATTAAATATTTTATACTTGTTACTAATAAATGGCAAATACATTAAATGCACGAGTACAGGTAGAAAATAGAAGAACTTTGAAATCGCACACACACATGCACACACACAACCAACAAGATATTTTCGAAGCATGCTTCACTTATTGAAGCTACAAATTTACCAAAGAATTATATGCCATAATTAATATGATGGATCAAGTTATATGTATATTATGCAATAAATTACTTATTTTGTCAGTCGCTGGTCATAATTAACCATTTTTTTACTTCTATCGCGAATCACCTATCTAAAAACATGAAACTGACTCTGAAAACTAGCTTGTCTATGTTATCCTATCGGTAACACGAGGTCATTACCGATTTGGTACCGACTGGTGCCATTCGAATTTGTGAATAGGGTTATCGAAGGTTATCCATTCGATTCGGTAGGTTTTTCGCGGGAACTTAATTAAAAAATGTCACAGTTTTCTTTTATTATTCTAAACTTGTGTTATTTCACATAAATATTTTGTAAAGATGATGTTTTTTTAATCTATTAGTGTTCGTTTACGTGCACGAGTTTGAAATGAGAGCGATGAAACATACTTCTTCACGTTGTAACTTACAAAGTCCTTAACAGCTCCTAGTAAAATAACCAAGTCATGACATGAACTTTATTCACTATCAACCGAGTATCTCGTTATGATCCTTAGATTCAAGTTACTTGGCTTACCAAGTAACTTGAGATTGTGACTAAAACTTATATTATTTGTATTTTTCATGAAACTTTTAACATATTATTTTGGCAAATGAGCCAATCGTGGCCAATAAAAGAAAAAAAAATTTGACGGCTGCTACTGTTAAATTTACAAACTTTTTTTAGTGACTTGATACCGCTAAAGATTTCGATTAACTGTTTAAAAAAATCGATTAAAGTACGATTCTTTTGTGTTTCAAAATTTTCATTTTCAAATAAAAGTAAGAAAATCGTATTTTTTTACAGCTCAAATAGGGATCAGTCAATAATGCGAGCTAGTAAAGAAAGTTCTTTATATTTTGCTGGGGCTGAAGTAGCACACATTTATATTTCTAACCGATTTCAAAAAGAATGAGGTTCATAATTCAACTGTATGTTTTTTTTGTTGACAATATTATAAATGCTACACCGATCTATCGACTCCATAGATAAAGAAATTTAATGTTCTGTGATAGCAGTGATAGCTTATAAAATAATGATATTTTTTTTTATTGTTACTAGAGGAGCATCCGGTGTCATTCCTCCTTCTCGCTTTCGACCTACACTGTCTCTCGTATTCCTTTGTCCGGTGGACGTTCACTGTTATCCAAATCATATTAATTATCTTACATCATCATAGCAAATACTAAGTTTTATTATTTGAATTGTGTAACATTACGTCACTTTAGTGCTTGTTTAAAACAACTACCACACAGAGAGAGGAGCGTGGGAGAGAAGTGTGTGGTTTCATGTTTGTCTTTACGTTGCTCATTTGGCAAACAAATGAATAAATTTTGGTTTGAATTTACTTATGAAATGAAATTTATTTGCAAGAATGTAGGTAAATAAGGTCTTAGAAATTGATTACAATTTTCCATTACATTCGATCATTTCTCAAGTGCAAATATTAGATAGTGAATCAATATGACATAAATAATATTAAATTAGAATTGATTTTAGTAGGTGTACTATTATATATATTATGTAAATTACATCAAACATAAATAACTGTGCTGTCTTAAAAGTAGGTACTACAGTAGTAAAAATACAATAACGTAACGAAAATTACACTTTCACGAAAATGACATGCAGCATGAGATAAATCTAAAAATCGGTTTTTCCAAGTCAGAAAAACAATTTCCGATTAATCGATTGATAATCGACATATCACATGCCGCTTTCAATCAATGGAACCGTGTGGGATGATCAGCTGATACCTTATGGAATGGAAATGTCAAAATTATTCGATATTCGAGAAACCTGAATCGCTAATTCCGCAAACCGTGTGAAATCCTTCGAGATCTCTCTCCATATCGAAGATCGAATCGAATCGAATGTAATCTGAATAAGGGTGCAGAATACGGGGGCAGTCAGCGTGGGTAACTTTACACACACTTTTTCATATTTTTGACGATTTTAGAGTATTAATGTATGAGTCTAATAGTATTTTACTTATTTAAGCGTGTCCTTTCGGGGTCAATTTTAAAGTAAAGAAGTAACAAGTCCAATATTATAGAAAATATTTAAGAAAATCGCATTTAAATGGTATGTTAAAGTTAAACGCGAATGTGGGTAAAATTGACTCCCGTTCATTTCGATAGCGGAAAATCTTCATAAACGGTGATTTACATAATTTAGGTTGGATTTATTTTACTTTTTTGATCTAAAAAACATAGATCTATCATAATAAATCAATTTGTCATATTCAATCATCTTAATTTTCATGGGAAATGCCATTTAAAAACATCGAGCTACAAGCAAGCGGAAAAAATAAAATAGTTTAATTGATTTTTTTTACTAATGAAATAATTTCTTAAAAATCAAATAGAGCCAAAAAAATCTACAATCATTTGAGTGTTGAATGACCTCATTATTAAATATAAGTTCTAAGATTAATAGTGAGTAATATCAAATTTAAAAAAGATTCACCCCATTTCATGAACTGCATCCTACCTATTGTTTTCTTTATGTTTCTTGGGATCTCTTTGTTTGGTTTTTAGAAGACTAGTTTTCGGGTATGTACTAACTAAAAGCAATTTTAAAAATCGGAATCCGGTAATCCGGCCCCGCGCAATGTAAAAAAAACACTTGTTTGTTACGAAATAATTCGTTAGAGGTTACGAACCTATTTCAACGAACCTACTTCTACATTAAAAAAAGTTTTTATTTTATTTTTGCAAGATATGTACTACTATTATTACAAAAAATATAGCCTGTAACACTCTGGAAGAAAAGACGAATCTAGTGACACCTCGCACATCAGAATCGGTCAAGCCGTTTAGGCTGTAGGCTAAACTAGGCTATCAGAAACATACATTGCCATTTTCCGGACCCCCTGGACCCCCTTTAAATACGCCCATGATAAGAGCGATGTCGACTCTCAATAAATATCTCTATGCAATTAGTACGTTTTTTTTTTTATTGATATTGGTCATACTTATAGTATATGCCAGTGTCAATCTTAAGATAATTTTTAGGGTTCCGTACCCAAAGGGTAAAAACGGGACCCTATTACTAAGACTTCGCTGTCTGTCTGTCTGTCTGTCTGTCTGTCTGTCTGTCTGTCTGTCTGTCTGTCTGTCTGTCTGTCTGTCTCCAGGCTGTATCTCATAAACCGTGATAGCTAGAAAGCTGAAATTTTCACAAATGATGTATTTCCGTTGCCGCCATAACAACAAATACTAAAAATTTCAAAAAATTAAATATTAAGGGGGGTCCCCATACAATAAACGTGTTTTTTTCGTATTTTTTTGCTCAATATTAAAAACGGTAACAGGTAGACGCTTCAAATTTTCACAGAATATTTACTTGTATGTTACCTTTCAAAATAAATAATTAAATAACAATAATGTAAATATTAAAGGGGGGGTCCCATACAACAAACGTAATTTTTAAGCAATTTTTACTCGATCTTAATTAACAGGTAGAAACTTGAATATTTGTAAGTAAATATTTAGAAATATATTAACTATAAAAATAAATACCTAATCTAATACATAAAAACTCACAAAATGAAAATAATCCGTGCATCTAAACGCGGTGCGAGAGCTGCGCCGCGCGGGTAGCGGGGGAGGTAACATCACGGAGCGAGCCATAGCCGCGCGTATTCGCGCGAGCGTCGTTATGCTGCCCGGATGTGTATCGAAAACCTATCTATAAGTTTGCAATTTACTACTTGGAATTTCGTTGATATCTCGTTATTTTATAAACAGAACTAAACTTTGTAGTATTATAGATGATAGTACGGAACCCTTCGTGCGCGAGTCCGACTCGCACTTGGCCGATTATTTTCTATTGGATTTGGACTTGCAAGCCTAGTTAAATCAGAGCAACAACATGTCTCAAGGACATTCCCGCTAAAACTCAGTTTTTAGGGTTCCGTACCCAAAGGGTAAAAACGGGACCCTATTACTAAGACTTCGCTGTCTGTCTGTCTGTCTGTCTGTCTGTCTGTCTCCAGGCTGTATCTCATAAACCGTGATAGCTAGAAAGCTGAAATTTTCACAAATGATGTATTTCCGTTGCCGCTATAACAACAAATACTAAAAATTAAAAAAAAATAAGATATTAAGGGGGGTCCCCATACAATAAACGTGTTTTTTTCGTATTTTTTTGCTCAATATTAAAAACGGTAACAGGTAGACGCTTCAAATTTTCACAGAATATTTACTTGTATATTACTTTTCAAAATAAATAATTAAATAAGAATAAAGTAAATATTAAAGGGGGGCTCCCATACAACAAACGTGATTTTTTTTGCCGTTTTTATATATAATGGTACGGAACCCTTCCTGCGCGAGTCCAACTCGCACTTGGACGGTTTTATTTTTATTATTGAAATTGGATCCGCTTCTATCATTTGCCAGTGTAAGTTTTCAAGTATTAAGATTTCTTTAAGTGTCTTGAATACAACCAGTTATAAATGCTCTAGTCACGTACAGCAGTCATTTTCAAATTCGTGTGCTGCTTCAGTAAAGTGGTGTTGATTTTACTTTAAGCTTCTACGTGTTAAAGAAGGTTAAATATAATTACTCTTCTGTAGTTTTTTGTGTTGCTATGATACCAAAATAATAGTCTTGTCAGATTCGAAAAAATATATTGCGTCTACTGAAAAAGCTCTCTCTTATTTATTTAAATACATGTTCCACGATATACAAACTTCTGTAACATGGTAGCAGAGCGTGTAACATGTTAGCATGCTGTAATATTATAGAAGAGCTACAGTGAAAAAGTGAAAATTTTCATCTAATGTTGAAAAATTTGCGATAAAGGAATCGAGTAAATCAACATGGCAAACAAACCTGAGATTACAAAATTCAAAATCGGCGACTTAGATGGCACCAACTGGTCGGTATGGAAATATAAAATATCAATGCTCTTGAAGGGTATACCGAAAGCCTTGGATTTTTTAGAAGGCAGATATAAGGTAGTTCCAAACCCAAACAGTGATAAGGCATCAGCTGCAGGAAAAGCGGATGATACTGCCATGACAGAATTTCAACAGCTAGATAGCATGATTCTCGTGATTTTTACAAGCAATATGACAGACGAAATTGTTCAACGAATAATGCGTTTCGAGACATCCAAAGAAGTATGGGATGAACTAAAGAGGCTGTATGACGGAGATAGCGATGACCTATTATATGAAAAATGCATAAAATTCTTTAAGTACAAGAAGAATACAGATGATAATATGTCTACGCACATATCAAAAATCAAAAATATATGGTACAATTTGAATAAAGAGATCACAAAGCTCAACGGAAACAATGAACTGCCAGAAGTTGTGTTAATATGCAAAATTCTTGATAGCTTACCTGAGACTTACCTGGCCTTGAAGTCTAGTTGGCTGTTGATGTCTAAAAACGAAAGAACCATAGATAGGCTTACTTCGCAAATATGTGCTTATGAACGGAATTTAGGAGCACAACCGTCAAATAACGAGAGTACTCAAGCTCTAGCAGTGAAAACCTCTTACAAGAAACGTAATGACAATAACAATAGACTGAGATGTAACTACTGCGGAAAAGACGGACACAAAGTACGAAAATGCGAAAAGTGGATAAGCGACGGACGACCACCCAAGCCAAATTCAAATGCGAATATAGTGACAAACACTGATTTAATGATGGCGGACACATGCTTGCATTCTGATAGAGAAAATTGGTATTTGGATAGTGGAGCAACAAGTCACGTCACTTTCAGGAGAGATTTGTTTCAAACGTTTGAATGTTTTGAGAAATCGCATACCGTCACAACTGCAAATGGCGAAAAAGTTAATGCAACTGGAAAAGGTAACATAAAACTGGAAGCCAAGGTTGGAAACCATAAAGGCATAATAATTTTATGTGATGTATGGTGTGTTCCATCACTACAGAAAAATCTGTTCTCGTTATTAGCAGCACAGGACAGATTACCGCAAAGTGTCTTTGAGTCTGAACCAGAGTTCTGTAAATTGAAAGCGAATGGCATTGTAAAAGTAACAGGTGAACGGAAAATGAAAGGAGGGCTATTCAAGCTTAATGTTGTAACTGGCCCCTGTCAATAATTTTAAAAGGAATATAACGAATAATAATGGTCTAATCACACGTAACCAAACCAAACCAAAACCCCTTCATCCTACCTACCCTCTACCCCTATATTGCTTTAAAAGAAATATAGATATAAGAAAACCTGTTTAGCCTGCCTACGTGCTAAACCTAAATTGCGTCTAAGAAATAGAATATAATAAAACCTGAAGCCTGATACCCTACGTTGCAGCACCTAATTACAATGTTATGTCTACCCCTATTTACTTTATACTAACTCCTGATCTAACTGACCCTACTAATATAATATAATACCCACTATAAAACACATGACCTAATAAGAAATATTTACCCTACTACAAAAGGAGGATATTAGGAAGGTTCTCTTCTTATAATGTAAGTGTTTAGATCTATTGTTGTCGCTTAACATTCCTACTTATGCAAACCTAGGTGGTATTAAAACACAGGTAAGTAATTTAGTAAATGAATGAGAGTAAATCCTAACATTTTGCTACCTAGTATTGGTTCGTGAAAGTCTAGAATATAACAATGGCTCGTGTATCGTCTAGTAGTTAGAAATGGCTCGTGTATCGTCTAGTAGTTAGAAATAGCTCGTGTATTGACTAATGGTTAGAATTGGCTCGTGATTGTCTAGTGAATAAGAATGGCTCGTAAATTGACTAATGGTTACCATGGCTCGTGTATCGTCTAGTGAATAGGACCCCTTACGTTGTGTGTCGTCGTAACCCAGTAAAGCATTGGAAATGAATATATTAGATCGCTCTAGCCTAACTGAGAATTGGTACCTGAAATGTGATGAAGTTAACTATCCCTACATAATTGTAATATGTCTGTTATGCCTAGCATTATAATTAATTCGATCAGTAATCATATATGAAACATAGAGCTTACCTAGAAAGATATACATTTAGACCTTACCTAGAAAGATATACATTTGAATGAAGTTAAGTCAGTAGTTCTGGAAGTTGTAAGATTGAGTTGAGTCAGTAGAAAATATTTTTTATTTTTTTGTAATGAAACAGGCCCCAAAACCAACGCCTGTTTCGATTCACTCCGCCGACTATCTGGGAATGAGTGACCTCCATTTTGGGATCTCGGAAGAACGGCTTCCGTATGGACTCTAATTGTAAAATTCAGTCTTAAGTCATATTTATTAATTATACTCAGTCATAGCTACAAGCAAAGGACTGGGATCTCCCTTTTTTCTTTCGAGAGGACGTGTGTATTGTCTGTATGTACATTATTTCGCACTCCTACCAAAACAAATAAACCCACAGACCGGTTCATGGGGTTTTGGAAGTCAAGTCAGTAATTCTGTCATAATTCTGTGTCCAGTCATATCCTAAGTATATCTTTCCTGTTCTCTAGGTCATACTTGTTTTCATTTAAGTACAAGATAAACTGAAATTATATTAATTTTACATTTCAACCAGTATAATCTCCAACCATTAATAATATGAAATCGTTCAGTCAATCTGACTTCTGTTTGTCATGCTATCCTTCAATAAAACCAATGTAGAAAGGTCGAATTCCTGTTTCTAGTGAATTCTAATTGACCTAGGGACGTTTTGCCCTTTTAGATCTCATTAAAGGTAGTGCTGGGCGTTTTTTCCTATAACGGTTTTAAAAACTAGTTACTCTACGAAAAACGAACAAACGCTTATGCCGATATGACACAACCAGTTACAAAAAAAACGAACGAACGAACTCGCGTCGCGCGACTGCTGAGTGCAGCATAAATAACGAAACGAGAAAAACGAAAACGTATCCACTTTATGAGCCATAATGTTCTATCTCTATTGCTTAAGGTCTATTTTTGATTGAATAGTAAACTCGTTTTTTGTAACTACATTTTGGCCCAAGTTAGAAAGTTCTCTATCTCAACTCAATAAAGTCTATTATTGATTGAAATTAGAAACCAGTTATTTTCTAACCACAAAATGATACAAGGCAAAATATTCTTTAACATAACAACTTAAAGACTAATATTGTCTGAAATAAGAAAAAAAACGTTTTATTTACAACCGTTTGGCCGTTTTGTGTTACCGTTACAAGGCAAAATATTCTTTAACATAACAACTTAAAGACTAATATTGTCTGAAATAAGAAAAAAAACGTTTTATTTACAACCGTTTGGCCGTTTTGTGTTACCGTTACAAGGCAAAATATTCTTTAACATAACAACTTAAAGACTAATATTGTCTGAAATAAGAAAAAAAACGTTTTATTTACAACAGTTTGGCCGTTTTGTGTTACCGTTTCAAGCAACCAAGAAACGCTTTTTATAGGAAAATCCGTTTCGTGTCACGTAAAACTAAAAAATTGCAAGTGATATAGAAACAACGAAACGTACCGATTTCATGATCGAATAATATAATAGTATGTGCTATTTCTATTGAATACGGTCTACTTTTGATTGAATAGTAATCCAGCTATTTGGTACTAGACAATGGCCTGTTTTTGGCGGGAACGTCTTAGTAAAATGTTGTTGCTATGTTTTATTTTCCTAAACTTGTGTTATTTTGAACATTAATGCTATAAAAATGGCGGTGTTTTATTCATTAAGTGTTCGATAAAGTGCGTGTGTGTGGGCAAGTGAAATAAAGCAGTAAACTGTAAAACATGTGATTTTACGTTGTCTGCAAAACTCCATAGAAGCTTCTAGTAAAGTCGCCACCACTTTACTGAAGCAGGACTCGACTTATAAATTGACTGTATACGTGACTTAGATTGTGACTAGAACATTTACAACTTGTTTTATTCAAGAAACAAAAAATCCTAATACTTGACACTGGCAAATGCTTTAATGCGGGTCCAATACAAAAAAAAGAAGAAGGATGCATCCTTCTTCTTTTTTTGTATTGGACCCGCATTAAAACATTTGCCAGTGTCAAGTATTAGGATTCTAGGTTTAATAATTAGACTAACAATTATTGGTAAAATGTGCAAGCATGATGCCAACATCAAGCAAAAAAGTCTCATCGCGTCATACGGCTGATTGTCTAGAGTTTTTTTTTCCCTTGATGTTGGCATCATGCTTCCACATTTGCCATTTGTCGAGTTTATACGTGTCTAGAGTTTAATTATATACGTTTTGTAATATTTTAAAAAAAAACCCGTTTTTTTACAACCGTTTCTAAAAACGCTTTTTTCTATAAAAATAACGTTTCGTTTCGTTTTTCGTAAAACTCAAAACGACCCAGCTCTAATTAAAGGAGAACAAAACTCACACAGTACTTTTTGACTGAAAATATAAATTGGCGTTCACCAAACTATAGTAAAACACCGGGTCTATTTGCCCGTTCGTAGTCACAATTCTCTGCAACTTTTATGTACATATTTAGCTAGAATTCAAGCAAATCATTGTAATTTTAATCAGTTAATTTGAGAAGAAATCAAATCTATAATTTCAGTTTATTTGTTTATATTCAACAATATTTAGAGAGGTTAGTTTTTCCTAGAGCTTCCTTTGTCTATGTCTGTTTTTTCCCCAATATCATTTTTAGTATAACGTAAAGAAAGACTCGATTATTCTGTACCGGGTTCCGTCTACAATGATGAAATTTCTTAACCTTGATAAATATGACTATAGTGCTTCGGCGTTCCTTATGGAATGTACCTATTTTTAGAACACTAAAGACCAGTTAATTTGAAAAGAAATTAAATCTATAATTTCAGTTAACTTATTTGCTTACAATCAACATTCCTGGAATAACATAATACATTAATACATTTGACCTGACACAACAGAATACATTTGACCTGTCTCTATGATCATAGCCGCTTCCCGCCAACCTATAAACACAGCCTAGAAATCAAAAGCTTATTAATGTAAAAAAATATTAAATTTACATACCGACAAACGCAGCGTAGGAAGATCAGTCACAAGATGGACAAACGACCCCACACAAGAGGCGGGAAGACGCTGGTCGCAAGCCGCTTCCAATTGGACCTGTTGGAAATACCTGGGGAGGCCCATGCCTAGCAGTGGGTTTCTTATGGCGAACCTCCAGAATAACCCTAACTTACCGATAATGATTTTATGTAACTAACAAAATTAATAAATCACAATTAATTAGGCTAATCAAAAATTAATCATAATAAGATTAAATTACTTCCCTATTTCTTTTTTAGATTACGCAACCTAATATTAAAATTTTCTCAAAAATTAGGCAACCCGAACAGAGAGTAAGGAAAAACGCGCGCTTCCAAATAATTGAACACTGAATTGAAAATTGATCTTGAACGGATTCTACTTTTAAATTTGATTACGAACTGATTATACTAATTCGAAAATTGATCTCCGACTGAGTCCCGACTCCACGCTTCGATCCCTTATATACTAATCACGACTCCCTCGCCCCGTACTCCTTTCTTCTTTCCACAGAGCTCTGCACAAGAGCGACTTTTGCTAGTTCTAAGAGTTTTGAGAGTTTTGAGAGTTTTCCGACTTTTCCGACTTTTCCGACTTCTCAGACTTTTTGCACCAATGACAGTTTTGCCATAGACTACAGTTTTCCGACCTATGCTACACAATATGGCGTCTTTGCTTTGAACTAAATGTTTGCTTTGAGTTTATTTAATTCAAACTTTAATGTACATTCGAAAAACGTCTTCCATATTAATTTTGATGATTTTTGTTATAAGATATAAATACAAGAAATTAGTTTCATAACCGAATTAATATGACAAATAGAATAATAAAACATTTACTCAGCGCCATTTTGTGATTTGAAAATTCAATCATTCCTGTTTTGTTTACAAAATGTGTTTAAAAATATAGTAAAATATGTAATGTGTTAAGAAGAGAACTGATTAAATTTAACCAAAGATGAGCCAGAAGATATGGTAGACAAGTTTTAATAGAAAAACATGGTTTTCTCCTGGATTTGCAAGAATTGAATTATGCTACAAATTCACGACAACAACACGATCCCATTCTACATCATGGAGTTCCAGGTAAGTTTAATCTAATATAATTCCGCAATTATTCTCTCAAGATACTACAGTAATTTTTGGTTCAATTTATTATTTCATATAGGTACATAACCTCAAAGTTTCGAGTTTCATGAAAATTTTGCTTACAATAAATCTATTGAAATTTCAGCATTGATCGAGCTGTTTATGGACCCGTTAGACTACATAAGATATTAACTCTATTAACAAAGACTTTTGATGTTCTTAAAAAGTTTACATTAAACTTTTGTTCAATGTATATAGCCATCTTTTAACATTTTATTTTTATTGATTACAGCTCCCGTATGCCTCTTCAACTATAAATCCGATTCCAGTCAAGGACAATACCAACAACTCATACAAATATTGTCAGAAGGAGATTTATTTTGAGTTCCAAATAAATAAGTGATCAATGGAATCAAAGCATTCAGGTACCTTTTCCTTTGTGTTAATTTGTTCTTATATTTAGTAAAGGTTGCAGAAGGCTTAAATAAAGTGACATTTATATCCATCAGTTAGATTAGTTAACCCTAATTTGTCTTATCAAGCCCCGGATAAGCTAATAATAGTTAACCTCAAAATTGTAATTATAGTGACACTAAATACAGGATTTTAAGTTTAAAATCTCATTAGAATTGTCTTAGAAATGAAAATAAGGCAGAATTAGTGTTTCAGATTATATTAGTTTCATTTTAGAAGATCTAGGCTATAATTTATACCACATTTTTTTATTTGAAATAATAGAACATAGTTAACCATGTGAATTTGTTTTGTTTTTAGCTTAAAACAATATTCTTCAAGTTTGTCTGCATATGCCCAAGGCGCATCATCATCTGAAGCAGGAAGAGCCAAGAAAATATACACAATTATCTCTAATATCATTACGGAAGAAAGCTTAAGTTGGTTTTCATAATAATTTTACCAAGCATGAATCTATCGAGGTATCATTTTATATAATATAATCTTTTATTAGTAAAACCATGTAGAGAGCTTAATTAAAATGAAATTATAAAGTTTGTTAGTGTCCATTCTTTATGTCCAAACTTCATCGGTAAGTTTTTATTAAAAATATTTGTGAATTGTACGGGGCAGTAAACCTGTACCGTTACAATGTGAAGAATGTAATGCCACCAGCACCCATTCAGGTTAATGTTCTGACAAGCCAAGATTCATTACAGATCTATCATGAGAGGTTAGCCCACCAAAGCAAACTCCATGTCAAGAAAGTAATTGAAAAAGAACTAGGTATAAAGGTACCAAGCAATACTAAGGAGTTCTGTGAAGGATGTAGCTTTGGAAAGATGCATAGACAGCCTTTTGGAACTAGAATCAGAGCTAAAGTACCTGGAGAAGTTATCCATTCAGATGTATGTGGCCCATTCCCCTTTTCATACAAGGGATGTCGCTATTTTGTTCTGTTTAAAGACGATTTCAGCAAATACCGTTACGTATACTTCATGAAGCAGAAGTCAGAAGTCTACTGTAAGCTTGAACAAATGCTAGAAGAAAGTAAGGTAGCTGGTCATGTCATAAAGGAATTTTTAAGCGACAACGGTGGAGAATTCGACAACGAGAAAACTCGATCAGTTTTACAGAAGTATGGCATCAAACAAAGGTTGATTATGCCATATACGCCACAACAAAATGGCTGCAGCGAACGAGAGAACAGAACATTAGTCGAAGCCGCTCGTGCAATGATGTATGCGCACGAAGAGCTGCCAACCGCATGTTGGGCAGAGCTCATAAGTACAGCATCATATGTACTTAATAGAACAGGACGCACTCCTGTAGAAGGCAAATCACCATATGAATTGTGGTATAACAAAAAACCAAAAATAAGCCATTTAAAAATAATTGGATGTCCATGCTACGCCCATGTACCCAAACAAAAGCGTAAAAAGTTGGATAAAAAAGCAGATAAATGCATTTTAATTGGCTATGATGGTGATGACGGATATCGTCTGCTAAACATCAACAAAAACGGTAGATGTTCGTTAGTAAGATCAAGAGACGTTGTATTTCTGGAATCTGCAATCGGTTTGACTAATGTCGAAGATTATACCGAAGAACCAAAGTCGAACAAAATAGATTCTGACCTTGAAATAAATCTCAGAATGCCAGCGAATGCAATTGTAAGGGAGGATAACAGTCCAACGATTCAAGATGTAAGGGAGGAAGAACACGAAAGTACAGACACTTTTGAAGAATGTATACCTCCTGAATCGTTCGAACAGACACCTCATACACAATCAACTTTGGAAACTCAGGACGAGTATGATGAGGTTGGCGATGTAGACAACAATCAGACATTACCAGATCGTTTAGAACAGATAGATGATATCATACCAAATAGTGAAATAGAAAATGAAGGAAGGAGAACTCTTCGAGACAGATCAGAGCTTCGACCACCAGCAAGACTTGGTGACTACGTTATGCTATCTGTAGATGATGGTACTGAAATAGATGAACCTGCAACCTACAGGGAAGTATTACAGAGTCAAAACAAGCAACATTGGTTAAAAGCAATGAAATCAGAGATTAAGTCTTTAGAAGAAAACAAAACTTGGACTCTAGTTGATCTACCCAAAGGTCGTAAAGCTATATCATGTAAGTGGATCTTCAAAGTTAAGACTAACGCTGATGGTACGATTGATAAATACAAAGCAAGGCTCGTAGCTCGAGGGTTTTTGCAAAAACAAGGAGTAGACTACGATGAGACGTTTAGCCCTGTTGCGAAGATGACAACGATCAGATCGGTCATAAGCGTCGCAGCTAATGAAGGTTTGACACTAACGCAATTCGATGTCTCTACTGCATTTCTGAACGGTTCTTTAGAGGAAGAGATCTTTATGAGTCAACCTGAAGGTGTTAAAGATGGGACAAATCGAGTGTGCAAGTTGAAGCGTAGCCTATACGGGTTAAAACAATCACCCAGATCCTGGAATAAATGCATTATGGATTACTTGAAATCTATAGGATTTCAACAAAGTCAAACAGATCCTTGTATGTTTATTAGAAAGCGAGGACTGAGTAAAATCATCTTAGTGCTGTACGTTGATGATGGATTAGTTGCAGCAACACATCAAAAAGATACAGATAAGTTTATGGCAGAGCTGAAACGAAGGTTTAAGATTACCACAAAACCTGCAGATTACTATCTGGGTTTAGAACTGCATCACAGAGATGATGGCTCAATAACCATAACACAAAAGCACTATACTGAGAAAGTGCTAGCACGGTTTGGCATGAGCAGCTGTAAGACAGTCACTACACCAATGATCAGAGATTCTGAACAAGGGCAATCGGACAAAGAGATAATAGACGAGAAGTCATATCCTTACAGACAGGCTGTCGGTGCTCTTGCATATCTTATGGTTGGAACAAGACCAGACATTGCCTATGCCGTTGGTGTTGTATCAAAAACCTTGGAAAAACCTTCCAAAGAGGATGTATTAAAGGTTAAGCGTATAATGCGATACTTACAAGGTACATCAGGTTATGGTATTACATACAAAAAGAGCTTAAAGACAGGAATACTGGACTGCTTCAGCGATTCTAACCATGGAGGAGATATAAAAGACGGTCGCTCAACAAGTGGCATACTTTGTTTATATGCTGGAGGAGCTATCGCTTGGGCAAGTCGAAAACAGACGTCAGTAGCTATCTCAACGACTGAAGCTGAAATAGTTGCAGCAAGCGAAACAGCACGTGAGATAGTTTGGCTAATAAAGCTATTCAATGAGATCACTGCATTAAAGGAAAAACCTATCCTGCAAGTTGATAATGATGCGGCAGTGAAGCTTGCTCAAAACCCGGAGTTACACAGGAGAACAAAACACATAGCAATCAGACATTTCTATGTGAGAGAGTTAGTTGCTGATGGTATAATCCAAGTGAATCATGTGGGGGCAAACCTGCAAGATGCAGACTTCCTAACGAAGCCTTTAAGTAGACCGTCAATGGAGTCTATAATGAACCGAATAGGTTTAGGTAGTCTCTGATGTTTATTGTTTATACATAGCTATACAAAAAGGGAGGATGTTAAAGAAGGTTAAATATAATTACTCTTCTGTAGTTTTTTGTGTTGCTATGATACCAAAATAATAGTCTTGTCAGATTCGAAAAAATATATTGCGTCTACTGAAAAAGCTCTCTCTTATTTATTTAAATACATGTTCCACGATATACAAACTTCTGTAACACTACGGAGGTTTGCCGATTACCTAAAATGACACGTTTCACTGCTTCATTTCACACACTCACGCACTCGATCGCACACTTAACGAATAAAACACCACCATTTTACAGCATTAAAATTCAAAATAACACAAGTTTATGAAAATAAAACAAAGCAACAACATGTTTCGCTGACGTTTAGTGACTAGAACATAATTATAAATCTTGTTTTATTCAAGCAACTTGAAGAAATCTTGATACTTGACCCTGGCAAATGCTAGTTATTATTATTATTCATTTATTTCAGACTGTCCATATTGATATTAGGTATATTTGATTACGTCATTAAAAATACTAATAATACGGAGTTTTGGCGGGAACGTCCTTGAGACATGTTGTTGCGCTGTTTTATTTTCCTCAACGTGTTTTATTTCAAATATTAATGAACAAAAATGGTGGTATTTTATTCATTAAGTGTTCGATCAAGTGCGTGAGTGTGGGCAAGTGAAATAAAGCATTGAGACGTGTCGTTTACGTTGTCGGCAAAACTCCATAGATGCTTTCAGTAATGCCGACACCACTCTCTTTAATGAAACACGAAACGAATTTAAAAATGACTGTTTAGGTCACTTTGATTGTGACTAGAATATTTATATACCTTTTTTTATTCAAGAAACTTGAAGAAATCTTAATACTTGACACTGGCAAATGTTCTAAGCGGGTCTAAGTACAATAAAAAATATGTATGCGATTTTGTTTGGTTATTTCTCGGTTATGGTTATTTATTTCCTTTTTACCAGTTTTTCTGGATTCCTGGATTATTTTGTGAACAATACTTAAATTACAAAAATTCAACGCGTAGAGTTAGAAAGCCATAAAAGTTAGTTAATTGTCAATTCAAAGAATTCACACTTCAATTTCTAGTCCATAGGCATTAATATTAGTGACAACACAAACATGAATGAAAATCTTACCAGAATGGATTTCTGTATAATTTGTCTTCGTACTGAGAGGTTTCTTAAAAAGCCGAGTAAAACATTAAAACAATTTCACAATGAAATGTGCGATTTATCTGTAAGTACACTTAACATATAATTGTACAAAAAATTTGCTTGTCAATCTGTGCTTGTGTTGTTGTTTATTAGCAGACTTCCAAAAAGGAGGAGGTTTTGAATTCGTCGGATTCTTCGAGCATAGTATGCTCGTAGGTCGTAATCTTTTTAGGGTTCCGTACTCCAAAAGGAAAAAACTGAACCCTTATAGGATCACTTTGTTGCCCGTCTGTCCGTCCGTCCGTCCGTCCAGGTGTTAGGACCTGTATCTCGGGAACGCGTGAAGGTATTGTGTTGAAATTAAAACCATATACGCAGATCTATAGTTTCTTGCTGCAGAAAGAAAAATAAAATTTCTCAGTTTTCGTAAAACAAAGTTACAGCCGATTATGTCGTAAAAAACGCACATTTCCCAAGGGAATCAAAACCTATGGGGTATTTCCCATTGACCTAGAACTATGAAATTTGGCAAGAAGCATTGTGTTATAGTACATATATAGGAAAACTTCCGAAAACTGGACATTTTTAATTTATTCACAAAATAATAGGGTCTTGAAGCAAGGAATGAGGGTCCAAATTTTTAAGTGAATTAACCATATCATGTGGGGTATCATATGAAAGAGCTTCATTAGCATAAGCTAAAACAGGTTTTTAAATATTTTTATGTTGTATATTTTTCGGTTTATAAAGGAAAATATAAAAAAAATATATTAGATTTCCCCTTTTATATCAAATAGTTTGTACGGAACTTTCAGTGGGCGAGTCTGACTCGCACTTGTCCGGCTTTTTCTATATTCACTAAAGTACTTAGCTTAGCTTTACTATAAATAAATGGCCAAGTGCTTATCATGTCACGCTCAATATAAGGTAAGGTGTATGTATGTATACTCTATATGAGCGCCTACAGCAAGTTTCCGCCGATACGCCTTGACCAATTTTGTTTTGCAAGGTGTCGTTAGATTCGTCTTTACTCCCTGATTGTTGTATGATATAGTTTTTTGTAATGATAATCTATCCCTCACAAAAATAAAACGATGCGTTTTTCCATAATCTCCAATGAACTTTTTTGTAATAAACTTTTTTTTTAAAATAATAAAGTGATAATACTAGAATTTTAATTTTCATATTACTAAAAAAATTCTAAAGAATTCGCATTTATAATCTTTTACAGCGATTTTACGCATACTTTCTCACAAAAAAATTACACTCAATAACGTACCTATCAAGCATAATGAAATCGTAGATAGACTGTAAAAACTTTTTTTCTGCAAATAGATATTTTGTTTTTCTCTTTTTTATGAATCCTTGTTTTATTTCAGATAATCCCAGAAACCTCCCTTTATTACTGCAACGAGTGTGAATATCTTTTAACAAAGTTTTATAAATTCAAAAAGAAATGTATAGAGGCACTGAAAGTATATCAAAAGTGGACATCAATGAAAGTGATGGTAAGTTTAAGATTAATTTTACATTGAGTGAAAGTTGACATTTTAAATCAGGGATGCTAAAAGAATATATTATATTGTAAGAGCTGATGATGTCAATCATGTAATCATCAAACTCATTTTAGTCTGACATTATTTAAAAAAAAAAACAGCCAAGTGCGAGTCGGACTCGCGCACGAAGTGTTCCGTACCATTATCTACAAAAACGGCAAAAATCACGATTGTTGTATGAGAGCCACCCTTAAATATTAATTTTATTTTAATTTAATTATTTATTTTTAAAGTGAATAATATAACTCAATATTCTGTGAATATTTCAAGTGTCTACCTGTTGTTGTTATCAACATCGAGTAAAAAATCACGTTTGTTGTATGGGGCTCCCATACAACAAACGTGATTTTTTAAATAAATATTTATTTTATTCTGCTTTTTATTTATATTTGTTCTTATAGCGGCAATAGAAATATATGAACTATGAAAATTTCAACTGTCTAACTATCACAGTTCTTGAGATACAGCCTGGTGACGGACGGACAGACAGCAGAGTCTCAGTAATAGGGTCCCGTTTTACCCTTTGGGTACAGAACCCTAATAATAAAACTTATTCATTCATTGATGAACTGCTCTAGCCTGGTATTTTGGGGTATGTAGATTATAGATTGTAGATTATTTATTTATTTATTTAATAAATAAATTATAGCATCATTCTAAGAAACTACATTTCTAATGCACGGACTATTATACCATGAATTCAGTATCAAAGAGTGGGTATGATCGAGCGTGTTTTGTCTCTTAAAGGTAATCCATGTATAGTCCTTGTTCATATACCGCGAAGTCCGCGAACCGTTAGGTGCACAATAGATAGACAAAGGATTTGATTTGCACCTCCGTATACCGATCAGTGGCCAGCGTGTTGCACGGGGCGGGTCGCGCGCCAACGATTTGGGCCGATTCAATGTCAGTTAGTCAGCGAGCGCGGTGAACACGGGCGGACCGCGCGTGGTCCTCTTTCTATGCTTATAATTCTAAAATGGACTTTATAACTTACAGTTTTTTTTTTCACACGATTGTGAGGCGAGGTGGCGGCGGCGGCGGCGACCTTTAAGCATTTTCCGATAGGGGCGATGTCAATTCAATGCAACTCAATATTTCGAAGTCAAGTTCAATGCAACTAAGACTCAACTCAAGCATGTCTCTTCTTCGCCAGAAAGAACCCATTCCAACTAGCTCCCACTTTCCATGATATTTTCGTGCCAATGACCGTTCACTTTAAACATTGCAGACGCTCAATTTCGGTATCTAATATACCGTCTTACTTATAAACGCATGTTAAAATCTTATTCATTATTCTATGTTAAAATTTTGTGCTCAGAAACTCATCAGCAATGATACCTTTGCTCAGACTATACTCCAAAGTTTGGAACATTGACGCAAAGTTCAATAGTCAATAGTTTTTAATTGCAACATATGTAGATACATGCTGGTCTTATAAATAATACATGTCATTGGTTCAGAAGTACATATGGCCCTGTAGGGGCATGGCAAAATTTACAGATTTCTAAAATATACATTGATGTCAAAGATAGGACTTTAAATTTAATAAAATAAGGTTTATGGAAGTTTTAGATTGTTATATCAGGTGCTTTTATATTGGCGAGGATACGTATACACTTATTTTGGTCGACGAAGAGATCATCCGCATCCACAGAAGAAGTTGCTAGTCTACCTATTGGTTTTCTATCGCATACAAGGGCGTCGCCAAGGGGGGCAGAGGGGGCAGCTGCATCCCCCTAGATATTTAAAAAATGTAGCCAACTGCAAAGCAACCAGTCCTAAGGCCGTGCAATTGTACCTGTACCTACAATTCATATTTTTTTCATCCTGCATAATATTAACTTGCCACCTCCTTCGCCATGGGCTGGCGACGCCCTTGATCGCATATATTTCCTACGCTTTTTTCTATGGGACGGTTATGAACATGAAAAAAAACGAAATTATTGAGGATATTCAAAAAATCCGAACTAAGCATGTTGGTTGCACTTATACGAACACCTTACACGAAATTACATATTTTATTACATACATTTACACAAACGTTACACTATATGAACTTCTAAATTTTATAATTCGCTACTTGAGTGGGGGCTTCCTCGAAAGAAATAACCCGGTTAAATCACGAGTGAATCAGTTTCTTCTGCGGAAACGTGCTCCATCGTAAATCGCAGCGTCGTTCAACTCAGCGTGCAGGCAGTCAAGCGCAAGCCTATTACTAAATAACTTGTAGTTCTACGAACCTATTAAGCTAACCGCTTTGCTATCTAAGAGTCTTGCTGTTCATCGGCTAACTTACTATTTCTGCTTTCCAGAAAAAGCAGACAGCCAACGTTCTCTACACACTGCTCCCTCTACCTTCGCTCGGTACGTGGAATAACGTCGATAAGATGGCCATAATTACCGTACAAGTACCAGATACAAGGACGCTATGTATTGATGCGGTGCGTAACAGGATAGCAGTCGCAAGTCTTCCCGAACACTGAACCACACGAACGTATCTGTGTGTGTGTTTGTGCTACGCTACGCGGCTGGCACTTGACGCGCCGCGCGATGATAAATAATAATAATAACAAGTATCTGTGTTATAAAAGTAATTTAAAAAACTAAACCGACTTCAAAACAATCTAAGTATGTAGGTTTAATTTTTTTAAATTGCTTTTATTTCGTATATGTTTTTGCTAGGTACTTATTTTTTTATCTTGAAAGTATTCATAGAAATTGCATTAAAAAAAAACCGGACAAGTGCGAGTCAGACTCGCCCACCGAGGGTTCCGTACAAACTAGTAGTTAAAAGGGTGAAATCATAGATCTTTTTATATTTTCCTTCTTATACCGAAAAATATACATCGTAAAAATATTTAAAAACCTGTTTTAACTTATGCTAACTAAGCTCTTTCATATGATACCCCACATGTTACGGTTAATTCACTTTAAAATTTGGACCCTCATTCCTTGCATAAAGACACACTTTTTTTGTGATTAAATTAAAAATGTCCGGTTTTTGGATTTTTTCCTATATGTGTACTCTAAAACAATGCTTTTTGCCAATTTACATAGTTCTAGGTCAACGGGGAGTACCCCATAGGTTTTGATTCCCTTGGGAGTGTCGAAATGTGCATTTCTTACGACATATTCGGCTGTTACTTTTTTTTACGAAAACTGAGAAATTTTATTTTTCTTTCTGCATCAAGGCATTATGGATCTGGTTTTAATTTCAATACGATACGCGTTCCCGAGATAAAGGTCTTGACACCCGGACGGACAACAAAGTGATCCAATAAGGGTTCCGTTTTTTTCTTTTGAGGTACGGAACCCTAAAAAGAAACACAACCATAGCGTTCGTAGTTCCATTCACTTATATATTATATCATATTTTTTTGTAAATGCGCGTTTCAGTGTCTTTTTTAAATCAATCAGTGATGTTATTTTTTTTATTAAATTCAACATTTCAGACCAATGACACGAAAATTGAAGTGAAACAGGTATACAACCAAATTAACAACAACAATAACAATAGTACTAACATGATTGAAGATGACATTGAAAATAAAAATATAGCTAAAATTATTCTGAAATCAGATAAAACAAATGAAGTATATGAAATTGATTGTACAGAAAATGAAGAACCAATGTTATGCGAATACCTTGAAGATTTTTCTGACGATGATTCAGAATTGATAAATGGTAATGGTGATGATTGTAATGCTAAATCTGGTATACTTAAAGATAAGATTGAAATAAAGAATGATTGTGCAGAACAAGAAGAATTAACGTTCAATAATCTTGAAGAACTTTCTGATAATGATAAATGTTCAGAAACCGAAGACGACGTTATAAAACCAAGGATCTTAAATGTGAAGAAAAAAAAGAATGGAACATTATTAGAAATAGCGAAAATAAATGATAAAAAGTATGATTCTATTTTTGATATTGAATATCTAACAACCAAAGAAAAGCAATTGGAAGAATTTGAGAAAAGGAAGACGTATAAGTGTTACGTGAAAGCTAAAGATAAATGTGATATTTGTTATCAACCATGTAAAAATTTTAAATCTTTGGAATATCACATTAGCAGATTTCATACTGTAAGTTTTACTTATAATATTTCATAGCGAAGATTTGTATCCATATTCCTGATGCGTACTCCACAGGAGTTGAACTCCTTGCCTCCTTCCTTGTTTCCTGAGAACTTTTCCTTCTCTGACTTCTTCGGATGAGCTCCATCTTAGGCCTCACCATCGCTTACCTTAAGAAGTTGGTAGTTAATTAAAGACCTATTTCTACTTTCCAAATTTTATAGATCCCGTTGACCTAGGTCAATGGGAAGTACCCATGATCGTGGGTTTTGATTCCTTTGAGAGGGTCGAAATATGCGTTTTTTTTTGCGAAATATACGGCTGTAACTTCTTTTTTACGATAACCGAGAAGTTTGATTTTTTCTTAGCTTCAAGACTACATATCTGCGTTTATGGTTATAATTTCAACTAGATACCTCCACGCGTTCCCGAGATGGAAGATCTTCACAGACAGATAGACGGATAACCAAGTGATCCTATAAAGGGTCCGTTCCTTTTGACGTACCGAACCCTAAAAAAATGTCTATGTCTTTAGACACTGATGCAAGGGCTAATTACTCAACAAAATGTGCTTTATATATAAGATTATTTGTAACTTCTACAATAGGAATAGCCTGAAATGCTAGACGGTCATAAAATATCAAGTTCAAATAAGTAAGTGTTATAGACCTATTTTCTTTATACGAAAAGATTTGAATACTACCGTTTACTCTATTTTAAGTTAATGTACCTTGTATTCTCTTTGAGTTTATGTCGCATGACACACACTGTCATCAAAACATTCACTTGTCATTTTTGTTTCTTTTTGTGGTATCAACAGGGAGGTTTTTATCAAAAATATATTTTCTAAAAAATATTATCACGTTATTATTTACGAAAACTTGTCTCGCACTTTACCAGTTTTTATTATTTGTTGATTTACAATAACGTAAAATACTCCAATCTTACCAATTTTTAAATTTGTTTCTATTACCGTTAAAAAGATACAGCCGTTTTTGTGTAGGACAGACAGACATACACCGTAGTCAACGTAACCTCACGTATAGGCTCTCGCACCCTTAGTAAAGGGGGTTACCACCATTGTAATACCAATCTTATTTCAATATTACTTTGATTTGACCTTTGTCTTGTTCTCTCAGTTGTAGAAAAAGCGAGACAAAAGTGAAAGTAATATTGAAATAAAACGCTTGTGGTACGGCCCCTGAAGCCTAAAAATGCAGATGAAACTGCGGCTTACAGCAAGTAGTAATTGTATTGTTAATGTTTTAGGAACGACCGGGAACAAAGTGTTGCCCTATATGCAAGATATGGGCCCCCAAGCTGAGCGCGCATCGATTCACCCACAACAAGGTGTTCAAATGTAAGCTGTGCCCTCTCGTCACATATCATAGGTATGTTTCAAACTGTTCCACTGCTGGGAACGGGCCATCTTCTCATTGTGAAAAGGGTTAGGCCTTAGTCTGCCACGCTGGCCAAGTGCGGGTTGGCAGACTTAACACATCTTCAAGATCATTGAGAACTCTCAGACATGTAGGTTTCCTCACGATGTTTTCCTTCACCGTTTGAAGTTGGCGGCAATCAACAATACGCACATAACTTCGAAAAGACAGAGGTGCGTGCCGTGGGATATATTATACTAGTTGCGCCCTATGATTCACACAGGGCGCAACTAGTGGCGCTCAACTTTTATAGCGATGCAAAGTTGGCTTACACTCGTTGTTACCCGACTGCGAAAGAAGGAGGGTTATGTTTTTCGAATGTATGTATGTATTTGGTAATGTATCTATATGACAGCCTACAGCCTAAACGGCTTGACGGATTTTGATGTGCCAGGTGTCAATAGATTTGTCTTCGCTTCCAGAGTGTCATAGGCTATATTTTTTTTGTAATAATAATAATACATCTCTTGCAAAAATAAAAAAATCCGTTGTTTAGTAACCTCCATCGAACTATTTCGTAATAAACAAGTGATTTTACTAGAATTATTCTAAAGCTTGCGCATTTATTCATTGACAGGGATTTTACGCATACTATCTCAAAAAAAAGCGTACACTAAGCTACATATCAAATGTAACAAAATCGTAAGTTAGACTGCAAAAACTGCTTTTCTGCAGTCGTGTATTTTGTTGTTCTTTTAATATACATATTTGTTATCTTGCTTTTTCTCTATTTAATAGTATGAGGCAAAAAAAAATATGAGCGTACCTACATTAAATAGTGATATTTTTCAACTTTTCTGTCACTTCTAGATAAAAACGGGCGTTGAGCGTAACCCTGCAGGACATCATAGCAAGAAATATCATGAGTATCCGTGACCGGCGAATGAAGACTTAGGCCTAGGCCGCACTACGGTTTTTTCCCGCGAGCGGTAACCGCTATAAACCGCGAAACCGCTCGAGACGGTACTAAATCTGTCGCGGGGAAAAACCGCAAGTGCGGCCGCTTGTATCCGTTTTCCTGTTTCATAAACTCACGCGGATAAAAACCGCTGCGGTTTAACCGTAGTGCGGCCTTAGCCTTAGGCATAATATTATTACCTAAATGTTTTGTGTTTAAGGCATCTCCTGCGTTGAGCGGTCCCCTAAGTTGGGTCTTTGATATTAGTTTTAACTTGCTACTTCTAGGCTTTTCTGAGAAAGAGAAAAGATGTTAGACAGATACCGACCTCAAAAAAATAGTTTGTGTACGTATCTACTTTTACGCCTAGTTTTGATAAAAAAAATCGGTATTACGCGACAGTTGCTATTTCTCCCAAAATTATTTTTATTTGTGTTGATATTTACAGGGGTTCAATGCGTAATCACTACGAGTGGCATATAGGCAAGCAATATCGTTGCGATGAGTGTGATGTCTCTTTCAAGTAAGTTAATTTACATAAGCTAAATATGATTATTACTGTGTGTCTGTCTGTGGCATCGTAGCTCGCAAACGGATGGATCGATTTTGATCTAGTTGTTTTTATTTGAAAGACGATTTCATTGAGAGTATACTTAGCTATTTTTCATCAAAATAGGTTCAGCCGTTTTTTGTCGGTGGTTTTTGAGTTTTCTAAACTTATACTTGTTCAAACAAATGTAACTCTAGCTTATCGTTATCACGAGTTTAATATAATCTATTTTGCTCGTGTGTCACACAACATTTATCAAGTTATATTTGAGGACACACAAGCCATGTCAAATTGTTTTTTACAAATTGTGACGACAGTAAGACTCGATTTTGTCGGGACTTACTTTCGTCTAATCGTCTGTAAACATCAACTTTTTGCACTTGTATCATAAATTATTGATTATACTAGTACTAGGGTCTAGGACCTCAAAAAAAATATTGGGGTACGTACCTACTTAAATAAATAAATAAATATTTGTGGACATTTCACACAACACCATCTAGCCCAAACTAAGCAAAGATTGTACTATGGAACTAGATGGCTGATAGAATACATGTATACTTTTTTATTGTATATATATACTTATGATACATAGAAACACCCAGACACAGAACAAACATCCATGCTCATCACACAAATGCTTGCCCTGGGTGGGGATCGAACCCACGACCTTTCAGTTCAGCAGGTAGACGTAGACACACTACCAACTGAGCCACAAGGCCATGGGCGTACCCAGCTTCTGGTCTAAAGGGGGGCAAGTCAGATTTTTTTGGGTCAGATCGCCCGCGGCTGTTTTGTCATACACACTACACAAAAACACCTACATGAAACATAGCGGGGAGGGGGGAGGGGGGGTGTAACAATTTCTTGGTTAGTAATAAAACATAGGTAATAAATAGCGCGAGCGAAGCGAGCGCGAATGTGTTGTAATGTTTTTATAGTAATATGCTTTATTTCTCGTATTAGTGAGCCCACGGTACTTCTATATTAAATTAGAAAAATGTTAAACGCGAAAATTGAAAAGGTTATTTAAATTAAATCTTGGAAGTAATTTGATTCATTGATCTTGTTAGCGTGTCCTAGGTTTTTGCAGCCCAGATAAAGCATAAGTATCTGTGTTAAAAGAAAAATGAAATAACCGACTGGATAAGAATGACTTTTACGCTATAAAAAATTATAAATATAACCATCTGAATTTATTGATTGCAAATTTATTATTCCTGATTAAATTTAAACATATGACTTCATAGAAAATTACAAACATACATACAAGATACGCGCTACTTTCTTGGTAGTTGGGATTAGCAAGTTTACAGCACTTTAATAATTAATACAAATAAACAAGTATATATATTAACTGTTATTAAATTAGTGTAACTTACGATTTTGTTACGCTTAATATGTTGTCGAGTCGCAGAACCGCTGTAAAAACTATAAATGCGCATTATTTAGAATAATTCTAGTTTAGGCTTTCCGTTTAGGCTTGTAGGCGATCATAAAGAAACATACCCACATACATACATACATTTACTCGAATACACTTAACCCTCCTTCTTATGCGGTTGGGTAAAAGTAATAGGAAATAATCAGACGCGAGCGAAGCGAGCGCGAAGATTTTTGAAACTTTTTTCAATATTTAATTGTGTTTTTAAAGTAATAGAGTAAAAGAGCCCACAGTATTTCTATGTTCAAGTAGTAAAAACGCGCACGAAGTGAGCGCGAAAATTTAGAAGGTTTTTAAAATTAAATCTTAGAAATAACTTGATTCATTGATCTTGTTAGCGTGTCCTAGGTTTTGTGGCCCAGATGAACCAAACAAGTATTTATGTTAAGAGAATAATGTAATATCCGACAGGGATAAGAACGACTTTTACGTTTTAAAATATGTACTTATTTCAGCTGTGTAGTTGATTTTAGTAAACTTTTACGTTATCATAAATTATAAATACAACCATTTGAATGCATTGATTGCAAATTTATTATTCCTAATTAAAAAACATGACTTTATAGAAAATTACAAACATTCATTTTTATGACAAAGTACCGCTGTAAAAGACTATAAATTTGCATTATTTAGAATAATTCTAGTGAAATCACTTATTTATTACGAAAAAGCTCGTTGGAGTTCTAACGACACCTTGCACATCAGAATCTGTCAAGCTGCTTAGGCTTGTAGGCGATCATATAGAAACATACCCATATACATACATACATACACTTGAAAATCATAACCCTCCTTCTTAGACAGACGGCTAAAAATATTGAAATAATCAGGCGCGAGCGAAGCGAGCACGAATTTTCTCGAAACTTTTTATCAAATTTTAGGTATTCATATGCTGATTTGCTGTTAATGTTGTCACAGTACTGACATGGCTCAAAATACAAAGGATATTAAATAACTTTGAACGATCGGCGAAAATATTCGCTTAACAAACCAGCTGGTTGATTTGCCCTATATTGTTGGCGGCTTGCTGTCCTTGGAAGACGCAGCTCTCAAGATTTAAAGCCTTAGCATAATATGTCAAATAAAATAAATGCTATTCACTCGCAACTCCCTACCGTCAAGTATACGAACGCTCAGCTAGATTCGGTAATCTTCGTCCGCCATCGTCGCCGCGGCGGCGGTGCGCGGTGGCTGGCGACTGTAGCGCTTGCTCACTGCGCGGTTTTTTATGGCAATAATAATTGCACCGTGCATTTTGCCAGTGTCTACTGCGCGGTTTATTTAAAAGTTAGCATATAAGGCCCCGTTTACACTTTGATTAGTAATTAGGCGAGTTCATACATTTTCTGCGAGATTTTCAGGGGGGGGAGGTAGATGACCAGGTTTGATTTAATTGTATAACTTGATTGAAAAACACAAAGTAGTGTTTTATGTCATCTGGCTACTTTTAGACCCCCTCAGCTACAATTTTCGAAAAGTTGTAGCTAAAAGTAGGAAGACCAGCCACGAGATGGACAGATGACATCATACAAGTGGCGGGAAGACGCTGGATGCAAGCCGCTTTCAATCGGTTTCTCGGAAATCCATGGGGGAGTCCTATGTCCAGCAGTGGACTTCTTATGGCTGAGATGATGATGATGATATACTTTTGTATTTAGCCGCTTAGGTCGTCAATCGGTCTTTTTAAAAATCCATGGGGGAAGCCAATGTCCAGCTTGGCTTGACTTTTCAGCAGTGACTTTTCATGGTTAAAATACAATTCAAATTCAAAATTATTTAGGTAGGTTAAGATAATGATGATTACGAGTCAACAATTGAAGAATCTGGGCTGGAAGTCTCGACTTTATTTAAATCAATTTATCAACAGAATTGGGTATGTAAAGAAAAATGTAACATATGCTGATTCCAAAACCATTTCGAGATTATATGTCTATAAACCATATTTTTTTATTTAGGGCACATAAAATGATGAGATCGCGCAAATTTTTGCGAAAATATAAAAAATTTTTGACCTTCAGTCGACCTCTAAAATGTAGTAAAATAAAATGTAGTTTAGTTAGTAAAAAAAGATGAAACTGACAGCATTGGCATTGACAAGAGAGACAATATCTCTATGACAACTGTCATACCAAAATAAATAAACAAAGAAAAGAATTATTTTATGTGTTTGGTGCTCTGCTACTCTATTCATTTGTATTAAATTAATTCTGTTCATTATCTTTACGACGACCTTGCTTTTCTACCGTTTTGATTGATACTGCATTTACGTTGACCACTGCTTTGTTGTAAGAAACTGTTTGCCTACTGATTGGATAAATTATGGATAATTTTGTACGTCCCGACTCTGCTAACTTACCTAAGGTTGAGAATCTTATCATTCTGGAGTTCATCTCAACTAGCGGCAAGAACAACATCGCAAAAATCCGAGGAGCTAAAGAGATAAAACTTATGAACAATGCCAGGATATGAAATAAAAGTGATTGACAGTACATAACTTCTTTTTTGAAATGATTTTATTGTGTTTAATTATATACCAATTTCATTGTAATTATATAAGTGATTATTTTATTTATACATTATTTATTTTATTCTGGTTCCTTTTCCTGGTTCATTGTACTGCAGCATCAATGCTTCGCCCAGGAACTTAGTCTACGTTAACTTGTTCACACCAGTCTTTTAAAGGTTTCCTTTACTTGAAAAAAAAACAGTTTATTAGGATTTTTGGCACGAAAGTCGAAACATTTCACAGTTGTAGTTTCTGAATAATATTGTGAATTTGTTTCATTTCAATGCGCAAACACAATCGCGAAGACCTTAGAAAACATTAATTAATTACAACGAGCTCAATATTAATGATTAATTATTCTTTTTTTCATTCTTTATGTTTACACAACGTATTTGTTTTTTCAAAACACAACAAAAACCGATGATCTCTTGTATCAGTCAGAGACAAAAACGAATATAGGTACATGTCACTGTCAAGTTGACTTATATGTATTTTTTAGTTCATGTTGGCTATCACAACATCTTATTCAGTAGGTACGATGACGTCATCTTTCCTACGGACGATTTTATCTTTAAAAAAATATTAAAAAATAAGTACTGAACAGAATAAAAAAATATTGAAATTAGTTTTTCTAAATGATCCATTCTATCATATAAAAATATAAAAAAAATACCCAAAAAAAACTTTACATACCCAATTCTGTTGATAAGTTTGATAAGATTCATACAGGCTGTATGGGCACAGTCAGAAAGTACAGAGTAAGTTTGTAACAATTTATCTCTATATGCACACCATATTATGTTGATTTGTCATATTACAGACAAATATAGACCGATGTTAACACTGTTGACACCGACTGTTTCCATACTGCCTATATGAATCAATTTATCAACCGACTATCTTAATAAAATTAGTAAGACATACATAATTTTTATTGGTTCCGTACCCAAAGGGTAAAACGGGACCCTATTACTAAGACTCCGCTGTCTGTCTGTCTGTCCGTCTGTCACCAGGCTGTATCTCATGAACCGTGATAGCTAGACATTTTGACATTAGTTGACATTTTGACAGATGATATATTTCTGTTGCCGCTATAACAGCAAATACTAAAAAACAGAATAAAATAAATATTTAAGGGGGCTCCCATACAACAAACGTGATTTTTTTGCTCATTTTTGCTCGATATTGATAACGGCAACTGGTAGAAGCTTGAAACATTCACATAATATTGAGTTATATTATTCACTTTAAAAATAAATAATTAAATTAAAATAAAATTTATATTTAAGTGGGATTCCCATACAACAGACATGATTTTTTTGCCGTTTTTATAGATAATGGTACGGAACCCTTCGTGCGTGAGTCCGACTCGCACTTGGCCGGTTTTTATTACACTATATTTTTTTTTTCCTCTCTTAGCTATTTCTAGCTAATTTTTGGGGTCAAATCTAGCTACATATATACATGACAGTACAGTTTGCAACACTTTCTCGGAGTGCAACCCGTTGTTTTATTTATTAATTACAGGAGTAAGTCCTCATACGCTACGCACAAGAGAAATACGCACGGAAAAAGACAAAATGTGTGTGAAGGTTGCGGTCGCGGGTTCAGCACGCCGGCAGGACTACAAGTGCACAAAAGCACTTCGGTCCGATGCACTCTACCGGAAGAAATTTTGGAAGGTGTCGTGTGTGATGAGTGTGACGTCACGTTTCCTTCACAAGAGGTTAGTTTGTACTTCATCGGTTCTTTTTGACGCAGAATTTCATCGAGAGTATTTATTCAATTATTATCCGTTTATTAAATGAATAGGGGGAGATACAGAGAGCGGCAGATATTATTAGCTTCTTTCACAATTTCGATGATTCAAACTAACTGGTAAAAATCTAAAATATGACCCTCTGTCTAGTCTCGTAATAATTAAATATTGCAGGTGTACGACGCGCATATATTAGACGTCCACACGTCGAAGCAGATGAGCACGAAGAAACAGCCTCCTCCAAGAATCGGCGCCGGCTTACCTAGGTCTGTATATTTTTACACACATATTCCGTATCGACGGTTAAAATGTAATAGGGTATAAGTGACATTGTAGTCGAAAGGTAATAGCGTCATTTTAGTCAAAAATGAGTTATAAATGTTAAATGAAAAAGCGGAAATTTTAAGTAAGATAGCATTCATAACTCATTTTTTAACTAAAATGACGCTTATACCCTATTACCTCATAACCATCGTATGAGGAATCAGTGGTGGCCCGTTCACTTACGATTGACACTAAAATCTACTACCTACTACTACTATCCACTACTATCTACTATCTACTCGAAGTTTAGGTGTTAACTGTCTGTGACAGCCCTGACGCAGGGAGATTTAATGAGGAGCTATGAGTATGAGGCGTTGTGGTGCTTTTATTTAAATTAATTCTCGGGCTTATCCCGCTCCTTTCATGGGCATCAGTCAGTGGAGTCGAAGCCAACACGGAGAGGCCCTTTTGTGCTGTGTGAAGTGTCATTGAAATAATAATAATAATTCAATATATTACATTACAAACTCCAGCGATTGACGGTACATAGGTTTTGCGACCGTCACCTTCAAAATAGAGTATCAGCAAAAAGATATGCGGATACTATATTGTCTGAACAGTTCAGTGGTAGAATGCTCGCCTGCCCCAACTATATTGTCTGAAGTATAGTCTTTGAATTTGGTATTTGCGAATCTGGTAAAGTTTTTTCTTAAATACATATGTACTTACTTATGATACATAGGAACACCCAGACACGGAGCAAAATATTTAATATTTACATTCATACAAATGTTTGTCCTGGGTGGGGATCAACCCACGACCTCAAGTTTAGTAGAAACATGAACTACCAACTGAGCTGTGAGTGAGGCCTGTCATTTTTTTTTTCAATGTTATGTATTTATATTTTTAATTACAGTTATTCCAGAACGACTTACAAAAAACGACAGAGAGGCCAAACGTCTTTTCAAGCAGTGAATTGTCGATTGGTGAGTAATTTTCTTATTTAAATCACTCTGTATATGTATGGGAGGCGGGTAGAAGTCATAATCTTTTAAACAATATTACGCACAGAGTAAAGGTACTGATACACATGCTCATTATTAGCACAAAAGCATGCCATTATTGAGCAATTACTACTTAGTAGCATATTTGTGTCAAAGAATTGCTAGAAAATAAGCAAGCTCATTTCAAAGGTGCTCGTCTTACGCATGCTAATAAGCATACTCTTTTAATATCAAATGTAACAGTACCTTTAGACTGATAGTTTCATTCAAAATTCCGTTCAGAGTTGAAGCTAAAATTCTGTAAAAATGTGTGCATGCCCATCATGTAATTAACAGTACTAAAACTTCCGTGAGTATTCGTTTATATAATTTAATGAACCGGAAAAACTCACGATATTAATCGGTCAAAAAATCGATGTCTTCCAACCGGTTTCGCGACTATCAGCGTCCCATCCTCAGGGTACACATGCACCTCAGTCGGACGACGCCGTACTGACATCATGTAATTACTCTTTGACATGCACATGAGCGTTCAAATTACTTGACTGAGTAGTTGGGTTTTGTCAAAGAGATAGGAAGTAAGATGCCAAATTTTGCGTATCTGTCGTGTGTAGTGACGGGTGACGTACCCAGCCTTAAAATGCTTGCTAGAAGTTGCTTCACTGAGCTAGAGGCAACTCGCATTCTAAGCGTATTACTTCTTATTATGATATTAGCACAACTATACTGGTCTAATCACGGTGAAATTTGCTATATGCGAACTTCGATCGCAATGTAATAACTTGGTATCGTGAAACTGGTATGATGACATCTTCTACGAGCTCCATCCTCGGCCACACCGTCGCTTAACATCAGGCGAGTTGGTGGTCAATCGTAGATCTATCTTGCTTAAAAAAAATATTGAACCGAAAAGTTGGCGTTGAAACTTCCATAGTATATACCTAGTAGATCCTTCGAGGTGCAGCTTATACGGTTATTAGTACAAAAAAGGTATTTTTTTATATATGCGTGACTAGTTGAACATTAGCAATATTGATACAGGGTGTTTAGTACTCGATTCTTGTTCCAAATAATCGAACATAATAGGTGGTTAGTATTTGACCTAATTATCCTTAGCAAACACAAAAATTACGGACACTCACCACGCGCGTCGAGAGTCGCGCAATCGCGCGCGCTACGTCATCGAACAACACAAGTTCAATGACCCGGTTATGTGACTTGCGCTCGCTCGGTGCGCGAGGCTGCGCGGTGTACATAAATTCTGGAGTCTTGAGAAAAACTTTAACCGAGGTTTTCTTAGTTTTTTTTTCCTAATTTGTTTCGATTTTACTTCTGTATACGTTTCATTAGAGCACTAATTAACATGTCCTTAAATATTGCTAGTGTTCAAACAGTCAGCCTGTATAGCCGAGCCTCGCGCAGTAATGATGATGAAATGATAAAATATAGCATAATATGTCCGTCTCCAGGTTATAACTGAACTGTATTAAATATCATAATTGGTTCTATTGTGAAGAGTAACAAAAGGCAGTAAGGCAGTTTACTTAGATTTTTAACCCCCGACCTAAAAAGAGGGGTATTGTAAGTTTGATGTGTGTATCTGTGTGTCTGGCTGTGGCATCGTAGCTCTGAAACGAATGGACCGATAATGATTAAGTTTTTTTTGTTTAAAAGAGAAAAATCGGTTCGGCAGTTTTATAATCGTGTATATTAATGAGTTTTCTAAACTTATACTTGTATAATTAGGTAGGATAGAAGGTTGTTCTTATTATTACTTTTATTTATTGTAAATTGTATTCGTGTAAGTTTATTTATAAACTGTATAATTATGTATGTCAGGGTATCAAATGTCTGTGTATACATTATTTCTATAGAGTTATTCTTGAAACTATGTATTACATTTAATTAGTCTACGAGTATTTACTCATGAAGGCCTTTAACGATAAGAAGAGCCTTTCGTGTCATTTTCTTATGTGTTTATCGTGTTATTACTTGATGTGGTGTCAATAAAGTGTTATTGATCGTATTGTTCCCCAGTGCAACACAGAGTTGCGCGGCTGGTGGCACCTTCAACTGCACTTCAAATCAAAACATCCAAATGACGACTTGAACGCGGTGTACGCGGATAAGGCCAGACAACTCTGCGACATTTGCGGCGCTTCCTTTAGTGTAAGATATATTTATAACTAACTGCCTAAAGAAGGAGGAAAATCTTTTTAAGAAAGGAAGGTAGATCGTCAAAAAGGAATAAATTGAAATGCGCTAGCGTAGCAAGCGCAATATTTTTTGTAATGTTTGTATAACGTTAATCTGATTTTTGATTGGAGTAGAATTGCTTGCTTCTTGCTTGCTGAATGATGGATGGCCACGTTGTCATGGCTAAGTTGAATTTAATGGTTCCTCACCTCGCTGATACCTTCAAATACGATATAAGTTTGTAATCTCGAAAATCCGTACTAAGCGATATCGATTTACATTCCTGTTGCGTACTGCACACGAATGGAATTCTTTGCCGCCATCTCTGTTTCCTGAGACCTACAATCTTGGAATTTTCTAGGCTAGAGTGAATCTTATCTTCTAGATCGCCGAACTCCATCCTTGGCCACGTCGTCGCTTAATGTCAGGCGAGTCGGTGATCAATCGTAGATCTAAAATGGCGTATGATGTAACTACAAATATAAATGTATATATTTGACTACAACAAGAATGTGTAAAGGAGTATCACGTGCCCGAGCGAGCGCGAATGTTTATAGATGCTATATTGAATTGTGGCTTTTTTACAACTTACTTAAGTACATTATTTTAACAAAAACGTAAAAGCTTCTAGAGTTAAAAATTGTGCGCGTGCGTGTATTGTAGCTAGATAAAACCTCCGAGCTGTTAACGAAATACGAAAAAGGTATGAGTATATTTTTATATACGTAGAAGAATAGCTCATTTAAGTTTTATAAAATTATGGTTAGGTATATATTTATAGATATAATATGTTTTACCCTGTATTTTTTAAAATATAGTGCCGATTTGATGGCGTAAAAATATGGTAGAATTACAGTACATGCATCTGGCAACACGGTCAAGAACAATCCTATAAATATTAAAAAAGAAAAAGAAGCTCAGAATGAGTCGTAACGATATTTAACTGACGTCATTCCAGCACGTGTACAGTCTTCGCGACCACATGACCAAGCACACCGGCGTTCGTCCGTTCGCGTGCGATCTGTGCCCCAAGCGGTTCCGCAGCGCCCTCCTCAGGAACGACCATAGAGTGAGGCACTTCCCCTCTACCTACTCCTGCTCTTACTGCGGGAAACAGTTCAAATCCAATGGGAATTTGTATACCCATATGAAGGTGGGTTATATTTTAACGTTTTTGTTTCAGATTTATATTCGAGCTTTGTATTTTAGGCTTCCATTCCAAAGGAGACGTTTGTTACTGAGGCTACATTGTCTGTCTGTCTGTCCTTTCAACGGCTATATTTTTGAATCGTAATAGTTGAGAAGTTGAAATTTCCACAGTGTGGCAGATTTGAACAACAAATAATATATATACTTAGTCTGGCCATAAATACTGTTACAGTTAAAAATAAGAAAGATAAATGATAATGATAAATGATAAATGATAAATTCGTTTATTGAGATAAAAACGGAAAAAGACCAATTACAATTATCTCACAATATTCAAAAATTATTCTTAAACAATGTCTTAAACAAATGTCTGAGGATTACAAAATATTCATTATATAAATACAATATCATTTAAAATGTCAATACAAAAATGTCAAATGGGCAATACGCCTAGCATGTCATTACAAAAAAATAATTATGTCATACAAAGTAAAATATACCGTTCGGGTAAGTACTCAGAGTACCAAGTCAATAAACTCAAAGGTTATCGTCAAAGTCCAATGAATCATCAGGCTTTTTACACCTGTCCCATTGATCCAATTGATTTTCACAATAAGTCAAGGAGGTACTTAAAATAGTCTTCCAGTTATCACAAAAAATGTCACAATCAGGGTTGGCAGCAAGGAGTGCGTTTAAGTGGCGACGGGCACGATTCAGGGGCGACATAGAACGTGCTACTGTGCGACCGCGATCTACGTGGAACAGGTCATGCGGGCGACCACGTCTGTTTGCTGGAAGCCCGGGCTCGTCCGGTAGATATTACATTTGAATTTGGAATCTGTCATTTTAATACGATTGTTCATTGAGTTTTCTAATTTTGGCGCCAATATATTATACAATATTTTGCGATATTAAAATGGAGTGGGGTGATAAAGAGAACCGAATCGCTGTGATTGCATTACACAAAGTTGGTATGGAGCCAAATGCAATTTTTAAAACTCTCCATACGCTTGGTATTAGTCAAATGTTTGTGTACCGGGCTATTAATAGGTACAATGAGACCTCCTCTGTTTGTGACAGAAAAAGATCTAGCCGTCCACGTAGTGTTCGTACGAAAAAGGTGGTCAAAGCAGTAAGGGAAAGAATTCGAAGAAATACTGTCCGAAAGCAAAAGATTTTATCTCGGGAGATGAAGATAGCACCCAGAACAATGTCGCGTATTTTAAAAGATGACTTAGGACTTGCAGCCTATAAGAGACGCACTGGTCATTTTTTAACTGATAATTTAAAAAAGAATAGGGTGGTAAAATCGAAACAACTACTGAAGCGGTACGCAAAGGGAGGTCACAGAAAAATTTTGTTTACGGATGAGAAAATCTTTACAATTGAGCAACATTTTAACAAACAAAATGACCGTATTTATGCTCAAAGCTCTAAGGAAGCTTCCCAATTAGTCGACAGAGTGCAACGTGGGCATTATCCGACTTCAGTGATGGTTTGGCGGGGTGTTAGCTATGAAGGAGTGACTGAGCCATATTTTTGTGAAAAAGGTATCAAAACATCGGCACAAGTGTATCAAAATACCATTCTTGAGAAGGTAGTTAAGCCCCTTAACAACACCGTGTTCAATAACCAAGTATGGTCCTTCGAACAAGACTCGGCGCCAGGTCATAAAGCTCGGTCCACGCAGTCTTGGTTGGAAGTGAACGTTTCTGACTTCATCAGAGCTGAAGACTGGCCGTCGTCTAGTCCTGATCTTAATCCGCTGGATTATGATTTATGGTCAGTTTTAGAGAGTATGGCTTGCTCTAAACGCCATGATAATTTGGAGTCCCTAAAACAATCCATACGATTGGCAGTGAAGAATTTTCCCATGGAAAGAGTGCGTGCTTCTATTGATAACTGGCCTCAACGTTTAAAGGACTGTATTGCAGCCAATGGAGACCACTTCGAATAAGCTTTTATATTTTAATTTTTTTTATATTTATGTATTAAACTAACACACTGTAAAAGTAATAAATATTATTTGCAATAAAAAAATAATTTTTTTCTTCGTGACAATATTTATGGCAAGACTAGGTATGTATTTTTTTTATATTTTTTTTTACACTATAGTAAAAATCATAGACTTCTATAGATACCCCAAGTGTATGTACCTAGTGTGTCAAAACGAGCGTGTCAAGTACGATAAAAAATCGCAGTTTACCAAGATTGATTTAATTTCAGGTGATATATATACTTCCGATTTGATATTTTGTCAACTAGTTACTAGCGTACGGATGCATTGGATTGAATAGATTTCGCGCGGATGGAACATTTCATCACAAAATCCTTTATGTGACGTCTAAGTCGGTACCAAAAATGTGGCAGGCAAGGTTTTCATATAAATGAATCCTTGTCCCAATTCGGCCGCGATCGCCACTAGTCGCATGACTAGAAGCGGCGTGAACTCACTATCAGAGCTATCGGTGAATATATCATTATTTTTACTTAAAATTGTTTAATGTAACATAGAATCATATAAAAACAACTCCCGGAAGCATTTCTTAAATAATTTTAAGTAAAATATAAACGCTTCGTATTCCGGCCGTCGATAGTGATGGGACACGTTAGATGTCAAAGACGATGTACTATTATGATAGTTATGTCAAGTGGTGTTACACTCGGTGCTTCTTTATTGATTAGGAAGCTTTGACGATAGCGATACACTATATGAAATTCACTACACCTAATATAACATCAGGGGCCCAATTCAGCTATTCAAGACCGCTCCGTAGCCGAACCATATGTGGAGCGTTTCCCGTCGGCCGCCGTAGCTTTTTTGATTCAGTCACTTTTATGTCATACAATTGACACATTTGATGAAACGTAACACGTCCTTCGCTCGTTACCAAACCAAAAAAAAGATAGCAGCCGACAGGAAACGCTTCGCACAAGGTTCAGTTATGAATCGGTTTTGAATAACTGAATTGCCCCCCAGTTCGCTTTCGCTCCCGTTCATGTAACTACTACTATTTTTTTTAATAAATAATAATTATAGTTAAAAAACTGAAATAACTGTTTTGGTGAAAAAATCGTTTATTTAGATGAATTTTTTTCTAGTTATTTTGTTTTGAAACCTAAAATACTGAACCGATTTTGGTAAAATTTATATGGGACCACCTCTGAAGTATTATCTACCAAACCAAAACAATAAAATAAAATCACCCATTTGTCATAAATATCACAAACAGTAGGTATCACGTCACCGGTTCATCTGTATAATATCGATATGTATATGTGTTTGTAAAACTGTAAATCCCTATTTAATAATAAATAATAAATATTTAGGGACATTTCACACAACACCATCTAGCGCAAACTAAGCAAAGCTTGTACTATGGAACTAGATGGCTGATATAATACATTTATACTTTTTTTTTGTAAATTTATACCTAATATACATAGAAACATACAGACACAGAACAAACATCCATGCTCATCACACAAATGTTTGCCCTGGGTGGGGATCGAACCCCCGACCTACAGCTTTGCAGGTAGACATAATACCAACAGAGCCACAAACCAGTCAACGTCAATTAATTGTTACCGACATTTCTATATAAGTAGCTATAGCTAACCTACCACCTACGCCTTGCGTTGAAAAAATTGGGCGGTATTATCACTCTTTATATGGCGGTATAAAGAGCGTTAGGTAGGTACTGGTAGGCGGTAGGTGGGTACGAACCCTCCATATATTATGTTTCCTCCAAGGATAAAACCTTGTAATCGTTCATGGATGTCACAAAACAAATACCTATATAGCGACTGTCATTCGTTGACAGTAGATATTACTTGGTACACACTTATGGATAGAGAATACAGAATACAGTCAACGTGGGTAATTTTGAATCTATGTCAAACATTGAATGTAGGTTTTTTTCCAAAGTTCTTAATTTTTAGGGTTCCGTACCTAAAGGGTAAAACGGGACCCCTATTACTGAGACTTCGCTGTCTGTCCTTCCGTCTGTCCCCAGGCTGTATCTGTATCTGCTGTAACCATGATAGTTAGAGAGTTGACATTTTCACAGATGAATACTTAATATTTTTACTTACTGAATATTAAACACTTTATTTCTGTTGCCGCTATAACAACAAATACTAAAAAACAGAATGAAATAAAGATTTAAGGGGGCTCCCATACAACAGACGTGATTTTTTTGCTCGTTTTTGCTCGATATTGATAACGGCAACAGGTAGACGCTTGAAATATTCACAGAACATTGAGTTATTTATTCACTCAAGGCACCACTAAACTAATTAAAATGTTTAGAACAACTAAATTCAATAAATGAACGAAATTCCCATATAATTTTTGTTCCTTTTTAGGCTTCCGTATTAAGGATGCGGGAGCTTATTCGTGAAGCTACGGTGTCTGTCCTTCGACTGTACATATTGAACCGTAATAGATAGGAAGTTGAAATTTTTACAGAATTCTTGTCATTATGGCGTTTTATTCAACAAATAATAATAATAAAATAGTTTGAAAAAATAAGGAGTCCCCATACAAGAAACACCACATTTCCCGCCTACCTCCTCCCTACCTACCTACCTCCTCATTCTGTGAGTGATATTTTTCTTCATTGGGACGACTATAAAGACATTGATTTTTTACTACTACCATATAAACCAAGGAAGTTGTATCACAATGGAAGGATCCTAAATTTTGTCTGTTCGCTACTCAGATGTATAAATCGTGTTCACTAAATTGAGTCTTTTCGGTTAGGATATTGCGTGAAGTTGGCGTCACGTGAAGATAAATTACTAAAACGCACGAACACAAATATGACGATATTTCACTGCCAGAAATATAGGAGACTTTCATATATTTTCGACATTATGTTGTGTGAAATGTCCACAAATATTTATTATTTATTATTATTTTATTTTATTATTATCGAAAATATATGGACGTCATATGGTAGATTCTTTATATGTATAGTGGTCATGTGACTTAAATATTACTTATTTGGTCTTTATTTTGTTTGAAAAGCAAATAAAGCCATTTACGGTTCCATCCATATAAAAAAGGATTATCGAAATGAGTTAATATTTAAGTGTAGGACACAGTTTTCTCATATTGTACAAAAACTTGTAATTTACTGGCGAAATTTGCCGCGATTAATAGGATGTTAACGAAATTAATACACGTTTTCACGTAAAAAAAATATTTTTAATAACTTAATGTTTTGTTTTAGATTCACATTGGGGTAAAGGATCAAATATGCGACATCTGCGGCAAAGGTTTCATACATCGGTATCAACTCACGGAACACATTGAGGGCGTTCACTACAATATACGGAGGAAAAAGAAGACAACTGACGAAGGGAAGGTGAAGAGGAGAAAAACCCTCCCGAAGAGTGATGATGATGATTGTGGTGATCATAGTGAATGAACAATATATACACACACGTTCTTTCTATGCTAATGCCGCGTATGAATATTTTACCAACATGTACCTACAGACAAGGGCAATTTAATGCGGTCTTCATATTTAAGGTGCAACATCACATTATGGCAGAAAATTCAAATTGTTAAGTTTTATGGTAGTTATCTCGGCTAGGCAGGATACTATTGTAAATTATACCAATATATGATAATCTATAATTCATCTTATTGCTTACATATGTCGATAAATTTACTTTTATTGTTTCAAACGGTTTCTAGACCGACGCGCGTGGTTAATGAATAATCACGTTAATCATAGATATTCTCAAATATTGCGTTGTATGATTATAATAGTTTTCCATCCTAGCTATTAGGAGACATAAACTGTACAAATGTTATTTCTATGGCAAATAAACAAGCTGTGAGACGTCCCCATCATGTCAAAAGAAAAACTAAAAACTGAACTCCGACCGAAATCAGGTTCCCCTAGAAGGGCATGTTTTTTGCGTGATATTGTTCAATTGGTACAAAAATATAAATGTAAAAATATTTTAGAGTATTTCTGGTATATAAGTAATGTACATACATGGGCGTAGCTATAACTTTTTCCTGGGGGGTCCACGAGCCATCTTGATCCATCCCACTTCATAAAGCACTATAACAATTTAAAATACGCGAGCATAGTGAGCGCAAAAATGTATTTTTTTTTAATCAGTTTAAGTAATATACTCGTGTTAGCGGGCTCCTAGCACTCTCGTACCCCAAAATTGTTGATATTTTTTTTTTAGTTTTTCCATGAGTTTTTGAGTGGTAAATATGATTTATGTTGGTTTTGACGAGCTCGGCACTTTCATAGGTCAAATAACTACAGCCAAAATTTTAGATATTTTTCATAAATTTTTGTGTAGTATTATTCATTAATTATTTAGTGTGCAGTTTGCGATCTCTTCTTCTGGGGCAAAATTTTTGAATCGTTCTAATTTTATCGCATACATATATATTATGACTTCGTTTTGGACGATATTCACGAATTCGTTTGCTCTCAATCATTCACACATTGTACACTGGGGACACTGGGGTAGAGGGAATAAAAAGGACTTTATAGAGTAAGTAGAGGATATGAGAATTACGGCGAAAGCGGATAGGTAACCATTTGAGTTGTTTGCGAAATTCGGAGACATGGTCAATTGGTTATATTCTCGTAAACCAAATATGTATGAACCATATGCAGAAATGTAAACGTTCTAGATTGTCCAGCTGCTCTTCGGTTAAATCCAGATACCAAGCATCTGCATAGTCCAGAATAGGGAATAAGAGAGATTTTACAAGCGCAGTTTTGGTGGTAATAGGTAGTAAGTTACGAAGTCTTTTGAGGGAAGCGGCAGCGCCAATAATTTGTTTTTAAATGTTTTGAAAAGAAAAACTTTATGTAAAAAAAACTTTACGCTTTGTATTATATCTATGCCAACTGATTTCAATAATACTAAGTGGTTTAATTTCCCCTCCGCCCCAAAGTCCCTCGTGAGATTTATGTCACATCTGGGATTGGGAGAGGTGCTGTAACCCCTAGGAGGGATGTTACAATAGATCCGCGAGGGTCGCAGTGACAGCTTAGAGCATCTATCAACGGGAGATCCCAAGCGCTTCTTCCCAGTACTAAAATCTTTCTGCCTGTTTTTGCGGGAGGTGAGGTAAACAATTACAGCAAACATTTACATAATCACAAACCCTAATGCAAAAAAATTATGCGTCTCTATAAACGCACACACAAGTGAGAGCTGTACACAAACACAAAACGAGCACACAAATAAAGAATGACTGTTGTTACACCATTATTTAGTTGCACACAAACACGAAAAGTAGTGATGGGATGTAAAAAGACCGATATAATGAATGGTTTCAAATGAATGAAATCAGGATTTAATTTAATAAAAGATTCAATAAAGAGGTAATATTTATTTGTTAATTGTTTGTTTGTAGAAACTACCTACGTAACAGATTTACAAATTACTTACTAAAATAAGATAGGCACTTACATTATTTCGAGTTAGATAGGTTATATTCCATCTACGCGAGTAAAACCGCGGGGCACTACTAGTTATTGTGATTATATGAAAGTTTTTAATAAAAAAATTATGCTCCAATCTTAGAACTACATTTTTTTAAGGCGAAAGCCTTTACTAAAAGACTAGCAGTGCCCCGCGGTTTCACCCGCGTACTTTAAAATGCGTAATCTAAAACAACCTTTTAGATTACCGATTTTAATGAATGCATTTTATTGGATATAGATTTTTTGCTTAAAGGAGTGAGAGGCTGAGATGACCCGCGAAATTCAAAGTTTCTTAGGTGTTTTTGCAATTTGCAGTAATGTATCAGGTTGTATGGTTGGTTATGTAAATGGTATTTACAGTATAAGCTAACTTGGAGACTTATGGTAATAATTTATGTTTGTTACTACCGCGTCTAAGGTTTTTATAACCATACAACCTGATATAATGCTGCAATTTGCAAAAAAACAGAAGAATATTTAAATTACGAGGGCCATCCGAGTTTTCCACTTTAATTGGTGTGGTGGGATGAGGAAAAGAGAGAGCAGGAGGAGATTAGCACCTGTGGGATTATGTACTTACTGTCCCACTACTGGCCGCAGGACTACTTAAAGTGCGGTATAGCACTTACAGACAGACAATAGTAACATTTCTAAGGAAATTAAATTGTAATTAAATCTATAAGGTTTATTTGGCTAATAACAAAAAAAAGTGTGTTGAATAACAATATTTAATAATAAAATAAAATAAAATATTCTGTATTTATTATACAAAATTATTAAGATTCGTCAAAATTTGTCTGTCTGTCTGTCGTAATTATACCGTGCGTTCTAAAAGGCAACAAGACTGAGAAGAGACTCGCACAAGAACTGCAGTACGGTTTTTTTAAAAGTTTCTCTTCAAAACTTATACATTTTTTGTAACTTAACTACCTAAGGATCAATTCGTGTCACTGCTAGGCAGCCTTGTCAAAAAAGTAGAGGACGACTTATTTAATGCTATAATACGCCTTTTGGCACAATTTACATTTTAAGAATTTATTTATAGATAGATTTGCCACATCACTGGGCAATACAATACAACATGTGAATACAATTTCCCCCAATGAATTAGTTATTTTATGGAGCCTTTATTTGGGGATAGCTAGTTTATTCTTATTTCTTAAGTTTAAATTAAGATAATCACTATTCTTGCTAAACTTACTATCATTCTTATGAGTAAGTAAAAAATTTTTATGAACATACTTCGAATACACTGTAAGAATACCAATATATTTATCTCTCAATGAATCCCGCGACCTCATACCAAAGATAGCCCGAACAGCCCTTTTCTGCAAAACAAACATACGTTCAATGTCAAGGGTACAGTTTAAGGTACGGAACCCTAAATATCACGTCGATACGTTGCTCCGTTTCTATGTGAAAGAAGTACAAAGCAGTAAACCAACAAACATAATTCCACATTCGATATTAAGGCAGTCAAATTAAAAAAAAAAGTGTGGTGTCGTAGGACACCGGTTAGGAACGAAGTTCCTATTAGATACTGGCTAAATGCACAAATCGTGCGAAGCAATAATAAAAAAAAATGCTTACGTTACGGACGTTTTTTCCCGGTTAGGGTACCCCACCGCATCGTCCCATAAGGAACTCCGTTCCAAAAACTATTATAAAAAATTAAATACCAGCCTGCGTAAAAGAGTCAACTTAAAAGACCGCAACAGGATTTTTGAAAATGAAAATCTTGGTAGTTGGCGGGATCATGGTATTTAAATTTGAAAATCCACATACATATACCCTAAAAACATAACCCTCTTTCTTGCGCAGTCAGGTAAAAATATTAATCCATTTCAATAATTAAAAATAAAATCTGCTCAATTAAAATTATATGTATTCATTCGTTCCTTATTGTCACATGACTAGCCCCCGTACCACGAAATTACGTATCGTTATTTCTGTCGTAAACATGTTTTTACAAAATGTATTCTAAGAGTGAAAATAACAACTTATTCGTGAATTCAATTACTTACGTGTGGTAAAAAACTCCGTCTTTACTGAAATTTGATGTTTCTGATCGCCTTTTACATGAAAACAGCACAACCAACCATTTTATGGAGCTCCGTATCGCGACCGAAATGAACGCAAAATGGCGGACGATCGCCCCAAACTAGTTTTTATAAACAGACATGAACGGATGTTCATGTACCTCGGCAGAGGGGACCAAAGAGTACTTTGTAATATACGGGAGGGGACTACGTACGAATGACTACTCCCGTTGATAGATGCTCTAAGAATAGACGAGTGAAATGAAAAACTAAAAAGAAAAAGCTAAGAAGGCTTTTAAGTTTCAACACCCGTCCCGGGTACCGGCTTCGATAGCGGAGGCACTGCCTTTAATATAAATACCTACCTACTGGAATCGGGACATCATAGTCAAAGAGTACTTTGTAACGGATCATAGTATTACATCAATATCATAAAGCACAAACTTCTGTCTTAAAGTTATTATATTGAAACATACTCCCATCCTATTTTCCCCGACTTGTAGGGGAATATTATGTTATGGTATCAAATCGCTATTCCCGTTTTTTGAAGTGAAAACTTATTTAGCAGCATTGTGCATTTTTTTTGGGATGAGTTATAAATGTTAAACTCGCGTCAGGACACGTGACCTGATCGAAAATTCGTATGACGGAGGGAGAGTAGACCGCCGGCGCGGCGTAGGAGAGGAAGTATCCCCCTCTCTTTCTACCGCGCGGCGAAAATTTATGCCTGCTCCTGCTGATTCGTTTAAGTGGCGCAGGGCGCTTATTGTGCGAGTTTGTGTGTGTGTGTTTGTACTACAGCCACTGATGCTACAGTTGCTACACGCATCCACGAATGGTGACTGCTGATGGCTCGACCGTCTGTATACTTGTAAAATTCGTGTTTATAAAGTGTTTAAAATATGGAAATTGAACAAAGTGATCTATTAATGAAATATACGGGAAATTATGTAGTTAACCACATAAATGATAGTACTTTTAAATAAAATACTGATATATAAAGCAATCCGTGCGAAATTATTCCCTAACGATTCCAAAATATTCAAAAATGCATAACGTTAATGTTCAAGTTTTCACTTATGTGGCACTCCCGGAGTGCAACCCATTGTTTTTTTTATGGGATTTAGATCCGCTTAGAGCATTTGCCAGCGTCAAATATAAATATTTCTTCAAGTTTCTTGAATCAACCAAATTATAAATATTCTAGTCACTTAAACAGTTATATTCAAATTCAAGTCGTGCTTTAATAAAGTGGTGGCGGCTTTACTGATAGCTTCTATGGAGTTCTGCCAACAACGTGAAAAGACACGTTTCACTGCTTTATTTCACTTACTCACACTCACGCATTTGTTCGAACACTTAATGAATAAAACACCACCATTTTTCTCGCATTAATATTCGAAATAACGTTGTTGAGGAAAATAAAACAGCAACAACATGGTCATGGTCATGTCTCAAGGACGTTCCCGCCAAAACTCTCCACCTATCTCCCTACCACTATTTTTTTTTTTGGTTGATGGTTGATGCGTAGTTACCATTCTGACATGTTTATTTGTTCCGTTTTGTTGCTAATAAATAGCAACACCAAACTGGTGTCTGTTCTCTGTAGACAATGTCTAAATTTTACTAAAATTAGAGTAATAATTTTGTATGCATATTAAACTCGTATAATTTATACTCGTGTCTTGCTAAAACTGATCTTTTCTTAGTTTGTGCGGTAAAGAGTATAATTTTCTTCGGATACATATATTTATTGTATTCTCTTTGAACTCTCGTTGGAATCTTTCTCCACAGGTCCATCTTTTCGCATTTAGCACAATTCTAGTGGTGTAATACATTCTCTTTGCATTTCACGAGCATGAGTCTGTGTCTAATTTGCCTTCGCACTGATACTATTCTTAAAATTGCGAGTGTAACACTACAAGAGTTTCATGAAGAATTATTGATACTAAGCGATGTTTCTGTAAGTACCCTTACCGTTAATTAGAATAGCGAAAGTAAATCTGCCTCTATGTTTCTATCTATTGGTTAGTAAAACAAACAGAAACTGAATAAACAGATCATAAACTGTGCCCAAGAAAGTTTATTGTAGTACTCCCTTTTAGCAATAAATAGCACATTCAATACTAGATGCCCCCGTAGTCATTGTTAAATGCGGCTGTACTCGCGTAGGAAATGTAGCCCATGTTTTTCTCCAGGTTCTAAGCTATATCGGATAACAATCTGTGCAGCCGTGTAGTTATGAAAAGGTAACAAAGAAACACAGGTTTTTAGTTTTTATAATATTTGCTAGGATAAGTTTGCTTCATAATAAAAATAATAAATATTTGTGGACATTTCACACAACACCATTTAGCCCAAACTAAGCAAAGCTTGTACTATGGAACTAGATGGCTGATAGAATACATATTATATACTTTTTTTGTGAATACATAAATATGATACATAGAAACACCTTGACACAGAACAAACATCCATGCTCATCACACAAAAATTTGCCCTGGGTGGGGATCGAACCCACAACCGACAGCTCAGCAAACAGACATACTACCAACTGAGCCACAAGGCCAGTCAATATATGTGATAATCACACTTTACTGGATTACATTATTATGGATAGGGATTTGCTAGTTTTGAAGCCATTTTTTTTATATTGAAATACACAAAATAGGCCCAAGTACTATATATAAGTACTATCTACTTACTTTTATTTAGCATTGCGATTTACTTTATTTGTGAAAAAACCTATTGATGAATTATTTTTTCATAAGCGCTTTACACTAAACTGTTTTTGTACTTGTGCACTATCCGTCTTGCTTATAAACGCATATTATAATCTTATGCACTGAATAAGGACTTGTCACTTTCTGTCAGATGGAAACTATGTGCAATCTCATGCGCAAGAACGGAACAAAACACTGTTCAACTAAAATGCGCTTATTCAGCGTTTATAAGTAAGATGGTATATATGGAGGAAATGTACCTGCTAGAAAAGTGTTTAAATCCAAAATTGGACCATTTTAGTTATGGCCATTATGCTGTGGTTCAACGAAGATCTTGTGATAACATGGAAAGTTAATTTGAAGGTGTAACTTATATAATATGAGTTATGGTTTCATTAGGTTTGTACAGTATTTGATGGTCAAAGTCTGAGATGTTAATAAGACAATTACTAGTTTAGTGATAAATAGCAAACGATGAACCAAAGGAAGGTTTGTTTACTTTCTTTAGTCATGATGAGCACTTATCATTCTTTAGTTATGGTGGGAGCTTATGAAACTTATATTAGTGTTTATTTCTTCTCATTGTGTTTTTTTATTGCAGACAGTCACATTGCCCTCCCCGTGTTATTACTGCAATGAATGTGGATATCTTTTAGCAAAATTTTGCAAATTCAAACAGAAATGTGTAAAGTCACGGAAAATATATGATACCTGGAAGTCAACGGTAATGAGAGTAAGTTAACCTGACATGAATGAGGTTTCTTAACGTTTCTTAACTTTAAGCAATGCTTAACATATTTTGTCAATTTCTCGCTGACACGTAATGACACTTGCGGAAAGAAGACAGAGAATTTAAGACGTTGGTTAAAGTTAAGTAACTTTTTCGGTAAAGCCCACAGTGTTTATTGTGGCTACATGTTGCTTATTGATGGTGTGATCCAAAGGTAACACACCTAGCTTGGAATGGAATTGGAATATTAACTTACTAACTTAGATATCTGACTTCCTCCTTCTCTGTTCTTCTCTTTTTTAAACACCCTACCATCTATTTTTATTGTGATTACATTTTCGTCTCAAGGTTGCCTGGAAGAGATTGCTTTTAGCGACAAGGCCGCTTGTTGTTTCACTGGCATGCAAGCCCTTTTCGCTATGTAATGTGTGTTTTATTTAAGGTGTAAACATCTGTGTTAAGGTGAAAATATCTATCTATTTCCAGAAAAAGCAACCTTTGAATGTTCTCCACACACTGCTTCCTCCGTCTTCGCTTAGTACATGGAATAACTTTGATAAGATGGCCGTCATTACCGTGCAAGCGCCGAATACTCGCACGTTATCTGTTGATACGGTGAGTGAGTAAGGGCTCGTGCAGATCACGCGAAGTGTTTCTCTGCACGACTAGTATCGTGGGACGCGGTCAAAACACCTGTGCCAATATTATGGTTTCCACCCAACGATCACCACCAAATCGGCCACCACTGGTGGCCGTTAGCACGTATTATTTCATGTACTTCCAACGGCCCCCATGGTGGCGGTTGGTGGTTTCTGGGTATTGAAATAATTTTATGATCTGATGTTTCGAACACTTTGCAGTGTCCATGGTCACAGGTGAGGTGCGGTTTTTTTTCGGATGCCATGTTGGGGTGGTTATATACGCCCATGGCCGCGGCCCTCTGATTACTATATTACCCCTTGTATCAAAAATGTAATCTTGTAGAACGCTAACAAATGTAATAGCTACTTAACATGGTAACTTTGGTGTTGGTAGCTTTAAACAACTTGAAGATCAATTGAAAAAATAAATGGCATATTTAAAAAAAGCTACCAAGACTTCAGCAATCGTGTTTTTGTTCTTGGAGAACCCTAGCCAACAGATCAACATTTTACATAATAAAATTTGAGCTTGAACTTATAGTAAAAGTAAATTTTTCAAAAAGCTTCTTTATTTGTTGCTTTTGCGGACAAGCCGAGCCTTAAGCCAGTAGGTATAATATGTTTTTAATTTACATATTAAGCCACTAGCGGTCGCCCACAGTACTTTAATGTTACTTTTTCATATACCTAGTCTTGCCATAAATATTGTCACGAAGAAAAAAAATATCTTTTTATTGCAAATAATATTTATTACTTTTACAGTGTGTTAGTTTAATACATAAATATAAAACAATTTAAAATATAAAAGCTTATTCGAAGTGGTCTCCATTGGCTGCAATACAGTCCTTTAAACGTTGAGGCCAGTTATCAATAGAAGCACGCACTCTTTCCATGGGAAAATTCTTCACTGCCAATCGTATGGATTGTTTTAGGGACTCCAAATTATCATGGCGTTTAGAGCAAGCCATACTCTCTAAAACTGACCATAAATCATAATCCAGCGGATTAAGATCAGGACTAGACGACGGCCAGTCTTCAGCTCTGATGAAGTCCGAAACGTTCACTTCCAACCAAGACTGCGTGGCCCGAGCTTTATGACCTGGCGCCGAGTCTTGTTGGAAGGACCATACTTGGTTATTGAACATGGTGTTGTTAAGGGGCTTAACTACCTTCTCAAGAATGGTATTTTGATACACTTGTGCCGATGTTTTGATACCTTTTTCACAAAAATATGGCTCAGTCACTCCTTCATAGCTAACACCCCACCAAACCATCACTGAAGTCGGATAATGCCCACGTTGCACTCTGTCGACTAATTGGGAAGCTTCCTTAGAGCTTTGAGCATAAATACGGTCATTTTGTTTGTTAAAATGTTGCTCAATTGTAAAGATTTTCTCATCCGTAAACAAAATTTTTCTGTGACCTCCCTTTGCGTACCGCTTCAGTAGTTGTTTCGATTTTACCACCCTATTCTTTTTTAAATTATCAGTTAAAAAATGACCAGTGCGTCTTTTATAGGCTGCAAGTCCCAAGTCATTTTCTGTCACAAACAGAGGAGGTCTCATTGTACCTATTAATAGCCCGGTACACAAACATTTGACTAATACCAAGCGTATGGAGAGTTTTAAAAATTGCATTTGGCTCCATACCAACTTCGTGTAATGCAATCACAGCGATTCGGTTGTCTTTATCACCCCACTCCATTTTAATATCGCAAAATATTGTACAATGTATTGGCGCCAAAATTAGAAAACCTAATGAACAATCGTATAAAAATGACAGATTCCAAATTCAAATGTAATATCTTTCTTATTTTTAACTGTAACAATATTTATGGCCAGAGTCCAGACTAAGTATAGTTTATTATATTAATAGTACAATTTTCTCTGGTTGTATGGAAAAACAAGATTCAGTAATACCAATATTACTTAATTTTTTTGTGATGTTATTGAAAGCATTAATATTAAACATCGCAGAAATCAATGAACAACACAAACATTCAGGAGAAACAGGAATGTAACCTAACAGACAATATTAATTACGTCAATAAAATTCGAAATGAAAATATATGCAAAAATGATTCCAAATCAGAACAGCTAGATGAAATAAAGAATTGTACAGAAAATGTAGAACAAATATTATCTGATAAGTTTGGAGAACTTTCTGGTGATGAAGCGGAATTGATGAATGACAATGGTAATGATAGTAGCACTACATCAGGTATCTATAAAGATAAGACTGAAAACGCTGAAAATAATGATGAAGAAAAGCAAGAATTATTATTGACTCTTGAAGAACTTTCTGGTGATAACGTTGTAGAAATCATGAATGATGACGATAGTAATATTATTTTGATTGTCAAAGATGAAATCGATAACAGCAGCAAAGAAACAAAGATCTTAAATGATGATTCGTCAGAAAGTTATGTTAGGTTAAAAAAAAGTCCCTGCAAAGAAGAATCTTTACAAATGAAAGCAGAATATTATGATGAAGTTAAAAAAAATGATACAAATTATGAATCTGTTTTTGATATTGAGTATCTAACAACCCTAGAGATGAAATGGGACGAATTTGATAGAAGGAAAACATATGAGTGTTATGTGAAAGCAGAACACAAATGTGAGATTTGTTATCAGACATTTAAAAGCTTAAAGTTTTTGGAGTATCACATCAACAAGTCGCACACTGTAAGTTTTACTTTTAATCCACAATGTACATGATATTTCATAACTTTCTATTTCCACTTCAGTTGCTTTTCGCAAAATTGTTAGATTCAGCCCGGTTGCAGATGCTCTCTATTGATTCACAACGAATATAAAATGACTGCTGCGTTTAGCAACCAATTGCTTATAACAAAAAATCTGAGAAAGTAACGGCAAAAAATACAAGAAAATCTCTATTTCCTGAGACCTACAATCTTGGAATTTTCAAGGCTAGAGTGAATAGATATCTTCTAGATCGACGAGCTCCATCCTCGGCCACACCGTCGCTTAACATCAGGCGAGTTGGTGGTCAATCGTAGATCTATAATGTATAAAAAAAACACTCCCGATCCTTTCTAATAATATACAACGGAAAGTAACTGTCGTTCTTTCCGTTTGTTCATTAACTTTTTACGACTAAACGTTTGAACCAATTGTAATGAAATTTGGTACAGAGATACCTGTGAACCTGGAGATGAATATAGGCTACTTTTTATCATCATCACTAAGCGGGTGGAACCGCAGCGAGCAGCTATTAATCTATAAATTTGTAGAACCTGTATACTAAGTTTTGTCAAGATTGGTTGGAAAATACGACCTGTACGTAAGTATGAACAGACATCCGGATAGATGAAAGAATAATTTGCTAGTTGCATTGTTCGCTTCACTCACTCGGTCAATTAAAAGTATGTTTGCTGAGTGAGTCTTTAAATGTTACTTTTTTGTTTGTTTTAGGAACGGCCGGGATTGGTATGCTGTCCTATATGCAACATATGGAGCACCAATGCGAGCACACACAAAATCTTGCACACGGTAGTGTTCAAATGCAAACTGTGCCCTCTCGTCACATATCATAGGTATATTTGTACTATTTACACTTTGCCCTTTTATACGCTGACAGGAGGAGACAATAATGATTATGTGAGACATGTATATGAATCATACTAAAAGACAAACAAAATACCTGACTTCAGAAAAGCACTTTTTGCAGTCTAACTTACGATTTCGTTACACTTGATACGCTGTTGAGTGTAATTTTTTTTGTGAGAAAGTATGCGTAAAATCGCTGTAAAAATTATAAATGCTTCTTGCATTCTTTATAATAATTCTAGTAAAACTCGAGAACTGCTGGGTCGAATTTGGTTTTGAAATGTTTGTCGTAGTCCAGGAAAGGTTTAAACGTTGAGAAAATTTCGGGTCCACTCATTGATAGGTGATACGAAGTACGCCGGGTCATCTAGTCTCTATCTCTATATATATAAAAATCAATTGCTGTTCGTTTGTCTCGCTAAAACTCGAGAACGGCTGGGCCGATGTAGCTGATTTTGGTTTTGAAATGTTTGTCGTAGTCCAGGTAAGGTTTAAACGTTGAGAAAATATCGGGTCCACTCATTGATAGGTGATACGAAGTACCGGGTCATCTAGTTCATAATGTTTTTCTTGCGCATATGGGTAGCCTCTTTAATAAAGTTGTACATCCCAAGCGGTACGTCGGTGCTGTACTTATCGCCCTCATCTATCTATCTAGATATAATAAGACTGTAACGGGTCAAATTCTGTACATTAAATATTTTTGGAAAATTTTGATTGTTTTGGCTTCTGTATCGATAGGAAGGTATCCAACTTCCTATCGATACAGAAGCCAAAACAGCAATTTTTAAATTTTTTGTCTGTCTGTCTGTCTGTACGGTGTGTCCAATGGACGCCGAAACTACTGGACGGATTTGGACGAAATTTGGTAGGATTATTACTTATACTCTGTAGACCGATCTTGCATACTTTTTATCCCGAAAAATTTGATAGTTCCCCTGGGATATAACATTAAATTACAACATTCAACATTACGAGTATTGCGTTGCTCATCACTAAATCTCAAAAACTACATAAGCTACGAATCTGAAATTTAGCATGTATGTTACTTATAGAGTAAATAGGTCAGCCAAGAACGAAATTTGCGAAAGGGCTGAATTAAAGAGGTAAAATTGAGGGGTAAACGCATGTATTAAAGTTCCTGAGTTTTGATGGTAGGGGCATGAAATTTGGTATTTGGGTTACCTAATAGATATAAATAAATACTGTTATTATATTTCAGCGACAGGGATGAATGAAGGTAGTCAAAAGAAGGTTGAAATTTTGTATGAAACTTCCTTAAGATTTATGTTAGAATCTTGAAATTTAGTATTTGGTCTATAAAATGAATACAAATTACAACTATAATAAAAAAAATGTGACAGGGATGAATTAAGGAGGTCAACAGAGGATTGAAATATTCAATAAAATTACCACGATTTTAATCCCTGGGGCGTAAAATTTAGTATTTGAGTATTCAAATTAATAATCACAAACATTTATAATATTTTGATAAAACATTTAGATTAAATTAAACTATGTTCAATTAAACTATTACGACGCGATAGTGTTGACCGAAACGTGGCTTACGGATGGTATTCGAACTGAGGAGCTATTTAGTGATTTGTACACGGTGTGGCGGCGCGACCGGGATTACGGCCGGCTGGGACAGAAGCGCGGGGGCGGAGTCCTGATAGCCGTCCGTCGCGAGCTAGTGGCGCACGAGCGCCCCGCGTGGCAGTCCACGGCTGAGGACTTGTGGGTTACTGTTCGACTTAAGCTGAACGATAGTAGTCCCTCTGTCGCCCTACATTTAGGGTGCCTTTACCTTATAACTGAAAGTACGGGATTATCACTCTCATCTCAACTTAAAAATTTCTGTGACAAAGTACTCTCTGTAACGGCTAAACACAACAACGATAAATTTTTAATCGTAGGTGACTTTAATCAAAGTAGTATATCGTGGACGCAGTCCTCTGACCGTACGCACTTGTCACCTGTAATTAACAGTACTAATTGTGACCATCTTGAAGTTTTAGACCTCTTGTCTTTGAATAATTTACTACAATTCAATCACGTGACCAACATGTATGACGGTAAAATACTTGACCTAGTTTTGTCCAATGACGAAGTGACCGTTGCCCGCTGCTTGGATCCCTTACTCACTGAAGATAATTTCCACCCTGCACTAGTGTGTACCCCGCGATTTATTCATGCGAACTCTCTCGCTCCCACTGCTATACCTAAGTTCATATATGCAAAAGGAGATTATTCGGCGATCTGTAGCGAGCTAGACTCCCAAGACTGGCATTCACTTCTCTCATCCGATAGCATGGACGATGCGGTTAATCGGTTCAACGTTCTGCTTCTGGGACTCAGAGACAGGTACATCCCATGTAGGAGGGTGAGACCGTCACGGTATCCGGCTTGGTACTCGCCGGCTCTGCTCAGAATCCTGAAAGAAAAAAATAAATATCATCGTAAATTTAAAATTTATAAAAACTCTTCTGATTTAAGTTCTTTTAGGGTTCTGCGCGAGCGGGTGAAAAAAATCGAGCGCGAATGCTATCTTAGGTACATCGATAACGTTGAGAATTCGATACGTGACAACCCCAAAGCGTTTTGGTCGTTCATCAAATCGAATAAGCAACATAACTCTTACCCATCCTCCATGATGTACAAGGGGCGATCTGCTGACTCTGGTGACGACATATGCGGTGCATTTGCTGACTTTTTCAATTCTAATTACTTACATACACCGGCTCCCGCCCCGCTCCCCACCGCCCACAGGTCTAAGGCTGTCCGGTCGGCGCCCGACATCTCCACGGTCGAAATATCTACTGCTACTGTGTCGAGATTACTAAAATCATTAGATCGCAATAAGTCCGCCGGTCCTGACGGGCTCCACCCTTACCTTATAGCGAGATGTGCAGATAGTTTAGTTCTTCCTGTGTCCCTACTTTTTAAAAAGTCCATCGCAGACGGATCTGTGCCTAAAATCTGGAAAACCGCTACTGTAACACCTATCCATAAGAAGGGCCCTAAGCGTGATATATCAAACTACAGACCGATTTCGAAGCTTTGTGTCTTGGCTAAGGTGCTCGAGAGGATCGTCCACGACCAACTGTATGCCGCTCTTAAATCATCTTTCTTGCCACAGCAACATGGCTTCCTTAAAGGTAGGTCTACCACCACTAACCTGGTTTCATTCACTGATGCCGTAACGGCGGGCATGGAGGGGGGGAGGCAGGTTGACGCTGTCTATACCGACTACAGCAAGGCATTCGACCGGATCGACCACTCCATCCTTCTCCAAAAGCTGTACGAAGCCGGCATCCGTGGAGACCTGCTCAGGTGGTTCACCTCCTATGTCCAGGGGCGCTCTCAGACTGTGGCACTAAACGGCTATATATCGGCCTTGTTTTCTATTCCCTCTGGAGTTCCCCAGGGATCGATCTTGGGACCTCTCCTGTTTATCGTCTTTGTGAACGATATTAATCAGTGTTTCATGAACTCCGACTTCCTGTTATTTGCAGACGACATGAAAATATTTAAATTAATAAAAAATTCTCATGATTCGGACATGTTCCAGGCTGACCTTGATAGACTTCACGTTTACTGTTCCAGAAACAAGCTGGATCTCAACATACTTAAATGCTGTTGCATCACCTTTAGCAGATCTAGCTTGACTCATGAGTATGACTATAAAATTAATGGTCAGTCCTTAAAACGAACAGACTCGGTGGTCGACCTCGGCGTCACTCTGGACTCGAAACTCCTTTTCGATAAACATATCGAGAACATATCGGTCAAGGCTATGAAAAATCTGGGCTTCATTCTTAGGGTGACCAAAGATTTTAAATTGGTCAAAACATTGAAGATCCTCTTTTGTACCTTAGTGCGTAGTCATCTCGAGTATGCCTCGCAGGTCTGGAACCCGTGCTATGCAAAATATATCAGTATTTTGGAAAGACCTCAAAAAAAGTTCGTGCGATACATAAATTATAAAGCAAATATACGGAACACAGACTTCGAGTACGACGAATCCTGCTATCACCACCATCTGCTTCCAATCAAAGTTAGAAGAGAGGCAGCTGATCTCACGCTCCTCTTTAACATTGTCTCTAATATAATTGATTGTCCTTCGTTGTTGGACAAAATAGGACTAGTGGCGCCACCGCGACCGAACCCGCGCAGAAACTACCTGCAGCTGTTCTCTTCGCGTCATGGAACAAACTACCGGAGAAACTCGTTCTTTACTCGTACAGTGAATAACTTCAACTCTAAATATTCCAAGCACGTCGATCTATTCACGATGAGGCAAAGCACTTTTAAAAACATTATCTCGAAGGACTTCTTTGACTCTACTAAAATTAAATATGAAAGTACCAAAAAGAAGCTGGCTGGGTTGTCGAGAAGACATAAAAGCAAAACTAATTTTATTTAATTTTATATTTTATTCGTGGTACTTTATTCTTCTACTTGTTATTGTTATTATTATTATTTTTCAAGTGGGCACTTGTACATGTGTGTTCTTGTAGGTGAAAACTGTTCTGGGCACCTGTGAATTCGCTATGTTCTGCTATTCTGATTTGTATGCCGTTGGTTTTCCTTGAATATAAAAATAAATAAAATAAACATTTAGGTTAATTAATAGACAGGAACTAATACTGTTATTATATTTTTACAACAGGGATGAATTAAGGGATGAATTGAGGTTGAAATTAATATTTACGCGAACAAACACATAAGAACGAAGACTCTTATAATATTTTGCGCCAGGGATGGCTTAAGGTGATAAAAAAGGGGGTTGAAATTTTTTATGACTTTTTTTCATAAACAGACTTGCAATTCAAGCGAATTGCTGATTTTTTAAATCTTAGCTTGATCAGGACGGAAGCGGGGCTGGATTAGACCGGGGCGATAATAAAGTTCGAATCCCAGCGTGAGGGAGTGGGTCGGAACAGGAACGAGCTGTGAGCAAGCTTTAAGTGCTGCAAGTCATACGAGTATATAGTGGTAGTGGTATAGGTGGAAATGGGACAGGTGCCACCTGGGAGCTGAATTAGTGTGAGGCAGGAATGAAACGGAACGAGGGACGGAGTGAGATGGGGTCTAACAAATGATCTAGGTGGGTGCGCGGGACGTAAGTGGTATGGGAGCGAGGCGGGAGCGGGATGGGAGTAGAATGGGAGCGAAAAAAAAGTGCGCTGGGAGCGAAGTTGGAGACGGAGAAGTGCAAGGTGTAAACGGTATAAGTGCGAGGAGGAAATAAAATGAAAGTGAGGTAGTAGAGTCGGAGCGAGGCGGGAATATGGCAGAAGTTTGACAGGGAGTGGGAGCAGGCGACAGCAAAACGGGAGTGCGACGGGAGCAAGGTGGACGTGGAAAAGATGTGAGGGGGAGTGGAAAGTCGAAGCGAGGTGGGATCGAGACAGGAGCTGAACTTGAGCAGGTCTGGAGCGAGTTAAAAAAAGGGACGGCAGTTTATTCTTCATTTAAATACATCTACGTTTCACCACATACTCGACACAAATAAATTGAGTCGGCAGTGAGGTTGGAGCACGGCGGATGTGTTTTCTTACGAGTATTAAGTCGCGGGTACAGCTGGTCTCGAATAAGAAACTTGTACACGGGTGAAGCCCGGATCTTTGGAGGGCATCACTGGGGCCGAAGCTAATACTGAGAGGCCCTGTACAAATTATAATTATAAGGGTGTGCTGCGCTTTCACTTGTTATTATTATTACAGGGAATCGATGCAAAATCACCATGACTGGCACAAAGGCAAGCAATACCATTGTGAAGAGTGTGACACTACTTACAAGTATGTATTTCTAATGGAGTTAAAATGTACGCAAAATATATCTTAAGATAAGATATATTTTTCGTACATTTTAACTTTAATACTATTCTATATTTTTGAGTATTTCACTTATGTATCTACAAGCACTACAGCTCAAAAATTTTACACATCCGGCGGGACTTGAACCCGCATATCCCGATCTGTACTTGGGCTCCCAAATATTCGACAGATTTATAGACAGCTCAAAACTCTCACACATCCGACGGGACTTGAACCCGATCTGTACTTGAGCTTGGTCTATAAAGTCGAATACTATTTTTTGACATCATGCTGTTTCCGTTTTACCCGGCTGCCCAGGTAAGGTTTTAAGCATGTTAGTAGGTATATTCGATTTTATATTTACAGTACATAGCAAAAGCAAAAAAGTGCGAAAGTAGCATTAACGACTTTGCCGATTTTGATGTGTGGTGTGCGTTTAGACATATTCCCTATAGATTGAAATTAGACGTTGTATCTTGTTACTTACTTATCTGAGTAAAAAAAATAATCGGCCAAGTGCGAGTAGGACTCGCGCACGAAGGGTTCCGTACTACAAAGTTTAGTTCTGTTTATAAAATAACGAGAAATCAACGAAATTCCAAGTAGTAAATTGCAAACTTATAGGTAGGTTTTCGATACACATCCGGGCAGCATGAAGACGCTCGCGCGAATACGCGCGGTTATGGCTCGCTCCGTGATGTTACCTCCCCCGCTACCCGCGCGGCCGTTGCTTAGCAACCGCCTCGCACTCGCGCCACCACCACACCGCGGCGCGACGCTCGCACCGCGTTTAGATGCACAGATTATTTTCATTTTGTGAGTTTTTATGTATTAGATTAGGTATTTATTTTTATAGTTAATGTATTTCTAAATATTTACTTACAAATATTCAAGTTTCTACCTGTTAATTAAGATCGAGTAAAAATTGCTTAAAAATTACGTTTGTTGTATGGGAGCAGCCCCCCTTTAATATTTACTTTGTTGTTATTTAATTATTTATTTTGAAAGGTAATATACAAGTAAATATTCTGTGAAAATTTGAAGCGTCTACCTGTTACCGTTTTTAATATTGAGCAAAAAAATACGAAAAAAACACGTTTATTGTATAAGGACCCCCCTTAATATTAAATTTTTAGTATTTGTTGTTATAGCGGCAACGGAAATACATCATTTGTGAAAATTTCAGCTTTCTAGCTATCACGGTTTATGAGATACAGCCTGGAGACAGACAGACAGACAGCGAAGTCTTAGTAATAGGGTCCCGTTTTACCCTTTGGGTACGGAACCCTAACTAGCCTTGGTGTTAATTTCCATTTAACACTTACTTTTCCGGTTTTGTTTCAAAATTAGTAATAGCATATTACGCACCGGCAAGCGCAGCGTAGGAAGACCAGCCACGAGATGGGCAGATGACCTCATACAAGTTGCAGGAAGACGCTGGATGCAAGCCGCTTCCAATCGGTCTTTTTGGAAATCCATGGGGGAGGCCTATGTCCAGCAGTGGACTTCTTATGGCTGAGATGATGATGATGATGACAACGACGTTACATGTACTGCTTTACCGAAAAACGTTACTTAACTTTAAGCAATGCTTAACATATTTTGTCAACTTCTGGCTGACACGTAATGACAGTAGCGGAAAGAAGACAGAGAACTTAAGACATTGATTAAAGTTAAGTAACGTTTTCCTGTAGGACCCATTGTCTTGAAACTAGTCTTGATTTGTATGTTCCTAGTTTGTTTTTTTTTACTCGATTGCGCAACGCAAAGGAAGGTAATGTATTTATCAGTCTACAAGTATCTATATTATGAGAAAGTATTTTTAAAATCGCTGTAAAAGATTATAAATGTACATTCTTTAGTACAATTCTAGTAAAATCCACTTGTTTATTACGAAAAAGTACGTTAGAGGTTATGAAAAAATGCATTCTTAGGGTTCCTTACCTCAAAAGAAAAAAACCTTATAAGATTACTTTGTTGTTCGTCTGTCTGTCTGCCCGTCCGTCCGGGTGTCAAGACCTGTATCTCGGGAACGCGTGAAGGTATCGTGTTAAAATTAAAACCATATACGCAGATCCATAATCTCTTGCTGCAGAAAGAAAAATCAAATTTCTCCAGGTTTCGTAAAAAAAAGTTACAGCCGAATATATCGTAAAAAACGCACATTTCGACACTCACAAGGGAATTAAAACCTATGGGGTACTTCCCGTTGACCTAGAACTATAAAATTTAGCAAGAAGCATTGAGTTATAGTACACATATAGGAAAAAAACCGAAGACTGGATATTTTTTATTTAATCACTAACAAATAGTGTCTCTATGTGAGGAATGAGGATCCAAATTTTGAAAAGAATTAACCTTATCATGTGGGGTATCATATGAAAGAGCTTCATTAGCATAAGCTAAACAATTTTAAATATTTTGACGATGTATATTTTTCAGTATATTAAGGAAAATATAAAAAAATATATAATTTCTAACTTTTCTTACAACATAACCCTCCTTACGCAGTGGGGTAAAAATGATGAAAAATCAAAGTAGCGGGTTTTTGGTGCCAAAATGTATCTTTTAACAAATCTTCCCATTCTATTGAGTAGGATATCAAAATGAAGGGTTTAGAAAAAATATATACAATTTATATGACTGTTTAAATGTAATTTGGACAGGGTGAGTATGTTACAGTTTTGCGGTCTGGTATTTTGGTTCCTTTTATTACGATAAATACTTTACTATGGAACCAACGTGGTTTTCATACAATTTATATAAGTAGAAACTATACTCACTATCACTATACACATTCGACTATAGTGTTTGTGCACTAAAGTCGGATATTTCGAATCAAAACAGACGTGAGTGACCCGTAGTTTTTATTTTAAAAAACTGCAAGTAATTGTTGATGATTTTTTTATAGGAGTTACTCCGCATACCACACGCATTTGGGCAAGATCCACCGACAAGGACGCAATGTTTGCGAAGCTTGCGGTCGCGGGTTCCGTTCACCTGCAGGCCTACAAATACACAAGACCACTTCAGGTCGGTGTACTGTATCCGAAGAAATCACAGAGGGCGTGAGGTGTGAAGAGTGTGATGTTACTCTTCCTTCACTAGAGGTTACCCATTTCTTTAAGACTTCAATCACATAAGTAGAATACGTAATGTAAATTAAGAAACTTGGGGGAGACCTTTGCCCAGCAGTGGAACAGGGGCCCAATTCTGTTATTCAAGACCGCTCCATAGCCGAACCATATGTGGAGCGTTTCCCGTCGGCTGCCATAGTTTTTTTTGATTCAGTTACTTTTATGTCATACAATTGACACATTTGATGAAACGTAACACGTCCTTCGCTCGTTACTAAACCAAAAAAAGATAGCAGCCGACAGGAAACGCTTCGCACAAGGTTCAGTTACGGATCAGTTTTGAATAACTGAATTGAACCCAGTAAGAGTTAATAAAAAATATAATTAAACTATAATTACTTGTTAAGATTTCAAATGCATAATAAATAAAAAACAGGACATGCCTGATGTATTTTCTACTAAAAAGATAAATGAAGATAATTCAAAATAAATGAATTTCGATATGCTCTTATCAAACTAACGTTGATTTCAGACATTTTAAAATGTATTTATTTAATTCAATTTGCCATTTGCAATTTATTTAATTTAATCTTTACTACAACTTTCATTTTTTTTACCCGATTGCATAAGAAGGAGGGATATGTTTTCAAGTATTTGTATGTATGTGGGTATGTATGTTTCTATTTGATAGCTTAGACAGAGTGTCGTAGGCTATATTTTTTGGAACATATATTATACATCTCTTGCAAAAAAAATGCGTTGTTTCGTAATTAACAAATGATTTTACCAGAATTATTCTAAAGAAAGCGCATTTATAATCTTTTACAGCGATTTCACGCATAATTTCTTACAAAAAACGTACACTCAACAGCGTAACGGAATCGTAAGTTAGACTGCAAAAATTGCTTTTCTGTAGTCGGGTGTTTTGTTTTAATATACATACTTGTTAACTTTCTTATGGATTTTGGTGTTGCAACTTTACCAATGTCAAAAGTGTCAAAGAGAGTGATCGGTAGAGTTGTTCAATATTCATTCATAGTGAATTGATCGGTAGAGTCTCCCATAAAATCCTTTTGAATTATCAAAATCGAAGATTATAATCAGTAGACCGTTGTCATTGTCGGTAATGTGATGGTTCAGTCTTCTTATCTGACTTATCTGACTGGCCTTGTGGCTCAGTTGGTAGTATGTCTGCCTGCTGTACCGTAGGTCGTGGGTTCGATGCCCACCCAGGGCAAACATTCGTGTGATGAGCACGGATGTTTGTTCTGTGTCTGGGTGTTTCTATGTATCATATTTATGTATTCACAAAAAAAGTATATAATATGTATTCTATCAGCCATCTAGTTTGTTTTTATGTTTCTATGTATCATATGTATATATTTACAAAAAAAAGTATATATGTATTGTATCAGCCATCTAGTTCCATAGTACAAGCTTTGCTTAGTTTGGGCTAGATGGTGTTGTGTGAAATGTCCACAAATATTTATTATTATCAATAAGTTATTCTTGTCTTGTTTACTAAGCTCTACATAAGATAGGTATACACAAGACACAAGACGGCACAGCACATACAGTTATCTTTACAGGATTACCTAATACAACAGTACAAATCATATTATTTAAAATATGTAAATTCAATATGTATATGATTTGTTAAAATATTCAGTCAACTTATTTAAAATAAATAAATTATTCATTAGTTATTATATAAATAAATAAATATTGGAGGACATTTCACACAACGCCATCTAGCCCAAACTAAACAAAGCTTGTACTATGGAAACTAGATGGTTGATAGAATACATAATATCCTTTTTTTTCGTAAATACATTCACATAGAAACACCCAGACCCAGACACAGAACAAACATCCATGCTCATCACACAAATGTTTTGCCCTGGGTGGGGATCGAACCCACATGTTATACAATTTTAATAATGTGTCACTCGAGTCTATTTTGAGTTGAAATTAAATAACATTGCAGGTGTACGAGGTGCATATGTCCGATGTTCATAAGCAGAAGCGGATCAAACGGGTTTTTACTAAATCCAGGTAAATCATCTTTTCACTCACTTTCCACTTGTTTGCCCAATAATAATAGAATAGAATAATAATAATAAGAGGCTTAAGAGGCTCTCGCTCGATGGTTGGGTCAAGGGTCAGATACAGAAGGCAGTCATCCTGGACACGTATTGTCAGGAGGTTCCTCTCTCTGTAGCTCCTACCACCGGCAGCTTGAGCCCCGCCCTCTGCCGGCGGCACCCTAGGTTTAAGTTTTTTATAATATTTGTATTTCTATTGTAAAAAACTTAGATTTAAGATTTAAATTGAATAAGGTGTATAATAATAATAGAATAACTTGGCCAATGGCGGTGCATATACTTTAAGAGCGAAACATTCCGAGGATAATTCCCGGCTAGAACTATGATTGAATGATGATAATGACCTGGGTCTGCTGAAGAACAGTATACAATACTTAGGAGTTAATAAAAACATTAATTGGGATGAGTTAAGGTAACGGACATATACTTCATTGTGACAAAAAAAATACCGTAATTTTTTTTTTGATACTACCCTGCCCCAGCTCAGCAAGATGCTAGTTGCAAATACCCAGCGCTGGTCTTCCGCCGGGACCGGCAGGTGACTTCATGCACGGGTAGGTATAACAAGGCCGAAAGAATGAATTAAGTTGTGTACCGCAAATGTAATTCTCGTTATAATCTGTTACCTTCGCTCGCTCGTGCTCGCGATCGATCGATCGACCGATCGATCGACGATCGCAAGCACTAAGCCAAAATGCGTTTTGAGTATTTTATCAGAGTGTGGATATGTGCAGTCGTGAGTGTGAAATAAATGCAGTCATTTAAACGTGACTCAGAGCGCGCTGATTCGCATCGATGGATTTCCAGCCATCATGCGTAAACGTATAGCCTCCTTGATGCGGCGGGTGCGTGGGTGCGGCAACAACTATCTGAGCGTATTGGCGGGGAGGAGCAATGGACCCTTCCTCAGATTTTTTTAAAGACATGTGCTGCCATGGCGTCCTTGTGCCAAATAAAATGATTAATATATTCATTATTTTTTCATGAATATATATTTTATTTCTATAAATGACCTAAATAACTAAAGATATTATTATAAATAAAAAACATATTACAGATAAAAAACAGAACTCAGGTCACAGTCCCAAGGCAAAAAATTATTTTATAATTATTATAATTATTGTATTATTTTATAATTATTATTTAACATTATTTTATTATTATTTTATAATTATTGTATAATTTTTTAATTGCTGTATAATTTTAATTTTATGACTTTCACTTACATTTTACTCTATTATTATCACCTTATTTATTTCTTAATTATTATTATTATATTATGTGATTAATTATTATTAGTATGTGATTTCTATGAGTATGACTCGAAATAAATGAATTTGAGTTTGATTCCCTGCCCGTCCGGGGGCGGACCCGTCCCGAGTATTTGATACCGCCAATACAGCCATGAGTCTACTTCGGCTATGCGTCGTAAAACGTGACGCGGCGACGCGATGTGAAGTAGCGATTAAGCGGAACCTCTTTCAAAATCTTGATACCAGCCGAGGTGCGAGGGTGATGACAAATTAAAATCATTTTCTTCGGTTTCCTCTTTTTTCGGAGGAAGGAGAGAACTTGGTAGTCGCCGTAGTGTGTGCTGTAACTATTTCTTACCTATACGTATTCCTAACTTTAGCTTATCGTATATCATAAATTAGATATATTTCTAGTTAAGTCGCCTATTTCTAGTATACTAAGCCTACTAAATTACCTAGAAATAGTTACTTTCTACACTACCCTATTTTCTACCTAATTATTCTTATGAATCTTATTATATGGGAAATAAAACAACAGACTGAAGAATAGTGTATTTAGGACTTAGAACTACCTAACTACTAATACATATATTTTTCCCGCTCGCACCCGTAGTTGGAGTCACTGGAGGCAGCCGGTTTGTAAAGCGCCGTCTCTGTCGCACGCTAGTAGTCGCCGACATAAATTATAGAGGTCATTGACTTTTTTGTAAAGTAGTCTAAATACAAATACTCGCCAAGTAGTTTTCTTTAAAATTACTGCAATAACTACGGAACCTTACTGTACGCGTGGCTCGACACGGTTTTGCCCACTTTTATATTTCTTGTTGGCGTTTCGTATATTTTCTGCATTAGGCCGCTGAGGCCTTCAAACGTCTTAAAATTTAGCTAGGTCTGAGCCACGCTAGATTGAAATAACGCGAGCCACCTTCGTTTGTCCTAATATTGTTCTGTACATGAGTGCTTATTGCGTTTTTTTATCAGTCCTGTTTATACAAACTGCCCCACTGCTGGGCGCGGGCCATCTATATTATTGCATTTATGACATAATATTTATGTTGTTTTTTGAGAATAGGTGTTGTAATGTATTTATATACTTTTTTAATTACAGTCCAAAACGATATCCTGGGCCTGCTCGAGAGATATGTCGGTTGGTAAGTTTTTTTACACATTGTTTTTGAGTTTCCACGGTAAGTGCGGCAAAGAGCGTATGTCAACATCTTAGAATAATTGGCCAAGTGCGTGTCGGACTCGCGCACGAAGGGTTCCGTACTATCATCTATAATACTTTATAGTTTAGTTCTGTTTATAAAATAACGAGAAATCAACGAAATTCCAAGTAGTAAATTGCAAACTTATAGGTAGGTTTTCGATACACATCCGGGTAGCATGACGACGCTCGCGCGAATACGCGCGGCTATGGCTCGCTCCGTGATGTTACCTCCCCCGCTACCCGCGCAGCCGTTGCTTAGCAACCGCCTCGCGCTCGCGCCACCACCACACCGCGGCGCGGCGCTCGCACCGCGTTTAGATGCACGGATTATTTTCATTTTGTGAGTTTTTATGTATTAGATTAGGTATTTATTTTTATAGTTAATATATTTCTAAATATTTACTTACAAATATTCAAGTTTCTACCTGTTAATTAAGATCGAGTAAAAATTGCTTAAAAATTACGTTTGTTGTATGGGAGCCCCCCTTTAATATTTACTTTATTGTTATTTAATTATTTATTTTGAAAGCTATTATACAAGTAAATATTCTGTGAAATTTTGAAGCGTCTACCTGTTACCGTTTTTAATATTGAGCAAAAAAATACGAAAAAAACACGTTTATTGTATGGGGACCCCTCTTAATATTTATTTTTTTTGAATTTTTAGTATTTGTTGTTATAGCGGCAACGGAAATACATCATTTGTGAAAATTTCAGCTTTCTAGCTATCACGGTTTATGAGATACAGCCTGGAGACAGACAGACAGACAGACAGACAGACAGCGAAGTCTTAGTAATAGGGTCCCGTTTTTACCCTTTGGGTACGGAACCCTAAAAACGACGTTTGAACAATTTCCACTCCGGTCCAATCACACTCAAATATTGTAAACTTTTTATAATAAAAATACTTTTATAACAATGCAATAATACCTTTCTGTGCACTAGTTCTTATTAAACATGTAGTATACAACAGCAACGACAGGCGTCATGGCTCAGTGGTAGTAGGTCTACCTTCTGAGCTGTAGGTCATGGGTTCGATATTCGATACACAGGGCAAACATTTCTGCTAAGCATAGATGTTTGTTCTGTTTCTGCGTGTTTATATGTATAATATGTATGTATTTCCAAAAAAGTATGTATGTATTTTATCAGCCATCTGGTTTCCATAGTACAATCTTTGCTAGATTGGGGCAAGATGGTGTTGTGTAAAAATATCCTCCAATATTTATTATTTTATTTATTTTAACTGACTTCAATCGGCGCACTCTCGGACAATTATATAATTATTGGAGATGGTTGTAGTAACCATCTCCAATAATTATACAAAACAACTGAAGCAAAATTGATAAAAACAATTATGGGACCGGAAACTAATTGAAAGCCAATGCAAAACGAATAATTGGCGAAGTGCATGTCGGGTCAGGCACAACGGTCGGTGAAGTGCAACCCTACCTGGGTTGCACTTAACTATGTGCAGTTTTAGAATCTCCAAGGTCAACCGTTTAGCCGGAAAAAGGGGACACTTGACACTAACAAAAAATATCATTTCAATGCTTAATATTTCGCAAACGGTTCTCTAAATTGAAAAATGGTTATAGCACACCCCAAATGTTTTTTGATTACCTATTCAACGACACCCCATACGATGGAGTAGATGAGAAAAAAAAATTCAAGCTAATCCATAACACTATAACAAAGCGCGTATGAGGGTGTATGTATGCACACGTGCTTTGTTATATTATTTGCGTGCGGGTCGTGTGGGATTGTTTGGGCCTGTGTGATCCGGGTAGAAGAGTTTTGGTTCGTGGGATGTGCGGGTTATGGACCCTTGTTTTTTTTTTTGGGATCTGGGCTTTCAAACGCCAGAGGGTGTGCGTGTTTACGCGTATGCGTATGCACGTGTATTGATGTATTTAAACGAAATAAATACAGACTGCTTATATCGGCTTCCCCTATATTTTGGAAAATCCTGCCCACTGATATTCTACAAGAGCCATTCGTCATCCTCTGCGAAGCTGCTGTGGGAGCGCCATTAATATCCACGACGTGTTGTTTTCCAGTGCTACGCCGAGTGTCGCGGCTGGTGGCATCTTCAGCAGCACTTCAGGAAAGATCATCCGAGCGATAAAATTACCGTGGTATACTCGGACAGGGCGAAACAACTCTGCGATATTTGCGGCATTGGATTTTGTGTAAGAAACGTAGTGTTATTTAACTTTCCACATAGGAGTGTTGTTTTTCGCATGTATATACATATGAAGGATGGAAGATAAGCATTTGCCCAACAATCATACAACATGGGTTTATATCATAATACATTACATTAATGTGTGTATGTTATTATGAAATAGGGTGAAATGTGAATTGAACAATTTTGAAACGTGTATGTAATACCTATTTAGCTGGAGCCCCCCCCCCCCCCCCCCGTTAAATATTAGTTTTATTATAATTAAATTATTTATTTTTAAAGTGAATAATATAACTCAATGTTCTGTGAATATTTCAAACGTATATAGTTCCCGTCACGTAAAAAGAACGCTGATTTGTTCGTAAGCGCGAACAAACCAGCGTTCTTTTTACGTGACGGGAATTCTACCTGTTGCCATTATTAATAACGAGCAAAAAAATTACGTTTGTTGTATGGGATCCTACTTAAATATTTATTTTATTCTGTTTTTTAGTATTTGTTGTTATAGCGGCAACAGAAATATATCATCTGTGAAAATTACAACTGTCTAACTATCACGGTTAATGAGATACAGCCTGGTGACAGACGGACGGACAGATAACGGAGTCTTAGTAATAAGGTCCCGTTTTACCCTTTAGGTACGGAAACTCTAAAAAGCACGAGTCACTGACGATATTTAACTGAATTAATTCCAGCACGTGTACAGTCTCCGCGACCACATGAACAAGCACACTGGCGAGCGTCCATACGCGTGCGACTTGTGTCCCAAGGGGTTCCGCAGCGCCCTCCTCAGGAATGCACATAGATTGAGGCACTTCCCCTCTACCTACTCCTGCACTTACTGCGGGAAACAGTTCAAATCTAATGGGAATTTGTATGTCCATATGAAGGTGAGTGTAAACTTTTTGTTTAACGTTTGTTTTAAATTAATTAATCAATGAATAAATATATATATATATTTATATGGCAAGCGCCTTTATTAACTACAACACAACAATATACAGACTCAACTAACTAAACTACTACACAAAAAGCACATCGATCACCCCAGACCGATAAAGGTCTAAAGATAATCCAAATGCTCAAACCCACTACCAGTTGGCAGCGTACCCAGCATGCTAGCCGCATTGCCACGTTGAATGGCAATGCTTATGCGTTGGGCCAGATACGCGCCAGCATTTTGGTCACGCGTCGCATCGATCAGGCGCTCAGATAATTTTTTTTAAATGAGATGAGCTCCCGGTCTCCACGGACCCAAAGTTTCGACACCAAACTGCGTAAATATGTTAATCTCGGTAGAGGTTACATATTTGTGCTGCTCCGCCGAATTAGCCGCAGCGCCAGCTCTACTCCGTGTCTCAGGAAGATGAGACGGTGCCAAAGTATCAACGCACGTGGCGTCCCACACAAGGGGCCTTCCGAACTTCCATTGCACAAGCGTCTTTATATTGATGGACTTTTCACACAGCGCTATATAACCTCTAAATAGCAACGCTTATACTATGGGAATACATACTTGATAGAATACTTGTAGACTCCATTTGTAAGATTATGCATATTAATGATACATAATATAAACACTGAAACAGAACAAAAATGCACGCTCATCACACACATGTTTGACCTGGGTTGGGATTGAACCTATTACCTGGAGTTGCGGGCAGCAAATGACGTCAAAGTTGCGCTAGTAAGCTGTATTTTTTAGGGTTCTTTGGGAGTACGAGAAGCCATTATAAACTCGTTCACGTCTTTATTTCTTTTTTTACTGCATAAATAACAGGAAAGCAGGTATTTATTATTTTCCGAATAACGTTAATTAATATTCCCCTATGTAAATAGGGCCACGAATCCTGTGGAATATTCTATATTTGATGATGTATTAAGTTGTGTCTGGCTTTGGCATGATGACCCACGCATCATTAGTTAAACGCCTATAGTCCCACTGAAAAAAACCGCCCGCGGAATGAGGAGACAGGTGGGGCAGCGTAACGCACAGATGTTGCACAGTCGGGCGCGGGAGGGGGCAGGAGACCGCCAAGAGAGCAACTACCAAACGAGACGGCGCGCGCCGTCTCGTTTGGTGGTTGCTCTCGTTATAGCCCAGTCATTTAAGCAAAAAAGGGGCTCAACCTCAGAATGAGCCTTAATAAGTGTATACGCACCTTCATTTTGGTGTTCTGAAACTTGTCTCAATAGTCTCATAAAATCTCGTCTCTGCGCCTTAAGTTATTCGAGGTCAAAGGTCACAAAAATTTGTGTTTTTTTGTAATTAACTCGGTTTCTATGGCTCCAATGATGTTAACATTTACTATAATTTAGAGTATAAAATTTGCGTCAATTTATGTTTTAAATGTATTTTCATACGCCTAACCGTTTTTGAGATAGAGGCCAGACCAGAGAGCCCGCAGCGCTCAGCCATACACACGGTAGATACACACGGAAATAAGGGACGGCACTCGATACTTAAATATGTTGTATAAAATGCTATAATTATTATATTTATTTAACACTTTATTGCACACAAATACATAGTAACATGCTATACAATAGGAGGACTTAATGCTAATATAGCATTTTCTGCCAGTCATCCTATTAGTAAAGGACAGGATGTAGGCGTGGATCAAAACGTAATTAATATTTATTAATACTTAATATCAGACGAACGGCTTGCTCGTCTCGTCTCTCACATGCAAAAAAAAAACAATCGTCAATAATATCGTATTTTTCATTTTAGACTCACGTCGGCGAAAAGGATCACGTATGCGACATATGCGGCAAAGGCTTCTTTCAGCGAGCGAACCTCACCGAACACGTTCAAGGCGTTCATTATAATATACGGAGGAAGAGAAGGGGAGCGGATGGGGGGATCGCGAAGAGGAGAACAACCGTGTTGGAGAATGATGATGATCGTGATGAACCTTTTGAATGAACACTATGTACGCACTATGTACATTCTTTTTGTCCTAATGCGCGCACAAGAATACTTTACCCAATTTATCATTTTAATTAATAGACACCAATAAAGTTAATTGTTTAGGACCCTTATTTCTACTTATAAGAAAATCGTAAATCTGGTGATACTTCAAAGTATATCACCAACATTAAAGTAAAGCACCATACTCTGACAACTTTATCCCTATTCACAAATTGTCGGACTCAGAATCTGGGCGGGAAACTAATTTCCATCTCTGTCATTTTGTATGGAAACTACAGAGTTAAGAGATATAATTTCCGACCTGATTCTGAATCCGACAAGTTGTTAATCGCCCTACACATAGACCTTGCTGAAACGATGCAGTACAATTTATTTATATTCTTAAGTGAGATTTGTTCTTTAAGTAATTCTTTTTGCACTATGAAAATGTGTATTTGGTTTAGACAAAATGAAATAAATGGTATATTTTTATTGTATTAAAAACAGTTTTTTTTGTCTCCATGATTGCATTTTTTTATTTTTAATCGATTGCGCAAGGACGGTTATGTTTTTCGAGTGTATGCATGTTTCTATGTGGCTATCTATGTATGTATGGACGAGACGAGATGGACAGATGACCTCATACAAGTGGCGGGAAGACGCTGGATGCAAGCCGCTTTCAATCGGTTTTTTGGAAATCCATGGGGCAGTCCTATGTCCAGCAGTGGACTTCTTATGGCTGTGATGATGATGATATACTTATGTATGTTTCTATACGAACCCCTACAGCCATAACGGTATAAAAATCGCTCTTCTGCAGCCGGCTATTTTGTTTTTCTTTTAAGTATATATTATTTATTTATATATAAAAGAAAATAAAATACCCAGCTGCAGAAAAGTGGTTTTTAAGCCGTATATATATAGGTATATATTAGATCTTTTTCGCTTACATAGCCTATGTAAGCTAAAAAATTAATGTCATTTTACGTTATCGGCAAAACTCCATAGAAGCTTCTAGTAAAGTCGCCATCACTTTACTGAGGTCAGACTCAAATTTGAAAATGAATGTTTACGTTTCTTAGATTGTGATTAGAATATTATATAACTTCTATTAATCAAGAAAGAAAATATTTCAAGACTTGACCCTGGCAAATCGCTAATCGCGGGGTCCAATACAAAAAAGAAGAAGAAGGCCTTAAATTCAAGATGTCAATGTCAAAGGGCCAAGCCCTTTGGCATTGACATTTCATTGACATCCATTTGCTTTCATGTTTATTTACATTTCGTTTCATTTGATTTTAATTTTTTATTGTTCCACTTCCTGGTATTAATTTCAGAATCATCACTCCTCGGTATTTACGTATTTACAAGCAATCATTTACAAAAATGAATCTATGTCTCATTTGCCTTCGTACTGATAAATTTTTAAATATTGCAAAGGAAACACTAAAAGAATTTCATAATGATTTATGCGATTTTTCTGTAAGTACCTACGATTTATATGTTTTAATTCTTTGGTAAGTACACTTATATCAATATCTCAAACGAAAGTAACTCTGCCTAGCTATCTTTCTATCTGTTGTTTATTCGTGACTCTACGGATCATAATATAGAATAATTTTGTAACCTGTCCCCAAAATGAAACCAACAGTTTCATTTTACAACAGTTGTAATGTAACCAATAAAATAATTGTTTTATCTGATGCTTATTTAATATGTGTTTTTGAATCGAATCATGTAAAGTATGAACAAAAATCATCTCTTAGAGTAATGAATGTCTGATAGTTTCATTCATAATTCAGTTCATAACTCAAGCTAAAAAAAATGGCTACCATTATTCTGACGTTGGCGGGAAAAAAAAAAAAAAAAAAAAAACTTTTTTTTTGTTGCCAGTATAAAAACTTGATAAAACTACCTGAACCTACCTTTTTGATTGTGGTCGGTGCGTGAATGGGACTATAATGTTTAGCAAAAAAAAAAAATGTCAATGTCAGAAAATATTTTTTACAGTGTTGCCATCTCGTGCTTTCTATATCGAATTGTAGCTATAAACCAGCTCCATCGGCTACAAAGATTGAACTAAATAACAAAAATGACCTAGTTTAAATAGATTAGCTTTGCAACAAGCATGCTAATCGTCAAATACGGAGATATTTGCGTAAAAATAACATTCCGAATTCAGCCAGATTTGAACTGAAAGGAATTCGTCGTTTCTCTCCCCACAAAAATTGATCATCTAACTTATAAACGCATGTTGAAATCTTATTCACTGAATAAGGACTTGTCACTTTCTGTCAGCTGGGTACTATCACGACCGAAAATGGAACAAGACACTTTAATTATATGCCCTTATTCATCGTTTATAACACACTCATGCACACGCACACATTCACCATCATACGCTCACATCATGCACACGTTTAGTTTAAGCAGGGCTTACTTTTCTATTTGTAAGGAAGATACTTGTAATACTTGAAGTTACGACTGTAATTGCATAAGATTAAATATAAATGTAAATCCTTATGTAAATGTTAATCCGTAATCCTTAATTGGCCTTAAGCCAATGATAGATATAATTATATAAGTTATTTATTGTACGTTATAAATGGCTGTAGACTTTGTTGAATATATAAAATAAAACAAATAAATAAGTAAGACGGTGTATCATTTAACACATTAAATCAAACCGCTATAAAAAATGGTCGTTACCAATTACCAATATAGGATAAGATTTTTTCTTGTGTCAAAGACTGACGTAGACTACTAGTCGTATTAGATCATAATTTCTGAAACTTGTCATCTTCCTAGAAGATGTGTGAAGTCTGCCAACCTGCACTTGGGCAATAAAATGAACTATATTGTAACCCATTTGACCATTTCATAATGAGGTGACAATGGTCAGCGCTCAAATACTGCGTCAGTACATATAAACAGGGCCAATTTGAAGGGTCTTGTTTACCCAGTATTTGATTTTTCTTTCATGGAAAAAGATGGCACTAAGAAATTCCAATAATTTTAGCAATATATAATTTATAAGGCAAGACAAGAGAGAGGCCTATATCCAGCAGTGGGATAGAGAAGGCTGTGGATGATGATGATAATTTATAAGTACAATATTTTTTTCATACTACTTGGCTTCTATAAAAAAAATATCTACTTTTTTTTATAAGTTTGGCTTTATATTAAAAATGAGTTATGGCAACATAGTTTTCGATTTGGTTTTGGATGCTCCATTTTAATTTTTCTTTTCAAAATTTCAAATTGTATTTTTGATTTGTTGCTTTACGTTTTCTGTCGGTAAGCACTGTTAATAGGTGTAGTCCTAATTGTTGTATTGAAGAATATGTTCAACGGAAAATAATTTTCATTATAAGTACCTTATTCCTGAGATCGAACTGAGAGGTCGACGTATTTTGTCGATTTATCTCTGTAATTTTCTTTTATACATTATGTATTTATAGCACCAGGTACAGTGTAAAGTGTATTTAAAACAATTCAAATAACAAACTGTGAATCAGGAAAAGTTCTAGGGACAAACAAGATCAATGGCAAAACTCATATGGGACTATAAGTAATAATAACTACCTAGTTTTCATATGAAAGTAGTCATTGAATGGCACCCAAGGAACGGGCGACGACATCATGGCAGACCACCAGCTAGGCTCGATGGTCAGATGCCATTGGAAAGCATAGACTGATGTCAATTGATGAGACTTGCCACTGGACAGGACTGGGATGTATGGCGTAAACGAGAGGCCTATACTTAGCAGTGGATGGATACAGGCTGAATTGATAGATATTAAATCTTTGAGCTCTGTTATATCTTTGCATCAGCTTTTCAGCAGATCCATAACACATGTAATAATGTTTATTGTTATTACAGTGTGTTTGAGTTCCTTGTTTTGTCCAATAATGCAGGGTAAGTAAGTCTTGTACCTAATTTAACTAGAAAAGGGATTAAATATTCTATTCATTGCAATACTCTTAATTTATTTTGAAATTATTATCTGGGATTGTGACAAAAACAACTGTGCTGTTAGATAATATACAAAATATACTTACAATTATGTTAATTTTATCGGTTCATAGTGATACAACAAACACACATGGCATAGGTATTTATTACCGGTGTCTTTCCATTTGCTTGCTATTTATTAAGTATATGAAATATTTTAACAATTTGGCTCTGGCAGTGTTTAACTTTAAAGTGTTCAAATTGTCTACCTTGTAGACAACGCTTTAATAAACAATTTCCACCACTCACACAAGGGTTAAATACATTCCAAGTTAATAACCTTGTTGAACATTTTATAATTTAGTGCTTTCGTGTTTTTTTTTTTTGGTAGCAAAGTATTTCATAATACTATGAGGAGTCCTTATAAATTAACCTTTTCTGTCTGTATGGAGTGTAAATACAATAGAGTGTGCATACAACAGCTCTACGTTTGACCACCATTTTCCAGATTTGAACAATGCATGAAAAATACTCATAGTCCAATGTTTGTCATTAACCGCTCTAGAACCATACCCTCTTATAACAAATGTTACTAAACACCTTTGCAACTGGCAAAGGAGTTAGGTTATCAGGCTGTTGAATTTGTTTGCGCTCACTGTGACTAATATGGTGTGTAAAGGACGAATACTTGTGTAACTCCGCCTCATAAATGCGAACTAAGCTATTTATGATGCCGGTCCTCAGCCCGGATAAAGGAGGAAGGCACAAGTAATCATCTATACACTGGACTCGTTACTTGATGGAGGGATTCCGATCAAGCTGGACACCCTGCCTGCAGGAGTATTTAGAACTCGGATTCAGGTTCGGTTTCGGAATCTATATCTCAGTTTCTGTCATTCTCTATGGAAATGACAGAAACGGACATATAGATTCCAAATTGATTCTGAAACCAAATGAGTTCTGAATAGTGGAGGGCCCTCATCTGCTCACACTACATAGCATTTGAGACCCACTCTCGTCTGTTTGAAACTGTACATTTCATGGAAGTGGGTGATTCAGCATGTTTGTGCCAAGTTTAATGTTTTATGCCTTCATAACCGTGAGATGTGCAGTCTTTAAGATTGTTTTGCTATACTTTTTTTGAGAAGAAGAAGTTTGGAAGGTTGGTGGAGGAGGGGTGTTTTGACAGCAGAGGTTCAGCGCTAACGGTATACACATTCTCTCTGCTGACAGGAAGTGGGGTGGAGTTGGCAGTGAATGGTGAGCGCTATGTTATGCACTACACCATTCACTACCAAGGGGGTTGTGGGGTGGTGAAGAAGAATGGAGAAGGTTGAAGGTAAGCGGTTTGAGGTGTTGGAATAATAGGGGATAGTAGGGGTTGTTTTGCTATAGTCTGCCATGTTGTCCCATATCGTATAATGTGCGAGCGTAGCGAGCGGAAAAAAAGTTTTTTAATTTTTCAGTAAGTAAATATGCTGTTTATCGGGCTTCTAGCACTTTAATGTCCCAGATGAATACCAAGTTTGTCATAACAATAAATGTTCTATTATTTTTGGGTAGTTTTATTTTTTTTATACATTATAGATCTACAATTGACGACCAACTCGCCTGATGTTAAGCGATGGTGTGGCCGAGGATGGAGCTCGTCGATCTAGAAGATATCTATAGGAGATATTTCATTTTCGTTTTAACGAGCACTCAGCGCTTGCATGACCGAAATAAACAAAAACATATGTAATAAATTATGCGCGCAAAAAATATAGTGGTGTTTTTATAAAAACATGCTTTATTTCTAGTACTAGTGAACCCACAGTTCTTCCATGCCAAAATAGTAATAATGCGCGAGCGAAGCGAGCGCGAAACTTTTTCAAGCATTTTATAAAATTATTTAAGTCTGGAAGGATTTCGGGGGGGGGGGTTGAACCATCCAACCCCCCCCCCCCTGCCTATGGCCTTGATGATAATTATAATGATAGCGATGATGATGACGATATAAATTAATCAAATAGTTTTTGACAGCAATTGATTTTTATAAGACAAGATGAGGGCTATAAATCCTGCACTGACGTCCCGCTTGGGGTATATTATATATTTCCTCCTGTTTACATCTTCCTGCGAGCTATCCCGAATCAGCACGAGGCCTTGCGATGCTGCTAGCGCAACAGCTCCAGTGGCGACACTGGCGACCATGTAAATGATGCAATCCTGCTGTTTGGGTGACATACCTAACCTATGCAAGAATGATGCTGAAGTTACTTCCAAAGAGAATATAACGACTACTTCGTGCAGCCCTTTGGAGATTTTAATGTTTTTAGGGTTCCGTACCTCAAAAGAAAAAAACGGAACCCTAAGAGCGCTTGTAGACGCACCGGACATCGGTCCGGTTTCGGCGAAAATCGGACCGGACCGACGTCCGGTGCGTCTACACACACCAATGCACTGGCGTGGATGACTGTCTTTCGGACGCCGGACCCACGTCCGGTGCGTCTACAAGCGCTCTTATAGGATCACTTTGTTGTCTGTCTGTCCGTCCGTCCGGGTGTCAAGACCTTTATCTCGGGAACGCGTGAAGATATCGTGTTGAAATTAAAACCATATACGTAGATCGTATAGGTAACGACGGAAGATTATTAATTAATATTAAACTAAATGTACATTTATTAAATTTAAATCTAGTTTTTTTTTTACAGGAGATTTCACCCGTTTTAAAGAGCGCTCAGCATTTGTATAAGTCAAGTAAACAAAAGACGGGTAATAAGCATGCGCGAGCGAAGCGAGCGCGAAAATTGTAGTAGTGTTTTTATAATAATATGATTTATTTCTCCTATTAGTGAGCCTACAGTACTTCCATGGCAAAATACATAGTACTAATGCGCGAGCGAAGCGAGCGCGAAAATTTTGAAAGTTTTAAAAATAAAATCTTGGAAGTCATTTGATTCATTGATCGTGTTAGCGAGCCTAGGTTTCTGTGGCCCAGATGAACCAAACAAGTATATGTGTTAAAAGAAAAAATTAAATACCCGACTGAATAAGAGTGACTTTTACGCTAGCAAAAATTATATTTACAACTATTTGAATGCATTGATTGCCAATTTATTATTCCTAAATTTAAATATATAACTTTATAGAAAATTACAAACATATCTACGCGCTACTTCCTTGGCAGTCGAAAAACAATTTGGTTAGTGATTATTTTTAGGTGAATTATATGCATCTATTAGTACGGCACTTTAAGTCTTGTTCGATCTTTTAGAAATTATTAACGCAAGAATATTTTTTATGTAAAATTGGCTTGGATCGAATTGAAATTTTTGTGGAATATCTGTATTTTTTATTGGTTTTCGAGTGGAGACCACGTACCGGCAAGCGCAGCGTAGGAAGACCAGCCACGAGATGGACAGATGACCTCATACAAGTGGCGGGAAGACGCTGGATGCAAGCCGCTTCCAATCGGTCTTTTTGGAAATCCATGGGGGAGGCCTAAGTCCAACAGTGGACTTCTTATGGCTGAGATGATGATGATGATCTGTATTTTTTTAACATAAGATAGATCTTAGATCTACGACTGACCACCAATTCGCCTGATGTTTGGCGATGTTATTTTCTAGTTTTACGAAGGACGAACTTTTTATATGTTCATTCAGTCATGTTTTATCTTCAAATAATGCGCGAGCTAAGCGAGCGCGATAAAACATTTTTTGTGAGAAATTATGCGTAAAATCGCTTTAAAAGATTGTAAATGCGCATTCTTTAGAATAATTAAAAGAAACACTTGTTTGTTACGAAATAAATCGTTAGAGATTACAAAAAACGTTTTTATATTTTTGCAAGAGATGTATTATTATAATTACAAAAAATATAGTCTGTAACACTCTGGAAGCAAAGACGAATCTAATGACACCTCGCACATCAAAATCGGTCAAGTCGTTCAGGCTGTAGGCTGTCATATTGAAACATACATACCATATACATACATACACTCGAAAAACATTACCCTCCTTCTTACGAAGTCGGGTAAAAATATATAGTTTCGATTTGATATGCGCGTTTGTAGCATTCGCGGGCGAAGGACCGACTAGAGTCATACTGCATCTTTAGTAAAACTGTTGTTATGACAACCGCGCATCAAGTGTAAGTATATTTTATAACATGCGTGCCATCTACGATATTCCGGCACTCTAACAGCATGTAATTTTTTTTCCGGCCAATGCCATGGGGGGGTGGGGGGGTCCGGACCACCTGGACCCCCCTATATATACGCCCATGGCTACGGCCCTGCCCCCACTTGTTTGTACGGAACCCTCGATGGGCGAGTCTGACTCGAACTTGTCTGGTTTTTTAGATGTTAGGGCAATACATTGTTAGTTACAAATTATCAAATTTACTTATTTCAGATGTTTCACATCCATCAAATTATAATATTTTCATGTCAAAAGAATTAAAATGAATATTATAATAAATAACAATCCTAATGATAATTAAATAGGTAAACAAATAGACAGAACATATATTATTATTGTTATTAGAGATGTTTATTATTCAAAGTACTTTTCCTGAAGCATGTCCCGCGGCAGAATAGAGGAACTATTGTATTTGTCAGGTCTGTCGCGCGATGACAGCGCCGAGTCTAGAAGACTTTATTGTAACAAGCGCATTGTCCTGCGTTATCGTGCACGCACTTTTTTCATTTTAATCTGACGAAAATACCTATTATTGTAATTTTTGTGCTAGGAGGTTTGCTATTTTGTTTTGTTGTAATTAATAAAGGCACTTGCCCGAAATAAAACAAACATGAAAATATTTGAAGTAATAAAATAGTCGTATAATTTTCATTACGTGCTTAGAAACGTATCGAATATCCGTACACGCGGTCTTGTACTCATACAACACATAGAAACATGATACAAAACCACAAGGTAGGCCCATCTGGTACAGTAAAATATGCTCTATTGCTTAGAAGATAAGGAAAGTTAACATATCAACTTATGCCGGTACTGCGTAGAAATAATGTAAACAAACCCACTGCGTGAGCACACATAGATAAACACTACAACACATTTACACATTTATAAAGTTGTGTGCAAACGCAGTGGCCTCAATATTGCCAATTGAAATCTACATCACATGTTTTTCCATTTAGTAATTTTTTCGTGTCTTGATTATATTAATTTACTGACGTAGAAATACACAAGTTAATTAATAAATTGTTAACTTCTAGCCGGTTAACATTTATCGATAGTTAAATGAGTATTTTAGAGTATAAAACAATTCCTATAAAGCCTGCCATGCATGTTGCGACATAATATTTTTTTAATTTTTGGACAGATTATATAACAGATTTTAAAGTGTGCATGTTTCCACGGGTCATTTTAATGAGCACTAAAATAATGTTGTATGAAATAATCATTCTATTTTAGGCTGATCTTGATATTTGACAGAAATATTCGAGTGCTTAATTCTGTAAAACAGGATTGAATATGAGTAGTAGACCTCATGATCACATTGTTTTGCGGATAATGCCTGTAAAAACTAGATAGATAATGCACACACTGAACACAATTGTTGCCAACAAGTTTGTTCTCGCGAGATGTACTACTTTAGCACAACTATTAGTTTAGATAGTCAAGCCCGTGCGTGACGAGATGGGTCTCTTCCAATTCCAATATCCACAAAAAAATGCGTGCCTAAAAAGTTTTTAACTAAAGAAAAGAATGTAAATATCTATTAATAATAAATTCAGTCACTATAAAGAATAATTTGACAGAGTGATATTTGTAATGGACTTGAAATAGGAGGAACATTATGTCCATGGTTGCGAAGAAGGCCAATTCTTTTGTGTATGTTATGCCCTAGTCATTCCAAACTGTGACTCTAGAAGTATTCTTAAAAATATATAAAACTTACATTCGATCATTACTCGGGTATGGTTTCCAAATCTGGCGTTTACTTAAAGAAGGATATAGACTTACTTGAAAGTGTCCAGAGAGAACCCACCAAATTACCATAATATGCTTTTCGTCATAAACCATGTGATGAGAGATCGAAAGCACTGTGTTTCACTACACGGCTACGGGGTGACTTCATTGAAATTTTAAAATAATGAATAGTTTCTACAAAGTATGATGCAATCAGTTAATTCGTGGGGCGTATGTCGGCTGCGTCACCAAAGACCATCAAAGAGTACAATTTAATTTACAAATAGCCATTAAAGATCGGTACGTGGCGGTGATAGAGGCCCTGGACCAAAAGTAGGCGACAAATCAGGGCAATCAGCTGAAACACACCATGAGCACCATGTACACCATGAGCATACATGCTCACCATCGTAGGCTCTTTCTTGCGGCAGCGTCGTGTGGTGGGTCGTCCTCTTCCCTTACAATATGGTTGAGGAGGGTGATGGCTGGCACATGCTTCATACTCGTGATCAGGTGCTGCTCGTGGGTCGCCGGTTTGCTCGTGGTATACACACAACATAGTAATAAGTAAATTAAATTAAAACAAAATAATCTTCCCGTAACGATAAGTAGTAAAAAATATTTGTAATCATCACAAAGGTCACGTACCCTGATGTCTGTAGAGCTAAAAATTAAATAAAAAAATAAAAAAAATGTTTCTACAGTCTGCCAGACATAAGAAGCCTACATACCATAAAAAAGAACTTGAGAAAAAGCAGACGTCACAACATCTTAATATGGCTTTGATCATCACATAACCTAAGCAAGAGTTGTTCGCAATTGAAATTGGTTGCCTGAAGCCTTATCCTAACAAAGTGAATCCTTTAAAAATAAATCTCAAGGGTAGGGATTGAATCCACAACTTGCAGGTTAGAAGACAGGCAGTATATGAGAAACATGTAAATTAATTTTTCTATTCTAAAGCATTGCATTTATTTTTTTAGAAAACTTATCACGTCATTAGCTGATTTGACTCGTCTCACTGTACATATACAATAATGCCCAAGTTATAAGGAATGCAATTTTATTTTATGCGGTCGAGCGTTCAAAACGCTGCAAAGTCGTTGAAAAAACGCGCGTAAAAAACGCTCGTGCAAATGACGCCTTAGTGACGTCACACTACGTAGGAATTGTAGTTTCGAAAAAAAATATCAAAATGTGTGCATGACCGTCACGTAGGTATTTAGTGTTTAATATGTATTTGATTGTTCAAGTCATGTTTCAGGTGAGTAGATGAAAAAAAGTGAAATTGTGCCAAATTTTGCTTACCTGTCATGTGTAACAATAGGCATAGTAACGTAAAAGTCTTGTTAAACATTGTTTCACTTAGCTAGAGGCAACTCGCATCATATGCTTATTACTTCTATGGATCTATTCATAAGCACTTTTCATTTGTATGATAGCTTGTGGTTTTGATTAGGGAGCTGAAAAAATAATTTTCAAAGTCCTAAATGGCAAATGTTAGAGCTGCCAAGTTGTGTCTCAGTTTTTAAGTCATGCATTGCATTTATTAAGAGAACTTTATATTAAACTAAACATTGCTTGCATTAGAATATTTTTTTATGTATCTTATGATGGTACCTTGTTATTTTATTTCAGATACTCACCATGACCTCCTCTTGTTACTACTGCAATGAATGTGAATATGTTCTAAGAAAATTCTATAAATTTAAAGAGAAATGTGTAAAGGCGTTGAAAATATATGAAAAATGGAAGTCTATGAAAATGAGAGTAAGTTAACCTGGCATGAATGAGGTCAGGTATGTAAGTATGTTACACCTGACCTCTTATAAAATGTGGGCCAATTTTGTTTTCACCTATCTTCAAAAGAGGAGGAGGTTCTCAATTAGACTATATTAATTTTTTATCATTTATTTATTTATTTATTTCAATTTAAACATATAACTAACAGACATGGTCCAATACATTATACGTTACAGGTTACAGCTAAGATAGGCTAAGAGTATAGGGATAAACTTACCCATCCCATCGAAAAATATGTCCAAATCAGGGTGTTGAGCGAATAGATCATTAATAAGCTTAATAAATCGTGGCGTAGGAGCATTGCGTGCATGGACAGTACGCAGGCCACCAGGCTGCTCGAACAGGCGGCGCGCTCGGCGCGGAACCAGCGTGGGGTCGCCCCGCATGTGTACGTACTCGGATGGCACTCTCAGACGCAGTGCGCTCACCGCGCTCGGATTATTTACTCTGTTGTGGACAACAGAGTAATAATGCATGATAAGCTGCACCTTCCGTCTCAGTTCAAGTGTGTACATACCTACCATTCCGGAAACAAAAAGCGATGGAAACATATAGGGGTAATATCCATACAATTTTTTATAAAGATAACGAGCAAACTTGCGCTGAATACGTTCAACCATAAGAGTATATTTTTTTTCATAGGGATCCCAAATGGCAGCATTATACTCTAATTTACTTCGTACGTATGCGGTGTAAAGTGCCATCGGAGCCCGCGTATCTATGAACTTGTAAGATGTACGCATAACAAAACCCAGCATTCTATATGCTTGTTTACAAATATTTGTCACGTGGTCCCTAAAATTTATCTCCTTGTCTAGAGTTAAGCCTAGGTCTTCTATTTGTTCTACTCTTTCAATAGTCGTGTCATTAAGCTGGTAGTTGTGTGTAATTTGTGTTCGTTTCCTGGTAAATGTTATCACTTTACATTTATTAGTGTTGAAATGCAACCGATTTTGAACACTCCACTCAGACACCCGGTCTATATCGCGCTGGAGTAGCTCGCTATCTGCAGTACTTCCCACAGCCGCGAATAATTTAAGATCGTCAGCAAACAACAAGCATTTCGAGGTACTGACTGTCTTTGGCAGATCATTGACCATTATCGAAAATTGCGTTGGACCTAGTGTTGATCCCTGGCTCACTCCAGATCTTGTGAAATAATCGTCACTGTACAATTTTGTACCTTGTAGTTGGACATACTGCAAACGGTTTTGCAGGTAACTGGCAAGAAAGGAAAGAAGGTCAGAACTGAAACCGATCAAGGAGCATTTTCGAATAAGTATGTCATTATCGACGCGGTCAAATGCTTTTTGGAAATCAAAGTAAGCTGCATCAACCTGCAGACCAGCATCCATCACTGCGGTCACATAATCCACGAAGTTGACATGGTTTGTCAAGGTAGACCGCCCTAACCTAAAGCCGTGTTGGCTATCGTCTAGATAGATACCGATCTGCTGGACTAAGCGAGCGTTTATTATTGTTTCAAATACTTTTCCGAAAATTGACAACACCGCTATAGGACGGTAATTAGAAACCTCAGACTTGTCACCTCCTTTGTGAATAGGTGTAACACGGGATATTTTCCAACAGTCTGGATATATTCCACTTTCAACAGATCGGTTGTACAGATGTAGCAGCGGAGTTAGAAATATACGAGCACAATCTTTTACCAAATATGGCGGAATACCGTCAGGTCCAGTAGCCGAACGAGATTTTAAGCGCTTTATCGCAAGCAGTACTTCTTTAGGACAAATATTCTTTACCGTGATATGAGCTGAAGGTGGAGACGGTCCTGCCACTTGAGCAGCGTTTATATCCAAGGTAGGGATGTCATTTTATGTTTGTTACCTCATAACTCTTGACTGGGTGAACCGATTTTGATGATTCTTTTTTTATTTGAAAGCTGGTGCTTCCCGTGTGGTCCCATTTCAATTTGGTCCAGTTCTGATAATGGCATCCATGAGAAGTTGGTAGCTTCAGTTTTTTAAACTATAATTATGTTATTATAGCCTAAGTTGACAGAAATAAGAATCAATCAGTTTACCGTATATATTTATCAGCATGTAGGTAATAGAATGCTCTGTGTCTGTCATAAAATATGGCTTGTTGGATTTTTTAAGGGACTCGAGGGAGGTCACCTACAGGGTTACCATGGAACATAGACTAATATTCATTCCACTTATCCATCTTTCAGAGTAAATCAATAAGATTAATTGGAGAAAATAATGTACATATGTACCGATATTGACAATCCACATACCAAGTTGGATAAAAACAGTTTATCAACCTTCCTTGCTAGGCTAGCTGAATAAGTAGCTGAATAAACACAGAAAAGTACTCAACTATGGTTGTTGAGTACTTTTGTCTAGTGTGTGGTAACCACTGTGCACTCTGGAAGATTATGCTCAACTTTTATAATGATGCAAAGCTGTTTACTCACACACGTTTTTATCTTGCTTTTTCTGTTATTAAGAGTGTGAGACAAAAGTTCATATGAGCCTACTTTAAATTTTGATATTTTTAAGTCTATTCAATTATTATTTTTATCTCTTAAAGAAAAAGCAAAATCAAAACAGATTCCTAAGTCTGTAGATCAAAACGGGCGCGAGCTAATTTTGCATCGCTATAATATTTGAGAGGTAACCCTGCTGAATAATGTTTACCTGCTCTGAAAGCTCATCGTTGTTATACCAACTTGCGCCCCTCAGCAGGGAATAACGACAACCTGTAAAAATCTGTTATTATAGTTAAAAAAAAAAAAAAAAACAACCGACATCACGCGACTTTCGTTTACTTGGATGATATTTTTTTATCATTCCAGTTATCTTGTTTTAAAAACCAAAGTACTGAACCGATGTTGATAAAATTTATATGGGAATTATCAAAATCATTTAATAATTTGCGAAGTAATAGCGTAACATACAAAAAACAACAGTCGATTTGAGGACCTTCTCCATTTTAAATTCTGTTAAAAATAAGGGATTTTTAAGTCTAATTTTTAGCTCTGCAGACACCAGGGTCCGTGACCCTTGTCATAATTACAAAGTCAAACTATTGTTCTTCATTTTTGCCTTGGTGTTGATGACTCAAAAAAATAAAAGAATTGGCATGGTATGGTTGTTCCCTTTTCTGTAACGAAAATGAATTCAAATCAACTGCCCTTGTTCCTGCTGAGAAGTATTGGTATGAATTTGTAAATTAATTATCTGATTTTCAGAAAAATCAGCCAATGAATGTTCTCTACATACTACTTCCTCCGTCTTCGCTCGGTATTTGGAGTAACTGTGAAAAGATCGCCAATTTTACCGTACAAAATATAGATGATCAAACGATATTTGTGGAATCGGTAAGTAAGATCTGGCAGAAAGATCGAGAAATGGTTTGACCGATTTCTCGCTCATCATCATCTCAGCCATAAGAAGTCCACTGCTGGACATAGGTTTCGGGACTATGGATTTCTAAAAATTCCGACTGGAAGCGGATTGCATCTAGCGTCTTCTAGCTACTTGGATGAGGTCATCTATCTATCAGCAATTCATCATCATTCATTTTACGCTCTGTCTCACCTAACATAGGTACAGTTAGCGGCAAACATCTTAAGCAAGAGAAGACATGATAGAACATGGCTCAAGATGTTTGCGGCTATGTATACCATACCGTTTCAAAATATGATAAGGTTAATCTGAAAACGAACATATGGGGTTCATGAGTGATTTATTCTAATACCTGGCACAAATACAGCGCACAGAAACCGCCACTATTACCGAGGCGGACGCCGTCATTGAAAGGGGATATAGTTCCAATCACATGCAATCGGATGTGGTCTAGCAGTGGAAATATTTTTTCTCTGGTTGTTTGGAAAAATGCGGACTTCACATTCGTCTCAAATCTTTCACCAGTATCAATAGTCGAATGAACCTGAATTGAAGTTTTGAATTTGAATATTTTTTTAAAAGCGCATCGAGAGTAGAACAATGTGGTACATGGGTGTGTATATGTATATATAATTATATATGTAATATAATTTGTATATCTATGCACAATTCGTGCACGTACGCGGTACAGTCATTATTCTTCATATAGCACTCATTTATAGTGTAGATAGCTGCGCGCCACGGTTGCACCGGCGTATTGATGAAATATGATGTTGACGATAAAATATAGACTTGTCTGTCTTCAGTTGTCGCTGTACCAAATTTCATAGTGATTGGTTCAGCCGTTTGTCGACGATATCGTGGTCGATCGTCGACAGAGTTACTCTATCTTTTATAATGTTAAGTACCTATCTAAGGATTAAAGTCTTTAATATTAAACATTGCAGATATCTATGAACGACCTGAGCATTAATGTGAAACAGGAATATGACCAAACTGACAATATTAATTACATCAACACTGATATTGAAAGTAAAAATATTTCCGAAAATGTTTCCAAATCAGAACATGTGGATGAAATAAAGAATTATACTGATAATGAAGAACAAATATTATCTGATAACTTTGAAGAATTTTCTGGTGATGATGACAGTACTACATCAGTTATGAATAAAAATAAGACTTGTAACATAAAAAGAAAGAATGATGTCGAAAAAGGAGAATTATTGTCCATTGATCTTCAAAAACTCTCTGATGACTCTGAAATGATAAATGATGATGATAGTAATACTAAGATAATTACCAAATTTGAATCCGAAGGCTGCGATAAAAAAGCAAAGATCTTAGAAGCGAGTAAAAAAAAGAAAGACAATCTATCAGAAAAAGATGTGAATCCAACAAAGTGTCATGGCAAAAAAATAACTGCAAAGATGAAAGCGTATTATGACAAAGCGAAAAGAAATGATAAAATGTATGAATCTGTTTTTGATATTGAGTATTTAACAACCCAAGAGATGAAATTGGACGAATTTGAGAAAAGGAAGACGTATGAGTGTTATGTAAAAGCTGAACATAAATGTGAAATATGTTACCAAACATTTAAAAGTATGAAATTTTTGGAGTATCACACTAATAAGTGGCATACTGTGAGTTGTACTTTTACCACACATATAATATAATAGCCCTTTAGCTGCTTTGGTAATTGAGTTTTACAAGCTGTCGTTATTTCAAAAGCATTAGATCTGTTAAGCACCAAGTTGCCACAGAATATTATATCGAAAAGTCGAAGGGATCGTTTTTAATGCAAAGAGAATGGTAGCACCGTTGTCTCGCTCGCACGCGGCACCTTTTTTTACCTGACTGCGTAAGAAGGAGAGTTATGTTTTTCGAGTGTAAGTATATTTTTATATATATATATGTAGTACCTGGGCGATCGAGCTCCACTCCGGTTTTTATGACTGAAAATACGAGTAAACCCGGGTTCACTAAAATAAAACCTAGCAAGATCGATTTATCGTCCCCTAATCTACCTACAAACCAAATTTCATTAAAATCTTTGGAGTCGTTTCCGAGATTCAGATTATATATATATATATATATCAATATATATACAAGAATTGCTTGTTTAAAGGTATTATTAGATGTGGGTATGTATGTATGTTTATGTATATGATCACCTACAGCCTAAACGGCTTGAACCATTTTGATGTGCGAAGTCTCGTTAGATTCATCTAAAGATGATATAGCCTAGATATAGGCTATATTTTTTGTAATAATAAATAAAATAAATATTGGTGGACATTTTACACAACACCATCTAGCTCAAACTAAGCAAAGCTTGTACAGATTTCGACAGCTTATGGAACTAGATAGCTGATAGAATACATACATACTTTTTTGTTGTTGTAAATACATACATATGATACATAGAAACACCCAGACACAGAACAAACATTCATGCTCATCATACAAATGTTTGCCCTGGGTGGGGATCGAACCCACGACCTACAACACAGCAGGCAGTCATACTACCAATTGAGCCACAAGGCCAGTAATAATAATAATACTACTCTCGTAAAATTATGCGTTTTTTCGTAACCTTTAACGAACTTTTTCGTAAAAAACAACAAATTTTACTAGAATTATTCTAAATGTCGCATATTTATAATATTCGCAGCGATTTTACGCATACTTTCTCACAAAAAACGTACACTAACGCGTAACAAACGCAACCAAATTAGTTACACTGTAAAAACTGCTTTTCTGCAGCCGAGTAGTTTGTTTTTCTTCTATAATAGATACTTGTTTAGATATAAAATTATTGAAATAACTTTTCATTCTTTATAAGCATCATAAGTTTCTGAAAGTTTTTTTGTATAAATAAATAAATAAGAACACTATTATAATGTATTAACAATAACTGTTATTTTTATAACTGTTTTTTTTTTATCAGACCTGTTTATACAAACTCTCCCACTGCTGGGCGCGGGCCATCTTCTCATTGTGAGAAGGGTTAGGACATAGTCTGCCACGCTGGCCAAGTGCGGGTTGGCAGGGTTGTGCGGGTTCACACATCATCAAGATCATTGAGAACTCTCAGACATGTAGGTTTCCTCACGATATTTTCCTTCACCGTTTGAAAGTTGCCGGCAATCAACAATACGCACATAACTTCAAAAAGACAGAGGTGCGTGCCGTGGGGTTCGAACCCAGGACCTGCGGATCCCAAGTCAGACGGTCTCCCGATTAGGCTGCCGGAAACTTATAACTGTTATTTTGACCTAAATAAAGTAAACGACAAAATTTCCATACAGCGTTCATTTCGGTCAAAATAACATATAAATAACCGTTATTGTTAGTACATTGTAATAGTGTTCTTATGAGGCTAAAGAAAGAATATTTATCAAAAGTAATTTCAATAATGTCTAAAAAGACGAGTCGTGTGCGAGCGAGACAGTGGCGCCACTCTACTCTTTGTAGGTCTCAAGTAAAATCTTTAAAGTACGTTTTTGACTTGACCGAGGGTTCCGTATACCCATAAACTTAGTGTTCTATTTCAACGTCACTAGTTATATCATTCACATCGAAGGCGAACGTAGTAGGCCTGTTTTATCTACCTAAAGAGATTGTATAATAATCTCGACGAAACATACACTTGTCTTTTTTTGTGGGATCAACAAGGAAGTATTCTCTCACCACAATATTTTTTTTTTTGTGGGATCAACAAGGAAGTATTCTCTCACCACAATAATTTCCAGGCGTGTGCACTAGGCCTAACTATTTTATTGTTTTAATTAACGAAGTTATTGAAATTTATTTTTGCCTCGTTTAAACTGCGACCATAGTGGTCGCTGTTTTTTTTAAAAAAAAATTATAAAATAGGATAAGCAAAAAGGCTGACGGCTCGCCTGATGGTAAGCGATAACCGTCGCCTATGGACAACTGCAACATCACTGACATTACTGTTGCTTTGCTAACCCGGAAAGGTGCTTGTAGATACCCTTTTTAAAACGCTCTTTTAAAACGCTGTTACAGCAATAGAGAATATGCATGATTTATATTTATTTGCTCATAAAAAGTTAATCTCAAATAGATCCATTCCACGAAAACTAAATTAAAATACCTTCAAGAATAATAAAGTTACAAGCATTTGAATTTCATGTTAGACAGAGTACACATGATAGCGAATGATGATTGTCATGGTTCGTGTTCGCCGTACAAATTCAATGCAAACTATTGTTTCGCGAGAGAGGGACAGAGCATCCCTTCCCCAAAAGTTTAAATGTTTAATCTCGGAAGTTTGTTGACCGATTATAATATTTTTTTGTATATGTATTACATTTTAGTATATTATCAAATATACCTATTATTCTCATGAAATAAAACTCATGCATATTCCCATATCCCATTTCCCTATTGACATCGGAACGTAAGTGTGCGTGAGAGTACAGAATACATTGATTGACTGCCTTACTGAAAAACTTTATTTAACTTTAAGCAATGTCTAACATATTTTGTCAACTTCTGGCTGACACGTAATGACACTTGCGGAAAGAAGACAGAGCTTAAGACGTTGGTTAAAGTTAAGTAACGTTTTTCGGTAAGGCCCAGTACATACACATGAGTGAGCGATACGATGACTACGTCACGATCGCCTGATTCACGTTTCTTTTCACCTCTTCCTGACCGCGATCTTTTTTGCGTAGGTTCATAAAAATCGCTGTATCTTCGTAATTTTTCATCAGATTTTATTTTGTTTTCACATAGATAATTGAATTATCATTTAGTAGTAACCTGCATGAACTTCATTAACCTATTCTATTATAATACAATAACTAATATTATAAAACTTTGTCCGTTTGTTACCTTTTCACGACCAAACGGCTGACCCGATTGTTATGAAATTTGGTACAGAGATAGCTTTAAACTTAGTGGCATACTATAGGCTAATTTATATGATCATCATCATCATCGTCGTTTTTAATCATGATACGCTGAAAAAGCCGCAGGGCGTGGGTAGTAAAATATAATGTTTGTGTTTTAGGAACGGCCCGGAAGCGTGTATTGTCCTATATGCAAGATATGGAGTTCCAAGTCGAGCTCACATCGACTTACGCATACTATGGTGTTTAAATGCAAGCAGTGCCCTTTAGTCACATACCATAGGTATATTTGTTTTTGTATTGGATATGTAGCTAAACTTTATTGTTTATACCTTAATTAAAGGACAAAGGTCGTGGTAAGGGACCATCTCGTGCCTAAGTGGTTTTTTGGTTGTTTTTTTTAGGGTTTCGTAGTAATGAAGATACTTTAGTTTATATAGTTGTTGCGTGAATTTTGAAATTCACGATAAAACGAACCGCACCATGTCTATTGTCTAGTCTACACACATAATATGATTCGTCAAATTTATAGCACCCTTCTTCTTGGGTTGGCTGTTAAATAAAATCTCATCTACAACACAGCGTGACAACAGACGTGAAGGCCATGTATGTATATGAATCCAAAATAATATTATAAGAGCAAAACTAACTTCTTTGTCTTTGTTTGTTTTGTTACCTTTTGACGGCTAAACGGCTGAATCAATCGTTATGAATTTTGGCACAGATTTTTTAGGACTGAGAAGGATATTGGATATATTTTCTCATCATCATCATCTTCACAATTAAAAGCCTAGCTATATTTATGTTTTTTCTTTTTTTTTTCTCTATGTGTGGTTTTTTAATAAAGAGTTATCTATCACAGCTTTCACCACGCAGGTGAAACCGCGGGCGCATCTATTATTTTTAACCGACTTCCAAAAAGGAGGTTATCGATTCATCTTGTATGTTTGTTCACCGGTTACTCCGCCAATCGTGCATTGATTTTGATGATTCTTTCTGTATGTGGTAGCTCATACATCCGAGGTAGTCTCATATGAATGTTATCAAAATCGGTTCAGTAACATAACTAGTACAAACAGTAAAATAACTGGTAAAATATCATCAAAATGCCTGTAGAAAAGTGGACAGCAGGTCGCGTAGGCGCGCTTTAAATTAAAATTCAACACTTGCGACCTAATCGTGTTACCGAACACATGTAATATTTTATAATTTCCAATAATACAAGCAATTACTAGAATTTGGAGTTTGATTGTCACCAGTACATCCTCTAAAGATGTAACACCAACTAAACAAATTGCGTATTTTGAACTCGTTTTTTTCAGTTTTTTAAACTATAATTATATATATATATATTTTTATATTACAGGTTATCAATGCAAAATCACTACGAGTGGCATAGAGGCAAGCAATACCATTGCGATGAATGCGACTACAATTTCAAGTGAGTGTATATAAGCAATTTTTATGGAATTACTTGTATGTTATTTTAACATGCCTTTAGCCCGGCATGATTATAAAATTAGCCCAGGGTAATAATGTTATCAAAGTCACCCTAAAACCGTGTTTTGAATTAGTACCTCCATCTAATTCATTATATGCAAAGCTTGCTTATCTGGTTTGAATTAGAAAAAGTTATCAATGCTGTGAGGCCTCTGAGTCCTGGCAAATGAGATATTTTTTGGAATGAAAGAGAAGTGACTCGATTTTAAATTATTATAATTTTTTAAAATAATACGGCTGGATGCAAGCCGCTTCCAACCGGTCTTTCTGGAAATCCATGGGGGCGGCCTATGTCCAGCAGTGGACTTCTTGTGGTTGAGATGATGATGATGATGATTTAAAATAAATGAATATTGGTGGGCATTTCAAACAACAACCATCTAGCCCAAACTAAGCAAAGCTGACTATTAAAAACTAGATGTGTGATAGAATACTTATTATTTATACACTTTTTTTATTGTAAATACATACCTATAATACACAGAAACACCCAGACACGGAACAGAACACACATTCATGCTCATCACACAAATGATTGTCCTGGCTGGGAATCGAACCCACGACCTGTAGCTTAGCAGGCAGACATACTACGAACTGAGCTGCGAGGTCAATTGAACTACCCACAAATCATAAATTCTGTACAAATTCGATTCCCATTCAATTCTGTTTATATTCCATTCCCATTCAATTCTGCTTATATTCGATTCCTTTCAATTCCGATTCCAAATGTTTTACTTAAACTTATTTATAGACATTTAAATTATTATGTTTAAGATGTATTACAGTGTATTTATTTCTGCAGGAGTAAGTCTGCGTACCAGACTCACATGGGTAAGATCCACCGACGAGGACATAACGTCTGTGAAGGTTGCGGTCGCGGGTTCCGCTCTCCTCTAGGACTACAAATACACAGGAGCAATACGTTTCGATGTACTCTACCCAAAGATACTACAGAAGGAGTCAAGTGTGATGAGTGTGACGTCACTCTTCCTACACAAGAGGTTAGTTTTTTTTTTGTTTTTATGTAGAAATAGGTTCGCGCTTGACCGCCAACTCGCCTGATGTTAAGCGACGTTGCAGTCTACGATGGAGCGCGCTTACCTAGAAGAAACCAATTCACTCGTGATTTAAAGACACCCAGATTATATCTATCGGGAAAGACCCACTCAGGAAGCGTATTCCACATTCTAGCAGTCCGCACGATGAAAGTGGACATTAAGAGAAGTTTTGTCGCGAGTTATCCCCTACAAATAGGAGAAAACTGTTTTCTAATCCTAAACATGAAATGCAAACGGTAGACATGTGGCGGGAAATTTAAATTTCAAACAGTTTTATTATGCTTTGAGCTAGCTCGGGTAATTATTTTAAGTGCTCACAATGTTTGCGACAATCTATGATTATTTTTAGGGTTCCGTACCTCAAAAGAAAAAAAACGGAACCCTTATAGGATCACTTTGTTGTCTGTCTGTCCGTCCGTCCGGGTGTCAAGACCTTTATCTCTGGAACGCGTGAAGGTATCGTGTTGAAATTAAAACAATATACGCAAATCCATAGTCTCTTGCTGCAGAAAGAAAAATCTAATTTCTCAGTTTTTGTAAAAAAGTTACAGCCGAATATGTCGTAAAAAAATCACATTTCGACACTCACAAGAGAATCAAAACTTATGGGGTACTTCACGTTGACCTAGAACTATGAAATTAGGCAAGAAGCATTGTGTACACATTATGAAAAAAACCGAAAAGCGGATATTTTTAATTTAATCACAAAAAATTGTGTCTGTAAGCAAGGAATGAGGGTCCAAATTTTAAAGTAAATTAACCGTATCATGTGGGGTATCATATGAAAGAGCTTAATTAGCATAAGTTAAAACAGGGTTTTAAATATTTTTACGATGTATATTATTCGGTATAGAAGGAAATATAAAAAAAATATGATTTCCCCCTATTATCTACTAGTTTGTATAGAACCTCGGTGGGCGAGTCTGACTCGCACTTGTCCGGTTTATATTTACATATAACTTCTAGTTATCAAGTTCTTTGGAGAAAAAGTTCTTTTGAGGTTACGAAAAAACGATTTTTTAGGCTTCTCGTAGTTTAGTATAATATTTTAGAGTTTAACTATAAGAATCCTTATATCCATGTCCGTCTGTCTGTCCGCGGCTTTGCTCAAAGACTATTAATACAAGAAAGCTGTAATTTGGCATCGATATGCATATTGGTTAAGCCAAGAAAGTCGTAGAATAAAATTTGGAAAAATCTAACCCGTACACGTAAAGTGGGGATGAATTATTTTTCTCGTCTACCCCATTACGCATTCGGTTAAAAAGTTGTAAATGATACGTGTAAATGACGGACTCAGTTAAAGTGTTACTTGCAGGTATACGAGACGCACGTGTCGGACGTCCACAAGCTGAGGCTGTGCAAAGAACGACCACCTACAGCATCCGGCACTGGTATACCACAACCCAGGTACCTACTTATGTCATCTACATCACAATAGAGAATATGCTTAAAATTTTACTTGACTTCCATAAAGGATGAGGTTCTCAATTCGTCGAAATCTTTTTTTATTTTTTATGTATGTTCCCCGATTACTCGACGACACCTGGACTGATTTGAGATTTTTTATTTTTTTGTTTGAAAGGTGGTCCCGTAGAAATTTTATTAAAATATGTTCAGTATTTTTGTTTTTATAACAAAATATCTGCAAAAATATGTCGTCGGTTTTTCTTAGTTTTTCAAACGATTACTTTTATTTAATAGGAATAATAGTCTTAGTGGATAATATACGAAAATGTATAAATATATAAAAATAAAAAAAAGATTCGTGAATAAACTTCCGAGATGTAAATATTTGAAGATTTTGGGAGGGGATGCTCTGTCCCTTTCTCGCAAAACGGTAGTTTGTATTGAATTTGTACAGCGCATATAATGCATGACTTCATCTTCCGCGATAGTGTGGTCTCTCTGTCTAACATGAAATTAAAATATTGTAAAATTTTAGGTTTCCGTAGTAAACAAAGAACCCTTATAGTTTCGCCATGTCTGTATAATATGCATAATAGTAAGCCCGAGTAAGACAAAAGAAAAAAAAATGGGGTTACCTCCTGTACACATAAAGTCCGAATTGTTTTTTCTCATCTGTACCCCATCGCGTGGGGTATCGTTAGATAGGTAACCAAAAAACATTAGGGGATGTGTGAAAAAAACATTTTTCAATTTAGAGATCAGTTTGCAAAATATTAACCTTTGAAGCGATAATTTTTGTTAGATTCAAGTGCCCCTTTACCGGCTAAACTGTTGACTTTAGAGATATGAAAAAATCATGCATATATGATGAAATTAAAAGGAAAACTATCATGGCTAAGTAGGCTTTTCAAATTATTGAGTAATAGTCAATCAACCAAACTTACACACAAGTTTAACATTAAAAATGAATATATGCATTGTAAGTATCTATAACAAACTTTAAGTGAGAACAAATCTATAAGAATTATAATTCTTATAATTCCAATAATGCTTAAATAAAAAAAATAAAAAAATGCAAATGCTTGCTAGGTGATAGCATACCTGCTTATTTATCGTTTGTTGCTCCATTTGAATATATGCATCGTGATAATGTGATGTATTTATTTTTATTTACAGATTTATACGGCGGACGCCAAAGTCTTACAAAAAACGACGTACTAAGCCTTTTCAACTGACTTGTCGATTGGTAAGTGGTTTTTACAAACTTTTATTTATCCACGTTAATCTCAGTTGCCAATATCAGTACATACTTTATTTCTTCTGGAATGTGGATAAAACAGTGGATAGACTATTTCTCTACGTTTCAGGCTAACCCTGCTGGTTCCAAAAAAAATAAACTTCCAATCTCAACTTTATTACAAACAAATAAAAGTCAATGTCATATTTACAGACCGCAATTAATTCCAATCTCTAGAAGCGGTACAGCAAATATGTCATTACCGGCTAGGATTTTAGGGATCATACAGAGCTGATATAAAGCCCATCATACTTTATCTGACGTCAATACAGGAGTTTGTTTTAAATTATGTATACCAACAGAGCTTACAATCTTGGAACCTTCAAAGCAATACAGAGTGAATCTTCTAGATTGACGAGCTTCCTTCCTTGGCCACACCGTCGCTTATTAACAAGCGAGTTGGTTGTCAATTGTAGAACTATCTAATATATAAAAAAATACTCCGCCATTTGCGAACAAATGTTTTTGTTTCTTGTAGTAGCGAAAACTCGTGGTTACAATTTTTATTTTAATGGTTCATCTATAAAAATACAAACATTTTGGTTGAGAGCTCGAATTAAGTACTTTGGTTACTATAATAGATGTCAATACTTCGACGTCCCCCTTTGCAAATGTTATTATGTCTCATCCTGTTCGATCGTATATGAAGAGGAAGTGGTATTGATAAGTCTTTCTTGAAAGAAGAATAAACTAGCGATTGATAGATTAGTTCTTGTAGAAAGAAAAGCAAAAAACCATGGAGATTTTATTTTTTACTTAACACGTGTTCATCAACCGCAAATTTTCCGATTTATAAATGGCGGAGTAAACATGATTTAAAAAATAATACTGATAACCTCCTTTACCGACGTTAAATAAAACACGATGGAGTTTTATCAGCTCTGTATATCTCCCATAAATGACTAGCCTTATGACTAGCCTACTTTCTGTATTGCTCTTGGAGATTGCAATTAATTGCTATCCGTAAATATGATATTGACTTTAAAGTTTCTAATAAAGTTGAAATCGCGAATATTTTTTGAAACCCAATTACTCTCGTCAATTTTTTTTTTGTAATGTAATACGATTTTTACCGATTTTCTCTTACGTTTCCGATATTTGCTGAAGCCCACTTTATCTGGAAGTACTGTACGTGTGTATCATGTGACAATTGTGGAAGCACCAATCAAATCCACAAAATGTTGTTTTCCAGTGCAACACAGGCCTACTCGGCTGGTGTCAACTCCAACAGCACTTCAAGAAAGAGCATCCGACCGACGACATGTCCGTGCTGTATGCAGACAAAGCGAAACATCTATGCGACATTTGCGGCGCTGGCTTTAGTGTGAGGAACATAGTTTTTTATCCAACTGTAGGAAAATAAAGAGGGTAATGTTTTTCTGGAATGTTTATATGTTTACATGGAAAGGAACAAGCAATACAAGTTCCTGGCCAAAGAGAATACAATTATTACGTAAGACTACTAGCTAGAGCCTGTTTGCTATGTGCATTATGCAAATATGAAACCCTTCCAGTACTCAGAACCCGTGTGCTTCTGAGATGCGGGAGGATTTACTAGCATTAATTCACATAAAGTTTTTTTTTTTTTTTTTTATTTGTTCGAAACAGTATATGAAAATAAATACGGCAAAGTATGAGATTCACACGCACACCGAGGCTTCCATACTCATGCAACATATGAACACAGAAAACGGGCCTGTTTAGCAAAATGCTATTCATCCTTGGATATGTGTAATTTCACACATTTTCTATACAGTAGAAATGTTCTGAAATGGTAAGCATATCTAAAGAAAATATTTTGATAAAAACGCTACCTAGCGTGACTTTGATAAAACAAGATGACTGTGCGGCGTGCGCCATTGCGTCATACTTAGCTAAAGTAAAAATAAGTATATCGACGACATAAGCGCCATCTAGCGTCACTCGCTTATATGTTACGAGAACGTTAATTAATTTGTTTCATTTTTAAAATTACAAAAAACTGATAATATCTAGTGTTTGTAATTTAATTATTATTATTATTTGCCGACTTACATCAACATGAAACCTATAATAATCTTGCCAATTTTAAGACTTATATCTATTACAAATAACAAGTATCTACATACGTTAAAATAAAATAAAATACCCGACTGCAAAAAAAACTGTTTTTGCAGTCTTAACTTACGACTTCGTTGCACTCGATATGCTGTTGAGTGTACGTTTTTCGTGAGAAAGTATGTTGCTCTCTCTTTCTATCAATAGAGTAATGGTTACGTCTTTCACATCATAACTTTGTGCTACAAATGAATGCAACAGGTGCAATCGCCGCTTAAACGAAATCCAATCGCTTTTCAACGTAACGTTTTTTCCGACTATTACGTGACATTTTTTTTTTTTTTTTATACCTATCACTAAAAATGTACTAAAACTTGGCCTTGTGAAATGTTTCATTATAATGCACCGTCAGGGTCAACCGGGTCGTTCGGACTTTGGACACGTTAGGTACGTGCCATCCGGTACTTGTGTATTTGTAACTTAGGATAATCAGGTTTTATTACGGCGTTTTCTATGCACAAATCTCATTGGTAGAATTATTAATTCACTTTATCATTCATATTCATCTATGATTCAAATATTTTTGATCTGAAAAATAGTAAGAATTTGATGCCTTCGTAAGAGTTCTCTCAGATTTTTCGAGTTATTCTCCTAAGAAAATAAACACGAGGTGTCAAAAATCGGTGATTAATAAAGACGCGTCAGACCTTCAGGGCGCTCTTATGAACCTTGATAGCCCGGATGTGTCTGATACACAAATGTGTGATCAGGGTACAATAAGTATGGAATTTTATTTCCCGTTCGAGATGGTACACTGTTATTGATATGAGCCTAATCTCAATGTACGTGAATAACGTTTAATAACTGCCTGTGTGCATTTCATTTTAATAAACATTTATTTACAGATTTTCGAACTTATAATTCTGCGAACTCTGAAACAAAATCCTAATATGTAAAGTAAATAGCTTGACCGATTTTCCTGTTTGTTTTTTTTACCGATAATTAATGATATAATTTAATTGGTGTCATTTCAGCAAGTATACAGCCTCCGCGACCACATGAACAAGCACACCGGCGAGCGTCCGTTCGCGTGCGACCTGTGTCCCAAGCGGTTCCGCAGCTCATACCTCAGGAAGGAACATAGATTGAGACACTTCCCATCGACCATCTCCTGCTCTCACTGCGGGAAACAGTTCAAAACCAAAGGAAACCTGTATTTCCATTTGAAGGTGGGCGATCACTTTTTGTTTCAGATTTGTTTTTTGCTAGTGAGCTGCGTCACTTTCAAGTGTCACACTATTATTTTTAATATTGGTTTGGTATAGTCTTTTTAGTTAGAAAACTAATGTGGCATTGAAGGCGCTGCTGTTCTTATTTCATTATTTTGTTATACAAAATTGTTCATTGTTTTTGTTATTATGTATAAACGTTAGTTCCCATTTTTGCTGCGATATTTCTTTATCCAAATAGACTATACATTCTGTGATATAAGGCGACTTGTCATGCAACTGAAAACTGGCTAATCACTAAACACCACATGAAAACAAACGGCCAAGTGCGAGTCGGACTCGCGCATGAAGAGTTCCGTACCATTACCTATAAAAACGGCAAAAAAACACGTTTGTTGTATGGGAGCTCCCCTTAAATAATAATTTTATTTTAATTTAATTATTTATTTTTAAAGTGAATAATATAACTCAATATTCTGTGAATTTTTCAAGCGTCTACCTGTTGCCGTTATCAATATCGAGCAAAAAAAACACGTTTGTTGTATGGGAGCCCCTTTAAATATTTATTTTATTCTGTTATTTAGTATTTGTTGTTATAGCGGCAACAGATATACATCATCTGTGAAAATTTCAACTGTCTAACTATCACGGTTCATGAGATACAGTCTGGTGACAGCCGGACAGACAGACAGCGGAGTCGTGAGAACCGACGAGTGTTTATCCGACCTCCTAGCCTAGCACATTTCTGGTGGAAAAGCGCTTTTATATGCCAAATATGTTATGAATTGATGTAGCTTGAATGTCTATCATCAATAACTTACTATTTTGTTTTAGACTCACACCGGCGAAAAGGATCACAAATGCGATATCTGCGGGAAAGGTTTCATTCAGAGGACCAACCTCAATGAACACATTCGAGGCGTTCATTACAATATACGGAGGAAGAGGGGAGAACGGACGGAGAGAAGCTGAAGAGGAGGAAAACCGTGCTAGAGAATGATGATGATTTTGTTGGTCATAGTGATTGAACACTGCGCACATTCTTTCTATTAACACACGCGTAGAACTAAACGCGTGCCCACCTACACATACACAAATTCTGACTTTTACTTCATATTCAATAAGTATGACCTCTCTATAGATAAAATATCAAATTGTGCAAGAAGAAGGGTAATTTTAAACACACACATGACCGTGTCAAATAGTGATAAGTGCACAGATAATACAAATATTAAAGAGGTGGTTAGCAACCGCCACATACGTATGTATATATATGATATTCAACCGCTGACGATGTCGGTGTCGTGATGGTTATTGTGTAGTTATCATTGTCGGTGAATGAGAAAACACCCATCGAACACCATATCACCGCCATAACCCTTTATAATTATAGGTGTATGTACATACATACATATGAGAAAAAAATTGCCCTTCTTGCACAATCTGATAAAACTAGAACAATAAAATAGATAGATATACTCTAAAAAAAAAAAACTAAAATCCTATCTCTGTATCTCTAAATCCTATTTACCGTAGATTAAATATACGTAGCGTGTACTCCAAATATATTTTTTTCAAGATTTTATTCTACGACTTTCTCGGCGTGATTAATATGTATTACCATGTCAAATTACAATTTTGTAATAATAGTATTTGAGCCAAACCGCGGTCAGACAGACATACGGACATGGCGAAGCTATAATGGTTCCTTGTTTAGAACCTACAAAAGGGACTCTGACCGAGATCCGGTATCCCTAGAATGGCTTGTTCTGAACAGTATCGCGATTCCTTACTTCACAGCGAGTTCCAATAGGTATACCTGCTACAACACTAATTAAGAACATAAATAAATAAAAATATTTGTTTAGATGTTATAGGTCATCATCATCTCAGCCATAAGAAGTCCACTGCTGGACATAGGCCTCCCCTATGGATTTCCAAAAAGACCGATTGGAAGCGGCTTGCATCCAGCGTCTTCCTGCCACTTGTATGAGGTCATCTGCCCATCTCGTGGCTGGTCTTCCTACGCTGCGCTTGCCGGTGCGTGGTCTCCACTCGAGAACCTTTCGGCCCCATCGGCCATCAGTTCTACGTGCTATGTGGCCTGCCCACTGCCACTTCAACTTGCTAACCCTCTGTGCTATATCGGTGACTTTCGTACGTCTACGTATCTCTTTATTCCTTATTCGATCTCGTAGAGTGACTCCGAGCATAGCCCTCTCCATAGCTCGTTGCGTGACCTTGAGCTTTCTTATAAGGCCCATAGTTAGGGACCACGTCTCAGTGCCGTAAGTCATCACTGGTAACACACACTGGTCGTAAACTTTCGACTTGAGGGACTGGGGTATATTGGACGAGAAGACGCTTTTAAGTTTCCCGAACGCTGCCCAGCCGAGTTGGATACGACGATTGACCTCTCTCGCAAAGTTGGACCTGCCTAATCGGACCGTTTGTCCTAGGTAGACATATTCGTCAACAACTTCAAGAGTGGAGTTACCCACAGATATTGGGGTGGGCACTACATGGGCGTTCGACATAACCTTCGTTTTGTCCATGTTCATTTTGAGGCCCACCCGTTGGGAAACTCTATCGAGGTCTTCGAGCATCGTACTGAGGTCTTCCATCGACTCTGCCATGACTACTATATCGTCGGCAAACCGAAGGTGAGTGATGTACTCGCCGTTAATATTGATGCCGAGCCCTTTCCATTCCAGAAGCTTATAGGCATCTTCCAAACCGGCGGTAAACAGTTTCGGAGAGACAACGTCTCCTTGCCTCACGCCTCTCTTTAATGGAATTGCCTCTGAATTCTGGTCTTGTACTCGGACCGACATGGTGGCGTTGTTGTACAAACACTTCAGCACTTCGACATACCGATAGTCAATACGGCATCGTTGGAGGGCCTCAAGCACCGCCCAGGTCTCGATCGAATCAAAGGCTTTCTCATAGTCCACAAACGCTAAGCAAAGGGGCAAGTTATACTCTTCGGTCTTCTGTATCACTTGCCGCAGCGTGTGGATGTGGTCTATGGTACTATAGCCTTTTCGGAAACCGGCTTGTTCGGGAGGCTGGAAGTCATCAAACCTGCGTTCAAGACGATTCGTAATGACCCTCGAAAACAGCTTATAAACATGGCTCAGAAGCGAGATGGGTCTGTAGTTCTTCAGCAAAGTGTTGTCCCCTTTTTTGAAGAACAGCGCCACCACGCTTCTGTTCCATGCTTCTGGCGTTGTACCTTCGAGCACGACGGAATTGAAGAGTCTCTGAAGGACTTTAAGTACCGGTGTTCCACCCGCTTTCAGTAGCTCTGATGTGATTCCATCATCGCCCGGTGCCTTGTTGTTCTTGAGCTGTTTCAAGGCCATCCTAATCTCGTACAGGCTGATGTCCGGGATATCTTCGGTATAATGTCGAGTCAGTTTGGCTCTTGGATCTTTACCCAAACTGCTAACAGGTTTTGCGACCGATGTGTATAACTGTCCATAGAACCTCTCGATCTCCCTCAAGACTTCTGCTTTGGTCGACGCTAGACTGCCATCTTCTGTCTTCAGCTTCGTCAACTGGCTCTGCCCAATAGACATGTCTTTTGCGAACACTTTGGAGCCTTTATTCCGCTCTATCGTCTCTTTAATACGATTAGTGTTAAAGGTACGGATGTCGTGTCGCATAGACTTTGATATGAGTCTATTGAGCCGCCTATATGACTCGACGTCACAGGATGACTGCAGTTGCAATGATCGTCGTTCAGCCATGAGGTCGAGGGTATGGCTCGAGAGCTTTTGCGGTCTATTTGTACGGTGGGGTTTATAAAACTTCGCGCCCACCGTACGGACAGTTTCCACAAACCTGTTATTGATCTCATCCACCGATGCGCAGCTCTCCAGGCACTCGAAGCGATTTGATAGTTCGAGCTGAAAGCTCACGGGTGCTTGGATATGGGCGCGAGTGGGTCGGAGTGTAGACTTCATCATACGGGACCTCTCAAGTTTAACATTAATATTCAACGTGCCTCGTACCATTCGGTGATCACTTCCGGTTTTAACCATGTTGATCACAGAGACATCATTGAATATTTGTTTCTTGGTGGTCAGGATGAAGTCTATCTCATTTCTCGTAGAACCGTCGGGGCTCAACCAGGTCCATTTCCTATGAGGTGGCTTCTGGAAGAAAGAGTTCATCATGAAGAGTCCCTCTTTCTCCAGAAAGTCGGCCAACCTCTGTCCCCTGGGGTTCCGTTGTCCAAATCCAAACCGTCCCACTTTCAGCTCACCATCGCTTCTCTTGCCTAGCTTCGCATTAAAGTCCCCCATAACAACATTGAAATAGGTCTCAGAGGTGTGTATGGCCCTACTAATGTCCTCATACATCACCTCCACCTCATCATCAGAGTATGCCGAGGTCGGTGCGTATACCTGGATGACCTTCAACGAATATCTCTTCGATACTCTGAGTATCAGGTACGCAACCCTGCTCGACACACTGTCGATGGCAAGAATGTTGTTAGCAAGAGACTTGTGGACGAGAAACCCGACACCACCTTGGGACTGTTGGTCACCCTCCCGGTAATAGAGTAGGTTACCAGATTTCAGGGTTATCGTGTCCTCACCCTCTCGTCGGACTTCTGATAACCCTAGGATATCCCAATTTAACCTACTCATTTCTTCTTCCAGCTCAGCTAGCTTCTCGTCTGTCCTCATCGTGCGAATGTTGTGCGTTACCAGGGCCAGTCGTCGTTTATGCAGGGGGTGGTAGCCGGATCTCTGCCGGAGATTCTTAGCACCCCTTGCTCCGCCGTAACCGGGGCCGCTACCATAGCCCGGAATAGCGGAGCTGCCGGGGACTGGGGGCCTGGTATTTTTGTTGCTCGTCATTTGGGGGTTTTTGCCAATACTCGCCACGCTTGGCATGCGGGTTGGCGAGCGCAGTAGATGGCGTTTTACGCAGAATGTGCTGCTGCCCACTTCTGGTGATATTTCCCTTAGCCGGTTCTTACGGCACCCACGGGAAGAGAGGGGGAGGTACTATTCTAGGCCGGTACCACACGGCACAATGATGTTATAGGTACTTAAGTGTTATGTATTATAAATTATGTGATATAACTTAAAGTAGCTTTAAATTACATGCTAACCAATATGAATCTTATTTAAGTCGTTTCATTTCTTTATTGTTTGCCTATAAGCTAGCGTCAATATAATATGTCTTGATCGGCGACTTGTTGGCAAATCGTAGATACCTATATCTAATATAAACAAGCTCCGAATGAGGTGGAGTATGTGGGCGATGGGCGGACCACCTGTCACTGCAAGACAATATTACATCTTACTTACCCTCTAATCCTCTAATACCATTTAACCTTCTAAGCCACGCTCAAATGTGACGTCAGACGACCTCATGGTCCTTGATCATAGAAAAAAATATACTCTACCGAGTCCTTGATGCTCTGCCTACGCCTACCCCGTATGGAAAACGCGTGATTATGTATCATATATTTTTTTAAATTTGATTTGGACCCGCTTAGCATTTTTAAAAGTTACTCTATGTCTATGCCGCTTAGCATTTGCCATTATCAAGTATAAATATTTCTTCAAGTTTCTTGAATAAAACAAGTTATAAGTGTTCTAGCCACAATCAAAGTCACCTAAACAGTCATTTTCAAATTCAAGTCGTGCTTCAGTAAAGTTGTGGCAACTTTACTGAAAGTTTCTATGGAGTTTGCCGACAATGTAAAAAGACACGTTTCACTGCTTTATTTCACTTGCGCACACTCGAATTAACACTTAATGAATAAAACACCTCCATTTTTATTGCATTAATACTCGAAATAACACAAGTCGAGGAAAATAAAACAGAGCAACAACATGTCTCAATGACGTTCCCGCCAAAACTCCAAGGAGTGACTTTGAAAATGGCAACTGCGCTAGCCGTGCGAGTCCAAACCCCATGAGAAGGGTGGGTTTCGTAGGTTTCGTACGATCATTTTCGTAATTGTACTAGGTAGGTACTTTTTTAACGCAGGTATACAATGAATGTAGGTATTACACAAGGTAGGTACTATGTACTAGGTACTATTCATGACTTGTACGATATCCTCTCCATATTTAAGGATAGTGCGAAAAAATACTACTATTTCATTGATTTACGTAAGACCAATATAAATACTATTTTATGCCAATCCAACATTTATGAAAAATGTTCATTGGTATAAACTATTTCCGCTAGTTTGAAGGTTCGAAATAGTTCGAATAGTTTGCATATTGCTTCTATGAGGTAGGATACCATAATGTACTGTGGTGGTAGGTAATAAAACTCAGTCCCTAATCCTGCCCGGACATTATCATTCTGTATTCCACCCATTACATCATCATCATCATCACCAATCCATCAATGTTTTGTTATGACGTTGTCTTGTCATTTAAAGTTAAACTATCGTCAGTAAACCGACTTTACAGACAACCAATTTTTTTCTATTGATTAGAAGAAACTATTTTAGGGACGTACGATATTTTTTTGAAGAATTTCGAAGTTTTATATTTTTCATTTTCGCCCAAAGTTAATCTCAAGTCAACGCGTAGCGTTCTCTTACTAGTCTGTGGCTATTGTCTCTTTGGTTAATCCAACGCTGCTGTCTAATGTAATGTTTTGGCGGGAACGTCTTAGTAACGTGTTGTTGCTTTGTTTTATTTTCGTAAACTTGTGTTATTTTGAATATTAATGCTATAATGGTGGTGTTTTATTCATTAAGTGTTCGATAAAGTGCGTGAGTGTGAGCAAGTGAAATAAAGCAGTATAACGTCTAAAACGTGTGATTTTACGTTGTCAGCAAAACTCCATAGAAGCTTCTAGTAAAGTCGCCACCACTTTACTGAAGCAGGACTCGACTTATTAATTGACTGTGATTGTGACTAGAACATTTACAACTTGTTTTATTTAAAATCCTAATATTTGACACTGGCAAATGCTTTAATGCGGGTCCAGTACAAAAAAGAAGAAGAACAAGACTAATGTTATGAATTCGTTTTTCGTTTGTTTGTTTTGTGTTCTGTTTTGTTTAGTATGGTTGGTCGGCAAATAACACTATTACTTACTCCTTGCCCCCTGCAGTCACGATTATTTCTAGCGGAGGTTGAGCTTCTCAGTTTAATTTTATTGGTTTATGATAGAATAATACTTCAAACAAGATTTCTTTCATGAAACAACATTTTCAAGAATGAATCTGTGTATAATCTGCTTGCGCACTAATAAACTGCTCAAACTCGCTAATAACACACTTCAAGAATTTTATGATGAACTTTGCGATGTTTCTGTAAGTATAACTCATTTTTCACTTTGTAGTAGGTACAGGTGCCCAAAATGGGTCAGACCCTTGGATCATAGAAAATGTCTCGAAAGCATTGTTTGCGTTTCACTGGTAGTTGGTTTGATATTAATAAACATTTCACACATTTGCCTTTCCGGGCTAGTAAAGCAACAGTAATGTCACTTATGTTGCAGTTGTTTATAAGCGACAGTTATCGCTTACCATCAGGCGAGCCGTCTGTCATTTTGTTGCACCTTTGTATAAAAAAACTAAACATTGTTTCAGTCTACTATGTCATACATAGATCACCTTGTGGTTCATATATCGTCTCTCGCTTGACTAACTATCCTATCTTATTTTTCAATAGATATTTTTTAATAGATAAAACAGGTATTTAGAATGCAAATGCATCAAAAGTATCAATGTGAAATTAAAATAGAAGTAACACCCCTATGAAGCTAATATCATAAGGTATGCAAACATCCAATTTTTTATATTTTTCATAAATACAATCTAATCTCAGAACTGAAAAACGTTTGTCCTGAACAAATTACTGTAATGAGATAGGACAGTTATGTGAGCGACAATATATTCTATCAAGAAAAACCCAATCAGCATATTCTATTGTTTGGGTTTGTATACAATTTGGGTTACACAAACTTTATTTGACACAATGTTGCTCTTTGACACCCTACTATCAAAAAATTCAAAGATCACAAGAGGACAACATGCAGAAAATAATAATTTTGTTTTGTATTTAATGTATGAAAACTATTAAAAATGTTATAATGACTTCAGTAAAAAAAAAAATTGCAATTGTTTCAATTAAATATTTAAAAAAGTTAAAAATAAAATTGTATCTCAATAATTATAGTTTAAATAAATTACCAAGTACGTGTCGTGCCTTGCACAGTTTAGGGTTCTGTAGTTACACATCATAATTTATGTGAACATATAACAGGGTCTCTTGTTTGAGTACTATAAATATGCAAGTTAACTCATGTTTAAATTAATTTTTTACTTTAATTAGTATATTTTTTAAGTTAATCGACTATTACTTGCTAACTTATAAAGCCTACATAACAGTGATAGTTTTCCTTTTAATTTAATCATTTAGGCAACTAGCATGAAATATTTCATATCTCCAAAGTCAACCATTTAGCCAGTAGAGCGGAGAAACACTTGAACCTAATGATCACTCCAATATCAAATGATATTATTCAATTGATGGTGTATGATGTATATACCTACATAGACATGCAGTTTTAATTAATTTTTTTGTGTTATTTCTCCCTATTCAGTAAATTAGATTGTTTTGAAGTTGATTTGAATTTATAAATTACTTTTATTCATCATCATCATCACTGTTTTTCATCACTACACAAGTGGACTTGTAAGGCACGGTTAGTTATGAATGTAGTAAACTTATTTATTTCAGATAAGCACAATGACTACCACTAATTATTTCTGCAATGAATGTGAATATCTTTTGATAAAAACTTATAAATTCAAAGAGAAATGTGTTAAAGCACTAAAGATATATCAAAAGTGGATGGTGGAAAATTCTAAAGTGAGTTTTTATGTAATGTAACTTAATTTAAGAAAAATGTCTACTATCTCCATAATAAATAAAAATAATAATAAAATAAATGCTATCTCCCATCCAATTAGGAGTAAACTCTTTTTTACCCCTGAACATTAACCAATTTCGATGTTTTTTTTTTTTATCTGATTTAAATCATAAATGTATATGCCTCTACAGTTTGCTTTTTTCAAATTTCGTTATATTACTGAAATAAAAATATTAAGTTAAAATAAAAAAAAAACATAAAATGTACCAGGTGCTTCTCTTCCTGGGCATACTGTAAAAGTCAGTTAAAGGGCTTGAGGGAAATTGGCATTGGAATTGAAATAGGAAATATAGGCGGTTAGCTGATCCCCACAGCTGATGCCACTGCATGCAATATTACATCTTAATCTTACCGTCTTATCTCCTCTAATACCCTTTTCCTTTCATCTAACCTTCTAACCAAGGTCAACCTCATATGGCCGCATGGCCTTTGATGCTCTGCCCACTGCTTAAGGGAAAATAGGCGTGATTTTTGTGGTGTATGAAAAACGCGTAATTATAACTCTAAAATTGTTATGTTTTGTGCTTTTAACAGACTTCAAAAAAGAAGATAATATATTTGGTATACATATATACATATGTATGTAATATTTGTTAAAATTGCAGTTGTGCCATATGTTAGTCTAAGCTTCTGAACTAAGTATGTTTGTATATTTGTCCACACATATATATCAAAAAGTATATAAATCGGATTGCATTTTTTTAAATTAGATTAGGTTTATAGTCCAACTTAGGGACCGGTGCAAGTTTTATCAAAATCGGTTCAGTACTTTCAAGATATGGACTTTTTAAATTTTAAAATATGTATAAACGTTTCAATGACGCACGCAAATTAAATTACTGGGCGGATTTCAACAAAATGTGGTAGGTTTATTAATCATACTATGTAAAAGGATCTGTAGGCCTATTCACAAGTTGTCGGATTCGAAATCGGGTCGGAAACTATATTTCCATCTCTGTCATTTCCATACAGAATGGTAGAGATGGAGATGTGGTTTCCGACCAGATTCAGAATGATTGTGAATTAGGAGTACTGTATGTTTTAACCCAAAAATTAGGTTTTAATATTAAAGTAGTAAAGTATCCTTGAAAATTAAACATACTTACCCAGTGAACTTTGGTGAATAAAATTTTTAGTTTCAACTAAAACTAGTAAATACCCATGATGGATAAATAAAAGTAATTTAAAAAAAATTAAGAGCTGCTGAGGAACCCGAGATTGGCGGGAAGCTCAGTGTCCATTCTGTATGTAATTCTATGAATGTCTTCCTTCTGTGCTAAGGGTATTGAAGACTCCGAAGAACGGCATAGACTACATATTATCATCGCCACCGTTTTTCATCACCACGCGGGTGAATCATTACTAGTAAATTATATTTTTTATATTCTTTTGTAAAACGAGATTACTATTTTATTATAAATACTGTAGTTTTATCAATTTTCTATGTGTAATTTTCAGAAGAAACAATCAGTAAATGTCCTGTACACCTTACTACCGCCTTCTGCTCTCGGTATATGGACTGCAAGTTTGACCAGAATTGCCAACTTCGCCATAAAGGCAGCAGATTTCCACACAACTGAGTTTATTGAAGTGGTGAGTCAAGTTATACTGTGTGGACACCATTGTGAAGTTATAAAGATGTCTTTAATAAAGTGTAACATCACTCGCGTAGTCAAGGGCGTCGCCAATCACCTGCCCCCCACTAGAGATTAAAAAAATGTAGGCTCCAACTGTAAAGCAACCAAAGACCTAAAGCCGTGCAATTGTACCTGTACCTACAGTTCATATTTTTCTCATCCTCCATAATATTAACTTGCGCTCTTGCGCGTAGTAATGAAAAAGAGTGGAAGGGGACAAACGAGAGCAGGGCAGGAGTGGGGCGAAAAAGGGACGGGAGTTTATTTTTCATTTAAATATATCTACGTTTGACTACTGAAACTCAATACTGAAAGATTGGGTCGTGGTTTAGGTTGAAGCAGGACGGAATTGTGGCGAGAGCAAGTTAGGAGCGAGACAGGAGCAGGGCAGAAGCGGTACTGGAGCGGATTATTTAATTAACAGGACAGCGGATGTGGTTGCGAGTTGGGTGCGTGATAGGAACGGTTATTATTACGCGTACGTAGTCGCGGATAACAGCTAGTAATAAATAAGTATTTAATGCGTTTGCGCAAACATGCAAGTGGATGTAATCCGATAACTATTGATGGCTTAATTAGTGCATAATTAATTGATTATTGTCTAGTCATATCACACTATAAAAGTATCTTTATTTCTTTGCGTATTTGTTTCCTCTTAAAAGTGGATTGGCAATGATATTTAATATAGAGTTAGTACAGCCGAAACCTTGAAGAAGTATATAATAATATATATATATAAGAAGTATATATATAAGCAGCCCATATTTAATCGCCATCACTATTCTTAAGGTCCATACTTCAAGGGGAAAACTCATCACAATCACATCGTTGTACATCTTAAGTTAGCCATACATTAGGGTGTACCTGACAGGTTTGCCTGCACAGTTACACCTGTCAGGTAAGCTTGAGCTGAGTAGAGGACATACACGTAGCGGTAAACCTGTACAAACTCTCAGTTGAAGCCATGGCCCCGGCAGCAGATCTCGATGCTGTAGCGCGACCGCCCCACACGCTCAGTTTTGCCTGTACAGTTAAACTGCACAGGTATACCCATGGGCTAAAAATATCTAAATTCATATTTTTCAGTTGCCTGTACATGTGTGGAAACCTGCACAGTTGTGCAACATACACGCTCCGGCTTACCTGTAAAACTTAAATGTACAGGCAAATCTGTCAGGTATACCCTAACGTGTATGGCTACCTTTAGACAGTCTGTCTGTCTGTTCGCGCACGCGGGTGAAACCGCGTGGTGACGAACAGACAGACAGACTTCGTTACACAAACTGTAGGCAACTGATAAAAACCCGATTTTAACATTACCAATTTATTTTATATATTGACCTATTTTCTACTCATAATATAGTATGTTAATCCTTATTTATTCTTATTCAGCATGTGCTAATGTTATTAAATGTTACAGGAATTGATAAAAGATAAATACACTAAACAAGTCAAAATGGAGTATGTCCAAAATGACAACAATGATAACATCGACATATATAAGGATGTTATTAAAAATGAAAGAATCTCTAAAAGGGATCCTAAATCAAAGCAAAATCACCTTGATGATGTAAAAAATTATATTGATGACTTAAAAAATAATAGTAAAACGGAAGAAAACCAGTTTTATGAAAAACTTGATGAAATTTCAGGGGTTAATGAAATAAATGATAAAACCCCAGTAAATGTCAAACGTGAAACAGAAGTCAGCAATTTCATGACGAATTTCTTAACGAAAACACAACCTAGTAAAAATATCAAAGCAAATGTGAAAGAATGCATTAAAGGAAATGTGTCAAAGTCGAAAAAAGTTAAAACGAGTACAGTAAAGAAAAAAATTATCGTAAAAGAAAAATTACCAAAGATAAAAAAGCCTAGTAAAAAAATTAGAGCACTCTTTGAAAAAATGAAGGAAAAGAATAAAATATATGAATCAGTGTTTGATATTCAGTATCTGAGTACACAAGAGATGAAACTGGAGGAATTTCAGAAGAGAAAAACATACGACTGTTATGTAAAAGCAGAGCATAAATGTGAAATTTGTTTTCAAATATTCAATAGTTCGAATTATCTGAAATATCACACAGAAAAATATCATACTGTAAGTAAATCAGCTTATCAGTAAAGCTGTGATCAAAAGCCTAGCCTATTAGCAAAAACATTACTTGTGGTATTGCACAGTTAGAGCATACCTACAATATTGGAGGCGCTAGTCTGAGACTTACTTCTGCTAGCTGCCAAACTATGTGATCAATGTACATTTATCGTTTACCATGCACACGTCCATAAGGTGATAGAATTCAAGTCATTTTATATTTTTTTAACAGACAAAAAAGAAGTTGCTCAATTTGACACATAAAAAAAAAAATACACATGCCTGTGATAGTGCTAACAAATTTAAAATTAAGTATTAATAAACAAATTTATTAAAAACTGGCCTCGTAGCTCAGTGATAGTATGCCTGCCTGCTGACCTGTCGGTCGTGGGTTCGATCCCCACCCAGGACAAACATTTGTGTGATGAGCATGGATATTTGTTCTCTGTCTGGGTGTTTCTATGTATGATAAGTATGTATTTACAAAAAAGTTTAGATGTATTCTATCAGCCATCCAGTTTCCATAGTACAAGCTCTGTTTAGTTTGGGCTAGATGGTGACGTGTGAAATGTCCACCAATATTTATTTATTTATAATTAATACAAAATATTTAGTTATCTTAAACAAAAATCATGTCGTAACTCAATATTTGGTCCAAATGGTTAGAATCGTTTCCGAGGTACGGAATTCTAAACAAAAACAATTACGTTTATAAGATTTCACTCCGGATGGCCCCCCGTTTTTTATTTTTTTTGGCCCCTTGTTCTAAAAGTTTGCCCACCTCTGATCTACAGTAATATTTTGCTCAGACGCCTGCTCAGTGATATAGGTTTTTTTTAATATACTAACTAATATACGTATAATATTATTATGTTCCAGGAAAGTCCAGGTAGTGTTTTATGCGCTATATGTCAGACGTGGCGCTCAAAGCGTGGCAACCACAATTCTACTCACTCAGTGGTGTTCAAATGCAAGCTCTGCCATCTTGTCACATACCATAGGTGAAGATACACTAATCATTCTATCATTATAAACATTTTGAACCGTAATAGATAGAAAGTAGAATTTTTTTACAGACCATGTGTCATTATGGCTCACAAATCAAAACCAACCCCCCCGAATATCCCGCCCATTATCAAAAATCCTTCCGCGTTCATCTCCTTTATGAGACCAAACCCCACCCCCCGAAATGAATTCCTGGCTACGGCCTTGCTGTAGAATATATTAAAAATGAAGTTACAAACATTCATAGATATAAAGCAATTTTTGTTAATTAGTCCAGAATTCCAGATAGCCTAGCATGGAAGGTAGATACAGATTTTATCCACATTGTTATGTCAGTTGCCAATGTCAGTCCATATTTTATTTCCTCGTAAAGGTGGTAAAACGGTGGCAAGACTATTTGTCTACGTTCCATGCTAAATCTACTGCTGCTGTATTGGCTAACTCGTATGACACTGGACATGGTCTTCATGACAATGACCATTCGTCACGCTGGGCTTCATTGACCGTTTTGATTGGTTGATTCGATAAAATTCACCAATATTCATTGGCTTCAGTGTCATTCAAATTAGTCGATAAGGCTATACTCTTGGGGTCTGTGTTCATGTGGCAGTATGTTAAGTACGGAAGCTTCGGTGTGCGAGTGAAACTCATACTTTGCCGGATTTATTTTTATTCAGTAATAGGCTTGCTATTCACCGTCAACTCTTCTAATGTTACAAACTGCGACGTGATCCACGATGAAGCGCACTTACCTACAATATACCGATTCACTGGTGATTTAGAGGCACCTAGATCGTAAATATTACAAAAGATACACTCAGGAAGCGTATGCCACAATTTAGAAGTCTGTGTGATGAAAGTGTAATGAGGGCTACCATTTTTGTACTCCGCAGTTGGCGCTATCGGCGAGTGAGTTCTTGTTAAAATTTATTAGGCGCGTGGAAACAGATTTTAATTAAAAATAATTTCCTAGTGACGTAAATATGAAATTGAAGAAAATCTATAGCATGCCGCACTGTTATATAGTTCCATTTTGTTCGGAAAAAAGTATGATATATTCAAAAGACAAAATTCTCTTAAAGCAGTGGTTAGTAGCGATACGTAGGGACAACTATACCTCTTCAAAACATTCGCGTGTTTGTAAAAAACATTTCAACCCTTTTCAGTTATGCGTTACCTACTACTGAAAATCGTAAGTAATAAGTCATTTCGAAGACACTCTACACTTGCGCCTCTATTGGCAAATTCAAATGCGAAGTGTTTCTCTTTTCATTCGGGCTTATGGAATATCCATCTTGATACGACGACATACGTCAAAATTTTGGAAACGATTTTGGGTGTACTTCGACAAGTCCGATCACGCCTAGTTTGAGTCCCTGGTAGGTAATATTTATTTACAGTATGTGTATTTTATAAATTGCAGAGAATCAATGCAGAAACACTACGAGTGGCACAACGGGAAAGTGTATCACTGCGAGGAATGCAATGTCTCTTACAAGTTCGTATAATGATCGCAAATCATTTTGTATGAATAATATGTACGAGTACCTATGTGTACGAAATTACAGCTTTATAGTACTAATAGAGATGTTTTACCTGTAAATAAAACATTTATTAAACATACTTACCTATTCGAAACCCAATTAAATATATGAGAGTAGCGTGCTTGACTAACATCCGAAATAGTCGTGCCGTGATTCGGGTCCGCTCGTTCACCTCCGGTTTTCTCGTCCAATCAGAAGTGACTCCGCCCCTTCCGGCCCCTTCCTTCCCCTCCACGTGTACCATCACCACAGGTAGTGCGCTGGGCGCAACTAGGATTCATTGGTTATCTCATATAATTAGGCCACCAGGCAGATATAGAAAGTATTGGGTTTCGAATAGGTAAGTATGTTTAATAAATGTTTTATTTACAGGTAAAACATCTCTATTAAACAACTGTACCGTAATTCGAAACCCAATTAAATATATGAGAGACTTGTTTGTTATCGCCTGGTGGTGATGGTGACGTTACGCCAATGTGATATATTTAGTTTGACTGTATAGGTGTAGTCAAAGACAACTAATATCTTGAAAGTGATGTATTAAAGTAACTACTAGTTAAGTAGTTGTAAGTACTCTTAGCAAGATCAAGTTATTATCAGGAACCGACTGTTATAGAATATTATTATTTTGTTATTACAATTGGTTGATGCCACTGCTAGACTGTAGCTACCAGATATATTTGATTCAGTGTTTACTTCTTTTAAGCAGTATCAGCTATAGTGTATGTATGTATTTTACATAATTTTGCGATCTGATATTTCGAATACTTTGCAGCGTCTTTGGTAACAGGTGAAACTAGACCAATTGTTCTTGGTTTAGTAAATCCATTCAAATTGAAGTTGTTTATTATTACTTTAATTATGCTACAAAACATTAAACTGCAGCACTAGCTCCCAAACTGGGTGAAGTTAAACACTTCTAGGCATAAAAGCATCTTATATTATTTCCATTAAACACGGAGTAAATGTTGTGTGGGGTGGAACTGTGAAAGTTCATATGCGATTATTTATGATGATAGAAATTTCTGGCTGCGGTACAGTATAAAATTAAAATATGTAACCGCTATCGTTTTTAACCAGGATGGACTGCTTACAAGCTTATGCAGGTCAGTCAAAAAATATTCAACTGAGACACGATAGGACTTTAGCATAGCCTGTCTCAATTCATACAAGGTATTGATACCTCTAAATGGCAGATATACGTCAATATTATTCATATTAGTGTCAAATGTCCACAAATATTTATTAATTTATTTATTTTTGTATTCATATTAATTACTATCGGCGGTGGGTGGCCGGCCATGGTAACAACTGGAACTTGGTTTCTGAATTTTCCAGTGGTTTACTAAAGTTCGTAAAACCTGGATACAATTATCATCAAGCCAAAAAGGATGGAAAGAGAATAGGGAAGTCTTTGCCCAGCAGTGGGCCGGTACACACTAAATTCAGAGCATATTCTACCAATTTACAAATGCAGGTCTGCAATGTGATTGGTTTTTAGGTTCATAAGTTATTCGTAAGTTGCGACAGTTTGTATTTTTTTAATAAAGACGATAAAGAAATTATCCACTATCAGTAATTTTCATGGCGGTTGATTAATAAAAAATATATATGTGTAGTCCACTATCAGTTCTTTTGTTGACTTCTGTCCATTTCTCAAGTAATTTATTTCTTAGTTGTGGAGATGAAAAACAGACTAAGTAAGATTAAAGGTGTCTAACTCTATGTTAAAGAGCATCGTAACAATTCACCTGAGAATTTGATGTGCAATCCCGAAACCATTGCAGAATACAGGTTTGTTCGATGTGGACCTTAAAGTTTGATATTCTCTTCGTTTCAGTTGAAGTTTGTAATTCAGGTAGGTACTTTAAGAAGTTGTGCCGAATTCTGTACGGCATAAATGGCATATGCGAGTGTTGCGATTGTGTCGTAAATGTTAAATAATCGATTGATCATGTGAGTATTGCACTGACATAAGATTTTTCAATGTCTTTCATTAACTGTAGTGTATTTAACTAGTCTATTGTGATAATAGGCAAGGGATGTACTTGAATAATCTAATGATATTGATCTTGCAAGTTCCCTTACGATTGCTTTTTCCTCCTTAGTACTAGTCGCTTCATTGTCATGTCTGTGTTAACAGTGATTATTACACTTTGTATGTCCGAGGGCCAACTTTGTACCCTTGTATTTGTATGTTGAGCGTTTTGGCGCGAGAACACATAGCATATTATAGCAATAAATACATGTGTATATTTGTTTCAAACACTAGGGTTTGGAAGTTTATTTCTACTTGTGGGGCGACTTCATGTTTATACCGTCCAGTCTGATATGTATAGCACAGCCTTGGCGGAAGGCCATTGATACAGAGTGCAAGGCACAGGTACAGGTACTCAAGGCATTCTCTTTCGATAATGCGCTTAATTTCTCCTCCTTTAAATCCTAGAATTAAGAAAGTGTCCGGCCGAGTTGCAAGTAGCCAGGAAGTATATAGACTTGATGTTTATGAAATTATTGTTGAAATGATTTTCGAACATATTTTATAATATCGTTATAAGCAAGCCACATAAATGCAGTGACGGCTTAATGCAGTTGGAAAAAGAGGGTAGGACGTTAATTATGAACGCCCAGTGTTTTCATAAAAATAAAAACTCTGTATACGGTGGCAGTTAACAAATGAATTTATGATGGTGATACATTTGTAGCCGTTCTGTAAATAGCAATTACAGCAAAACAATTAATCTCATCGCACTGTTCTTAAAATACTGGATTTACACATGACAGCAGATGTGTGAATATCGTGAACGATTCATATTTGTCGTTGTAGAGTCGTAGGTTAGAATGAGTCTGGTCACTTGGCGAGACTGAATCGGCAAGTTGAAAAAAAAAAGGTAAGGTCTAGCCCTAAGCTCTTTTCAATGAGTAATATTTCTAAGTAATAGAATGGAAGGCGGGGGCTTCCGATGATCGTAATATTTATTTCAAAGCCTGAAAATGTTTGGCAGAGCCTTTAGCATTTTCCGATAAGCTTTCTTTAAAGGTTGAAAAAAAAAAATGGGGGCGGAGGCTTAGGTATTTTGCGATGAACATTACGCTTATTTAAAAAATTTAAAAAAGAAAGTAATCATAATTTTCTCAAGCATTTAGTGCTTATTTCGAAGAAGTGAAAGGAGGAGCCCCCTTAGCACTATTTTATGAGCGTAATACTTATATTAGATACTGAAAAGGTAGGGCATTTTGCATTTTCTGATAAGCGTAATACTACATTCAAGAGTTGAAAATGGAGGCGAGGCGCCTCGCATTCTTACAATGAGCGTAGTCATCGTTATAAGTTTGAAAATTTAGCCCTTAGCATTCTCTGATGAGTGTAATACCACCTTCAAATGTTAAAAATGTAGGATAAGGCACCTGACATTTTTAATATACGTATTCCTTATTTCAAGTACTGTAAGTAGTTTTAGTACTGGTATTTCTTGTTTTAAGTTCGAAAATGTAAGATGAAGCCTTAGCATTTTTTAATAATCAGATTATCTCCCAAAATTGCAAATGTAGGGCAGGGCCACTAGCACTTTTCGTTTCTGCTCCTATCCCGATGTGATGAGGGAGAAACTACATAGTCCACTTTCAAATGTTTAAAAAATGTAGGATAAGGCGCCTGACATTTTTAATAAACGTATTCCTTATTTCGATTACTGTAAGTAGTTTTAGTACAAGTTCGAAAATGTAAGATGAAGCCTTAGTATTTTCTAATAATCAGAATATTTCCTAAAATTGCAAATGTAGGGCAGGGCCGCTAGCATTTTTCGTTTCTGCTCCTATCCCGATGGGATGAGGGAGAAACTACATAGTTTGTCAGCATCTTCACTTATTGCTTGGTCCTATCCCGGTTAGATGAGGACGAATTTAGTTTTTTAATTGTCTTAAGTTATTTTGGTTCTTATCCCCGTCGGATCAGGACAGATTATATTTTATTAAAGCCTTCAGTTTTTCTGATCATATACTGATGGGATACGCAGAAATTGCAATGCTTGTAACACGCAGATGCATAATTTTGATGCGAAGCAAGGGTACAGCATTCTAGCTTATTGTTGCTTTTTACTTATTTCGAATAAAGTCGCGTCAATTTGCTGTTTATTGCGATAATCAGCTTTTCTTGTTTCACTCTTAATCGTACATGAGATGAACGCAATATAAAATGTTACTTCTTAAAAATGCCGAGATTCTTAAAACCGATGTTTAAAGTATATATTTAAGCATATAGAACATTATATAAGGCATAATTGATTTGCTATAGAATAGTTGATAAAGCGAGAAGGTAGCTCTGCCACTGCTCTTTAGGTCCTGTATGTGAATATTCCCAACTCGTGTTTGGGTTCGGGCTTTCGGGTAAAGAATTTGGTAATAAATGTATTGTAGTATATGTCACAGCGATAGCTGTTTTATAAGTACTATTTCAATGGCATATTAAGCCTTATTCCTGCAACAGCTAGATCTTCATTTCCCAACATCCGTAGTATCCCTCGTTGGAGCGGAACCCTATTAAATCTATTTAAAATACTGGAATAACCTTAAATTCAGTATGAATTTATAAAATAACGAACGGTAACACCGTTAAATGTGGTAAAGTAAATAATTGTTCAGGACTTACCAATTATCAACCTCTTACCGGTTAACACTATTTGGTACTTTAACACTTTTATAGCACGACGCGGCCTATAAAGTATGTAGAAGGTACTAACGACCGCTTTTGGATGAAAATCCAAACGCCAATGAATCCTAGTTGCGCCCAGCGCACTACCTGTGGTGATGGTACACGTGGAGGGGAAGGAAGGGGCCGGAAGGGGCGGAGTCACTTCTGATTGGACGAGAAAACCGGAGGTGAACGAGCGGACCCGAATCACGGCACGACTATTTCGGATGTTAGTCAAGCACGCTACTCTCATATATTTAATTGGGTTTCGAATTACGGTACAGTTGTTTAATAGTCTTTGAGCAAAGCTGCAGACAGACGGACATGACGAAATTATAAGGGTAACTAACTAAATCAAAATCGGTCCATTCGTTTGAGAGCAACGATGCCATAGACAGACACAGATATACAGATACACAGCTATACACACATAACTTGTAACACGCCTCTTTTTGGGTCGGGGGTTAAAAACAATAGGCAATTAATTTAAAAACCAACAATTCTACGGCGCGCAATCCTGTCATTACTTCCCCTGGCTGACTCAAATTCCTACAATTATAAATAAAATGTTTTATATTATAGAAGTGCGTCAGTGTACCGCTCGCATATGGGCCGTATGCATCGCCGAGGGCGAAACGTGTGTGACGCTTGCGGTCGCGGGTTCCGCTCTCCTCTCGGACTCAAAATACACAAGAAAAGCTCGTCTCGCTGCACCGTGCACACTGAAACGGCAGAGGGTGTGAGGTGTGATGAGTGTGACGTCACGCTACCTTCCCAAGAGGTAAATACGAGTTAACTAATAGAAACTTTTTTTGTTGGTTTGCGCTTGACCGCCAACGTGCCTAATGTTAAATGAATACACAATCCACGGTAGACAAGGTCAGTCTGTCTAGAAGAACTCCATTCAGACGTGATATAATGCCAGCCTAGTCTGCAAAAGCAGCGAAGAGCAGCTTTTTGAAAATTTACAAAAAAATCTTGTACTATTAGTTCAAGCTCAATTTTTTTGTATGTAAAATATTGGTCTGTTGGCTAGGTTTGTTGCTTGAACTCCGGGAACATATAAATTCTATGCGATCCCGAAAACAACAGTTACCCAGTTGCTGTATTTATTCCTTAGAAATACTTAGACATAAATAAGTATTTATCGCTCAGTCACAGTCCACAATCTTATATATAAATGGGCATGGAAAGAAACAATATTTAATCTTATCTAATGTTAAAACATGAGTTTATGAAAATGCCAGAAATCTGCTATTAAATATAAATTAAATTGAATTTAATTATTGACATTAAATTATTTGTACTGAATGTATCACATATCATAATGTATTTATGTATTAATATAATGAAATCTTAATTATTTTTAATTGAATACTCATCACAATTATTTTAATTAATTGCACGTGAAATGTAATTTTGGAGTTATTTGCAGGTGTACGAGACGCACGTGTCGGACGTCCACAAGCTGAGGCTGTGCAAAGAATCCGCCACTGGTGTACCACAACCCAGGTATTTACGTCATCTACATCACAATTATCAAATATTTTTTTAGCTGCCATGCTGGCTGGGGGAAAAGAAAAACTTAGAATGTACCAGCTGCCTCTATTCCCGGGCATACTGTAAAAATCGCCAATAAAAGTATATATTCTTTAATCAAAGGGGGATTCACACCACTGTCTGAAAAAATTGACTGTGGTTACACTGAAGATATTGTGATTTATTTATTTTTAATTACAGATTTGTACGCCGTACGACAAAGCCTTGGAAAAAACGACGTACTAAGCCTTTTCAACTGACTTGTCGGGTGGTAAGTTGTTTTTACAACCTTTTTAGTGTTCCGTACCTCAAAAGGAAAAAACGGAACCCTTATAGGATCACTTTGTTGTCCGTCTGTCCGTCTGTCCGGGTGTCAAGACCTTTATCTCGGGAACGCGTGAAGGTATCGAGTTGAAAGTAAAACTATATACGCAGATCCAAATTCAATTTTTTTTATTGTTGTTTTTTTTGTTGTTGTTTGTCCATAGTCTCTTGCTGCAGAAAAAAAAGTAAAATTTCTCAGTTTTCGTAAAAAAAAGTTACAGCCGAATATGTCGTAAAAAACGCACATTTCGACACTCCCAAGGGAATCAAAACCTATGGGGTACTTCCCGTTGACCTAGAACTATGAAATTTGGCAAGAAGCATTGTGTTAGAGTGGACGAAAACTGGACATTTTTAATCTAATCACAAAAAAATGTCTTTATGCAAGGATTTTAAAGTGAATTAACCGTATCATGTGGGGTATCATATGAAAGAGCTTCATTAGCCTAAGCTAAAACAGGTTTTTTTAATATTTTTACGATTTATATTTTTCGGTTTATGGAGGAAAATATAAGATTTCCCCCTTTTATTTAGTTTGTACGGAACCCTCGGTGGGCGAGTCTGATTCGCACTTGTCCGGCTTTATATTTAGTTATCGCGGTTTTTTTCGGGTACGCGTATGTCCCCTATTCTATTCTGTGCCCAAGTAGCGCATGTGGGTACTTGTATATGTGGAAGTACCAATAAAATTTACAATATGTTGTTTCGCAGTGCAGCACAGGCCTTCTCGGTTGGTCACAACTCCAACTGCACTTCAAGAAAGAGCATCCGGCAGACGACATGTCCGTGCTGTATGCAGACAAGTCAAAACATCTCTGCGACATATGCGGCGTTGGCTTTAGTGTAAGAATTCTATGATATCGTAGTTCTGTCGTCTGTCTGTTTTCTCCAAAGAAAATAAGTACGAGGCGTCAAATTAATAGCTATGTGCGTGTCGTGGGCACGCGCAAAGTAGGGTTTCGTAGTTGAGGTAGATGAGAAAAAATAATTCATCCTTACTATACATGTCGGGAGGCACTAATTGTCTTGAACAATGCCCCGGACTGACAGACAAACAGACGGACATTGCGAAACTATAAGGGTTCTTGTTTTACCACGGAACCCTAAAAACGGAAAGAATTAAAGCGAGCGACCGTTAAAAAATATCTATGTAATATTTTTTCTATTACTGATAGAATCCTATGAAACGCTGGTATAGTCTGGGAAACAAACAGTGTTGATGAAAGGACCACATACTATCTGTGTATATCGAGAACGAGATGCTTTTAGGTACTCTATATTATACAAATTATTCTTCAATCTATCATAATTATTTCATCTGCCCCGTGATTCAGAACTCATTCGGAATCTATTTCTCCGCCTGTGTCATTTACATAGAGAATGACAGAGATAGATGTAGATGATAGATACAGATGTCTGAATTATTAGAATGAGTTCTGAATACCCCTACAGAACTCTTCGATTCTGCTTGACAGTAGTTACAAAAGTGGATTACAATAATTATAGTTAAAAGAACTGAAACAATTAACTTTAAAATACATAATTTACTTGGATGACACATTTTTTCCAATTATGTATTTTGTTTTAAAAACCAACGTACGGAACCGATTTTGACAACATTTATATGGGACTATCTCTGATGTATGATCTACCAAACACAAAATAATCTTCAAAATCAAAATCAATTTATAATTGGCGACATAATTGTTGTTGGCGTCGGTGGGAAGTAGTAGCTGCAACACCTAATCATAAAATATGGATAACGTTTAACAACGTTTAAATTAAACGTTTATTTTAGACATTCTTAAGCTTATATTCCTGAGAACTCGGGAACGTGTATATAGCTTGACTGTTTTTTGATATATTTTTACTTCTACAGCTTCCATGCGATTTTTTTTCTGAATCGCTAATGATATTTATCTACCATCATTCTAGCAACAATACAGTCTCCGCGACCACATGAACAAGCACACCGGCGAGCGTCCATTCGCGTGCGACCTGTGTCCCAAGCGGTTCCGCAGCTCCTATTACAGGAATGAACATAGATTGAGGCACTTCCCATCCACCATCTCCTGCACTCACTGCGGGAAACGGTTCAAAACCAAAGGGAACCTGTATTTCCATTTGAAGGTGGGCGATCATTTCTATCTTTCAGTTTTTTCTCGCTAGTGAACTCTGCTTTTTACTTTTGAAAATATGTGATTAGAATCTTCATTTATAATAAAACTGCAAGAAAGCTGTACTGTATTGACAAAAAATTCAGAAAATATTTTTTGTTGGAGTATCGAGTATAATATATGGAAGCAATTGAACTAAAAATGTACTTTTGAATTTTTTGTCTGTCTGTCTGTATGGTTGTTTTTGTGTTTTGAAAAATGATTTTTGGATTATACATCTTGTTTGATAATTATTACAAATGATATAATAATAATAATAATAGGCGAGTAGTGGTAATGAGGGCGCAAAGTGGCGCCAATATGTGGCGCCACTATGAACGGCCCATTTTGTGGGTGGCGAGTCATCACCTGCCTTAACATTTTTGTATGATGCGACGAAATTGGCAGGTGCCGTTATCTCATTCTGATGCTCCCACACAGAAGTACCCTTATCTTACTCACTGTGTGGGAGCATGCCCCGATTTGTCAAATTCCATATTGTACAATAGTTGCATCATCTATCCACATACCAAAATTCTGTATTTTTATTTTATTTTATGTAAAGGGTCTCTCAGTGTTGGCTTCGGCTCCATTGATGCCCATCAAAGGACCGGGCTGCGACCCGAGATTTTAGTATAGTATAGTAATTTTATTTAAGAAATAATATCCATATCAAAATTAATTACCAAATATCAAAACACAAAAAGCACACATAAATATTCAAATAAATCATAATTAAAATGTCACAAAAAATAGAATAATCTAAGGGTGAAAAGTAATGAAATGTTAGCCACCATAACATAAAATTTTGTCCATTGCAACAATAAGAGATAGTGCTATTTAACGGGTTTTTATTCGTATTCTTTATTGATGTAGCTTGAATTTCGATTTATTAATATTTACTGTTTTGTTTTAGACTCACACCGGGGAAAAGGATCACAAATGCGACATCTGCGGCAAAGGTTTCATTCAGAGGAACAACCTCAACCAACACATTCGAGGCGTTCATTATAATATACGGAGGAAGAGGGGGGGAACGGAAAGGGGGGAAGCTGAAGAGGAGGAAAACCGTACCGGAGAGGAGAATAATGATGATTTTGTTAATCATAGTGAATGAACACTATGCACGCAAATTCTTTCTATGCTACGCACATGCATAGATACACACAGAAACAAAAGCGTGCTCACACACCATCACATACACAGGCACGCATTCAACAGTTATTTTGTTATAAAAACCAAAGTACTGAATCGATTTTGATAAAAAAAATATGGGTGGTCCCATAAAAAACTAAGAATGACCTACCAAATAAAATAGGAATCATCAAAATCAATGCATGCTGGAGTAATCGGTGATCAAACATACAGACGAAATAAACCATCTGTTTTGGAAGTCTGTTAAAAATGTAACTCCAATCGAGATCCGGTTTCCCTAGAACGGTTTGTTTTGAACAGTTTATCAAGCGATCCTTTACTTCACAGCTAATTCCAATAGGTATGCCTACTACAGGCATAATTAAGAATATAATTATAATGTAAAAATATTTGTTAAATAATTTGAAGTACCTTTAAATTATATGCCAACTAATATTAATCCTACCTAAGTCGTTTCATTTCCGTTTATATGCTTAATAAACTAGCGGCTATTGTGAAAAGAATATGTATTTAATAATTTTGACGTGATATCGTCTTGTAAATAGATGAACGCCGGCTGCACGCACGAAAAGCATGACTCATTGTCACGTTCCGCCTGAGCCGAGAGTGCAAACGAGAGCGTGGACAAGCAATAGGAGGGACGATCGGCCTAAGCGTACGGCTTGTTACGCATCGGTATCATGTAAAATTATGGTCCGTAAACCGACTTTACAGACAACATTTTTTTTTTCTAAAATGAAGTTGTTAAAATCATACATTTTTTTTTTAGTTTCCTAGGGTTTTGTAGTTTCATAATTTTCTGGCACAACTGCGTTGTATATCCATTCCAAGAGTTTAGGTGGGAACGTCAAAGTAACATGTAGTTGCTTTGTTTTATTTTCCTAAACTTGTGTTATTTTGAACATTAATGTGATAAAAATGGTGGTAATGGTGGTATTTTATTCATTAAGTGTTCAATCAAGTGCGTGAGTTTGGGCAAGTAAAATAAAGCAGTGAAACTTGTTATTTTACGTTGTCGGCAAAATTCCATAGAAGCTTCTAGTAAGTCGCCATTACTTTACTAAGGACTTTCAAACGTTTTATTATAAAATAACTCTTTATTATTTCGACTGAAGGACTTTGTTTCCATGGTCAAGAAAAATTTATAACAATCAATTTCTATTCCTAAGAGGAGTTTTGGCGGGAACGTCATCGAAACATGTTGTTGCTTTGTTTTATTTTTCTAATCTTGTGTTATTTTGAATATTAATGCGATAAAAATGGTGGTGTTTTATTCATTAAGTGTTCGATCAAGTACATGAGTGTGGGCAAGTGAAATGAAGCAGTGAAACGTGTCATTTTTCGTTGTCGACAAAACTTCATAGAGGCTTCTAGTAAAGTCACCACCACTTTACTGAAGCAAGACTCGACTTATAAATTGACTGTATACGTGACTTAGATTGTGACTAGAACATTTACAACTTGTTTTATTCAAGAAACTTGAAAAAAATCCTAATACTTGACACTGGCAAATGCTTTAATGCGGGTCGAATACAAAAAAGAAGAAGAAGATTCCTAAGAGTTTTGGCGGGAACGTCATAGCAAAGTAAATAGGGCGAATTCTGTGCGTCATAGTAACATGTAGTTGCTTTGTTTTATTTTCCTAAACTTTTGTTATTTTGAACATTAATGCGATAAAAATGGTGGTATTTTATTCATTAAGTGTTCAATCAAGTGCGTGAGTGTGGGCAAGTGAAATAAAGCAGTGAAACTTGTTATTTTACGTCGTCGACAAAATTCCGTAGAAGCTTTACCGCCATTACTTTACTGAGGACTTATAAACGTTTTATTAGAAAATAACTCTTTATTATTTCAACTGAAGGACTTTATTTCCACGGTCATGAAAAATTTAAAACAAAAAAACAATTTCCATTCCAAATCCGGGTCCGAGCCAGTTAAAAAAACATTTATCATTTCAGTTAAAAAAAAAACATTCCATTCCAAATATTCCATTCTGTTTATTTTACACTGAGCTTTGATTTGATTTTTGATTAATGAGTACTCTATTGTAAACAATTTATGGAAAATCTCGTTTTAAATAATTCAACAAGATTTTTTTCCGTAAATAATGAATCTGTGTATAATCTGCTTGCGTACTGATAAACTGCTCAAACTTGCTAGTAGCACACTTCAAGAATTTTATGATGAACTGTGCGATATTTCTGTAAGTTGTTTTAACTTTAACATAACAATAATAACACTGGTACAGGTACCCAAAATGGGTCCGACCCTTGAATCTTAGAATATGTATCAAAACCATTGTTTGCGTTTCATTGGTAGAATTGTTGTAATCTATGTATATTAGAATAAAAGAGTTCGATTATATTTTGATATCGATCTTTTCTTCTATGTAAATTTATTTTTCTACATGTCTTTATTATCTTGTCAATGTTGTCACTTTTTGAAGTTCTGCAAGAGAATAAAACGAAAATACAAGTTTCATCTAAACTTTTATTTAGACCACTTTTATAACTACCTATGACTATTTCACGGCTTTATCCACTTAACTGCGTACTCTGCACGTTAGTAGGACGTGAGTAGCCCTACTAACACTATGCCATAGTTGACCTATGGCATAGATTACCTTGTGGATCATATTTTATATTCTATCAAAATGAAAACACAGCCAGGCAGCATATTGTCTGGGTTTTGTATACAATTAGGGTTTCAGAAACTTCATTTAAGAAACAATGTGTCGTTTTACCTACAACCTACAATTGAAAGATCACAAGAGGACAACATGCATATAAGAATTATATTTTTTGTAAAAACAGTCAGAAATTAATGATAACAGTAAAAATTAGTAAAAATTATAAAGTATTGAAATTGTTTCTTATATTATATTAAAGAACCAAAAAAAAAATGTTTATAATAATTATACTCCATCATGTAATATTCAGCCTGACTGAGTCCTCTCTCATAAAATATAATAATTTATGGTTTTTTGTTATCAAATAAACTGGTTTCTTCCAATGCTTCATTGTAGATCACAATCTGGAGATTAATCCTATTATTACAAAAGTGAAAGTAACTTTTTTTCTAACCATTTGTACATCTAAACAGAATGTTATGAATTTTGATTCAGAGATAGGTGAGAACCTGGAACATCGCCATTTTTTAACATCATCATTCCTGGTTTTCATCCAATCATTCAGTCAATCATTACACAGGTGAACTAGTGACGCACAGCTAGTTTAAAAATTTAGTAACTGTAACTTATTTATTTCAGATAATCGCAATGACTACCTCTAATTATTTCTGCAATGAATGTGAATATCTTTTAATAAAGTTTTATAAATTCAAAGAAAAATGCATTAACGCACTGAAGATATATCGAAAGTGGATGTCAGAAAATTCTAAAGTGAGTTTTTATGTAATGTAACTTAATTTAATTAACATTATGAAATTGATATAATAACTTGGTTTGTTTGATACCAGTTCAATAATTATTAAATTTTTATGTTATGTGTTTTTAGTCTTCATATAAGTATAGTATTAGAAGAGGCTACTAGCTGTAATAGGCTGAGGCACTACCAGATGTAGAGGTTGTAAAGTACCTGGGCTTATCCTGGATCGACGGATTACCTAGACTCATCACATATGGAAGAAAAGAGACGAAATTAATCATAAAAGAAACTTGTATTGGTTAATGGGTAGAAACTCAGCATTGTCTGTTCACAACAAACTCCTACTGTACGACGCAGTTCTAAAACTTGTTTGGACCTATGGCTTCCCACTATGGGGTTCTGCTAACAAGAGTAACATCATGAGCTTACAAAGAGTTCAAAACAATATCCTTCGTACCATCACAAATGCCCCATGGTTCTCCAGAACAGACGAGATACATGACTACCTTAATGTGCCAACAGTCTAATCCGAAATTAAAAGTTACAAAATAATATATGCGGAGCGCCTATCAGCGCATTCCAACACTCTGGCAGCACAACTCTTGAAACCATCAGAAATACCCAAAAGACTGAAAAGGAAAGATGTGTGGTGATAAAGCAGAAGAGGCACTGGTCTCATCGCTTTCATGTCATAAATATTTCAAATCATCTGCTTATAATTTAGCCACTGATTGGCAATCATCATAAACAAAGAATATCAAAATCTGATTTATCACTTAATCACTAGACCTGTAGTAAATTATATTTCTTACATTTTTGTGTAAAATGAGTTTAAATTGTTATATATTATATTACTGTTTTTTTTGTATAATTACATCAGTTCTCTTTATATAATTTTCAGAAGAAACTACCAATAAAGGTTCTGTACACCTTACTACCACCTTCACCTCTTGGTATATGGACTGCCAGTTCGACCAGGATTGCCAACTTCGCCATAAAGGCAGCAGATTTCTGCACAGATGGGTTCATTGAAGTGGTAAGTCAAGTTATAGTGTGTAGACACCGTTTTCAAGCTGTAAAGATGCCCATAATACAGTATAACCTTTTTTCAAAACCCGGTTTTTGAGATGGAACTACTTTTCCCCAAGTGGGATCCCAAGCCCCTCTTTTGCCGCCGCATATATTCATAATATTTAACTAGAGTTAGCCAAAACCTTGGAGAAGTATATAGGCTACATATATTTTATATAGCCAATCAATACTGTTTTTATTATTTTTTGATCTATTATCTGCTTTTTAATATGGTACATAAATCCTTATTATCCTTATCCAGGATGTGCTAATGTTATTAAATGTTATAGGAATTGATAAAACACAAATACATCAAACAAGGCAAGGTGGAATATGACCAAAATGACAACAATGATAACATCGACATATTCACGGATGTTATTAAATATGAGAGAATCTTTAAAAAGGATCCTAAATCAGAACAAAATCACCTTGAGGACGTAGATAATTGTAGTGATGACTTAAAAAATGATAGTGATGACGTAAAAAATGATAGTGAAATGGAAGAAAACCAGTTCTTTGATAATTTTGATGAACTTTTAGAGGATAAAGTAAATGATAAAACCCTAGTAAACGTGAAACGTGAAACAGAAGTCAGCGATTTAATAACAAATTTCTTAATAAAAAAACATCCTAGTAAAAATATCGCAGCAAAAAAGAAAGAAAAAATAAAAGGAATTGTGTCAAAGTCAAAAAAAGTTAAAACGAGTACAGTAAAGAAAAAAGAAATTATAAAAGAGAAATTACCAAAGATAAAAAAACCTAGTAAAAAAATGAGAGCACTCTTTGAAAAAATGAAGGAAAACAATAAAATGTATGAATCAGTGTTTGATATTGAGTATCTGAGAACACAAGAGACGAAACTGGAGGAATTCCATAAAAGAAAAACGTACAACTGTTATGTAAATGCAGAGCATAAATGTGAAATTTGCTTTCAAATATTCAAAAGTTTGAATCATTTGAAATATCACACTGAAAAATATCATACTGTAAGTAAATGAGCTCATCAGGTAAGCTGTGATCAAAACAGAAGCCTAGCCTATTAACAATTAACATTATTAGCTGTATTAAACATAGGAGGTGTCAGTCTGACATGTAGCGTCGGACTGGGCATAAGGTGTTATTTAATATTATATTATCGCTTTCACCCGATAGAATCTCCCACATTTTTTCTGGTCTATTAGCATCATATGAGAAAAACAGGCGAAAACAGTTCGAAAACTTTTATTGATGTAGACATGCGACATGCTATAAAATTATCCTTTGTTTTGGAAAATATTTTATGCTTAATTAAGCGTGAGTGATCCGAGCGTGTTTTTTTTTGTTATTCTAGAGTTGTTATAATTATATTTTTACGTGTTTAAATGAAACGTGTCTATTCTTATGTAAATTTGTATCTATGTACATTGTAACGATGACAAAAGTGTAAAAATGCCAGCATACTAGAAAAATGTTTACTTTCCTCTTCGAGCGAAGTGAACTCGAATATTTTTTTAAGCTATTGTATGAATTTATTTATTACATACAAGAATACTCATATTACAACAAGCCCAATCGCGTTGTAAGAGCAATTGCCCCACAAGAATCTTTAAAATTTTCAGGATTAAATGCAGCCTATGAATTATGCCATGGAATAACTACTGTACCAATTTTCATTAGTCTGTTCAGTAGGGGTATATGAAAGTGACGGGGACGGATATATAGATTCCGAATCCGAATGAGTTTTAAATACTGCTACAGAACTCAGTCATTTCCATAGTGAATGACAGAGAGTCATGTATGGATTCCGAATCGAATCTGAATGAGTTCTGAATTTGCCCCTTGAATACCCCTACAGATGTTTTAGCAATAAAGAATAATAAACATACCTACAAATAAATTGACTTTCGCTTCAATAATACCAGAGAGATTAGAAAGATGAAAGGGGCCAGTCATTTTTACGTAAAATGATTATTGCCAGGTTTGACCTCCTCCCTCTTCTATAATTCTAAATTAGAGGCAAAAGTGAAAATCTTGTAAAGTCTTTTTTAACTAATGGACAACAAGTAGTAAAAATCAAATGTAAGGGAAAGTCATTAAAATCCATTCTACTAAAGTCATAAATTTGTATCCCCCAAGGTTCTTCATTGGGGAATACAATGTTCATTATATTTTCAAATGATATTGCTCATCTAAAATTGAAGGGTATTCTAGAATTGAAAGATTGCACATGTTCTTAAGGTGATAGGATTCAAGTCAGAGCTTGCTCAAATCGACACGTAATAAGAATATACTCATACTTTTTTCCCTCAGTTTAAAATGCATAACTTCTTATCTCTCTGATTTCCATGAATGTTTTTTGTACTGGAAAGTGTTATGCTTTAGTGTTAATTTTACTACCAGCTTCAATAATATTTTATTCAGACGTTTGCTCACTGATAGTTTTCTTTTAAGAGTAATTATTATATAATATGTTCCAGGAAAGTCCAGGCAGTGTCTTGTGCGCTATATGTCAGACGTGGCACTCTAAGCGAGGTAGCCATAATTCTACTCACTCCGTGGTGTTCAAATGCAAGCTCTGCCCTCTTGTCACATATCACAGGTATACATACACTATTCATTCTATCATTATAAACATTAGCAAAGCTAGATAGAAGTGAAGCTACAGCTTTGCTATATTATATACCTTTATTCACCAAATAAATATAACTTGAATTTTAGGTTTTTTAAAAAATTCAGGAATAGGCTTTCGCTTCACTGTATACTCAACTAATGTTAAGTGACGTTGTGGTCCACGATGAAGTGCGTTTACCTACAAGATACCGATTTACTCGTGATTCAAAGACCTTAACTGTATTCATTGCGAAAGAACAACCCAGGAAGCGTATGCCACAATTTAACAGTCCACGCAATTAAAGTAGGCTTCATTCATTTGATAGTGTTTCATTTTTCATTTGGGGTATCCATCATGATACGACATACGTTAAAAAAGTAGACTATAATATTTATTTCCAGATATTTATATATTATTAGAGTATTTCCACGAGTCCGATCACGCCTAGTTTGAGTCTCTAGTAATGTTTTTTTTGTACAGTAGGTATGTGTATTTTATAAATTGCAGAGAATCAATGCAGAAACACTACGAGTGGCACAACGGGAAAGTGTATCACTGCGAGGAATGCAATGTCTCTTACAAGTTCGTATAATGATTGCAAATATTTTTGATACTATAACCTTTAAAGCGCCGATTCATTAAATGGATTTCTGTGCACTTAGCGCCAAGGATATTAAAATCAGAAAAAATTTTAATTGTCTTGTTATACTTCCGAAAACTAAAGTAAAGATAAAAAACTCTTCATAGATTTCACTTTATAGAAAACGGCTCAAAAAGTATATGATTATTAAAATTCTGCTTACGTATTACTTGAATGACCCTTTAATGTGCTAGGGAGACCGAAGATTTAGAATTTAGAAGATCTTTTTAATTATACAAAGTAAAATATGGGATTAACCTAAAAAAAACTACTGCGTTCAACCCGGTCATTACTTCCACTGGCGGACTTTATAAAAGAGTACTAAATAAATAAAGTATTTTATATTGTAGAAGTGCGTCAGTGTACCGCTCGCATATGGGCCGTGTGCATCGCCGAGGGCGAAACGTGTGTGACGCTTGCGGTCGCGGGTTCCGCTCTCCTCTCGGACTCAAAATACACAAGAACAGTTCGTCTCGCTGCACCGTGCACACTGAAACTGCAGAGGGTGTGAGGTGTGATGAGTGTGACGTCACGCTACCTTCCCAAGAGGTACATACCAGTTAACTAATAGAAACTTTTTTAAGTGCCGCCCCGTGCAATTGCCCGTTGTAATTTAGTCTAAAACCTCTTCACGTATCGCCTGGTGATAACGGAAGTATATAGTCCAGTCAAAATAGACATTCAAGTTAGCCATAATTCACATAGAGCTGAAAATTGGTATAGACGTTAAATAAACCATTACTAAAGAAATGTCAAAAATCCCCTCCGATCCTACTTCTGCAAAAAAATATTATGGCTAACTTATAATATTTTTTGTCTATTTTGACTGGACTAATAGTAAAACAGAATGACATGTTTCTACGAGGTTCAAGCCAAAACTAATTAGGGTGTTGAGTTGTTTAATGTTTTGTAATATCGTGTCCGTATGCAGGTGTACGATGCGCATATATTCGACGTGCACTCCGCACCGCGCCGGCACGGCCGCCCGCTCGCCACCGACAGCGCCGGCCTGCCCCCACCCTCCACGTTAGTATAACTCTTCTTCTTCTTCTTTATTGTATTGGACCACGCGATCAGTGGTTTCCAAAAACTTCAAACAGAAAGTGGAGTGTTTACAAATCTTAAAAACGGCGACTTGATTTATCTTAAGAAATCTTTTTCGAATTGTGGGTATAAAAAAACCTTGACCGACTGAAGTTCTAACTAAATATATCGCCCAATTTCTTTTGCTCAAATTATTATTAGTAATATTCCCTTATTTTATTTATAGGTCAAGAAATAGTGCGAACTATGCTCGTGGATACAGAGTGCGGAAGTTCAGGCCGGCGAAACACACATGCCGTGTGGTACGTACCCTAGTGGTTTCATTATATTTTATTTCTTACTTTAATTATACTGCATTCAAATTAGACCAGACGGTTTGGAGAAATTATCTTATTGCAGAATCTTCTGGTGACTGTGTCTAACAATTATGGAAATTTTACATTTAACATAGGGTAAGGATGTTTATGCATGTCAGTTTAGCACTTAGTTTTGCACTTTGCGAGAGGTCAATCATCATCAATATATACACGTGTTTAGACCGGATCTTTGAAAGGCATCATTGGGGCCAGCCAACATTGAGAGACCCTTTTACAAATATAAATATATATTAAAAAGTACAGATTGGAATTATGGATGGACTATGGATGAACGGCACCTGCAACGGCACAATTATGTCTCATCATGCAAAAATAACTTGGCAGGTGATGACTCGCCACCCAGTAAATGGGCTCCCCATATTGGTGCCGGAGAAGCCACAACGGTGTGGTTGGCTAAGGGTACCGAGAGGTGTGCTGTGTTTTCACTAAACGCTACTCGTGGCATTATGCCCTTTAACAATTCCACTCTGGAGCTTAGGTACTTAGCTCTTGTAGTGTCATACCATCTAACCAGCCGGTTAAGGCAAACTGGAGGTCAGGGGTCTCATTTAATCCCAGGAAAACATTAGAGTACGCGGTGTCGCCCCTCTTCAACAGTTCGCTTTAAAGCCACCCCTAGGGTCATCATCATCATCATCTCAGCCATAAGAAGTCCACTGCTGGACATAGGCCTCCCCCATGGATTTCCAAAACCGATTGGAAGCGGCTTGCATCCAGCGTCTTCCCGCCACTTGTATGAGGTCATCTGTCCATCTCGTGGCTGGTCTTCCTACGCTGTGCTTGCCGGTACGTGGTCTCCACTCGAGAACCTTTCGGCCCCATCGGCCATCAGTTCTACGTGCTATGTGCCCTGCCCACTGCCACTTCAACTTGCTTATCCGCTGTGCTATATCGGTGACCCCTGGGGTACTATTTTTTATTATTACTTCTTTGCGGGACTTTTCTTTGTTATCGGGTTCTTTTGGTCTATTCATTCCATATCAATTTAAATAAAAATACCGACATGTATTTCATTTGTAAAGTCTCTTTGTTGTCTCTTTCTCTCTAGTGAAGGTTTTAGTTACACCGAAATACCTCTTTGCCGCACTTTGTCATGCGAAATAAATAAAAAAAATTGTCTGTGCCATTTTCAGTGTAACTTGACCGGAGTGATCAGCTGGTTCAAACTGCAGCAACACTTCAAAACTGAGCATCCGAACGAAGACATGGCGCTGCTCTACGCTGATAAGACTAAACACTTGTGCGACATCTGTGGCACTGGGTTCAGTGTAAGGAACACTTAGATTTTCATACAGGGTTATTGAGGTGACTTGGGGGTTAGACAAGTGGCTTTCTAATTTCGTGAACGCCAGTAGAATTGAAATGTACATGTATGGGTTTGACATTAGCTAGCGAAATGTCATGTGACGGCACGTCACAGTTACTTAGCATTTCGAACCGTAAGCATTTGTAGAAATAGTAACGTTTGCCACTTGTCTAAGCCTGCTGTGCCAAGCCGAAAGGTCAAATAATCAAAATATAAGTTCAACTCATCGTGATAAGTTGTACTCATTTTTGGATTATTATCGTTATGAACAAGTTTTACTAAGGGCCATAGACTAATACCACAGAAGACATTAATAGTATTACATACAGAACGGACACTCTGCCTCCCGCCAATCTCGGGTTTCTCCCCCCGCTCCCCGCGCTCGCCCTGTCATTTGCCAGAGTTTGCAGAGCTTGGCGGCGCGGTTGTCACTCAAAACAAACATTGCACAATACACACCACTACCACACCATGTGTGTTTAATACAGATGTCAACTTGCGGATGTGGATTGATTAGTGCGCTATTGTATGGAGTGTTTGCCAATACAGAATTATAGACCGCAAACGTTGGAAGAAAATGTGTCCCAATCGGAAAAATCAAAACGGTTTCACATGTAGTTGGCGCTAGAAATTGTAATCAGTTGCAGTAGTAGAATTCCATAAACTTAATAAATAGTAATCTTTAATCGATCATAGACGTTGTCTATTATTATTTTAAATAATGTACGTTGTTCTAAAAACTTAGATTTATTCATTTAAATTCACACAGATATTTGAATTATGTGAACCTTTGATGTCTTTAGATGTTGATATTGTGTCCATAGTAAAAGTTGTTAATAGTGATATCTTTGTCATCAGTATCAAAGTGCAATATAATTACAAATGTATAAAGAAATTAAATATAAATAAATAAATATTTGTGGACATTTCCCACAACACCATCTAGCCCAAACTAAGCAAAGACTACTATGGAACTAGATGGCTGATAGAATACATATATACTTTTTTTGTTGTAAATATATACATCTATCTATACATAGAAACACCCAGACACAGAACAAACATTCGTGCTCATCACACAAATGTTTGCCCTGGGTGGGGATCGAACCCACGACCTACGGCACAGCAGGCAGACATACTACCAACTGAGCCACAAGGCCAGTCAAATATAGATGAATTAACATTCAGATTTTTAACTCTCAACCCAAAAAGATGGGTGTCTAATTCTCACGAGAGGCACAGATACACATCTGTGCCTCTTTATATTTGTGTGTATATCTGGGCATGGTAGTTCTCAAACAGATGGATCGATTTTGATCTAGTTTTTTTTGGTTTAAACATTGGATCAATGTTCTTCGATATGTTTCATCAAAAGCGGTTCAGCCGTTTATTTATATCTGGAGTTTTCAAGTTTTCTAAACTTACTTGTGATGATTGCACCGACCTAATTTCGCTTTTGGTAATTTAGTATATGTACGTACGTAATATATAAGATAATAAAATATTTGAGAGTAAAAGGGTAACATATCTATATACGATCCGAAATACGTTTGTTCGAATATTACTTGTCCGAATCCGTTTCATAGAATTGTCTGATTCCAGATAGTAAAACATCTGTAATCAATGAGTTTCTGATTCCATAAAGTTAGCCATAATTTTCATTTGCCTGTTTTATTGTACCCAGAAACCTGATTAATCACAAAAAAGTTCAGCTATCGTAAAATGAGCCGGAAAATTGTCAGGGATTATGATAGTGTCTTGAAAAAAATAAATTTCGTTTCGGGAAAGTGATGTTTGATAATTCAGATCATAGATATGTAAGAGAATAAAAGTAAAGCATAGCAAGAAATACTTAAAACGGTCTATACGTTGACTTTCTTTTTTAATCTAGTTTAGGTATATAAGTTACGATTTGTCCGTTTGTAATAACTGCATTTTAACAGAATATGTACGCACTCCGCGACCACATGAACATTCACACCGGCGCGCGGCCCTACGGCTGCGACCTCTGTCCCAAGCAGTTCCGCAGCTCCATACTGCTGAAGGAGCACCGAGTGAGGCACTTCCCCTCCACCGTCTCTTGTTCCTACTGCGGGAAACTGTTCAAGAGTAAGGGAAACCTGTGTTCGCATATGAAGGTAACATTTATTTAATTTCGCATCTGTTGTGTCTGGGTGTTTTTGCGGTTTACGTGTATTTACAACAAAAAAAAAGTATATGTATTCTATCAACCATCTAGTTCCCATAGTACAAGCTTTGCTTAAATTTGGTCTTGATTTTGTGTGAAATGTCCACCAATATTTACTTACTCGTATTTATATTATATAAATATTTTCAAGAGAAGTGATATAAAAAGAAATCTCATACTTTTCGAAATACAAGGCGGTAAAACAGTAACACTACGACTACTTGGTACTTTCAATTAAGTTTATCATCTATTTTTAAGAAATTCTGTATGGATCAAAGACTTACAAGACTCCTAATGCGATACAAAATATTGTTCCAAAAACTTAACACCAAATCAGGTGTTTGCTAATGACAGGTCACAAACGTCATTTAATCTTAAACGTCATCTCATCGCAATCACTTCTCAATTCTTACGGTGCCAAGATGGTGAACTGTGTTAAACAATCTTGTAAAAATTACAAACTTCTTTAAAAAACTATGGAAAACATTATCACCTTCCATCTCTAACTAGCAAAAATATATTTCTAACAGTATAAAAAGCGAAATGAAACAATTTTTTACGTATTTGTAGCGTATGTTCGTGTCTCACCTATGACCACGGATGCTCCAGTGTTTGAAAAATCGGGTCTTAAATTATGTGAAATATACGCGATGAAATTGTTGAAATTTATTTCATTTCAATAAATAACATTCGCGAATATTAGTATAAAAAGCATATATGCATTTCATTTCATAAATTGATTTTATTATTTATACAAATTACTGCAAAGAATTAGAGATGGGTCGATGTAATATAAGTTATCGATAATAATTATTATTTTTACGGACTTCAAAAACGAGATTATCAGTTAGCTTATATTTTTCTTATATGTTACCCGCATGATTTCGTCATTTAAATTGATTTAAAATTCCTTTCAAATCTCAAAATCGGTCAGTAGTTTGGTTTTTAAAACAAAATTGCGAATTTTGAAGTCGGTTATTCTAGTTTTGTAAACTATAATAATTATGATATGTAAATCATCATCATCATCTCAGTCATAAGAAGTCCACTGCTGGACATAGGCCTCCCCCATGGATTTCTATAAAAGCCGATTGGAAGCGGCTTGCATCTAGCATCTTCCTGCCACTTGTATAAGTTCATCTGTCCATTTCGTGGCTGGTCTTCCTACGCTACGCTTGCCGGGGCGTGGTGTCCACTCGAGAACTTTTCAGCCCCATTGGCCATCAGTTCTACGTTCACTGCCACTTCAACTTGCTAATCAGCTGTGCTATGTCGGTGACCTTTGTACGTGAAACATGGTATTTGATTTTACGATAAATGTTTAATTTTTTTTATTCTCAAACTAACAGCACCATGCTAACTATTATGTTTAGATTTTCTAGTTGATGCTGTACAAGCAGAACATTGGGCAGAGGTTACTTTGAATTATAAAATCATGACATTAATAACATTTATTCAAATTTAAATTTATAGTCCCATAGAGAAGTTGGAATCCCAGAATGTTCAAAATAATTTTAATTGAAAGTATTTAATATGGTCTATTATTATGGTTAATAATGAATTTTTGGAAATTTTTGGAGTTGAGAAATGTAGGGGGGGGGGGGGGGGGGACACAACTTTTTAACTTTAGCGAGCTATATCTCGCACATATCACATCTGAGACACGATAGGGTGGGGGTTAAAAAAATGATCCAGTCTTTATTGTATATATGAAAAACCCAATCTCTACTTTTAATTTTTTTGAAAATTTTACTACAGCATTTTGTAGCGGCTCACAAAACACAATTATGTATAAAAATTTGTTTTTATAGGGTTAATAGTCTCCGAGTAAAATGACTGTGACATACGGACAGACAGACAGACGGTCATGACGGAATTATAAGGGTTCCCCGTAGTTACTACGGAACCCTAATAAAACGATGTTTCTATAAAACATTACAAAAAAATTCAAAATAAAAAATTGGTACCTCTAATTACTTATCGATATCGATACTTTAATACCTCTTGGTCTATCTCTGGCTTAATGTCATTAGGTTTTTTTTTATTTATTTCAGTATTGCCAGTATATGTTTTCTCAATTTCCCTGTATCATTTGTATTTACCTATACTATATTGTTTGTAAATAGGTGTGAAAATTTATTTATTCAGTAAAATTTAATCAAATTAATTTGGTCCATTACTGGTGCTACGAATTAACCATTGACATACTTATCTAAGTATTGTGATAAATCCATTAGATTTCGAGAGGCAGTAATGTGTTAATGAATACGGAGGACAAAAAATAGTGCTACGTTATCCACAATGTAGGAACTCTGCTCTATTAAAATAAACATTTGCTGTTTTATCCTATTTTCAAAAATGAAGTTCCGAATGAAATAGCTGGGCGTGGACCGTTGCACTCCAACAAAAAAAAACGTAATATATGTTTACCTGACTGTCAACTGATGCGAAAGCAAAAAGAACCTTCGTGATCTTAACCTACATTATGTACACATTTATCACGCACACACACACACACACACACACACACACACACACACACACACACACACGTATGTTTCACCGTAGCATAAAAATATAGTCTTTCCAGTCACAATTACTTTGACTCTTATTCTTCTCAACAGATCATGCAACTCGAAGTCAGTGTTAAGGCCGGCTTAAAGTTTACTAAAATAAAATATGACATATCAGAGTCAAATTGAAATGAAATGAAGTTTATTGGAAAAAATAACTGCGAATGACTTCTACTGAGCTACTGAGTTATTTTTTTATGAATGAGGTATTAGTCGATTCATTGCCGTTGTGACATCAGTTACATGACGTCACAATTTGTAAATTGCATGTATAAACTTATTTAATAAATACTATCATCATGAACTGTATTTTTTATTTACAAAATAAAAATACATTAGATTCTTTTATAAAGTGATGAAAGTGGCGCCGCTGCCTGTTTCGCTCGCACGCGGCACCCATAGATATAAAATTATTTAAATTACTGATTTCATTTTTGATTTCAGATTTTCTTTCAGAGTCATAAGAACACTATTACAATGTATTAACAGTAGCTGTTATTTTATATGTGATATTTTGACCGTGATAAACGTGTAACCGACAAAATTTCCACGTTTATACCTAAATTTCGGTCAAAATAACAAATATAATAATTTTATAGTTTAAAAAACTGAAACAACAGACTTCAAAGTTACTATTATTTCAGTTATATGATTGTATGAATCTCCCATGGCCATTCTGACTTTAATCATGATTACCCGATCAAATCGGGAGATATCCTTTTCAAAGGCAACTTTGTAGATAAATTTGGCAAATGGACGTGTATCTACGGTTAAAAATAAATTTATAAAAAAATGAAGTGTCAAATTGAAAAAATAAAATTGGCCCGAATTTAAAAGGCGGTTTGTATGGAGATTATCCTTCTGGGTCCTATGTAATAGGGCGAATTCTGTGGTATGGATGTACAATAAAGTTATTCTATTCTATTTAAAACAGTAACAGTGTTCCAAATCTAAAATTAAGAAATAACTGAAGAAATGTGAAATCAAAGAGTGTGAAATGAAATAAAGTCTTTAATACCGTGTTAATTCAATGTTACAGTCCGCACTGACACATCGCACAACCAGATCAACCGTGCATTAACTCATAATAGCATCTACTTCTGAATAGCCGCAAATTGGTTTTCGGTTATTTTGAAATAATGAGGGGGGGGTATTTTAATAAAAAAAGAAAGCTTATTGTTACGTTGTTCACTAGGTGGCACTTCGTAAGGCCGCAAATGTCTATGACTTCCAATACGTTGTCAAATGAATAAACTGGTTTTGGTATAATAATATATGTGACAAGAATTTCAGAATATTTTTGAAGACAGAAGTTCGCAGTAACATTATGTTTTAACCTCTGAACCAAAAAGAGGGTTGTTATAAGTTTAACGTATGTATTTGTGTGTCTGTCGATGACATCTTAGCTCTCGAAGGGATGGAACGATTATGATCTAGTTTTTTGTTTGAACTTTGAAATAAGATTACATCGCAAGTGATTTAGCTATGTTTAGCGTATTATTACAAAAAATATAGCCTATGACAATCAGGCATATGACTATTCTAACGACAAAATCGAAATCGGTCAAGTCGTTTAGGCTGTAGAATCTCATATAGAAACATACATACATACCCACATACAAACATACATACATTCGAAAAACATAACCCTTCTTCTTGCGCAGTCGGGTAAAAATGTACAAAATAGTACGTGACGCCTTGTACCTCCTATGCTGCAATGCATTCGATTCATCCATACGCTGTGTGTTGAGAATTTCTGGGGTTTAGTTTATCATTATTGCAAAAACGAAAAATAAATAAATATTGGTGGACATTTAGGACACTTGTTAGACTAGGTTTTTCGGAAACTAACCTCCAGAACAATTATGCCAACCGCATAATATACATGAACTCTGACAGTCAGACATATAATTTTTTTTTATAAATATATACATATGATACATAGAAACACCCAAACATAGAACAAACATCCATGCTCATCACACAAATGTTTGCCCTGGATGGGGATCGAACCCACGATCTTTCAGTTCAGCAGGTAGACGCAAACAACTGAGCCACAAGGCCAGTATTCTTAGATGGATGGACACCAGGCCATGTGGGCATAGAAGGCAACGAAATTGTCACGAGCTCGTCAGGGCGGAGATTGAGAGTGTGCAATGGGGACCCGAACCTTTCTGCGGCATATCCAAAAGCCTCACCCATCTAACACTTGAAACCATCGATGAGAATAAGTCATTCAATGCATGGCTAACCTTGCTAGGGCTTAGACATTCCAAATAACTAATTCCAAGAAAATACTGCAGTATTTAATTAGTGCAGGCCTTGAAGAAGAACTGTGATAAAGCGGCAGTCACAATAGGTCGCAGTGGGTACTCACTTTTGGGCCGCTTTCACATAAAAAACAATCAGTTAACAATCTGAAAAATGAATTAAACCCTAGACGTTTTTGTGAGACAAAGTGATCCTGACTCGGACCGCGGCTGGTTAGAGGCTTCTAAATACACTATTCAATTCAATTGGTTTTTTTTCATATTGTATTTAAAGGGGAGACCTTTGCCTAGCAGTGGGACAGCATAGGTTAATAAAAAAAAATATCGAATATCCAAAATTAAATTTTAGCGCTGGTCTCAATAAAAATGGAGTTAAAGAGTTGGTGCGAGTTTTGACTAGTCCAACAACAGCCCCTTATACTAAGCCTTAGTAACTAATGGACAAGGGGAGATTTATCAGAATTTTATATATGACATAACTCTGTAATTTTTTCAGACTCACACTGGCGAAAAAAGTCACAAATGCGAGATTTGCGGCAAAGGGTTCCTGCATAAAGTGAATCTGAAGGAACACATACGGGGGGTCCATTATAATATACGACGAGTGAAAAGGGGGGGCACAAGGGAAGGAGTCAATGAGACAGGGGCGGAGAAAGCAGTGAAGACTGTAAGAACAGCCGACGAAGCGAATAATGACTTTGATTCTGATAGCGAATGAACTATCAAATCAATATTCACGATCTTTTGAATGAACATGATAAATGCGACATTGCATTAGAATGTACAACAGGCACTGACCTCGAATCTGTGACCTTACTGCGACTCAAGTGCGAGTGTGCAATTTGAAATTTGTTAGTTAATCCGAAATGTCAAATAGCTCTGAAAAAATGTCAAACGCAAGTTAGCGAGTGAGCAAATGATTTTCCATACATTTAGAACTTAACTAAATATCGTATACAATAAATAGGGTGGTGTAATAGGCCTTTAATAGAACAAAAACAAAAAAGGCATAAAAAGCACTATCCGAGTTTTTTTTTCCTTTTAAGGAAAGGCAAAGGGGAACGGAGCCCATACAGCATACGTCTGTAGTTTTGTTGTTGAAAGGTTATTTCACGGTTCTTTCTTATTTTCTTTGTATTGAACCCGTACGGTTAGCGCATTTGCCAGTGCTTATAGTATAATTAAGATAATTTGTTCAAGTTTCATTGATAAATCAAAATAATTTATGGAATAGTCATAGTTTTGACTCAGGTATGACTAGTAATTAAATGACTATAAATGTAAATCATTCACAAGTTTAAAGCTTAGTGTTTCTTGTGAGTACTGCAAATTGATAGAATGTTTATAGCTGTTTGAATACTAAATAAATCATCATGTCTGGTTGTTATCTACATCGTCAATTTCATCAGACACATCTTGCGTTTCCAGAGATGGTTGTATATGATGTGTCTCTTCGAACGATTCAGGAGTCGTTACTTTCGTTTTCTTCCTCCCTTAATCTTGAATCGTTTGACTATCTTCCTCCCTTACAACTGGCATTGCTTTGCTGGATTCGCTGGCATTCATAGATTTATTTCAAGTTCGGAATCTGTTTTACTCGACTTTGGCTCTTCGAAAAACTCTTTGAAATTGCCATTTATGGGATCCGTGTAAGGTGATCCCAATAATATTTAAGTAAAACACCGCACACACTATTTATGAGTTTATTGTGTGACACAGGTAATGCAAATTAGGGTTCGATACACGATACAAATGAAAGTGATTCGCGACGGGGGTTCCGCATCGCGCGGTTAAACAAGTGTACTCAGGTGAAGCGGGCCTGGAGTGCCTACGTGACCGGCGCGGCGGTCGCGCATCGCAAACCGGGGAACCCTACCCGCGTCTCGTAAGACGGCGCGGGACGCTCGCGTCGGTTAGGGCAGTTGCCATGCGCGGCTTGCTATTATTTATTAAAATACGTTTATGTGCTTCTTATCCAATTTCTTACGCTTTTGCTTGGGTGCATGAGCGTAGCACGGACATTCAATGATTTTTAAATGGCTAATCTTTGGTTTCTTGTTTTACCTCAATTCGTATGCTGATTTACCATCTAAAGAAGATGCATTCTGTGCAGCTCTTCGTGCGCATTCGAGTACATCATAGCGCGAGCGGCTTCGGCCAACGTTATTTTCTCACGTTCGCCAGAGCCATTTTGTTGTGGCGTTTATGGCATAATCAATCGTCTCTTGATGCACTACTTCTTAGCTTTCTCTTTGTGGAATTCTCCACCGCTGTCACTTAAAAAATATTTTATGACATTATGAAATGTAAGGTAGCTGGACCTTACATTCCTCTAGCATTAGTTCACTCTTTGAGTGGACTTTTGACTTCTGCTTCATGTTTGGCCCGACTGGCTTTTCGTGGTGACTCGTGGCTTTAATTGTCCACATACAAACAAAAGTTTACATGAAATCGCGAAACAAATAAAAACTAAGGACTAATTCAATTATTAGTCGCTGCGGTATCGAAGCATTCGAAGCTATTGACGAATGCGCGGGGGCGGGCGGCGTGTGACGCCATCCGTTCCCTCATCAACTACGCTAGATGGCGCTACGGATCGCGTAGGTGAGTGCTCTGCCGACACATGTACTTGGCGCGGCGCGCCAGGATTGTGTCGTTCGTTCATTTACAAAGATCGATTTCAATCATGAACTGATAAGAAAATGAACCGGGTCATATGACCCGATCATTCGAATGATTGTGAGACTCTGTGCTCAGGTCGCGACCTATCAATCTATGATTTATAATAAGAGTACATTTAATGTTGTATATCCTGTATACAAATGAGATACTTGTATCATTTCAAGTTTAATTATATATATTATCTGCCTATACAGGGTTATATAAAAACAATGAAGTCTAAACGGGGGTAGTAAAATGACACCAAATAAGAAATATAGAGAATTATATTGAAAAAATATTACGCATTATTAATATTTTACATATCTACACATAATTTTTTTAAATTGTGACAAAAAAATGTGCTGCTTTTTCCGGCTTGAGCCGGCTACGATGTTCAGTGATCGTATTGCCGGCTTTAGAAAATATCCGTTCACACGGAACAGAGGTGGCCGTATTGCACAGACGCCGTTCCATCAGTGTAAAGAGACGTGGATATATATGTTTTGTTTCGTGCCACCACTTTATAGGATTTTCGGTCCTGTTTAACAGAGGTTCATTGAGATATTTGTCCGTCTCTATTATTGCAGCAGCTGAAGAGCTTCTTACTTCCAGATGCCGTTTAACAGCCTCGTCAAAAGATTTCCAAATTATGGACGAGCTGCAGGGTTGGGTCATTTGTAACATTTGAAGACAGTGGCTCTGATAGGGAAACTGGATATGATGATATTTTTTGCCGGATGGTTTTCAGGGTGCTTTCAAATCTGATGTCGCTAGGGAATCCATATTTTTTTAATCTGGGATCTAGGAATGTCGCTTGGGTGGTAAGTCCCATAAAGGAAACCTCTCTAAATCTGACAGCTATGCCATTTTGCAATTTTAGGAGTAGCTCCTGCATTTCTGGTTTATTTGCTGCAGTTATTATGTGAATGTTGATATGATCACTCATTACTTTAACGAAAAGCATTATTTTTGACATCGTCACATAATGTTCAGCACTGACTTCTTTGTGATTTCATAAAAAAAAACAATATATCGAGGGCAGATTTTATGACGATCCAGTCATTGGCATCGATAGTATTAATACCTGGGTTCAGTATCGCAAGCGTACTGATCACAGCGTCCTTCACTGCGTCAATCCGTTGCAGCATGTCATATGCTGAATTCCACCTGGTGGGGCACTCTTGTTTCAGCTTTAACTCTGGAAGATTTACCTGGGACTGCATTTCCCGCAGTTTAGCTAGTGCGCAGAACTGCTCCTTTCAAAAACTCAACGATGGCCTTCACTTTTTTTATTTGCTTCTCAATGCACTCCAGACTGTCTTGTACTAATAAATTAGTTGTATGGGCAAAGCAGGGAAAATGGCGCCAGTTGGTGCACTTTACGGCTGCAACGACATTTGGTGCATTGTCCGTTATGATGGCAGATACTTTATTACTAAGGTTCTATTTAGCGACTTCTTCAATCATGAAAACAGCAATGTTTTGCGCTGTGTGCCTATCATCATATGGAAAACATCCAAGTAAGTATGATTGTAGTTCTGCAGTTTTATCTATGAAATGTGCCGTTTTTGCTATGTAACTTTGTGAAGTTATTTATAGACGTCTAACCGTCAGTCGTTAAGCAAACTGCTGCTGCTTCTTGTAATACTTTTTGGACTTTGTCCTTCGTGTCAGCATAAAGCTGCGGTATATAATTTGCGGATACGGTTTTTCGTGAGGGCGGCTCATAATTTGGATTAAGCATGTGGCCAATTTTTTTGAACTCTGTATTTTCTACCAAATTGAATGGTAAATAGGCTTTAACAAGTAGCGTCATGAGTTGTGCGTTTAATGCTTTAGTCTTATTTATGGAGATTGGTTTCTTGACAATTATGAAATTGCCCATATCACTTTGTTTAGAATATACGTTGTTTTCTTTCGGTATAGAAGCACTTAGCGTAGCCGAATTATTTGGTACAGACGTAGTGGTACATGGGATTGGAGAAACTAGTTGGTTGTCATTTTCGTGTGAAATCGTAAGCCTAGGCACCAACTCTTGTTCTTCGCGTATAGTATTTTGTTCGCTTTGATATACAGCATTTTGCGTGATTACTGTAGGATGCTTTAATTTTAAATGTCGTAACAATTTTTCCGTTGCACCTCCAACATAGCTGAGATTATTTAAACAATAAGCACATTTAGCCTTGTTGCTTCCTTTAGTGTCTTGAAATTTCTCTTTTTCTTCTCCATTAATTCTTCTCATGTCTCTCTGTTTGATGGGTTAAAACTAGGAAGAGTTTCTCACTACAAGTTTACCATCCGGCGCCTGAGCTGCAATAGCATTTCCAAATTTCCAAATAACTGTGTGTTCAATTGGAGAAAATGGTGTGCTCAGCTTGTTCTCTTTTCGCTGCTTCACTAGAACTTTATCCCCAGGAGCAATCTCTGATATTTTAGCTCGCCTTCTATTATCAGCATACTGCTTGTAGCAATCTTTCTTGTATCTGTCTACATCTCGTATTTCTTCATCATCTAAATTGTAGTCCATAGTTATTTCCGATATTTTTGTCTTTACTAAATCTTCCTCTGAATTCTTAGCACATTTCTATTCTGTCTCTCTACTTCTCCATTTGCTTGTGGCCATAAGGGTGTGGTATGTCTTAATCAAATGACTTGTGATTTTAAAAATTCTTTAAATCGTTCATCTCTAAATGCCGGGCATTGTCACAAACAATCGCATCCATTATTCCTTTTCTTGCTATTATTTTCTCTAGGTTTTTGATTCTTCTTTCTGCTGTTTGGTTTCTTAATATTTCAACTTCATAATATCTGCTATAGTATTCTACCACAAACAAGAGATAGTCACCTGATGGTAAGATAATCAATTGCCACCAGTTCCCATACTTTATTTGGCAACTTTGTTGTCACTATAGGTTCTGGATAAGTATTCTGTCGGACTAGTCTGCATCCTTCGCATGTATCTACCCAGTACTCTATATCTTTATCCATTCCCTTCCACCATACTTTTGATCTTAATTTTGCCTTCATAGGGTTTACTGAAAGATGTCCTTCATGACCCAGTTTTAGAATATTTGGTAATTTTTTTCTGGGAATTATAACTCTTGTTCCTCTCAGTATGACATTATTGATAACACAAAGCTCCATCTTTATCAACTCATACTTTCTTAAGTCCTTGCTCCACATGTCTTTTTCTATTGTTTGCAACAGGTTATTCAACTCCACATCATTTAAAGTAGCTTGCTGTATTTCATCAATTGTGACTGTTGTCTCAATCATGGCTATCAAAAGGTTATCTTCATTGTCTTCGGTCTTCTGTGCTAAGGTGTTTGTATTTAGCATTCTTGATATTGGATCAGCAATATTGCTCTTGCCGGGTTTGTATATAACCTTGAATGTGTATGGTTGCAGTCTGAGTACCCATCGTTATATTCTTGCGCTTGGCTTAGAATTTGATGAATAAATAACCTCTAAAGGTTTGTGGTCAGACACAATGTTAAACTGTTTTCCATTAAGGCACATACAAGTTTTCACATGCCCACAATGGCAAGGGCCTCTTTCTCCGTCTGTGAGTATCTTTGTTCTGTGGAAGACAATGTTTTACTGATGTATTTTATTGCAACTGGCTGAACTTGGTTATCTATTGATTAATGTTGAATAAGCACTGCAGCAATCCCAACTGGACTTGCGTCAGTTACCAATGTTGTTTCTGTATTCTTGTCAGTAGCTTAACGCTTGAGCTTTTGCGATCAGAATTTTCAACTTTTCAAATACCTCTTCATGTTCCATACAAATTCAGAGTCCTTTCAGTTTCAATTCAGTGAGATGTCGCAAAGGTTCTGTAAGGGTGTTGAATTTGGGTATAAATCTGGCAGAGAAGTTCACTAACCCAAGAAAGCTTCTCACCTCTACTTTGTTCTGTGGTGCTCTGAACTCTTGTATAACCTGTTGAGATGTACTGGTTGGTCTAATTGCTTTCTCTGAAAGATGATGTCCTAGAAAGTTTATTTCAGTCTCACCAAATGTGCATTTCTTCTCGTTCAAGGTCAGATAACTCTCATGAAGTCTATTCAAAACTTGCCTTAGTCTGAAGTCGTGCTCTTCTCTAGTAGTACAACCTCCAATTCTGATGTCGTCTTGACTGTTGGCAACACCTTAAATGCCTTGGAGTAGTTAAGATATTATTTTCTGAAACATTTCAGATTCACATCTTATTCCAAAGAATAGTCTTTTGTACCTGAACAGTCCAATACTTGAACTGAACACTGTTATCATCCGTGACTCTTCTTGCAATTCCAGTTGGTGGTAGCCCCATTTAATATCGAGTGATGAGAAATATTTACATCCATTGAGGTCAGCTAAGAGTTCTTCAAATGTTGGTAGAGGTACTCGCTCCCTTAATACTGCTTCATTAGCCTTCCTCATGTCCACGACTAGTCGATATTCCCCTTTTTCTTTTTTTCTTACTATGTGAGACGGTGAAACACATGGGGTGGGTCCAGTCACAGGTTCAATTATGTCATTGTCAAGCAATTCTTTTATCAGTTTTTCTTCTATGCCTCTCAGACCGAATGGTTGCCTCCTAAATGTCTGGGCTACTAACTTTACATTAGGGTCAATAGGAATCTTCAATTTATAATTTTTAAGTTTACCAACACCTTCAAACAACATTGGGAATCATTCACTCATTACAATATCTTTGGTAATAATAGATTTACTAGCCAAATTACCATCTGAAATATTAGGACCTAGTCTTAACAAACCAAGCTGCATTGAAGCCTCTCTGCTGAGCAGAGAACAAGATCAAGGTCCAGACCTTGTCCGTCATAAATTAAAACTTTAGATTTAATTCTGACCCCACTCTCAGTCGAGTACATACATTTTTACTTCAAATATTCCTAACTGTGCAATTTCTTTACCACCATATGAGTGAAACTTTTGTTTTTCTGAACCACAAATTTTCTTAAAAGTTACACCACCTTTTAATAACTCTTTGAACAAATTTCTGTCCATTATATTTATTGAAGCACCTGAGCCTATAATCAATCTACACATCATTTCATTGTCAATGAGAAAGTCGTATGACATATTGAGCAAAAGTCTCACTGTTTTCCATTTCCATATTCCGGATTTTTTCCGTTCGTAGGCCGTGTTTAATATCGGTTTGAAGTACGTGTTCAATCGATTCACACACTTTTCATACTCATTGCTGCCCCTGCCCTCCACAGCCTCATCAATCAAGGTGTCATATATTTCATGAATTTCTGGACCAGCTTGATGTAGCAATATTGACACTTTCTGTTTATCTCCTAGGCCTATTTGCCCTTCAATATAGTATCGAAAATTGCCCATCCATACCTTCCAGCGCGTAAAACTAGTTGCCGGGTCACCGAATGGGTCAAAAGGTGGGCAAACGCCCCCGCCGGCGTACTCCAAATTATGAGCCATCACTTTTAGTTTATATCGTGTCGTGCACTTCCACTCGCAGATTCGATGTTTCTTAACTCGTCGCCAATAATTGTATAGTAAATAAAACACTATTTACTTGTTTAATTACTTATTTATTTTATAGTCAACCAAAATACAACTGCCGGATTTAACCGCTGCATTTAATGAAGTCTCTGACAGATGTCATTCACTATTATTGTATACAGATAACATAAACTCAACAGCCAATAGATTTTTAGAAATTATTTATTTTCACTAACAGTCACTCATCCAAGTAATAAATATAAGTCCACGGACTTGACTTATATGGCGCGACAAAGTTAAAATTTTGTTGCCGAAAGTAATCACGCAATTATGCGGGCTTACGCTGCGGTAATATTAATTATATAAATCTAACTTTACATGAATGTGATACTTGATCACATTCGCATAGACTTTAGGACAATTTAAAAAAATCTCAGCAGACCGCGAGTTAATACGCTGTTAATATTAAAAGGTTCGAGGTCAGCTTGCCGTGGACAGAACCAGTAGTAAAGTGATTAATATATACTTACAATACAAGTGAGTTTTAATTGAAATCTGTTAAATAAAACCAGTGCTGATAAAGAGACGTTTTATTATTGAGAAATACCTATGTCCTAAAAATAGGTTTGGGGCGCTATGCTACACACTTAAACAAGATGGCAATTATGTAGATGAATGTTTGAGAAACCGCTGTGTGTGTGTGTGTAGCTTATGCCAGTTGAGTTTTGGTGATCAATATTAGTTCAGTTGTGCTAAGAATGTAGGAGGAACATGGCTTGTTATTAATTTCTGCAGCTTTTTTTTATTATTTCTAGCTCTTTCTAGAAACCTTGAAGGGTGAGATGTGGCCTTCAAAAAATACGTTAAATAAAATAGTAATAGCTTCGAGTCGGCTTTGTCGTTCAACAAATTTACTGCCGAACTTAATGAGTAATGTAATGAACACTTACATGTGTAGAGCCTTTAAAACATCGAAATATGTAGTGTTCAACCACCTATTTTAAACATACTTTATAATCATAAAATATGTTCTTATATCCAGTATGTGTTCATTTGTGGTTATTTAAATTACTTGAATGTTGACACTATTGAATTATACAAAACTTCGAAAAAGTTAATATTCTTCCAAAAAAATAAATATCGTACGGCCCTAAATCTACTTCAAATTGTCATTTATTGAAACTTCTTCAAAGTAGCGAGGCCCCGCCAGCGTAGCCAAAAATTGACATGTCTGTGAGTGTGGGCCACCCTAGTTAAAATCTTTCGTAATGAAACCAGTTTCAAGTATTGACATTTCTTCTACTTTTAAGAATAATTATGTTAAGCCATTCGGCATATTATGTCACATTTTAAGTAAATAGTTATACATCGGCAAAGTGAAGACTCGTTTTTATTTCACTTGCCAACGCGGACGCACATCTTCTTAAAGGCTCGATGACATAGGGGTAGTTTAAGAGCTGCTAGTCGGCGCGTTTAAAAGCTAGCGAGTAAGCGAGTGCCGATGACACGGGTGACAACACTCGCTCAGTAGCGAACTAGCTAGCGTGTTGGAACCACGTTTTGTTTTTTCGTTTATTTTTTATATTTATTGGATGAAATTACTTTTTAAAGAAACCTCTCTTCACCCGCTCGTTTATTTTTTTGTCAAGAATGAGATTTGTCATTGATTAGCGGCCCATCCACTAACGTTCATTTCTTCCGACTTATCCCGTCGTGCAAACTGTACAGAAAATCGACGGGATAAAATAAAACCGTTGAAGCCACTAAATAACCTCAATCCTACGGTCTTTCCCCTGACTTTATCACCACACGCCACCGCATGCGGAAAAACAATCCTTTAGTGACCATACACACGTTTAGGTACATTCCTGTCAGTTTGCATCTTGTCAGTCATACCGAGGGATTGCGTGTCTGTGGATGGTTATAATCCTAACATTTTATGAAGATTGTTGTCATTTAAAAGGAATGCGCGTCATTTTGAATTATCTTTATGGATTTAATCATTTTGCAACAACATGTGCACCCGTAAGCAACAGATTGCTATTGCTTTGAGTTTTATTGCGAGTGAATATCTATTTAAACTTTATTTTTAATTTGCCATAAGGCAGGGTGAGATTTGTAGGTACATATTAGTTCTTTTATTATGTGCTTGGGCACATTTCTAATGTCAGCTTTATCGTTGATTTCTTGTTGGGAATCCATTTTCCTTCCGAGACGACAGACACAAACAAAATGATTACAAACGCGCGCTCAATCACGCCGGACAAATGAACAGGCACTAACTTGATCACAGAGCGCGTCGCGTCCTTCACGACGGGAGGGGTCGCGGGGTTATAATACCGTCATTCTTTCTCGCTCTTGCAAACCCACTGGCGTTCATTCCGTAAGGATTGTAGATTCCGGCAGGAATGAGCGTTAGTGGATGGGCTGCTAATGTCAGATGCTTCCACTTCGAAGATTAGAAAATATGCAGATGTTTACACGATAATCATTATCATTAGAGACTTTTGCAAAGAAAAACGTGTCGGTGGAACTCTGCGATTCTATAATCTGACGCACTTCACTCAGGAATACAATGAAAACAACAACAACTAGTTCACTATCAGCTAGCAGCAATGATGACACACAGCTAGTTAACTAGCTTACAGGCCAACTCGAAAGCGAGTGGCGAGTAAATTAGCCCGGCTTTCTATTTGACAAGCACCTTTTTTACAATCGGATATTCAAAAGCAGATTGTAAAAAACTCAATGACACGAAGCGAGTTTACAAGCACTCGCGAACTCGCTGGCTTGTAGCTTGTAAAAGTTTCGTGCTCGTTTAAAAGTAGTCTGCTCGCTTAAAAGTAGCTGTCACACTCATTTTTTCATTTTTTCGAAAATTTACTACGGCATTTTATAGCGGTTTACTGAACACATCTCCTTGCCAAATTTTTATTATGTAGTGATAATAGTCTCTGCAAGTAAAATAGATGCGGCAGACAGACGGTCATGGTTATTTAATAAGGATTCCTCATAGGTATTACGGGACCCCAAAATGATAATATCAGTCGATTTACTTTAATGCAATTTGCAGGCAAGCAATTTGTTACAAAACAATTTCGAAACAAGTTGGCTAGAGAGGTGCGAAGATATAGATTGTAGCATCTATGTCAGAATATTTACTATCTATCTGGCTTAGCATGCAGTCTATTCAACGTCTCCGTAGGTAGTTTAAGAAATGCTTCTTTTAGGGTTCCGCAAGGCGTGGGTGGGCCGCGGGTGAGGTACTCCTCTAGCTTGGACAGCGAGAGGCGAGGCTCCGAGCCAAGCCGGTGCTCCGACATAGCGTCGTAGCATGCCTGCAGAAATATTACAAGTAAGTTTAGAAAACTTAACCCCCGACGTAAAATATGGCTGAATAAATTTTGATGAAAAGTTTGAATTTTATTAATTACACGAGATCAAAACTTTTTCGAAACATTAAAAGAATAGGTCAAAATTGGTCCATCCTTTTGAGAGCTACGATACCACAGACAGACACAAACGCACCATCCCTGTTTTTGGGTTGGAAGTTCAAAATTCAACTAATTCCTCTTATATACAAAAAAAAATTTAGATCAAAATCGGTCCATCCGTTTGAGAGCTACGATACCATAGACATACACACGTAAAACTTAAAACACTCCTCTTTTTAGGTCGGGGGTTAAAAAGCAAGTGTCACGAACCGAAAATGCACATCTTTTTGCAGAATACAATACACACCTACATAATTATAATAATTGGCTTTCTAGTGCAGTAAAAATATTGTGCTATATTAGAAGTATGTGGCAATTTTTTTAAATTTGATTTGTTCCCGCTTAGAGCAATTGCCAGTGTTCAAGTATACGTCAAGTTTCATAAAACAATATAGAAATGTTCTAGTCATAATCTGAGTCATGTATAGTCATTTTCAAATTTGAGTTTTGCTTTAGTTAAGTAGTGGCAACTTTACTGGAAGCTTTTATGGGGTCATTGCCCGTGGTCCGGTTCGGTGGTCCGGTCAACTGGACCACGGGAAAAAGACTTTTTCCATGGTACTGTGACCGTGCCACGGAAGATTTATTCTTTTCCATGGTCCGGTTAACCAGACCACGGATTTTTATATTAAACTTTTTTGTGATTCTAAGCGATCCTAGTGGCTGATACTAGGTTTAGCCAATATCATAAGTTAGGTTAGAGGTTTTTTTTTCGCAACGTGATACAACTTAAAAAGGCCAAATAAAATCCATTTTAAATCTTCCGTGTCCGGTTAACCGGACCATGGAAAAGAATAAATCTTCCGTGGTACGTGGACAACCGAACCGGACCACGGGCAATGAGCGTTTTTATGGAGTATTGCCGACAACATGAAAAGACACGTTTTGCCGCTTTCTTTCACTTACCCACACTCACAACTTGATGAAACACTTAAAGAATAAAACACCACCAATTTTATAGAATTAACATTCAAAATAACACATGTTTAGGAAAATAAAACGACAACATGTCTCCATGATGTTCTCGCCAAAACTCCTTGGATGTGGCAATATACACAACATGATACTTGATGACACGAAAACACAAATTATTCGACCAAGGAAGTTTTAGTGATAAATTTTTAATCTATGTTTGAGACAGTACGCTAATTACCGCGTTGTACAATAATCATGCCATCATTGCCTCTCAGATTTTGAACAAATGTTTTTTTTCAACATCGGAAGAACTTGATTACACACATCTAGAACATTCGCCAAATCTGGTACCGACCGTAGAAATAAAAGAGAGAAGAGAGTCATATTGTCATTTGAATCCCACTGCGTGCTAGTTAAATAAATATTAGAGGACATTTTTCACACAACACCATCTAGCCCCACACTAAGCAAAGGTAAAACTATGGGAACCAGATAGCTGATAGAATACATATATACTTTATTTGTAAATACATACATATAACACATATAAACACTCAGACAGAACAAATACCCATGCTAATTACAGAAATGTGTGGGTGGGGATCAAATCCACGACCTACAGCTCAGAAAGCTGACATACTAGCACAGAGCCACGAGACCTGTCAGTTGTATGATAGTTACCCGGAAAGCTGGTTGCTTGTCCCCATAGAAGCTACCCCGGCTACCGTGCATCAGGAGGACGCCGCGTGAGACCGCCCCCGCGCAGGAGTCGCCGTGGACGCACTGGTCTGCACGATAGTTGTACCGGCAGTGTAGGACAAACACCGCCTCAGTACGGTGCGAGAGGATTATGTTTATTATGTCCTGAAATCAACAATGATGTTTGCTCTCACTTTAGCACACGATACGTCTTTAGCACACGATACGTTGAATCTTATACCGGTTACCGAATATAGGAAACATGTGGCAAGAGTAAACCGTAAATATTACCAACATCCCAGATGTGTTTTTCCTTTGTTATGTATTGTCGCCTTATTTTTATTGTCCATTCAATAACCGACATATTAGATGATAAAATTAAATTGATAAATAGACAAATTAAAATAATGATGTTTGTAACATTGTCCTTAAGATTTCGTCTTACCGCGGACATATTTTTTTATCTGTGTTCAATTTTACATGTACCTACAATCTGAGATTTTATATTTAAAGTTTTTTTTTTATATTTAAAAAAAAAACAAAAAAATGATAAGCAAAAGAGAAGATCAATTTGGCTTCAGTTTAACAAATATGATACCACACCCATATATACAAATATACACGTCAATTTTAAATTCCCCTCTTTAAAAAGGTCAACTACTACTGGTTCGATCGTAATAGACTTAACGCTTAAATAACACATGTATACTCGATTTCATATAGGATGGTGCAGTAAAAATGTATATCGAATCGGTTTCATACGCTTCAAGCGTTTAAAATGAAGTCGAACAACTCAGTTAAACCACGTTCGAAAACGTCTATTCCAATACCTTGTCAAATGAATAAACGGGTGCCTATCGAACGTATTATGATAATTTAATTAAATAAAACCTATTAATTGGTACTTGGTAAACCTAGTCGCTAATGTCTTAGAGACTAGGTTTACTAAGTACCTAAGCAGTAGCGGCCGCCGCGTTCTGAGATGGACAACCCTGGCCTTCTCCCCTGTCTAGACATTGGCGGCGATATTCCAAACATTAAAGGCGGGAATCTGTTCCTGTACAGAAACATGAGTAGAGATTTTGACGTATTTGCCTCACCTGGTCTCCCCAGGGTATATAGTTCTTCCACGTGTGCATGACCGGAGTTATGTACTCCATCCATCCAAACTCGCGCATGCGCGTCAAATTCATCAGCATCACGCCTGAGTTGAGACCTGCCAGTACAAACAGAATTAGCATTACCTACTATTGCAAATTATGATTGTGTACTGAACACAACCGTATTATATTAATTAAATAATATAAAAGCGATATCCATGGAGGAGGCCTATGTCCAGCAGTGGACTTCTTATGGCTGAGATGATGAATATAAAAGCGAAAGTATCACCGCTTTTCATCACTAAGCGGATGACACCGTGAGGCGCAGCTAGTATTATACATATAAACTGCACGAATTGTGTCCCAAATTCAAACATTATGTCGGCAGTGGGTGAGGGGAATACAATGTTAGTACAAAAACTATCACTTTATGAGTCTGTAGCACAAAACAGAGATAGTACAGCAGGCAATCACATGTATGTACTTCACTTTTCATACCTACACTCGGCAGTCGCGCTAGGGGTGTCAACTTTGGCTTATGCACAAAAAACTATCGTGGTAGTGGCACTCGTATCTAGTTGATTTATTGTTGAAACAAATTATTGTTGAATGAAACAGGAAGATCCAATCCAATCCAATCCAATTCCAATCCAATCCAATCCAATCGGTCCAGTCCAATCGGTCTTTTTGGAAATCCATGGGGGAGGCCTATGTCCAACAGTGGACTTCTTATGGCTGAGATGATGATGATGATGATGAAACAGGAAGAAAAGAAATATAAACAAATAATAACTAAAATATTTAAATTTTAATGTTATTATTATATTACAAATTTGTCACAGAAAATATCTTACGACGATTTCGACATTGGCGAAATGCACTATTTAAATTTTAGTGTAACGCGGTCCGAGATTTCGCGTCCGTGAGCGATGTCTATGTGTGCGTTGCTCGAGCGCACTTTGTATGTAGATTGACTTCTGTACTATCTCTGTTTTGTGTCTGTAGTTCGACCCAAAGAGTATTGTACTATGTTCGACCATCTTCCGCCTCGCTCGCGCATACCAACATTTTTAAAGATATAAAATGACTCAATGAACTTTCGAAAATTTATGATGTTTTGTAGTTTCCTAAACGACGATTTTTCTAAGTTCATTCATTCATTTTATATCTTCAAAAATGTTGGTATGCGCGAGGGAGACGGACGATGGTCGAGCTACATGCTCTTTAATGCGTTATATTTCGAAATCTGATCCCTAAATTTAATAAGTGGCCAAGACAGTGTCGAGACACGCGTATAGTAGGGTTCCGTAGCTAATGCTGTCATTTAAAAGAAAAATTCTTGGCGAGTATTTTTTAGTTTAGACTACTTTGCGAAAAGGTCAATAATCTCAGTACTATTATAGTACTGAGATAGAATAGTACTGACCTTTTCGCAAAGTTGCGTCATCGCATCGTACAACGGTGCGACGTCGTTTTGTCGATGCGACGCCGCAACGCAGTGATGTGGCCTCGCCCTATACTCACCATATTTTCCATAGAAAGGGTGCTTGGCGAAACGCGGGTACCAGGCTATATTGGCGTTGTTATCTTCCAAGGCTAGCCCTGTGATCTGGCTTGAGTTGAACTGAACAAACTGATCCCAGAGCTCCTCTATTGGACCTAGGAACAATGTATCCGTGTCTACATAGATTAGAGAATCTATGTGAGGGAGCAGTTTCTGAAATCACAATTAAATTAGTTTTTTTTTAAAGTGGCCAAGGACACCCATATGGCAGTACACTAAGAATAGTAAGTCATCTTCATAGAAATTGGCCGCCGCCGGTTTAAATGTATGTATGCGTGAGTACCGGGCGCCGTGTATGCACGCACTTTCACGCACATATTATACATAATCTGCGGTGGACTCAGGTGGCGGACTCACTTTGTTGTCCGTCTGTCTGTCTGTCTGTCCGTCCGTCTGGATGTCAAGACATGTCCGGATATCTCGGGTACGCGTGAAGGTATCGTGTTGACTGTTGAAATTAAAACCATATATGCATATGCAGATCCATAGTCTCTTGCTGTAGGAAGAAAAACCTAATTTCTGTTTTTGTAAAAAAAAAAAGTTACAACCGAATATGTCGTAAAAAAACGCAACAAGGGAATCAAACTCAAACCTATGGGGTACTTCCCATTGACCTAGAACTATGAAATTTGGCAAGTAGCATTGTGTTATAGTACACATATAGGAAAAAATCCGACTGCCGACTGGACGCCACTGCCAAGCTCCAGGGTGGAAGGCATAACGCCGCTAGTAGAGTTTAGTAAAAGCGCAGCACACTTCTCGACACCCGCACCTATGTTGCTTCTCCGGCGCCAATAATGGGAACCCATTTAGTTGGTGGCGACTCATCACCTGCCTAGTTATTTTTACATGATGAGACGGAATTGGTCAGGTGCCGTTTTTTCATCCTGGTGCAGTAACACAGAGGTACTTCATTTTACCTGCTGTGTTAGAGCATCAGCCTAATGCCTAGTTATTTAGTCACTAATATTCCATCACAATAGGCAAGATCTGTTAATATTGTGCAATAATCCATCCATATAACCAAACTGTATTTTTTATTATACATTTGTAAAAGAGCTTCTCAGTGTTGGTTCCGGCCCCTCTGAAGCTTTTAAAGATATGGGCACCATCAGAAAGAATTTACATTAATAAAAAGCAAAAACAATATTTGAATGTACTGTGGGTGACTGTGGCCAATATCGCCTAAAGCGAATTATTTTCAGCTGAAGGAGATACATACACTGCAAAAACTATACCCTCCTTCTTACACAGTCGGGTAAGAAGGTCAATATCAACATACACAAACACCTCCCCCCCCCACACATTCAATATTGTGTTATTTAAAGACTTATTATAGGTTATACAGTACTTTCCTACCTATAAGTACAAAAAATCACTATTTTGTATTAAAATTAAAATCAATATAAATATACTGAAATACTATTAAGGCCCTAGTCGAGTCGATGGTACTTACAGGAAAGAACAACCTTTGTGCAGAACATTTCATAAACAGGTTCAGCCAAAAGTGACCCTCATCCTCGGGAAAACTAATTTCATGCAGCTCAAACTGAAACTGATTCTCTGTGTCGCTCCTCCATCTGGAAGATAAAGAAATTAACTCAGCTTCAATCCATGAGACATTTATGATTTGTATGAATAACCAAAGCGGAATCTTTGATCTATCACAGTTTGCAACTGAAGAGTGATTTTATATCCTTGTCTCTTATGTATATGCATTTTCTTCAATACAGTTAATTAATTACATTGTCATTTTTGTTGTGCAGTGGAAGTTTATCCAGACATCATCATCATCTCAGCCACAAGAAGTCCACTGCTGGACATACACCTCCCCCATGGATTTCTAAATTTCATTGTTTAACCAATAATGAGAGCATATAATTCTCATCAAGACTCATCTGGCATATGATCTAGAGCCTTATGGGGGTTCTTTGATCTGACTCTGTTTGTGAAAAATATGGCAAATGAAAGAACTGGCTATGCAGCTCAGTTGGTAATATGTCTGCCAGCTAAGTAGTAGAGTATCATATGTATTTACAAAAAAATGTATATAGGTATATATTCTATCAACCATAAAATTTCCACAGAACAAGCTTTGATCAGATTGGGCTAGATATTGTTGTGAGAAATATCCACCAATATTTATTTGTTTCTTTTATTTAAGTCCGATAAAACTATAGGTTTTTATTTCATCTGTCTAGTGGAAACAATACCCTTAGGGCTATTTGAGCAAATCTTACTACTATCAATCAATCACATACCTAGTTAATGTTTCATTCAACTGGGGACGTCGAATGTCATCAGCAAATATCACCAAGTGTATTGATGCTTTTGTAAAAATAAGCACAGATTTAACTACATTTAGAGATTCATTGAACCGATTGTCGCAAACAACAAAAGAGAGCACTATTTTGGGGCTTTTTATAGATTCTCTAGTGCTTGTAACCCTGAAATTAAATATTATAGTAAAAAAAAAAAAACATTCAAATTTAGAACTTTTTTAAACTTGCTTAAGACCAATCAATATTGAATAACAAAAGCTTTTCAAAATCTTTGCAAGCCTACAGCCAAGTATTGAACCCAGCTCACATTATTTTTATATGTAAATGGTATGGTCAATAAGTTTAGGCAAGTATGGTATTTTATAAACAGGAGCTAGTTATCAAATGAGCAAGGCAAGTCTGCCTAAGGACACAGGATTCTAAGTTCGGTAAATAATGGAAAAAAGTTTTATTTCGAATAGTAGTGAAAAATCACCTTCTTTTTGCATGCAACTAATTCTCTTTGAACTAATGAACCTATTTTGGTGACAATCCTTTTGGAACAAATCCATGATGAGGAGAAAATTGAAATTGTTGCTTTCTAAACTTACCAGTTAGAAGATTCAGGGTTATCATTTAAGAACTTATACCGAATAATAAAATATATAACAAAAGAGTATAAAATTACTAAAAGTAAAGATTTTAATGATATTCTCCTCATGTTAAAAACATTTTCTAACTTTTAAACCAAATAAACGCATTGGATACAATCATTTGACATAAAAACAATACAAGTAAAACAAACAAACAAACCACTTTTTTTTTTGTTAATTTTTCCCAGGGTTACCATTTCTACGTCAATTGCCGTGTTATACGGCAATTGGGGCCGCTTGCTATAAAAAACACGGTACACGGCAGAACATTGGTTGCCGTATCATAAAACAAAAAAGCGAAAGAAAAAATACACCAATTTAGTTGCAGCAATATACTTGCTATTCACTTTTCTACAGGCAATTGGATGATATTTTATCAGTTATTTTGTTATAAAAACCTAAGTCCTGAATCGTTTGATAAGATTTATATGGAACCACTTCTGAAGTATGATCTACCAAATACAAAAAAATCAACAAATTCAATGAGCAATTAGCTGAGTAATCGGTGAACAAACATAAAAAAACATACAGACCAAATTGATAACCTCCTTCTTTTTGGAAGTCTGTTAAAAAGAATGAAATTGGATAATATTGAGGGATAGAAAACTGTTCTTTTTAAAGTTTTTTTTAGTAGTAGTTTAACTAAGTAGTATAGCTGTTCAGTGACTATTTTCACTTTGCGTTTTTCACTATTTCAATTTATAGTTTTAATTTTAATTAAAGATTCGTTCGTTCATTTAAAACAACGTCTGAAGCAAGAATGAATGTCTTTGTTCGTAAAGAACGAGTTATAAATGTCTAAGATATATTTTTAACCTCTCGTGGGTGTCCCTACTAGTGATGTGGTAATATTGGTCCTAGAATACCAATTCTAGAGAGATGTATGATGATTAATCACCTACACTTGAAGCTTCAAGTGTATTCGATGACGTGTCTATGGAATGTGTTCGATTTAACTGTAGAGTAGCTGTTGCCTGCAACTTTATTGGTGCATTTTTTCTTTCGCTCTGATTGGCGTGTTTTATGATATGGCAATCAATGTTCTGCCATGTACCGTGTTATTATAAGGCAAGCGGCCCTAATTGCCGTATAACACGGCAATTGCCGTAGAAATGGTAATCCTGATGTCAGAGCCGTGACCAAAATTGTATAAGCTGTCAGTGTCACATAGTCACACACATGTGGCAGGGTTACCATTTTCTACGGCAATTGCCGTGTTAAACGGCAATTAAGGCTGCTTGCCATAAAAACACGGTACACGGCAGAACAGCCCCAACAGTACAAACTGTATTTGTACTGTTGTTGTATATCTTTCAATATTATCTGATTTCATTATTTTTTATATAGCTAAGGATACAAGTCCATTGACCGAAACAATGAATCTTAGAAATCAGTTTTTAGGGGTAGAAAACAGTTTTATCCTATTTGTAGATATGGGAGATCACGCAACAGCACTTCTTTTAAGTGTTTCCGTATAAAAAACTGCTTTTTATATGAAACACGGCAATTTTTGAAATTTTAAGCCAAAACACGGCAATTCAACATCCAAAACACGGTAGTCAACCAACTATTTTTTTATGGTAACCCTTACATGTGGACATGTGGTGTCACAGCCGGCGGTCAGCGGTGTAACAATTATTCAGTGCGAAAAACTTATTGTTTGAGTTTAGTGTAGTCAATTTGTATTATAGGTGATTAAAAAATGATAACGTCTAAGGTGAGCCTTTACTATAAGAATTAATTGATTTTACACTAGATTTGTGTAACTAGGTGTTTTTTTTTTTATCAGCATTAACGTACATCTTTGTACAGATTTATGAGTAGGTACTACGTTTTAAAATTATGCATTGTAATAGCATTAAACCATGTAATTAAATATATATTAGTAAGTATCTTTTGTTTAATGGAGCTAACTTTAGTCTCAATTTAATAATGCAAATTCCTACAGGGACATATACATATATTACAGGGATTATATATATATATATAATCGCATTCATATAAAATTCTTGTAAGTAGTAATTTTGTGTTTCAGCTAGAAGTGCTGGTGGATTTTGGTCCAAAGCCAGATGAAAAGCTTGTTGAAAAAACACTCGGCTCACTTCGAGCACAAGACGGAGTCAAGGATGTTGTATTTCGAGATGGGGCCTTCATGGTGGAGACGGTGCTGCCTAATCAGGTGGTACTCGACATGGTGACGAGGAGTTCTGGGAGGAGAGCTGTGCTGCAAGGCTTCGGAGGTAGCTACATCATTGGCACCACAACTCTATGCTGTCTTGTTTTAATTTACTACTTTACTGGAGCAATTTATGCTACAGTTCAGTCTCATATTGACATTGTATCGAATTTGGATTCAATTCGAAAACTATTTGTTTCTCGTTGTCATTCACATTCAGAATGACAGAGATGATGGTAAAGATTCTGAATCAAATTAATCTGACAAATTTTGAATATATGTATACATAGGTACAGATCTTTACTTGTAGTATATCAAAGAAATGGTTTGATTCAAGTAGATGCTAACATTGCTAACTAGGAAATGCAATAATCCAATGCAGTGTGTCAGTTTGAGGTTGCTGATATACAAATTAAAAATAATGCGTTTTAAACCTTGCTCTAGTTAATATTTGACTTTTTATTCGATCATTAGGGGGCCAAATGGGCTCTGGCAGCCCCGGCTAGTCACTGCGACCTTTTCAGATCTATTGTGACATCCCCTATTAATTACAGCACCTCTCCAAGTCCAATGCTAAGCATGTAGTCAGTGATGGCCTTGGCGGAGGAGGTTTTTATCTCATCGGGTGAGATTATATGTGCAGAGGCTCACATTCGCACAGGACATGTATGGGCGTTTTGTCCTTTGTGTGACAGAACCTGCAAGTGATGTGTTCACCTAGGCCCATAGTGTTTAGGTGTTTGTGAAGCTTGCAGTGTCCAATATCTGACTTAGTTGTATTTCCATTTTTCACCCAACAAGCAAAGCTACTGTACTATCGAAACTAGGTGGCTGATAGAATACATATATATATATACTTTTATTCATTTATTACGTAAGACTAATTTTGCTAGTTTTTGACCCCCCCCCCTGAATAATATTTATTATGTAAGAATCTAAAGAAAAAAATGAATACACATTTGTTTTATTGCAATGTTTATTTCACACACTTTAATAATTAAATTATTTTTTAACTACAATATTAAAATCATCAACGCAATAACGAGTATTGTTTACACAAACAAGTGACAACTAGTTCACAAGCGGGGAGTTCCCGGGACGTGCAGTGCGGCTGGCATGGGTCTCTTGCCATGGAAATCTTTTACCTATACACATCCGAGCGTACTTCGGCACTCGCGCGGTTGCCCGCGCTTTTCCAAAGTATAATTTTAACTTTGCGCATTTTTGTGATCTTACGTAAGAACTATAAAGACAAGGGGTAAGAGGGATCATCCCACCCCCTTGTAAGAAAAAATAAGACATGGTCGACCCCTCCCCCTAAATCGTCTTACATAATAAATGAATGGCCCCTTAGCAGGCACTGACTACCGACTGACTACCGACTGAGCTGCGAGGACAGTCATACAAATTCATTTTAACTTTTCTAATAACCCTAACCAATGACATTATTATATGTTTAAATATGTTATGATACGCGAGATACGTAGCTGCGCGTATTGAGCCCATTCTAATGTATTTGTGGTTCAGAGGAGGATTTCGTCGAGAGTGTTCTTGGTTATGTTTCATTAAAATCCGTTCAACCGTTATTTTATGCGGTTTTTAATAGTTTTCTAAAGTTTAAAAGTTTTAGTTTGTTGTACGACGGACGCTGGAGTGAGAAAATCCTGCATTGGTGATGATTGGTGACCCAGGGAGGATAGTAGATCGAGGGTGTGGCCAAGAAGAAAATGGCACGACGACATAGTCGAAACAGCTGGTAACATTTGGACAAAACTGGCGAACATAGCAGAACATGGAGGAGGCCTATACCCGAATATGGGTCCCCAATCTTTAGATTAATTTAGATCTTTGATTTTTCTTCTTTTAAGAAGAAAAAAAACGTACAATTCTTAACAAAGTTAACGTTTAGTAGTTTTTTTAAAGTAAATTTTATTACGTAAGTTATATATTATATAGTTATAATGTAGAAACCATGTTGGGAATAAAGGGGTTGTTTTTTTTTTTTATATTGTAATATTATGTTATCAGAAGCAGAGTCGGCGGTAGCGATGTTATCGTGCAGCGGCGGTGCGGGGACTGGCGCGGCCGGGGCCTGGGGCGGGGTGCGCGGCGTCATCCGCTTCCAGCAAGTAGCCGGCACGCTGGTCGCGGACGGGAGCATCGATGGCCTGCCGCCCGGTGCGCACGGCTTGCACGTCCGGTCTGATGGGGACATTAGCCAGGTATCCTTACTTATTTTATCTGTTGTAGCTTCCGATTGACCACCAAGGCTGCGTTCTCATTAGGCAAACAGTGACTGTTTGCTGTCTTCAGTTCACTACTCTATATTTTATTAAATAGTGTCCATAAATTTATGGAGTGCCACCCCTATTTTTCACTTTTTTTTAATTGTTAGTTAAATGATTGAAATTAAATGAATTGTTTTAATATTTTAGTGGTTCACGGAACACGTCTACCTGCCAAATTTCATGTATGTTATGTTGTTGTGTTGCTAGTCTCTGAGTAATATGGCTGTGCTGTGAAACGGACGGATGGACAGACATATAAAACTGCCTTGTAGTTACTATAGAACCATTGCATTAAATTGCACTTGCATTGCATTAAAAATGCATTGTAAAAACAAGTATTTATATTAAAACAAAAACATGCAACACAAACTGTAGAAAAGCTTATTTTTGCAGTCAAATTTACGATTTCATTACTTATGATAACTGTTGAGTGTATGTTTTTATGATAAAGCATTTTGTTTTATTTTTGCGAGACATGTATTATTATTATTACAAAAAATATAGCCTATGACACTCAGGGAGTGAAAATAAATCTAACGATACCTCGCATATCAAAATCGGTCAATCCGTTTAGGCTGTACGCGATCATATAGAAACGTACATAATGCCTCTGCCGATAGCTTATATGAATGAATCACTACATGTAATTGACGTGTATAAACTTCCAGGGTTGTCAATCACTAGGCCCCCATTACAACCCCTCTGGGGCCCGGCACGGTGGCCCGGGGGCCCCACACCGGCATGCCGGGGACCTCGGGAATATCGTGGCTGACGGACATGGACGAGCTTCCTTTAGGATCATCGACAATGTGCTCAAGGTAACTAGGAATATTTAGGAGATTTTGGGTACCTCCCACACTACCCCAGCGAGGGAACAGCTAAGTTTGTTCCCCAATTTCTAAGTCCTAGAATTAAACGTTGCAGTCGCTCTTGTTCTGAGGACACCCAGATTTTAAACCTATAAAAAAATAAACACTTAAATTTCCAGATATCGGAGATGATCGGTCGCGCCGTTGCAATAACCGAGCGCAGTGATGACCTTGGCCGCTCGAACACCCCGCACTCCCTGATAGACGGAAACTCGGGACCACCGTGAGTACTTTTAAAGGTGTAATTAAAAAAAAACTCAAAAAAAATCCTGAATAAAAAGATTGAATTAGAAAAACGCGGTTTTTATGGTGTAGCTATGAATAAAATTAAATTTCCAAAAAACTTATTGTGTAATGTATTATTAACACGCTTCATGCGTATGTTAGTATGTAACGGAAATCATTTGAACATCATTTTGACCCCCTTCAAAACGGCGGATTAAGTGTGTTTTTTTTTAGTTTTTTGAACTATTATACTTATTTAGTTATTCATTTTATACTTTTATCAAAACTTTTCAATTGTCTCAAGTAAATAATTTCAATGTTTATGCGATTGCGCCGTTTATATACCTAGTCTTGCCATAAATATTGTCATGAAGAAAAAAAATATTTTTTTATTGCAAATAATATTTATTACTTTTACAGTGTGTTAGTTTAATACATAAATATAAAACAATTTAAAATATAAAAGCTTATTCGAAGTGGTCTCCATTGGCTGCAATACAGTCCTTTAAACGTTGAGGCTAGTTATCAATAGAAGCACGCACTCTTTCCATGGGAAAATTCTTCACTGCCAATCGTATGGATTGTTTTAGGGACTCCAAATTATCATGGCGTTTAGAGCAAGCCATACTCTCTAAAACTGACCATAAATCATAATCCAGCGGATTAAGATCAGGACTAGACGACGGCCAGTCTTCAGCTCTGATGAAGTCCGAAACGTTCACTTCCAACCAAGACTGCGTGGACCGAGCTTTATGACCTGGCGCCGAGTCTTGTTGGAAGGACCATACTTGGTTATTGAACATGGTGTTGTTAAGGGGCTTAACTACCTGCTCAAGAATGGTATTTTGATACACTTGTGACGATGTTTTGATACCTTTTTCACAAAAATATGGCTCAGTCACTCCTTCATAGCTAACACCCCACCAATCCATCACTGAAGTCGGATAATGCCCACGTTGCACTCTGTCGACTAATTGGCAAGCTTCCTTAGAGCTTTGAGCATAAATACGGTCATTTTGTTTGTTAAAATGTTGCTCAATTGTAAAGATTTTCTCATCCGTAAACAAAATTTTTCTGTGACCTCCCTTTGCGTACCGCTTCAGTAGTTGTTTCGATTTTACCACCCTATTCTTTTTTTAAATTATCAGTAAAAAATGACCAGTGCGTCTCTTATAGGCTGCAAGTCCTAAGTCATCTTTTAAAATACGCGACATGGTTCTGGGTGCTATCTTCATCTCCCGAGATAAAATCTTTTGCTTTCGGACAGGATTTCTTCGAATTCTTTCCCTTACTGCTTTGACCACCTTTTTCGTACGAACACTACGTGGACGGCCAGATCTTTTTCTGTCACAAACAGAGGAGGTCTCATTGTACCTATTAATAGCCCGGTACACAAACATTTGACTAATACCAAGCGTATGGAGAGTTTTAAAAATTGCATTTGGCTCCATACCAACTTTGTGTAATGCAATCACAGCGATTCGGTTCTCTTTATCACCCCACTCCATTTTAATATCGCAAAATATTGTACAATGTATTGGCGCCAAAATTAGAAAACTCAATGAACAATCGAATAAAAATGACAGATTCCAAATTCAACTGTAATATCTTTCTTATTTTTAACTGTAACAGTATTTATGGCCAGACTAAGTATATATTTTTAATTTCTTATTATCCTCTCATAAATATATAGTAATATAATATATAAATATCTATCGCCTTCCCACATCAAGTTCCCACACTACAAGCTTTCTTTAGTTTAAGGCTAGATGGCGCAGTGTGCAAAAAGTCCACTTACTAACATTATATATTATCTATCTACCAATATAACTAAAATAACAGGCTCATTATTAATCATGAGGACTAGACGAGATTATGCTGCACAGCATTCCACTCTACAAAACTGAAAATCATACATCCCTTTGAATAGGAACTAGATGTCAAATGCGGCTACTGGGACACACTGTTACTCCCTTGACGACAGATATTGAATCTGTTGTTGATTGTCCACAGCATAGCATGCGGCATCATCGCCCGCTCCGCCGGCATCTTCCAGAATTCTAAACGCATATGCATGTGCGACGGAGTCGTGGTGTGGGATGAACGGGACCGACCCCTTGCGGGCCAGGGGCGGAGTGGGTGCTGCGGGGGCGGGGGGCATGGGGACAACGTGAAAAAACCGTGCTGTAAAGTGTAGAACCCTTGAAAATGCTAGGTCAGTGCACCCCCACCACAGAAAAGTAATATTACATTTGGACCTCGGAATAAGTAATAGTGGGTACTATTACACGCCTGACAGACCAATATTCTGTTAAAATTTTCTGTCTTCTTGTACATAAATACAATCACTCCTTTTCCTATTGGGGTATCCAGAGTATTGGGGGATCTTTCCACTTGCTAAGTCTATGCCCATGCATGTTCATCATGCGGGCATTTTTTACTATGACAGTTATTGTATTGGAACGAATTACTCGTTTGCTAAATTTTGTGAATATCCGTTCAACAGTTTTCATGTTACAGTCGAACAAATAAACAATGTTAACTTAAGCCGGTAGATTAGCACCGTAGAATTGGGATATCGCTTCGCTAATTTATTTAAAAAAAAAGATTTTGTGATAATTTTAGATTAGACTTAAAGCCTTAGTGGGATAATGCGGGACAGTGGGATATAGTTCGGACAGGGCATATAGTGGGACATAAATAATAGGGTATGACTACAACAGTAACAGTAGCATATAGCTAATGTTAGAGGGAGAGATAAATAGATAAACCTTTACTAAGCGGACTTAAAAGTAAAAAATAAATTGTGCAACAATGGGTGGTCTTATCGCTATGAGAAAATGGGATATGGCAGGGAAAATGGGATTTAACGGAAATGAACTTTTTTAAATCTTTTATATTCTAGAGAGGAAAATTGAATTGCTTTAAATTTTTGCCTTAAGGATAGAGTTATACAGAAAGAATATACTAAGCTGAAAGGACTTCACGAACGATTTGAAGTCTAGGGGGAAAAAATGTTCCATCTATTTCGTTAAATACCAAATACATTTTTCTATGGAACTGTTGCTTCTATCGTTTCCGGGGTTGGTTCTATAACTTATATTTATGTTGAGTATTATAGACTCTTTTTAGCTTAGTACAAACTTTCTATTTAACCTTGTGTGTAGAAAAAATTAAGTTATTATCGTATAAATTTGTAAGTTTTTATGTAAGTTGTTAAATAAAATTATTTTTATTGAATTTAGGTATTTAACTTTGTTCAGTAATATAATACACGATGCGTTCAAAGTAACACTTATATAAGTAAGACTCTGCTGAGTTAAATAATACAGGGTTAGGTATTACATAAAGTAATGATCAAAATCTGCCTTTTATTTTTATAATATCCCCACTCGGTGATTGTAGCAGCGCTCTTTGGGCATATCCTTAAGTATTTGAACAGTGCGTGAGTGTGGGCAAGTGAAATAAAGCGATGAAACGTGTCTTTTCATATTCTCAGCAAAACTTCATAGAAGCTTCCAGTGAAGTCACTGCCACTTTGCTGAGACGTGACTTGAATTGTGACTAGAACAATATATTATTTATGAAAGTTGAATAAACATCAATACTTGATACAGGCAAATCCATTAATCGCACGGGTCCAATATAGGTCTAATATATCTATTTATCTAGATACTAGCGTAAACATAAGATGTAGAATAATTTAAAATAGAAACACATTACTACACATAAGTATACCAGTTTATTTCATCATTTATCATGCATATCACTAAATTATAATGAAGGTCTGTCTTTGGTATCCTGCCTTATAACGTAAACAACACACTGGCGTCAATGAAAGCTCTTATTTTTTAAATTAGAAGCTCTCATTAGTCTCCAGTCTGCCATTTATATTTACAATATAAGACAGGTAACAAACACAGACTTCCGGTAACACTTTAATACGTTTGAACCAAAAGATATATATGTTATATGTAGATAGATACTTATTTCTACTTGCAAGTCTTATTTTTTAAATTTACATTTGTTTACAATATTGTATTATTATAATTAGATAATATGATATAGATGTAACACCTTATATGGCAGGGTGACGAGAGTAGCGCATTATTGAAGCCGCTCAAATATTTGATCCGGTTTATGACGTGCAATCATGACTTTTATTACTAGGCGAATGCTGTTGTGTGCTCATCTCATCACCGAAAAAAAATCATAGATGTCAATAAATTACTACTTTACTTTATATGTATTTATGTACGTAAGTTTTTTTTTTAATATGTAATACCTCGACTGATTTTCACATTTAAACTGACTGATCAGTAAAGATATAAAGTAACAAAAAAGATAAAGATGTTTTCCAGTGATTATTATGGTTCAGTACTTTTTTGACATAGTTTTGATTTGAGAAACCTTTTTTGTCGGCTTTTAATTTTTATTAACTATAGTTGTTTTACTAACAGGTACCGATAACTAGTAGAAGTCAAAATGAAAATGATTTAATATTACTAAAAGGCCTATAACACCATGCGATTTATCGTGTCCTGTCGGCAGGGACAAAATGGTGCAATTAATGACACGGTCCCGATCTCCATACACCCCAGACAAGGACCCGATATACAGGATCCGAGAAATTGGGTAGTGTAATTGGACTTCAAAGCTCAAATACATATTTTATTTCTTAACAATATAACTAACACATTTAATTTTACATTATTGAACCTAAATTGAATCTCGGGTCAAGCCCGGTCTTTTGAAGGGCGTCAGTGAAGCCAAATCCAACAAAGAGAATCCCATTTAAAAATAAATAATAATACAGTAACCAATTACTGTTTTAAGGATGATCTATTAAATTATTGTGACTTAAGGAACTAGTCTATGGGCTGAAGCTCCCACACAGTGGGTAATATTGGTACTTCATTGTGGGAGCACCAGAATGTGAAAACAGCACCTGCTAATTTTATGTCATTAATGAACGAATTTTAAGGCAATTCTAAAAATTGTCGGCCTCTTATGTTATATGCCTTAAGTATATACCTACGATATTGTGCTTATTAAATTGCAGTTTTCGTCTAAATGAGTAACACATGTATAACACCTAACCTTTAAAATATTTAGAGTACACAGTGTACAAATATAAGCCAAGCCAGGTCAAGTGGCCCTTGACCCCAAAATAAACCAAATAATATATTAGTGATTTTGTGCACGTACTCAAAGTCATGCACAGAATACTGCAAGTTTTTTACACTGTACTTTCATGGCAGAGTCTTTACTTATATAATTATAGATAAATACACATGGTTTCTGATAACACATTGATCACATTTTTACTAAATATTGGTAATTACAAACATCTTGATCACACATCCATCGTTCGTCACACAAAATTAACGACTTATTTTATTCAGTAGGATATTTTAACGAAATATGGCGTATGAGAAAAACTTTTATAATGTTATATACTAGATGAGCCGATAGTCAGCTCGGCCTGTCCAGTCCCAACAGCCCGGTATTCAGAACTTATTCGGATTCGGACGGAATCGAATCTATATCTCCGTCTCTGTCATTCTCTATGGAAATGACAGAGACGGCGATATAGATTCAGAATCGAATCCGAATGAGTTCTGAATACCCCGACAGGTGTGCTCACCAAAGAAAAGCACTTGTTTTTTTTATTATATAAATTGAATGTAACAGCATAGAGAATAGAAATGTAATAAACATGACACAAGTGCATTGGTATAGTAAACACTACTCCACTATTTATTCTATATCTGTGCGGCTTTCACAAAACAGATAGCGCTATCTCGTGTTTAGGTTGAATTTTAAAATGTTATGTTGATGAGAGTTATGGTGTTTAAAAGTTTATTCAACGGTGATCCTGTTTGCTTTCGAATATTATATTTTTTGTTATTCCAATATTTCTGAACCGATTATGATGAAACAAAAACTATTACCTACCCAGGACTCCAAAGAATTTTTAAAAAGCTCATGTCAAAATACATAAATAAAAAATATGATAAATATCAGAGAGAAAACCAATAAACCATAGTCAAATAATAATATCAAAAAATACAATACTAAAATCCAATAGTTAACAATGTCAAAAGTCAATATTAACAATTAATGCATTAGTCAAGAAACAATAATAAATTGATGAATATGATCAATCAATGTCAAAAATACAATAACGATGTCAAAGTCAAACAAACATGGCCCACATACATGTAGAGAGCGTTATTTTGTTAGTGGAGTTTCCCCAAAATATAATTCCATATTACAGGACTGATTCTACTAAGCCATAATAGGTGAGCAAAGAGTTTAAAGTTCGAGCCAACTAATCTAGGGCAAATCCATGGCTGCTTATTCTCTTGAGAGATTTTCTATCTGTGATTTCCAGTTTATATACTATATATCTGTTGTAAATGTTATGAAAGGCTATGAACGTGTGTGCAGAACTTCTTTCTTATTTAATATGTTTTTTACTTATAATAAACTTATTTTCTCATACGCCATTTTCATCTTTATAATACATAAAATTAGATCAGTGAAATAAAATTTAATATACGTGATAGATTAAAAATCCGTATATAAAATTTAATTTCTCTGATGCTTTGCAACATCGAAGTGGAATAAATACCTGTACCGTGGTTGAACACATCAATTAGCACAGATTTCTTAATCAGAAAGTGTTATATGGAAAGGATACCTAAGCTAACTTGAAACGTTTTTACACATATCTTTATGCCAACTTTTCAAGTAATATCTAACAAAACACTACTGATCAAATAACTAAATAAAAATAACATCCTCGTTTTTCGATGTAATTCAGAAAGAATTGGACTACCTATATATAATATTTTTGTTATTATAACTAGGGATACTACATTTCTAATGTGCTTTTGGCTTGAAGTTTCAGATTGATTATTTGCTAGGAATGTTTCTTCACCTCACCAACTGGTTGTAGGTGGATCTATAATCCGAATTTTTAAATACAGAATGTCATTTCCCCGAAAACATTTTTTTTCTTAAAAACACTATCATAATCCCGAATGTTCATTTGAAAACTCGTCTGATAACCGAATCGTAATATGAAAGTTTGTGTATGGTAAAAACAAACCTATCTAATAATTGATATGTCTAATAACTGAACCTTTGTAAATGAGAAGGTTTCTGGATATAATATAACACAACCTAACCTAACGAACCTTACATAATAACTGTTTGGGCAAATTAAACTGATGAGTAACAAACTTATGGAATCAGAAACTCGTGTTAAGTAAAACATCTGGAATCAGGCAATTCTATGAAACTGATTACGGACAAGTAAGATTCAAACAAATGTATTTCGGATTATAGATAGGTTACCGTTGTAGGTACTTAGCAAATGTTGAATAAATCTTTCTGCCAAATAAAAGTCATGCATTATATGTTTTTTTTTTCAGTTTCAATATAGTTTAAGTATTTATCATTGCCGTGACAACACTGCTCTTGATAAACATTTGTATGATAAGTACCTATAACATATTTGAAGCAATTTAATTTAATATTTCCTTGTTCTAATTAAGAAGCAATTTTAACACGTTCATTTAGTTTCAAATATATGTATATCTATATAACTCGCAAGTAACTTACAAAAGCACATGAAGCAATTTAAGTTAATATTTCCGTATTCTAATTGACAAGCACTTTAAACACGTTCTTTAATTTAAAATATACATAACTCGCAAGTAATATTTCTGTATTCTAATTAACAAACACTTTTAACGCCTTCGTGTAATTTAAATTATAATTCGCAAGTACTTAACTCAAAAAAAAATCGAACCTCACAAATTATATGAATAAATTCAAGCACTCTTAACACTTTTTTTTTCGTTATTTTTCTAACATATATAACTTGCAAGTAACTTTCTAGTTGCCCATATATTGATTTCGCTACGTGTTTTTTTTTTTAACACAAATTCGTTTTTTTTCTAAAACTAAATTTTTAATATTAGTCACAATGATATACATCACTACAAAAAATAATATGTACCTAGATGATATTAATCATATATGTACGTCATATTTCCCTACATCTAATGCAGAAATGATTTTTATGTAAGGTAGGTACATCATAAATTTAAATAAAATGTTTAATTCTAGGTACCTACAGACAGTAAACAATAAGAATAAAAGATTAGAAACTGACTACAAATCAACTACAAATAAAAATGAATCTATCTTAACAAAAAAATTGTGAAGCCCATTAGACGAAAAAGAAATATATATCCTTACAAAAATATTAACCTTCATGGAGACATCGGGTTTAGAAAGGGCATTAAATTATCAAATTCCGTCTAGACAAATTATATTAAATTTAAATACTAAGTCAAGCCCTTTTACTATGTGAAGAGCGTTCAAATATTTTTTCACTTCAGTAGCTCAAACATGTAGGTTTTGCTGCCTGTCTCACTCAGTGAGCAAAATCGCATTTTGCTCACTGAGTGAGACAAAGTAACTTTTGAATAAAAAAAAATCAGAAAGCCGCGAATATCTTATTCAGCCTTGGGTTAATCATACAATTCGAAACATTCACACTCTATCTCTTTCCCGCCATTAGAAAGAGAGAGACAAAGACCAGCCCTTTCGAAGTTCTGATTTTGAATTCGACCTCAAAGACAAACACGTTCGGAATTTCGTACTTACTAACTAAAGAAATTTTGCAAAAAGATAATTATGTCTTTTAATGTAATTTATTCAATTTTTAACTTATTGTTGTATTTATATGAAAATAAGTATTTACTGCAAATAAAACTGATATTTAACTGTAAATATTTATTATCTCTCTATATAAAGTGTTCTCGCTGCTGAAGTGAAAAGTTATGTGTGTTACACGAGAGCAACATTTTTGCATCTCGTGCCTTTGAATCCCTAGCCACACTCAGGATTCAAAATCAGCACTCCCAGCAAAAAACGACTTTGCTCTCTTGTTGCACAAATAACTATTGTTACTAATTACAGCTCGCTGGTCAACACCTATTCTAAGCTAGGTGGTTAACCAGAATTGAAAAGGTCGAAAAATTCAATCGTTTCGTCTTAAAACAACCGGTCTTCTCTCAAATCTAAATCATACTGTAACTATAAGTCAGTCACTTTCAAATATAGGAACAATCCATAGAAGAATTTCGCCATAAATACTAATTGGCGTAGTATTCACCCTACTTAGGAGCTTTCGCTTTCCTAAGTAGGAGTGATTTAATAAATGTAACAGTACCATCGAAGTGCAAAAAAATATTCAAAGAGTTGAAAGTTGAATTCGCGAAAATCCAATATATCCATAGATCCTTTTTTTTTACTTGGGTAGGTAGTACCTACTCCATACAAAATGGAACGTCTAAGATTTCGCTATGCAGACGTTGTTCTATCAGTTCGCAACTTGCTAAATTATTATCTTTTCTGTGACGCAATTCGGACTTGTTATTAATATAAAATTTCATCAGAATCCGATCAGAAATTTTTGCATGATGGAGTAATAAACATCCAATAATGCGTCTGCACAAAGTATGATATTGGTAGGATATACCTACTTAACTTAATCGTTGAATCCAACTCAGCTAGGCAGCGTTCGGGAACCTCGAAAGGGTATTCTTATCTAATATAAGGTATATTGTGCCTCAACTCCATAGTTTACGACTAGTGTGTATAACCAGTGATGACATATGGCACTGCAACGTGTTCACTCACTATGGGCCTTATAAGGAAGCTTAAGATCACACAACGAGCTATGGAGAGTGCTATGCTCTTAGTCTCTCTGCGAGATCGAATCAGACATTAAGAGATCGGCAGACGTATGAAAGTTACCGATATCGCACAGCGGATTAGCAAGTTGAAGTGACAGTGGGTAGGGCACATATCACGTAGAACTGATGACCGATGGAGCCGAAAAGTTCTCGAGTGGAGGCCACGCACCGGCAAGCGGAGCGTAAGGAGACCGGCCACGAAATGAGCAGATGACCTCATCCAAGTGGCAGGAAGATTGCAAATTAGCATCGTTATATGAGTTAAGCGTAACCCTGCTGATCTGATCTCTTATACACTTACATATCTGAATAAAACAGGCTTCTACCCACTTGACTTAAGATAAACGGCACGGTCTATGATAGAGCGCGTCTTTGAAGGAACTTACTCGCTATTTTAAGACACCCGGATTATATGTATATCTATCGGGGAAGACCCATACAGGCAGCGATTAATTCAAGCCTACCTAATGTAGATAATTCTCTACACATACATCTCTCAACCTTTATCTTTTCCGTTTTATAAACTAGTCTGTCACATTGACACTGACAAGTATATAACTTTAAAGGGAAAATATGAAAAATGGAAATGTCAAATCTTTCTCATCGCGTTAGCCGCTAGTTGAACGATCAATCAACGGATGAGTCGGGCTCCTCGTCCTTGTAGGCCAGGTGGAAGGCGATGACGGGAATCGATCCTAGTACCATACAAGAGCCCATGCCATAGAAACAACACGCGTATCCGCCGGTCACGTCGCGGATCAGACCTGAAAAAAAAATAGCATAATTTTAGATACTTATTTTTTTACAGACCAGCACCGATTGGCAACAAACTGTATCACACTGAGCTGGCCCTGTTTATGGCACAAAGCCTTAAGATTACTTTGCAAGTAGCGTACGAATACCTAAGCGAGCTTTATGCCATAAATAAATATTTGTCTATTGATAACAGATATCGCTAGTACAATTTAGGTGCACGATCTCCATATCACTGTATTTGTTCTTTGTTTCCAAATATTTCTTGCTTCCAGAGCTGGCATCTTCACCATTATGGCTAGGTCTTTTGAAAAGATGATGCAACCCATACTGAACGCGACAGCTAGTAGCATTGGTACCAATAAGATCCAGCACCCAGTTGTATACTGTACTAAACTGTTTTTACCAACCTGCAGTAGGAGGTACGGAGACAGCAGCAAGGCTCTGAAACATTCTGACCAGACCGTAAGAAGAGGCGATGCGAGCCGTGCCGAAAGCGTCCGCAAGTAGTACCGGTACCAGCAGGAACCAGCATCCCAGGCACAGCCCGTACGCGCCTACACGCATACAAATTTTTCACACTGGTCACGGTTGTAGATGAAAACTTAGACTTCAAACACCTGATAGGGCCTCGAATTTTGTGATCAAATTTTCATTTCAAAACAAACATAAAAATCTAACTGTCAACTGATCTCTGATACGAAACAATAATCGCGGAAATAAGACAGAGATTTGAGTGATTGATCAAAGCTACGATAACGCACACAGTATCACACAGCGAAAAAATTCTAATTCTATGGGGATTTACGGATGATTTTCGGTAAGGCCGTTTTATGTCACAATTTAGGAACATTTTTAAATAAATACTACGGGTCACTCACGTCTGTTTTGAGCCGAAATATCCGACTATAGTTTCAACCGCATTCGGCGGTCTTTTTCAAAGGAGCAGCACACACGTCACTCTCGGTGACGCGCCTCCAAGGCGCGTCACCGAGAGTGACGTGTGTGCCGAAAACCACGTTAATTTCCATATTTAGGAACATTATGACACTCAGTGAGTGAAGGTAAATCTTATGACATTTGGCACATCAAAATTGATCACACCCTTTTGGTTACAGCAGCCCGTATTCAGAACTCATTCGGAATCTATATCCCCTTTCTGTCATTCTCTATAGAAATTACAGAGACGGAGATATAAAATCCGAATGAGTTCTGAATACCCCGGCAGGTAATATATAAACTCAGTAAAAACCCGTCATTACCCGTCATAGGCAGTTAGGTAAAAACAGAAACTTACCAGAAGCTACAGCCAATGCCCACCACGACGTCAAGCTGGGAAGCGATAGAACTGCGATGCCAGCCACCAGAATACTGAAAACAAGGTCACAGTTGATTAAAGTGGTCCCGAATAATGAATTCCGTAGGTACTGGTAGTCCCTGGTGGTCCCTTTTGCAGTCGTCCTGGTGAAGTGCCAAAAAAAGAAGAAGAAAATGAAGCGGTGGTCGTTGCCGTTGTATGTTTTTTGAAAACTTCAGTAGCTTATTTCGATAATAATATGTAAATGGTGTATAATACGCTATAATGCTCACCTGACTATGTAAGCCTTTCTCCTGCAGAAGAGATGCAGGTCGCAGAGCCAGCCGAGTCCCAGACGTCCGATCAGGTCCAATACTGCGCTGATGGCCACCAGACGACCTGTCGTCACAGAAAATACGCTAACGGCACGGAGGATGACAGTAAGTTTAGGAAACATAAAAACTCCCGGCTTAAAAAAATGGCTGTACCGTTTGATGAAACTTAGCTAAGAACACTCGATCAAGTCCTCTTTCAAATAAAAAACTAGATCAAAATCGGTCCATCCGTTTGAATCAGAATCAGTTTTTTTTATTACTTTTATTATTTTTTATTACTGGCACATTAAGGTGTTATAAATTAGCTTGATATAACAGTCAAGTAAGTATCAAGTTAGGTACGTACCACATGCCACAGACATACATAGATACAAATGTTAAACTTATAACACCCCTCATTTTAGGTCGGGGTTTATAAATGCAACCGTTATTTAACACAATTATTTTATATTCACTTGTATAACTAACGAACTTGATGTTAAATTATTACGCACAAGAAATTCTCCAGAGTTTTTTTGAAGTCGGTTTCTCAGTTTTTTAAACTATAAATATTAGTTAAGTATTAGTTAGGATAGTAATTAGGTACCGGCGTGTGCCTTGCTGTAGCCCGCGGAGACGGCATATGCTGGCAGGTAGTAGAGCGCGTAAGGCGAGCCACACGACATGAGCGCTACTGATGCACACAGCAAACCGAACCGCCACGACTTCAGGAGGGACACGTCTAGGTATCTGGAAACAAATATAATAAATCCAATAGTAAATGTTTAATTTATTTCATGAAATGTTATCTATATCACAAAAATAGAAGTAACCAATCCGTCCTGAGCAAAAAAAAATGATATATAGCGTAAGTTTTTATTGTACATACATCAAACGCACACTTAGGTACACCAAGACAAATTCATTCCGTTCCTGTAAGCAGCTCTTTCCTACAACACTGCGTCAATCGTTGTGAACACATCGCTTTCACCAGCCTCGCTCATTCTATGCGCCTTTGTGCAAGGCTTGCACAATCGTGCTAAGCTGAGGAGGCTACAACTACCCAAAATGCATTAAAACTATTTTGGTTATCAGTGGCCAAACTATCGGGTGGCAGGGCTGGCAAAATGCCACGGGCCCCCGACCTGAGAGGGCCCCGGCCTCTTGGGCCGGGGGCCCGTCTTGAGCACAAGCTCAGAGAAATAACCTAAGTACTTTACAATTGTAATTACAACTGGCGCACGAACATGAATTCCTGGCTACGGCTTTGCGGAGGGAGGGCCCCATCCACAAAGAATTTGCCACGGGTCTCTTATGATATAGTTACGCCACTGTTATTTATTATTAGTAAGTAAACACATCACTTGAAAGTGTTTTCTTTTTACCTAGATATTTTTTCGACGCAGCTGCGTTTGGTGACAACGACGAGCTGTTCGGGTGGCTTTTCTTGTTTCTGCTGTTTGGTGGCCAGTTCCAGTTCCAGCTTCTCCTGGATGAGACGCGCCGGCAGCGGCGGTCGGATGTACAGAGATCTAAGAACAGCGTGAAGTCGATGTCAGTTAGAACTAAATTAGACTACGAGAAAATCCTGGTGAAATATAATATTACGACTGTGGGATTGGGCGAGGTAATCAATTGGAGGAAAGATTCAATAGATCCGCAAGAGTGACAGGAGGCATACATCCTCCACATACAACGAAAATAAAAATAAAACTACGTTATGTTAAGTACGACTCTAAAAAGATTCTATGATTAGGTACTTCAGCACTATGGTCCGAATTCCTGACGTACCTAAGAGATGATAGATAGGTATATTTATATTGCATGGAAATGATAATATGAGCCAGAAAAAAATGCTAGTGAAAGCTCACTACCTTTAAAGTTAAATGAAGGAATTTTATTTCATCTATTTCCTCCAGCTGCATTTATATAACTTTCATTTACATATCTTTAAAATTGTTTGACAAGATATAGCTATGCCAAAAGCATCGTTCTGTGTGCCTGACCTGCTGATTTTCCTACTCCTGGCTTTGTAGACGCAAGTGCTGTCGGTAGAGAGGTCCTCCACGGAATGCAGAAGAGAGGAGGAGCGCGTCGGACGGAGTCGCAGCCGCGCCACCTCGCGGGGCAGCCCTATATTAATTATTATTGTAAGTTCAATATATACATAATAATTCGTATCTTTTTTTTTTATTTTATTCGACGATAGACTTGCGCTTGACCGTAAACTCACCTGGTGTTAAGAGACAGTTACGGTATACGATGGAACGCGCTTGCCTAGAAGAAACCTATTCACTCGCGATTTGAAGACACCTAGATTATATCTATTCGGAAAGACCCATTCAGGAAGCGCATTCCACATTTTGGCGGTACGCACAATGAAAGTGGAGCCAAGGCGTATCGTACGTATCTTGAATTAACTAAATGAAGCTCAAAGTAAGGTGCTGCTGCTATCATATCGGCTAACTGTCTCTGGCAATAAATTGTATTGTCATCGAACCTAAAGTCGTCAGACTGAGCTTCAATGACAGTTTTGAATAAATGATTCTGATTCTTCGAAATAGCGATGAAGTTCACCAATCATTGGCTTTCTGTGTCTCCTGTGCTTTCTGGAAATGAAGTTCATCGGCTATACCAGTGTACCAGCTGATAAGGCCGCTGTTCAGCTCTTTTTTAGGTGTCTTGTATAAGCGGTGAAAGTACGAAAAGTAAGATTTTTTGGGATTCGTAACATCAGAGAAATTATCGTTACCTACGACGCCGAGCACGTCTAGACCCTCGGAATCTTCCGAGTCTGAGAGCTGGGATTGAAGCGGAGGGCGAGCCTGTGAACAAATTAACTCACATTTAATGTGAAATTGGTTAAAAAAGGCTACCATATTAATATTATGCCAAAGTTGACATAAAGGTGTCGCCAGATTTGTAATATACATATTTCGTTATTAAATCCTAAATTATGGTACGGTATTGGTATGGTAGTAGTAAATGTGAATACTAAGGACGTCTAACGGCAAACCGCGTTAGACAAGGCCGTAGCCTAGGATAGGATAACTGACAGATGTATGGTACTTCCCTGTAGAACCTGCATAAGAATACTGAATATATAAATTCTACAAATGATTTTATTTACAAATTTTATGTAGGCAAGGAATTGTTTACCTGAGGCATGATGTCGTGCAGGCGGGCGCTTCGCTTGGCGTCTTCAGTGAGCAGCGAGTGTTGCTGCAACGCCAGCTCCGTGTCTCGCTTGAACAACAACGACAAGCGGTTGTCCTTCACCTGCGGAGTCTCACTCTTCACTGGAACAACGACCGGCGGATGTTTTGGGTGAGTACGCGCATAAGTATATACTATTTCGTAATCCTCGTCAGTTACGGTTCAGCCGTCTGGATAAACTGTTCCACTGGGCGCAGGCCATCTATTACTTTTGGGAAGGGTAATGCCACAATGCAAAAAAGTTGGCTGACTTCGCACAGAACATATAATAATACTACGCATAGAACGGATACTCCTCACCTCCCACCAAATCGCGCTACCTCGCCCCGCGAGCTATTCACAGAGTTCTCTTCAAGTACGCGGTATTCATAGGATTTTTCTTTTTAATTTAAGTGAATTTATTATAAATACCGATTAGTGATTTTTGTGCAATGAACCCTTTCAACACAGAGGGTTCTTCTCTAAGTTCTTCTCTGGCAGGGTACTGGATAAAAAGCAACAAGAAAACGAAGCATTTCTTCCAAAATTATGATGTTTGGCAATTTTCCTACATTTCACGAGCAAAGATCAAAGAAACAAAGTAGATTACTCTAGCATTTTCAAAAGTACTTAGGAGACGTACATCTTCGAGAAAGAAATAGTTACCTTCCTGTATGTCCTGTAGCAGTGTGCTGTGCTCGGTGGTGGTGGTGGTAGGCGGGGACCGGTCGCCGGCCGCGCCCGGCACTGGCGCTGGCCGGTACAACGTGGCCGACACACACACGTGCAGCATTCCGCCTCCTTAAACATTGTCTCCTTGTCAACTACCATTGCATAATTTAAAAAAAAATACCTAAAAAAATACTTAAATTAGTTTATAAAAGGCACGGACCCCGGAGTCTGTGGAGATTAATTTTGTCAAATAATAAAAAACTACTATTGCAAGTAATCGATTACTATAACACTACAACTGTTGTAGTGTTGTAGTAATCGATGTCATGCTAACCAATTTCCGTCAATATACAGGTGCTACATGCGAGCGTGGGGTGTAGGTGAATCTTAGATTGGCTGGGGCGAGGAGTAGCCATTTTGTACATAGTACTAAATTTAATAGGGTGTGTTATAATCGCAAAACGACTGATAGATAGAATCTCACTGATGTGTCGTGAATACATTTCACTTGAAACTTACCACCTTTTCTAACCGTATATTAGTTTCGATTTAATTCACAAACGTTTGGCGTTTCACTGGAAGAATGTAATATAGCCTGTACTCACCCAAAAGCAATACAGTCCCGTGAAGTCCGTACATAGCTACCAGCTTTTCAATTAAAATCGGGAATACGAAGCTACCAGCTGCTGTCCCGCTCACACATATGCCATTCGCTAACGCCCTTAAATAAGACAAATATTAACAAGTAAAATATAAGTAGGTGCAAAAACAGGTGCATTAAAGGTGTTTTTGATTAATTTTATTGGCGATTTTGACAATTTATGTGAAAATTACCTCCATTATTTATTTATTTATCTACTGCTAGCTAACATACCTGTGCTTGTCAAAATATTGTGAAACGATAACTATTCCCGGCGTAGTCGATAATCCCCCTCCGATACCTGGCGGAAGACAAGATAAGAATAGTTTGGATTACTTCGAAAGGGAAGAATGAATGAATGATATTTATTGTCATAAAGTCACACTCGCAAAATTTTATACAAATTTAAATAAGTATAAAATAATATGATTGCTGCTGAATGGACTCGTTCAATACATTTTGTCTATCTTATACTGTACAAATAAAATATTTAAATAACATAATTGACTTTTTCACTTCAAGAAAATTACATGAAAACATGTTTCTGCAAGTATTTCACAACAGTAATACACTTCAATAACTCCGCTGTATAGGGGCTTCGTCAAGTTTGAATAATAAATTTTAGTTATAAAAATAATAATAATAAAATAATAATCACAATAAATAATATATGTATAAAATAATTGTAAAAGTAATAAAAGTACATCCTAAGTAATAGTTTAAAATAATATAATCATCGATCATGTAGTGATACTCGTAGTTAGATAATAGAAAACTGGCTACCGCCATGCTATAGATTCCTTACTGTTTTCCTCTACTGATAGCCAAAAGTCAGGAGTCAGAACTGTTATCGTATTTTCTTTGATTCAGAAATAAAAGCATCTGAATATTTACATACATGCGCCCAAAGAATATTAGATACTCCCATCCTCTTTTACCTAACAACCGATTTTCTCATGATGCGTACTTCTAGAATGTGTAAAAGAGACAAGTAGAGGAAATTTAACTGACCAGTCATGACGCCAAAGCTGAGCAGCAGATGCAGCAGCCCCTTGCTGAAGAAAGACAGCATGAGCCCAGCAGCACAGAACAGCCCTCCAATAAACACGACGGTACGACACGAGTACTTCTCGCAGAGAGCCGATGATAACGGTGCTGGAAGGAAGAGGAAAATATTAGTTTCTCGAAATGATAAGCTCTAACTGGTCACCAGTCCGCCATTATTGCTTGAAAGTGTAAAAAGTTTAAGAAACTGCACTGGCTTAGACAAGTCCGAAGTACAGCAAGGATCCAAGAAATAACGCTCGCCGAAAAGCTCAGGAAACTATCCACTTTCAGTACTCTGTTTGACTTTAAAAGCACCTTCTGGAACTATACATGTGCCACGTACCAGTAAGTCACAGCGTGGACGGCGCTATTAGAATCTAAAGATAAAGATAAAGATAAAGATAATTTATTTGCATACAACACGAGAATTTTATACAACAAGTGCATAAAAGATGTTACACTAAATTTAGTCGCTTAAAATCATGTTGTGCCGATTAGGCGTACAAATGTCAGGTAGACAGCATCATGCACATGCGAAAAATTATAAAATAATAATTATTATTATTTGTTATTAGATTAATACACAAACCAAAAATATCTATAATATGACAAAGCAGAAGCAATAAAAGATACACATAATGTCAAATAAAATTAAAATTTGTCATTTAAAAAAATCATTGATAGAATAATAACACTTCTGCAATAACAATGCCTTCAACTTTTTTCTAAATAAATTACTATTCTGGTCTCTTATTGACTTAGGAATCTTATTGTAGATTTTAGGACCCATACATACGATGCTATTTTGCATCAGTGCTGTCTTTCCTTCATGTACGCGCCGTTTGTCTTGGTCGCGCCTATTTCTTACAGTAGTATCAGATAGTGTGGGGAATCGCTCCCGGTTTGTTTTTACAAAAAGGGCCGTTTCTAAAATGTATAAACACGGAAGTGTAAGAATTTTATACTTTAAAAAATAGGGCTTACAACTATCTCTTTTTTTGAGTTTAAACATTAAACGAATACAGCGTTTCTGCCTTTTAAAAATAATAATTTTATTTGTTGAATTTCCCCAAAAAATAATCCCGTACCTCAAAATTGATTCAACTAACCCATAGTAGGCTTTAAGTAAAGATTCTATATTTAGAGTACGAGCTAGTTTGGCGATGGCATATGTTTGGCTACTTATTCTTTTCGAAAGGTGCTCTATTTGTGATTTCCAATTCAATTTTCGGTCAATATCAACTCGGAAATGTGCCTGTGGATATACACAAATTAATAATATAGCTTAGAGGGGTACATACATACTCACTTACTGATTTTATTATGAAAGTTGAGATTTCGTCATCACCAACACTTTTAGTGTTTCTAAGGTTTTGTATTATTTTGCTTATTTCTTGTGGCGTGCTTGGTGCCATGAACATAGAATCTTTGCTATGATTTATATTAGCAGTCACTTTATATCCTGACTCAGGGACCGGATTTATTTTATCTATGAAAAAATTATTAAATGCGTTGGCTATAGCTATCGGATCCGTTATATCTTCATTATCTTGTTCAATTTTTGTTATGGCTTCTTTAGGTAAATTTAATTTGGTACTATTTATGATTTGCCATGCAGTTTTTGACTTGTTATGAGATGAATTTATCTTAAAGTTATTTTGTGCCCGTTTAGTTAGAACAATGATCTTTCTAAGACGTTTTGAGTAATTAAGGAAGATACTTTTATTAGTTTTTGTAGGTTTCAGTCTATATTTCCAAAGTAAATTTCTTTTGTTTTTGCTACAAATTTTTATGCCACGTGATAACCACTTTATGGATTTATTAACTCTAATAATAACTATTTTATATGATAAATGATAAATAATGATAAATTCGTTTATTGAGATAAAAACAGAAAAAGACCAATTACAATTATCTCACACATATGGAAAGCACAAATTATAGTATAGTTTGAAGTTTGAAAAAAAGTAATTATATGCAAGATTTGCGTCAGAAAAGCTGTATAGTTCTTGGAATAAAACATTACTAAGACACATTTTAAATTTATTAATATTTTCAACAGAATAATCACGCTGCTTTTTCCTCCAGAATTTAAGTAGCGCGTTTTTATGGACTGGGAACTTCATTACTAAAGCACTGTGATCAGATAAATCTAATTCGTGCACTTCCGTATTACAAATCTTTTTACAGTTATATGCCATATTATCGATACATGTTTGGCTTGCAAAGCGAGTCGGTTGTTTCACCGCCAATTTAAAATTATGGCTTCCTAGAATTGATTCGAAGTCTGATGTCAAATTAGATGCTTTTAATATATTAATGTTAAAATCACCAGCAATGACGATTTGTTCATATTTTTTGTTACTCGTCATGCTCAATATTTTATCCAGTTTACATAAGAAAGTTTTTAAATTTGATGTTTTAGGTACTCTGTATAAACATATTATCAATAATTTATGTCTAATCAATTCTACGGCACAACACTCAAAGACACTGGTCAGTGTTTTTTTTTTAAATTCCGGAACCTCTCTCCATTCATGTCCATTCCTCACTAAGATACACGAACCACCTTTATTTGTACTGTCTCTGCAGAAAGATGCAGCTAGTGTATAATTAGGAACATAAACATGTTGCTCGAAACCAGCCATTATATTATGCTCCGTTATGCACAACACATCTGAAATAATACTCTTTTCTGCTAGTTGATCCAGGGCAATTACTAGTCTGTCTGTCTTGTTGATGAGACCCGCAATATTTTGATGTAGAATATGAAGGTAATTATTCACGAAAAAATGAGGATTTGTTTATATTATTATTGAGTGGTTCGATAACATCCTGATTATTATTATTTCCGTTGTTTTTTACTATTCCAGTGAAATAGTTTTTTAATGTCTTGAAATTTGTCTGCATACCAAGCTTGTTGATTGTACCAGAATTCCTAGAGAACATAGTATGATCGTATTTAAGTTTCCTGTTCGAGTCAAATATATATGCGTAGTTATGTGTTAAGAAGTGACTCTGGCTGAAGTGTCCTACGAACCATGAACTGTACATGGCTCTTATGATCGTATCTCTCCGTATGATTTAAACACTATCATCCAGAACTATATAGCGCCTCACTCACCAAGCGCGAGGCACAGTGTAGACAGCGCGGCTGGGATCCAAGAAGCAACACTCGCTGAGGAGTCCGGAAAGCTTTCCATGATCTCGACGTACAGTACTCCGTATGATTTGAACAGTCCCGCTACCCAGAACTGGACCATGAACGCGCCGAATACCACCACCCAGCCGTAACCGCCGTCAGGGGGAGAGTTACTGCAACCAAATTATTTACCTTTTATTAGTAACTTAACCAAAAATTTACATTTGAATTTGAAAACGAATTTCAGATAACTTCCGCTTCCACCACACATACATATTTTCTGCGTAGAGCTTGATGTATGACTCGATAAAGTAGGTACACTGTAAGTCGAAACTGATGACTGATGTCAGTAGGGACATCCTTGTCGGTAACGAAATTTCCCCCTATTCTGTAGGAGACATAGCGTAGATTCGTACCAATTTGTTGTAATAACCAGCATTATAAGTTCAAAGTTAAAACTTTATCGCATATCCTATTCGCGCTGCGGGGGGTTTTCGTGATTTTGATAACTGATTTTACCATAAAACTCTGTTGCTCGTTTCACTTCTCCACTTATACGCCGCTAAATAGATCTCAAGAGCAGGGTATTTTATTAATGAAAGGATCTACATGAGTATAACTTACTCGGTGGAATGCGTCGCGGGCCGCAGCCGGCGGCTGGCAGCGAGCAGCGGCCTCGCTGTCACCGACGACAGAGTCAGCAGCGAGTCCTCCTCCTGCTCCGTAGGAGACATCGCGGAGAGATACGCACCAACTTGCTGTAAAAATCAGTTTACTATTAAACCAATTTAGCAAAAGCTAACAAATGTATCTAATATGTACCGTTACCGTACCTTAGTTTTCGCGGGAAAGTCATAGAAACATGTTGTTGCTCTCTTTTATTTTCCTAAACATGTGTTATTTTGAATATTAATGCGATTAAAATGGTGGTTAAAATTCATTAAGTATTCGATCAAGTGCGTGAGTGTGGGCAAATGAAATAAAGCAGTGAAACGTGTCATTTTACGTTGTCGGGAAAACTCCATAGAAGCTTCTAATAAAGTCGCCATCACTTTACTGAGGCAAGACTCTTTGAAAATGACTGTTTACGTGACTTAGATCGTGACTATAACACTCATAACTTGTATTATTCAAGAAACTTGAAAATATTTCAATACTTGACACTGGCAAATCGCAAATCGCGGGGTCCAATACAAAAAAAGAAGAATATACACACCGTCGCTAGCGGTAATTCGAGGAGCAGGCTGGGAGGGCGCTCCGGGGCGGATTGCACCGATAGCAGCGAGCCGGCCGTGACCGGGGACAGGACCGCCTGGAACCACATTGTCATACTTGCACATCTTACCACGGTAATACTCTCGCGAGGAAGTGGGTGGGCCTTTAGAACATGACTAAAACTTCGCTAGGCCAAGTTTCCGGCAGCCTAGTCGGGAGACCGTCTGACTTGCGATCCGCAGGTCCTGGGTTCGAAACCCGCGGCACGCACCTCTGTCGTTTCGAAGTTATGTGCGTATTGTTAATTGCCGCCAACTTCAAACGGTGAAGGAAAACATCGTGAGGAAACCTGAGAGTTCTCAATGATCTTGAAGATGTGTGAAGTCTGCCAACCCGCACTTGGCCAGCGTGGCAGACTATGGCCTAACCCTTCTCACAATGAGAAGATGGCCCGTTCCCAGTAGTGGGACAGTTTGTACAAACAGGGCTGATAGAAAAAAAACCACGACCGCCATGCGTTTCAATATTCTCCTACCGCGCATTTATATTTTTTCACTATCATGTGAGTAGGTATGTCGTGTCAAAGTATGTTTGGTAAGATAGATTTATTGGGTAATTCTTGGGAACGAAAGAAAATGGACCTCGCTGATGCGACTTCGCCTATGTCTACATTAGTCCACGCTACGCCACTGCACCTGAATTATCAGATCTTTGATTAGAAATATTACCTGGAGTAAACACAAAAGATATTGGTGGATATTTTGACACACACAGCGCTAATTAGCCTCAAGCTTATCTATTTTTTTGTAAATACAATGATTCAAAGGCACACCCAGTTACAGAACAAACATATGCATGCTTATAACGTATATCGTGTGTCAGGATGTAAATCCAACTCACAACCTACAGCTTAGAAAACAGATAGTAGATCAACTGAGCTGTGAGGCGTAAAAGATGTGTATATCCCTGTGTCGATAAAATATACCACCTGCTGTGTTGACATTAAATTCAACAATTGACATTGCTGTGGTACTTCCCTAGCTATATTTGCTGGTGGTCCCTAGCGGACTTTGCAAAGGAGTCCTACACTACCACTACTTAACCGTTAGACTCGCCTACTTATCTGTAGTTAGAAATAGGTCAGCTCATCATTTTGAAAATAAAACCACCCTTCGTCGCCACTTGTGTCAGTCTGCCATTGTTGCTTGCATTATTTTGAACATTTTTGCATAATTTTTTAATAGAACGTAAGTGAAGTTTTACCTCAGAGATGGTGTCGGCAGGTAGGTCGATGGAGCAGGATAGAGGCGCGATGGTGAGTGGTGCCGAGGAGCCCAACGCCGGCTCGGCCAGCTTTGACAACTCCTGAAACCATAACATAATGTTGATTTTGTAATGGCAGGAATTTCACTACAGCAGCTCAATTTTTATTAAGTTTCCGTCACTTAGCTAATGGCTAGCAACTTAGTCTGGAATGAGAATTCTAGAGCTTAGATTAACTTAGATGCTAGACAGCCGGTGACGTTCTGATGCCTGAGTAGTCTTCTCTGATAGATAATCTCTAAATCGAGACAGGATTGGATCCTTCCAATTATGCATGCTTCATCGTAGATATCATATGTCTGTTGTTATCCTCCGAGAGGAGTAACATTAAATTCATTTTGTTATTTATTTTTATGTAGTAGCAAAAAAAAAACAAGTTCTTTATGTAACCACACAATTTCTTAATAGAAATTGATTTGAAAGAGCATTAAAACTGAAAATAAAATTCTAAAATAGTAAAGAGTGTGACGTAAACAAGTATTAAGCAACAAGAGTTAAATCCGCGAATCCGTATAACGCCAAGTTCTCGTTGTGATTCTGTTACGCAAATTCAAACCCTGACACAGTATTTTGAAACGAGTATTGTAATATTTTTCAACATTTTTAAATATAGAAATAGCCTGATTCTACTTACGACAAATCTGGGTCCGTATGGAATCTTGATAACATTTCACAAACAAGTTAGTTTTGAAAACTAAAAAGACCCGCGATATGAAAAACGGCTGAACCGATTTTAAGGAACAGCTGGGAACATTATCGATCAAATCTTCTATTGAACAAAAAAACTATATCGAAATCGGTCCATATTATACGCTTAGAACCGAAGATGCTACAGACAGACACACAGATACATACATAGATAGATACGGATATACAAATACGGTATACGTCGAACTTAAACATCCCTCTTTTTGGTCGTAGGTTAAAAATAATTTTGATTCATGATCATGAGCCTAGAAGGTATGAAAATCAATTTGAAAAATAAAATAAAAAATAAATATATAAACTGTGCAAACCTTGTTTGGATGAAAATGGAATTGTTGTGAAATATTTTCGCAGTTACTGCAATTTACATCTTTACTAATGTGGAAGTGCATATCTTCACAAATGTGGAAATGCGTGGTCGGCATAGCGGCTCTAATTGTAAAGCCTAAAGATATGAGCCTTAAGAATAAAACAGCCAAGAATCTCTTAGATACTGCGTATGGACATAAAGGCGTTGCTAGGGCGTAGCATAAACGCGTTGCGTACCCGCAGAAGTGTAGCAAAGGAGCATTGCTACGCTATGCGTAGCGTGTAGGATACTCGTAGAAATACAGCTATTATAACACTACGAGTAGCGCAGCGCGTTGCATGCTCGTAGAAATGTCGCTACGCTATTCGTAACGCGTAGCATACTCGTAGAAATGTAGCTACGATATACGTAGCGCGTAGCATACTCGTAGAAATGTAGCTACGCTTTACGTAGCGCGTAGTGTACTCGTAGAAATGTAGCTACGATTTACGTAGCGCGTAGCATACTTGTAGAAATATAGCACTGCTATGCATAACACGTCGTATGCTTGTAAAGGTAGAGCATAATGCAGAGGTGCAATGTATGCACTGGCTCCGTACACTGCACAATCATTGCTTACCCGGAAATTTGACTTTAAATTCGCAATCAATTTCTGAACTATTGTTATTATTCGAAAGTAGGCTTGGGCTCGAATCTCTTGTTTCATGTTAAGTGACTGTTGCGGTCTACGCGTTTGCCTAGAAGTAACCTTTGTAGTAGCGATTTGAAGACGCCCAGATGATACCTAGTCAGTCAAGCGTATTCCACATTTTGGTGATACGCACAATTAAGGTATTCGAGTTTGAGGTTTTTGAAATATCCTTTATAAAATGACATCGTTTTTTCGTGCTTCTTGCAATTCGATAGAAGAACGGACGAAAACAGTAATCCGTGCACGACCAAACTTGTGCTTTATATAGAAACTATTCTGGCGGGAAATACTGACGCATCTTCGAAAGGATTCCTAGCTTTTTGGTAGCTAGTTGACTCTTTGACTCGTTGACGAGCCAATGCTATGGTTTTACGTCAGAGTAATACTCAAGAGCCATGCGCGTGATACTTGGTTTTGCATTCGAATCCTTACCATAGCGTGACTTGAGTCTCAGCACGCTCTTGGTAATTTTTTTATTTGTATACCGCATTGCCTTAGTTCAATATTTCGTGATAGGTCTACTCGTAAATAATTTCGAGTTTAAAACTTATTAAAGCCGATTTCCGATGTGACCTTCCGAGACAGCCTTCAAATGACGAGGCCTTCTCTATTAGCTATGAATATTTTATGAAAGCATTATGTCTAACCAAATTTACTATGTTATTTACGATTTATCAATTGATATTGTATTTTGACGAATAAGTAAATAAAAATTTCCTGACAAACCTAATATTTAATATTAAACACTAATTTAATGTTTTTTAGGGTTCTGTACCTCAAAAGGAAAAAACGGAACCTTTGTTGTCTGTCTGTCCGTCAAGACCTGTATCTCGGGAACGCGTGAAGGTATCGAGTTGTATCATATTTCGACACTCACTAGGGAGTCAAAACCTGCGTTGTCGTGTAGTAGCCATGGATATAATTATAGCCTCATCCAAGAATAACCCGAATCGATAGCAGATGACAATGAAATTTGAATCGAAGACGCAATTCCTGGTCGACACAGGTAGCGATCTTTGTGTCTTCTCGCGGTCGTCACTACGTGATCGTCGTGCTCGGACTGGATATAACTTGTGTGCAGCAAACGGTTCCAGCATAGCTACTTACGGTTATGTAAATTTAAATTTAGATTTTGGCCTACGTAGGACTTTTGTTTGGCGTTTTGTTGTTGCCGAGGTTACAAAGCCAATAATAGGCGTAGATTTTCTAAATCACTATAACCTTGTAGTAGATTGTCGCAATAAGCGCTTAATTAATAATCTCACTTCTGTGACAACTACAGCTCGCTTAGCTAACTGTAAAAATGTATCTTCGGTAAAGGTCGTGACCGGTGAGACAATTTATCACAAAATTCTCGACGAATTTCCGGAGATAACACGACCAGCTGGTAAATATCACACTACACCACACAACACAGTTCATCACATACGCACCACGCCAGGCCCTCCAGTGTCATCTCCACCCCGCCGTTTAGCTCCGGATAAATTAAAAATTGCCCAAAAAGAATTCCAGTCTATGCTGGCCAATGGTACAGCTAGACCATCGGAAAGCCCATGGTCCTCCGCGTTGCATTTAGCGCCAAAAAAGAATAATGAATGGCGTCCATGCGGTGACTATCGCAAACTTAACGCTCGTACAATCCCAGATAGGTATCCGATTAAACATATCCAGGACTTTACACATAGCATTTCAGGATCTAAAATTTTTAGTACTTTAGACTTGGAAAAGGCCTATAACCAGATACCTATAAACCCCGCGGACATACCGAAGACTAGTATCACCACGCCGTTTGGAATGTTTGAATTTCCTTATATGACTTTTGGTCTTCGTAATGCTGGTCAAACATTCCAACGGTTTGTGGATGAAATGACCAGGGGATTCGACTTTGTTTACGCCTATTTGGACGATTTTTTAATATACTCCAGGAGTGAGACGGAACATCAAGATCATCTGCGTGAAGTCTTCAAGCGCCTGAAGCAGTACGGCATGTTGCTGAACACTTCTAAATGCGTATTTGGTGCTAAGGAGGTAACTTTCCTAGGTTACTCGATTTCGGAAAGTGGCACGAAGCCATTGGATGCGAAAGTACAGGCGATACAGAATTTCCCACTAACGTGCGCCAACTTCGCGCCTTCTTAGGTTTGCTAAATTTTTACAGGCGATTTCTTCCTGAAGCAGCTCCAATTCAGGCTCCACTACATGCGTTTTTGGTAGGGTCATTAAAAGGGTCGCAGCCAATCCAGCTCGACGACAAGGCCATAGCAGCGTTTCAAGCATGTAAGGAGAGTTTGTCTAACGCCGCCTTATTAGCTCACCCAGATTGTTCTGCTAAACTCGCCGTCGTAAGTGATGCTTCTGATAAAGCTAAAGGTGCAGTTTTGCAGCAGTATAAGGATGGTGCATGGGAACCATTAGCATTCTTTTCCCGCAAGCTGAGCCCTTCTCAGACCAGGTATTCTCCGTATGATCGGGAATTGTTAGCCATATATGAGGCTATCAAATATTTCAGGCATATGCTCGAGGCAAGGCATTTTATCATCTATACCGACCATAAGCCGATCAGTTTTGCATTCCATGAAAGGAAGAATAACTGTTCGCCTAGGCAGTATCGGCATCTAGATTTTATTGCCCAGTTCACCACGGATATCCGACACATATCCGGTAAGGATAATGTTGTGGCGGATGCCTTATCACGTATAGAAGAACTGGAAGCACCAGTAAGCCTTGAGACACTAGCCCAAAGTCAAGACTCTGACCCTGAGCTTGAAAAGCTTTTAAACGAAGGTTCATCATTACAGCTTCAAGAACTGCACATCCCTGGAAGTCAAAACTCTCTGTACTGCGACACAAGTGCTACAACTTCTAGGCCTTATGTTCCGAAGCCTTTACGCAAACAAGTCTTCGACAGCCTACATTCTCTTAGTCACCCTGGCGCTAACGCTTCGGCCAAATTAGTAGCCGAACGCTTTGTCTGGCCAGGCGTAAGAAAAGACTGTAGGGATTGGTCGCGCGCTTGTATTGCATGTCAGCGGTCTAAAGTCACTCGTCACGTGACTGCCCCGCTTGGCACATATAAGTTACCACGTTGTCGTTTTCAGCAGATTCATATCGATTTAATCGGTCCACTTCCCCTTTCGCAAAGCTACCGCTATTGTTTGACGGTTGTAGACCGCTACACTCGATGGCCAGAAGTAATGCCCATCGAAGATATTACTGCGGAAACCGTGGCAAAAGCTTTGTTATCTACATGGATAGCTCGGTTTGGTTGCCCGATGGTCATTACTACAGACCGCGGCCGTCAATTTGAGTCCGCCTTGTTCAAATGTTTGTCGGAACTGGCTGGTTTCGAACATAAACGGACTACGGCATACCATCCAGCTTGCAACGGGTTAGTCGAAAGATTCCACCGTCAACTTAAAGCTGCAATTGTCTGTCACGCTAATGACAAGTGGACAGAATCATTGCCATGGGTCTTATTAGGCATAAGATCTTCTTTCAAGGAAGACTTGCAAGCCTCCTCTGCCGAACTAGTCTATGGTGAGACGCTAAGACTACCCGGCGAGTTTCTGGAGCCTACTGTTAGCGGTACCACAGACGTCTCTGAATTTTCCGCTAGGCTCAGAACTTTCGCCGAAAAGTTGCGGCCGGTACCTACCTCTCGTCATTGTAATCCCAGAGTATTTATTTACAAAGAGCTTGAATCCTGCGATCACGTTTTCCTTCGAGAAGATGCAACGCGAGGTGCACTTCAACCTGCATATACTGGGCCACATAAAGTTATTAGTCGAGGGGATAAAGTTTTTAAAATCCTTTGTAAAAATAAAGAAGTGACAGTTTCGATTGACCGACTAAAACCGGCTTTCATTCTGTCCGTTCAAAATGAAGAAGAACCTCCACCAGAAATTCCACGAAACTATGTTACACGTTCCGGGCGACAGGTTAAATTTACAGATTTTTATCGCCCTTGACGGGCTCTGGAGGGGGGTGGTGTAGGCTACTTTCCTACACATATCGCATTTCTATATTAATAAATAATTATTATAATACAAATACATAAACAAACATTTTTATTAATATATACATACACACTATACATTACTATTTACATATATAATATTTCCATATTTATTTATTTACAGCGATATATACATTCTAAATAATAACACTTACATTATCTAAATATTTGTCAGTTGGTCGCTTTCGATAATTACACCGCGCATCGACCCTTACCCCATCACTATATTTTGCATGCCTATTGTGAGTGCTGCCGGGCGAGCGCGGTGGATGGAATTTGAACTAGACACATTCGTACCTCCACGCGGCGCACGCGCATTGTATTGTTTACGTTCCCAACTAATATAAGATTTAACGTCGTGATTTAATATAGACAAGTTTACATCAATTCAGTGTATCACTCCCATCACCACAACACACATACCCATAGAACGAACTCTAATATGTAGTTCTTATATAGTTCTCAGGAAATAAGAATGCCGGTATTCTTATTTCCTGAGAATTATAACATATAAGATCTCGTTTAACATACTCAGCAACAGTCAACTCAGACTGAAATCTAATTTAAGCTACATACATATAAAATTTTCAGATTTCAATTCAAGACTTTAATGTACTTTTTTATACATAAAGTTATACAATTTGTTACAAAATCATCTAAAAACATCTAGTATTAGTAATAGTAACATCTAGTATTAAATTGGCAATATAATTTACAAACAATACAAATTGACCAAATGTTGTGCGCGATCACGCAATAAGACAGCTGATGTAGGCATGATTAGACAGGTAATAAGCGCCCATTTCCAGAAACTGTAGGTACGAGTATATAAAGTAATATAGGTAGTTGTTTACTTGCTACCTACTCCAGCCGTTGCCGTGAGCGCGCACACCTCTCAATATAGGATGCTCCACCTTATGCGAATTTTGTGAGATAATATTGCTTGAGTAGGATTTTAATATTCTTATGAGTAATTTTATTTTTCAATTTAATTGGTAGTTTATTAATTAGGTTTGGTACAATATACTCGGACTTTCTTTTACCATAACTGTTTTTGAATCTTGGTAGGTACAACTAGTTCTCTTTTGGTGCTGATTCGTGTGTTTACGCAACATATTTTGAGGGTTTGTATTTCAGATCGAAAAACTATTCTACGAAAATAAAAACTCAACTTTTTGGTGAGTAAGTACTTATAAAACATATTGTCAAAATCGTATATACTCTTAATTGTTTCTGGGTAGAAATTACTTCCTCCTTTTCTGTGGACAAAATACGCTATAAACAATATACTAAAACGACTCGCTTAGCCTGTAATAAAGTATCTGCTTTGTATTACTACTATTATTGCAGGTTATTTTTTTTTAACCCAGTTTTCTAAGAGAGAGAGCAAAAGTCGATTATGTTTCTCTTAACAGTGCTTGATGAGTCATGAAGAGGCAGGTACAGGTAAGGTTCGTGGTCTGACTCACCCGTGCCCTATCACGGAACATAACCTTGGTGACGTTATTGCGTTGCGCTATACAAAAGAAAATAGAGAGTGAATGAGTGAGTGACTATATTGGTACTAAAACCACTGAATGAGAGGTTAGCGGTTGAGTGTCAATTTGTGAATAGGTCGATTTGTATCCAAACCTCTACTCTTTAGGTTCATAAAGACCACATCCTCATCTACAGCTAGCACGAAAGTGAAAGTACCTAAATGTATCTATTAGATATGTTTGACGGCAAAATTTTTATCTACTAGTTTATGTTTGTTGTACTTTGCTCGATCATATAAAATTCCGAAACAGTGTAAATTTCGGAGCTTTTTTCCATGTGATGTTCGTGCTAAAGCTCAAAATTAAATGAAAATTGTACGTATAAGAAGACAGATTTATTATACAGATATTTTCGCGGTTAATTTTTTGATACAAATCAGTTTTGGTTTAATTAAGAAATTAAAACTGTTAACGCGGAGCGTCTCGCAATACAATCAATACAATGACAATTACAGTGCAATAACTTAATTGTGGCAACTTAATCGAAAAACGATCTTTCCCAGGCAACCTTTAGATGAAGATGCAAAAGAACGAAACGAGACGAGGCGTGAGATAGGCGAAACAGAAAGGAAAAGGATAATAAAATGAAACTAGAATAGAAGGTAACGTTAATGTACGCAATTTCGTACGAAACATATGAAATTGTTCATGCTAGACCTAACTTTATCCCAATACAAAGGAAGATGTCCGTGTACTGATGCCAGCGAGAAAAGGTAGACGACCTCGCCGCTGGGTCGATACCGCCTGTCTGGATGTCTGCTAGAATATTCTAGTGTATTCAACATGGCACTTGTATCATTTTTATCCGACTGCGTAAGAAGGAGGGTTATGTTTTTCAAGTGTATGTATGTATGTATGTTTCTATATGACAGCCTGCAGTCTAAAAGGCTTGACCGATTTTTTATACATACACTCGAAAACCATAACCTTCCTTCTAACGCAGTCGGGTTAAAATAAGGCTTCGCGGATCTTATAGTAGATAAAAACGGGTTTTCTGCACTGGTTTCACTGTTGGAAAGTAAATACAATCGTTGTCGCGCGATCTCCCATACAAATAGGAGAAAAATGTTTTCTACCCTTAAATATGAATATATTTAAGTTTTCAATTTTTCAATAATTCTTTTTTATCTGATTGAAATCATAAATGTGTATGCATACTGTTTGTTTTTAAGATATCATTATTAAAAATATTGTAATTTCAAAAATAGCAAACCTTAGAGGTATAATCATTAATGGTTCCAATCATATAAAAACATTTTCTGATGACTGCTAGAATGTGGAATATGCTTCCTGAGTGGGTCTTTCCCGATATATATAATCTGGGTGTCTTTAAATCGTGAGTGAATTGGTTTCTTCTAGGTAAGCGCGCTCCATCGTAGACCGCAACGGCGCTTAACATCAGGCGAGTTGGCGGTCAAGTGCGAACCTATTTCTACATTAAAAAAAAAAACAATAGCGCACTCGGATAATATTTAGGGGGTAGAACAGTTTTCTCCTATTGTATGAAAAACTCATACTACCTAATTTACTGGCAAAAGATCGTGGGACGTTTCTCTTAATAGGACAGTACTGGCGCAGCGTAGGATGACTATAGCCACAAGGTGGACAGAAGGCTCATAAAAGTAGCAGGAAGGTGCTGTATGCAAGCTGCTTCCAGCCGATCTTTTTGGAAATAAATGGGGAGGCCTATGTCCCTATGGACATAGGCCTCCCCATTTGGACCTGGCCTATGGCCTATGGAGATGACGATGAACACCTGGCATTTCATTATCAGCGTGGAAAAACGTATTCCGGCGATAACGTCACATAATGGTAGTTCCTATTTATTATTCATAGTACATTCCGTAAAGATTTCTATTGCGTATTCAATTTTAAAATAGAACAGCTGCGTGTTTTAAATTGAATCAACTGCGAGGTTCAAACGAATCGATTGTGCGGTACCAGGCTGTAACCTCCCTTGACATGGACTTGATGTATGCTACACAGTAAGGGTACTATACCGCAAGGACCTAAATTGTACTACCACTATACGACTACTACTAAGAAGTCATGACGCTGGGTTGTGACTTCTGATCTTCTTAACCTCAATAGAATACCTTGATAATTTTTTAATAGACTACAAAAAAATTATACGCTACAGATTTCTAACCTCCTCTTTCGAAGTCGGTTAAAATTAAGGAGGTTCTTAAGTAAGTTGTATTTTTAACCGACTTCCAAAAAGAAGGAGGTTCTTAGTTTGACTATGTTTTTTTGTTTGTTTGATACCCGATTACTCTGCCATTTATAATTTGTTTTTAATGGTTCTTATTTTGTTTGGTAGGACTTTAGCTATATACCTCAGAGGTGTTCTCGTATACTTTTTTATCAAATTTGGTTTTGGTTTGGTTTTTATAATAAAATATCTGTAAAAATGTCATCCATATAAATGAATTGCATATTTTGAAGTCGGTTTTAATTCAGTTTTTTTAACTATAATGAATTCTGAGGTAAAAATTTATACTATTGTAAATTTGTTACCTCAGAATTCATTATAGTGTCATCAATTAATCAATTACCAATTTAGGAAATTGAAAAAAAAACAATTTCCTAAATTGGTAATTGATTAATTGATGACACTATGAACTATTCACTATCGGTGAAGGTCGTCCTATGACGACCTTCACCGAGCTGGTTTGCACAACCTAACGTTTGCATATTCTATGGGCTTCATACTGTCGATTGGTATGGAATTTGTCTATTAACAAAAACCAGTGATAAGTTAAAAAAAAATAAAAAAAAACATTTTGGACTGAATTTTTTTAGACAACCCATTTGCAATATATTTATTGACATATTTAATTGAATATAAAATACTTTTCATCCATTAACCAACTCGGTGAAGGTCGTCCTATAGCGGGCTATAGCGGGATCTTAGACAATAATATATTTTCAGATTGATCTCTTAGACATAGAATAATACTCCACAACAGAATTGCAACTTTTGTCAGTCTGATGAATGACTTTTATCACATTTGACGTCTAATTTGACGTCGCAGATTATATGATTTTTTTTAATTTTTATAAATCTATCTATGCTTTTTTTATAAATATAGGTACGCTCTTTTTTTGTAACATTATATACTATTGTTCGAGAGCGTGCTGATTGAAGTTGGTTGTTTCAGTTCTTTAAACTTTAATTTAATAAAAAAACAGTTATTAAATATTTCATGTAATAAGAATTGTTTAAAGGATAAAATACGAATTAATCTGCCAGTAAACGAGATGCTTACCTATATGTATAAACAAAAATTTGGTGAGGTGAATGCTCGTCCTTTCCGCGAAACAAATCATTTGAATTTGTGTGGCGCACGTGGCAGATGACGTCATCGTACATGACAGTGTGGTCTCTGATTAACATTTATTTATTTAAGACCACCGACATTTACATTAGGTCTTACGACTAAATCGCAACAATGGAGCATGTAAAATATAAAATTCTATGTAGTTCTATTGATATTTTATATTATTTATATTCTATTCTATGGCAAAGTTTAAGATATTTATATTATTGTTACAGGAAATGTAAATTTATTATTATTTCATATATTTAAATCTCGTTTTGTTGAACAGATGTATTTGTGACTAGCCTTTTTATAATCAAATCTAATTATTAAAAGGAATAATCTTATTTAATTTATTAAGTAGCTACTTAAGTTTATTTACGCATGTAAATTTTATGTAACTACTTGAAAATTGCTCACTAAACCCTTTCAATAATTTCTTTCTTTTAGTATCAAAATATTAACACGACGTATTTATCCGTTTATTTTTTGTTACAATATTGTACATCCACTAAGACAAGTTTGTAATCTGTCTTATTAAGTGTTCATTATTAGCTTACGTCTATTATAACGAATTGATAGCTGAAATGGCTTATCAAAATTAGTTCAGTAGTATAAATGCTAGAGCATGATAAATAAATAATTTATACATAAATATTCTAGACTGCTAAAACATAATCTTCCTTTAGGTTTGTTGTAGTCGGGCAAAAATCGTCAGCATTGCCCTAGTTAGTGTTGCACCACGGAACTGGGTCATACAGAGGCTATCCTGCACAGTACTACGGCTGCTCCTAACTACAGTATGTAATGCACGATTTGGCCGCCGTCAGTTGTAAGAAGATTAAGCTGTCATGGTCGAATATACCGACAAGATAAAATACTAAATAGAATAGACTTACTGAAATCGGATATCCAAATAATTATAGTTTAAAAAACTGAAGCAACCGACTTCTCATGGATGCCATTGTCAGAACTGGACCAAATTGAAATGGAACCACACGGGAAGTACCAGCTTTCAAAAAAAAAAGAATCATCAAAATCGATTCACCCAGTCGAAAGTTATGAGGTAACAAACATTTAAAAAAATACAGTCGAATTGATAACCTCCTCCTTTTTAGAAGTCGGTTGAAAAACTAGAGTATTTGCTGTGCTATTATTATTACTGCCCCCGTTAAATGAAATGTCGTAGCCTAAGCCTACGGCGTAGCGTTTTGGTTACGAGATAGCTAGCGTAGACAACGAATTGAATAAGAAAAGCGGTTTGCTTATCTAGATGTTGTCCGACACATCTAATATTTTTTGCAAAACCTTGTTAAGTATTTTCATACGGACTTTCTGCAGAAACGCTTATTTTGTTGTATACTTTTGCAGTGGAGCGAGACACAAAAATATGAAAAATAGTTGTCCATAAAAGGGGCACCATTTTTCTAAGCCCCACATTATACGTACCTACTTAGCTCAATTGAGCTAAGTAGGTACGTATAATGTATAAGTAGGTACATAAGTCAATACTAGGTCACTCTGTAGTAACCAGCATTATCCATGAATCAGTGTATCGATATTAACATAAAATTAAGTCTTGCAGTCCAGATTTCGACTAGACATACCTTGGTCTCTTTTGTCATGCCTACGTTACGCCTAAAACTGGGTACCGACCGGTGTTATGAGCCATAATGTAGTTACATAGCGTGCGTTCGTGCGGGGAAACGAGGTTCTCAGACTGCAACAACCATGTTCACGGGATTTAATCACACGGCGTAACGTATCATGCTCGCAGCGAATGGTACATTACACCCCGTAACGTTGGTCAGTACCTACCTTTATGCGAACGTATGTATGACGTCAGAGACACGATGTCCCTTCCTCTACTGTAAAAAGGGTGGTTTATTTTCGAACTGACTTTAAACGAAAGTGCCTTCTAAATACAGAACTGTTCCCGGCCCTACCTTTCTATACGACCGCCCAAAAATGAATACCTAAATTATTAACTTAACGTTTTTACTATTTAAAATAATCACGAAAAGCGACACCGTTTCATGCTGGATATTTAAAAAACTACATGTAATGGAAATATGAAAATCGATATTTCGAATAATTAAAAAATATGTCAACAAAAATATAAACACCAGCTGGATTACTCACAACTCTTATAGCGATGCAAAGTTCACTCAGCGCCCGTTTTTATCTTGATTTTTCTATAAATAAGTATGTGAGACAAAAGTTCAAATGAGCTTATTTAAATTGTGATATTTTTAATAACCGCTTCAACTTTTGTGTCACTCTCTTAATTGCAGAAAAAGCAAGATAAAAACGAGCGCTGAGCGAACTTTGCATCGCTATAAGAGTTACGCTGAGAGTACGGCTGAAGACTTACAAAATGTCATGAATATCTGTTTTTTCTTAAGGCGCTGTTGTTAGTAGTGTAGTTTCTATCTCGCTTGCACATTTTTCGCACGAACATTTTCCGATGATGCAAAATTAATTATAAAATCGCACCTACATTTTATCTACTTCATAGGTACCTTCTGTTTGTAAATTTTACTGGAATTTAATGTTTGTAACGTATTTTATTATGCGTAGGTATTTAACTAATTTTATATACCTACTTATTAATAAGATGTTTGTACGAGCAAGACAGTAGACTTTTATCAGGAATCTTCGAGCAAATATTAGACGAACGTGGAGTTCATACTCCATCCAATGTTTTGTTATTTTTTTAAACGATATTCGAAATATACTTTCTTTTGTTTCGTTTTTTTACATGGCAGGTTTACGGTTGACCCCCAAATCACCTGATATTAAGAAATGTTGCGATCTACGATGAAGCGCGCTTTAAACAGCTCCTACCCACTCACCTCGTTAAAGGTAAACTCCCTGGGCAGCGACATGAGTCCGGGATATCAGGCGGAAGCGACAGAAACAAGTCTTCCGACTCCGTAGATTGCAGTCTCTTACTCGAGAGTACGGCGACAGCCGTCAAATACATTGGGTTATTATACGCGTATCTCCTTATCGAAGCCGTTTTAACTGTTTTTGTTTTCACTTTCAAAATCGAGAAAATTACAAATTACAAAAATCGTAGCAAAAATTCGTATTTACGGCGATTTTGCAAACATTTTTAACCGCAAATTTTATTTTTTTATTTATGACTTGTTTTGCGAACGGTCCAAATTACTACTTTTTGAGATTTTTGGCACTCTGTAGTAAATTTTATACCTAAGTTGCTTAGGCTTCGGGGGATAGGAGCAGACTAACTGTTATAGATAACTCGCGCATGCGCCTTTAAAACAATCGATAGAGGACACTCGAACTTATTAGTAGAGATGTGCCAAAACGACAACTAAAATTTAATACGGTGACAACCTAGAGTTTCCTTAGATATATCAATTGTGGCGACCTCAATGAATTTCTTATTACACTTGAGATACTGATTGTACGTAAGACATGCACAAATTAACCAAAGGACCTAGTTCTTACAAACGGATTTATTTTTACTAGACTAATACTAGAGGCCACGACACCACTGAAGTCTTTCCTTCACACCACTCTTTCACACTGGTGTGACAGTTACGGAATAATTTTACTAACCTTCACACTGCTCTTTCACACTGGTGCGACGTTAGGAAATAATTTTATTAACCTTCACTAGATTATTTACTAATCTATAAATACTAAAAAAAAAATAAGGACAGTAGCGCTCTCAATGCCACATTAGTTCTCTTTCCGATCAGACTCTATTGTATTGTTTTGTTAATATTACTTTTTATAGAAGGCTATATAACAAGACGATACTTTTCTGTTATACATATTTTCCTATTGAATTATTCCTATGACTGGCCTTGTGGCTCAGTTGGTAGTGTGTTTACGTCTACCTGCTGAACTGAAAGGTCGTGGGTTCAATCCCCACCCAGGGCAAACATTTGTGTGATGAGCATGGATGTTTGTTCTGTGTCTGGGTGTTTCTATGTATCATATGTATATATTTACAAAAAAAAAGTATATATGTATTCTATCAGCCATCTAGTTCCATAGTACAAGCTTTGCTTAGTTTGGGCTAGATGGTGTTGTGTGAAATGTCCACAAATATTTATTTATTTATTAGATTAACGAAACCACACAGCGCAGTTGTGGCTGCCACATTTCATATGTGTAATTTTTATAATATAATTTTTATTTTGATCTGTATGTACTTACGCACCAGAGGTATCTGAAGCAAAATTATTCTCACATTCTTTGGTAAAGTAAACAAAACAGCGTTACAGCGCTGGAATAATAATTACATTGTTTATATGATACGATTGATACTCGCAGCGCAGAATTGCATCTATGGTGTGTTTTCTCGTCAGCAAAACTTCGAAAGCACTCACTTCACTAGTAAGCCAGAGTGAGGTGCGGCGCTCTCGCCGCAGTTGAATGTAACAAAGTAGCCATGACCGGCGTCTGCTCTCGTACGTAAGTACATACAGCTCAACGTGGGCTATTATAATTTAATGATGATGAATTTTAATTAAGACAATATCAAAATAAATATTTTTACTACCTACATATGATAATTAAAACAGATTATTATAAAACAAAAATAAATTTGAATAATACACGTATGGAACTTGATAGACGCAACTATGGCGTGGTACATTATTAAAACATGAAACCTATTTCGTGTGGATCTAGCTTTAGAGCGGATATAACCACGAGGCGCAAACAATTTTGAAACAAATAAAAGAATAAAATCAGTTTCTCAATACCATTATTATTATTAAATTCTCTAAACATTTTATGTATTTTTTTGTTATAATTATTTTTTTGTGATACGATAAAACTCTAGCATATAACATGCGTATAACTAATTTTTATTATATCAAAATTTACACATAATATACACGTATCGATTTCATGGCAAATATAAAATATGGAACCAGCTAAAAATACATAAAACTAATTTCTAAATTTAAACAAAATCATCACACCTCTACCTTGGATTTATTGTGTTTATAAGAGGCAATACCAAAACAGTCTTGATAAAATTAAAAACGTTTCTATTATAATGCTACCATAGATCTTATAGATTCCGCATGAATTTGACCATTCCATTTGGGTCAAAATGCGTATGTACTACGAGTATAATATAGGTGATGATGACAAGATCTATGAAGGCATTACAATTTGAAAAAAAATACGTAGGCCCAAGTAATTTTAATATAAGGCGTGCCTTCGTAAATTATTTGTAATTCTTGACAGTATAGAGTAATTTCTGCAGCTTTTTATGCCATAAAATCGACACAAATTAACGACTAATTAAAGTATTCTTCATCTAGTATAATAACATGCCAAATTGCTATAATCGTAGAGTGGGACGACACACACAAACAAAATATGTTTACTACTAGGCACTTACGGGTTAGACAACTTTTAGGTGTAGAGTTAAAATACTAAGATCATTCAGAAAATTCATCTTGAGGGAACAAAATTTCATTGAAAACAATAATTTTGATATAAATTGATGTTTATCCATTTTTTATCATTAAATTATTGATAAAATCCACCTTTGAGTGAAGCATCTAAATCAGATTTTTAAAAAGACAATTTTCATAGCATTAAACATCTTTGAAAACCCAACCTTGAATGGCAAAAACATCTTTGATCCGGTAAATCTTGAAAAGTATGTATTTTTGTTTTTATTATCTTATTCATATAGATTCACGTAAATAATTTCTGTGAATTCACTATTATTTTCCTAATAGCGAAAAAAAACTTTAACTTCAGCACATTTCTATTGTCCAGGTTTCAAATAAAGTACAATGCTATTATACTGAAAATACGACTGCTCCTCAGTTTACGTAAATCGTATAAATCCATGGAATATAATATTATAATTATTTACTGTTTTTTTTTATGGAAAAGGTATTAAGGTTTATATACAATATGCGATATAAAACAATGATTCTGTTTCTCTCCAAATTATTCACAGACTAGTCAAATGAAAATAGTAATTCATTCCACACCAATAAGTTTTAAAATCACGCGAATCGTACAAGATTGGCAGTGATCATTTTGTACAAGTATTGCTATTCGAATAAAGATTTAAATTTCTATTTTATGGTGTATTACATATAAATCATTTATATGTATTTATTCGCTTATGTGTTTTATTCATTTTTACAAAACGCATATTTCATGTTTTACGCTTTTTTCGATTGGTTTTGAAATGTTACTTTATTTAATTCTACCTATTTTATATTGTAACATTCCTTTAATTGTCGCGTCACGCTAGTAGTTAGGAACTAAAACAGTAGAAAAAGGCGAAAAACAACGAAGAAATCGTGAACCGCCACAGTGTAACAGACTAATCGCGAAGAAAAATCAAAGTAATTACAACATTAAATGTGGATCACGAATGGAAACAATCATAGAAAATTGAAAGATTGGAAAATAAAAACTAGCGCCATTAGCGACCGGCAGCGTAAATAACAATTGTCGTAGTTTGACAGTTCATTAAAGTTTAGTAAATTCTTTTTATGCAAGAATAAAATCTGTAAAAAAACATTTTTACGTTCGTAAAACACAAACAAACTATTAAAAAAAGGAAATTAATGTTTTTAACATTTTTGTTTTATGATATATGTGCATAATAATATTTGTAGTTAAAATGAATATTGTGACAAGAAATATAATTTTAAGTAAAATTAAACATACCCTCTCGTCAACAACTTACTGATAGTTAAGGCTCGATGACACAGGGCTAGTTTACAAGCTACAAGCCAGCGAGTTCGCGAGTGCTTGTAAACTCGCTCCGTGTCATCGAGCTTTTTTACAATCTGCTTTTCACTAGCCGATTGTAAAAAAGCTGTTTGTCAAATAGAAAGCCGTGCTAATTTACTCGCTGGCGTGTTGGCTTGTAAGCTAGTTAACTAGCTTTGTGTCATTATTGCTGCTAGCTGCTAGTGAACTAGTTGCGAGCATCTTGTCATTTTGGCAGTTAAAAAAAAACGTGCTTCCAACTCGCTAGCTAGTTCGCTACTGAGCGAGTGTTGTGTCATCCGTGTCATCGACACTCGCTTACTCGCTCACTCGCTAGCTTTTAAACTCGCCGACTAGCAGCTTGTAAACTAGCCCTGTGTCATTGAGCCTTTAACGTTTTATTTAATCTGTTTTGTAAGCCTTAGAATGGGGAAGATTTAGACTTGTGTTGAGAAAAACCTTAGGCTTTTCTTAGGCAATAGACTATAAAATATTCAGGTCGTTTTGATATGTCAGTATCTGTAGAGATCGCTTTTAGCAATAATACCGCCATATTCTTGTAGTTTGTTTAATGGTGTCAATAGTGTAGTTGTATATTATATTTTATGATGCGGAATAGTTTGATATATTTAATTACCAACAATTATTGTATTCATATATCATAAAAAAAATCTAAGCCTTAATTTAACTATATAACAGTAACATTTCGTAACTAAAAACATATCCGTTTGGATTTAACATACAATTTCTACCGATATGGTACTTTTGTTTATAAACTTGCAACCCTAACACCATATTGGTAGAAAGCTTTTAAAACTACCGCATGTGCAGATCCCTATTTTTTTTCTCGGTCAAACCAAAACAAAAAACTCACAAAACAAAATCTCAGTCAAGAATCTAATAATTTCTAAAACGATATTTTTCACACTACTAATTTTAATCTAAAATCTATTTTAATTTTATCCTAGTTAATCATAATAAAGAAGGAAATCTATTTTGCTAAAATAACGTTCATTTTTTTTAACTGACGCAATCAATAAAGAGCAATTATGAATAAGAGAGTCTGCAATTACTTTACTAGTATATCTATGATCAGCTGAGTATCTTTATTCTGTCTCGAATCTGACACAATTTAAGTATGTTTTTCGCCAATGAAGTCATAACTAGAAAACGCAATTCTGAGACCTCGCCTAAAACATGCAATATTTACGAGATCACAAATCAACACGTTTAACAAGCATTTTAAATAATCTGAATTTCCAAGATAGCGGGTGGAACCGCAGGATGCAAGTAGTGATTTTTCATTATTTTGCCCTTAACATGCAACTTTACGGTAAAGTTGAAAGTAAAAGCAAACGCAATTGTGATACATATTTTACCAAGTGCGAGATCTTTTGAGTTTGAAAATTTTGCAGCAGTTTGCGTTCCTTAGTTATAACATTGCTCTAGGACAATCCTATTCTTAGGTTCATCACATTGTTGACAATTTTATCCATTTTCGTAGATGATGTTTACAATAATTTTGTTCTACGAAAATAATACACAAAAATTTCATGATTAATATTGTTTTTAGAGGATTTTCCTATGACAGTTGATTATTTTATTTATGCACAGGATCATGCATGGACCGCCATATTGTGTACATCAAAAACTTTGTTTAACATTAAAAACTTTATTGACTATTTTATACATTAAAAACTTTGTTTAAAATATGGTTTAAATAGGTTTTTGCGCATCATTGCTTAGGAGAGTGGCGACCGGGTGGCGAATTTTGACGTAATGTATTTTTGAATATATTTCATTTCAGTGTTTCATCACGCGTTTTCCCATTCAAGAACAATTTCTATTCTAAACATATCCAATTTAGTTTTTTTTATGTCGTTGGAACTATGCGAAGCTCATATTATTGTTTTTCTTGTAATGGTTTATACGATCACTATGAAAGACACACTCATGAAAAATAAAAAATAGTCTTAGAATTCGGATAATGTTTAGAATACATCACTTTCTCCTATTATAGGATAAATGCGCATTTCACAGTCTTCTTAATGTTCATCATAATGCTACCAACATAGAGTTATGATATTACAACACACAGAGCACCACAACACTCCATCATATTATGCATACAAAATTCTGCCAATGTGTATTTTTCCTTCAGAATTTTTCGAAAAATTCTTCATACTGATCTGCACATAGGTAGTATAATTTGATGGAAACAATAATAATACTTATTATTATTTTTTAGATATTTTCGGTGAAGGAAAACATCGTGAGGAAACCTACATGTCTGAGAGTTCTCAATGATCTTGAAGATGTGTGAAGTCTGCCAACCCGCACTTGGCCAGCGTGGCAGACTATGGCCTAGCCCTTCTCACAATGAGAAGATGGCCCGTTCCCAGCAGTGGGACAGTTTGTACAAAACAGGGCTGATAAAAAAAAAAAAATATTTTTCATTATTCTCATTTTATACCACAATTCCCAGCAATGGGCTGAAATAGGTTAACTAAACGAAATATTTACATACTTTTCTATTTAAACCACACTTTAAAACCTACAATCTCGAAAAACCCTTTATCAATTGAATTTAATTAATAGTTTTATCACTAAATATTCACAATTTTCTAAGAATAAGGACCGTTTATACACTAAAGATTTTTTTATTATTTTTTTTAAATATTCAAAGAACAAAATGCAAAGGTTATATTGGAAAATATCACATACTAAAATTATTTAATTTTTAAAACCAAAATTTTACATAATCTTAATTAAATACTTGGGGCAAAATGAGATTTTAATTTAGGCCTTTTTCGTAATTGACTTTAAAATGTCATGTACAAAATGCAACTTTTGTCGTACGAAACGCATCTTTGTTGATTGTCCTTTTTTGTCACACGCATGGTCTCGTTTACACTCATAGCGTAAACGATATGGTATGAGCGGGACGACACAATTGCGACGAAAATTGACAGTTAAATCCATCCAATTTTAATGTACATAAAAAACTTCCACATTTCGGTTAAATTTCATTCTACCCCACCTTACAAACAAACTTATTTGATAATATTTTTTTACAAGCAAGATTTTAACTATGAAAACATTGCATCTAACCTAAAATAGTATATCTCCGCAAACAGTTGTCAGTTTTGTGGAGAAATATCTACAATTTGTAAATAATATTTTTGTACACAACTGCGAACTTCGTTGGTGCGTTATTTTATCTCAGTATTGCCAGATTTGAAATATTATTATATGCTAATTTTCGTTATGTATCATTCGTCATTGTTTCTTATAATTTTAAGTTCATAACTACACACACAGACGCATATCACGTATATTTACAATTTTATTATATTCCCCGTATTTATAAATACTCAACAAAATAATCTAAAGTGAATAATTCCTAATTTTCCAAGAGTGTAAAGAAATAAGGCGTAAGTGTAATATAACCCGTAGTTTTTAAAATAAGAATACACATTGGTCGCCAGCCTGCTAGTTGATTACATTGTTAATTAAACATGTAAAGAAAAACAGACTATATAATACCATGTCTGTCGTCTGTCTGAAAATCCAATATATGTATATATAATGCATCGTGACTGACTGACAAAATATCAAAGCACAGCCTAAATGTGTCATAAAACCACGATATTTGGACACGTCTCCCGTGTGAAGAAGCATCTGCTGAGAAAATACTTCTCATTTGCGGGTAAAACCGCGGGGTGGAGTAGGCAGCGCACATAAACTTTTTGAGTATTTATTAATAAGAGGGATAAGACTTATGTAGTTAAAAAACTAAGCAAAAGCATTCATAGATAAGTTTCTGGCAAACGGTGCAGTTTTTCTCTGGCACATAATGAGAATAAATACAATTTCATAGATTAATTTTATTTTCAATGTCAATAACATAAGAAAAGCGTACTAAGCCGAATGAGAACTTTTACTTTGGGACCAATCCTGAAAATCCTGACATAGCAAGAAAAGGCCATTCCATAGAAAAATACAATTAGTTTTTTTTTATAGAGCTAGAGTTATTGCGAAATGAAATGTATGGAACAACCGAAAAATTATAAGTTATTTTTTTGCTTCAGGTCTGTCTTCAGGTCTTCAAGAACCTGTCTGTAAAAGTTGCACATCGAACTTCTTTCGGCTAAGTATAGCCTTTCTGTGTATGGCATGTACAAATTGTTTTTACAGGCTTACACAGTGTTTAAGTCTGTTTTAACTTGAACTTACCATGAAGTTGCGTTATTACCAAACTTTATTGTCCGCCGCGGTTTATTAACAAGCAGATAGTTAACAATGTCAATCTGAAGTCAACATCCATTTATCTTTCACACCTTGCTGACAAGACGCCATATCGTACAATGCGCCATTGTAGCCTATGCCGTATAACGTGAGAATAAATGAAGAAACAAGGTCGGACTGTTGGCCAATGACAGCTGGTAATTACGAAATATCAGAGATAAACGAAACAGTATATGGAAAACCAATAAACTTTTAAAGCCCAGCACACATTATGTTAGTAATTTAGTAAAAATGCGAGTAACGCCGCCTGGGCACGAACACTACATCAAAGCGTACTAGGCAAGTGTTAAAATAGAACATAAATAGTAGTAATAGAACATAAATAGTAGTAATAGAACATAAAATAGTAGTAGAACATAAATAATCAGTTCACGTGGCACCCAGCTAATGCGAAGTTATTCGCTATTTCACTAAATTACTAATATCAAGGTTTCATCAGTCTGTACCCACCTTAACGCGAATCAGATGAATACTAGCAGGAGATGGCGGACAATACGTTTGGTGCAAACGCAGCAACATAAAAAACAAGAAGGAAACGGAAAAAAGGGTTTTCTAATCTGCCATATTCAATTATGCTTTACATCAAAAACTATCGCGATCTTTTAGTTTGTAAATTCGTTCGTTCTGTGGCTATAAAATAGAGATGTTTTTTTTTACTTTTCTCACTAATATAAATGTTAATATTTTACATTAATAGGTATTTTCCAATCACCTTTCAGACAGATGATCTGATCATATCTGACTTTTCGCCATATTTGCTTGAAAGTATTTCAACATCCAAATACTACATTGTATGACATTGAAACAGTGTTTTCATACAATCCAATTACAATTAAACTTTGATGTAAAGCATAATCGCTCATTATATTAAAAAGAGACATATGTATAGCGCTTTCATTCTCTCATTTGTTAACTTCCACTTGTTTTTAAAACAAAATTTCAATACTTTCATTTTATTCACACATAGGTAATTTTATTGTATGCCTTTTATACTTAGGAACAAATCGTCTAACATTAGCATTCAAACAAAATGAGAACGAGCCAAGCCCTCAGTTCAATTCACTGAAGATAAGATAAGAATGCTCGGTGGCACATAGTTGTTTGCACAATGTACTATATCACTCTGAACTTTGTCTTCGAGTAATTACGTTAAACATGGCGCTAGATACCCCGTATTTCATTGTAATCTAACTTGTTTTAAATTTGAAAATGTATGTAGAGAAAGTAACTAGGTAAAATTATTGCAAGCTAACTGTAGACGACCATTCCTTTCGATTCTAAGCCAAAACACGATAAGTGCAGTATACTGCTCTTTAACTCAGGAAAATATATCGCGTTTTTTGTTAAACATTACTTAATACGTATGTGAAAACTGGAACAGACTCGCTTATACTGAGACTAGACTCAATGCTATCTACTTATCCTAAGAACTGCATTTACCGCGTTTTCACTTAGGATTAAATAAACGCCGAGCTAAAACACTGTATGTCATATTCATATCCATGTTATAGCACATTTTTTTAACATCATGTTTTAGACACATCATATTTTATCATAAAATCCATCAATGCCAAGCTAAAATACCGTATATCTCACACATACTGTATTTCAGCCTAAAATTTTAACACTAAGCTAATACACTATATCTGACACATACCGCGTTTTAGCAAAAAACATTACCATTAGTTGTTTAAATCTTAACTTACTTCATAGAGTTTTTTCTCTGCACATTGACTTTTTCCTTGGAGGCTGTTTTTTCTTTAGGCGCTAGTTTCTTCTCCACTTTTTCCTTAGGTTTTTCCTTGAGTGGTTCCGTTTTTATCGCGTTGGGATTGGACTTCTCCGCGGGTGGCGTGGTGGATTTTGGTTTGGGTTTGCTCGCTCGCGCCGCTGCGGCGTAATTAATTGGCTTGAGGCCCGGTGCAGTTGGGGCTTCTTCTCTTGTAGGCGATTGGGGCTGTGAAAGAAGATATTTATTTATTTATTTACAACATGTAACGTGTGATCGACTGTTGCTGGGAGCTCGATAGCTATGCGACGGGAGCGAGGTAGGAGTGAAACAGGAGCGAGATTTGAACCGTGTGAGTGCGAGACGGTAGTAGAGTGGAAGTGAAAAAGTATCCACAGCGGAATGGGACTTCGGTTGTGAACAAAACAGGAGTGCGACGGGTGCAAGGTGGGAATAGGGCAAATGTAAAGCAGAAATGTAGTAAATGTAGGGTGGGAGGGGAGTAGAGTGAAGGCAAGGTGGCAGCGGAATAGAAGTACGAGTGGGGCAAGAACGGAACAGCGCGGGGTATGGAGTTAGATGGAAGTACGGTAAAGGATCTAAGTGGGTGCGGGACGTGAGTAGTATAGGACAGAGCCGGGAGCGGAATAGGAGTAGGATAGAAGACGAAACGAGGTGTAAACGCTATGAGTGCGAGGAGGAAGTGAAATGAAAGTGAGGCAGTAAAGTGGGAGTGAGACGGGAATAGGGCAGAAGCGGGACAGGATTGGAGTAGGAGCAGGTGAAAGCAAAACGGGAGTTCGACGGGAGCAAGGTGGGTAGATGGGATAATTGTGAGGTAGGAGCGAAGTAAGTACAGGGTGAGAGTGGAGTAGAAGTGAGGTGGATCGGGGCAGGAGCTGAACGAGAACAGGGTAGAAGCGGGGCGAAAAAGGGACAGGAGTTTATTTTTCATTTAAGTAGATCTACGTTTTAACACGTACTCAACACAGAGAAATGGGTCAGCAGTTACGCTTCGGCCGCGTACGTAACTATTGTTTCATAACGTACGAAACATAATTATTCTTCGTTATTAAGAAGTTTTTTCCATATATGTAACCACAGTTTCGTAGCGGGAAATAGGGGGGCAGCGGGTGTGTTTTCTTACGCATACGAATTCGGGGGTAACAGCTAGTTATTTGATATTTTTATTCAAAACTAAACTATTTTAAGGAACTAATCTTAATATTTTTGCGATTGATACTGTTTTTACATTTTTAATATTTTTTTAAAGTTTTGTAGTGCAGTGACATGTAGTTGAATCTCAAATAAAACCATAAAATACATTCCGTAAAATTCACTTTACATACTCAACTAACTGTGCCCCTCGGTTTCACCCGTAGTAAACAAAAACAGCAATAATATGATGATAATACAATGTGTTGTTCTTGACGATTAAGCTATTTAATCATGACGATGTAACAAATAGACAGAAAAAAACTTTTACTTTTATAATATTGGCTAGGGTAGAAAAAGTTTATCTATGATGATCATGTTTGAGTAAAGAATCCGTACAAAAAAGAAAGAAAAAACCAACCTCGGCCACACCGTCGCTTAACATCAGGCGAGTTGGTGGTCAATCGTAGTAATCTATCTTGTATAAAAAAAAAAGACGTTCATACTTTTGGTAGCTCGGGCGTCAGCTCTTGACTTTTGGGCGGTTCTTCTCTCTCCACACGGATCTCGCTCTTCACTGTTTTCACTTCTTTTTTCTTTGGTTGTTGTACCTTTGTTTCGGATTTCACAACCACGGGGGTTTTCTTCTTGAGGTCAGCTTTCACTGTTTTCTTGGGGTCCTGCTGGGACAGCGAATATTGTTTAAATAACTAAATAAAATCGAGTAAATAACTAAACAAATACGAGTTTGACTGGTACACTTTGACTTTTGTACCCCCATCAGAGAAGATATAATGTATACAACTTCATAATCCATAAAAGTAGCAACCATTGCCCTAATGAAAACATAACGTCGAATTAATGACAAACGTAGTTACAAGTGTAAATTTGTATATTTTTTTCGTGTAATATAACTACAAAATAACAATTGTCAGATTTCTTGGATATGATCACCAAAACCAAACTTCGATTTTTGCAACCGCAAAAGTAATAGACATTTTCTAGTCAATTAATATTTTCAGAAGAAAGTCTATGCCGAATTCTATATGCCTCATTTAAAAGCGTATATATTATTAACGTACTTAAATATATAGAAAAAATATTTTTAGTGTCTCCGTTTTAAACAAAAAAAAAATATAAAAAAAATGTGCCTAATGATTTGTTGGATAACACATGGGAACATTAAAGTATGAAATCTTTACTGTAGAAAAAAAAATGAAATGTCTGTATTAAAAGTATAAACTGTCAGTGTCATCCTGTAACCTGCTGTCACTCTCAGATCATGTTCTGAAAATTGTCAACAATGGTTTTATACTTAGAATTGAGGAAAGGTTGCTTGCAAATATTGTTTAGGCGATGTTGTTTGGAACGTAGCAGTATCTATAAATCAAAGTTACCAGTTTTAAATAACCTAATGGTGTAGCTATAATGGTATACTTGTAATATAAAATAAAAATGGAGGCACGTTCAGTGCTTTTACATTTTACTTTTCCTGCTTCCATACATTTCTTGACCTCTCCTATTATATGAGTACTTGGCACACGTAGGTTATGCATGGTCGGACCAGGGCAATATATTCGTAGTTTCGTGGACTTCTAAGAATTGAGCGCCTCTTTAAGACTGGTGATAGTGCTTTGATACCTTTAACGTGGAGTTGTATTTATATTTTCGGTCCAGTTAAGTTTATTGTCGAGAACACTGACTTTCAGCGCCTTCTAGACGGAAGAGAGCGCTGTCTCGTGAATATGATCGCTTCAGTTTTCTAGTAATGTGCACTACATCTTTGACTTTGTTTTATGGATAGAGTGGATAGCTGACCTGTTTTTTAATTTCCTTGTCTTTTTTAGTTTGTTTCGATGTTGGATGTATATCCGCTGCGGAAACTTCCGGTGGATCTTTCGGTGGGCTTACTGCTTCTGTACACACAAAATATTAATTATGAAAGTTCGCCATTTCGAAACTAGAGCTGTCAACATAGATATGTTAGACCAACGTATATAAATAATAAATATCTGTTGAAATAAATTTCAAAACCCTTAGGCAGTCTGATGATAACACATTAATTTTTTGCGCGGATAACGCCACACAAATTACGGATAGCAACACATACCTTCCTTTTTGTCCTCCTCTATGGCGTCAGGTCTGCTGTCCTTCTCGTCTGCTGCATCTGTTTCTGTCCTGTTCAACTCTGCGGCGGGACTCGGCGCCTCTGCCTGTGTCGGTGTGGGGTCTTTCTTCTCTTCTAAAACTTTATACATTTAACTTGTTACTACTACATATTTCATTTTCCTACAACTATAAATTTGGCGCAACACGTTTGTGTATTTGCCAGTATCAAGTATTTCGAATTTTGAAGCTTTATAGAAGTAAATATAAATCGTCACAGACGCAGTCAGCGTTAAGTAAATCGCAGTTAAATCCTGGTCAGAACTAAGTAAACTAAAGGATCATATTGGTGTGTTGCGTCAAAGACAGTCTGAAAGGAAACATGTACGTTCTGTCCCAGAGTCAGACGATGATAGTGTCAGATCGACCATTTTAATCTCGTGCCATCAGAAACAAAAAAACAAACTAGGCATGCGTTTGATCAATACCTCGCCTGGTGGGAAATTAATGATGATGAGGTTAAGTGGGACGGGACTGAAAAGAGGAATAAACTACCCCTAAAGGACTATGTCGGGGAACAGGGCAATAAACTTTGGGACAGACAATAATATGTGTCTCCCAAAGGAGTGAAATCTTAGGACAGAATAGAACAAACCTGCATGTCTACCTGTATGTGTAGGTGGCTGCCTCCTTCCCGTTGGGACGAACTCTGCTGCTAGTGGGTTCAGTGTGGACCGAGAGACGGCTTCTTCCAGGGATACTGCCGGATTACCATTACTTGTTCTGAAATTCAACATAAATTAGATTTGATTAAATAAACTTTTAGTTTAAAAAAAATCACTTTATCAACTCTATTCGATTTTGATAATATTTAAAATTCTTGTTTAGAGTTGAGTACCAAATATTTGCTTTGTCAAACAAAAAAAACGTTCTAAGAGATGAAAGCAAACTTTTCCATTTAATGCAGAGTCCTTAGCTTGCTTCGCTCGCTCAGTTTGAAAAGTTAAAAGTGAGTACTCACGTGGGGTAGTCTTGCCTGTTTTCTCTGTTCTGGCGCCTCTCCCGTTGCTCGTCCTCGAGCATGGCTTCGATGCATTGCTCCATTAGAGCTTCTTCTTCCAATTGCTGTAGAACCTGGAATCAATAAATACATACCTGGGTTACCTATATATAATCCGAATTATAAAATACCGAATATGATTTCCCCGAAAACGAGATTAGATTTTTTCACAAGATATTTTATCAAAATCTCGAAAGCTCTTTAAATAAATCATCTGATAGCCGAATCTTTGCAATAAGAAAGATAGTGTGTTTAATAATAAAAAAAACCTAACATAATAATTGATATATCAGATAACCGAATTTCTGTAAATAAAGAAGGTTTCTGGATATAATAAAACAGGAACCTAATAATTTTAATTTTTTTTTTTCTATAGAAGATAGATCTACGATTGACCACCAACTCGCCTCATGTTAAGCGACGGTGTGGCCGAGGATGGAGCTCGTCGATCTAGAAGATATCTATTCACTCTAGCCTTGAAAATTCCAAGATTGTAGGTCTCAGGAAACAGAGATGGCGGCAAATAATTCCATTCTTGTGCACTAATAACTGTTCAGGCAAGTGAAACAGTGGGCTAACAAACTTATAGAATCAGAAACTCGTGTCAAGTATAAATATATGGAATCAGGACACAGACATAGTAGATGAAGCATGCGACTTCATTTATATGAAAACCTTACATGCCACATTTTCGATATCGACTGTGACGTCACACAAACGTTTTTGTGATGGAATGTTCCATCCGCGCGAAATCTATTCAACCCAATGCATCCGCGCGCTTGTACGCTAGTAACTAGTTGACAAAATATCGAATCGGAAGTATATATCACCTGAAATTAAATAAATCTTAGGTCATCAACTGTAATTTTTTATCATACTGTTGACACACAGAAGCATGGGCGTACCCAGCTTCTGGTCTAGGGGGGGGCAAGTCAGTTTTTTTTAGGTCAGATCGCCCGCGCGGCTGTTTGGTCATACTCACTACACAAACACACCTACATGAAACATAGGGGGGAGGGGGTAACAATTTTTTGGTTAGTAATATGATTTTTGGACGAGCGCTCAGCGTTTGCATGGTTTATTTCTCGTATTAGTGAGCCCACAGTACTTCTATATTAAATTGTAAAAATGTAAAACGCGAAAATTGAAAAGGTTAAATAAAATGGTTTTAAAGGTTTAAATTAAATCTTGGAAGTAATTTGATTCATTGATCTTGTTAGCGTGTCCTAGGTTTTTGTGGCCCAGATAAACCATACAAGTATCTGAAGAAAAATGAAATAACTGACTGGATAAGAACGACTTTTACGCAATAAAAATTATATATATAACCATTTGAATTTATTGATTGCAAATGTATTATTCCTGATTAAATTTAAACATATGAATTTATAGAAAATTACAAACATACGCTACTTTCTTGGCAGTTGGGAAACAATTATTGCTTAGTGATAATTTTTTTGTGAATTATTTGATTGTATTAGCAAGTTAACGGCACTTTAATAATTAATACAAATAAACAAGTATATATATAAATGCGCATTATTTTGAATTTTCTAGTTTAGGCTTGTAAGCGATCTTATAGAAACATACCCATATACATACATACATTTACTCGAATAAACTTAACCCTCCTTCTTATGCGGATGGGTAAAAATAATAAGAAATAATCAAGCGCGAGCGAAGCGAGCGCGAACATTTTTGAAACTTTTTTCAAATTTTAATTGTGTTTTTAAAGTAATATGCTTTATTTCTCACATTAGTGAGCCCACAGTATTTCTATGTTCAAGTAGTAAAAACGCGAGCGAAGTGAGCGCGAAAATTTAGAAGGTTTTTAAAATTAAATCTTGTAAATAATTTGATTCATTGATATTGTTAGCGTGTCCTAGGTTTTGTGGCCCAGATGAACCAAACAAGTATTTATGTTAAGAGAAAAATGAAGTATCCGACAGGGATAAGAACGACTTTTACGTTATCAAAAATTATAAATACAACCATTTGAATTTATTGATTGCAAATTTATTATTCCTGATTAAATTTAAACATATGACTTTATAGAAAATTACAAACATACGTTTTTATGACAAAGTACCGCTGTAAATGACTATAAAAGCGCATTATTTAGAATAATTCTAGTGAAATCACTTATTTATTACGAAAAAGCTCGTTGGAGTTCTAACGACAACTCGCACATCAGAATCGGTCAAGCCGTTTAGGCTTGTAGGCGATCATATAGAAACATACCATATACATACATACATACACTTGAAAATCATAACCCTCCTTCTTACACAGTCGGCTAAAAATAATAGGAAATAATCAGGCGCGAGCGAAGCGAGCGCGAATTTTCTCGAAACTTTATATCAAATTTTAGGTATTCATATGCTTATTTGAATTGAATTGAAAAAATATTCGCTTAACGAACCAGCTGGTTGATTTGCCCTATATTGTTGGCGGCTTGCTGTCCTTGGAAGACGCAGCTCTCAAGATTCAAAGCCTTAAGGCCTTAGCATAACATGTCAAATAAAATAAATGCTAGTCGCTCGCAACTTCCTACCGCCAAGAATATGAACGCTCAGCTAGATTCGGTAACCTTCGTCCGCCATCGTCGCCGCGGCGGTGGCTGGCGACTATAGCACTTGCTCACTGCGAGGTTTTTATGGCACCGTGTATTTTGCCAGTGTGTACTGCGCGGTTTATTTAAAAGTTAGCATTATAAGGCCCCGTTTACACTTTGATTAGTAATTAGGCGATACATTTTCTGCCAGACTTCCAGGGGGGGGCAGCTGCCCCCCCCTGGGTACGCCCATGCACAGAAGTCTATCAGGCAGTTCTATGAAACGGATTAGAGCAAGTAAGATTCAAATAAATGAATTTGGGGTTACAGATAGGTTACCGTATACCTATCAGTCATAATATAATTCACAACATGCATTTTGATATAAACATATGTGGCATATGACCCATATGACTGTGTGGCGACGCGTTGCCAGCAACAACGGCCGGCAGGAATATTAAAACAGAGAAAGTGCTCTCCAAGTAATGAGAAAGATATGTATTTCATGCATACTCATTATACAAAATATATTTTAATATGTAGGTACTTACATCTGCCAGGCGTACCGCAACGGCTCAGATTTTGAAATAATGTCTAGCAGAAGACTAATAGACATGATAATCTATAATACTTAGATTTACTCGATTATAAGTGGCATAACAGCAAAGAAAGAATCATTTTTTTTATCAGCCCTTTATACAAACTGTCCCACTGCTGGGCGCGGGCCATCTTCTCATTGTGGGAAGGGAGTCAATATTTTTTAATAAATCATTATTTATATAATTTAGTAAAAAATATTAATTTCCTATTTAGTTTAGATATTAACTCAAAACAGTCGAATTACATTCAAATTATCAATATTACGAAAGTTTGTGAGGATGGATATGGATGTTTGTTACTCAAAGAGTAACACCTGACACCTTAGATAAGATTTAGATGAAATTTGATGAGAAGATAGCTTATACTCTAAAATAAGGTATAGGCCTACTTTATATCATCATTTTTCATCAGCAGACATTTGGATTTGTTAATTCACGGTTAATACTGCAGGGGCCGTTGGCGATAAAAATTAATATTTTTAGATAAACAGAGGGCCCCATCCGAAGAATTTGCCACGGGCCTCAGACGGTATGGTTACGCCACCGTCGACTCGTTGAAATCAAAAATCTTTTGTCAAACGTATAATCAAACGGATTTATAGATAACTTACAGCCTAAACCGCTAGTCCTAAAGATAAATTCGTAAGAGTTGGAACGTGTCCACCACACCGTGTGTGTCCACTAAAAATAATTTTCTCTCAGGGAAAATCACCAACACGACTAGTAAATATACCTGTTTATCGAATTCTTCTTCGTTTTCCATCCACATGTAGTCGGCAAAGTCGTCAGGCTGCGGCGGCACCGCCGGGTACCCTGCGCCGTAATACGCGCCCGCCATTACGTAGCCAGCTGAAATGCACAACAATAGTTGTTGAGTACGCGCAAATTTTTTCGTCTGAGAAATAAGTCGCGCTTTTTAAGTTTCATACAAAAGTCCGGTTTGTGCCACACGACGACGCAACATGAGTTGTCATTTCAATTTAATCCAAATTAGGTACGCAACGGAAACAAGTATCTATATTAAAAGATAAACAAAATATCCGACTGCAGAAAAGCAGTTTTTGGAGTCTAACTTACGATTTCGTTACACTTGATACGCTGTTGAGTGTAAAATGTTATAAATGCGCATGCTTTAGAATAATTCTAGAAAATCACTTGTTTATTATGAAAAAGTTCGTTGGAGGTTACGAAAAACGCATTTTTAATTTTGCGAATGAAATATTATAATTTTTAAATAAAAACTACGGGTCACTCACGTCTGTTTTGAGCCGAAATATCCGACTATAGACCGACGCAAGACGACCAGCTTCCCGCCCTAACCCTTTTGCAACCGATGACATCACGTGCGGCACGAGAAGGCGCGTCACCGACCGAGAGTGACGTGTGTGCTGCTCCTTTGAAAAAGACCGCCGAATGCGGTTGAAACTATAGTCGGATATGTCGGCTCAAAACAGACGTGAGTGACCCGTAGTTTTTATTTAAAAATGTGTGAAAACCACGTTAATTTCCATAGTAATATTATTATTACAAAAAAATATAGCAGTTCTGACACTCAGGGAGTGAAGACGAATCTAGCGACACCTCACACATCAAAATCGGTAAAGCCATTTAGGCTGTGGCGAACATATAAACACTAGGGAGTGCAATCTTGCAGCAAAATGTCCATCTCGATATTTGAAAGATTGTGTATGTCTAATCTTATAAGATCTCGGTATTTTGCGGATCTCGCAAATGTTTGAAATTTAATTAATTTCTAATAAGTATTACTAATTTTATTGCAATTTTGTGAAGTTATTTGAATCGAATATTGTTATAGGAGCTAAATAATGAAAAAAATATGATAATACAAATAAACTCAATTTATTAACAAAAAGTTATGGATTATTTAGAAAAAAAACCTCTCTCTCTCTCTCTCAGGTTTTTTTCCCCCAGTAAAACGTAATTTTGCAAAACTTGCGAGACCGCGCGTGTTTTTAGATTCAAGTATTATCTCGGTATACCGAGATTGCACACCCTAATAAGTAATAAACATACATACACTCGAAAAACATAACCATCCTTACCCAGTCGGGTAAAAAATAACTCAAATAATTATAGTTTAAAAAACAGACTTCGAAATACGCAATACATAACAAGGAGCAAGCGACCGCGTGACTGACTCCACTGACTCTATTCGGATGTCACGAGAAATGACGTCATTCTGAACACATTTTCTATGTGCACATTCTTAAGGCGATGTTCTGCACTGCTAGGTGTCGTCGCTTGTTAGTTTTAAAAGAAATTGCGTACCATGCTGCCACTGCAAATGTCAACCGAGAGCTTATGTAGGTCTTAGACATAGACACCTAGCTTTGTTTTAATGGCAACTTTGATGTAAGGACCGGGCGGAGGAGTACACATCCTCAGTGACCGGACTAAGTGGACGCCTAGGTACTTCACAGTTGGTTTCCATTCAATATCTTGGCCTCTCTTTTCTCGGATTTAGAATTTATTCTATCAACAATATGTACACAAATTTCAGCTCGATCAGTTGGTTTACAATTCAATTTCAAGATATAAGTACATCTAACATGGCCGCTAAATGCATGTGACAGATGGAAAGAAACGGGCGGTTACAATACCTATAAGACTCTGTTTGGACCCTTTATATACGGAACGATAGAAAATGCAGTTGAATACGATAATCTACTACTAATTACAAATACGCTACACATACAGAAACACTTATTGACATTTATAAACTACCACAATCGGCCTAAAACTCACTAGTTGACATGTCCCTAGTGAATTTTAGGCCGGCTACACATGTCCCCTGGGTATATTAACAAGTAGATGATCGAACATACCTGTGTATGTAGCAGGTAGACAAGCAAATTAAGTACATAGCTGTGTGTCAACTGGGTATGTGTAGCAAATGGGCAACCGTTTTAGATACACACTTGGCCCCTGAATATGTGTAGTAGATAGACGAACGAACTAAGTACATCGCTATCATCTGTCCCCTGGATATATTTACATATATCTATATATCTATCTAGGGAGAAGTAGACCCGGAAACTGTGACGAATACTTGGCATGTGTCACATGGTTATGATAAGCGAATAGGCGAGTGTACTAGGTACATACCCGGTACATGTCCCCTGGGTATATGTAGAGGATACACGGGCGCGCGGTGCATGCCCGCGTCCCCGCTGCCGACCACGCCTCCTCCAACGCCTCCGTCGATGATTACTCCATTAGGCTGAGGAGATAATTATGTTTTAATTAGCATATATACTATTGACGGCATATTTACCGTGATTTGAAATTGTCTACACATGAAGATGCTTCATACAAAACTGCATTGAAATATTGAGAAATGGTGATGATGATAATAAACGGTGATGATGATTCTCAGCTATTTTGGTTGTGAAAGGTAACTAATAAGGGGCCATTCATTTATTACGTAAGAATATTTTTGCTAGTTTTTGACCCCCCCCCCCCCCGCCTTTGACCTTAAAAAATTTACTTAAAATAAAATAATAAAAAATAAAAAATAACATGCAAATTTCATTTAAACTAACATAAGTTAACTCGTATGTTCAAACTTCGCGCGTGGCACGACACGCACTTGGACCCTTATTTTGTTTGCATTGAAAAGTAAAATGGTACATACCTGCCACTGGCCATTATCTTCATTGCCATAGTAAGCCCCAACATTAGCTGATGTCTCCGGAATTTTCATTATTAACAAACAATTTTATACTGGTAACACTCACTATCCATAAACTATTAGAAAAACAATTACACTTTATGTATCTAACAGGTTACTGGCACACAACAATTTGACGATAAAAAATGAGCTTTTTAATGTCTTTTGTTTTTTTCTTAATTTGAATGTTTATGTTCTGGATTTTTAATAACAATTTTAAATGCCAAAGTTCTATATTTGAATGTTTTATAGGTTATATTAGGGAAATATTAAGTTTTAACAGGTTATTTTGGTTTTAGGCACTGGTATCATAAGTTTTTCAATAAATTCTGTGTGTGTATTTGTGACTATCTTCATTTCTGGTTCGCTCTGCAGCTGAAATTTAAACAAACACAAATTATACAAAACCCAACTGCATGTATAAAAACCAAAATGTGTTGGAGCTTTCTCGCTCTCTCTGTACAATGCTTGTATGATCAAAGGACCAATTTATAATGGCCATGTTTAATAAAATATTTTTTACTTACACCCACCCAATGTAAGTTTCATTCTCGATGCATATCAATGCAATTTCACTTGAAACTACAGCAATTAACAAAAATGTGTAGAAATGCACTGCATTAACTCTTTATAGTGGAAACATTTATTGGAAACATTGACCAAATCTGGAACATATTAATGCTTGCACTCTACACCTTGTTGGTTGGAGATCTACTAAAGGTGTTGTTTAGGTGGACTCAGCAACAGTCCCACAAATACTTTTTTATAGGACACTTTGTTACTTTATTTGTAATAGGCAAGTGCCATTCAACATGGCAATGATTCTGCAATTTTGCAATTGGGCCAATTATGTACCAGCATTTTGTAAATATTATGGTGTGTATTGACAGAGAGACAGAGAAATTTTCAAACATTAGATTTGATATCTAATATCACATTGTGATAATTAGAGACCGGATTATATGCAACATAAAAAGCTTGAAATATGCATGAAAATTGTTAAAATATGCAACATAAATGATGAATTTTAGAAAAGTAAAAAAGGGAAAGTGTTTATTTATGTTTTTTACTTCTAAATCAGCATTAAATCAGTAAATTACGTATTTGTTCAAAATTTAACAACCTTGTAGACTATAAATTAGTCTATAATAATATTAATACTCAATACAAATAAACAAACTTTTTTTTTTTTTGTGTAGGTACCTATAAAGAGAAAATTTTGTATGACATAATTTTACACTCATAGGGTAACCTACCGAAAAATGTAGTAAATACAGTGAAAATATGCATGATTACTAAATTTCAGACAAAATATGCAATAATCGCTGAAAATATGTAATATGCATATGCATATAATCTGGTCTCTAGTGATAATACAGTTGGACCTCTATAAGTCGAACATCAAGGGAAACGCCAAAAAATTCGAGTTATAGAGTTTTCGACTTATAGAGAATTTCGACTAAGGCTGATTTTGATTCGACATAAAGAGGTTGAGATTCATTCTTATAAATTTTGAGTTAGAGAAGTAAAATAAATAAAAGTTCAAGTTGGAGAGGTGACACACATATTTTTATTTGTAATACAAATCAACATTATTTCAAAACATCCTTAGAATAAAAAAATATGACATTAAAAAAGTCAGTTTTTTTTTTTTGCTTTAGATAATTCGGTTGTTCTCTACCTATAGCATTGTCTAAGGTATAAAGAGCAGAAAATTCTTATTCTTCAGAGTTGCTGGTTTGCTCTATAAAATTCCGTAAAGTATTCAAAGCGGTTCTTGCCTCTTTTGAGCTTCGAGCACTTCTAATTTTTCAGCAAGACTCATAGCTTTCAGTTTACGTTACGTATACAGCACTCATGTTTCAACAATTTTATTTGTAAACTGTTGTACAAATTGATGTGTATTGCAATAGACTACTTCTGACAATATTTCACTCGACAACAAATGACTTGCTTTGCTAAGTTCAATTGAAATCAAAAATAATAAAATTAAACACCTGACACCAAGCAAGTAAACACGTGTTAACGTGAGACATAAATCTATGGTAATTCTATTCATTGTATACTCCTAAATTGCTTTCTAAGAAACAATGGTGTACTTACACTGTTGGCAAATTTTTTAAGTCGGTAACTTATTTTTCTTCAAACTATAGAGGTAATAAATCTCAAATAATCGAGTTGTAAAGGTTGTAAAATAAAACATTAGCAATGTTTTATTGTATGTTCGAGATACAGAGGTAAAATTTAATTTTTCGAGTTATGGAGGGAAAATATGTACTAAAATGGCTTGGATGAACTCACTGATTATTTCGACTGAGATTTCGAGTAATCAAGGTTTTGGTGTTTGAAGGGAAGGGAACAATTATTTTTTTTCGAGATTTGGAGGTTTTCAACTTATCAAGGTTCGACTTAACGAGGTTCTACTGTATATCACAACAAAATGATGGGCCAACTGGTAATGGGCATTTAGATTGTCTTTAGACCTTTATCTGTCTGAGGTAATCGATTTACTTTTAGTACAGTAGCTTAGTTATTATTGTTTTGTTATAGTTTTTAAAATAATATTTACATAGTACATACATTATGCACAATACACCCCTAGCGGGACGTCAGTGCAGGACCCATCGCCCCCACCTCGAATAGTACATACAGTTGAATAACTATATCCCCAGGTTTATTCTTGAGCTCTATCACTACCACAAGTAAAAAAAATATTAATAGATTTATTGCGCATATTTTCCTTATTTTTTAGGGTTCTGTACCTCAAAAGAAAAAAAACGAAACCCTTATAGGATCACTTTGTTGTCCATCTGTCAAGACTATTATCTCGGAAACGCGTGAAGGTATCCTAGGTATATAGGTACGCAGATCCATAGTCTCTTACTGCAGAAAGAAAAATAAAATTTCTATTTTCGTAAAAAAAGTTACAGCCGAATATGTCGTTTAAAACGCACATTTCGACACTCACAAAGGAATCAAAACCTATGGGGTACTTCCTGTTGACCTAGAACTATGAAATTTGGCATGAAGCATTGTGTTAGAGTACACATATAGGAAAAAATCCGAAAACGACATTTCTAATTTAATCACAAAAAATAGTGTCTTTATGGAAGTGCAAGGAATGAGGGTCCAAATTTAAAAGTTCTTTAACCATATCATGTGGGGTATCATATGAAAGAGATTCATTGGCATAAGCTAAAACAGGTTTTTAAATATTTATACGATGTATATTTTTCGGTTTTTGAAGGAAAATAAAAAAAATGATTTCCCCCTTTTATCTACTAGTTTGTATGGAACCCTCGGTGGGCGAGTCTGACTCGCACATGTCCAGTTTTATTTTTGTAACAAATCAAAAACCTTAAAAAACAACAACAAGTTATGTTTTTAGAGTGGCATGAGTGAACTAAATGTATAATAAATACATCCCAAAACAAATTATATGTATTAGTACAATTTGCTATGCAGATCAACACTTAGGTATTTTATGTTACAGTGAATTGTAAGCCTCTTGTAACCTTGACAACAACTAAAGTTTTCAATATAAATCTGCCATTGCAATTTCAAGAATGGATATTGCTTATCAGAACCACATAATCACTACATACGTAAATTGATTAAAAGCATATATATGCCGACGTGAAATGCACTCGGAGTGATATTATCAACAAATGAAAGGTGCCCCTAATTAGACTTAAAATATGCAACTTTCTATTTCACATTACAAAAACAAAAACTTTCCACGTAGGCGCTCATGTTTACATTTTTACGCGGTAAAAGATTACAGAGTAAGTATGTTTTTTATTTTCAAATTAAGGATTTTAGAACTAGAAATAGTGCATAGCCAAGCCAAAAATAGAATCAACCTAGAAACCAAAATAATAAACTGACCGAATTTCTCAACAATTGCTGCGCGCCTAAAAATGGTTCGTCACAAGGCGGAGTACAAAGTCGACGATAAATTGCACTCTGTATGAACGTAAATTGAGAAAAATTTAAACTTTAACACGTGTATGTACCCATGCTACGTCGTAAAGTGATCAAAATAGTTACTCACTCAGTAATAACACTCCTAAGTATTTTCTAGGACATTTGACTACTGTCTAGAAGATTCTCGATTGCCAAAGATTATTTTACTACACTAATAATTTGGGTTCGAGCACTATAACCTACAATTAACTCAATTTTACACACAAGACCCTCAGCCAGCAATCGTGGCGCAAATGGCGACCGTTGTGAACTTCGTGCGAAAAGGAACGTAAAGCAAAATTAAACAACTTCGCAGCACTGGATGCCGCCGGTTTTGTAAAATATCATCACAAATATCTGAAAATAGTACAGATAAACGGATAAATTACCTTTTTACGAGATAATCATACTCTTGTAAATTTAGCTCAGCCAAATAAAATGCCAAAGTGACAAAATAAATTCATTTTTTGAAACCCGACGGCTTCTTCAGGAACTCCTTGATTTTTTTCAGGTTTTATTTCTATGCATAGAGGTTATATATGCGATTCAACCTTTGGCTCAAAAAATAACGTTGTTTCTGGTGTTTATAAATACTATAATTTTACATTTTGTAAAAAATATTTTATGTAATTTTATTTCAATAAAATAATAACTGCATGGTTCAGATAACACTAGAAGTGAAATGGAACGTCGACCATCATAAAAAACATGGCTGCCCTAGATCAGTGCTGCCAATTTAGCATTTTTATGGCTAAATTTGGCATATTTTCGAGTGATTTTAGCATATAGCATATTTTTTTGCATTTTCCCGGTCTAAAACTTGTTTAGAAAAAACTGTACTCCCACGTCATATTTCATCAATATTGTGGTGGCCTCGGTGGTTGAACACCATCTACGATTGGCTTTTGGATGCACAAGCAAATTTTCGGCCAATAGTAACGAAATAATATGTTGAATGCGCAAATACATTTGATCCAATAAGGCGGAGAAAAAAATAGAGATGTATACGTCAATTTATTACAATGTTAGTTGCATAAAGAATATAAATCGATTATTTTCTGACATACAACTCATACAAGTCAGTATTTTGTATGTTCCGTCATGGTTTATTTACGTTATGGACTCAATTTACTGCCATTAGAATACGAAAATAAAGAAAGCATGACACTAAATCACGATTAGCAGAAACATTCAACCTCTGAACTTATAAATAAATTCCTTCTTTCAAAATTATTTATCAATTAATATTTTTGCTACAGGTACGTTATCTTGTCCACAGACAGACTAATGGACTTCATGATTCAATGGTTCAACCGTTCCAAAAACATTCAAATTCAATGGTTCAATGGTTCAAAACAGTTCAAACATTACAATTTTCATATAAATATTACGAGGATCTGAATATTTTGTATGTATCACAAAATGACTGATTATTGTAAGAATACTGTAGCATGTTTGCCCCCCCCCCCCCCCCCCCTAGATCCGGAGCTAATCCTGCTAATAAGCTTGGCCTTGAAAAATTTAACAAGATCCAGTCAAAAGCCTTACGAATCATCCTTGGTGCAATGAAGTCGTTCCCCATTAATGCCATGCAAGTCGAGTGCGGTGAACCACCTCTGTCACTTCGCCGGCAATATCTGTCTGACATATTCTTCTTTAAAATGGCTCAACACAGTAAACATCTTCTTCTCCTAAAAATAGAGCAACTATCGACTCTATATCATCCTCACCGATTATCAGATGACGATATTCCATGTCTACTTCGTAGTTTTATACTATTCACACGTCTTCCTAACCCACTCTTTCAAACCTCCATGTCACCATTATATTCTACGCCTACGAAGCATTGATCTTCCAACCCAACATCATCCTGGACTTTGGAATAGACAAAAACAGTGTGAAAGCTAACAAAATCTTTTGTCATAAAATACACACCGAATACCCAAATTGGTACAAAATATATACAGATGCTTCTATAATCTTCCTTTAGTCCGGTTGGTGCTGCGGTTTGGATTCCCTCAACAAGTATAATTCTTAGTTACTGCCCTTCCGTCACTTCTGTTTTTACAGGTGAAGCAATTGCTATTCTAGAAGCCGTGCTATTTGTAAAGTCCCATCATCTCATTAATACCATAATTCTATCAGACTTTAAGACCTGCCTCCAAGCTATTCTAGCCAACCCATTTCGACCCATTTCGAACTAAAACCAGGTTCCCAACAAACTTCAAAATTAGAGAAGCATTATTAGAGTGACACAAGCTGAACATTTATATTATTCTAGCCTGGTCATGCATGAATCCTGGGCAATGAATGCTTCAGAAACAGGCTCTCTAGAATATTCCCAAATTTATTCCCACGATATGTGTACAATCATAAAACCTATTCTATATAAATGTTGATCCCAAAAATGGCAGGAACCGCGAACCGTGAAAGGTAAATTCTATGGTTACCTTCAACCCGAAATTCCCCAGAAACCCTGGTTTTTTAAATTTCAAAAAGCAGATAAGGTAACCACTTCAACAATCTCTCGTTTACGTTAAAATCACACATGTACACTCGTTTTTCTGGCCAAACTTAGGATTAGGAACCATTCTATCTGCGAATGTGGTTTGGATGAAGGAAATGTTGACCATATATTTTTTTGTTGCCCTCTAAGTTTTCACTTTATGATGTCATTCCCCCTGAAATTCCCCGTCCTACTTCCGTTAAATGCCTTCTCTCTCTGGTTTTCACCCCTTTTGTAAGTACTTTATGTATTTTTTTTTTTTTTTTATAGATTATACTGTAAATATAAATAACATTATATTATGCTATATACTAGAGCTATATTAATGTAAGGTTGTATATATGCTAGTAATTTGTAGTTAATTGTAGTTGGTAGTTAGAATTAGAAGATTACCTTGGAAAAAAACATTTTTTTAGGTTTCTTTAGGTTTTTAAAAATAATAATTGCAAAAGCTAATTTCAATTGAAAAGCCGATCTAAAGGCCTCTGGTGCCATTGTCAAATGTGTTAACAAAAAAATAAGATTTTTTTGTAGGACTCATGCGAGGGCAAACATTTTTATTAATCATTTATTAGGATGTAATTAAACAGCTTTATTCATTTTTAGGATACCGTACCTCAAAAGAAAAAAACGGAACCCATTAAGGATCACTTTGTTGTCCGTCTGTCCGTCCGTCCATCCGGGTGTCAAAACCTGTATCTCAGGAACGCGTGAACGTATCGAGTTGAAATTAAAACCATATACGCAGATTCATAGTCCCTTGCTGCAGAGAGAAAAATCAAACTTCTCAGTTTTCATTAAAAAAAGTTACAGATGAATATGTCGCAAAAAACACATATATCGACACTCACAAGAGAACCTATGGGGTACTTCCCGTTGACCTAGAACTATGAAATTTGGCAAGAAGCATTGTGTTAGAATACACATATAGGAAAAAATCCGAAAACTGGACAGTTTTAATTTAATCACAATAAAATAGTGTATTTATGCAAGGAATGAGGGCCCAAATTTTAAAGTGAATTAACTATATCATGTGAAGTATCATATGAAAGAGCTTCTTCAGCATACGATAAAACAGGTTTTTAAATATTTTTACGATGTATATTTTTCGGTTTATGTAGGAAAAAAATATATTATTTCCTTTTATCAGTAGATAAAAGTAGTAAGTTTGTACGTAACACTCGGTGGGCGAGTCTGACTCGCACTTGTCTGTTTTTTTTAAATGTTTATTCAATGTATAAGATCTGCGTTTTGAAATAAGAAACAAAACTGGTCGACAGCATCATCTAGCAGCCGGCTTCTTCTTGAGGAGAGGATGTACCCGGCCGTGGAGAATATTCGCTCAGATGGTATTGAAGTTGCTGGTTGTACCAGCACAAGTCAGCAATGTCGTTTAAAGTCTTTGATTAATCTTTATTTTTTCTTGATGTGCACTGTGCGATTTGCTGTTCGTCGAGTTAAAAATTATTCTTCTATGCTAAAGGTGGTAGATACGGAAAGTGAAAACAGGTTTTCGTGAAAAAAAACGGTTTTTATCGGTATCTAGAAAAACCGGTTTTTCACCGGTTTTCTTCAAACCGGCTTACATCTCTAGCCATAATGCCACAAAATAAAAGTTGAAGTTGATTGAACCCGAAAAGTAACTTCAAGAAATCAGTTAGCTCAAAAATGTTTTCGCACGATTTTTGCTATTTCTAATTTAAACATACACACAAGTATCAACTAATTATATTAACGGAGAGAAAAGAACAGACATTTAGTGGAAAATGGCTTCAATGTTTGTAGAATTACAAACGCCATTGAGCGAATATTCCTTGGTGTGTCGCGGCTGTCTCGCTGAAAGCGGAGAGATGAAAAACATACGAGAATGGGGCTTGACTGATGATTTTTGCAAGTTGACTGACATCCCGGTCCGTATTATTTAATGAATACTGGTTGCACCCCATTTTAATACTGCCTATCACACAGAAACAATATTAATTTTGACACCTAATTTTTTTAGGGTTCCCTTGTAAATACAAGGAACTCTTATAATGTCGCCATATCCTTCTGTCTGTCTGTCCGTATGTCACAGTGATTTTACTCAGACTATCAGCCCTACATAAACGAAATTTGGCATGTAAGTAGATGTGTTCTGTGTACTGCTACAAAATTAAAATTTGGTTGGCACATACATTTAAAGAAGGGATGATTTTTTCAACCCCACTCCATCGTGTACGGTATAATGATACCGTACACGATGGAGTAATATATAATATAATAGGTCTTATAATAAGAACCGAATAGGTCTTATAATAAGACTAAGGTTCTGTATATGTTTTTTTCTCAGATCCAAGTATGAGATATAGCCTGCCAAAGGGGGAAAAATTAGCTACGGAACCATACTATATGCATGTCTCCACATAGTCTTAGCCACTTCTTTAATACACACATTCAAATCATCTCAATAAAATATTTAAATCATTGAGCAAGCAAGTAGTTATTGCATTCTCTTTGACAAGCAATTTCAACATAAGCAACTTTGGACTACAAAATAATTTAAAATATCCCATTAAATACATCCTCCCAAGGCAGGGCAATATCAAATTTACAGTGATTCAAAATTACCTCACTTTGCCCGTCTAGCAAGGTAAGCCAACTTCAAGTCTAATTAGAAGTCATAGTATGCCTGAAGCTAGCCAAACCATGGCCATTTCAATATGTTTCAAGTCTATGGCTTTTATTGATCCCCTAGGTAGGCATTTCACTACAGCTCACTTGGATATGACCGCACAAAATACATAGTAGTATTATTACAATATGTGTTGTTATGTACACAGGGGTCATGGTAAAGATGCCTTTCCTAAACTGAGAGCTTGTAGCTCACGCTTACCAGTTACTAAATATAGTTCTTATGTCATTTTATGATAAATCCTGACTAATTTATAAACATGGTAGTTGTTATTTATAGCTGCCTGGTACAGGAAATGTATCGGAGCTACTCTGCACGGCTTGTGAAGACGCTCTGATGACATGCAAGAGGTTCCGGAGCCAGTGCCAACAGTCTGACATTGTTCTTAGAAATATTGCTGAAGTAAGTACTACCTGCATCATGTCTATCAGAATCAGAATATGTTTATTGCTTCACTGTGTACAAAAGTTCTTTTAGGTAGACAAGTCTCCACAGCGTACCCATATTGGGCATGCAATATACAATTATTATTATTGTAATGCAATAATAATAATTGTTAAAATTGTAAAGTGTTAAAGGGCATAACGCCGCTAGTAGCTCTCAGTCAACGCACAGCATACCTCTCGACACCCTTAGCCATCCACACCGATGTTGCTTCTCCGGCGCCAACATGCGGTGCCACTATGGGGGCACCATTCAGTGGGTGGCGAGTCATCACCTGCCTCAATATTTTTGGATAATGAGACAAAATAGGCAGGTGCCGATATCTCATTCTTATGCTCCCACACAGAAGTACCTTATCTTACTCACTGTGTGGGAGCATCAGCCAATAAACTAGTTTTATAAATCATAACCATTTCATTTCAATATCCCCGATTTGTCAAATTCCATATAGTACAATAGTTCCATCATCCATCCACATACCAAAACAATGTATTTTTTTATTTTATTTTTTGTAAAGGGCCTCTCAGTGTTGGCTTCGGCTCCACTGATGCCCATCAAAGGACCGGGCTGCGACCCGAGATTTAAGTGGAATATTGTAAACAATGATATGTATTTTTTTTTAAAGTAATGTACATGTTATGCTATGTACAAATGTAGGTTATTTTGTATTATAAAGAGTTGATATTACTAAATGTTCATGTAAAAAAACTATCACCCTATACAGATGTAATGTATGTATAGCCTATACTGCATATAAGCTGTATGTGTGTGTATCTGTACCTGCACCTATGTACATACATATAGGGTATGTTGGTTAGTGCACTGAATGGTTCTTTGGTTTAAAGAGAATGTGAGAGGCAACCCTGGCTATGTGTATCAAAATAAAACTCCACCACTAATGCTCAACTTTACATGTTGCATAGTACCTATTTATACTAGAAAATATGCAATCTTTGGTTTCTTTTAGTTTTGTAGATGAGTATTTTAATGTGATATGTTTATGAATGAAATTATAATTATTTTTTTTGTATTTTACAGAAAAAAGCTGAAGAAAACAACACACAAATTCAAACAAAAAACACAATAACCTTCACCTTTAACGAACACGAGCTAATCTTCACAATCCTAGCTCCAGACACTGAAGCTAAGATTATGCTGCCTTGTCCATACAACTGCAAAGGGAACTACATAAAAAAGAAAGACTTACACATACATTTGGTAAAAAAACATAGTTTAAAAAAGGATTATAATATAGATGTCAAATATTTCTGTTCCATTGAAAGTTGCACCTACAATGAATGCTCAGGCAAATTAAAATGGTTCTCTGAAAGAAAATTCCTCAATCAACACTATAAAAAAGTGCATAAAAGTAAGATTTTTGTTTGTGATAAGTGCAATAATCGTTTTGCGTTGATTACAGACTTTAATAGACATTTGAAGTCATGTAATGTTGTATTTAAATGTGAATTATGTAACTTAACATATAACTCAAATGAATGTTTACTAGTACATCTAATGAGACACCATCCGGATTTGCATAAGCAGTATAAAAATGCCCGTAAAGCTGAAAGACAGTCTAAACCAGATTCTAAGAGGTTAAAAACTGAAATGGACAAATATGACTACATATTTGAATTAGACAGTCCAAAACGCTCCTTTGCTACTCAAACATTGGAAGATTCTATAAAAAACGACGTAGCACTGCCGTCATGGCAGAATGTACCTAAAAATTATTCATTCACTAAAACAGATGAAATTTCAACACAAACTGTTTTCGAAGATTTATTATCTCTTAAGTCGCAAAGTGAGGATGATTCTATATTATTTTCTGAGACAGTCTCCCTCTCTGACATACAAACTCAAACATTTAATCTTAATAGATCAAATAAGGAGACTTTAACAGACCCTGATATGACTAAAGAGACGCAAACATGTGTTTGTATGTCTACTCCAGCTTATGACTCCCCAAAGCCTCAGTTTAGGTTATTTGACAGTGTGTCTTCTAGTCCCATTGGTACTTTGACTTCGACTGAGACTCAAACTCATGAGTATCGGTCAAATGTGACCGATGTGATGTTAGGTTATAGCTGTGCAGAGACACAGACATGCTTTGATGATGATGATCAGAATTTGTGACATTGGAGTTTCATTTAGTTGTAACATTACTAGTCAAGAGACAGTTCATATATATATTTATTGATAAAGTGTAATTTTTCAAGTCTTACTTATTAGGACTAAAACTAGCAATATAATAGAATACAATACATATTACAATATTTGATAACTTGTTTAAGTTTTATTTTTAGCAGACTTCATTTCGTCGGAACCTTTTATATTTTATGCTATGATTTTATGCATGTTCCTCGATTGCACGAAAATGCCTGGACCGATTTGGAAAATATTTTTTTTGTTTGAAAGGTATAACTTCTTCCCAGGTGGTCCCATAGAATTTTCGACAAAATCGGTTCAATAGTTTGATTTTTAAACAAAATTGCGTAGGTATTTTGAACTTGGTATTTCATTTTTAAACTATAATTTATATACCTACGTCTAAAAAGTTGGCGTGACGTTATTTGGTAAATGTAAAAAGTACCTTTTTATACGGGTAGGTAAAGGTTTATGTTTGAACATAAACCGTCTTAGTGTTAAACGCATGATAGTATTCACTGAATAAATGAGGACTTGTTCACTTATTCACTTTGTCAGACGGGAAATGTCACCAGCGAAAACGGAACTAAAATTCGCTTATTCAGCAAAGAGATGTTTAATCTATCACTGTTATTCAGCGTTAAAAAGGCCGTCCGCACCGTGAGTTCGGCGTGGACACGCGCCGGGCGCTGTTTTGTGTAATTTCATAGTAGCAGCGCTGTGTCAAGACGGAGCCCGACTCGCGGGAGACGGCGCGTCCCGCGACGGAGCACGCTGTCGATATTTCTCTTGTCTACGTCGTCTTTTCGTTAAATAGTAAATCGTCAAAATATAATCCATTAGGCATCGACTGCACATCCGCACGAATAAAATTGTACTGGCGTATGGCGGGGCGCTGCATATGTGGGAGCATAAAGTAACTTATATAGACGGAGTGGGAGGCCGTCGCGGATGTCCGCATCGGAGCACGGCACGGATGTCCGCGACGAACCGCGACGCAGATGACCACGACGGGTTCCCGTGGGCCTTAGACGGTTAGTCCGCTATTGAACGTGAAAAGGGATAATGTAAATAGGGCGAATTCTGTGGGGATAACTTATTTCTACCAGTAATTAATAAATTTTAATGATTATTTTTTTATTATAATTATGAATAAGTAGAAATAAACTTTTACTAATACTCTTTTTTTTTAACCTACTTCAAAAAAGGGGAACTTGTTTTTGTTTGTTATTTTTGTAATCTGCATTGTACGAATAACTAAAAGGTAGTTTTTAAGGTGTAATTATATAGTATCTACAATTAAACTTATATTTTTTAGTGTAGATTGAAAACTGAACTTCATGTGCTTACGCGTTCAATAATGGAAAATAATAAAACTATTGCGAATAAAAACAATGGTTTTATTTAAAATTTGCTATTTTTTGTGGTTATCATATTATATTTGACCATAACTGGTGCTAAGTGACAATGTGGTCGAAGATAGTGAAGAAGCCTTTGTCTTAAGCCGAAGTGGTATCTCAATTAGTTTTCCAGCAGCAATACCTAAGAAAGTTCCGTTTAACATCGAGCAGTTTAATTAATTTTTAGTAGTGAAAACGCGGGCTTTATGATAAAATAAATTACAGTTTAAAAAACTAAGAAACACACTACAAATTATTGTGGTCAAAGTTCATTACAAGACTTTTCTAACAAATTCAAACACAGCTATGATACGATGTTCCATCATGAAGTTCTAGTTCATATCTTCCGGCTCCATCATCAGATCAGTTCGACAGTACCATATTATTGTATTGTCATCAGAACTACATACAGTTGCCATTTTTCATGACGCTACGATCCTTGGAAGATGGTTAAATTAGTTACCTTAGATTTCATTACATACAGGTTGACCTAATAAAAGCGTGTTAAAAAAAGCCTCTATCTTGTCTCCAGGTTCTCATTTTCGGTAAGGCCCTACATACTTGGAATTTTCAAGATTAGAGTGAATAGAAATATTCTAGATTGACCACCTCCATTCTCGGCTACGACGAGTTGGTGGTTAATTGTAGATCTATATAAAATTAAAGGTCGGAGTAAATTATAATAATTATATCTTACCTAAATTAATTGATTAATAATTTATGATTCATTGTCAAAGGGTTCCGTGGTGTAGTGGTTATCACATCTGCTTTACACGCAGAAGGCCGCCAGTTCGATCCTGGCCGGAATCACTTGTTTTTGATTCTGTATTTTAATTAACAGAATTGGTTAAAAAGAATGATTCCAAATACATAAAAAAAAAATATTGACACTGTGGCCTTAAGGAAGCTATTGCTCTCGCGCATCACAACCTTTTTAAATATACAAAATCATTGAATAGGGGTATTAGAAAAGTGAGAGCTAAATTTGTTTATTTAGATATTTAGATTTATTTACTTAATGATTTTTGAACGAGCATTTCAGCGTTCATCAAGAGTTCTTAGCTATGTTTCATCAAAATGCGTTCAGCCGTTTTTTGTCAGGGGTTTTTGAGTTTTAAGGTACGTTACATTTTAAGAACGTATACTTGTAAACATATTATTTGATTAAATGCACGTACAACAAATCCATAGTTAACGAATCTCGATAGTGATATTGCACATTTATCTTACAAGTATCACAAATGTCAATTTTGATTCAAACAAATTTTTATACCGGTGCAATTTTATTAATTAGGAAGCTATCGTGAGGGTAATGTATACATACAATGTAAGCAGTACGTAGTGTTTTTAGGGTTCCGTACCTATGTTAGGCTAGTAATCATCATGTGAAACATGAAACATTGCTGTGCTCTTAACCCCGGGCGCACAGCCTTGGGTCAAAAACTACCAAAAATAGTCTTACGTAATAAATTAATGGCCTCTGTGCGTAGGGTAAGGTAGAGTTTTTTTTTTTATCATATCTCTACAGGTACACTGAACTGAAGTTAAAATAGGTGTAGTGGGTTTCATATAGTGTATAGATCGCTACCGTCAAAGCTTCCTAATTAATAAAAATGTACGTGTATAAATACAAAATATATATATTTTTACACAACTGCGCAATGAGGACTATTTTTTTCCAATTATATTGTTAGCAAATATAGGTATAATTGTTTCTCTATTACCTCCAACAGGTTAAGGTCGATTTTGATGTACGAGGTGTCGTTAGATTCGTCTTCACTGTTTCTTCATGTGCTTTTTATAATCTCCAACTAACATTTTCGTAAAAATAAGTTGTAAAAATATATTTTGAAGAATGATCATTTATTTATTTTTTTAAATAAATTATACAGTTGCTTTGTCCATTATGGGGGGATTAGTCTAAAACCTCACCACGTAGGTACCACCAAACAGGAAGCGTGGATTAAAAGTTGCTAAAAATCATCATGTGATTACTGGGCGACCCATGACATAGATATTTGTTTCACTAGATTTTAATGCATGAAAATTAATCTGAATCAAAATAGATTGTTGTGGTACAATCGATATAGTCCCTTAATTCCTCATAAAGTCCTCCCAATTTCCTTTGTAACTCCCTAAACTCCTGCTAGCTCCCTAACCTGTTGCTCATTGCCGCTACTGTCACTGATTCGGCCACACCACACTCTCAATCCATGGTATATAAGCAGCGACGCGTGTGTACACAGCCGGACGACCGGTCTCGGCGCAGCGACGGCCAAATGACGTCACGCCTACCACGTGGAAGATGCATTGGTTATCCTTAGATGCTACCTGGAGGGGGGAGCCGGAATCACCCTGTAAACAATACATGTAACATCTGAGCAAGGGCGTATTTTTTTTTGCAAAAAATTAAATTTTCATCCAGAAATGTCAAACTACATAACAATTTATAAAAAAACATAAAACATTTTTGCGCTCGCTTTTCTCGCGCATTAATACTATTTTAGTTAACTTGACTGTTGAAAGTGCCGCAGGCGGTACGAAAAATTTAAAAAAACACTAACAATAAAATGTACGCGTTCGCTTCGCTTCGCTCGCGCATTGTCACCTGCTACCTGGATGATTGTTTATTTGGGCCATTGGATGCTTGTCAAGATGAACAAAAATCATATTACCTAGGTACTACCCTAAAATTCATAGAAAAATAAACAACTTAAAAATAGTTCACCAATTTTAGGGCATGAGGGTGCTAGGAGCCCGCTGTCACGAGCATATTACTTACTTACTTAAACTAAAATATATATATATATATATTTTTTGCGCTCGCTACGCTCGCTTTTTTAAATTATTTTAGTATGTTTTGTAAAGTGGGATGGGTCAAGTATCAAGATGCATCGCGGACCTGGATAAGTAATAAGATGAGAATAAGTTTATCAGCAATCTAGACGCCTTAATATGTTCTTAATTTAGTCTATATAAAAACTTAGGGCGTCTAGAATGCTGCCCGTGAATCATGTCATCAATGCAATTATTATGTTCTTTTATTAGATGGATCAAAGAATACGTACCTGACATGTGTCCTTGCCTCCGCGCAGTTCCCCCGCACACATCTGTGTGTCCCTGAACCCAGCCCAGTTTCGGTTGCGAATGGATCTCAGCAATGAATCGCAGTAATTGTTATCTAACAGTGATAGAGATACTTTTTGCAGCTCCTTGGATAGATTGTTGCCTCCTGAAACAAATTAAACAAGTATACGTTTAGAAAATTCAAAACCCCCCCGACAAAATACGGCTGTACCGATTTTTACGAAATATAGCTACGAACACTCTAGATGAAATTCTCTTTCAAACAAAAAACTAGATCAAAATCCGTCCATCCGTTTGATAGCCACGATGCCATAGACAGACACACAGATACATACGTCAAATTAATTGACCGAGCGAAATGGTTTGCATTTTATGTTTCATAAGTCAGGCATTCGACCACAATTTTCTTTGTTATTACTTTTAAGGTGTGTACAATAAAGAGTTCATCTATCTATCTATCTATTAGGGATGTTGCGGATGCATTTTTTTTTCACATCCGCGCATGCGGATGCGGATGCGGATTTTAAGAGGCTCACATCCGCTAATGCGGATCTGTCCAAAAAACTTAAGTGTTGGTTTGGTAGGGTAAAAAAACAGTAATATTTATCCTTTCTTCACACTTCTTAACAAAAAGCACAATAAAAACAAACGTGCGCGTCAGATCTTGTCACAACAAAACAATAGCGAGGCGCGTCACCGTCACCGATTCACCGAAGTCCAAAACAAAATTATTGCTTTCCTATTGGTCAATCAGCACGTGCGGTCGACACGCGCCACTCGCCCCCCTCCCCCCTTTCTGTCTTGTCGCGACCTGCTACATATCCGCATCCGCATCAGCTCCGCTCAGCTCATCGATTTATACGGATGCGGATGTCTTAATCGATGCGGATGTTCCGCATAGGCGGATGCGGATGCGAATATTCGCAACATCCCTACTATCTATCTATCTAATTTTTCACTTTTTCGTGGTTAACGGTGGTTTATCCCAGTTCTAAACAACGTTCATCACAACAATTGATCATGAGGCTTAGGTACCTATATAAATTGTATCTTAACTAAAACAACATTTTACGTGTGACTGGAAAGGAGATACCCAAATTATACTTTTATAAATGTTTATTTCAATATGATTTCTGTAAACAATTATCATTATTTTATTCTACCACATTGTCGACGTAGTTAATATATATTTTTTGTATAGGTTTATGTAGGTAAAAAGATACAGCTTTAAATTAGGTACTAACGAAGCCGCGGCAGACATACAGACGGATAGACAGACCGACATGGTGAAACTAAACGGATTCCTTTTCCCAGGTTTTTCCTTTCCACAGATCGGGGTAATGCGGGTTCAAGTTCCCGTCGGATGTCTGTAATTTCTGAACTGTCTATAAATTTGAATACGGATTCCTTGTTGACTACGGAATTCTGACAAGTATCTAAGTATATTAAAAGAAAAACAAAGTTCCTACAATCTTGGAATTTTCAAGGCTAGAGTGAATAGATATTTTCTAGAATGAATAGCTCCATCCTCGGCCACAGGCGAGTTGGTGGTCAGTCATAGATCTATCTTGCGTAAAAAGAAAAAAGTACCCGACTGTAGAAAAGCAGTGTTTGCAATCTAACTTATGAGTATTATTATATGTTCTGTGGTTATGATTTCGTCACGCTTGATACGCTGTTGAGGTACGTTTTTTTGTGAGAAAGTATGCGTAAAATCGCCGTAAAAGATTATAAATGCGCATTCATTAGAATAATTCTAGTAAAATCTCTTGTTTATTACGAAAAAGCTCGTTGAAGGTCAAGTCTCGATGACACTAGGCTAGTTTACAAGCTACAAGCCAGCGAGTTCGCGAGCAGCTTGTAAACTCGCTCCGTGTCATTGAGCTTTTTTACAATCTGCTTTTGATTGTGTCATCGACACTCGCTAGCTTTTAAACTCGCCGACTAGCAGCTCGTAAACTAGCCCAGTGTCATCGAGGTTTTACGAAAAATCGCATTTTTTGTTTTTGTGAGAGATTTATTATTATTTTTGTTTAAAAACTATAGCCTCTGGCACTCAGAAAGTGAATAAGAATCTAACGACACCTCGCACAGCAAAATCGGTCAAGCCGTTTAGGCTGTAGGCGATCTTATAGAAATATACATACATACAAAACACATACATTCGAAACACATAACCCTCCTTCTTACGCAGTCGGGTAAAAATGATCATCACCATCCATTCTTATGCTCATACTCACGTGAATTAGTATCTGTCACGCCCCAGCCAGTTGCAACCGCCTTAGTATGGAGACCAAAATCCGGTCTAGTCCACAGGCAGGCAGCCCGGATGCTGGCCTTGAACGTCACATCACTAGCCAGCTCGAGGAGGGCTATATCGTCGTAGGTTGATGGAGGGTCGTACGACGGGTGCTTGTGACTCCTTCGGATCGGGACCTGAACAAAACAAACTAAATACAACAAACAAAACCACTAAATTTCAGCACTGCAAATTATAGGCACATCAGCTTCTGGTGCTTGCCTATCATTTAATAATATAGGACATTTTCATACAACACCATCTAGCCCCAAACTAAGCAAAGCTTGTACTATGAAAACTAGATGGCTGGAGGAATACATATATACTTTCTTATATAAATACATACATATAAACACAGAGACACAAAATAAACATCATGCTCAGCAGAAATGTTATAAATAAATAAAATATAAATCTTAAACAAATACAAATTATTCAAAAACCAAAAAATCCATGAATATATAATTGTAGTTTGAGAAACTGAAAACCAATTTCAAATTGCATAATTTTGTTTTAAAAACCAAACTACTGAACCGACTTTGATGAACTTTCTATGGGACAAATAAGAAAGAATATCCTTTCAAACAGATTTTTTCAAATAGGTTTATAAATAACGGAGTAATGCGTTGTTAACAAACAAACAAAATTCAGCCGAATTGTTAACCTCCTTCTTTTTGAAGTCGGTAAAAATAAAATCAGAACTTTTATTTTATATGGCTTTAGCTAACCAAAGCAGTAAGTCAATAAAGGTTTTTTTTTGCAAAATATGTACTAAGTAGAATTATTATGTAAATTGTAAATAAATTCTACTCACATCAATAGGATCAGCACCGTCATTCACGCTTGGATCTGTAAAATATTATTTATAATTACAAATAACTGCGAGTAAAAATAAAACAGGCCAAGTGCGAGTTGGACTCGCGCACGAAGGGTTCCGTACCATTATCTATAAAAATGGCAAAAAATAACGTTTGTTGTATGGGAGCCCCCCTTAAATATTTATTTCATTCTATTTTTTTAGTATTTGTTGTTATAGCGGCAACAGAAATACACCATCTGTGAAAATTTTAACTGTCTAACTATCACGGTTCGTGAGATACATCCTAGTGCCAGACGGACAGACGGACGGCGAAGTCTAGTAATAGGGTCCCGTTTTTACCCTTTGGGTACGGAACCCTAAAAAGCAGCTAAATCAACCATGTTCGGATAATCAACGTTACCTATATTCTGGTCTCCCAACCTCACGATGACCGGCGCCGGGTCTCTGACGCTGGTGTCTCGGAACTGTAGACAGTGTCCCGCTGTCAACACAAACTTGGGCGAGATCAAGCTTCCTCCGCAGAAAAATGAGTAGCCGCCTTCAAAGTTTGACCATCCTATAGCAGCCTGCAACGGATAATTCCTATCTTTTCTGGTTCAAAAACATATAATTATTATCTATTAGATCGGAGGTCACAGTGACCTTTCTATCTAGATTAAATAAGACTCAATAGCAGCCTTTATGAGAATTAATAATGTGATGTTTTCGATACATCCCACTGATAGTTAATTATCCTCACTTAGGCACCATGTTTTGGTAACTGTCGTGTCGTTGAAGTTGAACATCAGTTATTAGACGAGCGTATGTCACCGATAGAAGCAAAGCGGATCAAATCAAACGGGGTGGACATTAGACGGGCACAGGCACATGGCCACATAGCACAGAACTGATAGCAGTTTTGTCTTAAAATAAATCCAGTAAAAATACGCACCATGTGGGGGAATTCCCCTTGGTTCGCGTTCTCGCCGCCAACAATAAGTTCGACTCCTGTGTAGTCGCATTTAGCAGCTGAAATTGACAGCGTCTCTGGGTCCGGCAGTAGGGGGATATAATCAACTTTCTCTACCACACCGCGGCTGTATTCTTCGCATTCTGAGACAAATTATTTTGTGTAATGGCAGGACTAGAACAGCAGGACTTTTTGCTGCACTAAAATGTACGAAACTAATACTCACTTCGCTCACAAATTTTTCGATTATCATTGCTGGGACCAGAGCCCCACACGGGACGACTGAAAAATAAAATATAAGTAACAAACATAACATTTGGTTTTTGCAAAATTTGTGCGGCGTAGATTAGGAGGCTGTATAAGAGGCATCATAATTATCATCTCAGCTACAATAGTCCCACTGTATATCCCATAAAATAAAGGCTTCCCCCGATTGAGTCTTCTATCTGTACAAGGTTGCTACGCTTTCTTACTAAATCTTAATTACTTAATCACATTTATCTCGGGAACGCGTGAAGGTATCGAGTTGAAATTAAAACCATATACGCAGATCCATAGTATCTTGCTGCAGAAAGAAAAATCAAAATTTCTCAGTTTTCATAACAAAAATGTTACAGCCGAATATGTCGTAAAAAACGCACATTTCGACACTCACAAGGGAATCAAAACCTAAGGGGTACTTCCGGTTGACCTAGAACTATGAAATTTGGCAAGTAGCATTGTGTTAGAGTACACAATAGCAAAAAAACTAAAAACTGGACATTTTAATTTAATCACAAAAAACATGTGTCTTTATGCAAGGAACGAGAGTCCAAATTTAAAAGTTCTTTAACCGTATCATGTGGAAGAGCTTCATTAGCATAAGCTATTTTTTTTTAAATATTTACGATGTATATTTTTCGGTTTATGAAGGAAATATATTATATCCCCCTTTTATCTACTAGTTTGTACGGAACCCTCGATGGATGAGTCTGACTCGCACTTGTCCTGTTTTTAACTTTAGTGTACATTAATCTTCTTAACGTAACGAAAACAAACTCCTAAGTACCACGCGCGCGTGCGTGATGCGTGTACGCTATTTTGACCTCAACGTCACTTTCCATCACGTGAGATTATGGTCAAACGTAGTCCTATTTTGTTGTAAAAATAAATGGCCGAGCCCGTATCGAGACACGCGTAGTAGGGTTGCGACAATTTTTTGTAATGTTTTTATAGTAATTTTTTACAGTTACTTCTATGTTAAATTAGTAAAAATGCGCGAGAGAAGCGAGCGCGAGAATTTAAACTAAATCTTGGAAGTAATTTGATTCATTGATCTTGTTGAGCGTGTACTAGGTTTTTGTGACGCAGATAAACCATACAAGTATCTTTGTTAAAAGAAAAATGAAATACCCGACTGGATAAGAACGACTTTTACGCTATCGAAAATTATAAATACAACCATTTGAATGCATTGATTGCAAATATATTATTCCTAATTAAATTTAAATATATGACTTTATAAAAAATTACAAACATACCTACAAGATACGCACTACTTTCTTGGAAGTCGGGAAACAATTTTTGCTTAGTGATTATTTTTTGTGAATTATTTGATTGTATTTGCAAGTTCACGGTACTTTAATGACTAATACAAATAAACAAGTATATATATTAAAAGAAAAACAGCAGTTTTTGCAGTGTAACTTACGATTTTGTTACGCTTAATATGTTATCGAGTGTATGTTTTTATGATAAAGTATGCGCAGAACCGCTGTAAAAACTATAGATGCGCATTATTTAGAATAATTCTAGTTTAGGCTTTTAGTTTTTTTTCCGTTTAGGCTTGTAGGCGATCATACAGAAACATACTCACATACAAACAAAATTGTTGAAACTTTTTTAGTGTTTTTATAGTAATATGCTTTATTTGTCGTATTAGTAAGCCCGTGTTAAAATTCTAAAAATGCACGAGCGAAGCAAGCGTAACCAGTTTTTTAATTAAATCTTGGAAGTAATTTGATTAATTGATCTTGTTAGCGTATCCTAGGTTTTTATGACCCAAATAAACCATACAAGTATCTTTGTTAAAAGAAAAATGAAATACCCCACTGAATAAGAACGAATTTTACGCTATCAAAAATTATAAATACAACCATTTGAATGCATTGATTGCAAATTTATTATTAAATTTAAACATATGACTTTATAGAAAACTACAAACATACGTTTTTATGTATGCGCAAATGTAAAGTATACGCAAAACCGCTGTAAAAGACTATAGATGCGCATTATTTAGAATAATTCTAGTGAAATCAGTTATTTATTACGAAAAAACTCGTTGGAGTTCTAACGACAACTCGCACATCAAAATTGGTTAAGCCGTTTAGGCTTGTAGACGATCAAATAGAAACATACCCGTATACATACACACATATTCTTGAAATACATAACTCTTTAACTTTATCTTTATCAAATAGGTATTCATATTCTAATTTACTGTTAATGTTGTCACAGTAAGCCCCCCGCCTGCCTACGGCCTTGCCTGTAATATTTTTGTTTAGACTACTTTACGAAAAGGTCAATGGCCTCAGTACTATAATAATTTAAGTATTCTATATTTATAGCTACTTCTCGAAAAGTGGTAATCACAGAGAGTTCTAAACAATTTTCATTAAAAGTGTTTAATATCTACTATTATGATTTAATGATGAATTTCTAGGTCAAGTAGTTTAGAAGTGCAGGGTGGACACCATTTTTTCATATCATCATATTAATCATATCTAAGAAAAAAATATATATGAAACCTTAGTTTTATTTTATGAGACCTATTCAACGATACCCCACACGATGGGGTGAGGGTTGAAAAAAATTAATTCATCCCTTCTTTACATGTATGAATATTTATTTATGGAGTGCCACCCCTATTTTACTACGGTATTATGTAGCGGTTTATAGAACATATCTATATGCCAAATATTGTTTATGTAGGGCTGATGAGTCTCTGAGTAAAATTACTGTGACATACGGACAGACAAATGACATGGCGAAATTATAAGGGTTCCTCGTAGTTACAACGGAACCCTAAAATTGATATCCCTTACTCTTGTGCTTTGGTGGTCGCCTGAAGAATATTGGTTCCATCTCGACAGCAAACTAGGGAGTTCCCGAACGCATTGTATGCGCAAAATGTTGGTCGGACGCCATTCTGTCTGTAAAAAAATAAAGTTTACTGTTATAGCAGTTAGCATGCATTTTTTTTTCTGAAAGGCCTATTACACTACCCGATCGGGCCCTATTCTATTAGGTGTGTGTCTGGGATCTATGGAGATGGGGATTCTGTGGTGATTCTACGGTGGATCACTTATTACACTGTCCCTAGCGACAGGACACATAAATTGGGTAGTGTAATAGGCCGTTTTACCCACAGGTTTTACCCGACTTCGTAAGAAGAGATATGCTTTTTGAGTGTATGTATATAGGTATGTATGTAAGTATGTGGGTATGCATGTTTCGATATGATCGCCTAAAGTCTAAACGGCTTAACCGATTTTGATGTGCGAGATATCGTTAGATTCGTCTTCACTTCCAGAGTGTCATGGGCTATATTTAAGTAAAAAATGCCCTATTTGCATAGAGCACTTGGAGCTAAGCTGCGGACGGACAGATGAAGGCGCGGGCGTCCGGCGAGGGACTAATCGCGGCCATTGGCGCCGTTGCTTCGTCGCGGGTCGCGGGCAAATCGGCTGTCGCGGATAACCTGATTTTCAATAAGTAATCGCTTAAAAAACAAAAAAACGGACTTCAAATACCTACGCAATTCGTTTAATTAGATGACAGTGTGGTAGTAATTGATATTTTTATAACAATAAATCCGGGAAAGTACGAGTTTCACTCGCACGCCGAGGCTTCAGTACTTCCATACAACATATAAACACAAAAAACAGGACTAATTAGTAAAATGTGCTATAAATCTTTGAATATTTGTAATTTCACATATTTTTCTATACAGTAGAAATATTCTCAAATGGTATCTAAAGAAAATATTGATAAAAGCGCCATCTAGGGGACTTTGATGAAACAAGATGAATGTGCGGCGTGCGCTATTACATACCTACCTAAAGTAAAAATAAGATACTTTGATACTATAGCCGAACCGCTTAACTGAGTCTGTTCCTGAGGTATGGAAGCGGCACGGGAGGGTTCACATGTAATAGCAACGCTGACGTCACGCTTCATTTGATGTACCGTAATATAACCCCTCCCGTACCGCTCCCATACTCCAGGAACAGACTCAGTTAAACGGTTCGGCTATAGGTATACTTACTGAAAATCATTTTTCGCTGACTGACATTTGTCCAGAGGAGAACATCGCCCGTTGGTGTTTGTGTACTCGTCGGTGCACGAATCTCCTTCTGTTATATAAGTTGTTGTTTTATGACATTAATACATCATTGATATTATACATGAATGTGAAACACACATTAAATCTGACATTTCTTTTTCCACCATGTTGATATTACGCCGAGGTGCTGAACGTTAATAATCCTAATTATTAACTATCTATCTATTTATATAAAAGCGAAATACCACTCACTGATTAATGACGAAATCTCAAAAACTACATAAGCTACGAAGCTGAAATTTGGCATGCGGATTTTGCAAAAGGACCGAATTAAGGGGTCGAAATGGGGGTAAGCAAATGTATGAAAGTTCCTGGGTTTTGATGTTAAAGGCATGCAATTTGGTATTTGGGTTACCCATAATAAATGAATACTAGGTACTATTATATTTTAGCAGGGATGAATTAACGAGGTCAAAAGGGGGTTGAAATTTTGTATGAAACATCCTTGATTTTAGTGTTAGGACCTTGAAATTAAGTATTTGGATTAAAAAAATAAACACAAATTACAAGAGTAACAACAATTTTGCAACAGGGATGAATTAAGGAAATATGCATGCGATTGAAATTTTCTACGGAAGTACATTTCAATGAATAATATAAATCAACAAATATTCTATAATATTTTACGGCAGAGATGAATTAAGGTGGTTAAATTAGGGTCGTAGTAAGTATTTTATGAAATACGCACGATTTTCACGTTAGTGTGTTTTCTTACGCGTACGAAGTCGCGGGCGTCACAGCTAGTATAAACATATACGTAAAGCCTAAAGTAACTGAATCTCGCGATCAGTTTGTTACCTTTTCGCAATTTTCACGACAAAATGAGTGAAGAAATATTGGTGCAGATATAACTGAGGCCTTGGAGACGGACATAGACTACATTTTGTCATCATCATCACTACCTCTGACAGATTGACAGACAGACAGGCACGTAGGCAGACGAAAATGGTGAAACTATACGAGTTCATTGTTTACTACCGAAATATGTACTTGTACAATATTTCTGGAATTCTAATGATTACGTAGGTACCTACTCGAATTTTGTGATTTCGATATATCAGAAGCACGTTTTATCCAACCTTTACCCAAAAGTGACGGGCCCTCTGAATGAATGCCTAAATATGCACCAATTCTAATGCTAGTAGATTGATACTTACGACTGAGGTCACAAGACTGTGCCTTTTTTTTTTTTTTTTTTTTATCAGCCCTGTTTGTACAAACTGTCCCACTGCTGGGAACGGGCCATCTTCTCATTGTGAGAAGGGTTAGGCCATAGTCTGCCACGCTGGCCAAGTGCGGGTTGGCAGACTTCACACATCTTCAAGATCATTGAGAACTCTCAGACATGTAGGTTTCCTCACGATGTTTTCCTTCACCGTTTGAAGTTGGCGGCAATCAACAATACGCACATAACTTCGAAAAGACAGAGGTGCGCGACTGTGCCTATATTAATAAAAATGAGAAGTGGGAGTTAGTTAATCTTTACACTGTTTTGTTCATGACACAAACGTATATACACGGTATAGGTATATACGGTTAAGAGTACTAATTATCTTTGTATACTTGTGTCAAAGAAAATTAGTACTCTCTCTTTTTATCTTGTTTCATGATTTTGTCCATCTATCGGTGGAAATAAAAATACGAAGTGACATTCACAACTGACATACCATAACAATATGGATAAAAACAGTACTTATAAATCGTTGATAAAAACGGTTTTTATACCAACCATATCACAATTTATGTCTATGTCAATATTATGCGAACTTAAAATAGGGTTGTTTGATACTAAGAATATTCTAGTTAAGCTAAGTTGATCGACTATTACTCGTTAACTTTTAAAACCTACTTACCTACTTGTGATATTTTTCCTTACAATTTTGTTAGGGAAATAAATTGCTGTTTTTTTTCAGCATACCTAGGTATTCGACAATATTAGGCCTGTAGGATATAGTAGCCACTTACCATTTTTCTGGCATTGCACAAAAGCAAATGCGAAAATAAAAAATACACGAAGCATCTTTAAGTATCACACTTATTAGATTAGGTAGAACATGGAATCCTTAAGAATTTAATTGAAATATAAGGATATTTTTAAACTTAATTTTCCTCGTATGACACCATCACGTTTCATTTGTTTATCTGAAAAAGAAAACAATACAAATACAAAAATACTTTATCGACACCATATTATAATAGCAATATGTACATGATTAGGGCGTATTGAAAGGTACAAAGGTCAACAATCATGAGCTTTACTTTTTTATTAACTTAGTCGCCAGCTGCTCTATTTGACTGGGGTGGCGTAAACTATTTACGCGTAAAATTGTTTTTGTTTAATTCATTAATTGTTCCATCACTTGAATGGTATGCATGTAAAAAATATGTACCTATCTATGTAGGTATGTGAATAATTGGATATCTTACCTAGTCTTTTTTTTGTATTAGCCCTGTTTATACAAACTGTCCCACTGCTGGGCGCGGGTCATCTTCTCATTGTGAGAAGGGTTAGGCCATAGCCTGCCACGCTGGCCTGTGCGGGTTGGCAGAATTCACACATCTTTAAGATCATTAAGAACTCTCAGACATGTAGGTTTCCTCACGATGTTTTCCTTCACCGTTTGAAGTTGCCGGCAATCAACAATACGCACATAACTTCGAAAAGACAGAGGTGCGTGCCGCAGGATTCGAACCCAGGACCTGCGGATCGCAAGTTAGACGGTCTCACGACTAGGCTGCCGGAAACTTTACCTATTCTTAGTATGTATGTTTTACCTAGTCTTAGTATGTATGGTTATATAATTATTATCTCTTACGGCCTAAGTGGCATGACTGATTTTAATCTTCAGATCTTAAAAAAATCTCTGTGCCAAATTTCATACCGACTGGTTCAGTCGTTCAGCCGTGAAAAGGTAACAGACAGAGAGACAGACTGAGTCCCTTTCACTTTAATATTATATAGAATCTCTAAAACCTACTAGGTACTTAATCAGTGGATGCCTGACTGCAACTACATGCAAACGAAAAACCGCACCGAATAAGTTTTCGTAGGCTGCCGGAAACTTCAAATTACAACACATCCAAAATTCAAAATAAACCGGACAAGTGCCAGTCAGACTCGCCCACCGAGGGTTCCGTACAAATCAATCAATTAATTACACTTTATTGACACCATAAAAGTAATGAAGTAACAAAATAGACAAATAAAATAATGGCACAAAGGGCGGTCTTATCGCTAACAGCGATCTCTTCCTGACAACCTTAAGATGTATGAAATGAGATAGGATGGGCGGTGGTGTTGCAATAATACTACAGTGAAAAACCTAAGCATACATAAATATTTCTAAACATTTATGTACCTAGTCTTGGAGAGATAATGATTCCACGCCCTGCGCACGCCTGATGGCCACCGTTGGCCACCGTACTACAAACTAGTTGATGAAAGGGGGACAGTATAGTTATATTTTTAAAAGCTTTTATTCTACTTGCCCTGTTAGTAGGTATGTGTGGGACAAATCTTGCGAGTTAAATTAGAACTACTTCCTGTCGTTAGATTACGTTGAAATTTGGTTCACTTACGTAACTTAGGTGACAATGCAATAATATGGTACCATGAAGCTGGTCTCAAGATGGCGTCGGAAGGCGGCTATCGTAACTCCTAAACTAAACGAGATAAAACCGTCGAGCTTGGACTCGTTTGAATAGTCTTGACAAGCACTCTTTTTTTGGTGTAATAAATAAAAAATTAATTGAAAAAAATAATTAAAATCAAGCTTTTATTTAAATGCTCTAAAACGAAAAAAAAAAATATATTGATAAGTATAAATAAAAGCTTGTCGCGAGATTTCAAACAACATCGTACCTATCTAATAAGTAATATTTAATTCCAACAAGACTAAGACGCGTTCTAAAAAAAATATAGGTATACTTACGTAAAAACCATATAGGTATCTGTTATAGGATTAAAGAACCTTTTTTAGCCTTGAAAATGCGGTTTATTATAAAATTAAAATGTGATCCTCACAACTGCACAACTAGGACCTACCTAGCTGTATACAAACATAGGTAAATAAAAAACTGGAAACATAATGAACCTTGCAAAAGTGTAATACTACCTTTAAAACACCTATATATATACCATTTTGTTCATTAAAAACAAAAACTTGTGTTATCTAAACTAAATAAATAATTGACGGTTATTACTCACCAATAAAAATAACGCAAACAAACTAAATAACAAATAAACAAAGCAAAAATTTAAAATACGTGTTTTGCCAAGATATCCACAACTTGAACTGAGACATGTTGTCTTTGAAACCGGTTTCTCGTGGACTTTTAACACCAGACATTACTGTTCAGTGACAGTTTCAGTTACGACATTAGCAAAGACAGTGCCTTATGTGATCGTCAAGTGTGTGACGTGCAACGTGCAATGTAGGGATCCGTAGTAGTACATTAAAATTTATGTGCAATTTAAACAGGGCTTGTTATTTGATACTATGAAAATACTAGTTAACTTATGTTAGTTTACATGAAATTTTCATTTCTTACTTCTCTAAGTACATACCTACATTTTCTAAGTTTATCGACTATTACTGGATAACTTGTAAAACCTACTTAGCCGTGATATATTGCCCTTTTAATTTCGTCATTTATGAAACATAAATAATAAGCATACATTTTTTATAAATGAATGCTTAATATAAATATTTATAAAAAAATAAAATAAAATATAAACAACTTTTTTTACCACTATTCCGTGTACACCTAAATCCTATAGGTACAGACGCATAGGACTTAAATGGTCTCAAAAATAGTTGGTTTACGTACCTATTTAGGTAGATGACCAGTTTTGATTTTTTCATGTTATTTCTCCCTTTTCAGTTAATTAGATTGTTTTGAAGTCGGTTTAATTTTTTTAATTACTTTTATTTTGTAATTAAATTAAAATGTACAGTTTTCGGATTGTTTCCTTTATTTGTACTATATGACATTGCTTCTTGCCAAATTTCACAGTTATAGGTCAACGGGAAGTACCCCATAGGTTTTGATTCCCTTGCGAGTGTGGAAATATGCGTTTTTTGCGATATATTCGGCTGTAACTTTTTTAATGAAAACTGAGAAGTTTGTTTTCTCTCTGCAGCAAGAGACTATGGATCTGCGTTTATGGTTTTAATGTCAACTTGATACCTTCACGCGTTTCCTAGATACAGGTCTTGACAGACGGACAGAGGGACAACAAAGTGATCCTATAAGGGTTCCGTTTTCCCTTTGAGGTACGCACGCACCCCAAAAAATAAGTGGTGATTTTTTGGGGTGCGTGCGTGCTCTCTATAAACATGTATGGAGAGCCACTACTATTTTTAACTTTTTTGAAAATTGTACTACGGCATTTTGTTGCGGTTAATGTTCACATCTACTCGCCAAAATGATAATTTATGAGTAAAATGGCTGTGATATATGGGCACGACAAATTTAATTTACAAGGGTTTGTCGTAGTTGCTACGGAACCCTGAAAATGCTCGCTTTGGTGATAACAAATTTTTGGGTAGTGATATGATTTTTTAACGAGCGCTCAGCGTTTCCATGGTCCAAATAAAATAAAAACATAGGTAATAATATGCGTATTTTTTGTAGTAATATGCTTTATTAATCGTATAACACATTTCGTCCACAGTCCTTCTATGCTAAATTAGCAAAAATGCGCGAGAGTAGCGAGCGCGAAAATTTTAAAGGTTTTGAATATGTTGAAATCTTAATCATTAGTTTGAATTTGTATATGGTCTTTACTTATGTCTCACTTTAATTGATTTTAAGTACTTAAAAAATATATAATTTTAAAGTACTTAGGTACTACATTTTGTTAAAAATGTTAGGTTATTTCTGAGCCTGGGCCGGGGCCCTCTCGGGTCGGGGCCCCGTGGCATTTTACCAGCCCTGCCACCCTATAGTTACGCCACTGGACACTGCTTTTGGGTCATTTATTTTGAATTTAATAGTTATCTTTTTAACTTAGATTATATTATATGGTACCATATATAATCTAAGCTTTTTAACTATATTCAAGTTTTGTTAATAGCATATTACCGCATAGGTAAGTCTAACTAACTAATCTATCAATATAAAGTCGTTGCTCTCAAGGGACTTTACATTATTAGCAGGAAAACGCGAGAAAGATTATTTTATCCTCGTTTATGTAAATATCTGACTAATACACTGGTAGGTAGGTACGTGAAGTGAGGATAAACTGAGCGAGAAGAAATAAAAATTTATGACGAGCCGGGGGCCTTCGCTACACGACCTTTTCAATTTGTAATAATGCCATCTATCGGTCAGTGCCTGTATTGAATACGAGTTATAAGGATATAGATTTCTCTATGGGTAGGGATAATATGGGGTAGGTTACCCATCCCTACCCATACCCTACCCCATCCCTACCCTTTGATACCACTTTGGTAATAATTCCACTCGAAAATGGTATCCCATCCCATCTCTGTCATCAGAATGAGAGAAATGCAGATATACGGTGATCTTCGACCTCATCATCGCTTTCCATCGGGTGAGATTGTGGTCAAACGCAGGCATAGTTTGTCGTAAAAAACGCATTATAGTTCTTAGCAGGAGAGCAGATTTTTTTAACGCATACGAGATCGTGGACAACATCTATAAAAAAGAACGACATAATGGCTGAACAGTGATGAAATTTGGAAAGGTGTAGGTAAGTGAATAGGTGGAACACCGGAGAAGCAGCACGTTGAAATATGTTGACGAAATATGTGTTTGTGATGACTGATGACATCATCATCAGGTATATTTTTTTGTAATAATAGTGATAGATGTATCACTATTTTTACAAAAAAATATACCTTACGACACTCAAAAAGTGAAGCCAAACCTGACGAAACCTCGCACATCAAAATCAGTTAAGCCGTTTAGTTTCTAGGTGATCTTATAGAAACATAGATAGGTACAAACACTCGAAATATAACCCTTACGTAGTACTTACTTAAGGTGGGTACAGACTGGTGAAACGTAACATGAAATGTATCATGCAATAAAAGAATTTGCCATACACATTGCTGCAATGTATCATGAAAGGTAACACACTTTGCAACAATTTCTCATAGTTTGGACATCTTGTGCGCGCGAAATGTGCATTTCACGCGCACACTACGAGCATTACAAGCCGCGCGCGGAGCGACCCATGATTTGTCGGTTTTTCGAACGAACACAACACAAAGGGGCACGCAGAAGTACGCGGGAGGTTCCTAGTGAATGCGCGGTAACAGTGAGCTATGCGTCCACGCTTGCAACGAACATGCAATGAAAGGTAGACTGATACATTTCATGTTACGTTTAACCAGTCTGTACCCACCTTTACACTTTTTCGTAATAAATGATTTTACTTAAAGAATTATAATTTTGGAATTTTCAAGGCTAAGAGTGAAAAGATATCTTCTAGATTTACGTGCTCTATCCTCGGCCACACCGTCGCTTAGCATCAGACGAGTAAGTGGTCAATCTTGCGTAAAAAATCTAATTAAGTAATGTACTTTTATAACCTTTTACAACAATTGAAGGGTTGTAATTCTAAAAGGCCCATGTGCCAAAAAAAAACAAAACCAATATTATTACAAAAATACGATCTGTGCCATGCCTAATAATATGAAAATAAAAAAAAATGGCACTTAGACCCTTTTAGACTTACAACCCTTAAATTTTCCTCATATCTCCTCTAATACCCTCCCCCTTCCATCTAACCCTCTAAGGTCAAATGTAGCGTCAAACGGCCTCATGGTCTTCGACGGTCTGCCTATACACGTAAGGGAAAACAGGCGTGATTTTATGTACTGCATTGTACGCATACTTTCTCAAGAAAATTGTACACTCAACATCGTATCAAGCATCGAAATCGTAAGTTAGACTGCTTGTTTAATTTAGTTATTATACTATTACTTACATTTAGTGCCTGTGTAAGCTGACTTGAATTTTATCATGTAGCAAAGATCGCTATTTCATTAAATGTGTTGCTAAAATCACGAATAACAGACTTCAGTTAACTTTGGAATTGTCTATAACATAACAATACATACTTTCATAATACGTATTAACACTTCACTTCAAAACTACAGTACCTACATATAAAGTGTTTAATTCACAGTACACAGAACAGTTTTATATTTATTTAGTTTTTTTTTTACTGACTACTTACGAGAGGAGGGTTATTTACGAAGTCCTACGAACTCCGGTTACATACACCACACGACCAAAGGGATGTTTTTTGGGTGTACAACCTAAAAACAGCCTAAAAAGCTTAATCAATTTTGTTGTAAGAAGTGTTGTTGGATTTGTCTTTACTTAATGAGTGTCTTAGGCCTCATTTACGGAGAAGCGGGGCGTCGCGCGTCGCGTGTGGCGTGGCGTCTCACGGCGTGTGCAGCAGCACGTTACATCGCACGCGTAAACACAAACATATAGCAATATTCGATCTTGTTTATAGAGACGCGAGACGGGACGCGTGGCGGTGCCCGCAGCGAATCTTTACGCGTGTAGGGAAGCACGCGGCGGGCACCGCTGCGGCGCACGCGGGGCGGGGTTCAAACCGATACCGACTCCGACTAGTTTTAGTTTAACTAGGTTCCGCCGCGGGCATCGCTTCATCGAGAATTGACGCTATGTGCGCCGTGGCGGTGCACGCCGCGTGCGACGACGACGGTGCGGTGCCAGCCGCGGGCTCCGCCACAAAAACACGCTTCATTTCAAACAAATATGTGTAAAATCGCTTCTCCGTAAACGCACATACAACGCCATACGTTTGAATTCAATGCGGGCCGCGCCGCACAACGCGACGCGCGACGCCCCGCGTCTCCGTAAATGAGACCTTAGGCTACCTTTTTTTGTAATCACGATAATATAACTCTCACAAAAATAAAAAAATGCACTTTTATACACTTAACCACCAGTCAACTTTTCCATAACAATTTAATGGGTGTTACAAAAAATATCTGAAAGAATGCTCAATTCAATACATTTTACAGCAACGTAATCATCAATTGCATGGTAATCGCTCTTTCACAGTCAAGTATTTTGTTTTTCTATTGATATAGATACTTATTTTCTTACATGAGAACTCGCAAGAAAAGACTAACTTCTAATATTACAAAAGTTAAGTACTATATATTTATGTTTTCTTTCAATGATTACATAGATTCTAATGAAATCAGGTACAGAGATATCCTGACAGAAATCTGGAGGATGTAAGCTAAATTACATGATCAAGACAATTTTTCATCAGCATACAGAAGTCTGTGCAGCACCCTCATTGCAATATTAGTTCTCTATTCAAACTGACTCTAGTTAGGTATACAGATATATAGAACCTATTTTAACTCTAATAGTTGTCGAAATTAAATCTAAATTATACAATTTCACATCCCAAATGAAAGCTTACCCATAGTTAAGAATGTTCCATAGTTCTCTGTTAACATCTGTGTACCCAATTTCATAACAATTGGTTCAGCTGTCTAGGGGTGAAAAGGTAACAGACAGAAGAACAAAGAGAGTTACTTTTACTCCTCATTAGGATTGTCTTTTAATAAAAAGCTATCTATTTATCCATACTTTAAAAAGGAGGCTCATGTTTGAGTTCTTGTGCATTTCAGTCCTATTTTTCAGTAGTTTGAGATCATAAATATTATTACTAAAACGATTTATTAATTATTTTCAATTTCAATTTTTATATCAGTTTTGTTACAAGTTTGTTGATTTTCTTTCATGTGTACTTTTTTATGCATAAGTAGGCTACCAGACTGTGATGCACTAAAATCACATGAATCACATTTATATGGCTTTTCTCCTGTATGTTTCCTCATATGTACTTTCATAGTACTACCTCGAGCTGATTTATAGTCACATAAACTACATTCAAATGACTTTTCCCCTGTATGCCTCTTTTTATGTTGTTTCAAATGGCTTGCTTGCTTGGTTTTGTATTTGCACATATCACATTTATATGGCTTTTCTCCTGTATGAGTTTGTATGTGCACTTTTAAATGACACAACTGTATAGATTTATAATCACACATATCACATTTATATGGTTTTACACCTGTATGTTTTCTTTTATGTCGAACGATGTCACACTCATGTATTGATTTATATTCACACATATCACACTCATAGCACTTTCCTCCTGTGTGTGTGCGTTTATGTACTTGAAATTGACCAAGTTTTAAGGATTTATAATCACATTCGTTACATTCATATATTTTTAGAGCATCATGTGTTCGTTTTTGGTGTCGTTTCAAGCCTAGTGGATCTACTGATTTATATTCACACATGTCACAATGAAAAGTTTTTTTTTCTGAATGTATCCACTTATGTCTTTTCATATTGTTTATTCGTGTTGATGTATGATCACACTTATCACATTTATAAATCTTTTCTGGCTTTTTCACTTTATGTGTTTTTATATGTTTCTTCATAACCAACACAGTTGATATAAAACTACACAAGTCACATATAAATAGTTCTCCACTATGAGTTAATAAATGACGTTCTAAAAAACCTTTTCGCGTTACTTTATAATCACACATATTACATTTATATGATTTTCCTATAGTGTGAGCTTTTATGTGTTTTTTTATATCATATTTCCGTGTGCATTCATATTTACAAATATCGCATTTGTATAATTTTTCGGAATGTTCCTGTAAGTGGTCTTCCAAATAAATTTCTTTTGTTGTTTTGAATCCACATAAATGGCATTGATATAACTCGTGAGATTTCGTCAGTAAGCTTGGGATAGTGGGTCCTGAGTCATCCTCGTCCGAAGAGACGTCTTCTAATTTTATTTTACTAACAATCATCACTACTTCATCTGACTCCATTCTATAAAAACTTTTTACTTTTTTCTCCCTACTCACGATTATTGCTGTTAAATTACTCGTCCAAAAACTATGGCAATAGAATAGATTTAATTTTAGTAGCCATTGTAAGACAACCTATATGTAGTGCAGCTGCAGGTCAAAAAAGAAGTACCTAGCCATAATAGTTTGTGGAAGTAACTTTGAAAATTGTGATTTGTTAAATGTAAACCTACAACAGCGAACAGCGATGTAAAGTAAACACGGACAATTCAGTTGTCAAAAACATGACTCAAGTAGGTACGGCACAGACCACACAGGCTGTGTGGAGTGTGTGGTCTGTGAGATACGGCCTGTCTGACAGACCATGTAAGTGGTTTTCGGGAGAATTTGTGATATCACAGATGGCTCCCAAACTTTAAAAATGGGGGGTTCTTGAGTTACAGCGAAAGTATGTACTTACTTATTTGTAACATTGCTTTAACATCATTGAACCATAAACATAGAAACGCATGTTAAAATCATATTCACTAAATATGGACTTGTCACTTTCTGTCAGAAGAGAACTGTCACGAGCAAGAATGAAACAAAACACTAAAATGCGATTATTCAGCGTTTATAGGTAAGACGGGAAGTCGATAAAAATTACTTAAGAGAAGTTAGGAGTCCGTAGTCCGACCATCGTCCGTCTCGCACGCACATATTTTTTTGAAGATATTAAATAGCTGCATGATCTTATAAAAATATCGTAATTTGTAAAACTAGACTACAACATCACAAATATTCGACAAAAATGAATGTGTGCTTGGGTGGCTACACTTACGTCACTTCAGTGTCGTCCAGACATTGATGCGGGACGGACAAAGAGTATTGTACTAAACAGGGGACGGACGTGCTTGAGTTTTTTGGTACATCATGGAGTGGAGTAACGGAAAAGCAAATGCAAATGATACTCGTACAATCGTAATAAATAATAATTTACCGACCACCCATTTCTCATTGAAATGCCAAAAATCCGTACTCAGCGATATCGATCCACATTCCTGTTGCGTACTGCGCAATAATGGAATTCTTTGCCGCCATCTCTGTTTCCTGAAACCTACAATCTTGGAATTTTCAAGGCTAGAGTGAATAGATATCTTCTAGATCGACGAGCTCCATCCTCAGCCACACCGTCGCTTAACATCAGGCGAGTTGGTGGTCTATCGTAAATCTATCTTGTATGAAAAAAATAAACATAATTGTATGTTTTTTTAAATGGAGGAAGTACACTACTTCCTCCATTTTGAATTATGTCTAGCCGCACAGCACACTACAACAAAACCCGGCACGATGTATCGCGTCAACGCGACACGAATCTTAGTCCGCCTAATGTAGACAAGAACATCGCGTCTAAACGTACACGATGTTTTTAGCGCGTCAACGCGACACGAATCTTTGCCTGCTAATGTAACCCTAGCATAATGTTGTTGTCAATTTTTACAAACGACGATTTATATTTTCTCATGATTTATGAACTTCAGTAGGGGGAAAATGGTGTATGGCCTTGGTGTACTAAACAAATTCGTGCTTGGCTGTTTTTTTTGTTGCATATTTAGCTTTTTATTCTTTATGAGACTGTCAAATGGCAGCACTTATTTTATGGCCACTTCCTGCAGGAAATAACTCTCTTACTATAATGTGAGGGGAGTTTTGGCGGGACCGTCTTTTAACATGCTGTTGCTTTGTTTTATTTTCCTAAACTTGTGTTATTTTGCACATTAATGCTATAAAAATTGTGATGTTTTATTCATTAGGTGTTCGATCAAGTGCGTGAGTGTGAGAAAGTGAAAAAATGCAGTGAAACGTGTTATTTTACGTTGTCGGCAAAACTCCATAGAAGCTTCTAGTAAAGTCGCCATCACTTTATTCGGGCAAGACTTAAATTTGAAAATGACTGTTTTCGTGACTTAGACTGTGACTAGAACACTATATAACTTGTATTATTCAAGAAATTTGAAAATATTTCAATACTTGACACTGGCAAATGCTTTAATGCGGGTCCAATACAAAAAAGAAGAAGAAGGCCTTGCCCCCCACCCCACTGCCCCCCGTCTACGCCTTTTTGCCCATCATCATTTTCTTTAATTCATTGCAAACATTGCAAATTGCAAAGCAAACGATACTTTTTGTTATTACTACTAATAATAATGAGTTTGTGCTACTAAAGTGTGGTATCGTTTTTTAGAACACCTTCTCAAAATTATAATGGATATACGTGAAAGAGATGCATCTTCGCTATCAAATGACTCTAACTCTTCAGACAACCTTAAATCTGCAGTTGCAAGCCAATTTTGTGAAATAGAAATATCTCTGGAAAAATTACAACATTGCCCGATATGTGATTTTAGTACATTAAGGAGAGATTGTCTTCGGCGGCACATACGAAAACATACCGGGGAAAAACCATACAAGTGTAATATGTGTGATTTTAGAACAGCGGCGCAACCTCACCTACTTAGACACAAATTATCACATACTGGAGAAAAACCATATAAATGTGAAAAGTGTGATTACAGAACAACTCGAAGTTGCAGTTTAAAAAAACACATTCAGACCCACACTAGAATTAAACCATTTGAATGTGATATGTGTGATTATAAAACAACCAGAAGCCAGACTTTAGCTAGACATAGATTAATTCACACAGGGGAAAAACCATATCAATGTGATATTTGTCAATACAGAGCTATAGATTCAACAACTCTAAGATATCATATGAGAACACATACAGGAGAGAGACCATTTAAATGTGATATGTGTGATTTTTCATCAAAAGAGGCAAGCTACTTAACTAAACACAAAAGGATGCATACAGGAGAAAAACCATATGCATGTGATATATGTAATTACAAAGCAACACAATCAACTCATTTAAAAAGGCATTTAAGGCAACATACTGGAGAGAAGCCATATAAATGTAATCTGTGTACATATAGTGCAGCACAATCTGGTTCTTTGAGATCACATGTAATGCGCAATCATAATAAAACTAGGTAATATTATAAAAATTGCTCTATTACAGTGAAATGACAGTGATAATAATCTACATTAAATTATTATCACTGTCATACTGTCATTTCACTGTTTGATTTTAAGCACATAATTTTTTCTTACTTATCCCTATTATAATCAACGGTGGACAGACACCTAATGAGAGTTCTTATTTTTGATACCACAAGATCTCATTGGTACACTCAGATCTTTTGGAGGTACGTAAATGTAAGCAAGGAAATGTGATTTGTGGATCACAACACATGCAACACTTAATAATTGTTATTTACATAACACATAGAAGGGAAAAACACTACTACATCTCATACTACTCTACTTGATTTTCAATTGTATTCAATGTTACACAAATTCCAGAACAGTTTATTTCATACAAAAAAATGTACTCTATAGACTACATTTTATATTGTATAGTATAGAGTATATTTAGAACTAGATATGCTCTGTGATCTGACACTTATAATGATGATAAGATGTAACTTAAAGTTATCTCCAACTTTTGAGGTATCTCTTGACCTTTGATAATAATCCACTTAGCTATTTAATTGTGAAAAGGTAACAAAGAGACATTGTTACTTTCACTTTTATAATATCATAATGGGTATTATTTCCAGAACTAGAACTGCTTGGAAATCTTTCCAGATTTCAGAATAGTACAAAAATACATAATTACATACAAACTTTACCCAACTGACTGAGGAGGTTAACATGTCATGTGTTCATAGTACATATTAGGTCAACATGTATTGTCTCTTTTTAGCTTCTATAATGTGTGAAAATGCCCTCCAAATAGAGCAGCCATGACAATAGGATAAAAAACCCGGACATGTGCGAGTTAGACTCGCCCACCGAGGGTTCCGTACAAACTAAATAAAAGGGGGAAATCATATTTTTTTTTATATTTTCCTTCATAAACCGAAAAATATACATCGTAAAAATATTTAACACATTCCTCGTAGTAGCGGCGCCTCCCACTCGGATAGTGACTCGGCGAGCTTCCTGTTCATTTTGTAATAGTCAGTAAACTGCCGGCGTTTGAGGCAGTCAACGTTGCTTTGCGCGGCCACTCTGTACTTAATAAAAATTCGCTAAAGTTTTGGTTCCCAGCTGAAGTGAAGGGTCTGCAGGGGGCGAAGAATGTGTTAAAAACCTGTTTTAGCTTATGCTAATGAGGCTCTTTCATATGATATCCACATGATACGATTAATTCACTTTAAAATTTGGGCCCTCATTCCTTGCATAGAAACACTTATTTTTTGCGATTAAAATAAAAATTTCCAGTTTTCGGATATTTTTCTATATGTGTACTCTAACACAATGCTTCTTGCCAAATTTCAGAGTTCTAGGTCAACGGGAAGTACCCCATAGGCTTTGATTCCTCTGTGAGTGTCGAAATGTGCGTTTTTTACGACATATTCGGCTGTAATTTTTTTTTTACGAAAACTATGGATCTGCGTATATGGTTTTAATTTCAACTTGATACCTTCACGCGTTCCCGAGATAAAGGTCTTGACACCCGAACGGACAGACAGACGGACAACAAAGTGATCCTATAAGGGTTCCGTTTTTCCTATTGAGGTACGGAACCCTAAAAATTATTAATTTATTAATATACATGCTAGGCCTACTGGTTGTCGTATAAATAAAATTATCAAATTATATTATACTTATATATTCCACAACATTATCTTTAAAATCTCTCTTAAAATGAATATAAATATATGCAAATACATTTGGTAGCAGCCCTAATAATAAGGCATATAAATACTTATGAATTGGTTGTGTATGTCCATATGGGTAAACCCATAGACCCCTCCTGTTGCCATCTCTTATATGATGTGAGGTAAATGCCAAAATTATCATGAAACTCAATAAGTAAAGGTTGAGTTTTTTAAACATAAAGGAGTATAAAAGTGATACCGCACTGATGAGAGTCCAGAATGTTGTGCAATGGAAAATACCCCGCTGAGTTAAACTTGTTAGGTCCTGAAAAATAAATTTTGCAGTTTCTTTTAACAAACAACAACACATTTCTTTATAACAAAGACAGAACACTCTTAGCATTATTTAATTTTTTTTCAATAGAAAGTTGTAGCTATGTAAAAAAAATATACATTAACATCATCAGTGACCCAGTTCAGAATCATTCGGCTCTGTTTGGTAAGAAATCCAACCCTGGAATGGTAACAGTCTCACAAGAAGGCTATTGAAATTTTCAAAGCCTGCAAAGTAGGTAGTAAAACTCTCTTTTTGTGCAACATACCTTTAATTGAAATGATTTAGCGACAAAAATATGATCAATGTCAATCATAGACGACATCAAAGTGCAAAATAAAGTATTTATCAAGCATGCTTCAATAGATACGTCGAGTTTATAGCTGAAAAATAGGGCCGCAGATAAGAGACCTATGAAACCATGTACCAAACTGTCCGTTGCTGCTCGAAAGACTACCGAATCTGAATATTTAGACTTAAATACTACATAATCTCCAGCAAATGCAGATATAAACAGTGTAAAAGTGAGTATGTGCTTCAAAAATCTCATTGTTTTCTTTTTTCTGTCTGCGTTAGCTACTTTGTACCTAATACGACATTATCACAAAACATATATTGTTCAGATTTCGGCGATGTGTTTTTGTTGTAGGTATTTTCATGACTCAAGGGGTATTTTATAGTAAAATAATAAAATTCTCGGGAATTATTTTTGTTTACATTTTTTGACAGTTTATTGAGTTTTTTTTTTGGTTGCGTTTTTCCTTTAATGGAAAGGCAAAGGGTACAGAGCCCATACAGCCATAGTCCTTATTTATTTTTTCTGACAGTTTATTGAATATTGTTATGACATTTTTTTTATTTGCTCTATTGGCAGGCTAAGCCAGTTTCGCCATACTGCCTTGTCCTAAATCTCAGTAAAGTGATAGCAACTTATCTAAAACTTTTCTATGGAATTATGTCGACAACGTAAAATGACACGTTTTACTGCTTTATTTCACTCGCCCACACTCACACACTTGATCGGATACTTAATAAATAAAACACCACCATTTTATCGCATAAATATTCAAAATAACGATAAGGCTATTAAAACAGAGCAATAATATGTTTCAATGACGTTCCCGCCAAAACTGACAAAAGACAAAGCAGCCAAGATATTTTTTTTATTTGCCCTATGGGTAGGCCAAGGCTGTTGGACCATACTGCCTACAAAGACAGGTTGTATTTTTACCCGACTGCGTAAGGAGGGTGGTTTTTCGTGTGTATGTATGTTTGTATGTGGGCATGTATGCATGTTTTCTATATGTCAGCATACAGCCTACAAGGCTGGACCAATTTTAAAGTGCGAGGTGTCATTAGATTCGTCTTCACTTCCAGAGTGTCTAGGCTATAATTTTTCATAATAATAATAAAACATCTTTTGCATAAATAAAAAAATGTGTTTTTTCACAACCTCCAACCACTGTACAATGTGCAATAAATAAATAAATAAATAAATAACTATTTCTTAATAAACAAGTGATTTTTACTAGAATTATTCTAAGGAATGCGCATTTATAATCTTTTACAGCGGTTTTACGCATACTTTCTCACAGTAAAACGTACACTCAACAGCGTATCAAGGGTAACGAAATCGTAAGTTAAACTCACAGAGGCTAGTATCCTCTAGTAGTTTGAGGGTACCGTGAGCTAAATGTGTCATGTCGCCTGCCTGGTAAATATCCGGTTATATCCGTATATATAAGGTATTCTCAAACCACGTGAACACTATGGAGATGGGAGGGATGGGAGATTTTCCCCAATTTTGGGAGATTTCTGGACTGTACAATTAACAACATTATCACTTTAAAGGAACCGACTAAGTTGTCATTTTTATTACTAAAACTGAAATTAGTTAAGCTGGATTGCTGGAAGTTACCAACAGTCTTAATTTTGAGGTTGTAACTTCTTTTAAAAACTTCAACTTATTTTTAAGCGGAGCTTTTCGTTAAAACCAACCATTTCGGAGAGATTTCGGATAAGATAGTTTGTTGGAAATGTGAGTTTGACATCTGGCAGCATTGCTTTGTCGGCTCAAAGGACTCGGAATCCAGAGCCGTTTAAAAGTTTATTTAAAAAAAACAGTGAAGTTTTGGCAGACATGCGGCGGGAAATTCAAAACTGCGAAACCTGCCGTGAGATTTTTTTTATGAGATCGCCCAGGATACCAAATGCATGGCAAATAGCAATTATGAATTTAACCAGCATTTTAAATAAAATCATACAAGCACTAATAATACTTCAAGTTTGATGCTAATATGTATAATATAATGTAAGGCGGCCCGTAGACAGATAGCGATCCGTGATCAAAATTTAGGATCACGAACCAGATTGAACGTGTACGAAGATGATTGACGTGATGATATCTTCGTAAACGTTCAATCTGGATCGTGATCCTTGCTTGATTTTGATCACGGATCGCGACCCAGATTACCCAGAATACGTCACGTCGACGCATTATCACCCTACTTATCATGACGATCGGCAGGGATTGGGTGGTGTAATAAAAGGCCCGATTTTCATACCTCCAAGACACGGACCTACCCACTTAAACTCATATGAATATAATTTTTAATGTCCGTTTCCACATGACTTTCAATCTGATCTGACAGTCACCTTTTTTATTTCAAAAACACACCTATTGTGAAAAACATGTGTTTTTCAGTTTTCACAATACTACCTACTCTACTACTACCTAGGTAATAGTTTTTTGTTTTTTTCTCCAAAGTAATCATAGGCAATTATTTAATATTTCGGTATTTACAGCTCCACATGAACTGAACCACAGAAAAGAGAAGTTATATGAACTGAACATTATAATGTACAAACTTCACAAACAAAATAAAATACCTAGTTATTCATTTGTTATCAAAGAATACTGCATTACGTATCGGCATTTACGGAGAAACGCCCAGATAAGATAAATGATAAAAAATATCTGTTTTAATCTACGGTCAGTAGTATTTTTAGTGCTTGAATTGGTATAAAATTAATAAGGAAGAGGTTATATATTTCCTTAAGTTTTTTTTTATATTGGTGTGTAAGGAATAGAAAATGCCTGAAATAGTACACGTTCAAGCGGGACAATGCGGAAATCAAATCGGTTCAAAGGTGAGTCAACGTAAAGAATTTACAACTTTTAAGGTTTTTCTTTTATCAGGAATGTAGGTAAATACCTAAATAGTGGTGTGTTGGTTAATTTTAATTTCGAAAATAATCGATACAGGGATAAGATGTTTTCGATTTCGAGACTATTTTAGTATGTCAATTTAACCTACAAATTTTAATTTTCATGGAATCTAGCGCCTGCCTAAATGTTAATATCACATACGCTACATATTTACGTATTATTAAACGTTGAGCAGGTATAAATAACTAAGTATACGTGTAGGTACTCAGTGATATTAAAAGTTCTTTCGGAAATATCTACTGATTAGTTATTACTATAGTGATAATTACACAAGTAATTATTTTTTATGCTGCAATTGCCTATGAGGCATAATTAACACTTGGTATTTGCCTTATCAAGCATTCAAACAGGATTTAAAAAAACAGTTTTTTTTTTAGATTGATATTGCTATTTTTCTGCTGGTGGCAATCTAGGTGTAATTTATGGCAAAAAAAATATACTTACGTACTTACAAAATACTTTTATACTTACATACATAATTTTAGACCAAAAACAACAACTAATTACCTATATGTATATTTAAAAATATCTTAACGAATTACGTACCGTTACTGTTAATGTTAATTACGTCATATGGTGGGTAAAACCACAGGGTAAAACTACGTAATATTTTGGCATCAGACTGATGAATGAATGGGTGTAATGGTAGGTATAAATTGTAGTTTTTGATAGTTAGTTTTAAGGATAATTATGTAACGCGATTTTTACCTACTTAATTATTGCATGAAGTAAACAGTTAATTAATTACGCATCCCGGACAGGAAAAACATAGATTACCAAACTAAGTGAATTTGTCATAAACTACTAATTTTATTTATTTAGATATTATGTAACTTGCTAAGATTAAAAAAAAACAACGGGTTCCACTCCGGGAGTGCCGATAGAAGTGAATACTAGAAAAATAAAATAACAAAAAGACTGACTCGTGAAGGATTTGAATCTCCGCCCTCCGATTGACAAATTGAAATTTATATCGGTGCTCTAACGTATTGAGTGAGCTAACGAGTCTTACGTGCATGTGTCAGAAATAAGCATTCGGCGCAACGAAATGACGTCATGCTAGAAAGACAAACTTGTACATACAATAATGAATTTTAAATGCAGAACGTTAGAATAGGTTTCTGACTAAAATAATGACGTCATGCTAGAAGGACAAACTTGTACATACAATAATGAACTTTAAATGCAGAACGTTAGAATAGGTTTCTGACTGTCCGTCTTACGATCTGACGAACAAACGGGGAGTAAAAATTTTTTACCCATCCCAAAAATGCACAACACTGCTAAAGAAGTTCTCACTTCAAAAAATAGTTACTAATGAACGAAAAAAATTAATGTCTTGTATATAGATTTTTTTTATCACATTCACTTTGTGTTATTTCTAATGAATTATTTTCTTAAAAATCACACAAAAGCAAAAAAATAACATATTTTATCATTTAATTACTAAATGACATCACTAAATAATATAATTTATTTGTGAGTAGCATGGGCGTACACGTAATACGAAATAAACAAGTATATACATATAGGTACCTACAAAACAAATTTTGCAAATATATAGGAATAGATCAGTTAAACTTAGAACTTTCCTTCTTATTTGAAAACAAATGCGAAAAGAGTTGGTTAAATATTAACCTTTATTATTTTTAATTACGTTTTTTTTTCGTATAAGAACTATTTTGCGTATAAGTATTATACCTGGGGCCCGCCCTAGGAGGTCCGAGGTGCCGTAATGCCGTTGCACCTAGGATATATGGCCAGTCCGATGCTGCCTGTTTGATGGACCGGAATTGGAAGAGTTGCATGGAAGTAAAGATTCAGATTACCTACATTCGCTCGTAATCCATGTTACCTGTTATGTAGAGTAATAAAATAACACACAGTTTAATCTTTATACTGTATTCTGTGGTGTGCTTATACTATCAATGCGGGTAACTTTGACTTTGCGTTAAACTTTGGACATAGCCTGGTTTAAAGATTCTTGATTTTTTTACCAAAAGATGAATAATTAAATTGATTGATGAATGTGTGTCCAAGATTTCGGATTTAATTATACAAAACTTGTTGAAATCCCATGAGTTTTATTTAATATCGATAAAACATTGAACTATCTTACCACACATAATTCGGTTAACACCATAATTCAGTTTCCTAATGATATTTTTCCTACACGGAAGATTAGCTCACAGTTTCTTTTTTAAAAGGTGCTTTCCAATATAAAAGTTGAATGCACAACCAACTGCGCTGACATTGCTTCACTTTAGCACTTTCTACATTTCTAGGGCCTCGTTATCAAGTGCTAAAATAAATTTTACTACTTTATCGGCGTAATTAAAATATATCTTAAAAACACTTTCTATGGAAATAGAGTAATTACAAGGGAGGTACACCTTTTAATTCCTCTATAGGTAAAGTAGGGATGTTTTTTTTTCTCGTATACCCATTGGTGTTGTCAAAAATATCTGTATTGTTGTCTGTAATTGGATAGGTATTTCAAAAATATATTATTCAATTTAGTATTCCTTATTTGTCTTCGTCTCTTTTGCAAAATATTAGGCTTTAAAATAATAATTTTTATCAAATTTTGATCAAGGTTTCTCGCCCTCTACCAGCTAAATGGTTCTTGTCGAATAGATATGCTGAAAAAAAACCAGCAATTCATTTCCCTAACGAAATTGTAAGGAAAAATATCACAAGTAAGTAGGTTTTACAAGTTAACGAGTAATAGTCGATCAACTTTGCTTAACTAGAATATTCTTAGTTTCAAACAACCCTATTTTAAGTTCGCATAATATTGACATAGACATAAATTGTGGTATGGAACTACGAAACCCTACATTGCGTGTGGCCCGACATGTACATGACCGATTTTTTTAAATTGTTTTTAGTTAGTACGTACCCGAAAACTAGTCTTCTAAAAACTAAACAAAAGAGAACTCAAGAAACATAAAGAAAACAATAGGTATGCAGTTCATGGAATGGAATATTTTTTTGGAAATTTGATATTACTCACTATTAATCTTAGAACTTATGTATATTTGATAATGAGGTCATTCAACACTCAAATAATTGTAGAATTTTTTGGCTTTATTTGATTTTTAAGAAATTATTTCATTAGTTTTATTTTATTTTTTCTGCTCAAAGTTTTTAAATGGCATTTCCCATGAAAATGAACATGATTGAATATGACAAATTGATTTAATTCGATAGATCTATGTTTTTTACATCAAAAAAGTAAAATAAATCCAACCTAAATTACGTAAACCACCGTTTATGAAGATTTTCCGCTATCGAAATGAACGGGAGTAAATTTTACCCACATTCGCGTTTAATGAAAATCCTTAATGTAGCAAGTGAAACAATAGTAAAAATTACTAGAATATTAATTATATTAGAGAAATAAAATAAACTGTTTTACAATGTGACAGATCAAACAATAATAACAAAAGAACAAAAAACGTAATACTTCAATTGAAAACACAAAGAAATAATATCCTAACCAAAGAGTCTCTAAGTCTTCCAACACTGCCCCTTACTCTAGCAATTATGTAAAGCTATCAAACTAAAAACCATTATTGCAAGAGTACAATCAAAAATAATAACGAGAAGACTTAAATTAAACCTAAGAACTTAGTCATTAAATTGTGCTTTATCCTTGGCAAAGCTTTTGTGCATAGGTCAGCTTCTAATTCTGCTGATGGTTTATAAAATATCTGTATTAACTTACGCTCAACACACTCTTGAATAAAATGATGTTTTACGTCAATGTGTTTGGTTCTTCGGTAACATTGATTTTCCACTATTTTAAGCGTGCTCTTATTGTCATTATGAATAACAATAGGCTCACGCGATAAGTTGAAAGGTTTCAATTCACATATAATATTATGTAGGAATTTAGCCTCTTTTATCGCTGTACCAAGAGCGTAATACTCAGCTTCTGTACTAGAACATGCAACATTATTTTGCTTATGGCTATGCCAATTTATTACATTATGTCCAAACCTACTCACGAAACCCGAATAAGATTTTCGATCGTTAGTATCACCGGCCCAATCTGCGTCGGATGAAATTTTAAATGTATTGCTACCTCGCCTAAAATTAAGTCCGTAGTCAGTTGTACCCGATAAATATCGTAGCACGCGCTTAGCAGCAAGCCAATGTGTTTCATTATAACAAGTGTTATATTGACTGAGCTTACTGCATACAAATGCAATATCAGGACGAGTGCATACATTGGGCAGCGAGATACATTAGGCTTCCAATAAGTTCCTGATATGGAAACCTTGAATCAACTTTCTCAGCTTTTGGAGGATTAAAGTTTACTTCCATGGGAGTTGCAACTTTATGACAATCATCCATGCCAAACTTTATCAAAATATTTTTCACATATTCCGACTGGGTCAATTTCAATGTCCCTTGCTCCCTGTTCCTTTCAACTTTCATACCTAATGCTTGTGTAACAGGTCCAAGCAATTTTATACTAAAGTTGGAACTGAGCAATTCATAAAGTGTTTTCTTTTGATGATCATTAGAGCTAAATATGAAAAAATCATCAACATAAAGAGCTATTATTAATTTGTCTTTATAGAACACACATTGTTCACTCTTCAACTGTTTATAACCATTGTTGACCAAAACTTCATGAACTTTTTCATTCCATGATCTACTGGCTTGTTTGTGCCCATATAGACTCTTTTTGAGTAAGCACACTTTGTTCTGCCCCTCAATTTGAAAACCGGTAGGTTGCTCCATATAGATCTGCTCATGTAAATCTCCATTGAGAAATGCTGTGTTGACATCAACATGTTCAATGTCCATATCATTTTCAACACCAATCGCAAAGAGTAGTCGTAGAGTGCTATGTCTCACAACAGGTGCAAAAGTTTCTTCATAGTCAATTCTATATTGTTGAGTAAAACCTTTAGCAACTAATCTTGCTTTAAATTTTTCAAATTTCCCGCTTGGATCTACTTTTTCTTTGAAAACCCATTTAGATTTTATCACATTCCTATTGTTGGGTCGATCCACAAGTTCCCATACACCATGGGGCATTAGTGAATTGTATTCAGATTGCATTACATCTATCCAATCTTTAGCATTCTCACTTTTAATAGCTTCGTTATATGTTTTAGGCTCGCAACGTCCCATTAAAGCTAGATCAGAGAAATAGTTCACTTCATAATCTTTGAACCAAATAGGAGAATGCCGGTCACGTTTGGGTCTAGAATGTTCAGCAATTTCCACATCTGAAACATTCTGTTCCATAACTAGTGAGTCTTGTTTAATATTATCCAACGAAGCTTCTTCTCGTTCATCAGATGTAACTATTACTTCGACATTAGATTCTTCTTCAAGATCTAGAACATTAATGTTGGTTGACGATATGTCTGGTGTGGCAAACTCATCACTGTCAGATTCGTGGATAAGTCCATGAGAAGTATTGGGATGATACACCGTTACTTCAACAGTATTTGTTAAATCTTTAGAACTTTCTAAAGTATTTGCTGTCTTGTAGGTTATACCTCGAACAGTTTCAATAAATTCAACAGAACGAGCTTTAATTAATGTTGAGCCATCATCAGGATCTCCAAGTCTGTAACCTTTGGTATGATCACAATATCCCAACATAATGTAGGGCTTAGATTTGGGATCAAGCTTTGTACGTTTTTGTTGGGGAGTAAGAGCATAAGCTGTGCTACCAAAAACTCGAAGATTACTGAGATCCACTTTAGATCCAGTCCACAATTCTTCAGGTGTAGCATCTTTTAAAGCTGCAGTTGGACTACGGTTTTTCAAATAACACGCAGTATTTACTGCTTCAGCCCAATATTGTTTCACCAAATCAGCATCTTGCAACATCGCTCTGGCCTTTTCCATTAAAGTTCTGTTTAAGCGTTCAGCGACGCCATTTTGTTGGGGTGTATACGGGACTGTCGTTTCGTGAATAATACCGCATTGCTTAAAATGATTCGCGAAACTTTTATTACAGTACTCTGTGCCATTGTCGCTTCTAATCCGCTTTATTTTGAGATCAGTTTGATTTTCAACTAAAGTTTTGAATTGTATAAACGTATTCAAAACAGTCGTTTGATCTTTGCGTTTCAGAAAATATATAAACGATTTGCGCGAAAAATCATCCGTAAATGTTATAAAATAACGACAACCACTCCAACTATTGACCGGAAATGGTCCGCATAATATGTCCGTATGAACTAAGTCAAGTTTTGTCACGCTCCTATGTGCCTGACCACGCGGAAATGATTTGCTCTTTTGTTTACCCTCAAAACAAGGAGTACATGGTGTCAAATCACCATTGGTAAACTTAATACCATTCGCTAATCTATCACGAAGTGTTATCATACCTGCTAAACTTAAATGCCCAAGGCGACGATGCCATAGTTCCAAAGAATTAAGGTTGGACACAAAAGCATTACCTTTAGTGCGAATATTAGGCTCTTGGTTTTCCTTACATACGTAACAATCCTTTTTCTGATCAATTTTGTAAATACCATCCACATTAGTAGCCGTTACAACGCTGGAACCAGTCACATTGACCTTATCCTTCCTGTAAATATGACATTTATTAACATCAAATAATAAAACATAGCCTTTTGCTGCAATTTTGCTAACAGACAAAAGATTAGCTGCTACTTTCGGCACATACAAAGCATCAGTAATGACTTTTTTAATATTATCATCAAACGTTACAGTAATATCACCAATGCCCTCACTGTATATCTTATCATTATTCGCAGTAGTAATTTCGGATTGGTTACTGGTAGAAAAATTATTCATCCAGTCTTTCCGATTAGTCATATGACTAGAACACCCTGAATCTAAGATCCAGCTATCGCTGTCACAAACGCTATTCACTCAAACAATTTCTTTAGAGAATACTGTCAGATTTGCACTACTTCCCTTCTTTGTAGACGAAGATGCAACTGGCGTCAAGGTTTTTTCAGGAATCTTCTTCAAATTCTTCTTTAATTTGGGACACCTTGGCTTAATATGCCCTTTTTCTTGACAATTATGACATGTTGGAATAAATTTGTCTTTTGCCACAAGAATCTTCTCAGTAGGTTCCACATTCGACATTAAAGTCCCTTTTTTAAATTCGCTTTGTATCAACTGACATTTCACAAAGTCAGATGACAGTTTAGTATTCGTGGCTTCCATGGCCATTATCAATGAGTCAAACTCATTTGGTTTCCGATTAGCATCATTTCGGCTAGTTCATCATCCTCTATTTGACATCCAATATCTGCCAATTCTTGAGTCACAGAAATTATATTTCCTAAATAATGGTCCATTGAGCTATGATCAACATATCTGAACTGCGATAGCTTCCTTTTAAGGCTTAATCGTCGACTAATGCCACTATTCTCATAAGCTGCCTTTAGATTATTCCAGGCGTCTGCCGCTGTCTTGGAAATCTTGACATGAGGGTAGCAAATCGGCTCGATATTTAAACATATTTTGGCATATGCTCTCTGGTCTTTTATGGAGTCCGAAATAGTACTCGTAATAACATCCCATAAGCCATTATCAATCAATAAAAGTTTGATTTGAAACTTCCAATTTTGATAATTTGATACACCCTTTAGTTTCTCAATAGATATATGTGAACTACTTACAATTGTAGTATTCATACTCGAAGAGCTAATATTATTTTCCATACTGGCATAAACACTAAGGTGATTTAGTTCTTCACAAAATAATATTCCACGAGAATAGAGATTATTTCACATTTAGATCAATGATCACATACTTGAAACATTCATGGGGTAGCTTCACAGAAAATCATATACTACATTATTTGGAATAGGTTTGCCCATTTACTTGCGCGACATATTGCCCACTTTGGCTTTACCCATAATTATATTGCCCATAACCTAATGAAAATCCTTAATGTAGCAAGTGAAACAATAGTAAAAATTACTAGAATATTAATTATATTAGAGAAATAAAATAAACTGTTTTACAATGTGACAGATCAAACAATAATAACAAAAGAACAAAAAACGTAATACTTCAATTGAAAACACAAAGAAATAATATCCTAACCAAAGAGTCTCTAAGTCTTCCAACAGCGTTTAACTTTGACAAGCCATTTAAACGCGATTTTCTTAAATATTTTCTATACTATTGGACTTGTTACTTCTTTACTTTAAAATTGACCACGAAAGAACACGCTTAAATAAGTAAAATACTATTAGACTCATACATTAATACTCTGATATCGTCAAAAATATGAAAAAGTGTGTGTAAAGTTACCCACTCTGACAGTATGTATGTACTAATTAATTAAAAAATAAATATTGGTGAACATTTCATACAACACCATCTAGCCCAAACTAAGCAAAGCTTGTAATATGGAAGCCACAGAATTCGCCCTATTACATAATGGAAGCTATATAGATGGATGATAAAATACATATAGTATACTATTTTTTTGTAAATACATACTTAAGATACATAGAAACACCCAGACACAGAACAAATGCTCTTCATACAAATGTTCGTCACACAATTCCTGCTTTACAGTTTTAGTTATGTATTTATTTCGTAGTTCTGGGAGATAATATCTGACGAGCACGGTATCGACGCGCAGGGCGTTTACCGCGGCACCAATCCGCTGCAGCAGGAGAGAATCAACGTCTACTACAATGAGGCGTCTAATGGTAACATTTAAAACATTATTTAAAGATAACACATCTACCTGCCAAATTTCGTTTATGCAGTGCTAATAGACTCTGAGTTAATTATTCGTGACATAGGGAGAGACAGACACAGATGGACTGGGCATGGCGAATCTATAAGAATTCATCGTAGATACCTAGAAACAAAAACTATAGGTACTTATTATTGTATGTTTTGTCCGATACAAGAGGTGAGTTTTGGCGGGTTTTCTTTCGAATATAGTATTATGTAAACATTTTATCTGATATCTGCGGATTAGCATTAGCATCACGCGCGACGCTAACCGGGTGACGCCTGCGCTGTTTTTTTTTTTTAAAGAGGAAAAGAGATCTCAAACATTAGATTCAACAGCACTTTACAAAAATAAACGTGTCTGGTAATTTTACTCGAAACCTAAGCGACAGAGTGGCCGAAGATGGAGTACCTACGTATATCTAGGAGAAAGAAATCGATCTATTCACTCTAGCCATGAAATTTCCAAGATTATAGTTCTCAGAAAACAGAGAAGGCGGCAGAGAGTTTCACTCCTGTACAGTACGCATAAAAATATGGACTTTGTTATTTCAATGGGATATGGATGGTAGGTATGTGCCTATTTTCTATTTGTTCTATAGTGGAAAAAATGTAATGAGGTCGACTCCATTTCGATCTCATGAAATTTCAATAACATTTTTAAAAAACTGAACTCGTTTTCACAGGGAACTACGTCCCGCGCGCTGTGCTTGTGGACCTCGAGCCAGGCACGATGGATTCGGTCCGCTCGGGTCCGTACGGACAGTTGTTCCGTCCGGACAACTTCGTGTTTGGACAGAGCGGCGCTGGTGAGTACTACATCTACAGCTGTGTCCCGCGCGCTGTGCGGCTGTAGAAGTCAGTCGAACTCAGTCCGCGTTAGTAGAAGCTAGGCAGCTCTCCGTCAAACAGTTTAGGCTGGAGCTTCAATCGTTTAATGCACAGTAGTAGATGGAGCATGCGACTATATGAAAACCTTGCGTGCCACATATTTGGTACAGACTGTGACGTCACACAAACGATTTCGTGATGGAATATTCCATCCGCGCGAAATCTATTCAACTCAATGCATGCGCGTGCTTGTACGCTAGTAACTTGTTGATAAAATATCAAATTGGAAGTATACCTCCGATATACCTAGATCGGAACTATCACCTGAAATTAAATAAATCTTGGTCAACTGCGATTTTTTATCGTACTTGTTGACACGCTCGGTACATACACTTGGGGTATCTATAGAAGTCTATGGTTTAATGAATTCGCACGCTTCGCGGTTTTTTACCCGCTTTGCAATAGAAAACTGTGATGATGATGAGGAAAAGTTGCTTATGCCCGTCTCCAAGTTCGCAGTTATCTCTGTACTAAATTTTGTTACGTTAGATCGTGAAAAGGTAACAATCAGAGAGAATTTTTTTTTGGAAAAAGGGTTTTGGAAGGTTTTGTGGGAGTGGTTTGCTCCTGGCAGCAGAAGTTCAGCGCTAATGGTATACACATTCCTTCTGCTGCCAGTGGGGAGTGGGGTGGTTTAAATGAGAAATGATGGGTGTTGTTTATACACATCATCATTTATCATTAAGTGGGTTGGGAGCACTTGTACAATATTAGTTATGATAATTTCAATATGGTGACATGAATGTCGAATGTGGCTATCTTTTGCAGGCTTTTTATTTCTTCCAAGAAAATCGAGTTAGCCAAAAAAAAGTTTGCGCTGCGGCAAAATAGTCTCGGCTTTAAATAAAAGTGTAAATCCAACTTTCCCAGGTAACAACTGGGCGAAGGGTCACTACACAGAGGGCGCCGAGCTGGTCGACTCCGTGATGGACGTCATCAGGAAGGAAGCAGAAGGATGCGACTGTCTACAGGGTGAGTGAGAGCGCTACATAACATGTACCTAGCAAATTGGTACTAATAAGGAATTGAAATCAGAGCTATCTATATTTCAAAGTGGTAACGAAAACTTCACCGTGCATATTATTGAATTGAATTGTGGCCAACGCCACCTATATTACAAATCTTGGAACTAATATTTTTACTTATTTGATTTATGGAACATGATCGGAAATAAAGAGCTTCCTTCCGCATTCTCAGAATCATAACATAACTACAAAAATATGTTTTTATTTTTTCACGCTGGCTGTCTAAAAGTATTAATTACTTATGGTGGGATTAATCATGTACACACTTCTGAAATGTACATATACTTACATAAAATGATGCCTGTTTTCCCTTACGGGGTAGGTAGAACATCAAAGATCAATAAGGCCATTTGACGCCACATTTGACAATGATTAGATGGTTAAAGAAGATAAGAGGGTAGGATGTATAGTATGGTTGTATTGTAGTGACAGGAGGTCAGCCCATCGCCTACTAAAATAACTGAGAAAATAGGTCTATCAACTATAACTTTAACTTTGACACCATGTCAAAAATTGTACATGATTCGAAGGTTCTTAAATAAGGAGTCATAAATGTGTGTTACGCAGGTTTCCAGCTCACGCATTCGCTCGGAGGCGGCACCGGATCCGGCATGGGGACGCTGCTGCTGTCCAAGATACGGGAGGAATTTCCTGATCGAATCATGAACACTTTTAGCGTAGTGCCCTCGCCGAAGGTAAGACGTACCGGAAGCCTCGATGCACTCAAGCTAGTACTTGGTTATAATAGAGGAAATGCATTAATTTTATTTCATAGGAATAATAGTTTTAATTGATAACATACTAAAATGTTATAGATTTACTAAAAAAATATATTTCGATCGGTTAATAAACTGCCAAGAAAGAAACATTAAAGTTTTATGGGAGGGATGTTCAGTCCCTCTCTCGCAAAACAACAGTGTGTATTTAATTTGAACGTGGAATATGATGCGTATCGACTGTGATGTCACACAAATAATTTAGTGATGGAATGTTCCATCCGCGCGAAATCGATTTAACTCTTTGCATCCGCGTGTTCGCACGCTAGTTAGTTGACAAAATATCGAATCGAAACTATATATCACCTGAAACTAATTAAATCTTAGGGCGTCAAGTGTGACCTTTTTGTCTTCCTTGTGACACGCTAGGTACATCTATACACTGGGGGTATCTATAGAAGTCTATGGATGAGACTTTGCTGATGGTAAGTCAAACTAATATCCATTTTTCTCGGTTGTAGGTGAGCGAAGTTGTCCTAGAGCCATACAACGCGACCCTTTCAGTGCACCAGCTGGTCGAAAACACAGATATGTCCTTCTGTATCGACAACGAAGCACTTTACAACATCTGCTTCAAGACGCTCCGTCTTCCGAGCCCGAGCTACGGGGACTTGAATCATTTGATATCGGTGAGTAGAAAGTATACTTCGGGATTTTAAATCAGATATAGGTAAATTGTCTATGATTACTGATAACAGCTTGTTATATTAATATAGGGATTAGTAGGTAAGGTAGAAATGATAGCTCTGTAACTGCAGTAGTCGGCGGTTAGAAGTTCGATGTGTGTGGATTCATAACCCAGCGTGTTAGCAGATGAGGAAAACCCTTTTTTTTTATTAACGTATTATTATTTCGTGTTTTTTTTTTTCACACGTCTATCTAAGGACACTTGGTTTTTAAGACGAATATAACGACACCTTAACTGTCGAAATCCATCCATTTGGAAGATACGAAGTAATAAGATGTATAAAAATATACAAACTATATATAAACAAATAAAGAAAAAACAAATATACAAGACACGGGAGAAAAACATAACCCTTCCTTTAGCAGTCGGGTAAAAATGTAATAGTAAGTATGTCAATAACAAAATAAATAGTAAGTAAAACAGTAATATATAATAATATCTAGTAAATAAAATATTAATATTAAATATTATTATTTTTATTATTTAATATTTTTAAATAGTAATAAATAATAATAAATAGTAATAATAGTAATAGTAATCAATAGTAAGTATGTGAATAAAAGGGGATTTATCTTTGTTTTCTGTATTCCAGTTAACAATGTCCGGCGTAACGACATGCCTGCGCTTCCCAGGCCAGCTGAATGCGGATCTGCGTAAGGTGGCCGTGAACATGGTGCCGTTCCCGCGCCTGCACTTCTTCATGCCGGGCTTCGCTCCACTCACCGCCAGGAACAGCTTCCAGTATCGGCCGCAGAATGTTGGCGAGCTTATCACTCAGGTCAGTTCTTCCTCAGCCTACTGCAGGGTTACACTCAACTCTTATAGCGATGCAAAGTTGGCTCGCGCCCGTTTATCTTGCTTTTTATGCAATTAAAAGAGTGATACAGAAGTTGAAGAGATTGTTTAAAAAAAAACACATTTTAAACTAGGCTCATTTGAACTTGTCTCACACTCTTAATTACAGAAAAAGCAAGATAAAAGCGCGAGCCAATTTCGCATCGCTATGAAAGTTGAGCGAAACCTCCGCTATCTATCCCGTTGTCCAAGGAAACCACTACGAAGTGACGGGCGCAGCGGCTGCTTATGGAAGCAACATTTCACCCAACATCAGAAGTAGCTTTGGTCCATTATATGATTTTTTTACTGTAGGATTTGTGGGTGAAATCACATTAAACCACTACACGATTCCGTATACATTTAATTAAAATTTGCAATTGTATAACCATACTATTAGTTATTCTGTGCACGGTGCAACTGAATTTGAATCTGCTATTTTCTTACTTTCATGACCATCCCGTACCCCTCTTTGTTGAAATTATAAGGAGTAATGTTTAAAATTATACCTCATTCTTATCATGTCGACGAGTTAATCGAAATCTAAGGCTGAAACCAAGATGAAGAAGGATCGCGTCTACTCATCATTGATTCATATTGCAGATTTTACTACGGAAACTAACGTGGTTTTCACACTTTTAAATAAAAACTAAGGGGCACTCACGTCTGTTTTGAGTCAAAATATCCGACCTTAGTTTTAACCGCATTCGGCGGTCTTTTTCAAAGGAGCAGCGCAAATGTCACTCTCGGTAGTAGACGCGTCTCGCAATGCAATGCGCCAAAACTATATATATATATGTAGTAGTAATAGTTTTAACTGACTTCAAAAAAGAAGGAGGTTCTCAATTCGACTGTTTGGTTTTTTTGTATGTTTGTTCAGCGATTACTCCACCAATTAGGAATTGTTTTTGATGATTTTTTTGACGTGACAACGTCTAATAAATCGATGAACTGGCGGCTGCACGCACGAAAAAGTATGACTCATTGTCCCGTTACATCATCATTATCATCAATGTTTTGTTATGACGTTGTCACGTTAAACTATCGTCCGTAAAAAGACTTTACAGACAACCAAGTTTTTTTTTTTGGTAGGTCGGTTTAATACCTTGAAGGTCCCATATAAATTTTGTCAAAATAAGTTTAATAGTTTGTTTTTTACCACAAAATAACTGAAAAAATATCATTCAAGTAAACGAATAGCGTACTTTGAAGTCGGTTTAATCAGTTTTTTAAATTATAATTATTTTTTAAAACATGTTACAGATGTTCAACCCCGGCAACATGATGACGGCGTGCGACCCGCGGCACGGCCGCTACCTCACCGTCACCACCATCTTCCGCGGACAGATGTCCATGCGTGAGGTCGATCAGCAGGTGTTTGCTGTGCAGAACAAGAATTCCAGGTACGACGCGGTTTCTTCTTACCAACATTATATTCATTACATATTTTGTTACCAATTCAATTTTTGACTTGTCTAATTATTTTAAGTTGATCGACTATAACTCAATAACTTGTAAAGGCTACTTAGACCATGATAGTTTTCCTTTTAAATCATCATAATATATTCTACCAGCATGAATTTTTTCATGTAGATGGGGTAGATGAGAAAATAATAATTCATCCCCACTTAACGTGTAGGGGATGTACCACAATTATTTTTTTTCAAAATTTTATTCTACGACTTTCTCGGTATTATTAATATACATATCTATACCAAATTACAGCTTTCTAGTACTTATAGTTATTGAGAAAAGCCGCGGACGGAAAGACATACAGACAGACTGACTGACATGGCGAAACTATAAAGGTTCCTTGTTCACTACAGAACCCTAATTCAACACATTCAAATATAGTTCTGCGATATCGATTCCTCTAAAACGTTTGATATCGTTGATTCTTGAATTCAGAAACGGTGCACTCGCATTAGCGGCTCATTATTTTGACTGCGTGAATTCCCGTGAAAGATCCCTCCAAGCTAGTCACTGTGCGAGCCTTCAAGCCATTAGTCTCCAGAAACACCTCGTGGTGTACCTCAGGGATCCTATCTAGGACCTCCGTTTCTTTTTAGGTATACATTGCTTCCCCTACAATAACCTCTAACTGCAGCTTTTCAAAATATACTAATGTTATTTATTTAAAGCTACTTCGTGGAGTGGATTCCGAACAACATGAAGGTGGCCGTGTGCGACGTTCCACCGCGCGGCCTCAAGATGTCCGCCACGTTCATGGCCAACTCGACCGCCATACAGGAAATCTTCAAACGTATCTCTGAGCAATTCACCGCCATGTTCCGCAGGAAGGTAATATGGAAAACTAATCGTAACAAAATCAATCTTAAATACAAATCAATCGAAGCATCCGGAATTATTTGGCGGATTATAGAGTCTAAATCAAAACTAACTACTCATTGAATCCATAATGAATTACACATTTATTGGCAGGCCTTCCTCCACTGGTACACTGGTGAAGGTATGGACGAGATGGAGTTTACGGAGGCAGCTAGCAACATGTCGGACCTGATATCGGAGTACCAACAATACCAGGTCAGTTCTCATTTTTGACCGAGCGAAGAGAAGTAATTTAACTCAGACAGACAACGACGACAAATTGTCTAACATTTTCATTTCTTTCTTATTTATTTTTGGGTGTACCTAATACTTATGTTTTACGATATCTTCGCCAGCTGTGAATAAATTTCGACAAAACTTTTTCATAAGGGATAATTCAGATTTTTATGGGACATAAAATCATAAGTAATTAATAATTAGGTTTAATATAATTTTATTTATATAAATTAGTTATTGCTCAAAAATTCGACCGTATATTATTTCAATTATTTTCTTGCACTTCAGAATCAGAATCAGAATTATTTATTGGCTTCAGGTCTGTAGAAACTAATGTAACACTTCTTTCGCACCAAAAAGGTACGACGGGAAGATATTTTATACGGACGCCTGCGTATCGGTGTCGAATCGAATCGAGAGTAGTTTTTATCCCGAGTTCCAAAATACTTTATCATGATTCCAGGAAGCGACAGCAGACGACGAAGTGTTTGACGAAGAGGAAGAGCTACTAGAACAACCGGAAGAGGAAGAGATACAGAGAGATATTGCTCAAATGGCGCGTTAACAGGGCCGGAACAAGCGGAGAGTGGTGGGAATACTATACAGATGTTACAGAAAAAATTGTGACGGCCTTTGAGAGTGTACATATGATGACTTTGATGATTTTGCTCGCCTAAATCTTACCGACCACCATATCCAATAATAATATAATATACCAATCTTCGAATTTTCAAGGCTAGAGTGAATAGATATCTTCTAGATCGACGATCTCCATCCTCGGCCACACCGTCGCTTAACATCAGGCGAGTTGGTGGTCAATCGTAGATCTATCTTCTATAAAAATATATATATATATATATATATTTATTCCTTGTTCTACTAGCAAGCCTTAGATTTTGTGAGTTTTTGGAATATGTGTTCTATTTTATTTTTTTATAATTTATTATATTTTTACTCTGAAGGTCAGATAGGTTTTGTAACACTGTATTGCTTTATATTTTGAGGCAGCATTTTATTAATATTGCATAGAATAAGCTAAATGAACCACCAAATATTTTTTAAAGAGGCTATTGGTAGCAATAAAAATGTTAAACATATCATGGTTTAAACATATTTATATAAAATCACAGTGCTTTCTCTTCGACAACTGGTAACGTAAAGCGCAAAAATTCACCGGTTCGCTCATTTGCTTTTTAGTTATGATTGTTTTACATTATTCTAATAACGTTATTATCAACTTTATAGTTTTAAACTAATATTCTTGAACGTAACTTTCCGTCGATTCTGTCAATAATTCCTTCTCGTTGACGTTTTCCCTTTGTATAAAATGTAATTTCGAAGCAGGTTTGAGTCGAGTGCTTTCAGAGTTATATTCAAGAATGCGAGAATTAGTTACACAAGCCTCAGTAGAGTCACAGCGACTTTCCTGGAAAAACTTACAGTTGAGCGCATACTCAAGTAATTAACGAATAAAACACCACCATTGTTACGCTATTACCACTCGAAAAACCAAGGTTTACATAAACAAAGCGCGGCGACATGATTTTTCCAGGCTGTTGCCAAAATACAATACCACACTTATATAATTATAAATTTCAACCCCTAACGCCTACGCGGCCAATGGTCATAGAATCCCACTGCAAAGTTATCTAAAAGTTAAATTTGTTAACACTAGGGCTTACTACTTACATACAATGTTATTAAAACATGATTAGCACGGGCTGTCGGTTTACTGCACTCATTACTATAGTCGCGGTCGATGGCACATCGTTTGCACAATGTATCAAATTCGACAACGAAATTAGTTTTTCAACAGTACCTAATACAGTTAGTTGCAGTTTGTAGTAAGCCCTAGTCGAGGCCTCGCCAAGGCCCTAAAAAGGTCTATTTTACGCTGTTTTTAGTTTACTTTGGTAGAGTGCTTCCGATTAAAATCACGTTGAATGCTTTTGTGTTAAGTATATTTATATTTTTTAAGAAATAAACTTGTTTCGATAAATACTTATTTTATTAATTTCGGCAGCCTAATCGAGTGCACCTTTAATTATATAGACACAAAATAATACCTACTCGGTTATAGAAATGAAGCAATACCAATTATTTCAATATTTTATTACAAAAATCATTTTACTAAAATAAATAAATAATAAACTACATTTTATGACAATGAGTTCTAGAACTATGAATATATTACTAATACTGTAGTTGTGATGGTTGCTTTTATAAGCAGGAATAGACAGAAAAGATAAATATTGTAAATGCAGTTATTTCTAATCCGGATCAAGCGAGAAAATGTAAAAAAAATAGAGTGAGCTTCTGTGATGAGATGTTATTATTTCGAACCGAACATAAACCAGTCGCCTAATCATGTTTACGTTATAATGTCGTTATTATAACGTAAACATGACGGTGCCACTAGCCAGCATGAACCGAAACTATATTTTTAATAAAATTCTGTTATAGAATGCTTGACAGCATACATGCGATTACAAAAAAGCTAGGGATAACGTTCCCTCAAGTTCTTGTGTTTGAATTTCTAGAACGAGAAGGATAATCGCTATCGGTATAGCACCGTCTGACTTGCGATCCGCAGGTCCTGGGTTCGAATCCCGCGGCACGCACCTCTGTCTTTTCGGAGTTATGTGCATATTGTTGATTGCCGCCAACTTCAAAACGGTGAAGGAAAACATCGTGGGGCTTCCCCACGATGTTTTCCTACATGTCTGAGAGTTCTCAATGATCTTGAAGATGTGTGAAGTCTGCCAACACACTTGGCCAGCGTGGCAGACTATGGCCTTACCCTTCTTACAATGAGAAGATGGCCCGTTCCCAGCAGTGGGAGAGTTTGTACAAACAGGGCTGATAAAAAAAATATAAAAATATAGCATCGGTGGTTAGCTTGGAGGTTTGATTCTGTATTTGTGTGCGTTCCGATCCATGAATCACGCGCTCGCGAACCTCCTACTTACATTCAACGACCTCAAAAATATTTGCGAGTACTCTACTTATCTCTCTGCTCTAACAAGTATATATGTTAAAAAAAAACACCGACTGCATAAAAACGGGTTTTGATAAATTTAGCTTGTGTTACGCTCGATATGGAGTTGAATGTACGTTTTCGCGAGAAAATGTTTCGGTGCGGCGATTCCGGTTATGACAAATCGCACACCTAAATCGGTCAAACTGTTTATGCTGTAGGAGGTAATATAGAAACATACATAAAAACATACACCCAAAGAACATAACCCTGCTTCTTGTGCAGTCGGATAAAAACTAAATTGCACAAAAATATCTGCTACAAAAACACTATTGGCAAATCCATAATGCGATTGAAATTAAAGTAGATGATTTTATGAGAACACGTCAATTTAAACAAGAAATAATACATATTTTTTCTGATTTATAAATAGTGTAATTTGAAATTATTGCACTTATATTTTTTTATAAAAGCAGCATAATTTATATATAACCATAGTAAAATTCCTAAAAATGTCTTAAAATAGAATAAATAGAACTTACGTAACTACTTCATAAATTATGGCCTCTATTTATACATTTATAATTATCATTCTTAATATCATTCTTAACATCTAAGTCTTATGATAAATAATCAGATCTAAAAAATAAAGCATTCATGTGTATTGATATTAATTATGTAAATAATAAAATACAATTCAATGATTTTATTATATTTTGCTCTAACAGAGTATATTGCTTTTAAACAGTTTTCACACTTTATGACTATACGCAAACTATACAGTTACAATCTTGAAACTATATTAAAACAATTTTAACTGGTCTTGGTACTAGTTAGTACATATACGTAACTCCAGTTACGAAAACCACGAAACTGGTGTGATGGTGGTCTTAAAACGAGGTGTGATGTGATGTTTTAAAAAATGTGAACATATTTTATGATTTTCGACCAAATAATCTCTTCCTTTTTGCCCGCGACCCATAAGAATTACAGTTATGGGTCACTAACAGAGCCCACAGCAACTATATCTACAATTTGTAGTTGGGATTCTATTCAGTGTATAAATGTAATTGGTTTGTCTGTTATTGTCTCAATAAAAAAAAACAGTACTTGGTGTCTGTTAGGGCGCCCCTGACCCCCACAAGCTGCAAATAAGAGGTCACTGATACAGGTATAGCATCAAGTCGTACACCAGCTTGTCATATAGTATGTTGGTGTATATTAATTTGGGGTCGCTAACGGTCTACATGTCACTAAACAGGTTTATCTACGCGTATATCCTTTTAGTTGTATTAGACAGGGTTGTCGTTGATTCTGTTTATATTTGTTAGTTTGGGGTCACCAGTGGACTACAGTTCATGGGCCACTCAAGGTCCCCCATTAAATCTACTATTTACAGCACAGTTTTAATGTTCAGTATATTGATGTTTTTTAGTTTGGACTCACCCGCGGACTAGTTGATGGGCAACTAAAAGGCCCCAATCTACAGCACAGTCTTGAAGTCCAGTATATTGATGTCTGTTAGTTTGAAGCCGTCCGTTGACCACACGGGCTGTAGATGCGGGTTACTGACAGGGCTCCTTGCGCTTATATCTTCAGGTTGTAGTAGACAGGCTTATCATCCAGTATATTGATGTCTGTTAATTTGGGGTCGCAGGTGGCCCACACGGGCTGCATTTCCATATCGTTCGGGTTCGCTTCTGCAAGCGGGGGAGAACCCTGAAATAAAGACGACATTATCAAATAAAATAGACATACAACGAGAATGACAATATCTTTAATGACATTTTTTTGGGTAACAGACTAGAAATTTGAACTTACCTCTGCGACAGATTAACATTTACTATATAGTTACCATCACTCAAGTTCAAGTTACACTTAATTGAGAGTTACTTTTTGAAATCGATCAGAGCCAAATAACACTGAATAATATTCTATATTTTTGAGTGTTTTACACACTGAAGTAGCTGAAAATTTATAGATAGTTAAAAAATTACAAACATCCGACGGGACTTAAACCCGCATAATACCGATCTGTACCTGGGAGCCTTTACACTTTTGGCCACGGAGGTGTCACGTAGAATGGTCGAAACTTTTGAACAGTTTTTAATGCTTAAACCAATCAAGCTTTGGTGGCGCCACCCGTAACACACGTTTCAAGCGTACAATTATTCAGCCGGACCCTTTATAGGTTCCATAAACTGACGAGAGATGTCGCACGTCTGTAAATATTCGATATTTTTGAGTGTTTTACACTCTAAATGGATCCATGCGGATTCAAGTCAAGTCGGATGTATGTAATTTGTTAACTATCTATAAATTTGTAAACACTGAATAAAACTAAAGTAATAGAGATTCAGCCTCAAGCGTTTATTTATTTATTTCAATTTAAACATATAACTAACAGACATGGTCCAATACATTATACGTTACAGGTTACAGCTAAGATAGGCTAAGAGTATAGGGATAAACCTACCCATCCCATCGAAAAATATGTCCAAATCAGGGTGTTGAGCGAATAGATCATTAATAAGGATTCATTATTAAGCATTAACTATTGTTTAGTTGTTACCTGTCTGCAGTGTCTCCTCCCGCGGCTGCGCTTGGGCCAGGGTTTCTTGAGGTGCACGTACGTGACGTGAGCACGTTTCTCCGACGCGTGTTTGAACCCTTTCCCACACATCTCGCATTTGAACGGCTTCAACCCCGTGTGGATCTGAGAATACGATAGCGTGCATAGACAATAATAATACGAGTACAGAAGGCTTAATCTGCAATAACATAAATAATTTTATTGTGCGGACTCTCAAAATGTGGAATACGCTTCTTGAATGGGTCTTTCCGAATAGATATAATCTGGATTTCTTCATATAGCGAGTTAATAGCTTCCTTCTAGGCAAGCGCGCTTCATCGTAGACTACAAGTTGCTTAACATCATGCGAATTAGCGGTCAAGTGCAAGCCTATTTTTTACCGACTTCAAAAAGGAGGTTCTATTCGACTGCTTTTTTTACGTTTGTTACCGGATAACTCCGTCATTTATACACCGATTTCACAAATTCTTTATTTTTATTGGATATACTTTCATATTGGTCCCATATAAATTTCATCAAAGTTGATTAAGCCGTTTTTTTTGTCGGGCGGTTTTGAATTCAATTCTATTGTATATCGAGTGTTGTGAACTCACAAACATATGCCTCTGCCTGTTGCTGTGCGTGGAGAAGTGTTTCCCGCAGAGTGCGCAGGAGTAGCGCGCCTTGACGAGTGCGTGAACGCGCCGATGCGCAACCAGCCGCTGCTTCATGCGGAACGCCTTGCCGCACTCGCCGCACTTGAACGGACGCTCGCCTGTGTGCGTCCACGTGTGGTCCTTCAGCAGCGCGTAGCTCTGCAACATACGACGCTCATCTTAACAACTCTGCCAGCCTAACTCACAGCCACATTCGTTTTCGAAGACCATATCACGGTTAACTGTCTCCTGAGCTGTAGTAGGTCGTGGGTTCGATCCCCACCTAGGGCAAACATTTTGTGTGATGAGCATGGATGTTTGTTCTGTGTCTGGGTGTTTCTATGTATCATAAGTAGAGACCGGATAATATGCATATTTTCATATTTATCACATTTTCGGCGATCATTGCATATTTTGTCTGAAATTTTGTGATCATGCATATTTTTGCTGTATTTACAACATTTTTCGGTAGGTTACTCTATAAGTGTAACATTATGTTTTACAAAATTTTTCTCTTTAAGCCTACACTAAAAATGTTAAATAATTGTTCGTTTAATTGTATTGAGTATTCATATTATTATAGACTAAAATTTATAGTCTACACTGTTGTTAAATTTTGAACGAATAAGCAATTTACTGATTTAATACTGATTTAGAAGTAAAAAAAACAAATATGGCACATTTTCCCTTATTTATTTTTCTAAAATTCATTGTAGCCACATAGTTTAGTGTTCGTGATCCGTGATTATATGTAGATAATAAGACTATGACTGATATAGATAGGAGGCCTCTAGCACGTAGTACTTAGTATATAAGCTTAGTTATTTGTTACAATAAATTAGACCGATACCAGCATGTGTCTCATTATCACCAACCCTCCAGCCTCCGGCATATTCATCATTTATGTTGCATATTTTAACAATTTTCATGCATATTTTTACTAATTTTTCATGCATATTTGCATGCACATATCAAGCTTTTTATGTTGCATATAATCCGGTCTCTAATCATAAGTATGTATTTACAAAAAAAAACTTATCAACCATCTAGTTTCCATAGCTTAGCTTAGTTTGGGCTAGACGGTGTTGTGTGAAATGTCCACCAATATTTGTTTATTTAAATTCTCTTTCAAACGAAGAAAAACTAGATCAAAATCGGTCATTCGTTTGAGAGCTACGATGCCACAGACAGATACACAGGTACACACATCAAACTTATAACACCCCTATTCTTGGGTCAAGGGTTAAAAATTATATCAAGTGTAATAATTACACTTCAAAAACAGCTCTTTTTACAGTCTGGCTTTTTGTTAGTCTTTTAACATAGATTTGTTATAGATACTAGATTAAACATATTATGTTATGTACTTGAAAGATCCGGCCGCAAAGTTCGCACATGCAGGGTGACTTCATGGAGGGGTAGTTGGTTCGGTTCTTGTCCGGGTGAGCTTTCCTGAAGTGGCCGTGGTATGCGCGAGAGTCTTCTAGCTGGACTCCGCACTGTGGATCGAGATTTATTCATATTATAATATACTCAACCTCAACCCCACGATTTCATTCAAGAGCGTAGTTGTCGCAACAATTTTTGCCAGTAAATTACGTGTTTTTCCATACAATAGGAGAAAACTATTCCCAAATTGTATTATATATCTATCCCTAAATATTACACATTTTCGATAGTTATTTTTTTATATATGGTAGGAACCATTAATGAATACGCTTCTATAGTTTGATTTTCTTTAAAAAAATTAAGTTTTAATTTTTTAATTTGGAGTTATAACGAAATTGGAAAAAAGGAAACCGTATAGACATAGCTATTTACGATTTTAATCAACAAAAAAAGAATTATAGAAATTGGAAATGTGTAGCCGTAGACAATAGTTCTCTATTTAATGTTTTCTAAAATAAATCCGATAGAAGTTGTTTAATTTCAATGAGTTTTCTCTTTTTTGTACGGAAGAGCACTTGACAACGTTTCTCTTAACAGGTAAGTTTAGAAAACTAAAAAACCCCGACTTACAAAACTGCTGAATCGATTTTAACAAAACATAGCTAATAATACATAGCTTGATCAAATTTATCAAACAAAAAAAACCTAGATCAAACTCGGTCGGTCCGTTTGAGAGCTACGATGCCATAGACAGACACACAGATATACACGTCAAACTTCACCACTTCAACACTCCTCTTTTTTTGCCAGGTGTTAAAAAGAAATAAGCTTATCCGAAATTATTTCATCGGCTGTGAAGTAACAGCGGGTCGTGATATCTGCACCCGCCGAGGATAGTCATTATAAGCAAAGTTAGCAATGTAATATTATGATCTCTCTTTTGTTTTTGTTCAAAACAACATGTAACTGTTTAAAAAATAAAAAAAAACGACTTTGGTTTATTTGCATGACATATTTTTTTCAGTTATTTTGTTATAAAAACCAAAACTGAACCGGTTTTGATAACATATCTATGTGAACACCTGGGAAAAATACCCTTTCAATTATTATTTTTTCAAATCGGTTAAAGTATCATATCAACGAGCAATCGGAGAACATACATTAAAAAAATATTCCGACGAGTTGAGAACCTCCTCCTTTTTGGAAGTCGGTTAAAAAAGAGAGCATGATGAAACATGGCTCAAGATGTTCGCCGCTACTTATACCTGTTCGCAAGGTATAGGCCCCTCCGCCTTCCTCAGGTGGCCAGGGTACGCTCTCCTCTCGTCGCCATCTTCTTGCTCGCCATCTTCCTTTAACGACTTCTCCCTGAAATAGAATATATGAGTGTATATATGTATATATAAGAGTTTAACTTGAGATAATTTTAATCATTATAGAAGATTTATTAGTGCGTTTTTTTCTTATATATGAATATATAAGAGTTTTACTTGAAATAATTTTTATCATTATAGTAGATTTATTAGTGCGTTTTTTTTCTCCTATGTGTTTAATCCTGTCGGTAAATTTAGATTGGAAAAATATCCATTAAAAAACTACTAGTAATAAATAAACTAGATATCAAGAAGTTATCTTAGTGTCGATCATCGCCGTAAAGTATATATTCCTCAGGATCTATCAGTGTGTGTAAGAGCTTCACGATCTTAACAATTTACACTTGGCACATTACCATCCATTTCTGATTGAAATGCACAAAGGCCGAGACCATTCGATCCATATTTTTAAAGCTTTTTGAACAGGAGTGGAACTTTTCCGCTTATTTTTCATTAAGAATACAATCTAGGCACTTTCATGGCTAGAATGAATAAAATATACTTTAGGTATAAATCGTTGTACACCTGTTGCTATGCCCTTATAGGGTCACATGTATTTGAAATAAATAATATGATAAGTACTTGTATAAATATGTGTCAGGCACATTATAAAGACATAAATAAATTAGTACGAGTTCTCCATCGTCGGGAATGCCGTCGCTTACCATCAGGCAAGTTGGTGGTCAATCGCAGATCTATAACATAAACAAAGTCTCACCTCTCCCTGATCTCCTTGGTCTTCCTTCCCTTGTTCGCCTTGTTCGCTTCCCTCGTTTCCTTGGTGGTGTGTCGCGCGGAGACGCTCAGGTGTTTCTTGTACGCAGCCTCTGTTGCGAATCGCACATTGCACGGCTCGCAGAACGGACCGTCTTCTGGTATCTGGGGAGAAGGGAGATTTATACACCGCTATGGGGAGAAATTAGACTTATTGGAGGATTAATGGATTTGTTAACCGGCCACATGCATTCTACAGTTTAGGCATAATACTATAAATATATACGACCTGCCGGCTCAATTGGACACTAACTTCAGCCTCCGTATTCTGAACCCATTCGGGTTTGGAATCGATTCGGAATGTATATCTCCGTCTCTGTCATTTCCATAGAGAATGACAGAGATGGAGATATAGATTCCGAACCCGAATGGGTTCAGAATACGGGGGTTGTGTTCTGCCGCGCGCCCGAAGAGGTAACATCTACACGATAGAACAAGATATACAAGTAAGTGAAGTAAAACATTGACTCGACCAACATATTCAAGAAGCAGCTCGCCGATCACATTATTAAAAACAAGTTAACATTATCGAAATGCAACTGAATGCGTTGTATGAGTAAATGTTTAAAATGTTGTGATATTTTTGTGTATTTGTATGTAATCTCTGCGATTACGAAATTTATAAAAAAATAATCATTGATTATGTTCTCAAAGTTTCCGGCAGCCTATTCGGCAGACCGTCTGACTTGCGATCCGCAGGTCCTGGGTTCGAATCCCGCGGCACGCACCTCTGTGTTTTCGAAGTTATGTACGTATTGTTGATTGCCGGCAACTTCAAACGGTGAAGGAAAACATCGTGAGGAAACCTCTATGTCTGAGAGTTCTCAATGATCTTGAAGATGTGTGAAGTTTGCCAAACCGCACTTGGCCAGCGTGGCAGACTATAGCCTAACCCTTCTCATAATGAGAAGATGGCCCGTGCCCAGCAATGGGACAGTTTGTATAAACAGGGCTGAAAAAAAGAAATGTTCTCATGGAAGTGATGTAATGTCTTTATATGAGAATAAATAATCTTTAAGCCTAAGTGTCTGTAGATTTATAATAGAATGTGTAGTTTTTTTTTGTCTATAGAATAGAATATATCTTTATTGTAAATCCATATTATATTATTCACATATACAATAAAACTATTTATTTTAATAATTATTGATTATTTAAACAATAAAATAATAATAGATAGATATCATTTTATTTATTTTTATTTTTAATTCTCATGTTATTTATATGGATGCTAAACATCCGGAATTTATTTATCAAAATTATTTCATTTTTTTTCATAATAGATTAATATATGAGTAGGCTCTGAGTCTGTGCAAGCAGCCTTGCTCTTTATTGCATTACATCAGAAGTAGCTATTTAATGTTTACCATGTGTCTTCTGAAGCCTTACTATTATTCTGCAACGTTAACAACAAGGTTAATATATGACTGTCTCTATGTTTTTGTTACTTGTATCATATACCCTCGCAGCTGACAAAGAAATAATCGCACAAACAGATGTCTGACAGACGGATGTATGAAGCATGTGGCCCATTCAAAGAAAAAGATACTCCATAAAAAGTCGTCAAATGGACTGGTTGCTCCGCCGTGGTGTCCCGGTGAAATATAGCCCTTAGTCCTTGGCCTCCCCTTCCTCACGCATTTTTAAAAGCGGTACGCGCGCGTCTTGCATTTGGCGTCTTCTACCATTTGTATGAGATTGTTTGTTCACCTTGTGGCTGGTTGTCCTGAGCGAGTTTTGAGTGTTATGTGCCCTGCACACTGCCACTTTTAACTTGCTGATCCACTGGGCTATGTAGATGACCTTCGTTTATTTATCTAGTAGTTAGTATGAAACTCACGGCGAGCTCCTGTCTGTGTTTAAGTTTCTTGTGGAGGTCTATCCCCTTGCAGCTGACGAAGGAATATCCGCACAGGGCGCACACGAAGTCTGATGGATGCTTTATTCTTACATGACCCATGTACGTCGTGAACTTGCTGGAATGAACATATATCACTAAAATTACATTCAAAAGTTTGGGAGAATAATTCCACGAACGTAAAATGTCAAATAATGTTTTCTAAGGTTTTCGCGATTGTTGTACTAGATAAGCCAAACCATTCCATCCGTTTTGATAATCCTCAAATCTTGGCTGAAGAGATTTGACTTTAACAGAGAAGATGATTGGCAGATTACGAAACTAGAGATTACGGCAACGTCATGGAAACATGTTGTTTTATTTTCCTAAGCTTGTGTTACTTTGAACTTTAATGCTATTAAAATGGTGGCGTTTTATTCATTAAGTGTTTGATCAAGTGCGTGAGTGTGGGCAAGTGAAATAAAGCGACGAAACGTGTCTATTCACGTTGTCGGCAAAACTCCGTAGAAGCTTCCAGTAAAGTTGCCACCACTTTACTGACGCACAACTTGAATTTGAAAATGACTGTATACGTGACTTAGATTGTGACTAGTACATTTATAACTTGTTTTATTCAAGAAACTTGGAGAAATCTTAATACTTGACACTGGCAAATGCTTTAAGAGGGTCCAAAACTAATAAAAAAAATTAAGATGGTTGGCATGTACAACCTGCATGGGACCCGGTCACCTAATTAATAAAATCTCAGCCTCAACACAGATCTGCGATACCTGTTGACCCCGTGAGCGACTTCTGCGTACATAGGGAACGTTTTACATACAAAATAATATACGGTAGTAATTAATATTTTCATAAGAAAATAAAAAAGACAAATGTTAACTAGTCTCACACGTGACCACGGACGGTAAACCCGTTAAAAGTTTAATTTCAGTATAATGTCCTATTCTCAAAATATCCCTTCTAAGAATAGGATGTCTTGAGTCGTAGTATTGTGTGTGGGAATGCATACCGCATACAATACAAATCAGTTCAGTTGTAAACATGTCAATTATTATTCTTTTCGTTATATTGTTGCAACAGCTTACATTGTTGAGAAATAATCTGCGTCCGCATATTGACCACACGACTTTGGAAGTCGTAAATTCATGTCAGTTGTCATCATTTTTCTCATTTATACTTCATCATCATCATCTCCGCCACAATAAATCCACTGCTGGACATAGGCCTTCCCCATGGATTTCCAGAAAGACTGGTTTGAACCGGCATCCAGCGTTTTCCTGCCACTTGTATGATATCTTCTGTCCACCTTGTGGCTGGTCTTCCTACGCTGCGCTTCCCGGTCTCCATTCGAGAACTTTTCGGCCCCATCGGCCGTCAGTTCTACTAGTCTAGTACTGCTATATGCCCTGCTCACTGCCACTTCAACTTGCTAATCCGCTGTGCTATGTCGGTGACTTTTGTACGTCTACGGATCTCTTCGTTTCTGATACGATCTCGTCATTTATACTTATACAATTATATATTTATAAACATACTGTACCGACCCCACTTGAGTGAGATAAGGGTAGAAAGATGATGATTTATATACAAAAAATAACCGTCTTGCTTGAAACATTGCATGAATAACTAATTTTTGAGATATAGTTGAAAATCTGTTCGATCACTAAATCACATGCGGATTGCGGCACTTTTTAACGACATACAAGTGTTGTCTGGTGAACAATTGACACTACATTACTTTATTTGATAAATTAAAGTACTCACACAAACTCCTCCGGACAGTGTGGGCATCTATATTTCGTTCCTTTATGCCACCTCTCATGTAAGCGTGCGGTCTGTCTGTAATTATGAAATATTTGGAACTTTATTTGGAAGTAAAATAAAGTTCCAAAAACGAACAAAAACTTTTCGAGTTACAAAAACAGTAAGAGCACGTTGCTACCCGCAGTAGTTGCCGAAAACTGTGTCGCAGGGAACATCCGAGGTAATATTATATGTATATGTATATGTTACTCGCGTCTATTTCGAATTAGAAATTTAGAATTCGGCTCAAAATAGACGTGAGTAACCCGTTTGTTCAAAATAAAAAACTGGTTTAATGGTTAATATAAAAAATGTGATATACATTAAAACTACATTACAATTATTATAATCTTAGCCAGGAAATTAAAAACACAGTAATATAAATATTTTAAGTTTGAGTTCACAGTAATACAGCGAAGAGCCACAACCAACATCTCGCTTTATATAGGTCAATAAAATTGAATACACAAGGCAGTCAGCCTAGACACGACACAGCTAGATGCATTCTCAGGAGGTACCTCAGAACTACCGCCCCGGCAGTTTGGGACCTGCCCCGCTGCCGGTTTTCTATCTGTAGGTTTATGTTCTTATTGTCATGTGTAAAAATATAAGGAATATTTTTTAATGAAACTCTTTTGCCACTATTAATTGGACCCTGGTAAGAACGAGCGGCTATATGTAGAGATTGCAAACCGGGCCCGGTGCCTTTTAAGACACCCACCGGGCCCGGGCCGGCCATTCTTACCAGGCCCGGTTACCAGACCCGGTAGGTATGAAAACCGCGGCGCGGGAGCGAGCGCGAAATCATAGAAAATTCGCATGACAACCGCTGCGAGCTGCCACGTTGCCGTTCTGACGCACCAATAAGAATTTGTTTTGTTTATACCAAATATTACCAAAGCTTATCTATATATCTAATCTAAGTTATTATGACAAATTTAGTGCTTTAAGCTTTATTAGTTTCTTATTCTAATACTATGTTTCAAATCAACCCGCCAACCCGGCCGGGTTTGAGAAACATACCGGATTGCAATCTCTAGCTATATGTCACAGATTAACAGGTTGATTAGATTTTTTTTTATCATAGTTTCATTTCACAGAATTTCGCAGTCAAAAATCCAACTGCGTCGGGGTTTTCAAGTATGATTAACACTTTACTGTAACTAGTGAGTGACGCGCCATTTGGGTCGGAGGTCGTCTGATAATAAAGTTGTATTTTTATCTATGCATCAAACTAACATCAAAATATGAACGTTTGAATGGATGTACGTTACTCAATCACGTAGAAACTACTAGTAATAGTATAAACTGTAACATGTAGTATGTTCCGTGCCGGCTTAAAAAATAGTTCTAGACTAGGGCTTGGGCACCCCTAGTGATCTCTTGAGATCTATTGTGACATCTCTTTATTCCTTATAACATCTCCTAAAGTCTAGTATTGTCCTATAGTCCACAATGACCTTGGGGTAGAGGTTTTAATCTCGTCAGGTGAGATGAGGTAGCTTGTAGAAGGGTTCTGTTCTAGTCCAGACTCCAGATCAATATAGCGCTTTTACGGAGAATTCTTCAACGAAGCCTGCCTGCTATAATCAGTGAGTAGTGTTTATGGTTGTGGTTGGTTTTCCATAACTTCAAGACCTGGTCGTATACCCCCTATGTCATAGAGACACAGGTTCTGTCGGTGGTTAACTCACCAGCTCTTGCGAGTTTGTCTGTGATTTTATGGCTGACGGCCATAGTCATCGAGTCAGACGACATGAGATATTTATCTACGTGACTGTGACTGAAATTTTTTGCGTTTTAATAGTTACCGTAACATAAAAATATAATCTTCAAGTCCTACAATATGGTGAAAAAGACGTAATTTTAAATAAAAAAAAATTGCTGCACGCATAAATATAATCTACGCGAGTGGATACGAAGAGTACAGTTAGTTAGATACAAGTAAAAGTTGATAACATATAATTAGCCGGCTATTTTATCAATCATTGGTATCCGACGATTTCTTACAGTTTACAGTGAATATTTCACATTACTATAATATTACATAAAATAATACAAAATCGTTCCTTTTTGTGCAGTCGTGTGAAATTGCCAACTTTACTATTTTTATTTCATATTGCAATATTAAGCCTAAAAAGTTTAATACGAATCGAAATGGAAGGACAGTCCTCACCACCGCGCTATGAAGACATAATTCGGGAAGAGTTTGGGAATTTAGGTCCATCCACAGCAACGCTGACGATACCAATATTCACAGAAGGACCACCGTCAGCCCCACCGATGCCGATCAAATCTACCGGGAGTATAATACTACACATGGTGAACACGGGGACTCATTTATTTGTGGGTGGTGTCACCATCGCTGCGATTGTGATTGCCAAGTTAAATCCAACACAAACGGTTTATTCTCAATACAAATTGCATAGCTCATCACACCTCGCATATTCGTGCATAGCAGGGGTAAGTACAGTTTCACCTGTCCTCGGTGGCTACTATCTAAAATCGTATGCTGTCTGTCGCAGCCGAAGAAACGGAGCCAGTACGGTTTTATTATGACTTTACCATGAAAACACGTACATACTGTTCAAGTTTATGCCCTCCGAGTTGACCAAATCGAGACAGTTTTTGGAGCAGCTATTAAGACATACTTGTAATAGAAATACGTTTTCTATATCATCTGTATGCCCTTGAGAATAAATAATACAGATTAACTCTGCTCTTTACCCGATTGAATAAGAATGATATTATGTTTTCAGATGTATGTTTGTATTAATGTATGTACGTTGGTCGGTATGTATGTATGTATGTTTCTGTATTACCTTTTACAGCCTAAACGGCTTGACTAACTTTAAATATGCGAGGGGTTGTCAGCATTGTTTTTACTTCCAGAGTGTCTTAAGCTACATTTTTTGTACTGATAATAATAATATAACGAAAGAATAAAAAATGACTGAAGTTTTCTTTGGGCCTTTTAAAACGCGTATCTTTGTAGTCATAGCATATGACTTCAAAATATCGTATACTAACGCCCCACTACGTAGGTAAGTATGTAAATACGTGAGCAAGAGGATGACACATGACGTTGGTACAACTTCCACGTTCACATTCACTTGCACCTCTTTCGGGGCCGTTTTTTCATATACCGTCTTTACTTATAAACGCTGAATAAGCGCATTTTAGTTAAACAGTGTTTTGTTCCATTTTCGCACGTGATAGGTCCCGTTTGAGAGAAAGTGACAAGTCCTTATTCAGTGAATAAGATTTTAACATGCGTTTATAAGTAAGACGGATAGTGCACTAAAATCACTGTACCTTCGTTAGTTTTCATCTGATATGAAGATTATTTTTCAGAAATTATTGGTTACCAATCACAACAAATCAGGACATTGAAACAAAATATTACTAGTTCCTCATTGTTTCAATGTTTCAGTGTGTGCTGTTAATGAGTGAATCATTCTTGACCTTGAGCCCGCACGGCGGATGGGCGCACGGATTCCAGCAATCACACAAAAAGATACTCCGACTAACCATGCAGGTCCTAGGCTCCTTGCTTACCTTCGCGACCTGTTGCATCATTATTGACGAAAATAACCGCTATCGAATGGACACGAATGGTCAAACCATTATTGGTAAGGATCTTGTTGATTAGCATAAAATAAAAATATTTGGGTCTGCCAACCCGCACTTAGCCAGCGTGGTAGACTATGGCCTTACCCTTCTCACAATGAGAAGATGGCCCGCGCCCAGCAGTGGGCCAGTTTGTACAAACAGGGCTGATAAAAAAAAAAACTTTCCGTAATAATTCTTAACAATGATGTAAAAATTTGATAAAGTTCACACTGTCCACCAGTGAGAAACCAGTGAGTCCCACAAGCAAATGTGGGACAACGGGAACAATCGACGAATCGCGGTATCAGTGAACTGAAGAGTTTTTTTTTTAAACCCTCGTTGACCTACAATAACCTGTAGCCACAAAAATACCTGTGTTGTTAAAATAAAATAAAACAGATGACACACAATCGATACGCGAGCGCAGAAATTTTAATTTATTTCGACCCGACAGCGCAAGAAGGAGAGTTGTTTTTCGAGTGTATGTATATGGGTGTGGTGTAATCCTAAATAAATACAAATAATAAAATATCAAAACAAAAATAAACATAATATATGTATAAATTTCAATGGGTAATAATCGCGAAAACCTTAAAAAACCTATAATTTTCTTTACTTTATTGTCCAAAAGTGGAAAAACTAAAAAAAAAAAAAAAATATATTATTTAGTAGAGCAGCATAAAACTAACAGCAAATTATTTTACTTGTCGATTACATACATAATAAATACGCACTCGCTTCGCTCGCCCCGTCAAAAGTGTATCATTTGTGTATGATAAACTAATATTAAATATTAATCATTTTCAGGTTGGCTCGTCATGGTGTTGACGCTCATCAGTTTCATGGGTGCAATATTAAAAATTAAATACTTTGAAACACTAAGCCGCACTAAATACGAACACTATTATGATTATCTCATCTTGTTGATACTGTCTATGACATACTTAATGTTGTGTTTAGCTTTTAATTACTGGTTCACTCATGCCAGAGAAAACGCCACTGGTGTATTTTTAATATCTCTAACCGTGTTAGCTTGGGCGGGTGTTTTGATATCCGCAATCACTGCGAATAAATAAATTATTCTGCAAATCAGACTTTTTTGAAAAGAAAACTTCTTTAGCGGCGTTGGGCATTTTTGGGATGGGTAAAAATGGTTTTGGCAGTTCAAGTAACATGAGCGGTGATGAGCTTTGACGACCGTTTTTAACCGACTTCAAAAAAAGGAGGTTATCAATTTGACCTGTATATTTGTAATATTGTCAGAATTGCACAATTTTTGTATATGTTAGTCTATACCAGCTTCTAAGCATGTGTGCCAAATTTCATAAGTGTATGTATGTTTGTAGGTTTGTATGTTTGTCCACGCATTACGAAGAAACTAGAAGTCGTATTTCAAAAATTCTTTTTTCATTTAATAAGGCATCTTTCAACTTAGGAGTCACTGTAAGTTTTATCAAAATCGGTTCAATACTTTTCAAGATATAGGCTTTTGAACACTCACTTCGTTCATCGCAACTGCAGAGCAGTGTCTACACCTTATATTTCAATTGTTTGTTAGACAGTGACATGAGCGGTGATGAGCTTTGACGACCGTTTTTAACCGACTTCAAAATAATAAATACTATTAAAAATGAAGTGCATCCTCCTCGAACATTTTTAAAACCATATTAAAATTGCTGCTTCAAACCAAGGTTTATTATAATATCAATGAATATATGGACAAGTTATAAGTACTTTTGTATCAATATAATTATAATTATTATGTTTATTTTATTTTATATGTAATAACAGTTTACCAATAAATGATTTTGTATTTTGTATTTATATCGCTAGAAGCGATTTTTTCGAAGCAACCATGTGGCGACGTTATTGATTGATTTACCTATGTGTGGTGACGTAAGGGCACTGGTTACAACTAAACCGCTGCGTATGGTGCGCGGTGATGTGCTTCCTCAGCGCGTGAGGATGCTTGAAGTGAGTTTTACAGATCTCGCACTGGTGTTCGCCGCATTCCTGAAATCAACCAACAACTATTTACAACAAGTATGTATATTAAAAGAAAAACAAAATATTCGACTGCAGAAAAGCAGTTTTTTGCTTACGATTTAATACAATACAATACAAAAATACTTTACTGACACCATAGTATAATAACAATATGTACATGATTAGGGCGTACGAAAGCTACAAACGGCGGCCTTATCGCTAATAGTGATCTCTTCCAGACAACCTTTAGAAGATAAAATAGGAATATTTATGTAAACGTTGACGGTGGTGAGATTACACATGAACAAATCTTATGGCCAAATATAGATACATAAAAATACACTACATACAATGACTTTAATGACGCTTGATACGCTGTTAAGGTACCAAATTTCATAACGAACGAATTATACAGTAACTTTGCATACTTTCTCACAATAAGGTTTACTGAACAGCATATACAGCGTAATATGTCTGAGTTGTAAATGGCCGAGTTGATTTTGATGGAACATAGCTAAGAAGCGTTGGATCAAATTTTCTTTACAACAACAAAAAACTAGATCAAAGTCGGTCCATTCGTTTGGGAGCTGTGAAGCCACTAACAGACACAGATACACTACACACGTCAAACATATTACACCCCACTTTTTGGGCGGGAGTTAAAACTATTACGCGAAACAAAACCTTACTATCAATAAAAAATCAATAAAAACGATTAAATAAATATTTATGGACATTGCACACAACACCATCTAGCCCAAACTAAGCAAAGCTTGTACTATGGAACTAGATGGCTGATAGAATACATATACTTAGTCTGGCCATAAATACTGTTACAGTTAAAAATAAGAAAGATATTACATTTGAATTTGGAATCTGTCATTTTTATACGATTGTTCATTGAGTTTTCTAATTTTGGCGCCAATACATTGTACAATATTTTGCGATATTAAAATGGAGTGGGGTGATAAAGAGAACCGAATCGCTGTGATTGCATTACACAAAGTTGGTATAGAGCCAAATGCAATTTTTAAAACTCTCCATACGCTTGGTATTAGTCAAATGTTTGTGTACCGGGCTATTAATAGGTACAATGAGACCTCCTCTGTTTCTGACAGAAAAAGATCTGGCCGTCCACGTAGTGTTCGTACGAAAAAGGTGGTCAAAGCAGTAAGGGAAAGAATTCGAAGAAATCCTGTCCGAAAGCAAAAGATTTTATCTCGGGAGATGAAGATAGCACCCAGAACCATGTCGCGTATTTTAAAAGATGACTTAGGACTTGCAGCCTATAAGAGACGCACTGGTCTATTCTTTTTTAACTGATAATTTAAAAAAGAATAGGGTGGTAAAATCGAAACAACTACTGAAGCGGTACGCAAAGGGAGGTCACAGAAAAATTTTGTTTACGGATGAGAAAATCTTTACAATTGAGCAACATTTTAACAAACAAAATGACCGTATTTATGCTCAAAGCTCTAAGGAAGCTTCCCAATTAGTCGACAGAGTGCAACGTGGGCATTATCCGACTTCAGTGATGGTTTGGTGGGGTGTTAGCTATGAAGGAGTGACTGAGCCATATTTTTGTGAAAAAGGTATCAAAACATCGGCACAAGTGTATCAAAATACCATTCTTGAGAAGGTAGTTAAGCCCCTTAACAACACCATGTTCAATAACCAAGTATGGTCCTTCCAAAACTCGGCGCCAGGTCATAAAGCTCGGTCCACGCAGTCTTGGTTGGAAGTGAACGTTTCGGACTTCATCAGAGCTGAAGACTGGCCGTCGTCTAGTCCTGATCTTAATCCGCTGGATTATGATTTATGGTCAGTTTTAGAGAGTATGGCTTGCTCTAAACGCCATGATAATTTGGAGTCCCTAAAACAATCCATACGATTGGCATTGAAGAATTTTCCCATGGAAAGAGTGCGTGCTTCTATTGATAACTGGCCTCAACGTTTAAAGGACTGTATTGCAGCCAATGGAGACCACTTCGAATAAGCTTTTATATTTTAAATTGTTTTATATTTATATATTAAACTAACACACTGTAAAAGTAATAAATATTATTTGCAATAAAAAAATATTTTTTTTCTTCGTGACAATATTTATGGCAAGACTAGGTATACTTTTTTTTTGTAAATATATACATATGATACATAGAAACACCCAGGACAGAACAAACATCCATGCTCATCATACAAATGTTTGTCCTGGGTGGGGATCGAACCCACGACCTACGGCACAGCAGGCAGACATAGTACCAACTGAGCCACAAGGCCAGTCGATTTGAGCTTAATTACGTGGGTAGAATAACCAAACACTGAGCAAAATTAATAAAAGTAAGAAATATACGGCAATAAACCATACGTACATTAGTATGTCTCGTCATATGGCCAGTGTAAGCGTCTTGATCCAGAAACCCCTTGAAACATTCCGTACATTTAAACACTGAATTCTTATAGTTGTCGCTCTCCTGCCTCTTCTGTATCTCCGCTGTTTGCTCCTCAAAGGTCAAATTTATAATCTGCAAATAAGTCGAATTCTACATGTCTGACGGTTCTTAGGCTGGAGCGGTGAGTAAATTGACCAATGACATGGCCCGAAATCTCCGCGCGAGAATTCCGCATGTGATTGGTCGAATAGACTCTCCCGCACTCTAAAAACTTACCGTAAACAGAGTTTCGTTCAAATCTTGATTCAGAAACGGTTTTCTCCGTCTATCTATTTTGGGTTCCGCTGGTGGCTTCTCTTTTTTTCTTCCTTTTTTAACAGTTTTCTTTTCCAATGCCTTCTTTCGTTTCCCTTCTATTTTTTTCTTTTTCTTCTTTCTGGTTACTTCTAGCGGTAAACTATCATCTGAATCGAATTCTTTATCTGCTACAAAATTAGCATCATTTTCAGTATCAGATGGTGCAAAATCGTTTTCTTCAGCAAAATCATTATTATCTCTGCCAAATTCATTTTTATTGCTATCAAAAGCATTATTTTCTTCACTAAAATCATTTGCGAATTCTTTAATATCAACTGCGAATATCCGATCTTCATTTTTTATGTCAATTTCTAGTTCTAATGGTTCTATGTCTGCAGTGTCTGGATCTACTTTGTCTATGTGAGCTGTGTCTGGATCTACTTTGTCTATGTGTGCAGTTTCTGGATCTACTTTGTCTATGTGCGTAAAGTTTAGGTTGTAGTGGTCGGGTGGCATGTGTGTGACACTTAAGGGCGATAACAGATTGTGTTTTTGTCTATTTATTGCTTTTAATGTGTCTCTTGTTAGCTGAAAATTATTATAAATTATATATTATTCTTATTATACAATATAATTTGGGTTATTATTAGATGTATACAAAATATGCAGCAGAGTTAGAATATTACCAGGGAGTCGAGGATGCTATTTGAACATCACTCGCTCGTCACTCGCTAATACGATTAAAATATTATTTTGACGAATTGCTAGTCTAGTACTATATAAATAGACAAAAAAATTGTCAAAATAGTTGTAGAAAATAGTAGTACAATGACTTAATGATCGTTGAATCGTATCAGCGAGCGGCGAACGAGTGATGTTCAATTAGTAGCCTTGAAGCCCGGTTCTATCATGATCATTGCAGTCTGTCTTCCAAACTACCATAGTAACGTCAGCTATTTGCTGACCGCTAAGTAACAATGAGGAAAACAGGTGGACCGACAATGCAGGTGACACCACGGGGTACACAGAGCTAATATACTTTAAGAAGTCGCATCAAAGGGTTTAAGGACGTTCATTTAATTTTTTTCTGGCAGTCTAAAATTTTACCACATCTCACCCGGTTAATGACTTTGTGGTCTATAAGGTTGTCTAGAACCTGGAGACGGACGTAGGCTATATTTTTATTTTTTTTATTTTTATTAGTCGTTAGGCTTGCGCTTGACCGTCAACTCACCTGGTGTTAAGCGACAGTTACGGTTTTTGTTATTTATTCATCATCATCACCGTTTTTCAACAATACATGGCCACCCGCAGGATGCAACTATATTTAAAATGTAACGTAATGTATAACACAGTAACGCTCAATTGGATTTTTTTACATACCGAGTCCTGTTTACTTATTATATCGAGTAAGAGTGTGTGTGCGCGCAAAGATTGCGTTCTAAAACTGTCTGCATTGAGTAGCCTTCTAGAGCATTCTGAACACAGCTTCTGCGGGATAAGATCGTCTTCAGAGATCTGAAACGTAAAATATAGTTAAAAAAAAAAGATTTCTAAGTTGCAAATTTATCGGTTTATTAACGAAAACATTTCGGTAGATCCGAAGAAAAAATCCAAATGTATCAGGCTTAATTTCAAAATGTACGCTCTCACTTCCCTTGCACATTATAATTAACATACCTTGCGATCATCTGCATGGGATAAAAAAATTAAACCAACTTCAAAACAATCTAATTAACTGAAAAGGGAGAAATAACACGAAAACAATCACTCGGCGAATAGTATCTTCTAACTGGTCTGTGGCGAAAACACAACTGGGCGTCTACTTAAGTAGGTACTCGTACGTAAACTAACTATTTTTCAGGTCGGTGTCTGTATAGAGCGTACTAAGGTAAGTCTAAGTACGCCCAGTTTTGATCATTTCGTGTTATTTCTTCCTTTTTAGTTAATTAGATTGTTTTGAAGTCGGTTTAATTTTTTTTTTACTTTTATTGAATTATTTATTAGTGAAGTATGTTTAAAAATTAAACGAACTTTACTACTATTGTAACGCCTAATTTATGCATTATAAAGTATGCCAGATCCTTTTACATAGTATGAGTGATAAACCTACCGAATTTCGTTCAAACTCGCTCAGTAGTTTGTACTGCGTCGTTTAAAGGTTCGAGCACATTATGCCGGGCCGCAGCGTGTCGGGGCGGAGCGCAAAAATCCGCTCAAATCGCTTGAATACAATTTGTATGAAATATCGCACACTGTGTCGGGCCGCAGCGGCTCGCATTACTGCGACGCGGATTTGCGTCCGTGCGATGCGGCCCGCCCCGCCGCGCTGCGCCCCGTTCATATTTTACGTTTTCTTTTTTGACGAACTTCTTGTCTATGCTGTTCATTAACTTATTCTTCTAACAGCAGGCAAAAAATGAAAGTTTTTCGTCAGAGCTATCCATAACGTACAGTTGCACGCAAATTCTCGCAGTACACTGTACTCAAAATCCGTCAATGCGCTGCGACCCGGCCCGTCACTAATGTGCTAGGTAAGCATTTTGCGTTGCGCTGCGGCCCGCTCCGCCCCGCTGCGGCCCGTCCTAATGTGCTCGATCCTTAAACGCTCATATTTTAAAATTAAAAAAGTTTATATCTTGAAAACTACTGAACCGATTTTGATAACATTTACGGTGACTCCTCGGAAGAATTTTTCAATACGACTTCTAGTTTCTGCGTAATACGTGGACAAACATACAAACATGAAATACACTTATGAAATTTGGCACATATGTTTAGAAGCTGGTATAGACTAACATATACAAAAACTGTGCAATTCTGACAATATTACAAACGTACAGGTCGAACGACCGAAGCGGAATTGAAAACCACCTTTTTTGGAGTCAGTTAAAAAGGAATGCCAGGACCCTACTAAAATTAACAAACAAGGAAACAAAAAGTAACGTCTAAAAAAGTTAACGTCTTCCTCTTGTACTCTAGTTTAAAAAAAATGTAAAATTAGCTAAAAAAAAATGTATTAGTTTATAAAAGGCATGATCCCTGGAGTCTGTGGTGCTCGAATAAAAAATAAAAAAAAGTATTATTTATGTCCGATTTTAGAAATTTAATTTCTTTATTGAAAATATTGAAAAATAATACCCTAATATGTAGCCACAGTATATGTACATAATAATAACTACAGGTTGTGTTGGTTTGGGACTATGAAGTAAGAAATAGTTTGATTTACACATACAGGTAACCCGGTGAGCGTTTCAAAAGCCTGCCCAAGGTTGTACCGCCGTATGGAGAAGAGGGTCCGATCCATAGCGAGGCACCCCCTACACACTGGCTCTGCACTCATCCCCCCACACTCGTACATTGTTGACATTTGCTGAAATACAAGTGAAATATTTATATATGTTGGTATAAAGGTGCTCCATCACCTGCGCATGCGCGTGTAATGTAACATTACATTACATCGGTGAGGGAGGAAAACTGCGCATTGCAGCGCGCACCTTGCAATGTTACATTACATCGGTGAGGGAGGAAACTGCGCATTGCAGCGCGCACCTTGTAACGTTACATTACATCGGTGAGGGAGGAAAACTGCGCATTAAAATGCGCACCTTGTAATGATACAATGAAATTGCAACACTATTAGTGTTTTATTACTAATTAATACTAATTGCAAAACTTGGGGCCCTTGTTATTTTTTCTAAATTTTGTTTTTTTTTCAGAAACACAAAATTTATAATTATTGTTATATTTTTAAGTCTTACATTGACATAACGGTATAACGGAACCCTTATAGGATCACTTTGTTGTCTGTCTGTCTGTCTGTCCGTCTGTCCGGGTGTCAAGACCTGTATCTCGGGAACGCGTTAAGGTATCGAGTTGAAATTAAAACCATTTACGCAGATCCATAGTCTCTTGCTGCAGAAAGAAAAATCAAATTTCTCAGTTTTCGTAAAAAAAAGTTACAGCCGAAAATGTCATAAAAAACTCACATTTCGACACTCACAAGGGAATCGAAACCTATGGGGTATGGAGTACTTCCCGTTGACCTATAACTGTGAAATTTGGCAAGAAGCATTATAATACACATAAAGGAAGAAAATATGAAAACTCTACATTTTTTATTTAATCATAAAAAATAGGGTCTTTATGCAAGGAAGGAGGGTCTAAATTTTAAAGTGCTTAAATCGTATCATGTGGGGTATCATATGAAAGAGCTTTATTAGCACAAGCTAAAACAGGTTTTAACATATTTTTTACAATGTATATTTTTCGCTTTATGAAGGAAAATGATAACAAACAATATAATATCTTATATATTCATCTACTAGTTTGTACGGAACCCTCGGTGGGCGAGTCTGACTCGCTTTTGTCCGATTTTATTTGGGATGAACACCATTGTGAGTACTAAGTGTACTCTCAACTGCTGCTGATGCAGTTGGAAGGGTGAGAAATCGAATGGTCACTTTAGATAATAAAGTAAACTTGCAAGTGTGAGTAAGTGAAGTACGAGTCTACGACGATCAAACCAAACAACGCGAAACAGGGATTCCCCACGCGCAACCTCGACTGTTGAATGTTCCGAATTTTGGAAATATTTTCAACAATTTTTGTTCTACTAAACAAGAAAACTACAATAATTTTTAAAACTTAAGATTGTGCTTAATACAAACATTCATAATAAACTATACTTAAATATAACTGTGGGGTATTATATTATACTTAAATATAATACCCCACACGTATGGGTTTGATAAAAAAAAATATTTTTGAGTTTCAATATAATTGTAAGTATGGGGAACCCCAAAAGTCAAATATATTATGTTACATTACACGCGCATGCTCATCAGTCAAGGAGGTATTATTGTAATGTAATGCGCAAAAAAATGTTACATTTGACGTGCATGCGCGTCGGTCAGGGAGGTATATTGTAATGTAATGCGCAAAGTCGAATCTTATATGTTACATTACACGCGCATGCGCCCGGTGAGGGAGCACCTTAATATATTATATGGTGTATCCGCTACGTCGTCGGCTACAAACAGCCAGTACTTATTGCGGGTAACGTCACCCACACCAAATTGTATTTGTTTTTCAGGCATTGTATTTGTTTTTCAGCCATTGTATTTAAAATAAACTTATATGTTTTTTTAAAACATTTCGCGCCCATGTCATTAAAGGGAAAAGGATGGTGGGCGGAGCCAATTGGTTGGCTGCAGTCCGTCAGTTTCATAATTATAAGCCAGATCCTCTCCAATTACTTATTCATTTTGTGTCAAAAGAATCAATGTGTCAGCATGAGTAACACATTGTCGTGTCGACATTGAAGCGGATATACACTAATCTATTCATTGAAGTCAGATCAAGCTACTAGGGTAACTAGTGATCTTTCACAAATACTCTTTTTTACCTGTGGAATCAAAGGCACAGCCCCGGCGCGCACTTTTCTCAAGCCATTTTTGGTGTAATACAAATCATCTTGCATGAAGTGTTGGGAACAGATTGCGCTACGCTCCTTGGGGCGCCAGTGCTGCTTACCCAGCGCTTGCAGCCATGCAACACGCTGGGATGAATTTGTGGGGAACCTGTAACAATATGTAATTCTACTAATAACTAATAACTAAAAACCAATAAATAATAAAAAAAAACTAATAAAACAATAAAAAAAAGTAATAACTATAATAAAAAATAAAACCGGACAAGTGCGAGTCAGACTCGCCCACCAAGGGTTCCATACAAACTAGTAGATAAAAGGGAGAAATCGTATATTTTCCTTCATAAACTGAAAAATATACATCGTAAAAATATTTAAAAACCTGTTTTAGCTTATGCTAGTGAAGCTGTTTCATATGATACCTTACATGATATAGTTAATTAACTTTAAAATTTGGACCCTCACTCCTTGCATAAAGACACTATTTTTTTGGGATTAAATTAAAAATGTCCAGTTTTCGGATTTTTTCCTATATGTGTACTCTAACACAATGGTTCTTGCCAAATTTCATAGTTTTAGGTCAACGGGAAGTACCCCTTGGGTTTTGATTCCCTTGTGAGTGTCGAAATGTGCGTTTTTTGCGACATATTCGGCTGTAACTTTTTATTATGAAAACTGAGAAGTTTGATTTTTCTTTCTGCAGCAAGAAACTATGGATCTGCGTATATGGCTTTAATTTCAACTTGATGCCTTCACGCGTTCCCGAGATAAAGGTCTTGACACCCGGACGGACGAACAGACGGACAACAGTGATCCTTTAAGGGTTCCGTTTTTTTTCTTTTGAGGTACGGAACCCTAAAAATATAGTTGAATTGAGAACCTCCTTCTTCTTGGAAGTTGGTTAAAAAATATTTTTACTAACTAAAAATGTACTTAAAAATGAGATTGCAATTAAGATTATGGTAGGCGGCAGCAGTGATTATATGTATTTATACAGACAGACAAACACTGCAGAACGTTTGGGTCGTTCAGTCTTTTAGATTCCACCACTAAATTCTACAACTGAATACTGGGGAATTGTAATATAACGATAGCTCTTTAGCATTTTGCTACTAAGTTAATAACATACGAAAATATTACAAAATTCTCGTGATAAATAATGTTTAGGTACATAGTTGTGAATTAAACTTACGCGTGAAATGTGATACCCTGAATTTTAGAAATATTTTTGGAGTCATTCTTGCAGCTAGGAACACAGCACCGCATTTTACAACATATCTATTGTACCTAGTAATTTATTTTATTTACCAAAAAAACAAAATAAAACTGCTTCTCGATGGGAGACAATAATACACAACCATTTTTGTACAGGCAGGAATATAAGCCCAGGAATCCATGTACAAGGCTTCGTTTTTACTGGCGTGCTTTTTTGGCCTGCATTTAACAACTGTACAAAATCCGTCCGGGCATACAATGCACAGCCGGGAATGTTCAGGCAGGAATCCGTGTGCATTGTTTCCAAATGACAGATCGAGTAATTCTGCCCGTGCATTACTGGCTGCGCATACAGTCCTTATTCAGTGAATTAGATTTTAACATTCATTTATAAGTAAGACGATAAAGGGACGCACCACAAGGCCGTACTGTCAATGTACGGTCAAAACGTACAAGCAAGCGGAAAAATTTAAATAGTTTAATTGCATTTTTTTACTAATGAAATAATTTCTTAAAAATTAAAAAAAAGCCAAAAAATTCTACAATCATTTGAGTATTGAATGACCTCATTATCAAATATAAGTTCTAAGATTAATAGTGAGTAATATCAAATTTAAAAAAGATTCACCTCATTCCATGAACTGCATACCTATTGTTTTCTTTATATTTCTTGAGTTCTCTTTTGTTTGTTTTTAGAAGACTAGTTTTCGGGTATGTAATAACTAAAAACCATTTAAAAAAATCGGTCAAGTGCATGTCCGGCCACGCGCAATGTAGGGTTTCGTAGTTCAATATCACAATTTATGTCTATGTCAATATTATGCGAACTTAAAATATGGTTGTTTGATACTAAGAATATTCTAGTTAAACTAAGTTGATCGAGTATTACTCGTTAACATATAAATCCTAATTACTTGTGATATTTTTTCTTACAATTTCGTTAGGGAAATTAATTACTGGATATTTTTCAGCATACCTATTCGATAATAACCATTTAGCTGGTAGAGGGGGAGATACACTTGGCCCTAACAAAACTTATCATTTTAAAGCCTAATATTTTGCAAAAGAGACGAAGACAAATATGGAATACTAAATTGAATAATATATTTTTGAATTACCTATCCAATTACAGCCAACACCAAGGGATATACGAGAAAAAAATCATCCCTACTTTACGTGTAGAGGAATTACAAGGGTACCTCCATTGTTATTACTCTATTTCCATAGAAAGTGTTTTCAAGATATATTTTAATTACGCCGATAAAGTAGTAAAATTTATTTTAGCACTTGATAACGAGGCCCTAGAAATGTAGAAAGTGCTAAAGTGAAGCAATGTCAGCGAAGTTGGTTGTGCATTCAACTTTTATATTGGAAAGCACCTTTTGAAAAAGAAACTGCGAGCTAATCTTCCGTGTAGGAATAATATCATTAGGAAACTAAATTATGGTGTTTGAGTATTAGTTTTGCAGCCTAGGTGTTTGACGATAGCTTTCCACTAGAGTTATAGTCTCAAGTGGAAAAGCTATCATCAAACACCTAATGATGCCATGACTATCAGCCACCTACTTGAGAGCCAGTTCTTATTCCGTGTTATGTATGCTTACCATCTTCGACCACATTATATTGCTTAAAACGTCTCTATCAGACAAAGAAGTGAAATAATACACATTATTAATGCATTTTTAGGTGTATAATTATCTGAAACTCCATTGTCAATGTTACCCACAATTAAAGAAAATATGTTGGCTTTTTGTTTACAATATTTTTGTGTAGTAAAACTAAATAAGACCAAGAAATATTGCTTAAAACTGTAAGATAGAACAATGTTTTATCGATATTAAATAAAACTCATGGGATTTAAACAAGTTTTGTATAATTAAATCCGAAATCTTGGACATAAATTTTTCAGTCACAAATTCTTGTGTTTAGAAAATGGTGAATTTTTTTTAAAACTTCCATCACATTTGTCAACTTTATGCATAAATTAACATTTATAATGTTTGGCGACTACAACTGACGCATTCATCAATCAATTTAATTACTCATATTTTGGTTAAAAATCAATAATCTTTAAACCAGGCTCTGTCCAAAGTTTAACGCAAAGTCAAAGTTACCCACATTAATAGTTTCAAACACAATTAATAATTAATATTAGTGCGTTAATAATGCACAACAGATATTTCGTGTATAATGGCTTCGGATTGATAGCTGTATATTATTTGGTTGACAATTCACGCCTGTACATTTTCTTTTCAACAGGATTTTGGGAATTTGTCCCGTTTATTAAGATTAAGATTTATATTTATGTATTAAGATTTCTTCAAGTTTCTTCAATAAAATAAGTTATAAGTGTTCTAGTCACAATCTGAGTCACGTATACATTCATTCTCATAGTCGAGTCCTGCTTCAATAACCCCTTTATACTTCAGAATTTATGAAGGAGATGAAATAAAAATGTTTTATCTACATAATCTTATTTATGTTGTGAGAATACATATAAGAAAATAAAAAAACAGACAAGTTAGAGGCAGACTTGCTCACCAAGGGTTCCGTACAAACTAGTAGATAAAATCGAGCTTTTTTTTTTTATATTTTCCTTCATAAACCGAAAAATATTCATAGGTTGTCCTAATGAAGCTCTTTCATATGATATCCCACATGATACGGTTAAAATACTTTAAAATTTGGACCTTCCTTGCTTAATAGGGTCTTTAAGCAAGGAAGGAGGGTTTTTATGATTAAATTAAAAATGCACAGTTTTCGGATTTTTTTAAAAACATTGTTTATTTCACTTGCCCACACTTAATGAATAAAACGCCACTAATTTCATAGTATTAATATTGAAAATTACACAAGTTTAGCAAAATAAAATAAATCGACAACATATTACTATGAAGTTCCCACCAAAATTCCGCCTGTTAAAAATCACTACTAGGTTACTAGGTTATAACAATATGGGTTGGTTTACGCGGCCACTCTTGTTCGGCCCATTATTTTTTGCTTCCTTTTCCTATCTGTACATCTACATTATTTAGCTGTGCATTCTCTGGTTGTGCAATAAAGGGACTCCTTTGTACAAAATAGTAGTTTCTCCGCTAGAATTAATTTTCTTTCGCATTTCTTTTCTTTAGTTTCTTTCTATCTTTATTAGCAAAGAGTACTTTTCTATCGGGTATTTCCAAAGTATTCAGCATAAACGTTAGTGCATTTATATCACTGGGTACTTCTTTGGTAACAGACAAAAAGTAGTGTTTAGAGAATGAAATCCTCCCCGTGAGTATTAAAAAATGTTTCTTGATCAAATAATCTTGACACAGAATTCATTCGACGCTCTATCATACATTCACACAGAATTAGAGGTCTTGATTACATTTACGTGTCGTTTTTACCCGACTGCGTAAGAAGGAGGGATACGTTTCTTTTGAGTGTATATATATGTTTCTATATCGCAAGATCGCCTACAGCCTAAACGGCTCGGCCGATTTTGATGTGCAGTGGTAGAGTATATTTTTTTCTATGGTCAGATACGTCTTCACTTCAGAGTGTCAGCTATAAATTTTTGTAATAATGATAATACATCTCACAAAAATAAAAATATGCGTTTTATCGTAACCTCCAATGAACTTTTTCGGACTAAACAAGTGATTTTACTAGAGTTATTCTAAATAATGCGCATTTATAATTTTTTACAGCGATTTTACGCATACTTTCTCACAAAAAACGTACACTCAACAGCATATCAAGTGTAACGAAATTGTAAGTTAGACTGCCGAAACTACTTTCTGCAGTCGGGTATTTTGTATTTCTTTTTAATATAGATCTTGAGTATTTTGTTCCATGATATAGATACTTGTTACACAATGTGATATTAGTTACAAATTTAAAATTGGTTGTAAGTCATTAACAAGCACTATATTAACTATTGTATTGCAGATAATATTTTAAGTCTGCCTGCATAAGAGGATGAAAACTTTGTATCATGAATGTCTCCAACAGTATAGACTATAAATTAAAAGCAATAAGTTCAGTTTATGACGTGGAGGAAACTACAAAGAAATCACATGAAAGTCGGATGTGTGATAATAAAGCAGCAAGTTCCAGTGGCTTAGAACAAAATGTAATAAAGCCAACTAGAAAAAAAACATATAAATGTGATATTTGCGATTTCAAATCATCAAATCCATGTCATTTAAAACAACACATTCTGAAGCATACTGGAGAAAAACCATTTAAATGTGATATATGTGATTTTAAATCTGCATATGCAAGTCACTTAAAACTACACATTCGTAAGCACACTGGAGAAAAACCATACAAATGTGATATATGTGATTATAAATCAGCATATGCTAGTCACTTGAAACAACACCTTCGTAAGCACACTGGTGAAAAACCATATAAATGTAATATTTGTGACTATGAAACACGTCTAGCAAGTAATTTAAAACAACATAATTTAGCACATACTGGAGAAAAACCATTTGAATGTGACATGTGTGATTATAAGACATCATGTGCAACATCTTTAACACGACACAAACGCACACATAGAAAAGAAAAACCATATAAATGTAATATGTGCGACTATAAATCAACACAGAATAATAATTTAAAACAACACATTCTTATGCACAGCGGAGTAAAGCCATATGCATGTGATATGTGTGATTTTAAATCTGCACAGAAAAGTAATTTAAAACAACATCTACAAAAGCACACTGGAGAAAAACCATATGAATGTGATATATGTCATTATAAATCAGCTTATGCAAGTCATTTAAAACAACACATACGCAAGCACACTGGAGAAAAACCATACAAATGTAATATGTGTGAATATGAAACACGTCTAACAGGTAATTTAAAACAACATAAATTAACACACACTGGAGAAAAACCATTTGAATGTGATGTGTGTGATTATAAATTATCATGTGCAACATCTTTAAAACGACACAAATTAATACATATAAAAGAAAAACCATATGAATGTGATATGTGCGATTATAAAACAATACAGAAAAATAATTTAAAACAACACATTCTTACACACAGTAGAGAAAAACCATATAAATGTGATATATGTGATTTTAAATCAGCACAAAAAAGTAATTTAAAACAACACATTCAAAATCACACTGGGGAAAAACCATATAAATGCAATATATGTGACTATAAATCATTATATTCAAATCATTTAAAGCAACATATTCGTAAACATACTGGAGAAAAACCATACAAATGTAATATGTGTGACTATGAAACACGTTTATCAACTAATTTGAAACAACACAAACTGGCACACAATAAAGAAAAACCATATGAATGTGATATATGTGATTATAAATCTGCACAGAAAAGTAATCTAAAACAACATATTCTCAAGCATACTGGAGAAAAACTATATGTATGTGACCTATGTGACTATAAATCTGCACGAGCAGGTAATTTAAAACGACACAAATTAAAACATACAAAATAAAAATTATATGATTATAAATCAAAACCTATCACTTTTTTTTTACTTTACTAATTTTATAGTACATAATAAATAAATAATTACATTATAATTATGAATGTAAAAATATGTGATTATAAATAAGTATGTATATGTACAAGTTCATTAAAACACTATATACTTTGAATTAACACAAACTTGAGAAAGATCTTTTGAATGTGTAGTGACATAATTATGTACCTAAGTGATAAAAAATTTGAAATTGATATTATACAAGAGGAAAATAGTAAATAAAAATTGTATGATTGTAAATTGCTGTAAACACATTGCTTGTCAGCAATTATTTTTCATTAAACACATTGCTTGTCAGCAATGTGTTTAATGAAAAATAAAAAATGTAACCAGACTGATTTGCATTAGTAAACTGAAAAACAAGCTTTTTATACTATAAAATAGAAACTGAAAAAGCACTTAAACATAAATTTTTGGAAATGTAAGGCAGATGGGGCATTATTTATTTGAGACAATTATAACTATTTAGTGCTTGCCCTAGATTTTCAAAAATGTATGTGTAAGTGCTTTTTCAGTTTCTGTATTATGGTATAGAAAGCTTGTTTTTGATTTTCAGTTACCCTTTACTAATACAATTCAGCCAGGTTATATTTTTTTATAATTTTATTTATTTTACATATTTTAGTTATTCGCTTGGATAACTAAACAACATTCTCTAAGTTCTTAAAAATAGACACACTGACAATGACGTGTAACAGTTGTAAGTTAATATTGTCTTTCAAAGCAGTAAAATTCTGGAATTATCAGACGATTCCAATAATTATTATACATACTTGTTTTTGAAATATGTATTTCTTTATTATGTTCAAGTTATTAATGAATACCTATCAATCGATTGTATAATAACTTTATCACAGGTTTATTATAATCAATATAACTAACTGAGAATTAAAAATAATAAAACATACTTAATAATGATTTTAAAATCCTACTTCACTCGATACATTACGCAAATTTAGATTTTTTTCTTTTTCACAATATGGCCGTCTCATTGTCGCCATATTAACTTTTGATTTCTGTTAAGTCTTATGTGCCATTTGGACAGTTAAGATAAATCGATTGACGTAAGAATCATCCAAATCGGTCTACGCGTTTGACCTCTTATATACAGCGTCACAAAGGAACACACACAAACATACATAGACTGATAAACACATTACCTTCCTTTGCGACGCGCAGTCGGGTAAAAACAATTACAACTAACTCATGAACAAGAAAAATCCTATGAATGTGCCATTTGTGATTATTTGATTAGTGATAACTTACTAAATAAGTACATATCTCTATGAAAAGAAAAGCAGTTTTTGCACTATAACGATTCCATTACGCTTGATACGCTGTTGAGTGTACGATTTTTGTGAAAATGTATGTAAGTAGTAATATTACTGTAAAAGATAATAAATCCGCATTAAGTAAAATCACTTGTTTATTACGTAATAGTTCGTTGGAAGTTACAAATTAAACCGCCCAAGTGCAAGTCGGACTCGCACACGAAAGGTTCCGTACCATTTATCTATAAAAATGGCAAAAAATCGCGTTTGTTGTATGGGAGCCCCCTTAAATATTAATTTTATTTTAATTATTTATTTTTAAAGTGAATAAAACTCAATATTCTGTGAATATTTCAAGCGTCTACCTGTTGCCGTTATAAATATCGAGCAAAACGAACAAAAAATCACGTTTATTGTATGGGAGCCCATAGAAAGATCAATTTAATTTTAATACATAATAATGCTGGACGTTTGTGGGAGTGATATATTATGTTTAGTTGGAGTTACAGAATGTAATCGTTGTATACGTTCTGTTTAATTATTTTTTTATCAGCCCTGTTTGTACAAACTGTCCCACTGCTGGGCGCGGGCCATCTTCTCACTGTGAGAAGGGTAAAGCCCATCACATATGTAGCTATAAAATATATTAATATATTTTATAGCTAGACATATTATCATATATTTTCTATACAAATTTTCGAGTGAGCGCACACGCAGCTATAATATATATTTCTATGACGTTACCAACTTATACCGTAATTTATATTATTGCATATTAATATATATTATGGTATAGCAAATCATATTTTGAATGTACAGCATGTTTCAATGTACTGTCAGAGCGCACATCCCGTTCCTGCCGCTTTGCCCGCGCATCTCACCTTTCCTGCCGCTTTGCCCGCGCCGCCCGACCGTTTTTTATCAATTCATGAAGCTCTTTAAATGTCGATCTTGAAAATCTAACCGCGGCTCTACACTTGTGCCGTGAATTCACGGCGGGGCGCGAATTCGCGGCAGAGGCGCACCTTCCACATTCACGGAGGTCACGTATTTGTACCGTGAAACCTGCCGTGAAACGGACGTCAAAACTGCTGCTGCGTTAACTATTTACAACTATAAGCCGGGGTAAAATATTGGGCATATTTTTTTTGTGTAGTGTAACAATTTTGTTGGTTAGTAATAAAACATAGGTAATAAATAGCGCGAGCGAAGCGAGCGCGAAATTTTTTTTAATGTTTTATAGTAATATGCTTTATTTCTCGTATTAGTGAGCCCACAGTACTTCTATTATTAAATTAGAAAAATGTTAAACGCGAAAATTGAAAAGGTTATTTAAATTAAATCTTGGAAGTAATTTGATTCATTGATCTTGTTAGGGTGTCCTAGGTTTTTGTGGCCCAGATAAACCATACAAGTATCTGTGTTAAAAGAAAAATGAAATAACCGACTGGATAATAACGACTTTTACGCTATAAAAATTATAAATATAACGATTTGAATTTATTGATCGCAAATTATTATTCCTGATTAAATTTAAACTTATGACTTTATAGAAAATTACAAACATACCTACAAGATACACGCAACTTTTTTGACAGTTGGGAAACAATTTTTGCTTAGTGATTGTTTTTTGTGAATTATTTGATTGTATATGTAAGTTCACAGCACTTTAATAATTAATACAAATAAACAAGTATATATATTAAAAGAAAAACTCAGAATCAGAATCGGTCAAGCCGTTTAGGCTTGTAGGCGATCATATAGAAACATACATATACATACATACATACACTTGAAAATCATAACCCTCCTTCTTACTCAGTCGGCTAAAAATAATATTTAAAAAAATATATTAATAATAATATAAATTTTAGGTATTCATTTGCTGATTTGCTGTTAATGTTGTCACAGTACTGACATGACTGACATGGCTCAAAATACAAAGGATATTAAATAACTTTGAACGATCGGCGAAAATATTCGCTTAACGAACCAGCTGGTTGATTTGCCCTATATTGTTGGCGGCTTGCTGTCCTTGGAAGACGCAGCTCTCAAGATTCAAAGCCTTAGCATAACATGTCAAATAAAATAAATGCTAGTCGCTCGCAACTCCCTACCGCCAAGAATATGAACGCTCAGCTAGATTCGGTAATCTTCGTCCGCCATCGTCGCCGCGGCGGTGCGCGGTGGCTGGCGACTGTAGCGCTTGCTCACTGCGCTGTCTTTTTGGCAATAATAATTGCACCGTGCATTTTGCCAGTGTCTACTGCGCGGTTTATTTAAAAGTTAGCAAATAAGGCCCCGTTTAAACTTTGATTAGTAGGTAATTAAGCGAGTTCATACATTTTCTGCGAGTTTCCAGCTGCCCCCCTGGGTACGCCCATGGCTATAATATATATTATAGCTAGGTGTGTGACGGGCTTAAGGCCATAGTCCACCACGCTGGCCAAGTGCGGGTTGACAGACTTCACAAATCGTCAGGATCATTGAGAACTCTCAGACATGTAGGTTTCCTCACGATGTTTTCCTTCACCGTTTGAAGTTGGCGGCAATCAACAATACGCACATAACTTCGAACCCACCGCCTGCCTGCCTCGGTGCCTGCCGCGGGATTCGAACCCAGGACCTGCGGATCGCAAGTCGGACGGTCTCCCGACTAGGCTGCTAACTGCTCTTCTAAGGCGCGTCGCTCACTGGTAAGTCGAGGCGCGATCGCAGCGCAGTCGAGGCGTGAGTTGTTAGAGTCGAGGCGCGGGCGGCTATGCTTTCTTCACACACTACAGTGTAAACTCGTCTACGCACGAAACAAAATAACAAAATGGCGGTGGAGTCGCGGCGCGATCGCGCACTGCACCCCTGCCGCGACCGCGCCTCGACTCCACGTCGCCTGCGACGCGACTCTAGTGTGTGGAGCGCACTGCCATTTGAACCTGAAGGAAACGTAGAAGCGGCGCGCCGCTTGTTCGCCAGTGTCTCGACGCCGCCTCGACTCCAGTTCGTGTGGGCGATGCGCCTAACTCACAAACAAACTAACAGACGTAAGAAAATTTGGCCAGATGTTACAGACAGCTGTTAAACCGGGCACCCGCCCCGGGCGGCATTTTCAGGGGGCGCAAATATCGTAGTTAATATGATTAAAAATAAAATAACTTGCTCCACAAAGCGCCTAGAAAAATACGAAAGCTTGGTTGACTCACCGTAAACTTTTAAGAAAAAGGCGCCACATCGATAATTATATTATGATTTTTTAAGTAAGTTATTTTAAGCACTGGAGAAAGGGGCGCCACCGTCAAGTTTCTGCCCCGGTTCGAAAAAATCGTAAATCCGGGGCTGGTTACAGAGATGCTTGGCTCGCTCGCACAACAAATAATAATTTTATAAATGGAGAAAACGTAAACGAGAATTTTTCAGCGCTAAAATGAATCAAGCACATCCACGTGCCTTCACTGTTACACGCAATCTCAAGTTGGTAGTCATATCTTGACAACCACTCGATCAATTCTGTTCATTTTTACCACAAGTTGTAAAAATTATGTACTTTATCTTCCTTCGAAATATCATTAAAATCGGTTGGTAATTAGCGCCGCAATAAACTTCCCTCCTTTTTATGGGAACCACCCCTCCAATCAAAATACGCCGACGATAAAAAAACTAAATAATAAAATAGCAAAAAGACTGACTCGTGAAGGATTTGAACCTCCACCCTCCGATTGACAAATTGAAATTTATATCGGTGCTCTAACCTATTGAGCGAGTCTTACGTGCATGTGTCGAAAATAATCATTCGGCGCAACCAAATGACGTCATGCTAGAAGGACAAACTTGTACATTCAATAATGATCTTTAAATGCAGAACATTAGAATAGGTTTCTGACTGTACGTCTTGTGATCTGACGCGAGTTTAAAATTTTTACTCATCCCAAAAAATGCACAACGCCGCTAAAGAAGTTTTCACTTCAAAAAAAAAACATAGAACCTATACGCCAAGTTTCACCAAAATTCGTGTAAAATTACGCCCTGTACGCTATATAACTGTATAATATCTGTACGCGAGTACGAACATACAAACAAACTGAACGATGAAAGAAAATTTGGCCAGTTGATGGAGAGACGCTTCGCTCGCTCGGTCAATTATTAAAAAAAAAATGCTTATCTGTGAAATGTGATGCCAGATTTATTTTTGTGTGTTACAGTTGTTTTTATATGATTATATGGTACCTACATGAAACATGTTAAATTCACCGAGAGCTTGTGTGTTCACGTGGCCTCTAGTAATGCGATTATAGTAGCGATCGCGGCCGAGCGGAACGAGGATCTCACCTGCTGTGATGATCACCGTTGCACAATACGAGCCCTCCAATATATTAATTTCTCCTCCAAGCGTGGTGGTGTAATAATAGGTCTTGATTGGTCGTAATCCTTCCTTGGTCCTTTAAATTTCCCAGTTATTGTATTCTCTTTGCAGTGATGCCAGACGAGGTTTCCTCCCCTTGGGAGATTGAGAGTCATGGAGGGAAATATATTCTTGGGGGATTTTTGGAAGGGAAAAATTTGATCCGGGGAGAATTGGAGTTTTTTTTTGTCAAAACTTATACAATAACTGTAAACACATTTTACGATAACTGAAATAGATCAACGGATAATAATAGGCATAGATAGATTTTTGGAACAATAGATATAAGTACAATATTAACACTACTAACAGTAATAACACTACTTGGTAATTACTAATTAATCTAACTTATGTGTAAAAGTAACTGCAACAGGAGTACTGAGCATGATGATAGCCCAGTAGTTATTTTTTATGATCAAGATTTTTTTCGCTACATCGTAAATTATTTTTTATCCTTGTGATATTTCTCATTTAGGGCCATAGGATAGGAATAGGAATCAACAGGCCACGCGGCAAAAATTCCGGACGAGACCAACTTAAAGTGGGTATTACACCACCCTATTTATCGTGCCCGATCGGCAGTGATTGGGGGCTGTAATAAAAGTCAGGGTCCCGATCTCCATACTCCAAAGCAGGGACCCGTGCAGATTGGCACGATCGATAGGGTGTTATAATATCTTTTAATAAATAACGAAGTGATTGATGAAGTTCTTACGAGTATAATAACAAACAAGAATATTTCTGGGCTTTTCTAGGTAAAAATCAAAACAGAATGTGTCATGTCAAAAGAATCAAACTCTATGACTATAACACAGAAGTTGTCTTCTTCTTCTTACCCTGTTCCCACTTATGTGGGGTCGGTACAGTATGTACGTTTTCTCCATTCATCTCTGTTATTCGTCATCACTCCCTCCCTTCATCACCTGGACATCATCATCTTCCTTCATCGTCTGGACTTACTCTCTTTTCCTTCATGTCTTCATTCACGCAATTCATAACACAGGGGAGGTAGCACCTTATGTACAGGTAGCGGCACGTAAGTTTAGCGCTGAGCAAAATGTGGAGGGAATAGCTGCGCATGGGTACAGTCGTGAACATAATACAATTATAACTTTAATCAATATAACCAAATAATTTCAAGAACATTTAAATAAATAGTAATCGTCTATCACTGAGCGAAATGTGGAGGATATTAGGTACTGTCGCGCGCGCAAACATTAATAAATAGTTAATGTTAAAGTTTTGCATAGCTTGTAACAGGTTGTTTTACTAAGTATTCAAGATTAACCTCTTTTTAATTTAAATCAATAAATGAACAAAACGACTTCCATACAAAGTTGATCAAGTGACAGAGTGATTAAGTGAGCAAAATACTCGTTGCTTCATCAATCTCACTTTTTATTTGCTTTAAAAAATCAATCAATTCATTGGTTTCTCTTTTAACAAAACAATGCACGTCATACACCATTTTTCGTACCTGTCTTTTCAAACCAGTATTTCTTCTAGGCATATTCACTATCTATTAAAAATATACTAGTAAAAAAAAACAACAATAACAAACGAACTCAAACTTAGAGTTTCGTGCCGCTACCTGTAGCTGATTTACGTACACAATAAATAACTGAAAAAAAAATTAAATACATTTATTTTCTTACAAAAAAGATTGTGAGCAATAATATACAATAATCAATTACATAATAATTTTGAAAGTGTGTTATATATCTGAAAGACAAGAAAGGCTGACTACCACCAGTATAAAAGTGGTATAGTCAACGTGGGCAACTGACTCTGCTTCAAACGTACGTAACCTTTTCGATTTTTTTTCTAACAGATTAGTAGTCAAATTACTTGATTAATTAATTTACAGTCGTTTTGACTACTAATCTCTTTAGAAAATAATCAATGACCTTCTTAAAAGGAACCGTATAATATATTCGACGCTGAGTCAAAGTTTCCCACGTTGACAGTACACAAAAAAAAACAAGATTTTATTCTACGTCTTTTTTGGCGTAATTTATATGTATGTTCATTCCTAAGAATAGCAAGCTGTAGTTCTAGTACTGATAGTATTTGGCGTGGACATGGCGAAACTTAAGGGTTCCTTGTTTACTATGGAATCCTAAATACGGGGGTCAATAAGGAACTAATGACTAGTCCCCTATATTCCTATAACTATATTATCTAGCTTAACGTCATTATCGTCAGCTGTCAGCAGACCGTCAGCTTCAGTACATCGATTCTTCTTGCCGTTCTCAGTTTTCCCAACAGCAGTTCGCTGCCGTTTCTTAGCGTTCATCTTCAAGTGGACAGATTTAACGTGCGTGTTTAGAGAGTTGGACTGACTGAATGACTTGGTGCATAGCTGGCAAGTGTACGGCTTGGCACCGGTGTGAACCTGTAATAGACTTTTTTTTTAAATTCATTGATGGCGCTTGACCGCCAGTTCGCCTGATGTTAAGCGACGTTGCGGTCCACGATGGAGCGCGCTTGTCTAGAAGAAACCTACACTCACTCGAGTGAGTAGACTCCTGTTTTGTTGGTTTTATTTTATGTATGTATGTCTTTATCTTTCTCTCTCAACTGTAAAAAGAGCGAGACAAAAGGCAAAGTAATATTGAAATGAGACTGCTTGAACGCTTGTGGTACGGTACAGTACGCATTGTACGCACGTTCGATTGTTTTTTTATGCATGTCAACGTATAACTCCGTCATTATAAACCGATTTGAAATTCTTTTTTTGACGTGACAACGTGTAATAAATCGATGAACGCCGACTGCATGCACGAAAAAGTATGACTCATTGTCCCGTTACGTTACGCTCCTTGTCCCGTTACATTACAACCGCACGCGGTGGCTGAGGCAGCGGGCGGGTGTGCGCCGCGCCCGAACGTCGCTTCAATTATCATTCCTCGGAGCTCGCGCGCGGACGTATGTTGTCACGTTAAACTATCGTCCGTAAGCCGACATTACAGACAACCAATTTTTGGTTGAAAGAATATACCTATTTTCAGATTTTTCCCCATAGAAATTTCATCAAAATCGATTTATTAGTTTGGTTTTTAAAACAAAATTGCGCATTCTGAAATCGGTTATTACAGTATTTTAAACTATAATAAATTGTAATAAAGAGTTGTCGTCGAAACTCATGGTTACATTATATCTATTAGGTTGTGATTGTACTCTGACTTTACTGACCCTATAATGTCTGTTAAGTGCGGGTTTCTGTGCGAACCGTCTTCCGCAATGCTCGCATGTGTAGGGCCGTTCGCCTGTGTGCGTGCGTGTGTGTATACGCAGCTGGTTTGTGTCCGTGAACCGCTTGCCGCAACCAGGGACTGTGCATGTGTGCGGGCGTTCGCCTGTATGGGTGCGTTGGTGATAGCGAAGAGTTGCGGCAGACTGTGAATTAAAAAAAAAACATTAATTACTTGTATTAGTGTGAGCACTTTTTGTTCTCACTCTAATTCAACAACTTTTTAGGTTCAACTGAATTAAGGTAGCAAAAATTATTTTCCACATAATAGCTGAATTTTATAGTATAAACACTTGTAGTAGGTAGAGGTAATGGCCTACCATTAGCCAAACTGAACCATTTCTTTTTTTTATGAAACCGGACAAGCACGTGCCGAGCCACGCACAGTGTAGGATTCAATAGTTGCACATCACAATATATTGAATTAAACCAGCCCTGCTAGCATGGAACATGGACAAATAGTCTTTCCCCCGTTTTATCCACCCTTCAGAGGAAATAAAGTATGTACTGACATTTACAACTGACATAACAACGTGGACAAAAACGTTTTATCTACCTTCCATGGTAGCAGGGCAGGGCTAAACTATTATAAGCAATTTGCACGAAGTTTTAATGTTTACTTCTGAACATTTTTATAAGTTGATCGGCTATTACTACTTGTTTGCTTGTAAAGCCTACTCAATCGTGATAGTTTTCCTTTTAATTTCGTTATATATGCTACTGCTACGATTTTTTTTTCACATATTCAACACGAATCATTTCGCTGATAGACTTGACTCAACTTGCCTCTACAAAAACTATCACTTATATTTCAAGCTTCATATTTCGCCAACGGATCCCAAAATTGATAATTGGTGTGTACCACACCTATAGTTTTTTTGAATAACATACAAAACAACACTACGGAGTAGAAGAGAGAAAAATAATCTAAGCCCACTTTACGAGTAGGGGAGCCAGGTACCCAAATATTTTTAATATGACTGGCCTTGTGGCTCAGTTGGTAGTGTGTTTGCATCTACCTGCTGAACTGAAAGGTCGTGGGTTCGATCCCCACCCAGGGCAAACATTTGTGTGATGAGCATGGATGTTTGTTCTGTGTCTGGGTGTTTCTATGTATCATATCTACATATTTACAAAAAAAGTATATATGTATTCTATCAGCCATCTAGTTCCATAGTACAAGCTTTGCTTAGTTTGGGCTAGATGGCGTTGTGTGAAATGTCCACAAATATTTTTTTTTTATTTAATATTTTATTTTAGCACCATGTTGGTGTACCTGTACCAAATTACAGCTTTCTTGTACAGAGTCTTTGAGCAAAGCCACTGACGAATAGATAGACATGGCCAAATTAAAAGCGTTTCTTGTTGACTACGGAACCCTAAAAAATAGGAATCCTATTCGCTACTTTTAATCGATATTTGTGATTACAGATTATTTATTTCGTATACAAAGACCAAAATAATAAACAAATGAAGTTTCTGTTTTATTTGCATATACTGCTTATAAGCTGCGGTCTCAGATTGGTAGCTACGCTCCTCCCACGGAGGGGTGAGCGGGTGAAAAACGAATTTGAAATCGTGGTTAGACCGCGTCTTAAACTAATACATGAATTTATATGGCGCGATGTCTTACCACTCGCAGCTATGCTAGAAATCACAGGAATCCGTTAGAGTGGATTCCCGCGACTTATACGGCGGTGGCGTGGCGCAGCGTCTGCGTTTGCATTTACCACTCAATGACTTTTCGGCTCCATCGGGTTTCAATTCTACAATGTACCACGCTTGTACCCTTTGAATTTAGCAACTCTTGCATTAACCCCTAGTTCAATCTACTACTACTCGATTGAACTATTATAGTTATAGAAGCCTGTCTGTATGTGTTACTGTTACTCACCGTACATTTTTTCCCGCATACTTCGCAGACTAAATTTTTGTTGTACTTGAGACCGAGGTGCATGCGCCGTACGTGCGCCGCCAGACGGGCGCGCGTCGCGAAGCTCAGCGAGCACTGGAGGTTATACACGCTATTTTGTAATAATTCATTATTTCAAAGCTTTTTCCATGCAAAAATAATGTTAATCCGTTGGAAGGAGCTCCATGTTGTCATTGCAAATTTAAAATCTCCCATGATATTCTTGTCGAAAATTGATATTGCCGATTTTTTTAAACTATTTTTTAATATATAGTATTTGACACATAGTAGCTAGATTAGTAGATTTTAGCTATGTGCTGAACAGATTGTACCCGTATTCATAGTCCTTCTGATTCTATTCGAAATATATCTTATCTCTCTTGTCACATTTAGAATGACTAAGATGGCACAACATCATCCAGTATCCGACCCAAAAGAGGAGGCATGTTGGTTTTTTTACCTCCCTAGTTTAATAAAAAATAATGCCGAAATACAGAGCTAAAACGCGTCGCTCGCCTAGTAGGTTATACATAAGCTAAAGCAACAATGTGTTTTTTACTTAGTTGCTTTAGCTTATGTATATTATATTAACCTACTTAGGGGTGTTGGTACAAGGGAGCTAAAATTTGAGTGTTTTTCAGCACTCATCATTTTGACGGATCATTATGAAATACATAAAGGAATTGCTGAAGCCTTGGAGAAAGACAATAGGCTACTAAATAACTCTTTTGGAGTCTGCTTGAATAGTAGGTATAACACCTTCACCAGTTATTTAATCTTCAAGCAGTAATGTGCAACCAATAATAATGTGTAATGTGTGTGACGCTGGATGCAAGCCGCTTCCAATCGGTCTTTTTGGAAATCCATGTGGGAGGCCTATGTCCAGCAGTGGACTTCTTATGGCTGAGATAATGAATGTGCAACCAAGTGCTTGTTTATAAGAATTACATATTTCGATTGTAGGGCAATCATCATCTTCCCAGTCCTAAAAAGTCCACTGTTGGACATAGGCCTCCCCCTTGGATTCTCAAAAAGACCGGTTAGTCGACTGCCCATCTTATTTGGTTTTCCTATGCTGAGCTTGCCGGTGCGTGGTCTCAACTCGACAGCTTTTCGGCCCCATTACTGGCACTTCAATACTAATCCGCTGTGCTATGTACTATTTCGTCATTTCTAATCGATACAATAAAATTATCCAACTTTTATACTACTGAAATTTAAATAGCTGGGACTACTACGGTTTTTAATAGAGCAAATCATAGACTTCTAAGTGTATGTACCTAGTTAGTTAGAAGTTAAAAAATACAATTGGCGCTCTACGACTCATTGCAGTATATGCAATGTGCTGTCTTTCTCACACTTAGATGAACCACTAAAGCAAAAAATAATTTCCTGCCTCCCTTTACGGTCGCAGGAGGACGCCTAGAATTTCGTCATTAATTTTAGAGCGATGTCCTCGCTGTAAATATACATTTTTGCTCATTTGTTTATCTGTCTAGTTAAGAGCCTAATATTTGGGTGGGTTGGGAGTTACTTTCAGTATATAGTTTCAATTCGATATTTTGTCACCTAGTTACTAGCGTGCAAGCCCGCGGTTGCATTGAGTTGAATCGATTTCGCGGGGATGGAACATTCCATCACTAAATCGCATCAACAAAAGCAGTCCCGCGCTTAATCTATAGAACTCTATGGAGCAAATACAGGAAGAGTAAAACATAATAAAACAAAATTTATAAAAATCTTTCGTTTATATCTTCCATGTCCCATTACCAAGTAAGAGCACAAAGCTCCTTACAAAGTATAATAATACACTGCATTAATAAGTACTACATAACACAACTATTAGCAGTACATAACTAAATTTAATACAAAATTAATAAAAATATTTTTACATTTGCAAAATAAGAAAACCTTAAGAGGTCTTTCATATTTTTTTATGAAAAAGTAACAAAAATTTATATTTTGACTTGCTTATTTCATCAAATGAGACTATAACTGGGCCTGTATCACAAGCGTTCAAACAGTCTTATTTAAATATTAATTTGGGTTTTGTCTCGCTCTTTCTACAGTTGAGAGAGCAAGACAAACGTCAAAGTAATATTGAAATAAGATTGCTATTACTATTGTGGTAAACCCCCTGAATTACGTGTATGCCATTTTGGGTACTACACATATTTTTTAGCTCACGCTCACGCAGACATATTCGGCCTTGCTGAAAAACGTTACTTTGATCAACGTATCAAATTCTGTCTTCTGACTGCAAGCAGTGCCGTAAATAGGGCGGTGTCACCGGTGCCCAGGCACAGGCGTAGACTCTGGGGGGCGCAAGAATGGCCAGACCAGACAGGACCATTATTTTTTAGGTTTGCTCCTAATAAGTTCCCGCTGCGCAGCCAACCCCCCCCCCCGTTATCATTCCTTGACCTATAAAGGACGCAGTTATAGAAGCTCGCACAGGGCGCAGAAAAGACTATTTACGGCACTGACTGCAAGTGCATTACTAGTCACTCGTGGCAGCACGAAGTTGACAAAATATGTTGAGTCAAGTTTTACGATAAGACTTAGTGTTTCGATTTTTGGATTCTTTTTTGTGTGTATATTATTCTTTAGGGTTCCGTAGTCAACTACGAACCCTTATAGTTTCGCCATGTCCGTCCATCCGCCTGTCCGTGGCTTAGCTCAAAGACTAAGTACTAGTAACTGTAACTTGTAATTTAGTATGGCATACGTGTTTATCATACCAACAAAATGGTATATAAAATATTTAAAAAAAAATGAGGTACCTACCTCCCCTAGACGTAAAGTGAGGGTGAATTATTTTTTTCTCATCTACCCCATCGTATAGGGATAAACAAAAAAACATAGAATCAAGTGTCTCCCCTCTACCGGCTAAAAGGTTGACCTTGGAGATACGGAAAAAAAAAACATTCTAGTAGTATATAAATTTAAAAGAAAAGCTATCAAGGGTAGTATCATCAACTCATAAAATGTACTAATAATAATAATGTACTACTAAAAATGTGCGGCAAATTTCATACAAATTCCATTTAAATCGAAAATCATTCAATTTATGTTCATAGTATCAAACAAGTATCGCTATTCTAAATATACACATAGTAAAGTGTAAAAAAGAGAGCTTAATTAGCATAAGATAAAACAGGTTTTTAAATATTTTTACGATGTATATTTTTCGGTTTATGAAGGAAAATATAAACAAATATATGATTTCCCTTTATTATTTACTAGTTTGTACGGAACCCTCTGACTCGCACTTGTCCGGTTTCATTTTTTTGTGTAGAACCTTTATTTATCTTAGTTTAGGTTTAGGTTCTTATGGCATGTTTTTTGTTAGGATTATGTTTTAAATGGTACCATATATTGCCTTTCGGGCAAATAAAAAAAAATAAAACCTATAGGTTTACTTTTTTATAAAAGAACTACAATTGTAAAAAGAGTAAATCACTAATACTTTTCATATTGTATCAGTAATTTAGCGTGAACATACACTATTTTTCACTTTTTTTTCAAAAAAACTGTCTTTAAAGACTGGCATTAATAACATGGGATATTTGTTTTCAAAATTTTACTCCTGAGAAAATACAAAACACTAATTCATATAATTAACTAGTATAACAAACAACCTATAAATTTCTGTATTTGGAGAAATAAGCAATTGTAAAATAATTCAAATGCAAGTGAAATATTTTATGAAATGGCCAATTCAATGATTTGGGTACAATAGCTAATACTAATATTATCAAAGCGAAAGTAACTCTGTCTCTAAATCTGTTTTGTTACCTTTACACCTTTGGTCTATGCTTTACACGCATTACCGGCTGAATCGATTGTTATTATTGGTTTGAATTTATTCTTAGCTACAGTGATTGAACTACACACGACTAAAAACTGGAAAAAATGTACGCGCACTTTTGTTTGAAGACAACTCTTTTGGGTAGGTAACGGAGGGTTGAGTTATTCAAAGAAAAGAGTACCTATAGATATATAAGCGTAAGAGAAAGAAAGAGAGAGAGACTGCATGTATAAGAGATAGTTTTAAAAGGGGTTGGGTCTATGCGTTGTGCGTCTAGTCTTAAATATTATACAATTAAATAATAAAAGTAAAAGTATATATGTATTCTATCAGCCATCTAGTTCCATAGTACAAGCTTTGCTTAGTTTGGGCTAGATGGTGTTGTGTGAAATGTCCACAATTTTTTATTTTTTTATATTTCGATGGTTTGAGGAACCATCAAATAAAAGCGTATAATTAAAAACCTCCCTTGTTCTCTCTTCATGTACATAATAAATTTTGCGCTACATTGATTGTGTACATAATATACAAATGAATTTATTAGGTTACCCTGTACCAAGCACCACTTACTTTCTTTGTGCTTCTGTCTGAATAAGATTTTCTCAAAATTCTCGGGAAAAAAACAGCTGTTCCATAGAAATAGTTTGTTGACCCCGACAAAATGTATAGTTGACTGATTATATACGTTCTATGATCTCAGGGCAAAAATCCTGTATCTTGACGCTCTTTTGTGTATTCTGGTACAAGATAGACTTTTATATGTAAGACATAGGTCTATAAGTACGCTTAAAGTTATTCATCTGGACAATTTAACTCCCAAACGTTTCAAAATTTTATACATCTTTGAATTGGAGTATGTAGGCAGAGCTTCGTCATCGCGGAGAATCTTTGCAATTTTCCTAACCGTAGGTAATTCACTCCTATCGTAAAATTGTTGAACTATTTTTTTAATTTCCGACATAGTGAAGTCGTCTAATTTATCCATACAGTCGGGTGTATTTCTAGGCTTTTGAGGTGAGGAAACCTGTCCAGTAGTTCTATATTCATTCAATACTCTCGTTACAGTTTTATCAGATATACCCATTATCTCGGCGGTCTTTTTTAAAACTATCCCCCTGTAGGGATATCCATTAAACGACTTTTCAATATGATTGTGAAGTCTGATGGCGATCCTTTTTTCATTCGATGGTGTCATTCTATATTTTTTAGTTTTATCAGTATTCGACTTAAACTCATCAGGTTCTGGATTCTCGTTTTGTTTTGTAGAATGTGACGGTCCAGGTTTATCAATAATATCTTTTGATCTCTCTGGGGAGGACACTTTTCCAGTGGTCTTGTGTTCCCCTAGTATTCTTTGAACTGTTATTTCTGAAATGCCCATAATTTCAGCGGTAGTTTTAAGAATTACTCCCTTGTGAAATATTCCACCTTCGGAGAGATTGGCAATGTTTTCCTTAACATACTTATAAACTTTTAAGGCAATTTCTTTTTCGTTTGATCCCAATTCATCATATGATTTGTTATATTCTTCCACGGGTGACTCTAGGAATAAAGGCTTCCTAGGTGACTCCCTCTGGACTATATCTGGACTCACTACCAGTTCTATACAATTAGATTGCCCAGGATTTTGCTCATGTTTTGTTACATTTGGTTTACTCTGTAAAAAAATACAATATTTTAATAAAGTGCAAATCCATAAAGTTTACATAAAAAAAACTCTTATATCATAAAAACATACACACAGTAGGGTTCCGTAGCAATATTAAATGTTATAAATAACTATTACCATTATTTCATTTAGGGAAAACTTGATTTACGGTTATTTCGGAACATGATCCCTATTAATGTTGCTGACCCTTGTTGTATCATTATACACAGGAATTATACCTACATATGTATTTGAATGTAAAACTAATAATGATATTGTGTGTACAAATTTATTTCAAAATTTTGTACATGCTTCTTATAATAATTATGTAATTTCTCAGATGACATTTTGTTTTGAATATATTGTCACACGATTTTCATCCTTTATATATGGATGTCTCTATAAATAAATAAATAATTGGGCTTTATTCCGTTCCTTCGAATCGGATGGCCTATAAGTTGATCTTGTCCATTCATTTTGTTTCTGTAAAAAAAAATATATTTTTATGCAATAATTTTATAACAGGTATGGTGTACACTTAGTTATGAAAAAAATGATCAAGAGTGTGCAAGAAGTAGGGTTCCGTAGCTATGTTATCGTTATTGACTTTGCCTACCCTGATAACTGCACTATTTTTGCTGTTTGCATTGCAAAATATATCGTTTCTCTTATTGTTTACCTCTCACTTTAGCTTCTCCTGGCTAACTTGACCGGCAATCTCTTAAATCCTCATCAGTTTGTTGCAACGTCACTTTGTTTTTAGTTGTATTTTTTGTCCTTGTTTTGAGAAAATCGTTGTCGCGCAATCTTTTGCCTGCAAATTACGTGTTTTTCATACAACAGGGAACATGTGAGAAGGGTAAGGCCATAGTCTACCACGCTGGCCAAGAGCGGGTTGGCAGACTTCACACATCTTTCAAGATCATTGAGAACTCTCAGACATGTAGGTTTCCTCACGATCTTTTCCTTCACGGTTTGAAGTTGGCGGCAAACAACAATACGCACATAACTTCGAAAAGACAGAGGTGCGTGCCACGGGATTCGAACCCAGGACTTGCGGATCGCAAGTCGGATGGTCTCCCGACTAGGCTGCCGGAAACTTCTTTTATATGGTTGGAACCATTTATTTAAATATGGATCCTCTCATGGTGCTTCCTGCACTACCATTCTGATGTCAAATCTCTATTACCTCTTGTCATAATCATCCACAGCCTTCTCTATCCCACTGCTGGGTATAGGCCTCTCTCTTATATTGCCATCTGCCTCGGTCTTGTGTCAATCGAGTCCAAGATCGACCTGCGACTGTTACTATTAGCTCTAGTAGTCTGTCTGTATCGTAGAATTTTTTTATAAATAAGAGAGTAGAGTTTCATATAAGTATCATGTTCTTTCCAGATTTGCTTTGTGTAAGAAATATTCTGCTAAAAGAAGGAATTGTGTTCCACCGCATTTATAATTTTAGACTTAGTAATTTATATATTAACAGTTTCAGACTATGCTAATAACATTCAATAGAAATTAGTTTGAACATTCTGTTAGTAAAAATTTTCAAGGCTTTGATTTTTTTACGCAATATAGATCTACGATTGACCACCAACTCGCCTGATGTTAAGCGACGGTGTGGCCGAGGATGGAGCTCTTCGATCTAGAAGATATCTATTCACTCTAGCCTAGAAAATTCTAAGATTGTAAGAAACAGAGATGGCGGCAAAGAATTCGATTCCTGCGCAGTACGCATCAAGAACGCGGACAGATATCACTGAGTACGGATTTTTGGAATTTCAACGAGAAATGGGTGGTAATTCGCCGACTTTCTGCTAGTCCTGTAGTGAAAAGGGGAGGGTGGAATTAGGTCAGATGATCAACATTTAAGACATTGCGCGTCAAAAGTTCATAATTCTTTTTTAAAACGATCTTAAGAAACGACACTCGCCAATACGTATTTTAACCTAGCTACGGAACCTTACCTTATGCGCATAAACCGACGTTATCACTCTGTTTTACCAGCCATTTTAAAAATTTTGGAATATCCTAAAAAGCAAAATGATAAAACACAAAACAAATTAAGAACATGAAGTTTGTTTACTAACCTTTTATAAAAAATCCAGTAAAAACACATTTACGCGATAATCGGCCTTACTGAAAAACGTTACCTTAACTTAATGTAATGCTTAACATATTTTGTTAACTTTTCGCTGATACGTAATGACTCATTACGTATCAGCGAAAAGTTAACAAAATATGTTAAACATTACTAACGAGACTTGCGAAAAGAAGACAGAGAATTTAAGACGTTCGTTAAAGTTAAGTAACGTTTTTCGGTAAGGTCCAATATGTCTCGAACAGAAGCAGCCCTATTAATACTACATACTACGAGTAGCACTACTTACCGAAAAACTTTACGTAACTTGTTCAATGTCTCAAGCTCGTCTCAAATTCTCTGACTTTTTAGACAAAACACTTTGTGTTGAGCATATCAATGTTGTCAAGCAACGATATTCGGCACGACCGTAAGTATAGATGGCGAATAAGTAGTAGTAGTACCAGAGTAATGTGGTCGCTCTTTCAAATAGGCGAAAACTGTTGTTTACATTTACCCTATACATTAACAGATTTCGAGGATTTTTTATCTGATTGAAATCATAAATGGCTATGCTTCAACAGTTCTTCATAGTTATAAAGTTAAATAAAAAAAAAAAACAACAGAAGCATAGTAATTAACGGTTCCAACAATATAAATAATAATTATCGAAAACGAACAATATTTAGGAGTAGAAAACAGTTTTCTCCTGTTGCATGAAAAATGTGTAATTTAATGATGCGTATGAAAAACTGACGAAAGTTGCCGCGACAGCTAATAACTATGCTCTTAAGAAGGCATTTTCCTCGTCATAATAAACGACATTTATTGACTCTAATCTTGAAATCATGAAAAAAAAGCTTTTCGTTACAAAGTTCGTCAATTGATACCAGTTGATACCTGATTTTTACTATTTTAGGTTTGCTCCTAGTAAAAGTTGTTGTTTATGATAACATTATATTGTTACATACCATATCACAAAAGATATCAATAATATTACATCCAGAACGGACACTCTCCGCCTCCGCCAATCTCCGGTTTCTCTCCCGCTCTCCGCGCTCACCCTGTTTACCGGCACGGCCCATTCGTTTGTTATAGTTCCCGTCACGTAAAAATAACGCCGGTTTGTTCGTAAGCGCGAACAAACCAGCGTTCTTTTTACGTGAGGGGAACTATTAGCCGATACAAGCGTTGGCGGCTTTAAGCGCTTGTCAATAAACGTCAAGCGCGAGCCGACCACAACTTTATACATGTGTGTGTAATACAGACGTTAACTTGCGTATGCATTACTGATTAGCGCGCCGTTGTATGGAGTGTCCGATTTGTGACCACACACTACGTTTTCACTGTGAATTCTCACCTGGTCGCAGTCAAGTTTAGCCCCGGACGCGGGGGCTGGAGGCTTGTCTCGAGGCCGCTTCAGTTCCTCTTCATGGAACTTTAAATGATTACTCATCGAGTCTGATATCTTCTTCGTGCAGATCGGACATTCTTTACTGGAATTTAATATACAGTACATACAATTAATTACTTCTCTAAATACAGTATAAAATACTCATATTAGTCATGTAGTCTGTGACAAAATAATTATGAATTAGATTATGTCTAGGACTCGTCTCTGTTTTGCTATAGGTCTATAGGTTGGTATATCACATTGTATGTTTTGAAATCATGTGAAAAAAGGAAACAAGCCAAGTACGGTTAAGTGATATCGGTCGAAAATCAGGCGAATTTAGAGAATATCGTAATGTATGTACCCAACCTACACTACCCGATTTCTCGGGCCCTGTTTATCAGGTTCCTGTCTGGGAAGTATGGAAATCGTGACCTTGTCTGTTATTACACCAGTGCTGCCAACAAAGCAAGATAAATCGGGTGGTGTAACAGGCCTATAAGAACAGGCAGGCGGCAACACTGACACATTGCTGCCAACATTACAATTAGAGGTAAACATTTTAAAGGAATGCTGCTGTAGGTGGACGGTCGGTTTTTATAGTTTTTTAAACGATTACTTCGTTTAAAAAACTATAAAAAACCTACTTCAAATTACGCAATTCGTTTACTTCGAAAAATAACATCCAAGTCATATTTTTGCAGTTATTTTGTTATAAAAACCAAAATACTGGACCGATTTTGATAAAACTTCTATGGGACCACCTGGGAAGTATACCCTTTCAAATAAAAAAAATAATTTTTCAAATCGGGCCAGGCGTCTTCGAGTAATCGAGGAACATACATAAAAAATAGATTCCGAATTCAGTACCTACTCCTTTTTGAAAGTCGGTTAAAAATCATCTATAATGATGACAACTCACTTATCAAAAGCGTGCTGTTTGTGTGTGGGCGTCGTGAGCGTGTGTATGACCCAGGCTCGGCGACATAGGAACTGTATTTGGCACGGTGCGCAGTATCTGTCTTCTGGTGGGGTCGACTTTTCTTCTACCTATTCATGTAAAACGTTTTGTTTAACCAGCGCAAGTATAATATCTATATTAAATAAATTAATTGTAAAAATAAATACAAGAAGCTTTTATTGATGTTTAAAAAGTACTCAAGACGAATCAATCATCAATCGAATTATTCCGATCTGTCACCCAGCTTTGTCCCCCTCATGGGGACAGATCGGAAAAAAGTCCGAACCGGCCCCCTATTAGCAATAAGGGGACATTTCGAACTTTATTCACTCCTTAACGTTTTTATCTGCCCCTCTATCGAACCCAAGCTCGATGGGTTTATCTTGTTTAGTTCAGGAGTTCTCATGGCCCCCTTCCGACTCCATTATCAGACCCTGGCTATCATGTAGCACCAAAGTGCTCACCAAGATAAAACAAATGAGCCCAACCTCGATGGGTTCAAATGTCCGTTTCGAGATAAATAGTTTTATATTAAAAAAATCGCAGTTTTCGTATTTTAGTATTTGACTCAGTTGTTTATTTCAGTATCATGCTACATTATTCCTCTCCCCATTCTGTGAATTTCATTGCTATTCATGCATTTATGGTTTAATCGACTTTAGGAGCATTTTCTTACTACCACTCAGAGTTAATACTGTATTGCCAGTTAGAAATAATATTTATTGATTTTATTATTGAATGTCATGTGCGACATAAGTTAATGTGGCCACTAAACTAATTAAAATTTTTAAACTCACTAAATTCAAAAAAGGACCAAAAATTGCACGGGAATTCCGTTCGTTTTTTGAATTTAGTTATTGTAAACATTTTAATTAGTTGAGTGGTGCCTTGAAAATAGCTCATATGTATGATATAGTTACGTTGTCGGCCCTCGCGTGAGCCCTGGCCTGGTGCATGCGCAGCCCGTGCGCGCTGATGAAATGTTCCCCGCAGGCGGAGCAGACGTGTCGCGCGGCGCCCGCGTGCGACGCGCGCATGTGCGTCAGGTACGATGTACGAGCACTACACCACACAAACAGTCTGCTATTACCACAAGGCACCTACAGATATAGAACATTACGAACACGAACGTTTCATGGTAGATATTCCAAAAACCCGAACGAAACTCTTTAATTCCACTTTCATCGAGCAGACTGCTGGATTGTGGAATACGCTTCCTGAGTGAGTCTTTCCCGATAGACTAATCTGAGTGTCTTTAAATCGCGAGTGATTTGGTTTCTTCTAGGTAAGCGCGCTCCATCCTAGACCGCAACGTCCCTTAACATCAGGCGAGTTGGCGGTCAAGTGCAAACCTATTACTACATTAAAAAACGATTAATCCATCCATCCAATAATGTATTATACGTTGATAGGTTTTCCCCAGTTCTGCGTGGCGAGCCTCAAGTAAAATAATAGCCCAACTCGTCTTCAGTCGCGACATGTCGAGCAACGCCGTTAGACGCGTGTCGTGACTTGTGAACAGTGATAAGCCAACCTGTGTATTTAGAAAGTGTAACACCAATATAATAAAAGCCAAGATACTAAAAGGCAGTGCTGGGAACTGAGATTTGCAGTGCTTTTACTTCACAGATTTTTTTTTTTTTTTTTTTGATCCAGATACTACTCACTGGAAATTTTTCCCGCACAGCTTGCACTCGTAAAAGTCACCAGAGTGGATGCGCGCATGGTCACTCGCCTGGTGCCTGAAACATAATTTCAAATCAACACACAAATATGTAAAAAAAAAAAAAAAAAAAAAAACATAATTTCAAATCAACACACAAATATGTAAAAATTGTCATAAAAACATAAAAGGCCATTCATGCATTAATTACAGTTTTACAACATAACAAACATTTTGTGTTCCACGACACCATAGTAGCATCTCGCGATTTTACCCGCCTATGAGATTATTTTTTTTAGGGGCATCGTTCACATGATCACGAGGAATGCGCGGCATTTTAATCCCCGATCCAAAAGCGAGATTTTGTAAGTTTGACGTATCTGTCTGTGGCATCGTAGCTCTCAAACGGATGGACCGATTTTGATCTAGTTTTTTTTTTCTTTGAAAGATAATTTCATTTCTTTTCTTTCTTTTCTTTATTGGTGGAAATTTCACACAATAGCATCTAGCCCAAACTAAGGAAGCTTGTACTATGGATACTAGATGGTTGATAGTATATATATATATACTTTTTTTTAAATATATATACACTTTTTTTTTGTAACTTATGATACATAGAAACACCCAGAAACAGAACAAACATTCATGCTCATAACATAAAATGTTTGCCGTAGGTGGGGATCGAACCCACGATCTACAGCTTAGGAGGTAATCGTACTACCACTGAGCCATGCCAGACCTGTCATTGAGTGTTCTTAGCTGTTTCATCAAAATCGGTTCAGCCGTTTTTATTTGTCGCGGGTTTTTGAGTTTTCTAACCTTATACTTGTATATTTTCTATTTAAAATTAAAATTCTGATATGTCCATTTTACTCAGTTTTACTCACCTAGTACTACACACGACGTTGCATTTATTACATATATACTGCCTCCCATGTGCCGCGTGTGTGTGTGCCCTTAGCAGACGTTCGCTTTTGTACCGCATCGAGCATATATTACAAATATACTGTCCATTACTCTGAAACACAAAAATGTGTATTAGTACATTGAGGTCGAATTCATTTAGAATTCGTCCTAATGCAGTAAGGTCGAGTTATAGTAAAGAGTTCAAATTAATGATATAATACTGAGTTAAAGTAGGTACAATAATGGTAGATAAAGTAGTGAGATCGAGTTAACAAAGCGAAGTCGAGTTAAAATAGTGAATTTAGATTAATGTCGTGAGATCGAGTTATAAATAAGCAGTGAGCTTGAGAATAATGTAGTGAGAACGAGTTAACATAGCGAAGTCGAGTAAAAGTAGCGAGCTTAACAATAGTGAGGTCGAGTTAACGTAGCGAGACGTTAACTCCGTCTCGCTACGTTAACTCGGCCTCACAGTGAGTTAAGAATTTAGAATAATGTCGTGAGATCGAGTTACAAGCAGTGAGCTTGAGAATAATGTAGTGTGATTGAGTTACAAGCAATGAGCTTGAGAATAATGTCGTGAGATCGAGTTACAAACAGTGAGCTTGAGAATAATGTAGTGTGATTGAGTTACAAGCAATGAGCTTGAGAATAATGTCGTGAGATCGAGTTACAAACAGTGAGCTTGAGAATAATGTAGTGTGATTGAGTTAACGTACTGTGGTCGAGTTACATACCTCAACGTGTTTTTCCAAATGATTGTTGAACGTCTCCAAGTTATTAAAACCTCGGCAGCACATGGTGCATCGGTGAGGTGCGTGAAGATAGTTATTAGATAAAGCGCGCGCGGCCATCGCCTCCTTTTGCTGTTCTTCGGTTAAGATCACCTCTTGGAAATCCAATTTAGAATCTGCTGCATATACATATAGACATCATTAGGAATTTAGACAATCCTAGGGAATCCTAATAGGGACATATGTATGAATTTTATTTAGTAAGAACAAGATTGATGGGGGCTCGGTTCCTTTCCCGCAAAACAGTTTATATTGAATGTGTACGGCACATGCGTTGGATGACGTCATCTTCTGCAATGGGGTGTCTCTGCTCTGTCTAACATGAAATTGAAATGCTTGTATCTTTCTTAATTTTGAAAATATGTATTTGAATTATGTTTTCATAGTTTAAATAAAGTAGATAAAAAACTGAAACAACAGATTTCAAAATGTGCAATTTAGTTTCTTCAGATCACATATTTTTTTCAATTAATTTTGTTTACAAAATCAAACTACTGAACCATTTTTGATGAAAAATCTAAGGACACATTAAGGAAGTTCTTGTATACATATATTCAAATAAAAAAAACTACTTATAAATAAGAAGTAGGTATAGAGATAACAGTCATAAAAAAATGCAACTGAAAAAGTAGGAAAAATTATATTTAAGTGAATATTTGAAATCCGTCAGTGTGTCATAAATGGAGACCTCGATAGTACATTCTTTCTTTCTTAACTTATACTACTACTAAAGACATAAATATGGCTTATAACTACTAAATCTAGCTCATAATTTCGAATAAAAAAGTTCTCCAATGAGAACTTTTTTATTAGAAATTATGAGACCAATGTCTCACCTGTCTTTCATTTATATGAAGAATACGTGTAGGTTTAGAAAACTCAATCTAGATCAAATCGGTCTATCCGGGTGAAAGCTATAATGCTACAGGCAGACACACAGATACAGTAACACCACTCTATTTGGGTCGGAGGTTAAAAACAAACTCTAAATTTAAATATTGTTACCGTTATAATCTGTGGCATCCTGTTCAACCAGTTTTTTCCTCTTCCCCGGCGCGTTTTTTAGCGTGTGAAGGGGCATATCCTCTTCCGAGTCGCTCGCAGCGCTGAGCGTTGTATCTGAGCGGCTCGAGTGCCCGGACTCAAGCTCGACTTTGACTTCCGTGACTGGAGACATCATTTCTGTTGGATATAACATATTAGTTGGAATGACTGAAAGTATTTGCAATTATGTGTGGGTTGGTAGACGTCCGAATTTCGTGCTGATTGATTTTGAAAGACGACCCCACGGTCAATAGCGGCACTAAACTTGTTAAGTGAAAACTTCTTTAGGCGCGCCGAGCACGTTATTATGTGTGTGTTTAATGAAACTGAGCGTTATGCTCATGTATGTAACGCTTGGTCGGGTCGAATCGACTGAGGGAGCGAGATATATATTTATCGTGTTACTATTCTAATATTTCGTAATTTATTACGTCGCCTTGATGATAGGTCAAGCTTCAGCCAATCATTAAAAAAAAGGAGTAGATAGATAGATAAACTCTTTATAATAACATAGTAGAGTAGTGAGTAGCATATACCTTCAGCTTCTTGACTATCGTCATCTCTGTCTATCTCCTGTTTGATATCTCCTTCTGTCTCTTTAATTTCGGTCCCTATGTTAAAAATGTCAACTGGTGTTACTACAAAATTGTGAACAGGAGTATGGTTGATCATTGACATTACTTCTTTTGTAAGCTGTAAAAAATAAAACAGAATATATATTATGACACTGCGCAAAATACATTTTTTGAATAGATAGCAAAGTAAGTTGCTGCACATTAAAATAAAAACAAAATACTCGACTGCAGAAGAGCGATTTTTGCAGTCTAACTTGCATTACACTTGAATTTATGTGAAGTTGCTGTCTACGATTTGAAGCAATTTGTCTAAGTCCATTCCAGTCCATATGTCGGATGCGGAATTAGCATATATACTCGTATATTGGATGTCGAGCCAAGTAATAACTCTAGACCTTTATCGGTCTGGGGTGATCGATGTGCTTTTTGTGTATTAGTTTAGTTAGTTGAGTTTGTATATTGTTGTGTTGTAGTTAATAAAGGCGCTTGCCATAAAAAAAAAGTAATAACAACTAGATTTCATTATTATTTTGGTATTGAAGGCGCGAGAAATTTCTCTGTATCGCCTTTGACTATGTAAATATGGTATCGCGTACGAAGTCTCGGCGAGTATGCCAGTTTACTAATAAACCTAATATTCTCATTCTTACTACATCTTTTTTTGACGTGTTGTCTTATAAATCGATGAACGCCGGCTGCAACAAAGAGATTCTCTAGGCTGCACGCACGAAAAGTGTCACGTTCTACCTGAGCCGAGCTGACGCTGAACCTCTGCTGTCAAAACATCCTATCCATCTTCCTTAAACCCACCCAACCAACTTCTTACAAAAAAAAAAAACCTGAGCCGTGCGCGCAAGCGAGAGCGCGGAACAAGCGATAGAGAGGCACGATCGGCTTAGGCTTAAGCGTCCGGCTTGTGACGCATCGTTATCACGTAAAACTAGTTACGAAACAATAGTTACGTACGAAGCCGAAGCGAAATTATCGTTCGTAAACCGACTTTACACACAACCATTATTTTTTTATCAGCTCTGTTTGTACAAACTGTCCCACTGCTAGGCGACGGCCATCTTTTCATTGTGGGACTGGGAAGGGTAAGGCCATAGTCTACCACGTTGGCCAAGTGCGGGTTGGCAGACTTCACACATCTTCAAGATCATTGAGAACTCTCAGACATGTAGGTTTCCTCAGGAAATTAGCGGCAATCAACAATACGCACATAACTACGAAAAGACAGAGGTGTGTGCCGCGGGATTCAAACCCAGGACCTGCGGATTGCAAGTCAAACGGTCTCCCGACTAGGCTGCCGGAAACTTCACTACACTACTTCACTACATCATTAACGATAGATAATAATTCTACGCGGCGACAATATTTAAAAAAAAAGCACTTGCCTTCACTCTGTCTAAATACAGCTGCTCTAAGAGGCGAGCCGCGCTGATGGCTGCTTGCTGGAAGGAGTGACATCGCTGCAGCTGGGTGTAGCACATGCTGCAGAGGTGGTTTGGGCATAAACTTAGGAACTGCAAGATAATGATACTTGTATTTATAACCCCCTACCCAAAAAGAGAGGTGTTATAAGCTCTCAAAAGGATAGACCGATTTTGATTTAGTTTTTTTGTTTGAAAGAAAATTTCATCAAGTGTTCTCAGCTCTGTTTCTCCAAAATCGGTTCAGCCTTTTTTTCGTCAGGGGTTTTTGATTAGTTCAAACTTATATATAAGTTTGAATTTGAAGTGAAAACATGTTTAGGTGCACTGAGAACTTTATTTTGTGAGTATTGAATGAGACTGAGCTGTCACATTTGGCTATGCAATGCTCGTTTGGGTAAAGACAGCTAGAGTTAACTAAGGGAGCGAGAGAGAGATATAGTCAAAATGTCACTGCTAGACTGCTATTTTGTATTATTATCATGATTATACCACTTTATTTCCTTTATTTCTTAATTATTACATAAAATATAATGTATTTATTTACTTAGAAGGTAAGTGATGAACTTTTACTTGCATGTGGTCTTAAACACACACAATTTTTTTTAAATGACTGACAAGCTTGCACTTAACTGCCGAGACTTGTATCATATTAAGTGACACTGTGGTTCACAATGGAGCACACTTGCCTATAAGAAAGTGTTTTGACAAAAAGTAACAATGATTGGACTTTTGACATTCTTATCTTGTTCTTTTGTTCTGTCTTTTGCAGTTTTTCTACAACTTTTTAACTTTTTAAAATTTAATAGTTTTTCGAGTAAATTGGCTAACTCCCAGCATTATCATGACCCATACAAACAAAATCTCAGGCAATCAATATTTTAAAGGTGAACTGTTTGAAGCATTTTTTTATAAAGAATTTGGGTAATTAATTTACAGTTTAAGTCGGTTTCGGCTAATTTTTAGTACCAATAGTACCAATTTCATACTTAAAAATATAAGAGATAAGTAGACATGAGACGAGGATTCTGAGGAGAACTTCACCAGGTAGAATCCTCACATATTACCTTGATAACTTCGTAATCCTTGAGGCAATTCTTATGAGATTTGGCATGTCATCTCAGATAATTAAGGGGTAATTATTGGAATTATAACCATGTATATAGCTCTCACCACTTTCACATAAGAGTGGTGAGGATTCTAGTGATAAGCTCTATCCAAAATCCTCAATAAATCCTAGCTATTACTTTGGAATTATAATGCGGCTAATTATGTGACATTGCTGGCCAGTTACAGGTAATTAAAAGGTAATTTTATATCAAAACTTATTTTCAGTAGGTAATCAAACAAATTTATTTATTGCTCAAAACAAAGGTACCTACACAGTAGTGTTTAAATAACATATAATATTCACCTATCCTAGTAATATCCGAGAGATGAGGATTCCCAATGGTGCTACACTATTTTTTAAGAAGAAACGGCGCCTATCCATGTATTTTCATATATGCCTACCAATGTAACCAATAATTCACTGCCACACACAACAAGCCACTCTGCCATTGTTGTACCCATTGTAAGACATGTATGGAAACAGAAAAAAAATCTCCTTCGCTCACTATTTTTAAAGAACGGGTCAAGTTGTTTTATATGTCTAAGGTCTAGTCGATAAATAATTTACGGTTTGTCAAAATGATGATTATTTATTAATTCTAAGTATGTTTTTTTTTAGTTTGTATGTCTATGTATATTAATAATGACATTTATAGTTTATAATGTTCCTTGTTAAATATCTCGTTGCACGCCCTGTCTGATTTATATTTTATATTTTTATCCATCCCATGGTTGCCTGGAAGAGATCGCTTTTAGCGATAAGGCCGCCTTTTGTTGCACTAGTCTATTTAAGTTCTTTGTTATTACTTTTAAGGTGTGTACAATAAAGAGTTCATCCATCCATCCATCCATCCAACAGGTTTCGATATCAATATTTAATACACGCGATTTATGTATATAAAATCAAAGGTCGCATTTATAATAAAAGTAATTACAATAATAATACTTACATCAGTAAGCTTTACATTAGTCAGCCTTTCGTATAAATCTTGTAACGGAATATTTGTCACACTGTGCGTCTTAACATTAAAGTTAAAACATATTCTACATGGAGCGTAATTCTCCATTTTTGATTAATTTGTACCTGTGATTTGTACCATAAAACCACAGAATTCGCCCTATTTATTTACTATTTATGGACGTAAAACGTAAACCAAACCAAAAATCTGCCTGCATGGCTTCTTCTTCTTCTTTTTTGTATTGGCCCCGCATTAAAGCATTTGCCAGTGCCAAGTAGTGTTCGAAAATGTACATGAGTGTGGGCGAGTGAAATGAAGCAGTGAAACGTGTCATTTTACGTTGTCGATAAAACACCATAGAAGCTTCTAGTAAAGTCGCCACCACTTTACTGAAGCAGGACTCGACTTATAAATTGACTGTATACGTGACTTAGATCGTGACTAGAACATTTACAACTTGTTTTATTCAAGAAACTTGAAAAAATCCTAATATTTGACACTGGAAAATGCTTTAATGCGGGTCCAATACAAAAAAGAAGAAGAAGAACACATAACAGCTGGGAAAAAGCCACCATAATGGCTCTTAACGATTTAAACAACCTTCCGACGTTGTTAAAATTTGACAGCTAGTTAAGGTATGTTAAGCATATTCTTAACTTTACGCAGCGTTTTTCGTTGAGATTTTCGCTAACCATTTGCTTAGCAAATGGCTAACTTTTTAGAAACTTTTTCCGGTAAGGCCGTAAGTCATAGAGTAACTTATCTAAACGGAGACTCTAAAGTCTAAATAATATGTACATAATATATTAATTGTTATAAGTGTTCATTTTGTTTTGTTAAATCATTAATTCACCTTTGTATTTCATAGGATATTTTCTTTGTTTCAGCTAATAAATTCTAAATTCCGACTTCTTTTTTTTTCTCTTCTGACATACTTGTTGTGTTGCTGGCAATAATGTTTATTTAACTATTGACATTTGGCTCAAAGGACTCAGAATCCAGAGCCGCTAAATATTAAAAAAAAAAAAAACTATTACCATAAAAAAAAAAGTGTTCAAGGACCGAGAGAGTATATTTTTTTCTATGCGTACACGTGAATAATTTTTCACAACAATTTTGAAAATTAAAATGGTCGATATTTATATCGACGAGGTGTATCCAAAAAGCGAGTGCTATCCTCTTGTCGCACATTTCCAAAATGGATATCCCACTAACAGCTTCGCAGATCAAGAGTGCGCGTTTTTAGAACACAAAATGAACGGTAAGAAATTGTTGGCTACTGAAATAAACGACATTTTATACACTGGACAAGAATACGAGGAACCTTTAAGTCAGACCTACGTACTAGCACGAAACCGTTCAACTGGGAAAGTAAGGTTAATTGAAGTTGGCAATGTGGAGCTGCAACCTAACATGAAAAGTAAAATAGAAGCCCCAGAGCTCGAAACTTCTTACGTAGACCTAGGGAGAAAGTTTGGATCCAAACGACACAAGAAAATTATAGAACAGAATGAGAAGTTAAAAGTTAACGAAGATGTTGTTATGGAGCAGCTTAAAAATGTATCACAGAATGTTTCAGTTGATCAACTAGACTTGTCAACATATAACAAGACTGATTCCGAAGAGTTTTATTTGCCTCCGATTGACAGAGAAGCTGAGAAACTCGAAGATGTGTACAAACTGACAGCAATATTGTCTCCAGAACAATATAAAACAATATTTTCTGAACTTGACACATCTGACTATAAATCAACTTTATCGCCATATGTGAAGGAAATATTTAGAGATTCATGGTCGAAAGAGCAAATAGTTTTAGCAGTCTATGCAAGCACACTTCTTGGTGTGATTAGTAGACCATTGAGAGAAATTGGAACAAGAAAGTTTGTTGCTTGCCCTCATTCAGCTACACTTGATAGCATTGTTTTAAAGGAGTTTTTTACATACAAAGGCAATACCAGACTCAGGCCTGCACCATATAAAGATCGGGGTGTATGCTATGCTATTGTTTTAATATTTTTGGTCAATAACTACAAAATAGATGTTGAATCATTCTGCAAACATAGTAAGTTATTTGAGAAAACAGCTAACACAAAAATTATGATGACTGGTGGCTGGCTGACAAAGCAAGGGACAAAAAAAATTGCTGTTCTCAAACTACCACTGAACAAAGCAAGTTCTGTGCAAATTAAAAAAAGAATAACAATGTAATAAAATAGCTACTTAATTTCAATTCTTATTTTATTAATGAAAACAGTTTGATTCCTATAAAGTATAATATGGATTTCACCAAAACCATATAAATGGGTTCCATCTTCGATAGAATCCACTTACTTTCGGCCTTACCAAAAAACATTACTTTGATCAACGTCTCAAATTCTCTGTCTTCTTTCTGCAAGTGTACATAAATTTATATGCATAAAATATGTTGAGTATTGTACAAATTTGAGTAATGTTTTTCCATAAAGCCATTAGTACATTTAAATTGCTGTTTATGTAGCCTATACAAGTCAGTGACAAATCTTTATTGGTGGACATTTCACACAACACCATCTAGTCCAAACTGAGCAAAGCTTGTACTATGGAAACTATGTAGATGGTTGATAGAATGCATATTCTTTTTTTTTTGTAAATACATAATTAGGATACATAGAAACACCCAGACACAGAACAAACATCCATGCTTGCTTATCACACTTTTTGCCCTGGATGGCGATAGAACCCATGACCTACAGCACAGGAGGCAGTTGTACTACCACTGAGCCATGAGGCCTATCAGTTTATAATCATAACCATGAAGAATTTAGTGATCTTGAAAAGCCTTACAAAATTCGTCCAAAATGAATTGAAATTGGTTGTTTAATTTTTATTTTTAGACATAAATTTATTGATTTTTTTTATTTATTTTTAGGGTTCTGTACCCAAAGGGTAAAAATGGGACTCTATTACTAAGACTCCACTGTCTGTCTGTCCATCTGTCACCAGGCTGTATTTCATGAACCGTGATAGTTAGACTGTTGAAATTTTCACAGATGATGTATTTCTGTTGCCATTATAACAAATACTAAAAAACAGAATAAAATAATTATTTAAGGGGGCTCCCATACAACAAACGTGATTTTTAGCTCGATATTGATACAGCAACAGGTAGATGCTTGTAATATTCACAGAATATTGAGTTATATTATTCATTTATAGGTATTAATGGGCCCAGCAGTGGGACACTACAGGCTAGCAACAACAACAACATAGGTATTAATACATACTCGATATATAACAGGTATTAATACCTATTGTTTTCTTTGTTTCTTCAGTTCTTTTGTTTGGTGTTTAGGAGAAAGTTTTCGGGAATGTATCAGCTGGAAGGTTTAGAATCAGTGGACCGGCGAGCTGTGAGGTTAATCGGTGACGATAAACTAGCTGCCAACAAGCTACTTAGTCTCGAGCACCGCCGTAAGTCGTATGTCTGTCTATTTTCTACAGGATTCATTTCGGGAAATGTGCGCAAGAGCTTGACGACCTAATTCCACCCTCCCCATTTCACTACAGGACTACCAGAAAGTCGGCGAATTACCACCTCAGCGATATCAACATTCTTGTTGCGTATTGCACAAGAAAGGATTTTTTTGCAGCCATCTCTGTTTCCTAAGACCTACAATCATGGGCGTATATAAGGGGGGGTATCCTGATGTGCGGTAATGTGTGTGCATAACTACAGCTTAGCTAAAGAGCTAAAGAGATGCAGTATGACCCATGTTCGTCAAATAACTGGTAAAATATCATCAGAGTATGCCTGTAGAAAAGTGAACATCAAATCGCGTATGTGCGTATTTTGAATTTTTGAAGTCTGTTTTTTCAGTTTTTTTAACTATAGTTATCGAATTACCTATCCAATTACACCCAATGAATACTATGGCGTAGACTATAAAAAAATCATCCCTACTGTACGTGTAGAGGAATTTAAATTACAGGGGATTTACTCATAGAAAGTTTTTTCAAGATACATATTAATAACTCCATTGTGCCACGAATTCTGTGATTACATCGTTAAAGTAAAAAAAAAATTTGCTTGACTACGAAGCCCCAGAAATATAGGAAGTGCTAACGTGAAGCAATGTTAGCTCAGTTGGTTGTGCATTCAACTTTTATACTGGGAAGCACCATTTAAAAATGGAACTGTGAGCTAATCTTCTGTATAGCAAAATTATCATTAGGAAACTGAAGAAAATTACGGTCTCTGAGTAATTTTTGCAGCCCAGCTAGCCCTATTACTAACAAGTGGAAAAGTTATCGTCAAGCACCTAATGATGCCATGACTATCATCCACCCACTTGAGAGCCAGTTCTCAACCCATGTTATGTATGCTTACCATCTTCGATCACACTATATTCCTTAAAACATCTCTGTCAGACATAGAAGTGAAATAATTCACATTATTAATATGCATTTTAGGTATATAATTAACTAAAACTCCTTTCAAAGTTACTCGCAATTAAAGAAAATACGTTGACTTTTTTATTTATATTTTTACATAGTAAAATTAAATAATTATACTACAAATATAGTTTAGAAAACTCAAAAACCCCCAATAAAATATATAATAGCTAAGAACATTCGAATGAAATCCTCTTTCAAACAAAAAAAAACTAGATCCATCGGTCTACCGTTTGAGAGCTACGATGCTACAACAAATAAACAGGTCAAACTATAACGCAGTCTCTTCTTGGGATAAAAACGAGCGCGAGCCAAGTTTGCATCGCTATAAAAGTTGAGCGTAACCCTGCTCAGATGTGTTCCAGCATTTTGTGTTGGTTACTACTTCATATAGACGACAGCCTGTTTGACAGATTCAAACGAAATTTACAATCGGTGGATTCGATGGAATGGACATAGAGATAGCTATACACATACTTACCTACCTATATTCTATACCGTAAAAAAAAAAATGTTGTCTGTAAAGTCGGTTTACGGACGATTGTTTAACGTCATCATCTCAGCCATAAAAAGTCCACTGCTGGACATAGGCCTCCCCTATGGATTTCCAAAAAGACCGATTGGAAGCGGCTTGCATCCAGCGTCTTCCTGCCACTTGTATGAGGTCATCCGCCCATCTCGTGGCTGGTCTTCCTACGCTGCGCTTGCCGGTACGTGGTCTCCACTCGAGAACCTTTCGGCCCCATCGGCCATCAGTTCTACGTGCTATGTGGCCTGCCCACTGCCACTTCAACTTGCTAATCCTCTGTGCTATATCGGTGACTTTCGTACGTCTACGTATCTCTTTATTCCTTATTCGATCTCGTAGAGTGACTCCGAGCATAGCCCTCTCCATAGCTCGTTGCGTGATCTTGAGCTTCCTTATAAGGCCCATAGTTAGGGACCACGTCATAACAAAACATTGATGAAATGATGATGTAACGGGGCAATGAGTCATACTTTTTCGTGCGTACAGCCGGCGTTCATCGATTTATTAGACGTTGTCACGTCAAAAAGTGTCCATTAAAAGAGCGAAAAGATGGGTTTCTACTATAGACGTGAACCTACTGCGCCCTGCGCTACTGCAACCGCTCCACATGGTGGATACGAACAGTGCGCGCTCCGCTGTCAACACTCCAGTCGGTGGCGAACACAAAGGGGAGCTCGTGTTTCTTGTAGAGATGTGCGTACCGTCAACATTATAGCAGTTGCAGATAAGCGAAGCGTTGTTGGTGTGGTTGCGCGAACATATTGGATGATGGATACCCACTCCATTACCCACCCAAAGAAAGAAACCGCAGTTTCTTTATGGTTCGCGCAGTTAGTATGAAATAATAACATCGAGTTATATGTACTGTACGTTTTTACATATAACTCGATGAATAATAAATGATATTCTTGTATTTAAAAATATTTTATTACAGTAGCCAAATAAAATACTATCACGCTATGATATTTTATCTATAGAGAGGTTAGGTATATAGTTATAATCATTAAATATTATGAAGTAAAAGCATGGCAAATCTCAGTTCTCGGTACTTTCGAGGATAAGATTACATTACATAAGTACATTAATACATAAGGCCTTTTAGTATGACCTTATATATCCTGGGTGCACTTTAAAAACACGCAGAATGCCATTGTTGCTGCGAACAAGTCACGACACGCGCCTAACAGCGTTGCCCGACATGTCGGGCGATTACCTTACTTGAGACTTGCCACGCAGAGCCGTGGAATACCTATTTACGCATAGATAATAGGTTTCCACGTTATCATTGCTATCACCGCATTAATTCATACATAAATTTGGAAATGGAATACAAGGGATACATTACTCGGACCAAAAATTAAAAAACGCGATGACAAATTATCCACCGCATCATCCTACGTCTGCTGTTGTAGTACCCGCATTCGCCATTTTTTTCAGTCGTCCCAGAAAAGTGAAAACCAGTAGTCCATAACTTGTACTAAGCAGATAGCCCATGCATGCGTACTACGAATGATCTTTAAGATGAGTATTCGCGATAACGCCATCGCGTCAAATGGCGTGCTGTACAGCCATTTGATCGTGAATGTTACAATCCGTTGGCTTGACGTTAAAACTCTGAATTTCTAATTGCGTCAGAATCCAACGCGCCGCGTGATGGCGTCGCGCCACAACATCGCGCCGACTGCTCGTGAGTCTGAAAACAGTACGTCACGTCATGACGTCCTCGCGCCACGCTTCCCGTGAATGCGCAAACCTACATCTATTTGATCCATTTTGTGTTCATTCCGCGCCAAGACGTCGAACGGGCCATTCTGTAGTTTCATTGTTTAATTGTAAGTGGTGTAACGAGTTCCAGTAATTTAAAATATGTAGGCTCATCCATTCTCGAACAATTTCTCCAATCACTTGGCTCCAATGACAATACATTTAATAAATTGACAAGTGTGAAATTATCCTTTTTTGGCGATTCTTTGCATACTTATATTTTTTTTTACCCACCCTTATATTCTTAATCACATTGTATAATCATTACAAAATGTCGGATTAAAGTATGTGTATCAGTGAAATTTCCTGCAATCTTAGACGTTTTTAGGATTTTTCTAAAATTGATTTATTTTAGATCGACGAGTTCAATATTCGGTAATCCCTTGCTAAACTATCATGAGTTAAGTTGGCGAATTTGGTGATCAAATGCTAGGTCAAATAATCAAGGTGACATAGGTTCCATTTTCATTTCAGAATAATCAGATTCCATTTTGATATTAATATCTATATCTTCTGGTTCTATGAGATCCGTCTGAGGCTCTATCTTTATAATATCCGCAGTTGTACTTTCCGCTTCCATATATTCATGCAACGACCCGAATCCCGAAAAACTGACTTCATCATCGCTCATATGAGTTGTACAAAGATCACTCAAGATTATTTTTGACTTATCCCCATCGCTTGCAGCTTTTTGTCTTTGTATTCCAAATTCTATTGCGTTGAATGACGATTCACAAGTCTTGCATTTGAATATTATTGAATTTTTTATATGTTTGACTCTCTTGTATAAGTTAATGTAGTATTCGTTGTTCATATTTTTCAAGCAATCGTCACAGTTGATGTTGATTTCACGATTTGTACAGCCAAAGTTTGCGAGATCTTCCGCGTGGAATTCTTCATGAAACTTCTTTATGTGGCGTCTCAGAGTTTTTCGCGTGCTAAAATCCTTTATGCAAATCACGCAACGTGGTAAAGCTTTCTGTTTCGGTATGATAGCATCTTTTACATACGCATGAGTTGTTTCGTTATGTTCTTCAAAATTTGTTGAGCCTTTAAACACTAAGTTGCACTCCTCGCATTTGTAAATCTCGTCTTCAGCGAGGTGTTTTGTTTCTAAATGAATTTTCAAAGCTTCTTTCGATCCAAACGAAACAGAACACAAATCGCAAGGATAAGTATTCATATTGAATGAATGGAGAAGTTTCAAATGTATTTTGCATGATTTTGCGGACTCAAAACGCTTACGGCAGATATGACATTGAGGGAAGGATGTAGAATTTGGATGCTTCGTGCGAACGTGCTTTCGAAGATTGCGCTTTTCTTTGAAAAGAGTTTCACATTCAATGCACTTGTATCTTTGCATTCCCATGTGCGTATATTCAATGTGTCTTCGAATATTACGCTTCGACTTAAAAAGTTTATCACAATAATCACATTTTGATAGATCCACTACACTATGCACAATTTTTATATGTGATGCGAGATAATATTTGTTGTTGCAGATCTTATTACAGTATCCACATTCTACCGCTTCGTCTGTAGTGTGTTTTAATTTGATATGATGTTTTAAAGATCTATCACTATAATATATACGATTACAATGGTCGCATTTAAACGAGCTGAAGTCTGACACATCGTCAGATTTTGTAGAAGTTATATTTGGATCAGCTAGTTGCGCCTGGGGATGAAATATTCTAGTATGGAATTCTAAACTCAAAATTTCGGTGAAAAGCTTATCGCAATGATTGCAAGTGTTTACGTTAGGCGGTGGTAAGCAGATCGTCTTGTGTTCGAACAAAGCTTCTTTGCTGAAAAACTTTGAAAAGCACACGTTACAAGTGCATAAATTATATTCTGTATCATGATTGACTTTCATGTGCTCTTTAAATTCGTAGACATTTAAGTATGCTGAAAAGCAGAATTCGCATCTGAAGACGCTTAGCTTGCTCTCCGTCGATTGATCTTTTCCAGCCAATTTCTCTAAGTAATATTTGCAATAATTGTAATATACTTCGAAAGAATGATCATTTTTAACATGTTGACGTAAAAGAGATTCTTCCACGAACGGTTTGTTACAAGTTTCGCAAGTGACCATATCGCTGTAGATTGAGTCATTACATTCATTGCTTTGCCAATCAATATTCTCGGATTCTATTTTTACTTCGCATTGAATACTATCTTCATCAGAATTGTGCATAGTCTTTATATGCCTCCTGAGGCTTTGGCTAGATGTGTACATTTTAGGGCAAATATGACACTTGTGATCTTCTTTTTCTCCATGTAACATCTCAATATGCCGTTTTAAGTTTCTATTATTAGTGTAAACTTTATCACACATATGGCATTTGATAACCTTATCACTATTGGTGTGAGCTGCCTGTATATGAGCTATTAGAGTATCCTTGGTTTTAAAAGTTTTATGACAACTATCACAGGTGGGATATTTCAAATCGGGATTGTGTAATACCTTATTATGTCTCTTTAAATTCCGTTCCGTAGTGAAGGTTTTCTCACAAGTTTGACAACTTATTTTTGGTCCTACTCCTTGTAAATGAACAGTGATCATATGCGACGTTACGTTTTGTTTCCTCGTGAAGATTCTCCCGCAAATATCACATTCAGGGAATGGCTGGCCATACCTATTGTGACCTCGTGAAAGATGTAATTGCAGGCCACTTGGGCTCCCAAATTTCTGGTCGCAGATCTCGCAGTAGCTTAAAGCAGTGACATGACAATTTTCTATATGAGTCTGGAGATTGTACTTCCTTGAAAAAGAGCGACTACAATAGTCACATATGAAATCGCCTTGAGACATGTTTAATATAAATAGATTTTGGAAATTGACAATTCTTTTTTAGTCTGTATGCCACATGGGTCACTCTTTGGACCTATGTTACTGTTAACATAGTATATGATACACCATAGTATATGATAGTGTTTTACATTACACAGTAATTTCCTTATTTTATTTGGAGTTTAAATAGGTTTAAAAATATTTTGCAAATCATAAATAAGCAATGATTAAATGGCTCATTTTGAGTATTTCTTAATTTCTAACATACAAAATGCAGAGAATATAGGAATTAATTAGATAACAATACAATATTAAACAAAGCAAAATCACAGCAAGGTAACAAAAAATAGTTGATTTTACCTAATATTATTTAAAAACACTATTGGTGTATATAGCTCATACAATCAATTTTATATTTACTAGTCAGTCCAAATATCAGTGCAGATGATGATCCATTTTCCACCACAGATCCAAAAGGGTCACAGTGACGAGGTGACTTATGGTCCTACCTCGAATAGAAATTAATGATTCACTAGCATATATTACAATATTTATAAGTTATTATGAACTTAATATTCATGCTTAAAGTCCATCTTTCCAAATCCATCTCTAAAACATACAAACTGTGCCCATTTGACTTAATTATTGTTCAGGAAAAAGTATGTTGTTGTATAGTGTGAGAATAAGCCTTGTAGAGCTTATTATTTTTAGGTATTTTCATTGTCTTGTCCACTAATGTTTTTCATTCATTCAGCCATTTCAGCATTAGTTGCTTTTATTAGGTCATATACAATATCTGTAAATAATAAAAATGGTTACTATAAAATGTAATTTGTTTTCTTTTTTATTCAACATATATGTATATAGCAATGGGCAACAGTGTGAAGCTTATCATGAGGTGAACAACCTTTACTTATTGTTCACTTGTGTAACTATATTTAAACAAATTGAAACAACCAACTTCAAAATAAGCAATTTTGTTTATTTGGATGACATATTTTTTTCCAGTTATTTTGTTTTAATAACCAAAGTTCTGAACCAATTTTGATATTATATGGGACCACCTCTGTAGTATGACCTACCAAACAAAAAAGAATCATCAAAATCAATTCATAATTGGCGAAGAAATAGTGTCAAACAATTAAAACCGGACAAGTGCGAGTCAGACTCGCCCACCGAGGGTTCCGTACAAACTAGTAGATAAAAGAGAGAAATCATATATGTATATATTTTCCTTCATAAACCGAAAAATATACATCATAAAAAAACCTGTTTTAGCTTATGCTAATGATACTTTTTCATATGATAACACACATGATATGGTTAATTCACTTTAAAATTTGGACCCTTGCAAATTTCCAGATTTGCAGATTTCTTTGCATAAAGACACTATTTTTATGTGATTAAATTAAAAATGTCCAGTTTTCGAATTTATTCTATATGTAAAGTAGCATGTCTGTCTATTTTTTACAGGATTCATTTCGGAGAATGTGTGCAAGAGCTTCACAACCCAATTCCACCCTTCCCATTTCACTACAGGACTAGCAGAAAGTCGGCGAATTACCACCCATTTCTCATTGAAATGCCAAAAATCCGTACTAAGCAATATCGATCCACATTCCTGTTGCGTACTGCACAAGAATGGAATTCGTTGGCGCCATCTCTGTTTCCTGAGACCTACATTCTTGGAATTTTCAAGGCTAGAGTGAATAGATATTTTCTAGATGAGCTCCATCCTCGGCCACACCGTCGCTTAACATCAGGCGACTTGGTGGTCAATCGTAGATCTATAATGTATAAAAAAAAATGTGTACTCTAACACAATGCTTCTTGCCAAATTTCATAGTTCTAGGTCAACGGGAAGTGCCCCATAGGTTTTGATTCCCTTGTGAGTGTCGAAATGTGCGTTTTTTACGACATATTCGGCTGTAACTTATTTTTACGAAAACTGAGAAATTTTATTTTTCTTTCTGTAGCAAGAGACTATGGATCTGCGTATATGGTTTTAATTTAAACACAATACCTTCACCCATTACCGAGATACAGGTCTTCACACCTGGACGGACGGGCAGACAGACGGACAACAAAGTGATCCTATAAGGGTTCTGTTTTTTCCTTTTGAGTTATGGAACCCTAACAATAACAAAAACATAGTTGAATTGAGAACCTCCTTTTTGAAGTTGGTTAAAAGTAATACAAGTTAAGGATTCTATTTGATTAATATCATTGGAAAGCAGACTAAGAAACCCTCAAAAAAATAATGTGCTGGACAGACAGATCTGCATGTCACCCAACAGAATTTACTATTGCAGCATTAGTAATTAACACATGAAAGAGGTATGATAATTAGTCTATTGTATGCCATATAATCCAAGTGATTTGACTTGTTTTATGCATTTGTGGGAGTGTCATTGATCCAATGTTGTCTCTGAACTTTTGGAGTGGAGTGTCTAAGGCTAGGCTGCCTATCCTATACCTATAACAAGAATGGCTCTTAAATTAGATTTGGCAAAAAAGAGAGTTCAGACATTAGCTATAGGTAACTCTACATTTTAAAGTTAGGCCAACAGGAATTACTACGATAAAATATTAACACGGAAAATTATGCAAAAAAAATTTCAAAATGATGGAAACATACCGTTCCTGTTTTTTGTCGATTGAGTTTTATATGTATTGTAAGATATCATTATCAATTCCTTTAAATGGTTGTTATATTCAAAAACCACTAAATAATGTTTATAAGTACATTTAATTATAATAATCGATCGATCGAATCTATTCTCAACTTCAACTTTTGTTTTTAGGTTTCTACCAGCCTGGCGCATTATAATTATTATTTTTCGCAACTGCTGTTCCTACGCAGTGTGACGTCACTAAGTCGTCATTTGCACGAGCGTTTTTTACGCGCGTTTTTTCAACGAATTTGCAGCGTTTTGAACGCTTGAGCGCATAAAATAAAATAGCATTCCGTATAACCCGGGCATTATTGTATATGTACAGTGAGACGAGTCAAATCAGCTAACGACGTGATAAGTTTTCAAAAAAAATAAATGCAATGCTTTAGAATAGAAAAAGTAATTTACATGTTTCAAATATACTGCCTGTCTTCTAACCTGCAAGTTGTGGATTCAATCCCTACCCTTGAGATTTATTTTTAAAGGATTCACTTTGTTAGAATAACGTCTTCAGGCAACCAATTTCAATTGCGAACAACTCTTGCTTAGGTTATGGTGTGCAGTATTGGTTTGTGATGGTCAAAGCCATATTAAGATGTTGTGACGTCTGCTTTTTCGCAAGTTCTTTTTTATGGTATGTATGCTTCTTATGTCTGGCAGACTGTAGAAACATTTTTTTATTTAATTTTTAGCTCTACAGACACCAGGGTACGTGACCTTTGTGATGATTACAAATATTTTTTACTACTTATCGTTACGGGAAGATTATTTTGTTTTAATTTAATTAACTTATTACTATGTTGTGTGTATACCACGAGAAAACCGGCGACCCACAAGCAGCACCTAATCACGAGTATGACGCATGTACCAGCCATCAGCATCACCCCCCTTAACCATATTGTTATGGAAGAGGGCGACCCGCCACACGACGCCGCTGCAAGAAATAGCCTTCGATGGTGAGCATGTATGCTCATGGTGTACACACAATACTTATTTCTAAATACTGAATTACTATTATTTCTGTGAATGCCGTCACTATTAGAGCCCGGTTTTTAGACGGGGTTTCAGCTGTTTGCCCTGATTTGTCGCCTACTTTCAGTCCAGGGCCTCTATCACCGCCATGTACCGATCTTTAATGGCTATCTGTAAATTAAATTGTACTCTTTGATGGTCTTTGGTGACGCAGCCGACGCACGCCCCACGAATTAACTGATTGCATCATACTTTGTAGAAACTATTCATTATTTTAAAAGTTTCAATCAAGTCACCCCGTAGCCGTGTAGTGAGACACAGTGCTTTCGATCTCTCATCACATGGTTTATGACGAAAAGCATATTATGGTAATTTGGTGGGTTGTCTCTGGCCACTTTCATGTAAGTCTATATCCTTCTTTAAGTAAACTCCAGATTCGGAAACCATACCCGAGTAGGTAATGATCGAATGTAAGTTTTATATATTTTTAAGAATACTTCTAGAGCCACAGTTTGGAATGACTAGGGCATAACATACACAAAAGTATTGGCCTTCTTCGCAACCATGGACATAATGTTCCTCTTATTTCAAGTCCATTACAAGTATCACTCTATCAAATTCTTTTTTATAGTGACTGAATTTATTATTTATAGGTATTTACATTTGTTTTCTTTAGTTAAACTTAGGCAGTTAGTTACTTTAGGCACGCATTTTTTTGTGGATATTGGAATTGGAAGAGACCCGTCCCGTCACACTTGGCTATGTAACCCTTGTTCGGTTAAAGTTGGCTTGAGTGAGCAAGATAAAGCCAACGCGTTACTTCTATACTGTATTAATTACGTTGACTTGATGAAGTGTTCACATTTATCGTGTGGTTTTTCGTCAAGGTTGACAAAAGTACACAATTTTGTCAATGTTATCAACCTAAGCATCACGGGCTTGACTATCTAAACTAATAGTTGTGCTAAACTAGTACATCTCATGAGAACAAACTTGTTGGCAACAATTGTGTTCAGTGTGTGCATTATCTATCTTGTTTTTACATGCATTATCCGCAAAACAATGTGATCATGAGGTCTACTACGCATATTCAATCCTGTTTTACAGAATTAAGTACTTGAATATTTCTGTCAAATATCAAGATCAGCCAAAAAATAGAATGATTATTTCATACTCAAAATTATTTTAGTACGCATTAAAATGACCCGTGGAAACATGCACACTTGAAGATCTGTTATATAATCTGTTCAAAAATTAAAAAAATATTATGTCGCAGCATGCATGGCAGGCTTTATAGGAATTGTTTTATACTCTAAAATACTCATTTAACTATCGATAAATGTTAACCGGCTAGAAGTTAACAATTTATTAATTAACTAGTGTTTTTCTACGTCAGTAAATTAATTATTAAATATATAATCAAGACATGAAAAAATTACTAAATGGAAAAACATGTGATGTTGATTTCAATTGGCAATATTGAGGCCACTGCGTTTGCACACAACTATAAAAATGTGTAAATGTGTTGTAGTTTTTATCTATGTGTGCTCACGCAGCGGGTTTGTTTACGCTATTTCTACGCAGTACCGGCATAAGTTGATATGTTAACTTTCCTTATGTTCTAAGCAATAGAGCATATTTTACTGTACCTGACAGGCCTACCTTGTGGTTTGGCAACATGTTTCTATGTGTTGTATTAGTACAAGACAGCGTGTACGTATATTCGATACGTTTCTAAGCACGTAATGAAAATTATACGACTTACTTCCAATATTTTCATGTTTGTTTTATTTAGGGCAAGTGCCTTTATTAATTAATTTCGCCCGCGCATGCTACAAACGCGCATATCAAATCGAAACTATATATTTTTACCCGACTGCGTAAGAAGGAGGGTAATGTTTTTCGAGTGTATGTATGTATACATACATACCCAGTATGTTTCTATATGACAGCCTACAGCCCGAACGACTTGACCGATTTTGATATGCGAGGTGTCATTAGATTCGTCTTTGCTTCCAGAGTGTTACAGACTATATTTTTTGTAATAATAATAATACATCTCTTGCAAAAATATAAAAACGTTTTTTTGTAACCTCTAACGATTTATTTCGTAACAAACAAGTATTTCTTTTAATTATTCTAAAGAATGCGCATTTACAAACTTTTAAAGCGATTTTACGCATAATTTCTCACAAAAAATGTTTTTTCGCGCTCGCTTCGCTCGCGCATTATTTGAAGATATGACATGACTGAATGAACATATAAAAAATCCTTCTTCCTAAAACTAGAAAATAACATCGCTAAACATCAGGTGAATTAGTGGTCAGTCATAGATCTATCTTATGTTAAAAAATACAGATATTCCACAAAAATTTCAATTCGATCCAAGCCAATTTTACATAAAAATATTTTTGCGTTAATAATTTCTAAAAGATCGAACAAGACTTAAAGTGCCGTACTAATAGATGCATATAATTCATCAAAAAATAATCACTAACCAAATTGCTTTCCGACTGCCAAAGAAGTAGCGCGTAGATATGTTTGTTATTTTCTATAAAGTCATATATTTAAGTTTAGGAATAATAAATTGGCAATCAATGTATTCAAATAGTTGTAAATATAATTTTTGCTAGCGTAAAAGTGACTCTTATTCGGTCGGGTATTTCATTTTTTCTTCTACACATATACTTGTTTGGTTCATCTGGGCCACAAAAACCTAGGCTCGGTAACACGATCAATGAATCAAATTACTTCCAAGATTTCATATTAAAAACTTTCAAAATTTTCGCGCTCGCTTCGCTCGCGCATGCTTATTACCAGTCTTTTGTTTACTTGATTCATACAAATGCTGAGCGCTCGTTAAAACGGGTGAAATCTCCTGTAAAAAAAACTAGATGTAAATTAAATAAATGTACGTTTAGTTTAATAATTTTCGGACGTTACCTATACACTTTATTTACAGTTATACTATGTTCGTAGCTTAATTTTCATGTATTTTAATGTTTATAACTAAGATTGACGTTTACACCAGTACTCGTCTGCGTATAGTCTGCTCAGATAAAGAGGCAAATAGTAGTAGCCAGGAATTAATTTCGGGTTGTTCAGCAAGGCCATGTTGTCCCACTTATAATGTGCGAGCGTAGCGAGCGGGAAAATGAGCACCTTAATGTCCCAATGAACAATAAGTTTGTCATAGCAAAATTTTCTATTAATTTTGGGTAGTAATAAAACTTTTTTTTTAGTTTTAACGAGCACTCGGCGCTGGCATGACCTAAATCTAAACAAAAATAGGTAATAAGTATGCGCAAACGAAGCGAGCGCGAAAATTTTAGTGGTGTTTTATAGTAATATGCTTTATTTCTCGTATTAGTGAATTCATAGTACTTCCATGTCAACATAATATGAATGCACGAGCGAAGCGAGCGCGAACATTTTTTAGTAGCGTTTTATAGTGTAATATGCTAAATTTCTCGTAGTTCTGTTAATCAAACAAGTAACTGTGTTAAGAGAAATCCCGACTGGAAAAGAGCGACTTGAACGCTATCAAAAATTATAAATACAATCATTTGAATGCCTTACTTGCCAATTTAATATTCGTAAATATAAACATATGACTTTATAGAAAATTACAAACATACCTACAAGAACGCGCAAAAATTTTTGGTTTGTGGCTATTTTTAGTGAATTTTTTGCTCGTATTAGAAAGTTCACGGCACTTTAATGATCATTACAAATAAAGATCAACAAGAAACAAACATGCGTGAGCGAAGCGAGCACGAAACTTTTTCAAGCATTTTATAAAATTATTTAAGCCTGGAAGGATTTTTGATAATGGCCAGGATTTCGGGGCTGGGGGGGGGGGGCTGCCTGCGGCAGCAATTATAATGATAACAGTGATGATGACGATATAAATTAATCAAGTAGTTTTTGAGTTCGAACAGCAATTTATTTTTATAAGACAAGATGAGGGCTATAAATCCTGCACTGACGTCCCGCTTGGGGTATATTATATAATTCCGGACTCCCTAACACGATCAATGAATCAAATCACTTCCATGATTTAATATTAAAAATCTTAAAAAAATCTTTTATTTTGACATGGTGGAAGTACTGTGGGTTCATTAATACGAAAAATAAAGCATATTAGTTCATATTACTATAAAAACACTACTAAAATTTTCGCACTCGCGCATAATTGTTACATATGGTTTTGTTTATTCAGGTCATGCAAGCGCTGAGTGCTTTAAAACGAAAATTAAATATTATATCTTCTATAGATATCTTCTAGATCGACGAGCTCCGTCCTCGGCCACACCGTCGCTTAACATCAGGCGAGTTGGTGGTCAATCGTTGATCTATAATGTATAAAAAAAAAAACTACCCAAAACTAATAGAACATATTGTTATGACAGACTTGGTGTTCATCTGGGACATTAAAGTGCTAGAAGCCCGATAAACAGCATATTTACTTACTGAAAAATTAAAAAACTTTTTTTCCGCTCGCTACGCTCGCACATTATAAGATATGGGACAACATGGCAGACTATAGCAAAACAACCCCTACCATCCCCTATTATTCCAACACCTCAAACCGCTTACCTTCAACCTTCTCCATTCTTCTTCACCACCCCACAACCCCCTTGGTAGTGAATGGTGTAGTGCATAACATAGCGCTCACCATTCACTGCCAACTCCACCCCACTTCCTGTCAGCAGAGAGAATGTGTATACCATTACCGCGCTGAACCTCTGCTGTCAAAACAGCCCTCCTCCACCAACCTTCCAAACTTCTTCTCCTCAAAAGAAAGTATAGCAAAACAATCTTACAGACTGCACATCTCACGGTTGTGAAGGCATAAAACATTAAACTTGGCATAAAAACTCTGAATCACCCACTTCCATAAAATGTACAGTTTCAAACAGACGAGAGCTGTGGGTCTCAAATGCTATGTAGTGTGAGCAGATGAGGGCCCTCCTATTCTGCCCCCGTATTCAGAACTCATTTGGTTTCAGAATCAATTCGGAATCTATATGTCTGTTTCTGTCATTTCCATAGAGAATGACAGAAACAGAGATATAGATTCCGAAACCGAACCTGAATCCGAGTTCTGAATACTCCTGCAGGGCGTCCAGCTCGATCGGAATCCCTCCATCAAGTAACGAGTCCAGTGTATAGATGATTACTTGTGCCTTCCTCCTTTATCCGGGCTGAGGACCGGCATCATAAATAGCTTAGTTCGCATTTATGAGGCGGAGTTACACAAGTATTCGTCTTTTACACCCCATATTAGTCACAGTGAGCGCAAAAAAATTCAACAGCCTGATAACCTAACTCAACTGGCAAAGGTGTTTTTTGTTATAAGAGGGTATGGTTCTAGAGCGGTTAATGACAAACATTGGACTATGAGTATTTTTCATGCATTGTTCAAATCTGGAAAATGGTGGTCAAACGTAGAGCTGTTGTATGCACACTCTATTGTATTTACACTCCATACAGACAGACAAAGTTAATTTATAAGGACTCTTCATAGTATTATGAAATACTTTGCTACCAAAAAAATATTCATGAAAGCACTAAATTGGAATGTATTTACCCCTTGTGTGAGTGGTGGAAATTGTTTATTAAAGCGTTGTCACAAGGTAGACAATTTGAACACTTTAAAGTTAAACGCTGCCAGAGCCAAATTGTTAAAATATTTCATATACTTAATAAATAGCATGCAAATGGAAGACACAGGTAATAAAAACCTATGCCATGTGTGTTTGTTGTATCACTATGAACCGATAAAATTAACATAATTGTAAGTATATTTTTTGTATATTATATAACAGAACAATTGTTTTTGTCACAATCCCAGATAATAATTTCAAAATAAATTAAAAGTATTGCAATGAATAAAATATTTAATCCTCTTTCTAGTTAAATTAGGTACAAGACTTACCCTGCGTTATTGGAGGAACTCAAACACACTGTAATAACAATAAACATTATTACATGTGCTAAGGATCTGCTGAAAAGCTGATGCAAAGATATCATAGCAGAGCTCAAAGATTTCATATGTATCAATTCAGCCTGTATCCATCCACTGCTAAGTATAGGCCTCTCGTTTACGGCCAGTCCTGTCCAGTGGCAAGTCTCATTAATTGACATCAGTCTATGCTTTCCAATGGCATCTGACCATCGAGCCGAGCTGGTGGTCTGCCATGATGTGGTCGCCCGTTCCTTGGGTGCTATTCAATGACTACTTTCATATGATGACTAGGTAGTTATTATTACTTATAGTCCCTTATGAGTTTTGCCATTGATCTTGTTTTTCCCTAGAACTTTTTCTGATCACAGTTATGTTATTTGAATTGTTTTAAATACACTTTACACTGTACCTGGTGCTATAAATACATAATGTATAAAAGAAAATTACAGAGATAAATCGACAAAATACGTCGACCTCTCAGTTCGATGTTCGTCTCAGGAATAAGGTACTTATATTGAAAATTATTTTCCGTTGAACATATTCTTCAATAGAACAATTAGGCCTGACACCTAATAACAGTGCTTACCGACAGAAAACGTAAAACAACAAATCAAAAATACAATTTGAAATTTTGAAAAGAAAAATTAAAAAGGAGCATCCATCCAAAACCAAATCGAAAAATATGTTGCCATAACTCATTTTTAATATAAAGCCAAACTTATAAAAAAAGTAGTTTTTTTTTTATTGGAGCCACGTAGTATGAAAAAAATATTGTACTTATAAATTATCATCATCATCAACAGCCTTCTCTATTCCACTGCTGTATATAGGCCTCTCTCTCATAAATTATATATTGTTAAAATTATTGGAATTTCTTAGTGCCATCTTTTTCCATGAAAGAAAAATCAAATACTGGGTAAACAAGATCCTTCGACTTGGCCCTGTTTATATGTACTGACGCAGTATTTGATCGCTGACCATCGTCACCTCATTATGAAATGGTCAAATGGGTTACAATATAGTTAATTTTATTGCCCAAGTGCAGGTTGGCAGACTTCACACATCTTCTAGGAAGATGACAAGTTTCAGATATTATGATCTAATACGACTAGTAGTCTACGTCAGTCTTTGACACAAGAAAAAAATTATGTCTTATTTATTGGTAATTGGTGACGCCCATTTTTATATTGCGGTTTGATAAAATGTGTTTTAAGTTACACCGTCTTTTTTTTTTTTTTTTTTTTATTAACCTATGCTGTCCCACTGCTGCGCAAAGGTCTCCCCCATTTCCTTCCACAAGTCACGGTCCTGCGCCATCTGCTGCCAATCTTTTTGGAATTTGCCAAGATCGTCCCGCCAGCGTTTCCTAGGTCTACTTGGACAGCGTCGTCCATCTGGCGTCCACTGCGTGACAATCCGAGCCCATCGTTCTGGATGCATGCGAGCCACATGCCCCGCCCAATCCTATTTTAATTTGGCTGCTTTTTGACTGACATCTTACTTATTTATTTATTTTATTTATTCAACAAAATCTACAGCCATTTACAACGTCCAATATATAACTTATATAAGGCTTAAGGCCAATAATAGATTTACATTTTATATTTAATCTTTTGCAATTAAAGTCGTAAAGTAAAGGAAGATACTGTTACATCAAATAGAAAAGTAAGCACTCCTTAAACTAAATGTGTGCATGATGTGAGTGTATGATGGTGAATGTATGCGTGGGTGTGTGTGTTTGTGTGGTATGAACGATGAAAAAAGGGATTATAGTTAAACAGTGTCTTGTTCCATTTTCGCTCGTGACAGTACTCGTTTGACAGAAAGTGATGAGTCCTTATTCAATGAATAAGATTTTAACATGCGTTTCTAAGTAAGATGAAAATTTTTTTGTGGGAGAGAAACGACGAATTCCTTTCAGTTCAAATCTGGCTGTTACAAAATTAGGAATGTTATTTTTAAACAAATATGTCCGCATTTGACGATTAGCATGCTTGTTGCAAAGATATAGCACGCAAACTGTCAAATTGGTGGTAATCTTTAATCCCTAGGTCATTTTTGTTATTTAGTTTAATCTTTGTAGCCGATGGAGCTTGTTTATAGCTACAATTCGCTATAGAAAGCACGAGATGGCAACACTGTAAAAAATATTTTCTGACATTGACGTAGTTTTTTTTTTGCTAAACACTATAGTCCCATTCACGCACCGACCACAATCAAAAAGGTAGCTTCAGATAGTTTTTATCAAGTTTTTATAATGGCAACAAAAAAAAAAAAAAAAAAAAAAAAAAAATTCCCGCCATGGGGGAAATAGCCTCTGCCATTATTTTTTTCGCACTGCCTATTTTTTTTTCCCGTCAACTGTTCATGCTGTCAGTCGGGTGTCAGTCTTCTTCTTCTTCTTTTTTGTATTTGACCCCGCGATTAGCGATTTGCCAGTGTCAAGTATTGAAATATTTTCAAGTTTCTTGTATAATAAACCAATTTTCCCCACGAAGGGAAGAAAATTGATATTTCGGGTCTTGCCATAGGCCTGACCTCTGAGATTACCTCTCCTGTTTACAGTCACGATGTGGTGCATGCACTAACCCTATCCCTTTCTTACCTATACTAACCTACCTAATCTATCTCGCTCTAATGCATCTGACGTTTGGCGGCTAGGGGCGAGGCAGCGAACGCGACGCCCGAGTCCTCCACTTACTTCAGTACCTTCTCAGCCGGCAAGGTATTGCCTCGGTCAGGCCTATGGCAAGACCCGAAATATCAATTTTCTTCCCTTCGTGGGGAAAATTGGTTTATTTCGAGTCTGTGCCTACGGCCTGACCTCTGAGATGTGTCTTAAATCTGCCGGCGTGTCAGATATAGCGTACTGTGATTATTGACTAGGTTAACGGTTTTCAATGTATAGGTAGGTACATTAATCAGAAAACCACAAAAATGTTGAAATATGTATTTATATAAGATCTAGACATTTAGAAGCATTTTAAGCAAAACAAGGTTCTTGGCTCGAAAAGAAAACAAAAGGGTATTCAAGTCCCTTAACAAATAAAATTACAATGCAAAGAACATAATAATCAGTATCTACTAATGTAAGGATAGTAGGTGCATATTAATTATTAACCTAATGGCACGAAGGAATCTGTTATTAAACTATTTACATGATTGTCTGCCTTATTAGTTTTATCAATTTGTTTATAATAATGTTTAAAAAAATTGATCGGACCTTGCCAGTTCCCTCTTCTTAAGACCTCGTCTAGAGGTAAATGATTATTGAATCTAGATGTTGCTACCGCTGAACGAGTACTGCCTTCTCCTCCTTCGATTCCCGCTGATAATAATGCTGTCCGCACCCAACCTGCTATGACTGATCGAGATGCTGGTCCTACTTTGCTTCGTGTCGTAATAAACAAGTATGGTATAGATTGATTATTAGCGTGTCTTCTGAGGTGTGATATGTCTATGTAATGTTTAACCCAAGATACGACGTCCCATAGGTTGTGTTCATTTCTTACGAGTTTCCAGCCAGATTGAATGTGATTAGACTTGTCGGTCTTTGATCCAAACTGAGGCCAGAAAATTATTTCGTTTTCCGATTGCTCGAAGAAGTCAGAGTCGATTCTTAAGAGTGTTAGATCGTGTACTCTCCTGCCCGAAGATAGGAGTAATAGGATCGCCAGGTGTCTAGACACTTATAATAATAATTTAATAATTTAATAATACAGAATAATAATTTGACTTGAAAGAGATTGTCAGGACTCGGAGGGTTATTACGTATCCAGTTCAATAAAGTATCAATATCCCAAATTTTTGCTCGAGTAGTCTGAGGATTAATATTAGAGATTCCTCTCAACACGTGTTTTACTAGAGGGCTGTTAGAAATATGTTCTGTATTCAGTGGGTTCGAAAATATAGCTATAGTCGATTTATGTACACATATAGTTCTATAGGAGAGTTTGCGGTCATAGCATAAATAACAAAGGTATCGAGCCACTTCTACGGGGTTCGGATTATTAATAGATACCTTATTAGCATTCGCCCATTTGCTCCAGCATTTCCATGCCGTCGAATAAGTTCCTAGAGTTGATTTCCGCCAGGAAGTCTCTAAGATTTGTTTCTCTGAATTTGACCAATGTTTTATTAAATCGGCCCACCCCGTACTTTCCATGCCTCCAAAAACAGATCTCTTACCTTGGGAGGAGCTCGGTTGGTTTGTAGATCTATCAGATTGTGTTCTAGATTTCGAATTGTTAGTGGCTTGTCCAGAGCTCTTTTCTTTAGGGTTGGTCTCCAAAAGACATTTTCCCATCTTGGAACTATTAGAATAAACGTCCCTTGGCACCGATTGAGATGCTGTAATATTCTGGCTATTAATGGTGGTGGGGGGAAAATCCACGCCAGTTTGTATTGCCACGTCTTTGTGAAAGCGTTTATAAATTGTGCTTGTTTGCAGGGGTAACGCGTTACATAATTCGGCACCACTGCCGAATTTCTTGTCGCAAACAGATCGATGCATGGGATCCCCCATTTTTTGAATAGAATCTCCTGTACTGAATTTGATAGGTGCCAATCTGGCAGGCTCTTTCCTCTTGATAGATGATCTGATATTATATTGTTGTTCCCTGGAATGTGTTCTATTTGAATGTGTATCCCTCTTTCATTTGTTAGGTTTAAAATTTGTTCTGTTAGTTTTAAAAGCGTAACCGATTTCGTCCCCCCCTGGTTTCTCAAGTATGCAACAACTGTTTTGTTGTCCGATTGTATCAGAATACTTCTGTTTTGTAATTGTGATTGGTGGCTTACGAGGATTTTGTAAATCACGTACATTTCTTTTTTGTTTATGTGCCATTTTCGTTGGCGTGAACTCCATTTTCCTGATATCAATTTGTCTTCCAATTCCGCTCCCCAACCTGTGTTCGACGCGTCTGTGACTAAGTAGATTTCTGGTTCCTTCGGTACTATAGCCGAGGTTTTTTTCAAGTTTTCGATCCACCATTTGAATTCTTGGATAATGACTGGTTTTATTTTGAATTGAACCTTGGGATTGATCTCTGGAAGCCGATTGCCCGCTCTTTGTATTTTTCGACAATGTAATCTGGCTAGCGGGATTACAAATGAAGCGAACTCCATTTTCCCTAAAATTGACTTTGCTTCTAGCCAACTCCAGTTTTTGTGTTTCAAAAGATTTTGGATTGATTTTTCCAGATTTAGAACTTTTTCTGGTGGTAAGCTTTTGAGGTTTAATCCAGTATTCCAATTGATGCCCAGAAACGTTATTTCTTTTGTTGGTTTTAAAACGGACTTTTCTGTGTTTATTTTGAAGCCCAATGCAGTTAGTATTCTTAATACTAGCGCCACTTCTCTCGCTAATTCTTGAGAGTTTTGATTCGCAATCAAAAAATCGTCTAAATACACGATTATGCGTATATTTAGCAGCCTTAAAATTTTTGCTATCCAGTTTGTTATTTTTGCGAACACCTGAGGTGCCGAAGATAATCCGAATAGGAGAGCTGTTAGAGCATAAGTTTTGTTTCTGTAATTTAATGCTAGATAACGACGGTGCCGTTTTGCTATCGGAATGTGGTAGTAAGCTTGTGACAAATCTATTTTGGTCATGTAGTCGTTCTTTTGGAGGAAATATTGTATTTTCCGGTGATTTATTAGTCGGAATTTTTTGGTTTTCACATACTCGTTCAATCGTTTTAAATTGAACACTGTTCTCCATTTCCCGTCTGATTTTGGGGTTAAGAACATTTTTGAGAGAAAGCCTGTTTTGAGATGGAGCTGTTCTATAGTTTTTTGTTGGATCATTTTTGATACTTCTTGGTCCATTTGCGAAGAAGTCGGTGTTTTGAATTTTGCCACTAGTGAATCGGAAAGCACTGTTATTGGAGGTTTTTGCGCAAACGGTATCGCGTATCCTTTTATAATACTTAGGATTGAACCTGGTGCTCCCAGTTCTATCCAGGCTGCTATGTGGTTGGTTAGTTGTCCCGCTTGGAAACTGTCGCTGTCAGAAGTTACGGTGACGTTCGACTCCGTTTCGTTCCTTGCCAATGTGTTGTGTGGTTTTGGAATTGCCGAGGGGTTTTTGGTGTTGTTTGTAGTCAAACTTTTTGAAGTTTTTTGGAGTCTGCTGAAACTTCTTGTTGTTATGTGAGGCCTGATATTTTTTAGATTTGTTGCCGTCTTTTCTCGTGTTCTCTTGAAATGTTCGACGTTGAACCGGGGCTATTTTAGAGACTCCATGGGTCTTAATTGCCTCTTGAAGTTTTTCCTCATCCCAAAGGTGTGTTCCCGATGGAGGGATCTCATTGAGAATAGATTTGTAATAACTATTCTTTGGATCATGCAATTTTCGTCGAGATTCTATAATATCGGCCCGTTTACCGCAAGTATATTGGAGTAAATCATCAGAAATGGAACAAAATTCGCTTTCTGGCGATAGTACAGTTTTAATACTCTCCGCCGCTTCCGGATGTTTTTCGGCTACTTTCCTTAGTGCTTCCTTAATTTTTAAGCGCTGACCCAAAAGTCCGTGTGTAATTGTGCCAAAAGCTGAATCGCATTTTGCTAACAGATCTTTCAAAGGAGTCGGTTGTGAGTTTTGGTACAAGTGTGGATTGACTCGGAGGCAACTAAATACCGGCGAAGCGTGTAGCTTTTTCTGTGCCTCAGCATAACGAATTTTGTTCCAGGTGGGTTGTCCTAGCCTTTGACACTGCAACCCCTGCTGTTCTAACAATGGGTTGGCTCTGGGGATAACCGGCTCACTCTCCTTTGTGGTTGGTGCAAAAATGTCCCAATTATTTTTTCTGCGTCAGAAGCTTCTAACGTTGAAAGCAATAATGGGCTAGGTGGCTGCCATCTTTCACTTCCTTCATTACGATTTTCCTTATCAGGATTTATCATATGAAACAGACTTTGGATCATGTTCTCCATTCGGTCTAATCTAGAATCTGTAGGGTTTTCTGAGATCGATGGTGAAGAGGAGAAACGCCTACGTTTCGGTATGTTTTCAGGTGAAGAACCTTGCGAAGAGTCGTTTCTTCTGTCCTGAATACTCGTACGACTTGTACTGCTTTCCGCGGAAGAGTACGATTGAAGACGGGGCCGTTTACGGCGCCTTGGTCTAGAAGGTCTGACAGTGGGACGATGACCTTCATCCCGAGATTCGGACGTCGAGCGGTTTCTCACGCGATTTTTATGTGATTCGTCTGATAAAGTACCCGATACTTGTTCTCTAGAGCAAACTGATGCTCTTAGAGGTTCCACAGCTCTTCTAAATAACTCTGCCTGAGCCGCCGTACCACGCAGTTTAGCACATAAGTTTGTTGGGTTGGTTATTAATGCTCTACATACATCCCAGTCTAGAAGTTTTAACTTTATCTTCTTATATGATTTTTCGCCAATGGCTGAAGCTTCTGGAAAGAAAGCTTGGACCAGCTCAACTGATGGTATTGCAAATCGTATCTTGTTTAAAATTTTATAGTCAATATGTCTTCCAAATAAATCTTCTTTGGAGTAGTCTATTACTTTCCATTCCTTCCAGCCATCAGGTAGGCTGTTTTCCATTATCGTTTTTATTTTAGAAAAAACTTCTACATCTTCGTCCTCGCAACTTCTCTCAAACAGTTCTTCTAGAGTCACGAAGTTGCGCGGAGTTGCCATCTGTCAAAGAAAAGAGAGTAAATTGAAGAATAATTCGGAACTCTCTATGCATGGTTTGACCGGTCGGATCAGCCAATCGAGCCGATCCTGTCAACGAAGCACGACCGACCGGATGTGAACGGGTGGACGGTCGGACCAAATCCCGTATCCGGTCGGGCCAAAAATTTTGGGCCAGTCTGCTCGAACTCCACGGCCGGTCGGGTCGAATTCTGGATCCGGTCGGCTCAAATTTCACGTCCAGTCGGACCGAAATCCGCTGATGGTCGGACCAAACTGGTGATCCGACCGATCTTACCGAATGAAAGAACGTGAATTCGACATTTAGTCAACATCGTCTGGATTAGACCGAGAGCGATGTACCTTTTGCATTGATATATCAATGTACTTCATCTGGTTTAGTACCGAGATGAACGTGAGTGAAAAAAATTCACATTGTTAAAGAATCCAACTGAAACAATAGAAATTAAGTAACTTACCTTCAATCCCGAACGTTTCACAACGTTAATTCTTTGATTTTAATGTATATAACACACACTTTTAATGATTTTAAGTGCACACACCATCCGCTCGTATAAACAAAAGCGTACTGAAGTAAGTGGAGGACTCGGGCGTCGCGTTCGCTGCCTCGCCCCTAGCCGCCAAACGTCAGATGCATTAGAGCGAGATAGATTAGGTAGGTTAGTATAGGTAAGAAAGGGATAGGGTTAGTGCATGCACCACATCGTGACTGTAAACAGGAGAGGTAATCTCAGAGGTCAGGCCGTAGGCACAGACTCGAAATACAAGTTATATAGTGTTCTAGTCACAGTCTAAGTCACGTAAACAGTCATTTTCAAATTTAAGTCTTGCCTCAGTAAAGTGATGGCGAGTTTACTAGAAGCTTCTATGGACTTTTGCCGACAACGTAAAATCACACGTTTCACTGCTTTATTTCACTTGTCCACACTCACGCACTTGATCGAACACTTAATGAATAAAACACCACCATTTTTATAGCATTAATGTTCAAAATAACACAAGTTTAGAAAAATAAAACAAAGCAACAACACGTTACTAAGACGTTCCCGCCAAAAACAAGGGTGTCAGTCAATCAATTGCTTTCCGTCTATCACTGTCACACTGAAAACACAACTCAAAGAATTCACTGTGGCCAAACGGCCTTAGCTTGGACATATTACTTTATAATTTGTGGCCTTAGCCTACCCGTAGGGCCCACTGTAGGGCCAATAAAAAAAGTTTTTTTTTATTGAGCCCCCCGATTAGCTATAAGTTTCATGAATAAAATACAAGCTATATATTGTTCTAGTCACAGTCTAAGTCACGTAAACAGTAATTTTCAAATTTGAGTCTTGCCTCAGTAAAGTGATAGCTAATTTACTAGAAGCTTCTATGGAGGTTTGCTGACAACGCAAAATGACTCTTTTCACTGCTTTATTTCATTTGTCCATATCACGCACTTAATTGAACACTTATTGAATAAAATACCACCATTTTTATCGCATTACTATTAAAAATAACACAAGTTTAAATAAAATAAAATAAAATAGAGCATCAACATGTTTCTATGACGTTCCCGCCAAAACTCCAAAAGTGATCTTGCTCTCTACGCCCAAGGTGCGGCGTGCGCTAAACTATAACACTAGTTACAACGTTGCCGTTTGCCGTATAAAAAAAAAATGCTGGTTGCAACTGTAACAAATTAGCCCAAATTACCTATGTTTTGGGCAAATTAATAAAAAAAAAAAAAACTATGTTTATTTGCGTTTGCGAAAATGATATTGTGCAAGAAAGATGAATAAAGTATTCTACATACTTTTAAGTAATGGCTTGTTTTTAATGCCGCTTCCTTTGTTTGATAATTTGTATGCTGTGAAGACCAATCCAGGACTGCGAATCAAATAGTCCTCAAATTAGGATCATATTTAAACGAACTTCTATCTACCTAATTTGTTTCTAAAATGCGGTGTAGCGTACAAAACTGCTTCAACGATACGAAAAACACCACTAAAAGTAATGGGATCACTTTTCACCTGTGAGTACTGTTTACTTCTGAATAATATTATAATATATTTATAATATTGAAATGTTCTACCAAGGAAGCCTTTTAAAAAAAAGTCGGTGTAAAAGTTTAAATACATATTTTTGATTCGATTCGGGTTGAACAGAGATTTATAACTGTTCTAATTAATAATCGATTATAATCCTACCATACAATGTTATACATGCATGTTATGTTACATGGTCTTTCTGGAAATCCATGATGGAGGCCTATGTCCAGCAGTGGACTTCCTATGGCTGAGATGATGATGATTATGATGAATGATAAACATGTGAATTGTGAAAGTATTAGACCAAACACTACTAATCTAATTTTTTTGATTCAGTATAATTTTAAAATAGAAGATAAACTATTTTTAACCTTTAAAATGTACCATGGTATGGAAATAGAAGTTGTTATTATTTTATAGCTTCAAAATAATATATTTTTAAGTTAAATTGTCGCGATTGTTCGAAAATGGGGAAATCTATTTTCTGGCTTTAAACAGTATCTGTTATTTTTTTTTTATCTGACTGAAATCATAAATTAAAGATAAAATATTAATAAATCAATCTATATCTTTGGATATACCTATAGCCGTTAGTAGTTCTAACCATGAGTTATTGAAATCGGGTAATATTTAGGGATAGAAAACTGTTTTCTCCTGTCACACTAGGAAGGTGAAAAACTGTATAATGTATTGATAAAAAATTGCCATCACAACTATGCTTTTAAGAGATAACTGAACAGTTGATAAATAAAATCCAGGTTCCCTAAAGACCCTATACTCCGAGCGGCATGGCTGAAATCCTTATCTCTCACCACCTGGGAGCCAAAGGAACGCAGTACTGTCTGCTCGGAACACTTCAGGAGTGATGACTTTTACCAAACTAAGATGGGCTTGAGGAAGATTAAGAAAGAAGCTGTTCCAGTTGATGTATTGGTGAGCATTTGTTGCTTTATTTTACACTAGCTGCCCCCAGCAGTGTCACCCGCATAGTGATGAAAAACGGTAATGATGATGATGATAAAATATAGCCTATGTCCTTTTCCAGGTACCAAATATCTCTGTGTCAAATTACGTTTGCTTTTATAATATTACTAGCTATACCCCTTGATGTTACCCTCTGTTTTACATGAATTATATCAAAGGAGATAATTTTTTTTAAGATAAAAAGTAGCCTGTGTGTTAATCCAGGGTGTCAACTACTTCCATACTACATTTCATCAAAATGTGTTTAGCTGTTTCAGTGTGAAGAATTAACAAACATATAAACCCACTCACAAACTTTTACTTTTATAATATTAGTGTGATAGTTAAGATTTAGATAGTTAATTTGAACATATATTTATCATTAAATATATATATATATCAATATAAATATATATCAATCTAAAAGAAATGTTGGGTTTATAGATTTATAGCATGTATACTTATATACCTGGACCAGACAATATATTAAATGAGCTAATAAGAGGGATCATCACAGAACTTAGCCCAATTTTCACTAAAACATTTAATGAAAATACTCGTACTTTGCACAGGCACAATTCCAAGTCAGTGGAAAAAATCATATATTATACTTTTGTACAATAAAGGACCTAAAAACATTGGAAATTATAGGCCATTAAGCCTTTTATATCAAATGTCTACAAGGTCTTTGCTAAGGTAATTTTAAAGAGAATTACAAACACATTAGACGAAAACCAAACTATAGAATAGGCAGGATTCTGAAGAAATACAGCACAAGTGATCATATTTACTTAATCAAACAAATTTTGAAAAAATATAATGAATACCAGAAACCTATTTACATAGCTTTTATTAATTATTCCTAAGCATTTGATAGCTTGAATCTACACAACCTTAAGGGACCAAGGAGTGCACAATGCCTATAGAAATATAGTAAAAAACATCAACAGTTAGAGTAAAAGCCACATAAAACTGAAAACAAAAAGTGATCCATTACCCATAGAAAGAAATGTGAGGCAAGGAGATCCACTATCCCTCAAATTATTTAACGCTATTCTAGAAGGCATTTTCAGAAAAATTAACTGCGACGATAATGGCTTGAGTATCAATGGAAGGCGCTTAAATCACTTGAAGTTCACTGACAATTTAATCTTGATTGAAGAAGACCCTTTGAAACTAGAATGTATGATTCAAATGATGCTAGCAGATAAAAGCAAAGAAGTCGGATTCGAAATGAATATAAGTAAAACTAAAATTATGACTAACTCCATTGAGGTAGAGATATATAATGGATAGCAAATTTGAATATGTTCAAGAATAGACCTACTTAGGACAAATCATTGCTCCCACTGACATGATGTCCAAAAAATTAACAAACAAACAGCTATAAGTTGGAAGAAATTCTGGACACTACAGGAAATAATGAAGAACAAAGAATTGAACATCCAAATAAAGAGGAAAACATATACTTGTATATACAATGACAAATTGATAATGTATTTATTGTAACAAAAACATTTACATGATTAATAATATACCTTTGCTATCATTTAAATATCCAAAAATAACATATCTATTTTTATTTGCTATGTGAATGTATGTACCATAGACTTCTATAGATACCCCAAGTGTATGTACTTAGCGTGTCAAAAAAAAAACGAGCGTATCAAGTACGATAAAAAATCGCAGTTGACTACCAAGATTTATTTAATTCCAGGTGATATATACACCCTGCACTTTTATTCATTAGGAAGCTTTGACGGTAGCGATCTATGCACTATATGAAACCCACTACACCTATATTAACATCAGTTCAGTGTACCGGTAGAGATATGACAAAAAATAGAAATTCAGTTTTTTTTTCCATAATATAGTCACTCTACCTGTAGGCACAGCTGAACCGGCGAAGTCATCGCTCCCTGCCGCGGCGGGGTGCGAGACCTTGTTTGAGCTTCGCGATTTTACTACCGCGATTTTCTCTACACAAACAATAAAAATGAACCCTTTCCTTGTTAGAGACAGTAACAATTATTTTATCCGTAATTTAGAGTAATTAACCTAAGACTTACCCGATTTTGTGTACCGTTGGACGGTGGTAGGTGTTGGATACACCACTATTTTAAAATTGATCGAACTAAAATCCATTTTGTTAAATACACAAACGCGCCTTTTTTTTGTAAGTGTCTGTTAAGTTTTTTTTAAGTTTCTATTTCACGTTTTACCAGTCTAAATGCACGTTTAATTCGTCTTTTTAACAGTCGCACATTTTTACATCCCTCGACATACACATTATTACGCAAATAAAAGACCATGGGAGTCCGTAATTTTCGCAAGTAGAATAATGGTAATGAATATCACCCATTATCACGAAATGTATGACGAAAAAATACACTAGAACGCGGAAGCGGCGCGGGCGGAAGACATCTCGCCGCGCCTAGTGTAATTCGCGAACTGGTCGTTGCCGTCGCCTCGCAGCACAGGTCAAAGGTAAATGCCGGCGGAGCCCGGCGCGCGCGCGGTCGGCTCCTCAAAGGACTGTTTCGCCGACTCGCCTTTTGGTAAGTTGCAGGCCGCGCTTTTTAAATTTAAATTTATTTTCCGATTATTTAGTATCTCAACGCGCAGATAGGGTGACTATGAGCTTAATATTTTTAGGAATTTGTGTTTTATTTATCTCAATTTACTTTTTCTTCAATAATGCTTTTATTAATGTAGAGTGCATCTAATGAACCTAAAGACACTTTTCAGTTTAAAAAAATAGTGGTTACATTTTACTAAAAAATAATTAGAAAACGCTATGTACTGCTTCCATTGTATGTATACATTACCCTCACGATCGCTTCCTTATGAATAATATAGCACCCTGTATATACTTCCCATTCAATATTGTGTTAACTAGTTACTAGCGTACAAGCGCGCGGATGCATTGGGTTGAATAGATTTCGCGCGGATGGAACATTCCATCACAAAATCGTTTATGTGACGTCACAGTCGGTACCAAAAATGTAGTACGCAAAGTTTTCATATAAATGAAGTCGCATGCTCCATCTACTATGTCTGTGGAATGTGCCAACTTCGGAAATAATAAAGGCTATTATATACTAATATGCAGGTTCCAGAAGAAGATCTAGATGCTTCAGCAGCACTGCGAGTCTGCAGAATTTGTCTCACGATGGATTCAAGAATGTACGACATCAGAGACCATAAGCTGGACCACCATTATGAACAGATTACTGGGATATTTGTAAGTATTATTTCATAAGAAGGTCCCTTGCAAATTTTCTGTTTCTAGGACCAGTGTCCAGATTCACTGATATAGAATATACACCATAAGGCTGTATATTCTGTATCAGTGAATCTGGTCAATTTTTTTTGTAGGTTTAAATGCTGTTTGCTGGTTCTTAGTGCAGGTCTGATTTGACATATTTTTTTAAATAGTTTGGACAAGGTTTTTTTGTCAATTACCAAACGGGCAAAATAACATGTGCGTATGTCTGCTAGTAGATATTAAAAGTGAAATATTACTTACTTACTACGTCTACGTCTTACTACTTGTTCCAAATCAGTGGCGTAGAATGTGAGAGTCAGGGGAGGCATGGATTATTCCTAGGGAAGGCGCATTGGCGCATCAGGTTGCAGATGAGATCTTGAAATGGCACGCAAGTCAAATTTACTGTCATCGATAATAAAAAATACCAAAAATTTTGGGCAAGTTCGTGCTCGCTCCGCTCATGCATATGATATGCATGAGCGGAGCGATATGCAGCATATCATGAGTGGAGCGCGAACTTGCCCTATTTTTCTGTAACTTATGCTATGTTTAGGTTATGTTTTTGACCGGTATGTGAGTATGTATGTTCATCTGTTCCCTCATAACTTCTAAATTACTTATCATAATTTGAGAAATGAGGTGTCGTTGCTACTTTGTAGAATGTATTGGTTTGTTTTGGAAGGTGGCATATGTATTCATAGTGGTGTTCAGAGGATAACCCCTGAACACCACTATGAATATGTATGAAATACAATAAAATATTTATTAGGTACATGTAAGTTGTTTATTTAACACACAATACATATGGAATAGTTTGTACATAACAATGTCAGATGGGAGTATTTTCATGTTTCATACTTTTTAGAGCATGATTTTTCAATAGTCTGGTTGTAGTTTTTGAACATTTTTTTTTTTAATAAATAAATATTTGAAATTCATCTTTTTTGTCTCCAGTTTGGTATAGAGGACCGTCTCCCACAGCGCCTGTGCTGGGAATGCGCCCATCGTTTGAAGTCGGCCGCGTCGTTCAGAAATAAGGCGATTAGAGCGCATAGTATACTCGCCGATATGCTACATTCCACTTGTTATGTGAGTAGTTTGCACTGGAAAATGTTATTTTTTCCTCTATCTGAAGTATAGCGCTCGAGTGGTTAGTCTATTTTGACCATTTTCAAGTATTCATTCCAACTTCAACTTCAAATATCTTATCCATTGCATACTGTGCTAACCACCAGGATTTCTCAATAAGATTTGTGCATATTCTACTTTTATTACAATTTTATCGCATCAAGAACATTTAATAATTCAATTTTCAGATAACCATAAGAGATATAAAGTCAATGGATAGAATTCAACTCAATCTTATATCAAGTCTTGTGAGAAAAAATATATATGAAAACAAACCATATGATACTCTCATTCAAGAAAACCAAATAATTAAATCTGAATCACATAATGGATATAACGATAATGAATATAATGACAACAATGATAATGTGTACGAAAATAATGCTGATAAATATGAAAATGTAGCTAATGAATACGGAAGTGATAATAATGAATATGGAAAGAATGATAATGGATACAATGATAATAGAGAAGAAATTAAAGTATTAGATAATGTTAACGCAATGGAAGTAGAAGTAAAGGATGAAAGTACTAATGAGATATATTTCGACGAATATGTTGATAATTTCGAATCCGATGATGATAAGAAATTGAGTGAAATATATCCAGATATAATAGAGAAAAAAAAGGTCAGAGTTAAGAAGAGAAAAATTAGAGTGCAGAAAAAAGTAAGAACAATAAAGAAAAGAGAAAATGACGTCGATAGTGTCAAAAAAAACCAAGAGGATGATAATCTTACCTTATTGGATAAGTAAGTAAAGATTTTAGACACGTCTTTGAAGTGGTATTAGTGGGATAAGGGGGGGGGGGGGGGGGTTAGGGTTTCCGGTTACCCCATAGCATCCAAAAAATGTGAAAAAAGTTCTCGAGTTATAGCGAGACAAACGAGCAATTGATTTTGAAGTGACAACGTCTTATAATAAATCGATGAACGCCGGCTGCACACACGAAAAAGTATGACTCATTGTCCCGTTACATCATCATCATCATTCATCAATGTTTTGTTATGATGTTGTCACGTTAAACTATCGTCCGTAAACCGACTTTACAGACAACCATTTTTTTAAATATATATAGAGATTATGTATTGTGACTTTAGAGAGCCGTGCGCCTTTCAGGAGCTTTCTAATACAAGCTAAAAAGCATATAGTAATACGCATTTTGGCTTTTTACTATGTTTCTTGGGTAGTAACCGAAATGATGATTAAAAACACTGAAAAATCTCACACTCGTCAAAAATAATTTCTTGTGTTATTTAATATCCTAATGTTTATTTATTTATTTATTTATTGGGTACCAACATGTTATACATTCTTACATTGTTAAAAGTAACACATGAACGTTAAGTCTAAGAGCTAAATGCTAACATAATTATAGGCACCGACAACATGCAATTAGGAAACAAGCGGTCAGAAAATTAATTAAATAGATTTATGTTAATAGGTTTTTGTTTTCTAAGGTTATCGCGATTGTCACTTATTGATATAACAAATCCCCGAACTTTAATAATAGAGAAGATAGTTGGCAAGTGCCACATGAGTGGGACCCGGTCATCAAATTAATAAAATCTCTATGAAAGTACTGTGGGCTCACTAATACGAGAAAAAAAAATGCTATAAAAACATTACCAATATATTCACGCTAGCTTCGCTCGTGCATTTTTATTGGCTGTATTTTTGTTTACTCGGGTCATGAAAATGCTGAGTGTTCGTTAAAACGAATACATATAAACGAGGATATCGGGTGTCGGAGAAGGCTATAGCTACACCCGTGAGTGGAAAAATAAATTATAATGAGTTAGTATTATTATTACATGCCTAATTTCAAAGTATATACTGATCGATTGATAATGAGGACCGAAGACGTTATGAATATTTTTGGTTTTCAGGTATAATCGATGTTTTACCTTGATTTCAAAGTCTTATTAATCAAATTTAGTACTAGCAACCTGTTATTTGGTACAGATATACAAATCACGACGACCCAGTGGTAGAACAAAATTGTGAAATAAATGTTGACTGGCCTTGTGGCTCAGTTGGTAGTGTGTTTACGTCTACCTGCTGAACTGAAAAGTCGTGGGTTCAATCCCCACCCAGGGCAAACATTTGTGTGATGAGCATGGATGTTTGTTCTGTGTCTGGGTGTTTCTATGTATATATTTACAAAAAAAAAGTATATATGTATTCTATCAGCCATCTAGTTTCCATAGTACAAGCTTTGCTTAGTTTGGGCTAGATGGTGTTGTGTGAAATGTCCACAAATATTTATTTATGTAATACAAATGGTAGTATTGGTTAGAATAATGAAATACGAAAATGATTTTTTATGTAAATGTGATTTTTATGTAAATGTCATTTATTTATGTAAATGTGATGTTTTATTTTTGATTCCAGATACAAAACCAACGAAATAAAACGTCGTAAAAACGACGGCCCCGATGAGAATCTGTTTGCGGTGACAATACTAACGTACGAAGAGCAAATAGCGGAAATCGAGAAACGGCAAGAGGGCAACCTGTATCGGAACGCTCCCTTCAAGTGTACAGTTTGCTACAGGGGGTTCCAGATTAAGGAGAGATACGACGCGCACGCCGTTAGACATAGCGAGGTATTTTCTACTACTAAACATTTTCTTTTATACTACCTTCCATGCTGGACTGGGGTAAAAAGAAAAACATAGAATGTACCAGATGCTTCTCTTCCTGGGCATACTGAAAAACTACTAACTACTGCAGAGTTAGCATGGAACGTAGACAATTAGGTAATTACGTATGCATGTGTGAAGGTATGCTGATGTGTAAAGACAAAGAGCCGCAACTTGAGTTACGGCTTTCTGCCTTTATAGCGCGTAATCGAATCTCCACTTCACGACCAACATTTTTTTAATAATTAACATTTGTTTAATTGACTTTTTCATATGACTTTTTATCTCTGAGACTTAAGGAGAACCAAATGCAGCAAAAGTAAAATACAAACTTTAAGCGCTATTTTCTCGAATCGACAATTTTCAAATTGCGTCACTTTGCATTTACACATCAGTATAATTATATGTACGAGTATATTGTGATAGTTGTTGCAATGACTTTATACAGACTGTCTTTATACTCTGTCTATGTTAACAGTTTCTTTGTTTTATTATACAAGTGTGCTTCAGGGGTAGTCCTATAAAAATGTAATTATGGCTGATGTTATTAGCCTGTAATGTCCTACTGACTGCTAAAAGGACAAACATGTTAACTATTTAAAGCTGAAATTATTTTGCTAAATTAATGTACATTTTTATTTGCACACACATTTTTAAAATATTATGTACAAAAAGATACAAGCTACAGCTTTATGGTATTACATAGTCTAAGTTATGTATGAGTGAGTCCCAAACTAGGCAATGAATGCCTGTATCTTGGTGACCCAAAGCTTCGATTTGCCTACATACACATTGGTGCAACTAGGCATGGATAAGTATATTGTAGAGGTTTGTATATACGTTATTTTGATTTAGTGAAATTATAAATCATTGTAACAGGTTGCGATAATAATAATAGTTTCTAAGAATGAAATTATATAAAACAAATATTCTTAATTACATCAAAAAACAAACTCTATATAGACTAGTATATTCTTAGCAAAAAGTAACTGGGGAATAAATAAAAAAACAAAAAAAAAAAAATGTGTATTAGTGTAGGCTGAGTGTGGCGCTGTGTGTATGTATGTGTGTGTGGGGGGGGGGGGGGGGCGGGGAGTGTGTGCTTAGCACGGAAATTAGGGGAACGATAGTAGTGATCACAAAGAAGTTCCGCGTTATTGTTATTCGCCTGGCAATTAGTTGTCATGTTATTTTTCATTATATTATTAAACTAATACTTTCTTATTAAAGTTTGTTTTTCTTGGTTAGAATATATTTAGCTATTGCTAAAATTAGATATTCTGAATGTTATTTTCAAACAAGATTTTCATAATTTCCTTTGCAGCAATGCGGTGCATATGAATGCTTCATCTGCAAGACTCGACTCAAGACTGGCCGAGCTCTAAGGAAACACCTTACCGCTCAGCACACAGAGAAATTTAGCTGTAAAGGATGTCCCTTCGTCACCAGGAATAGGTAACTAATTAGGATTTGGGTTATGGGACAGGGATTTTTCGCAACCTCTATAGTTCCCGTCACCTAAAAAGAACGCTGACCTTGAACCTGCGCACTGAGCGATTTAACGGTCAAAATGGTGGAATACAGGGGAGGCGACGGGGGAACGCTCAGCCGGCCGCACGCTATTGGTTCGTCACTCGATCCTCGCTTCCCGCGTTGGGATTTTGCTTCGTTTGCTCTCAAAGTCCAGTCGCACACACAACTTACTTTGCACGACGATGGTTTTACATAGAAAAGAAAGAAAAATGATTTATAGTGTTTATTGTTTTATGAAGAAAGCTGCTGAACGAGAAATAGGTAGTAATTTAAAGCAATATATTAAACGGGCTGCAGAAGCAACTAAAACTTCTGAGACTACAGTTAGACGTATAGTAAATGTTGCGAAAAATTCAGAATTTCTCGCTGTTTTTTGAACTCCCATATTTAATCTATATGCGCTGTGGATGAAACGGAGCATAGTGAAACACGTCAAAGTTGTGCGTTATTTTGTAAGGAAATTTTCTGTTTTTTTTTTTCTCGGAAAGTATTGGGATTCGACGCGAAATACTTTATACGAAGCTTACCTAGGATAAGACCTATCTTCGAAAAAATATAAAGTCTCAACTCGATTGGTTCAAACTAAAGTTATACGGTAAATTTTCTTGCTACAAACTATTTAATATTTTAAGATCGAAACAAAAAATAATGCTCATCTAAATATTATCTATTTTTTAATTCCCGCTTATTCCAAAGTACTAAGTAGCTAGAAATATGCCTGTTGTTACACTGAAATGATAAAACAATAGACTAGTACTTACCGAGACGCTAAAACTTTAGGACGTGATTGTACACATGCGCAGACACATCCCCTCCACTGCCGCTCAGCGTTCTTTTTACGTGACGGGAACTATACCGAACTTTTTCGTAATAAGCAAGTGGTTTTACTAGATTTATTCTAAAGAATGCGCATTTATAATCTTTTACAGCGATTTTACGGATACTTTTTCTCAAAAGCTAATATGCATTTGAATGTTTCAAGACACTTACTAATTTTAAAGTTGCTTTTTTTTCAGAGGCGTAGCGAGAGAACACGAAAAATGGCATTCCGGAACAAAATATCAGTGTCCGCACTGTCCTAGCACATTTGAGTAAGTTATTACAGACGCGATGCAATTATCATATTTATAGGACTGCTGTTACGCCAATTTGTGACGTAATTACACCAAAATCAACAAGAAACCGTCATAGTGTCCCTATATACCTAGTCTTGCCATAAATATTGCCACGAAGAAAAAAAATATTTTTTTATTGCAAATAATATTTATTACTTTTACAGCGTGTTAGTTTAATACATAAATATAAAACAATTTAAAATATAAAAGCTTATTCGAAGTGGTCTCCATTGGCTGCAATACAGTCCTTTAAACGTTGAGGTCAGTTATCAATAGAAGCACGCACTCTTTCCATGGGAAAATTCTTCACTGCCAATCGTATGGATTGTTTTAGGGACTCCAAATTATCATGGCGTTTAGAGCAAGCCATACTCTCTAAAACTGACCATAAATCATAATCCAGCGGATTAAGATCAGGACTAGACGACGGCCAGTCTTCAGCTCTGATGAAGTCCGAAACGTTCACTTCCAACCAAGACTGCGTGGACCGAGCCTTATGACCTGGCGCCGAGTCTTGTTGGAAGGACCATACTTGGTTATTGAACATGGTGTTGTTAAGGGGCTTAACTACCTTCTCAAGAATGGTATTTTGATACACTTGTGCCGATGTTTTGATACCTTTTTCACAAAAATATGGCTCAGTCACTCCTTCATAGCTAACACCCCACCAAACCATCACTGAAGTCGGATAATGCCCACGTTGCACTCTGTCGACTAATTGGGAAGCTTCCTTAAAGCTTTGAGCATAAATACGGTCATTTTGTTTGTTAAAATGTTGCTCAATTGTAAAGATTTTCTCATCCGTAAACAAAATTTTTCTGTGACCTCCCTTTGCGTACCGCTTCAGTAGTTGTTTCGATTTTACCACCCTATTCTTTTTTAAATTATCAGTTAAAAAATGACCAGTGCGTCTCTTATAGGCTGCAAGTCCTAAGTCATCTTTTAAAATACGCGACATGGTTCTGGGTGCTATCTTCATCTCCCGAGATAAAATCTTTTGCTTTCGGACAGGATTTCTTCGAATTCTTTCCCTTACTGCTTTGACCACCTTTTTCGTACGAACACTACGTGGACGGCCAGATCTTTTTCTGTCACAAACAGAAGAGGTCTCATTGTACCTATTAATAGCCCGGTACACAAACATTTGACTAATACCAAGCGTATGGAGAGTTTTAAAAATTGCATTTGGCTCCATACCAACTTTGTGTAATGCAATCACAGCGATTCGGTTCTCTTTATCACCCCACTCCATTTTAATATCGCAAAATATTGTACAATGTATTGGCGCCAAAATTAGAAAACACAATGAACAATCGTATAAAAATGACAGATTCCAAATTCAAATGTAATATCTTTCTTATTTTTAACTGTAACAGTATTTATGGCCAGACTAAGTACATACATTCTTCTGTTTCTGTGTCTATCGTCCGCGGTTTTGCTCAATCACTCACAGTAACTGGAAAGCTGTGCAGGTTATATATTAAACACGCCGATAAAGAAATAAAATAAAATGTAGAGTACACCTAAGTGGGCATGATTATTTTCTGCATTGGATTATCGTTGGACAGGTAATTCAAAAATACTGTGGTTGTGCGAAAACCATTTTTCAATTTACGAATTCGTATGTGAAATATGAATCTTTAAAGTGATATTTTTTTTCTAGAGTCAAATGTCGTTACCCCCTGCCAGCTAGCTAACGTAAAAATATATAAAAGACAAACACAAAAATATTAAGAATATTTTTTAGAAATGAAAAAAAAAAAGTTAGAATAAACACCTAAAAAAATATGTACTTTACATACCCCACTGTATGTGCCTGTTCCAGAAAGATAACGACGTATATGGGTCACATACGTATAAAGCACGTGTCGGACTTCGTGTGCGAGCTGTGCGGGTTCACATTCGTCAGTCAGAAGGGGATCGAGGTCCACAAGAAGAAGAAGCACAGGCTGCACGACAGACAGGTCAGTAGACTTAGACGAGTTGCAAACGTTTCTACAAACGCTTACACGTCGAAATGCCAGGAAACTGTAACGTGCCGTCATGTGACATTTCGTTAGCCAGTATCAATCCCGGCATCGATGCGGTCCCATGGAGAGCCCGGTGTTTTCCAACAAAACGCAGACGCTGGCCACCGGAGAGTGGGGTTTTAGTGTGTTTAGTTTTAGTGAGTTTTAGGGGGTACAACCCCACATAACGCAACTGTACCCCAAATGCAGTTGAGTATCTTCTAAAGATTTCCCCCCGTCAACAAAAAAAAAGCTAATATCAATCCCATACATTTACTTTTGTATTCTACTTGCATTCACGAAATAAAATAATAAATAAATATTTGTGGTCATTTCACACAACACCATCTAGCCAAAACTAAGCAAAGCTTGTACTATGGAACTAGATGGCTGATAGACCACATATATACTTTTTTTTGTAAATATATACATATGATACATAGAAACACCCAGACACAGAACAAACATCCATGCTCATCACACAAATTAGAATGCCACTTGTCTAACCCCCTAAGGTTACCATCTCGCTTATCCATTTACACACATATAAGTATAGTAATACCCATATAAGATAAAGTTTTTTCGCTACTCAGAACAGACCAAAGGGAACAGACCGACAAAGCATGGGAGACAGAAGTCCAATTCAAAGGCGCGCGAAGTGGAAAATAAATAGTCTTTGATTTTTTGTGTGTAGGTATTGAAGGAACATTTTGTATTATTATCAATATTAGTTAAAAAATACACCAAATAACAATACATATATGAAATAAAAACAGGACCAATATGAACGACAGTTTAAATGGTTTTTACTTACATTAAACGCAATTTTCCATTGCTGATTGTTGAAATTCAGGAGATTTCCTATTAATTTGATAAGTTTTTAGGGTTCCGTACCCAAAGGGTAAAACGGGACCCTATTACTAAGACTCCTCTGTCTGTCTGTCCGTCTGTCACCAGGCTGTATCTCATGAACAGTGATAGACAGTTGAAATTTTCACATATGATGTATTTCTGTTGACGCTATAACAACAAATACTAAAAAACAATAAAATTCATATTTAAGGGGGCTCTCATACAACAATCGTTATTTTTTTGCCGTTTTTGTAGATAATGGTACGGAACCCTTCGTTCGTTGGCCGGTTTTTTATTACAATCTACAAATTATTTTAACAACAAATTTCATCTGTCATTGTAGTCTTCTTCTTCTTTTTTGTATTGGACCCGCATCAAAGCATTTGCCAGTGTCAAGTATTAGGATTTTTTCAAGTTTCTTGAATAAATCAAGTTGTAAATGTTCTAGTCACAATCTAAGTCACGTATACAGTCAATTTATAAGTCGACGAGTCCTGCTTCAGTAAAGTGGTGGTGACTTTACTAGAAGCTTCTATGGAGTTATGCCGACAACGTAAAATCACACGTTTTACTGCTTTATTTCACTTGCCCACACTCACGCACTTGATCGAACACTTAATGAATAAAACACCACCATTTTTATAGCATTAATGTTCAAAATAACACAAGTTTAGGAAAATAAAACAAAGCAACAACACGTTATTAAGACGTTCCCGCCAAAACTCCGTCATTGTAGTCTTTTACATCTAAAGGTTTCGGTAATAACACAGTATGAAAAGTATTACCAAATAGTAGTTTCTTACTTTTGATGTTTGAAGTATTACCGCTGGCGTCCAGACAGTGACGAATTGGCTAGGGTTGTCCGAACAAAACAAGGTTTGTCCCATTTAGCGAACCTAACAATTAATACGTAAAGAAACCGAGTAGCCTCTGGCTCAGTGAAGAAATATCAAGGAAGCCTATCGAGGCTTAATTTACTATCAATATTTTTGTGATGAAATTGGATGTTTGTTCTGTATCTGGGTGTTTTAATCTTTGATATTTTTAAAGTCACCCAAGTTAGTACCTGGGTGTCCGAGTTCCGCTTGGATTTATCAAAGATTGAAAGTACGAGAAACCCGTGTTCACTAAAAATGAAACCTAGCTAGATCATTTTATCATCTCCATTTAAAACCATGTTATTTATTATTCGTGCAGGTGGAGCTAACAGGTCCGTACTGCGAGCTCTGCAAAGTGAAGTTCGTTTCGGAAGAAGCCCATTCGAGACATTTGAAATTATCGGCGCGGCATAGCAGCGACAGCGACCCGTGAGTACGGCTATAATAATTTTAACAGTACATATTCAAAGTTCACTCTCTAAGCGGTGGGGATTCTTCGGTAAATTCGGTGATGCATGAAATGTCATCGCCAGAATCCTTACATTTTTGGAATCCTTCAAGCACTGGTTTCTAGATTCTAGTGGTGAAGATTCTGGTAACCTTCTCCCCATAATCCTCACCAAACTATACCTAAATAATAAAGGTCTGGTCGAGGATGGAACACGATCTATCTACAATATATTTACTGTAACCTTGAAAATTCCAACGCCGATTTTAAAAGTAACTTTATGCAATGAATCTGACAAAATATTAGTAAATAAACTACGGAAAAGTGGCTTTTTGAAACTATGCATTTTTTAAATTAATGGCTACGGTAAAAACAAGCACATTTAACCCCTGCCCAAAAAGAGGGGTGTTATAAGTTTGACGTATGTATCTGTGCCTGTCTGTGGCGTCGTAGAATAATAATGCCGAGAAAGTCGTAGAATAAAATATAGAAAAAAAAAAAATGGTGGTACATTCGCTACACGTAAAGTCTAAATGAAAATGAGAAAAAATCAAGCTAGTAGAATATATGATGAAATTAGGAGGAAAACTATCACGGCTATGTAGGCTTTACAAGTTATCGAGTTATAGTCAGTTAACTTATAATAATTAATTACATAGACAAGTCTAGAATGATTTTTTCATTAAAATTGACTTAAGTTAACTCATATGTTCGTAGTATCAAACAAAAAGCCCTGTTTTAAGGTAACATAAATTATTATATTTAACTACGAAACGACACCTCACATGATATGGTAGATGAGAAAAAAATTATTCATCTCCACTTTGGCTTCCCGACATAAAAAGTTGAGATGAATTATTTTTATGTATGTATGTACCTAAAAAAATATTTTTTTTTTATGATTTATATATGTATGCCAAATTACAGCTTTCTAGTTCTTATAATCTTTGAGATAAGCCGCGGACGGACAGAAACGGATATGGCGAAACTATAAACCCTAAAAAAAGAACCAAATTTCAAAAAAATCACGTTCGTACGTTAACGTAACGTACTCTGTTCGCCTACTCTTCACATAATATCATCTCTTGTACACGCAGTTAAGATTGTTTAGGTTTTGATCGATTTCCTTGTTGTTACAGTAACAGAATACGTAACGACTCGCAGAGCATGCGCGGCGAGCAGAGCGGGCGCGTGGTGCGGCAAACCCACGATCGCCGCCCGTCCGTGCACCCGCGGGGGGAAGACATCGGCGCGTGCGGACGCGGACCCGTCACCTGCGAACAGGTACGCGTATCCACTCTACCAAGGTAACAACGTTTTATGTATGTTTATCCTCGACGAGTACCTAATATAAGCTATAAGCTTTTAATTAATTTGCAATGTTTGTATGTATGTGCATGTGCTCGGCATGAATCTTGGAAGCTGAAATCGAACCACTTCCCGATGTCCGAGGGTTCAAATTTGGTGTACGTATGTATAAAAGCTTGTTTTAAAAATGATCATAAATTAATTTATTTTTAAACTCTGACCCAAAAAGAGTTGTGTTATAAGTTTGAGGTGTGTATATGTGTGTTTGTGGTATTGTAGCTCTCAAACAGATGGATTGATTTTTTCATCAAGTGTTCTTAGCTATGTTTCATTAAAATCGGTTCAGCCATTTTTTGTCGGAGGTTTTTGAGTTTTATAAATTTATACATACAATTTAGAAAACTAATGTATAAACTTCTAGTATGTCTAAAATGTTGTATGTGTAAATGTGTGTTTTATGTGTGTGTGTGTATACTATACACATAATAAAGCGAACAATTTATAAGCTAATATGTATAAATTTATAAAACTCAAAAACCCCTGATAAAAAAATGGCTGAACCGATTTTAATGAAACATAGCTAAGAACAATCTCGATGGACTTGACTTTAAAAAAAACTAAATTTGATTATATAATTTTACAATGACGTTACGGAAATCGTAGTGTAAGCCGCAAGACACCGAGCGTTATAATTATCTTAGTTATTTGCATGAACCGTAAGTTGTCCCATTTAAATCATATGATTTGTCTGTTCAGTGTGGCGTCCAGCTGCGTGACTTGCGTCTGTACGCGCAACACTTCAGGCGCGCGCACCCGGACAAGAACCGAACCAAGTACCCCGCCATGAAGACGCCCTGCATGTGCGAACAGTGTGGTAGGATTTTCCAGGTCAGCCACTTTAAAGCGCTTTCGAATTATAAGATGCCTCCAATTATAATATCTGCACGATGAAGATAAGACATATTTTCACTTTTGCTATTCAAAGAGGCGATGTCGCCAGCCTTTTGGGAACGTTGCCTGTGGACTGTGACTTGAGTTCTGATTTTATCTGTAATACGTATTTTATTTATTTCTGTTTTTTCGGTATATAATTGTTTTGTTTTCACTTAATATATAGAGGCTTTTGTAAAATTGTTATACATATAAGTTAAACACATACAGCAGACCAATGTCGTAAGTAAAAAAAATAGACTGCTAAATATTAAATAGAAATAGCCCTTCAATTCTTGAATTAATAACATGAAAATTTTACTCGTAATTGGGTATGTAAAGTTTTTTTTTGGTATTTTTTTTATATTTTTATATGATAGAATGGATCATTTAGAAAAACTAATTTCAATATTTTTTTATTCTGTTCAGTACTTATTTTTTAATATTTATTTAAAGATAAAATCGTCAGTAGGAAAGATGACGTCATCTTACCTACTGAATAAGATGTTGTGATAGCCAACATGAACTAAAAAATACATATACGTCAACTTGACAGTGACATGTACCTATATTCGTTTTTGTCTCTGACTGATACAAGAGATCGTCGGTTTTTGTTGTGTTTTGAAAAAACAAATACGTTGTGTAAACATAGAGAATGAAAAAAAAAAAATTAATATTGAGCTCGTTGTAGTTAATTAATGTTTTCTAAGGTCTTGAAATGAAACAAATTCACAATATTATTCAGAAACTACAACTGTGAAATGTTTCGACTTTCGTGCCAAAAATCCTAATAAACTGTTTTTTCAAGTAAAGGAAACCTTTAAAAGACTGGTGTGAACAAGTTAACGTAGAATATGTTCCTGGGCGAAGCATTGATGCTGCAGTACAATAAACCAGAAAAAGGAACCAGAATAAAATAAATAATGTATAAATGTAAATAAAATAATCTCTATATAAATAAAATTGTTATATAATTAAACACAATAAAATCATTTCAAAAAAGAAGTTATGTACTGTCAATCACTTTTATTTCATATCCTGGCATTGTTCATAAGTTTTAGCTCTTTAGCTCCTCGGATTTTTGCGATGTTGTTCTTGTCGCTAGTTGAGATGAACTCCAGAATGATAAGATCCTCAACCTTAGATAAGTTAGCAGAGTCGGCACGTACAAAATTATCCACAATTTATCCAATCAGTAGGCAAACAGTTCCTTATAACAAAGCGTGGTCAACGTAAATGCAGTATCAATCAAAACGGTAGGAAAGCAAGGTCGTCGTAAAGATAATGAACAGAATTAATTTAATACAAATGAATAGAGTAGCAGAGCACCAAACACACAAAATAATTATTTTCTTTGTTTATTTATTTTGGTATGACAGTTGTCATAGAGATATTGTCTCTCTTGTCAATGCCAATGCTCTCAGTTTCATCTTTTTTTACTAACTAAACTACTTTTATTTTACTACATTTTAGAGGTCGACTGAAGGTCAAATATTTTTTTATATTTTCGCAAAAATTTGCGCGATCTCATCATTACAGACACATTATAGACATATAATCTCGAAATGGTTTTGGAATCAGCATATGTTACATTTTTCTTTACATACCCACGCCGCGCGGGAGCAACAGAGACTGATATTAACAGGTTAAATGTACGAAATTATTCCTGCTCCGCGACCAGACTTTTACAAACAAAGCAAAACGGCCTTCTACCATATAAAGAAAGTTTCTAGATATATTGTTTTTGAAGTGAAAACTTCATTTAGGCGCGCTGATCATTTTTATTTGTGGGTATTGAATGAGACTGAACCGTCACGCTTGGCTATGTAACGCTCATTCGGCTAAAGTAGGCTCGAGGCATAAAGAAGCGAGAGAGATATAGTCAACGTGTCACTGTTAATACAGTTATTTCGTAGTATTGACGTCGGTTGATGAGTTTTTACTTCTGTAGTGTGTTCTTTGGTCTAGAACGCACTATATTTTGACGTGATAACGTCTTATAAATCGATGAACGCCGGCTACACGCACGAAAAAGCATGACTCATTGTCACGTTCCGCCTGAGACGAGCGTGCAAGCAAGAGCGCGGAACAAGCGATAGAGAGGCACGATCGGCCTAAGCGTTCGGCTTGTGAGGCATAATTATCATCCGTAAACCGACTTTACATACAACCATTTTTTCCCCAGAGCATGGCCCTGCTTAAAGACCACATGTGGGTTCACACGGGCGAGAAGCGCTTCAAATGCGCCCACTGCCCTAAGAGCTTCACCCAGAAGACTAATTTAGTGTTCCATGAGCGCGTGCACTCTGCCACGCGGCCGACGTACGAATGCGGCCTCTGTGGGAAACATTTTGCGTTCTACAATAACAGGAGAAGGCATATGTTTGTAAGTTATTTCTTATAGTGAGTCATATTCAGGAAAAATGTGTTCTTTTGTTTTCTGTTTCTAACTGTTAAAGCCCAGAGTAGGTGTCGCTCGCACACTTCACTTTTTTTTAAATAAGTATGAAATTATTGAATATACTTTTGATAATTTAGCCACATGAGAACACTTATGATCTTAAAGGGAAAATTATATATAATCTATGCTCGAAAATTATGATGTGTTAGCAATATCTGTTATTTTGACCAACACAAACGCTCAAACGTCAAATTTCAACGTTTTTTGATATTAATTACGTTCAAAATAACATATATAAAAATACCTATTATCGTAAATACATTGTAATACTGTTTTATGAGGCTAAAAAAGAAAGATCACAAATAGTTTCAATACTTTTATTTCTAATGAAAAGGTGTCGCGTGCGAGCGTAACAGCGGCGCCATCCTACTCTTTGCCTTGACTAATACTGAACTTGTCAGATTAGGACAATTCCTTCTCATAAATATGTACAAGACACAAATGATAGATATAGCTAGCCGAGTAATAGTCTAGTAAAAATAAATCCGTTTGTATGGAGCAGATCACAGTATTTGCAACTGGGGGGATTCTTTGAAATTATGATAGGAAAATAACTAAAAATCATAGACCAACAATAATCCCCGATTTATAGACTAGCTGCGTTCCGCGGTTTCACTCACGTAGTTATGAAAAACGGTGATGATTATGATGGTGATAAGTAGCTTATGTCCGTCTCCAGGTCCAAAGCTATATCTATACTAATTTTCATAACGATCGGTTCAGCCGTTTGAGCGTGTAAAGGTAACAAAATTAGCTTTTATAATATCATTATGAAATTGTGTCACATGTATTTCAAAACACCAGTACATTCATTTAAATAACAATATACTTAGTTGTATTTTATGTTGTCACAAATCTTATTTTTACTAGACTATAAGGACAAACGTAGGCGTGGTTAATTTGTGCAGACCTGCAATCGCTCGCCACTACTAATCTCGCTTCGAAAAATTGGCCGTTTGAATTTTTTTATGCATATCAAAGGATTACCTTTACTTTTTTTTCCAGAACTTGGCAAGCCGAACTTACAAGTTCTAACTTCGCCAAGACTGTAAACTAAATACAACGTTTAAAGGCTATTTTTAACAGACTTCCAAAAAGAAGGAAGTTCTCAATTCGTCTGTATGTTTTTTTTTTGTATGTTTGTTTCACGATTACTTCGGGTAATTAAAAATATATAATTTCCCCCTTTTATCTTCTAGTTTGTACGGAACCCTCGGTGGGCGAGTCTGACTCGCACTTGTCCGGTTTTTTAAAAACTGTAATCATAGTATAAATTGTCGTTTATGTGTAGATACACACGGGCCTGAAGCCGTACAAGTGCGAGACTTGCGGTAAGTGCTTCACAACCGCGGGCGAGCAGCGCGCGCATGTAGAGCACGTGCACTTGAAGAAACCGTGGCCGCGGCGCATGCGCAGGCATGCAAGCGCCACACTTGCCACGGCAGAAGACTGACCACTTTCATGGATCTAGGTAGGAGATTTAATAACAAACACTTACGTGGTGATCACACGGTTCTTATAATTTGTACAAGATGTACGCCCGTGTACGCGCTTTGAGAAAGGCCGCCTAAAGCGCTCGAACCTAGTCGGCATGTCTGATTCTACAATCTACGTGTAATACTAAGACGAGTCCATTGAAAATACAAGAAGAAATTGTGTAATAAAAAAATGGGTGACTCAGCTGTTTCGCTTATACACGTCACAATTTTTTTCTATACAGTTATGAATTTATTTAATGTTCTTTTTGCTAAATATGTAAATGTTAATGTCATGAGATCACTGTAACGATCACTGTATCACTGTGTATATAATTTTTATTTATATATATACATAGCTGTCAAATAAACATTAAAACGTGAACATTTTCACATTAGAACGTTTATTTACCTATGATGGTTATAAAAAGAAAAAAAAACAGAATATTATGTGATACTAAATAGTATTACGAAGGCATACATAAGTTCTCAAATATATATTTGTAGACGCTACTTTGGATATCCAAAGCATATTAATATATTTTATTCTAGAAAAAAGTTGTCACTTACGAGTACAAGCGCGTAAAAGTACGTTTGTCGTCTAAATATCTCGCATTTTCTCATAGATTAGAAAATATTATATCTCTAGACATTATCCAATTCCCATATTATTTATTAACATATATTATGTATATGCTTCTTATTCTTAAGCCTTATAGTAAATTAGAAATAATAAAATGAACATCAGGAATTTTATTTGTCAACAAGATCTTGAGCTATTATATGGGAATATTTATTGCAAACTGGAAACGTTCCAAAAAAAATGGAACGTGTACCATTGATGGTACCAATAATTGGTATTACTGACTTGTCTCTGTATTGCATTGCACTTTTGAACTGATGATGATTTGAGATCTTATATGTATATGCATGAGCCATTAGAACGAAATGTACTGGTATAAGTATATGTTACAGTTTTGAAACTCAAAAAGTATTAGTAATGTTTAAGATAAAGTAATTTTACAATGATTTTCTATTTAAATGATATTTATTATTATAGTTTTGTACAATGCTGAAGAAATTTCACATTTAGGATACATGTTTAGTCATCATGATCTTGACGCGGGCGTAGTTGCATTACATGTATCGAACAATGTCCTTCCGACCCCACTTGGGAGCCAGTTCCCAATCTAGGCTAGGTGTGATGACCATTTTGATCAAACCGTCTCTTAATAACAATTCCTGGCCTATCAACTATAATAATAAGTATCATCAGTCTGGCTTAAGATTTCGTCACGGGTGATACGTTATTGAGTGTACGTTTTATGTCTGAAAGTATGCGAAAAGTCGCTGAAAAAGTGACTTTCTATTATTATTACAAAAAATATAGTGACACTCTGGGAGTGAAGACAAATCTAACCACACCTCACACATCATAAATTGGTCAAGCTGTAGGAGGTTATATAGAAATATACATACATACACTCGAAAAGCAAAATCCTCCTTCCGCAAGTCGAGTAAAAAAATTGAAAGTGCTTACGACGTTTGTTAGATGTTAGTAACACAAGTGCAAATATTACTGTATTCGTATATATAAGGCAATGTTTCCAGCGAAATCCTGAGCAAAACGAGATCTAAGCCCAATGCAGAAATAGCGATCAATCAATCAATATTTATTTCATAATCACAAGTACATCTCGAACATTGTGCGGAAATACAAATATCTTAATACATATGATGGTGTGATAGTGGAACATAATAGTGACGTACAGCACCCTGCACTAAGTAAAACTTGTATCGTAGGAACTGCATACCCTTCAGTGTACTGTTAGAGGAGGACACGTTTACAACTTTATTTATAAACTATAATATATAACAAGTTATAGCTTCACAAATTACAATATATCATCGATACTTTCTTTGAGTGACCGCATACGCAGCTGTAATAAATTATTATAGCCGCGTATGGTAATGGATTCGGGGTTTTGGTTTCAGTGAGGCTTCACTCGTAAAGATTGATTTCATGAAGTATATACTAAACACTAAAGATGTATACAATTTTATTTTGCTCTCATAGCGTTTTTCTTTGGGTAACATTTGAAGAAAAACTACAATGACTTCTTCAGGTTAGGATATTTATTATAATTGTGTTGGATCGAGGTTTTGTTTTGGAGAAATTTATTGAAGCATATGTATACATATCATATTTGTCATCTGTTGAACATTCCACGTTTTTTTTATCGCATAGTAAGTGAGGGTTAGTCCAGACCCCATGTACTCATTTCTATGGTTTGACGTTATCTGTAAAAAATTGTGTCACTCTCAAAGTTACTAGGGGCGGCACTATCGCAGTTTTTCCACAATACTTGACAGACTACATCGCCTGAAACAACACATCCCACTGCAATGTTGTTTTAAATCTCAACTGTATTATTAGTTTGTAAGCGTAGAAATGCTAGATTTTATATGGTAATGTACATCATTATATTTTTACTGATATGTTATAGATTTAGCAAAAAGTACTGAATAGGTAGATGAACTTTGTGTGTGCTGTGTGTATTTATTGACAAGTAAATTGTAGAGAACTTGTAAAATTGTTTTATTTTTTATTTACTTACCATAGTAGGAAACAGAAGATTTTGATTTAAAATGGTATAGGGAAGTAATAGTATTGAATCTCATCTAATTATTACTATGGGAAACTAACATGGTTTTCACACATTTTAAATAGTTTTTATTTAAAAAGCACATAAATGTAGTTTTAGGGATCCTTAACTCAAAAGGAAAAAACGGAACCCTTATAGGATCACTTTGTTGTCCGTCTGTCAAGACCTGTATCTCGGAAACGCGTGCAGGTATCGTGTTGAAATTAAAACCATATACGCAGATCCATAGTATGACACTATGCTGCAGAAAGAAAAATTATATACATCAAAACATTAAAAAAAAAGTTACAGCCGAATGTCGTAAACAACACACATTTCGACACTCACAAGGGAATCAAAACCTATGGTGTACTTCCCGTTGACCTAGAACTATGAAATTTGGCACGAAGCATTGTGTTATAGTACATAGGAAAAAATCCGAAAACTGGACATTAATTTAATCACAAAAAAATAGGGTCTTTATGCAAGGAATTAGGGTCCAAATTTTAAAGTGAATTAACCGTATCATGTGGGGTATCTTATGAAAGAACTTCATTAGTACAAGCTAAAGCAGGGTTTTAAATATGTTTGGTTTATGAAGGAAAATATAAAAAAATACATAATTTCCCTCTTTTATCTACTAGTTTGTACGGAACCCTCGGTGGGCGAGTGGGTGGACTCGCACTGGTCCGGTTTTTATTTTTAATAGGTACACACTATACTGATTTATTTGTATTTAAATCATACAATACATATACTTGTATGAACAATAGATGTATGTGACTGATTAATAGTTGTGGGTAGTCATTTGTAGGTATGGAATGTTATTCCACATACCTTATTATCAAGAGAGTTAGTGATCAAACATAAATCTTTATCATATAAAAAAAATGTATAATGGAAATATTCTGTGCACCAATTCCCAGAATCCATAACCCTTTATGTAAATACCATAAAGCTCAGAATGGTAAAACAATTCTCTGAAAGGCCCAGAGTATATTGGCGTCGCTGTCTTGTTTGCACGCGATATTTTTTATTTAGATAGGTATAAAATTATTAAAAGTACTTGAGAGCCTTGTTTAATTATTACAACAAATTATCTGATATAATGTCATCCGAGCAATATAAAAGTTACTCTATGATCCAAGTCAAGGAAACGCGTATTTTGAAGAGACAGAGGCACCACCCTACTTATTTCTAGCTGAAATAAAGAAGAATATTAGAATATAAAGGTGTAGTTTCCTCTTCTGATACAGGATAATTTATATACAAATATAGCCAAATTTGAACTTACATGTACTAAGCAGGACAATACACCCCAAGTGGGAATGTCAAAACTTATTGCCTTCAAATTAGATTATAAGTATAGATTGGGTAAATCCACATTGCTGACTGTCAAGTTAGTCTACTGTTGCCTTTTCTATACTTGATTATACTAGCTGTGCTCCCATGTACTGATGAAAAATGGTGATGATCTTGATAATATAGCTTATGTCCTTCTCTTCTGTGCCAAATTTCATAACGATTGATTCAGCCATTTGCCATGAAGAGGTAACAAACAGATAGATGACAGACAGTTACTTTTGCTTTTATTAGTTAAAATCTTATGTCTAAATGATCTAAATTATCTAATAAAATGGTCAAATGTATTAATAGCCGATCTATACAGTTTTGTCATGCATCTTTGCTTCATGATTTGTTAATGCTGAACAATGTGCTGTTTTAAAATCACACATGACACATTTGTATGGTTTTTCTGTTGTATGGGTTAACTGATGTCGTTTTAAATTACCTGCTTGTGCAGTTTTAAAATCACACACTTCACATTGATGTCGTTTTTCTCCTGTATGTGTCAATTTGTGTTTTTTTATATAGCTCACATGTACCGATTTATAATCACAAATGTCACATTCATAAAAATTTCTAGTATGTGTTAACATGTGTTGTGTTAAACTACCTGCACGAACTGATTTGTAATCACATATTTTACATATATGTAGTTTATCTCCTGTGTGTGTTAATTTGTGTGTTTGTAAAGATCCTGAATTTCCTGTTTTGTAATCACACATGTCACATTCATATCGTTTTTCTCCAGTGTGTGTTACTAAGTGCCGTTTTAAGTTACTTGCTTGGGTTGATTTATAATCACACAAATTACAGTTGAAAGGTTTTTCTCCTGTATGAATTAATTTATGTTTCACTAAATAAGTTTTATGTGCTGATTTAAAATCACACATGGAACATTTATAAGGTTTTTCACCTGAATGTATTATTTTGTGTTGTTTTAAAGAACCTGGACGTGTTGTTTTATAATCACATATATCACATTCATATGGTTTTTCTCCAGTGTGTATACGAATGTGTCTTATAAGTGAACTTCGATCTGCAGATTTATAGTCGCACATGTTGCATTCATATGGTTTTTCACCAGTATGTGTTAATTTGTGCCTTTTTAAAGAATCTGTATATACTGTTTTATAATCACACATGCTACATTTATATTGTTTCTCTCCAGTATGTGCAAGAGAATTAATTTTCAAATATTGTGCATGAGCTGACTTGAAATTGCATATTTTACATTCATAAGGTTTATCTCCTGTATGCAATAATTTGTGTTGATTTAAAGATTTTAAATCTTTGGATTTATAATCACACATTTTACATGCATGTGATTTCTCTCCAGTATGTGTAAGAGTATGCAATTTTAAAGAACTTGCATAAGCTGCTTTAAAATCTTAGAATATAGAAAAATACAGAAGCCGTGAACATGCTTAGAACTGAAGCGACAGAAACTACTCATATATAGAGTAGTTTGAAGCGCGCGCGATCAGTTGCTCTATGAACGTCTTATCGAGTGGCAAGCTTTGTTGGTGTTAAATTTAATTCAAATATGCCGTCATGTGTCGTTCCTACGTGTAAAAACACTGCTGGGGTGAAAAAAAAACACGATGGGATAACATTTCACGTGTAAGTAGCACAATTGACATTATCTTACGTATTTATTTAATAAATTGTTCGGTCTTTGATCATCGTAGAGAAAGAATCGTCCATTTTGTTGGTGTTGCCAATATCAACGTTTTGATTTTCCTTACTTTTACTTGCTACCGATTTTTTTAGTTAGTAGTTTGTAAATTAAATGAGTAGGTATTTAAATATATTTTTATCCGATAAAAAATTAATTGGACAAGTGCATGTCGAGTAGCGTTCAGGGTAGCGTTTCATAATTGCAGTTAGAATAGAACTACTTGTTTGATATTGTGAACATATTGATTGATTTTGCGATTTAAATGGATTTAGTGCGAAATTTTTCCTCAGATATTTTGTATTTTTTTTTGTGGTGGTAGTCTGTATCCGTTAACCTACCAGGGCCGTAGCCAGGAATTCATTTCATGGGGTTCAGCAATGGACTTGGGCTGGATATGAAACAATCATGCGCGAGCGAATCGAGCGCGAAACTTTTTTTTTATAAATTGATTAAAGCCTGGAAGCCTTTTTTGATAATGGTCAGGATTTCGGGGGGGGGGGGGGTAGAACCCCCCAAACCGACTTAGCTGTGACAGGTTAAAATAATGCCTAACCTTTTAAGCTAACGTAATAAGATACAAACACAAAATAATTTATTTGACCGATTAATCCGAATAGTAAGTCAAGAGAACAGTTATAAAAATAATGATATCCGTTTAAAAAAGTAAATATTTTATTTTAATATATTTTTATCTCCACGATTTACCACAGCAACGGGTAAATAATGCCTATACTAGCAACATTATGCGGGTGAGAGGTGAGAAGGGTGCGGGACGATTCTTTTGTTTTTGGACACAGCACGGATTTTGTAACTGCATCTGGACGCGCCTTCTGTATTTTTCTATATTCTAAGTTTAAAATCACAAATGCCACATTCATATTGTTTCTCTCCAGTGTGTGTAAAAGTGTGCTGTTTTAAAGAATTTGCACGTGCTGACTTGAAATTACACATATTACATTCATAAGGTTTCTCTCCAGTGTGTGTAAAAGTGTGCTGTTTTAAAGAATTTGCATGTTCATGAGTTTGAATGTGTTTTTTTAAATAAGTTACATCTTTTGATTTATGATCACAATTACCACATTTAAATGGTAAATCTTTCGTGTGTGTAAGTATGTGTTCTATTTAATAAAATGCTTGTGCTGATTGAAATCCACATGTTTTACATTCATATGGTTTCTCTACATTATGAGTTAATACATGTTGTTTTAAAATTTCTCCATCTACTGATTTATAATCACAAATGCTGCACTCATGTCGTTTTTCTTCAGTATGTGTATGTGTGTGCTTTTTTAACCCTTAATAAGGCAACATGAACATTATTCCCACAATGAATTTCACAGTTTAAACGGTCAATGGTACACATTTTCCCACGATCTGTCACTGTCATTTCGTAGTTTAATATATTATCTTTGGTTTAGAAGACTTGTGATCGCGTTTTTGAACGAAAGAAAAAATAAAAAAGAGATGTCAATGTCAGTGTCGCAATAATTACTCACCGGTTAGCTAAGTTTGAGCAGTTATGTGATTGAAATAGCTAATATGTCGAGAAAAAATCCGGTAAGTGTTCATTTTTGGTTATTTTGCATAGATGTAATGTTTATTTAGTTGTTGATGTGTTTTATTTTTCCAAATAACAAAAAATTACTTGGTTTGATGGATTCAAAGTATTTGGGAAATATTTGCTTGTTGCCCGTTTAGGTTTCCTACGTAACGATTTATGTGGGAAAACTGTTTCCGTAAGAAGCATGCAGGATTTCTATTTATCTCATAAGCACTGTTTTACGTTTCAGAAACCACTTAGCGATTCTGAAATTGAGTCTCAGCTGTCACAGCTACTTTATTCATCGGAAGAAGAAGACCTTGATGATGAAGCAGTTGACTCTTTTGCCACCAGTAGTTACAATGTCGATTTCGACAAGCGTTTTGATGAGATTCAAGGTATTTCTGTCGAAGAATTACATTCTTTATTGGTGGGAGAATCAGATTTGTCTCTTATCCAAGATGAAACTTTTTTGAATTCACCAGTTCAACAGATTTCTAAGCCAATTCTTCCTCAAGTAGCTTCAACTTCACAAGATGCAATCACTGAAGTTCATGCAGGCCCTTCTCATGTGATTTCGGATGTTCCTATGCTACTTGATCAAACCCCTGGTGAAACAACCTCACTTGCTGCTGTAGCTGATGTCCAGGCAGACCACTCTTCCCCAGTACCAGTATTGGCAGAGCCTGATGAAAGCTCTAATGCAGAACCAACATCTTCTTTCTCTAGGGATAAATTCATTCAATTTCAAAATAAATCAAGAGATTGGTCTTTTGCAACTAATGATATTACTTGGCCTATTTTCGAGAAGCAAATGCAGATTAAAAAAAAATACAATAACAGAAGTCAACCACTGGATTATTTTCTTGACTTTTTCCCTGATGAGTTACTGGATATTATTGTTGAAAATACAAATATTTATGCAAGACACACACATTCAAAAGCTTGGACTGAAGTTACAAAAGAAGAAATAAAAGCATACTTTGGAGTGATCATACTAATGAGCATAAATCCATTGGCAGATATAAATACTTATTGGTCAACTGATGAGTTTTTCAGAAATCCTGTTATTTGCAAAGTAATGCCCTTAAAAAGATTTAAAAAAATAACACAAAATCTCCATATATCAAACATTTCCACAGAAGCTCCACGAAACTCACCAGATTATGATAAATTGGGTAAAATTAGACCTGCCATTTCAATCCTAAACAAAGTTTTTCAAGACAATGTTCAAGTGTCAGAATTTAATTCAATAGACGAAAGTATGATCAGGTTCAAGGGTCGTAGTCACATGAAGCAGTATATGCCCAAAAAACCCATAAAACGTGGGTACAAGTGTTGGGCAAGAGCAGATTCTCGTACAGGGTATTTATATGAATTTCAATTTTATACTGGTAAAGTTGTTGCTGGAACTGAAGAGAATTTAGGGGCCAGAGTCATAATGGATTTGTGTGAAAATCTGCCAAGACATACATTAGTGGCTTTTGACAATTTTTTTACCAGTTTGCCACTGATGGAACTTTTACATGAAAGAGGCATTTACTGTGTTGGAACACTAAGAATGAACCGTAAGGGCTTACCAGATTTGATAACAGGAAAAAATCAAACCCGCGAAGAAAAGAAAGAAACAGCTTTGAGACCTGGTGAGTTTATATATCAGTATAATACACCTATAGGAGTATTCAAATGGAAAGATACTAAGGATGTTCTTCTTGGAACTACTGCGTTTGATCCTCGAGCAGTTGAATTGATTGAGAGGAAACAGAAAGATGGTAGCAAGAAGAAAATATACTGTCCACTTTCGATTAAAAAATATACAGAGTTCATGGGTGGTGTTGATCATTTCGATCACTTTAGGGCATCATACCCGCTAGGACGAAAGTCGCGGAAGAATTGGCACAGACTTTTTTGGTTCTTGTTGGAGGCAGCAGTCATCAATTCTTATATTGTTTATATGGCGACACATTCAGAAAGGAGAAACACCCATAAAGAATTCCGGTTGCGATTGGGCAGAGGACTCATCAACAATTATTCGTCAAGAAAAATCCTCGCACCCATGTTCAAAAATAAAAAAGGAGGTGCCATTTCAGTACCAGACGAGATTAGAAATTCGGACGTAGGATCCCACATGCCCGAATTGTCCAAATTTAGAAGATGCAGAATGTGCAGCACACGGGAAAAGGAGCAACGCAGCAAATATATTTGTAAAGTTTGCAAGGTATCTTTGTGTGCTGCCCCTTGTTTTGAAATGTTCCACAAATAAAATAAAGATATTATCTTTCAATTTAGTGTTTTTATTTACTTCAATTATCTTAGTCTGACTAACTGTTCCTAATATGTAATGTAAGTATGAAATATATTTCCCACTAGTTGGGAAATAATTTCCCAGGAATCACCAAAGGTTACAATGTAATCGCTCAACAGGAATTATTTTCCCACATCGTTTCCTGAAAAACTGAAAACACGTAAAAAAATACTGATATGAAATCCTAAATCTGTATGCTTCACTAATAACATACTAGCTTTGAAACTTTTGCAAACATCCACAGTTTAGCCATGCCCTATTAAGGGTTAAAGCATCTGTATATGCTGATGTATAATTGCACTTGCTACATTTATAACGTTTTTCTGTTAGTATATGTCGTTTTAAATTACTCAAATGAGCCGTTTTAAAATCACACATTTCACATTCATATGGTTTTTCTCTTGTATGTGTTAATAAGTGAATTTTTATAGAATTTGCATATATTGATTTATAGTTACACATTTTGCATTTGAAAGGTTTTTCTCCTGAATGTATTAATTTGTGTTTTTTTAATGAACTTGAATATACTGATTTATAATCACACAAGTTGCACTCAAACGGTTTTTCTTCATTGTGATTACGAATATGTTTTCTTAAACCAATTGCATATTTAGATTTAAAATTGCACATTTTACATTCGTAATGTTTTTCTGTAGTATGCTTTAATTTATGACTTTTTAACGAAGATGAATATGCAGATTTGTAATCACACTTATCACATTCAAAAGGTTTTTCTCCAGTGTGTGTACGAATATGTACCTTTAAATTAAATGAATTTCTTGATTTGTAATTACATATTTTACATTTATATGGTTTCTTTCCTGTGTGTGTATATTTGTGTTTAGTTAAAGTACTTGAATCTCCAGTTTTATAATCACACAAATGTCACATTCAAATGGTTTTTCTCCAGTGTGTATACGAATATGTCGTCTTATACCACTTTGATTTGCTGATTTATAGTCACACATTTCACATTCATATGGTTTTTTATCAGAATGTGTGAATATATGTTTTCTTAATGTACCTTTTTGGGCTGATTTATAATCACATATATCACATTCATATGGTTTTTCTCCAGTATGTGTTCGTATATGTTGTTGTAAGGCACTTTCTGTACGCGCCGCTTTATAACCACACTTATGGCAATTATGATATTTCCTTTTAGTTTTCCGTACCTGTACTAGACTTCTCGTTTTAGATTTAGGTTTGTCTAAACAGATGGGGTCATCGGTCCTGTCCTCAGTATCCATTTAACATTTAGCAAAGAGAATTACACAAACTACTATAATATACGATATTACGTGAGAATACAATGCATTTGTGTATAACTATTGTAATCTTGGACATATTCAAAGAGTATTGTACTAAATTACTTTATAATTTGTGATTGTAAATATTGTAATGGGTACTTTTTCGCAACTCCTTGGCAACTCCTACCAAAGATTAACTCCTACGCAGTTAACGCAGTGACGTCACTAAGGAAGTAGAGATGTAAACCGGTTTTTCTAGATACCGATAAAACCGTTTTTTTTCACGAAAACCGGTTTTCACTTTCCGTATCTATTAACTACATACCACCTTTGGAGTTTTGGCGGGAACGTCTTAGTAACGTGTTTTTGCTTTGTTTTATTTTCCTAAACTTGTGTTATTTTGAACATTAATGCTATAAAAATGTAGTGTTTTATTCATTAAGTGTTCGATAAAGTGCGTGAGTGTGGGCAAGTGAAATAAAGCAGTACAACGTGTGATTTTACGTTATCGGCAAAACTCCATAGAAGCTTCTAGTAAAGTCGCCACCACTTTACTGAAGCAGGACTCAACTTATAAATTGACTGTATACGTAACTTAGATTGTGACTAGCCTATAACTTAGAAGAATATTTTTTAAGGAGTTTTGGCGGGATCGTCTTAGTAACGTGTTGTTGCTTTGTTTTATTTTCCTAAACTTGTGTTATTTTGAACATTAATGCTATAAAAATGTAGTGTTTTATTCATTAAGTGTTCGATAAAGTGCGTGAGTGTGGGCAAGTGAAATAAAGCAGTACAACGTGTGATTTTACGTTATCGGCAAAACTCCATAGAAGCTTCTAGTAAAGTCGCCACCACTTTACTGAAGCAGGACTCAACTTATAAATTGACTGTATACGTAACTTAGATTGTGACTAGTCTATAACTTAGAAGAATATTTTTTAAGGAGTTTTGGCGGGATCGTCTTAGTAACGTGTTGTTGCTTTGTTTTATTTTCCTAAACTTGTGTTATTTTGGACATTAATGCTATAAAAATGGTAGTGTTTTATTCATTAAGTGTTCGATAAAGTGCGTGAGTGTGGGCAAGTGAAATAAAGCAGTAAAACGTGTGATTTTACGTTATCGGCAAAACTCCATAGAAGCTTCTTTTAAAGTCGCCACCACTTTACTGAAGCACGACTCGACTTATAAATTGACTGTATACGTGACTTAGATTGTGACTAGCCTATAACTTAGAAGAATATTTTTTAAAGAGTTTTGGCGGGAACGTCTTAGTAACGTGTTGTTGCTTTGTTTTATTTTCCTAAACTTGTGTTATTTTGAACATTAATGCTATAAAAATGGTGGTGTTTTATTCATTAAGTGTTCGATCAAGTGCGTGAGTGTGGGCAAGTGAAATAAAATAGTGAAACGTGTCTTTTCACGTTGTCGGCAAAACTCCATAGAAGCTTCTAGTAAAGTCGCCACCATGTTACTGAAGCAGGACTCGACTTATAAATTGACTGTATACGTGACTTAGATTATGACTAGAACATTTACAACTTGTTTTATTCAAGAAACTTGAAAAAATCCTAATACTTGACACTGGCAAATGCTTTAATGCGGGTCCAATACAAATAATAATAATAATAATAGAGGCTCTCGCTTGATGGTTGGGTCAAGGGTCGAATGCAGAAGGCAGTTATCTTGGACACGGCACGCATTGTCAGGAGGTTCCTCACTCTGTAGCCTCCACCGCCAGCAGCTTGGGCCCTGCCCCGTTGCCGGTGGCAATCTAGGTGTAGGTTTTTATAATGTTTTTAATGTGATTTTATAAAAATATTGTAAAAATTTATACTTAAGAAAATAAATAAATACATGAATAATAATAATAAAAAAAAAAATAAAAAAAAAAAAAAAAAAACTTCACCGCTGACACAACGTTTCTTGCATTCATATTTCTATTTTTATTATATTTGGATATATTTTTAATCTATTTTGTGTGCAATTACAAGAAACAATGAAACTGTATATAAAAACTCCGGAAATAACCATTTATCACAGGATTTATTGTATTGCAAAAAATAGAAGAACACAGACAGAAACTATGACGTTTACTTGTCACAAATGTTTTGAAAGAAATACAAATATAATATGTTAACAAGATCCAGAGCGAGAAACAACAAGGAAGCGGATACTATAGACGCACGCCCAACACCACCACCCGCACCATCGCCACCGAGCTCGTCGTCGGGAGAGGAGTACCTCACACCCCGCGACGATTCCACTTCGAGCGATGGGAGCGAGCCGACGCCGCCGCCACGACGAACACCACCGAGACGGGGGCGTCCACCGCTGTCGGCATGCTTGGGGCCACGAGCGGGATCCGTCCCGCTACCTACGGCTCCCGCTGTCGACGGCAGAGTGCGACGTATGCGTTGGGATTGTAATATGAACGAAAACTGCATACGCGCGTACTACAGGGCTACAGACGGAGGAACCAATCTGACAGGGTACCGTGATAGAATGCTGCCTTTGTTTCAGACCCTTGTACCGACTGTCACCGTGTCCGCCCAATGACTATCGGATCAAGTGCGAGCTATCCACCGACTCAAGTTGCTGGATCAGTCTGTACTTGATCGGCTTCGCCTGGAAATGATTTCTGCTCGTCCATCCCCCGTGCCGACGCGGGACCTGCCGCCTGTCGCGTCGTCTGCCCCGACATTGGCCTCAGGGTCGACCTCGGTGGTGACACCTGCGATGCCGGCTGATCCCGCAGCCGACGAGGAGGAAGTTACGAGTAGTGTTTCTAACCAGGTGAGTGAGCAACTGAGGAGCACTTTGGAAGAAGTGATTTCCCAGTATAGATTCGCACCAGACTCTAGGCCACGTTTACCACGTTTGCCTACCCATAGACAAAACCTAGCATTGATTGAAACCTAGCCTTGAATGAATTGTTAGTTTCGTATATACAAACTAGTAGAGATTTAGTTGATACTCACTCGATCTTATACTGCGGTGCCATTGCGGTGTGTCGAGTCACACGTGTTAAATTTCCGGACATTAGCCGTGCACCGCGACGCACCGGAGATGTACCCGCGTGGCAAGTGAGGATCGAGTGGCGTATTAACACATTCAGGACTCTTATTGCGAAGCTGATCTGCTTCAGCCGGGGGAATACTCGCCCCCGAGTAATGCGTTTCGTGTCTCAGGCATTTGCCGGGACTGGTATCAGACCCTAGCACTACCTAGCCAATGTCACGGAACGCATTAACTATCTGAAACAGAAAGTCTATGCATGGGCGAACCGAATACGACGCTACAGAGAGCGTGTGGATAGATACTGGCAGAATCGTCTCTTTCAAAGTGACCAAAGAAAGGTGTACCGCGGCTGGGAGGGAACCGAACAACATATGAGCGACGGACAGCTACCCGATTCTAGCGCCATGACTAGTTTCTGGCGTGGTATCTGGTCGATGCCCGTCGAGCATACGGAAGACGAGTGGATTAGGACAGTCGAGCGTGAGTGTGATGATATCGAGCCCATGGGGTCTATTTCAATAGACCCCGTAGACGTCAGTTATGCGATCCGTACGACCGTAGACTATAAGAAGGCCTATGATTCGGTGCCTCACTCATGGCTTGAGAGGATCTTAGAGTTGTGTAAAATTGATGCAACTTTGAGATCCTTCTTAGCCACATGTATGAGGCAATGGACCACAGTCCTTCGTCAACCAGGCGGTAGAGATGGCTCCTTTACACCGCAGGACTTGATAAGGATTGACCGTGGCATTTTCCAGGGTGACAGTTTGAGTTCATTGTGGTTTTGCCTGGCACTGAACCCTCTCAGTATTCTGCTGAAGGATTCAGGTCTAGGCTATCGGCTTCGTAGGGGGGGGTGAAGTTATTTCTCACCTGTTGTACATGGATGACCTCAAACTTTTTGCACCGAAACGACAAGACTTAATGACGTTGTTAGAAACAACAGAGGTTTTTAGCAATGCCATTAAGATGGAGTTTGGTGTAGACAAGTGTGCGGTTGTTCAGGTAGAGCGAGGGAAAGTTGTAAATTCTCCAAATTTGCAACTTTCTGGGACAATGACTCTCAGGTCCCTTTCAGAGGCCGAGACCTACAAATACCTTGGAATGTCAGAGTCGTTGGGTATTGCGGTAGAGGATATTAAAAAATCGGTGAAGGAGCGTTTCTTTTGCCGCCTGTCAAAAGTTCTTAACAGTCTTTTGTCTGGCGGCAATAAGTCGCGCGCCTTCAACGGTTGGGTGATGCCTCTATTGTCATACTCCTTTGGCATACTAAGGTGGACTCAAACTGAGCTGGACGCCCTGGATAGAAGGGTCCGTCAGCAACTGACATTACATCGCATGTTACACCCACGTTCGTCTGTTATGAGACTGTACGTTCCGCGGAAGTGGGGGGGTCGTGGCTTTTTAAATGCCAAGAACCTTCACAACCGTGAGGTGTGCAGTCTCAGGGATTATTTCCGCAACAACGAATGTGGGATGCATTGCGATGTAATGGCAGTTGACAAGGGCCTGACGCCTCTCTCCTTGGCAAAAGAGAACTGGCGCAAACCAACGGTGCTCAGTATGGAAGATCGTAGGGAAGTATGGAAGAGCAAGGAGCTACACGGGAGGTTCTACCGGGCCTTAACAGGACCCGATGTAAACCTTCTTGCGTCGGTGAACTGGTTACGCTTCGGTGACCTCTTTGGTGAAACTGAAGGATTTGCTTGTGCGATTGCAGATGAAGTTATCAAGACGAACAACTATCGGAAATATATCATGAAAGACGATACGGTCGACATTTGTCGGGCATGCCACCGTCCTGGAGAGTCTCTCCGACATATTATTTCCGGTTGTTCGCATCTTGCTAACGGCGAGTATTTGCACAGGCACAATCAAGTAGCCAGGATCATCCACCAGCAACTTGCTCTTCAATACGGCCTTGTTGAGTCCGAGGTGCCATACTACCAGTACGCACCAGCGCCGGTTCTTGAGAATGGCCGTGCTTTGCTCTATTGGGACCGTTCTATTATCACAGATAGGACTATTGTTGCCAATAAGCCTGATATTGTGATCGTAGATCGTTCCCAGCGCCGGGCAGTGCTCGTCGATGTCACCATCCCACATGATGAGAATCTCGTGAAGGCTGAGAAGGACAAGCTCAGCAAGTACCTTGACTTGGCTCACGAGATTACCGCCATGTGGGATGTTGATTCGACGATCATTGTTCCGATAGTCGTATCGGTAAACGGTTTAATTGCGAAGAGCCTTGACCAACATCTCAAGAAGCTCTCGCTTGATAGTTGGATCAAGGGTCGGATACAAAAGGCAGTCATCCTAGACACGGCGCGCATTGTCAGGAGATTCCTCAGCTTGTAGCCCTTACCGTCGACAGCTTAAGCCTTGCCCCGCTGCCGGCGGCACACTAGTTTTAAGTTTTTTACAATATTTATGTTATTTTTATATGTTTATATTTGTATTGTAAAAAATTTAAAATTAAGAATCGTAATAAATAAATGTGAATAATAATAATTTTTAAACTCAACGAACAGCAAATGTGCAAATAGCACAGTGCACATCAAGAAAAAATAAAGATTAATCTAAGGCTTTTAACGACATTGCTGACTTGTGCCGGCAACTTCAATACCATCTGAGAGAATATTCTCCACGTCCGGGTACATCCTCTCCTCAAGAAGAAGCCGGCTGCTAGATGATGCTGTCGACTAGTTTTGTTTCTTACATCAAAACGCAGACCTTATACATTTTTAAAAAACCGGACAAGTGCGAGTCAGACTCGCCTATCGAGGGTTCCGTACAAACTTACTACTTTTATCTACCTACTGATAAAAGGACATTTAAGTGAACAAGGAAAGGAAGGTTTTCTTCTTCTTCCTTTTTGAATTGGACCCCGCGATTAGCGATTTGCCAGCGTCAAGTATTGAAATATTTACAAGTTTCTTGAATAATACAAGTTATATAGTGTTCTAGTCTCAGTCTAAGTCACGTAAACAGTCATTTTAAAATTTAAGTCTTGCCTCAGTAAAGTGATGACAACTTTACTAGAAGCTTCTATGGAGTTTGGACGACAACGCAAAATCACACGTTTCACTGCTTTATTTCACTTGCCCACACTCACTCACTTAATGACACCACAATTTATATCGCATTAATGTTCAAAATAACACAAGCTTGGTAGGTACTAATCTATTGTTTTATAATTTCAGTGTAACAACAGGCACATTTCTAGCTACTTTGAAATAAGACGGAGTTAAAAAATAGATTATATTTAGAAGAGCATTATTTTTGTTTCGATCTTAAAATATTAAATAGTTTGTAGCAAAAAAAAATACCGTATGACTTTAGTTTTGAACCGATCGAGTTGAGACTTTATATTTTTTCGAAAATAGGTCTTATCCTAGTTAAGCTTCGTGTAAAGTATTTCGCGTCGAATCCTAATACTTTCCGAGAAAAAAAACCGGAAAATTTCCTTACAAAATAACTCACAACTTTGACGAGTTTCACTATGCTCCGTTTCATCCACTGCGCATATAGATTAAATATGGGAGTTCGGAAAACAGCGAGAAATTCTGAATTTTTCGCAACATTTACTATACGTCTAACTGTAGTCTCAGAAGTTTTAGTTGCTTCCGCAGCCCGTTTGATGTATTGCTTTAAATTACTACCTGTTTCTCGTTCAGCAGCTTTCTGCATAAAACAATAAACACCATAAATAATTTTTCTTTCCTTCCTATGTAAAATCATCGTCGTGCAAAGTAAGTTGTGTGTGCGACTGTACTTTGAGAGCAAACGAAGCAAAATCCCAGCGCGGGAAGCGAGGATCGAGTGACGAACCAATAGCGTGCGGTCGGCTGAGCGTTCCCCCGTCGCCAAGTTCAAGGTCAGCGTTCGTTTTAGGTGACGGGAACTATATTTGGTGTACGAAACAAATGAATACTTGGCTGTTTTGTTTTACATAATTAGCTTTATTTTTCTCTATGAGGCTGACAACACTTTTTTCCCGCTTTTATGAAAGTAGTTGCTGCCGTTTTATTTCATTACCCTAAACTTATTTTAAATTGGATTTGGACCCGCTTAAAGCATTTGCCTGTGTCAAGTATTAAGATTTCTTCAAGTTTCTTGAATAAAACAAATTATCCTAAACTTGTGTTACTTTGAACTTTATTGCTATAAAAATAGTGGCGTTTTATTCACTATGCTCTGTTTTTTAATATTAGATTTGGACCCGCTTAAAGCATTTGCAGTGTCAAGTATTAAGAATTAAGAATTCTTCAAGTTTCTTGAATTTGCAAAACTCAATTTGAGTTTTGGCGGAAACGTTATCGAACATGTTGTTGCTGCGTTTTATTTTTCCTAAGCTTGTGTTATTTTTAATATTAATGCGATAAAAATGGTGGTATTTTATTCATTAAGCGTTCGATCAAGTGCGTGAGTGTCGCCAAGTGAAATGAAGTATTGAAACGTGTTATTTTACATTGTCGGCAAAACTCCATAAAAGCTTCCAGTAAAGTCGCCACTACTTTACTTAAGCAAGACTCGAATTTAAAAATGACTGTATACCTGACTAAGATTGTGACTAGAACATTTATAACTTGTTTTAATCAAAAAACTTGAAGAAATCTTAATACTTGACACTAGCAAATGCTTTAAGTGGGCCCAAATCTAATAATAAAAAAAGAAACCCAATTGACAGTTAGTGTTGCCACTGTAGTGATTGAGTTCTATATTCGGCTATACAGACAGTTAAATTGTATATTGGCATTCCCACCCGTCTCATACATTCCGCAATAGATAAAAACTTGAAATAGAGTTTGTTTGGATAAAGAACTATCGTGGCAAAAAATAGGAACTAACGTTTTGATTTCACAAAAGAATGTCATAAGAACAGTAGAGCCTTCGTTCTGGAACAAAATAACGAATTAAGGACAGCAGTGCATTAGCTCTCTTACTGAACATACTATTTATGTATATTCATAATGGATATAGTCTTTTCAATTTGATATAATTATTATTATTCATACATATTTTCTCTATTAAAAATCCCACACTTATATTGAATTATATAATTACATTGATAACAGCGAGAATTCTGATTTAACTAGATATGTTTTGCCATGACCGAAATCTCATTGATTCTCAAATTTTTCGATCTAGTTAGCTAGTTGGAAATTATTAAGATGGCAATATTATGGCTGGTCCAATCCATGGACGGAATAGAAAAATACATTAAATTTAATTGTACTCTTTGATTGTACTGACTGTACTTTGTTGTTTTGTTATTGTTTTGATGTGCGTCACTTTGGATATTTTTATTTAAATACATAGTAGCGTAATTACTGCAAAATTAGTTCGTACGGATTCATGAAACTTTTATTTACCTACTCAAACTGTTAAGTTAAGGTATTGTATTACTGAACTTGCGATGTCGGCAGATTTGTAACAGATGTCAACAAAAACAGTCTGAGATGTTGCCTGTAGTTCTGTACAATAATATGGAAGGGGGCACGAATAGTAATCATAATTCTAACTTTGGACACTTATACGATGAGAACGTGATATTGAATTGTGTTAGGACGCGTAAAAAAGTGTCGGAGCTTCCAAATTGTCCAGTTTGTAGTTGTACAATAAGACAAGGTGAATTAGAGACACATTTGAATTTGGAGCTCGAAAGGTTACAGAAAATATCTAGTTCTAGTGGCAAAAGAAAATTAAGTGTGAATAGTTCTTCTAATTTAGCTGTTCCGGGCTCTAGCACAAGCTTGTTGGATGAGCCTGACGACCAAGAGGTGGATGTGACCGGTTGTCCAGGAAGCGATGTTTACCAGGTCTGTTTCATCAATATTAATTATCTGTAATCTTTTTAAATAACTTCAGAGCGCGCTCCGCACTTTCTTTCATTTTCTTACAGGAGTCTATAACTTTGGAATAAAAACTACCTCTGTAAGCTAGGCCAGGATTCTTAACAAGCACCCATCTTCATACCAAATTTCACTCACATAAGAACATAATAAAGTAATACATAAATGCCATTTTGTCTAACAAACTTAGTCAGATGTATATTTTATCTAAAACTGTTTTATCGTTTGTAATTTTTCTTTGTAGCTTGTTATTTTATTAATTGATATGACAGAGATGGAGATATGGTTTCTTAAGAAGTATGTTTATTAAAAGAAAAGCAAAATACCCTACTGTATGTAGAAAAGCAGTTTTTGCTGTTTAACTTACGATTTCAATCTCGAATCTTAATACGTTGTTGAGTTTATGTTCTTTTATGAAAAAGTATGCATATAATCGCTGTAAAAGGTTATAAATGCGCATTATTTAAGATAATTCTAAAAAACACTTGTTTATTATGAAATAGTTGTTAGAGGTTACGAAAAAAGGTTTTTTAGGGTTCTGTACCTCAATAGGGAAAAACGGAAACCTTAAAGGATCACTTTGTTGTCTGTCTGTCCGTGCGTCCGGGTGTCAAGACCTTTATCTCGGGAACGGGTGAAGGTATCGAGATGAATTTTAAACCATATATCCATACTATCTTGCTGCAAAAAGAAAAATAAAGTTTCTAAATTTTCATTAAAAAATTGCAGCCGAATATATTGTAAAAAATGCACATTTCGACACTCACAAGGGAATCAAAACCTATGGGGTACTTCCCGTTGATCTAGAACAATGAAATTTGGCAATAAGCTTTGTGTTAGAGTACATATATAGGAAAAAAAACGAAAACTGGACATTTTAAATTTAATCACAAAAAAATAGTTTCTTAATGCAAGGAATGAAGGTCCAAATTTTAAAGTGAATTAACCATATTGTGTGGGGTATCATATGAAAGAGCTTGAGTAGCATAAGTTAAGCTAAGCATAAGGTTTTAAAATATTTTAACGATGTATATTTTTCAGTTTATGAAGGAAAATATAAAAAAAAAAATATGATTTCCCCCTTTTATCTACTAGTTTGTACGGAACCCTCGGTGGGCGACTCTGACTCGCACTTGTCCGGTTTTTTATTTTTGCAAGAGATGTATCATTATTACAAAAAGTTACAAAAAATATAGCCCATGACACTTTGGAAGCGAAGACGAATCTAATGACACCTCACACATCAAAATCGGTCAAGCTGTTCAGGTTGTAGGCTGTCATATAGAAACACACATACATAGACTCGAAAAATATTACCCTCCTACTTACGCAGTCGAGTCGGTTTTATATGCGTGTTTGTAGTATGCGCGGGCGAAGGAATGTCAGACAGGCAGACGAAACTGTAAGGATTCCTTATTTACAATGGGTCTCTAAAAACAATGTTATTATTAACTGTCTTGAATTTGTTTGGGATACGAGGGATAAGAGATATAAGATAAGAGTTCATGGGTCAGAAACACAAGCAACAAACATCATTAATCCCAATAATGAGAACCACCTACATATATATGGCTGGTATGTTATAGCTAAGCACACCTATACCTACTCAATCTTCTCCTTGTAGTACTTAGATCTGAATCAGCTTTAAACAAAATTAAAAAAGGTATCAGTAATTTTATCTGTGAAATTAGTTTCTACCCCTGACATGAGTCTAATAATGGCATTATTCTATCAGTATATTTTACTGATTTTAAAACCCATCACAATAATGGATGTTTTCCAAGAAATTATAGAAAATAAAGATGTCTGATTTAGTTTGTCATTATTGTTTTTCTAGCGAGTGCACAGTAACCGGATGCGCCGGTTGCGCGCGCGCCGGCGCAGCCCCCCGCCCCCGCCTGCCGAGGGGGAATGTCCCGTATGCAACGCAACGCTGCCAGTGTCCCGTTTGCAACGACATGCGTTGCGTTGTCTCAAGAGGACTGGGGCCAGTATGGACGAGGATATCCCTGACACTAGCTCTGAAGAAGGCAGTATTGATGTGGAGGTTAGTAATGCTTACGGGTTTCTCTCATTAAGCCTTTTTATGTATAAATACTGTAATGTATTCTATAATAATTATATGCACACACCCAAGTCTTAAACAATAAGGGCCTTACTGAGAAACGGTCAGAAACGTTATTAAAATTTAAACAATGCTTAATATATTTTGACAACTTTTGACTTACATAACAACACTTGCGGAAAGAAGATAGAAAATTGAGATGTTTAATCAATATAAGTATTTTTTTTTAAGTTTAAGTTCAATATAAGTAAGGCCGTAAGTGGGTACGCACTACGCAAGTCGGGTGGTTAGACTGCTTAATAAACAGTATAAATATTTAGTCTATGTACATTTTATGGCATTATTACTTATTTTTTTTATCAGCCCTGTTTGTACAAACTGTCCCACTGCTGGGAACTGGCCATCTTCTCATTGTGAGAAGGGTTAGGCCATAAGCAGCGATCAGACGACACGATTCATCGTGCCCTAAGTCTTTAAGTCCCGATGGATTGGGTGGTATGATCGCTGTTAGGCTGTTAGTGTCCCTAAATCGGGCGATCGAGAGGGCCCGACCGCCCTAAGTCCCTAAGTCCCGATGAATCGTGCCGTCTGATCGCGGTTAGGGCGCTCAGTGGCCGCGCGGCGTTCGACGTGAAAGGACATCTGAAGTGAAAATGGCTACGCAACGCGAAAGAGATAATTCTCAACGTACTGGACGTTTATAAAGACTTACCATATTTGTGGAATAAAACCCACCCGGACTATAAAAACAATTTATTTCTCAAGAGTAAATATTCCTTCACCCAACATCTTCTTTTCTTCTTTTTTTTTACTACACCCGCTGTTGCTGCGAGAGCGATTCCAAGTTTCTGATACTTTGAAAGCGTAGGCGCCATCCTCACTGCTCGACGTCCGGCTGCCAAGTGAGTTAGGGTGGCGATATCGTGTAGTGTGATCAGAATGCCCAATCTATCGAACCCTGCTCATCGGCCCGATGAATCGTGTCGTCTGATCGCTGCTATAGTCTGCCACGCTGGCCAAGTGCGGGTTGGCAGACTTCACACATCTTCAAGATCATTGAGAACTCTCAGACATGTAGGTTTCCTCACGATGTTTTCCTTCACCGTTTGAAGCTGGCGGCAATCAACAATAGGCACATAACTTCGAAAAGACAGAGGTGCGTGCCGTGGGATTCGAACCCAGGACCTGCGGATCGCAAGTCAGACGGTCTCACCACTAGGCTGCCGGAAACTTATTACTTATGTGTATCTTAAATAATATTATAAAAGTGAAAATAACTGTCTGTCTCTGTATGTTTGTTATATTTTCACAACCAAACAGCTGAACCGATTGTTATGAAATTTGGTAAGAGAAAGGTGAGAACATGGAGATGGATGTAGCCTATAATTATATAGTTCATTTCATTTCATTTCATTTATTTATTTAGCCATAGGAACTCAAGGAACACTTAGCAACGTCATGTTACAGATATTTTACATTAAGGTAAATCAAATATACATTATCAAATCAAATGCGGCTGTATAGGGGCCTTGTCACATTAGAAATCAAATAAAAATATAAAATAATAAAAGATTGTTATAATGATCACCGATGTTCGTAATGATCACGGATTTTCATCGCGCGGTTGAAACCGCGGCGCACAGCTAGTTTAGAACAAAACTGGTTGCCGGTTCGAATCGGGTAATGATGAAAAACGACTGCGATGATGGTGGAAACTATCGAACAATATTTTTCGCTTTAACCAATCAAGCGTGTGTTACAGGTGGCGCCACTAACGTTAAATTGACGATCTTGATGTTGAAATATAGACTATGACGTCTGTCTCCAGATTCCCAGCTATCAAAAATTTCATATCAATCGATTCAGCTGTTTAGTCATGAAAATGTAACCAATATGTTTGTTTTCTTATTAGGGTGAGCATCAAGAGTTTTCTTTGAGCCCCTCGATTAATGACTTGAGCAAATAGAATATTACATCAATTTTATAAACTTCCTAATATTAAAAGCGAAAGTAACTGCCTGTCGTCCGTCTCTCTTTCTGTTTGTTATCTATTCACAGATAAATGGCTGAACCAACCATTATGAAATTTGGAACAGAGATTCTTTAGGATCTAGAAAAGGACATAGGCTATATTTTATCATCATCATCAACACTGCTGCGCGGCGCAGCTAGCTTAGATATATTTTTAGGGTTCCGTAACCGAAGGATAAAACGGGACCCTATTACTTAGACTCCGCTGTCTGTCTGTCCGTCTGTCACCCACCAGACTGTATCTCATGAACCATGATAGACAGTTGAAATTTTCACAGATGATGTATTTCTGTTGAGTTGAAAATGACTGTTTACGTGACTAGAACACTAATATAACTTGTACTATTCAAGAAACTTGAAGATATCTCAATACATGACACAGGAAAATCGATAATCGCGTGGTCCAATATAAAAAAGAAGATCTCGAGAGATGTTGATGGTTGCAGAACGACGAGCCCCGAGAAGAAGGCGCGGGCGGCTCGGGCTTTGGCGCGGAGTACCAGTGGTGCGGCGAGTGGCGGGTGCGCGCCACCGCGCTGCAGCCGGACACGGCGCGCGCTGGCACCTGCGTGCGCCGCGCCTCGCACGACCAAGCACTCGTACGTACCTACTGCAAGAAAGGACAAAATCTTGTCTCACAACTGTCGGCCTTATCGAAAAACGTTATTTTGATCAATATCTCAAAAATCTGTCTTCTTTCCACAAGTGTCATTATGTGTCAGTGAGAAGTTGACAAAATATGTGAAGCATTGCTCAAATTTGAGTAAGGTTTTGTTCTGTCTTTGTCTTTAAAATTTCATTACATACATACACACCCAATCTCATAATATTGTGTGTATGTACTTTGCGGTTGTAGTGTATCATCATCTCAGCCACAAGAAGTCCACTGCTGGACATAGGCCTCCCCCATAGATTTCCAAAAAGACCGGTTGGAAGCGGCCTGCATCCAGTGTCTTCTTGCCACTTGTATGATACTGTCAACCTTGTGGCTGGTCTTCCTACGCTGCGCTTGCCAGTTTGTGGTTTCCATTCGGGAACTTTTCCCCATCGGCTATCAGTCCGCTGTGCTATATTGGTGACTTTTGTACGTCTACGGATCTCTTCGTTTCTGATACGATTTTGCAGAGAGACCCTGAACATAGCTGTCTCCATAGCTTGTTGCGTAACTTTGAGCTTCCTTATAAGGCCCATGGACTTCTTAATCACTTGTCGCAGCGTGTAGATGTGATCTATGGTACTATAGCTTTTTCGGAAACCGGCTTGTTCGGGAGGCTGGAAGTCATCAAACCTGCGTTAGTGTATGGGGAGAACATATTTAAATATTACATAGATTGGTATGAGGTAATATTGAATCACGGAACCCTGTTCCTGAGAGTGCAGCTTGCACAAGTCCAGTTATATATGTGTTCTTGTTGAGGTGGTGGACGGCGACGAGGACACGGAACTTTACGGCCCTCCACAGTACTCCCCGTCCAGGGTAGCAGCCGATGTGAGTACCGTCATACACAGATCACTTAATATAATACTTATTACATGACTGTGTAAGAGGAGAAATATGTTTTTCTAGTGTGTTTGTATAATATGTATTTATGTTTTTATATGATCGCCTACAGCCTAAACGGCTTGACTGAATTTGATGTACGTGGTGTCGTTAGATTGGTCTTCATTCCCTGAGTGTCATAGAATATTTTTTTGTAATAATAATATTACGACTACGAAATATATTTGTTTTGTCGTAACCTCTATGAAATTTTTAATAATAAATGAGTGATTTTACTGGGATAATCCTAAAATTATTTTACAGTCATACAATATATGTATTGAGCATACTTTGTCACAAAAAACGGATACTCAACAGCATATCAAATGTAATCAAACCGTAAGTTAAGACTGCAAAACCGGTTTTCTGCAGTCGGGTATTTTGTTTTTAATTTAATATAGATACTTGATCTTACAAGAATACATTTAATCTGTGAAACTGATAGTAATGTCGCGGATTGTATGTATGATCAATTATATATGTTTTATGTATGCATCATCCGCGAATCTGAAATATGCACACCTGCTGTTAAACACATGACTTCAGAGTTGATTACATGTTCCCGAATATAATTGCTGATAATTTCACCATGACTGAGCCGACTGATATATAAGCGGGGTCTGGTTCCCCGCTCCAGGATATTGGGGGTTTCCCCCCAAGTGGCCTCCAACCTCCCCTTATAGCCACCCCACGCCTCGCACTGAGCTGTTTCTGCTGATACTGAGACTGATACCGATGTGGACTGTTTCCACGGATACCATGAATGATGCTGAGGTGGACTGTTTCCACGTATACCATGAATGATGCTGAGGTGGACTGTTTCCACGGATACCATGAATGATGCTGAGGTGGACTGTTTCCGCGGATACCACGAATGATGCTGAGGTGGACTGTTTCCACGGATACCACGAATGATGCTGAGGTGGACTGTTTCCACGGATACCATGAATGATGCTGAGGTGGACTGTTTCCACCGATACCACGAATGATGCTGAGGTGGACTGTTTCCACGGATACCACAAATGATGCTGAGACGGACTGTTTCCACGGATACCACGAATGATCTGAGGTGGACTGATCAACACATATAAAATAACATCTTTATAACTTGTATCTGCGTGCTCAGTTAATATGATTCAGAACGACTCACTGTTATTGTTGACTCGTGAGACTCACCACATCACCACACTTTTGTATCGTTCCCGGAAGACTGTCGCGCGGCCGCGCGATACATCCTTTTCAAGTCCCTCTGATTGGTGCGCCCCCGCACCCATGTTTTAGGGCTACGATTGGTTATTACTATACTGCGTGGGTAATGACGTAAATAGTCTACCATTGGTTAATCACTACGAGATATCCCACAGATAACTCAATATCCACAGACTAGTTTACTTCTTCGCGATTTGTTCTGATAGTCAAACTGATGTATAATTTATAACCCATAACTACAATTCGCGACAAGTAATTTGGGAGTAAAAGTTGCTAATATATAATTGATTTTCAGTGTGAGCCAAGTGTAGACGAGCCTAACTCAGAACAGGGGAGCACTGAACAGAATGGAACAGAACAGAACAAAATAGAAGATATGCCGCCAGTAAGCTTTCCTCACAAACACAACGGGCTGGTGGAGGCCAGCGCAGAGGTGGGTTCACATCCTCTACCTTACACTCTACGGCTGCGTGTTTACTGAAGCGAAGCGAAGTTTAGTGGGCGTGGATTGACCAATCAATCAAGATGCTCAAAAATTATCAAGCGAAGGTTTTGATTATTGTGATTCGTTTAATTCATGCACTGCTAAGCTCTGCTTTGCTTCACTGGAAATGCCTAACCTAGTTAGCGGGCACCGGCGAAAGTTATAGCATATTTTTTTAAAATTTTGTAATACATAACATAAAATCACCTTATTGACCGGTTGGAAGCGGCCTGCATCCAGCGTCTTCCTGCCACTTGTATGATACTATCCACCTTGTGGCTGGTCTTCCTATGCTGCACTTGCCGGTTCATGGTTTCCATTCGAGAACATAATCCTCTTCATAGCTTGTTGCGTGACTTTGAACTTCCTTATAAGGCCTATAGTAAGTGACCATGTTTCAGTGCCATATGTCATCACACGTTTATTTATTTTTCAGACAAGAATACAAGCGTTAAAGGCGAAAATAAAAGAACTGGAGAAGAAACACAACGGAGCATCCGAGGTGAGATCCAATATCACAAACTTTATTTGTACTTTACGAACACTGTTTAGACATTTGAAAATAGTTTTAGGACAACCTCACTGGTTCCATCGCGCTGTGAATTAAATAAATAATATTGGCGGATCACACCACACAACACCATCTAGCCCAAACTAAGCAAAGCTCGTACTACGTAAATACTTTTTTTTAAATACATATTTATGATACATAAGACACACAACAAACATATGGATGTTTCGCACAAACGTTTGCCCTAGGTGGGGATCGAACCCATGACCTAAGCTCAGAAGGCACACTTCCAACTGAGCTGTGAGACTAGTCAAGTTGCATGCTTGCGTGTGTAACAGTGTGTCGTATTGTTTCAGTCCAAGTGTCTGATCTGCCTCGGGCCGCACGTCTCACCCGCCGTCTCCATACAGTGCTGGCATGTCTACTGCGAGGTAATTAACATGATAATACCATCATGCAACTTTAAAACATTTCTAAAAACTGAAATAAGCCAACTACCCTTGGGATCGTTCGGCTAAATATCAATTCGAGGGTTCGAATCCACCAACGAGAGCCAAGATATTCATTAGAAACTACATATCTACTAATCTGGGTGTCTTTAAATTGCGAATGAATCTGTTGATTATAGCCAAATGCGTTCCATCGTAGACCGTAATTGTCGCTTATCATCAGGCGGGTTGGTGGTTAAGCTCAAGCTTGTCTATAAATATAAAATAATTCATTCGGCACGCATCTGCTGCCCTAGCACAAGATAGATGAACCGTTTTTATCCACGTTAAGTTAGTTGTCAATGTCAATTGTCAATACATACTTTGTTTCCTTTGAAAGGTGTATAAAATGGTAGACTATTCGTTTATGTTCCATACTAGCCCTGCTCTACCATAGAATCAAATTACTGGTTACTGAACTATTGAAGATATATTGATTCTTATTGCGGCTTTAACAGAGTTTAGTGATAGTGATTAGTATTGAATGATGATGATGAAATATAGCCTATGTCTGTCGCCAGGCTCTAAGTTATCAATGTACCAAATTTATATGGTCATAAGGTTGTTGTATGGTTAGAATACAGACGTGTTTAAACTCCTTTTGTTAAAGTCGATTAGAAAATACAAATTAAGCGCTTCACACACAGAATTCGAGGCTCTAATTTGCTGCAGACTCAATATAATAATATCACATTCGTTGTTAGTAGAATATACAAGTAACATGGTCTTATTCACAGGTATGCTGGCTACAATCCCTGCGCGCGAAGAAAATATGCCCTCAATGCAACCTCATCACCACGGCACAGCATCTACGAAGGATATACATGTAGACGCGTACGTGTGAGCGTAGTGCTGCCGTCTTCGACTAGACGAGACTATCAAAATTTATTTCTATACTTTCGCTTCTCCCCGCTTGACCGGCAATCTCTTAAATCCTCATCAGTTTGTTGCGACGTCACTTTGTTGTATTTTTTTTTACCTTTTCTTAAGAGAATCGTTGTCGAGTAATCAGACATAATAATAAATAAAATAAATGTAAAATTCTGTTAGCAAATTACGCGTTTTTTCATATAATTAGAAGACTGTTTTATACCCTTAAATATAATGCGATTTCGATAAGTTTTTTTTTTTAATGATTGGAACCATACATGGCTATGTGTTCTCAGGTTTGATTTTATTCTAAATGTATACTTACTAGAGACAGACAATTATTATAGATAGATAGATAAACTCTTTATTGTTTACACCTTAACTTTATTTTTTTATAACCTTTTTATTATAACCTTTATTTTTGGAAAGTAGCCTAGAACGACACCAATGTACTCTAATGTATTAACCAAAATATTGTTACTTTCTGTTGTTTGTGCTATGAAATAAATAAATAAAATAACTAAAACACAAATTACACAGAGAAAAGGGCTTAAATGCTAGTGAAACAACAGGCGGCCTTATCGCTAATAGAATCCTTATTGCATTTATGATTTTAATAAAATAACAAATATGTATAATAAAAGAAAAACAAAATACCCGACGAATGCAGAAAAGCAGTTTTTTAGTTTAACTTACGATTTCGTTACGCTCGATACGCAGTTGAGTGTACGTTTTTTGTGAAAAAATATGCATAAAATCTCTGTAAAAGATTATAAATGTGCATTCTTTAGAATAATTCTAGTAAAATCACTTGTTTATTACGAAATACTTCGTTAAAGGTTACGAAAACACGCATTTTTTATTTTTGCAAGAGATGTAGTATTTTTATTATTACAAATAAATATACACTCTTGAAGCTAAGACGAATTTAATGACACCTCGCAAATTAAAATCTGTTATGCCATTTAGGTTGTAAACTGTCATATAGAAACATACATACCCACATATATACATACTTACATACACTCGAAAAACCCTCCTTACGCAGTCGGGTAAAAAAGAATCGTCGAAATAGTTTAATGTTTAGGGATAGAAAACAGTTTTCGCCTAGTATGGGAGATAGTGCGACAACAGTAGGGCATAACGTACTGGCGATTATTGCCGTGACAAATATGCTCGTCTACTCAATAACCAAAGACCATGAGTTTTTTTTTTCGCTGCGCTCACATCGTCCTAGTGCGATCCTAGTTTATAAAATAACAATGGTTTTATGTCACTCTTTTCTCGACATTGCTAATAATTCATAATTTTGTGCCCATTTGATGTCTTCTATTATTTTCCTCATAGTGGAGATATTAGGCTCGCGCGGTTGCCGTATTTGCAATTTTCAAGTGACATCTACCCTTTTCTATATTATGAATTCGAAGTTTTTTTTGCGCCCAAATATTGCTCATGTCCGTGACATTCGAACAAGACTTAGCATAAATAATTAGTCGGGAGTAGTGCAGCTTTCGATTTAGTGAAGAGATTTCCATTTATTTCGATTTTGTAATTAGGTAGATGTATTAAAAATGAATAAGACTTTTATGATATAAGTAGGAATTAAAAATTAAAATTGTATTTAAAAATTGCATTATATACTGTATACTATAGAAGCACAGGTTACATGGTTTGTGTCATTATCATACTGGCTCTGAAGAAGTTTGTTAATCGCATGTAATACATATGTCCATACAAAAAGTAGAATAATGTTTTTTACCCATAATAATTTCGGTTATATTTTTCAAGTGGTTTGGAATCGTGTAATTTTTTTTTTTTATTAATGGGGCAGAAACATTTTCTCCCGATGTAAGGTAAAATGCGTGATATATACACGCTCCTGGTGTCGTAGCCCCATCGCTACAAATAATAATCTCCTTGTCCACTTGTTACAGCAAATACACACACATTGCACAAATGTATCCAAATAATAATAGTTTAAAAAACTTAAAAAAACGTTTTTTTATTTTTTTTATACATTATAGATCTACGATTGACCACCAACTCGCCTGATGTTAAGCGACGGTGTGGCCGAGGATAAAGAAATACAAATAATCTAATGTATTGTCATCGGTCCTCGATAAGTCTACAAAGTATGAATGAAATCTGACCATTTTAAGTGGGTCTAAATCAAGTCCAAAGGAGACGGTTACAAAGAAACATGCATACAGGTGAAGCTAATAAAAGCGTGTTAAATAAATTGAGTTTTCTTATCTTGTTTTCAAAGTAGCTATTTGTTTGGCATCTTAAGCATTTTTCATTATAGACATGCAATGATTAGGTTCTGATTAGGTTCTGAGGTTCGGGAGCCAAAATATATTATGAACATTGGAATTTCCTAATTGTATGCATGTCGAGTTTAGACTTAGTTTTTAGTCGCCTTGAGCACTGAATTAATGAAAACTTGATGTTATTTTCAGATTACTGTCTTTCAATATGTGAAATTAAACAGAAATAAATCGTGTTATAATAAAGTGCTTTTATGATTTTTGGATCCAAAATTATGTAAAAAATGTAACACACTATGGGAAAATTTGTATTTAATGTATATTATATAAGCAATACTTGCCTTCTATGAAGATGTACAATAATATTAGGTTAGTTTATTTGATTACTTTAAGTAGACGTAGAAGATTGTGATTTCAATAAATATGATATTTTTTCTATGATTTTTGTATTTAATTATTTAGGCCTTTCATGGAGGAGGTTTCCGCCAAATAGATTTCTGCCTCTATAAATATTAGGGAATGCGGGTAGTGAACCAAAGCAATTACAGAATCATCATTTTCTTGTCCTTATCCCACTAGGTGGGGTCGGCACAGCATGTTTCCTTTCGCCACTTCACTCTATCAGCCGTCATTTCTACATACACAGTTCATCCACACTTTGGTCGCACGTTCATGAGTTCATTCACACGGCCTGGTGACAGACAGCGGTGTCAGTAATAGACTCCCGTTTACCCTTTGGGTACGGAACCCTAAAAAATTGGAGGAAAGCTAACAGGTATATAAGTTACTCTATGGCCAACAGTTGAGACGTAGCCATCTATTAGTGGGTTTGAGCATTTGGATCGTCTTTAGACCTTTATCGGGCTGGGGTAATCGATTTCCTTTTTGTGTAGTTTGTATGTTGTTTTGTTGTAGTTAATAAAGGCACTTGTCCAAAAAAAACTAAATAAAACTTAATATCAATCAATTTATTTACATACAATATTTTACTACATATTACAATAAAGTTATAATATTTAATCTAAACTAGCCGAAAATTGTAAAACAATTTAATCATACATACAATTACTTTTTTTCAGTAAAATCCTATAAAAAAACCCATTGATGAATATGTAAAGGTCAGGCGTAACAAGAATAATATATTCTTATGATGGAATCCTTACAAATATTTATGTTTTGGTATATCTAAACAAGCTTTAATATTATTTTACAACTGTGATGTAGGTACACTATCTTGAAATTGCTATTATGACAACTTCCAGTGATCTGATTACTCTGAGACGCCACACGTATGACATAACGATAACAATGTAATAGAATGGTATGGCTTTTGGAAATCTATGGGGGAGGCCTATATCTATCAGTGGAATTATTATGGCTGAGATGATGATGATGAGTATGGTACCATTAGCTGGTCGGTGATGGAGACAGTCTGGCTGGACCTTCCTGGTGGGATATAGTGGACGCGTCGTAATAAGAGTTAATTATTATACATTGTTACCATCGTTCTTATCGTACAGAGCCGAAATATGATTTAGGCCTGATTTTTCAATGCCCAAATGCACACCACACCAGATGAGGGGGGAGTCATATATGTGACCATCTGTCACAAAGACGGGGGAGAGCTCTAAAAGTCATAAAAATCGTGTGGCGTAATTTTTGGATGGAACCCAGATTCTTAGCGAAACCTTCCCGCTCCATAGTTAGACCAAATTCATAAGTATATCAAAATTCAGCTTGAACCAGTAACAGTTGGCAGTTATCTAAACAGCTTTTACAAGACTGACCTCTTACATTCTGACAGTAAACATATCGCGTAAATCTAATTAAAAGCTTACAATAACAAATACAAGTTTAGAAAACTCAAAAACCCCCGACAATAAAAAACGGCTGAACCGATTTTGATGAAAATCTTGTTTCAACAAAAAAAAAAAACTAGATCAAAATCGGTCCTTCCGTTTGAGAGCTACGATGCCAAGACAGACACGTGTCTGTCTTGGCATCGTTTTTTGGGTTGGGGGTTAAAAATGAAAGCCTACATGCGATCGCTCATTACATACCTTCAACCTACGATCATGTGGGGGCCATACCACGTTCAAACTTAAAACAGTCTTATTTGATACTACAGAGTAATTACTTCGACTTTTGTCTCGCTTTTATCTACAATTGACAGAGCAAGACAAAGTATCTAATTCTAAACTAATATTATAGAAGCGAAAGTAGCTCTGTCTGTTTCTGTGTGTTTGTTACCTCTTCCCGGCTAAGCGGCAAAACCAAACATTATGAAATGTGACACAGAGATTCTTTAGGACCTGGAGAAGGACATAGGCTATATTTTACCATCTTCATCGCCGTTTTTCGTTACTACGCGGGTGACACCGCGAGGCGCAGCTAGTATTGATATAAGATTGCTACTAAAAATGTGGTATAAACCCCCCCGTGTGAGTGTGAAGTGATAGTGGTCGCAAGGTTCGACTCCAGACCTAATACCAGTAAAAGGTATAAACCAGTAATACGAGGAACTAAAATCGCCGCCCAATGAGTGGTGTAGGTTGTTAGTCGTGGTACTGTAGCTCGTCGTCTTCGCACGCTTCGATGATGTATGACTCTTGGCCCGACTCCTGGATTTCTACTTCCACCTCGCCGCTATATATCTGGTACAAAACATGTATAGAATTTACAACATTGCTAGCTGCTGGCATTTTTTTGACGAATATCAGCTGGAAGCTTTGGAGTCAGTTTTAAGTGAAAAAGTTAATTGGTGACGATAAGCTAGTAGAAGCTACTTGTCAATTTAACCCATAGTCCATCCAGCCTGCGGGAGCAGCTGTTATATTGTGTGGTTTAAAAGCAGATACACACTTTCAAACCAGATTTGTTGTTGTTGTTGTTGTTGCTAGCCTGTAGTGTCCCACTGCTGGGCAAAAGCCTCCCCTCGACATTTCCAATCCTGACGGCTTTGTGCATCGATGTGCCAGTTTTTATCAAAGGTGTCAAGTTCGTCTCGCCATCTCTTACGGGGCGAAACGAACTCTTTCTCTCATCTCAAACCAGATTTATGATGTAATTATCCCCAAAACAAATATCAGCTACAAGAAGTACATAGCTGGATAGTTGGACAAGTCTCGAGCAACGCCGACAACACAAAGTAGCATAGCATTCATGACAATGTGGCAATATTCTATTGGATCCACATGAGCTTCATGACCTTATTCCACCTTCCCCATTCCACTTTAAGACAACCAGGGGGCCGACTTATTATCATTGAAATGCCCAAAACACACGTACGGAGAAGTACGGACACAGCGATTTAGAACCACATTTTTTATGCGTACTGTGCAAGAATAGAACACCTTGCCGTCTTCTCTGTTTCCTGAGAACTTTAGTCTTGGAACCTTCAAGGCTGGAGTGAATAGATATATTCTAGATTTTCGTGTTCCATACTCGGCCACAACGTCGCTTAACATCAGGCGAGTTAGTGCCCAAACGTAGAGTTATTTGCAACAAAAAAAAAATACAAAACACTTTAATGACGTTTAGACAATACGACATGTAGGTACAAGAGAAGGCTTTTGGCAAGTGCAAAGCTGTCGTAATCTATGGCAACAGAGTTTTGGCCGGAACGCCATGGAAACATGTTGTCGTTTTGTTTTTTTTCCTAAACTCACGTTATTTTGAATGTAAAAAAATTGTAAAAATGGTGGTGTTTTATTCATTCAATCTAACAAGTGTGTGAGTGTGGGCAATTGAAATGAAGCGGTGAAATGTATCTTTTCACGTCAGTAAAAAACTCAATAGAAGTTTCCAGTAAGGTCACCACCATTTTACTGAAACGTGATGAGGACTTGACTGTGACTTCTTTTACTTGACTTTGACTCTGTTCACGAAAATGGCGAATAAAAGAAAAAAAAACCGGACAAGGCGAGTCTGACTCACCCACCGAGGGTTCCGTACAAACTAGTAGATAAAAGGGGGAAAATATATATTTTCCTTCATAAATCGAAAAATATACGTAGTAAAAATATTTAAAAGCCTGTTAGAGCTTGATTAGCACAAGCTAATGCTAATTAAGCTCTTTCTTATGATACCCCACATGATACGGTTAAAGTACTTTAAAATTTTGACCCTCCTTCCTTGCCTGAAGACCCTATTTTTTGTGATTAAATAAAAATGGCAGCAGCATCCTCTGCGGAAAACGCTACCCACTGCGCTCGCCAACCCGCATGCCAAGCGTGGCGAGTAATGGCAAAACCCCCCAATGATAAGCAACGAAAAAACCAGGCCCCCAGTCCCCGGCAGCTCCGCTATTCCGGGCTACGGTAGCGGTCCCGGTCACGGCGGAGCAAGGGGTGCTAAGAATCTCCGGAAGAGATCCGGCTACCACCCCCTGCATAAACGACGACTGGCCCTGGTAACACACAATATTCGCACGATGAGGACAGACGAGAAGCTAGCTGAGCTGGAAGAAGAAATGAGTAGGTTACATTGGGATATCCTGGGGTTATCAGAAGTCCGACGAGAGGGTGAGGACACGATAACCCTGAAATCCGGTAACCTACTATACTACCGGGAGGGCGACCAACAGTCCCAAGGTGGTGTCGGGTTTCTCGTCCACAAGTCCCTTGTTAACAACATTCTTGCCATCGACAGTGTATCGAGCAGGGTTGCGTACCTGATACTCAGAGTATCCAAGAGATATTCGTTGAAGGTCATCCAGGTATACGCACCGACCTCCGCACACTCGGATGATGAGGTGGAGGTGATGTATGAGGACATTAGTAGGGCCATACACACTTCTGAGACCTATTTTAATGTTGTTATGGGGGACTTCAATGCGAAGCTGGGCAGGAATTGCGAAAGTGAGTTGAGAGTGGGGCAATTTGGATATGGACAACGGAACCCCAGGGGACAGAGGTTGGCCGACTTTCTGGAGAAAGAGGGACTCTTCATGATGAACTCTTTCTTCCAGAAGCCACCTCATAGGAAATGGACCTGGCTGAGTCCCGATGGTTCTATGAGAAATGAGATAGACTTCATCCTGACCACCAAGAAACAAATATTCAATGATGTCTCTGTGATCAACATGGTTAAAACCGGAAGTGATCACCGAATGGTACGAGGCACTTTGAATATTAATGTTAAACTTGAGAGGTCCCGTATGATGAAGTCTACACTCCGACCCACTCGCGCCCATATCCAAAACCCCGAGAGCTTTCAGCTCGAACTATCAAATCGCTTCGAGTGCCTGGAGAGCTGCGCATCGGTGGATGAGATCAATAACAGGTTTGTGGAAACTGTCCGTATGGTGGGTGCGAAGTTTTATAAGCCCCACCGTACAAACAGACCGCAAAAGCTCTCGAGCCATACCCTCGCTACATGGCTGAACGACGCTCATTGCAACTGCAGTCTTCCGGTGACGCCGAGTCATATAGGCGGCTCAATAGACTCATATCAAAGTCTATGCGACACGACATCCGTACCTTTAATACTAATCGTATTAAAGAGACGATAGAGCGGAATAAAGGCTCCAAAGTGTTCGCAAAAGACATGTCTATTGGGCAGAGCCAGTTGACGAAGCTGAAGATGGAAGATGGCAGTATAGCGTCGACTAAAGCAGAAGTCTTGAGGGAAATCGAGAGGTTCTATGGACAGTTATACACATCGGTCGCAAAACCTGTTAGCAGTTTGGGCAAAGATCCAAGAGCCAAACTGACTCGACATTATACCGAAGATATCCCGGACATCAGCCTGTACGAGATTAGGATGGCCTTGAAACAGCTCAAGAACAACAAGGCACCGGGCGACGACGGAATTACATCAGAGCTACTGAAAGCGGGTGGAACACCGGTACTGAAAGTCCTTCAGAGGCTCTTCAATTCCGTCGTGCTTGAAGGTACAACGCCAGAAGCATGGAACAGAAGCGTGGTGGCGCTGTTCTTCAAAAAAGGAGACAACACTTTGCTGAAGAACTACAGACCCATCTCGCTTCTGAGCCATGTCTATAAGCTGTTTTCAAGGGTCATCACGAATCGTCTTGAACGCAGGTTTGATGACTTCCAGCCTCCCGAACAAGCCGGTTTCCGAAAAGGCTATAGTACCATAGACCACATCCATACGCTGCGGCAAGTGATACAGAAGACCGAAGAGTATAACTTGCCCCTTTGCTTAGCGTTTGTGGACTATGAGAAAGCCTTTGATTCGATCGAGACCTGGGCGGTGCTTGAGGCTCTCCAGCGATGCCGTATTGACTATCGGTATGTCGAAGTGCTGAAGTGTTTGTACAACAACGCCACCATGTCAGTCCGAGTACAAGACCAGAACTCAGAGGCAATTCCATTGAAGAGAGGCGTGAGGCAGGGAGACGTTGTCTCTCCGAAACTGTTTACCGCCGGTTTGGAAGATGCCTATAAGCTTCTGGAATGGAAAGGGCTCGGCATTAATATTAACGGCGAGTACGTCACTCACCTTCGGTTTGCCGACGATATAGTAGTCATGGCAAAGTCGATGGAAGAGCTCAGTACGATGCTCGAAGACCTCAATAGAGTTTCCCAACGGGTGGGCCTCAAAATGAACATGGACAAAACGAAGGTTATGTCGAACGCCCATATAGTGCCCACCCCAATATCTGTGGGGAACTTCACTCTTGAAGTTGTTGACGAATACGTCTACCTAGGACAGACGGTCCGATTAGGCAGGTCCAACTTTACGAGGGAGGTCAATCGTCGTATCCAACTCGGCTGGGCAGCGTTCGGGAAACTTAAAAGCGTCTTCTCGTCCAATATTCCCCAGTCCCTCAAGTCGAAAGTTTACAACCAGTGTGTGTTACCAGTGATGACATACGGCACTGAAACGTGGTCCCTAACTATGGGCCTTATAAGGAAGCTCAAGGTCACGCAACGAGCTATGGAGAGAGCTATGCTCGGAGTCTCTCTACGAGATCGAATCAGAAATGAAGAGATACGTAGACGTACAAAAGTCACCGATATAGCACAGCGGATTAGCAAGTTGAAGTGGCAGTGGGCAGGGCACATAGCACGTAGAACTGATGGCCGATGGGGCCGAAAGGTTCTCGAGTGGAGACCACGTACCGGCAAGCGCAGCGTAGGAAGACCAGCCACGAGATGGACAGACGACCTTATACAAGTGGCGGGAAAACGCTGGATGCAAGCCGCTTCCAATCGGTCTTTTTGGAAATCCATGGGGGAGGCCTATGTCCAACAGTGGACTTCTTATGGCTGAGATGATGATGATGAAATAAAAATGTCGTTTTCGGATTTTTTCCTATACGTGTACTATAACACAACGCTTCTTGCCAAATTCCAGTTCTAGGTCAACGGGAAGTAACCCATAGGTTTTGATTCCCTTGTGAGTGTCGAAATGTGCGTTTTTTTCGACTTATTCGGATGTAACTTTTTTAAATGAAAATTGAGGTTAGATTTTTTTGCTGCAAGATACTATGGGTCTGCGTATATGGTTTTAATTTCAACACGATACCTTCACGCGTTCCCGAGAGAAAGGTCTTGACACCCGGACGGACGGACAGACAGACAGACGGACAACAAAGTGATCCTATAAGGGTTCAATTTTTTTTCATTTGAGGTACGGAACCCTAATTAAGAAAATAGCAACAACAGACGATCGCTGTATGGGCTCCGTTCCCGTTGCCTTTCCATATAAGGAAAAAACACAACCAAAAAATATGTATACCTCTTGTTGTTGTTGTTCCTCCTCTAAGACGGCGGTCTCCCTGGTGATCTGTCCCACTAGCAGCTCGTATACCGCCTTCTGATCGTCCGTCATGTTAGCCGGGTTGTGGTTCTTCAGGTGGTAGTTCAGGTGGCTGCTCTGTTTGAATCTGGGGACACGCGACAGATCAAGGCTTGGCCGTTCTCAAATTAACCGGGTTTTTTGAGATTATTCCGTTCAGTGTGTAAACGCCGTAAGAAAGATATTTAAAATATTAGTAAACCGGTTTAATGTTAGCTCGGCCGAGGTAAAAGTTTGAGAGGAGTGGGGGATATCAAAAAAGGCTTTCAAAACCAATTTATTCAACAACAATTTTTTACGGCTTAACAAAATCGAAAATCAGTTTATGTATAGTTCCCGTCACGTAAAAAGAACGCTGAGCGGCAGTGGTGGGGATGTGTCTGCGCATGTGTACAATCACGTCCTAAAGTTTTAGCCTCTTGGTAGGTACTAGTCTATTGTTTTATAATTTCAGTGTAACAACAGGCACATTTCTAGCTACTTAGTACTTTGGAATAAGCAGGAATTCAAAAATAGATATTTAGATGAGCATTACTTTTTGGTTCGATCTTAAAATATTAAATAGTTTAGCAAGAAAATTTACGGTATGACTTTAGTTTTGAACCAATCGAGTTGAGACTTCATATATTTTCAAAGATAGGTATTTTCCTAGGTAAGCTTCGTGTAAAGTTTATTTATTAATTTTATCATTTTCATTTAGTAACTGTTAGTTTTCCATGTAAAATAAAATAAAATAAAGTCTTTCGCGTCGAATACCAATACTATCTGAGAAAAAATATCGGAAAATGATGAGGAACGCGAAATGCAATCCGTTTAATATATTGCTCTAAATTACTACCTGCTTCTTGTTCAGCAGCTTTCTTCATAAAACAATAAACACTATAAATCATTTTTCTTTCCTTCCTATGTAAAACCATCGTCGTGCAAAGTAAGTTGTGTGTGCGACTGTACTTTGAGAGCAAACGAAGCAAAATCCCAACGCGGGAAGCGAGGATCGAGTGCCGAACCAATAGCGTGCGGCCGGCTGAGCGTTCCCCCGTCGCCACCCCTGTAATCCACCATTTTGACCGCTAAATCGCTCAGTGCGCAGGTTCAAGGTCAGCGTTCTTTTTAGGTGACGGGAACTATACTAAACTAAACCGGTTTGGACCTTCGTTAACTAGTACAGAATAAGCCTTACATTTTTCACTGCCGTGAGAGCTAGTATGGAACATGTTAGTCTATGAGGTCCGGTTTATCCGGTTCACTCTGTTACCTCTTCTCGCAGATACCGCACTGGAAGGGAGCTACGTTGGTGTGCGTGCGCATGTGCTGCTTCAGGTGCACCGACTGGATGAACGACTTCGAACACACCACGCATCTGACAATACACACACAACCTTACAATAATATATAATACATAACATATACTTAAATTAAATATCTTATATGTACATATGTAGTTAAATAGAAACAATTATATATTTGTTAGTACCTCTTATGCTCCAAGTACTATATAATATAATTATAGTTTAAAAAACTGAAAAACCCGACTTCAAAATATGAATTACAATACATATATACGCGACTTGCTGTTCACTTTTCTACAGGCACTTTGATGATATTTTACCAGTTATTTTGTTATAAAACCCAAAGTACTGGATCGATTTTGGTAAAATTTAAATGGAACCACCTTTGAAGTATAACCTACCAAATACAAAAATAATCATCAAAATCAATGCACAATTAGCTGAGTAATCGGTGAACAAACATACAAAAAAAAACATACCGACCGAATTATAACCTCTTTCTTTTTTGAAAGTCGGTTAAATATTAAGTTATTTATATATAATGTCCTTAGATAAACAACTAAGGCTCACTACATTGCAGCGCCCCAACGGGGTCCTCGTGCTGTATATTTACTACTAATTTTAGTTTAAGTACTAATTGTAAGAAACGTACAGTGTGCAGTAAATAAATAAATGTACCTGTACGGTTTGTGTTTGGTGTGCGTGCGCATGTGTTGGTCGAGGCCGGACTTCTGTGTGAACGCCTTCTCGCACACGGAGCAGGGGAAGGGACGCTCGCCGGTGTGCATGCGCATGTGTTGCAGCACGCCGCCCTGGAACACACACATTACACATACATACATACATACAATAGACAATTGTATTTATTGTGACAAAAACTTCTAAATATTTACATGATTTAAATTTAGATATTTAAACTAAGTTTTTGTCGGCCGGCCCCAATCCGGCTCCAGCTCAGCATGGTGCCGGTTGTTGCCAACCGGTTCCGCGGATCCGGATCCGGCAGGTAACATCACGCACTGCACAGTGCGCGTGCAAGCAATTTCAGTCCACGCTGAGCTATGACAGGCGCCATAATACCATACTCAATAAATAAGTGTGCTCTATCGTACACGGCATCGGTCGTCGACATCAGGCGAGATAGCGGTCGAAAGCTATAACCAAATAGTATATAAAAAGAACTTGGAACAAAACGGTATTCATTTAAGCACGAGTGTAATGATTCTCAACAATTATTACACAATAATTAGGTGCATTTCCCAAACTGTTTGTAGTTTACCCATAAAAAAAAACCGACATAAAGAATGGTTGAGCCGCTTTTGATGAAACACAGCTAAAATACTTTCGAGCAAGACCTCTTTCGAACAAATCTGATCAGAATCGATCCATCAGTTTGAGAGCTACGCTACGATGCCAGATAGAATACACGTCAAACTAATAACACCCCTCTTTTTGGGTTGCGGGTTAAAAATAACTCGCCAATTATTTATCAATAACTAATTATTAATCACTTAACTGTTAATAAGCGAAAACAATACTGTGGCTGATAGACAATGCACACAGGGGAGTTACCGCAATTATAAAAGTAATGTTATATAAATATTACTTTGACCTTTGTCTTGCTCGCACAACTGGAGAAATAACGAGACAAGTCAAAGTACCTAATATTGAAATAAAACTGCTTGAATGTTTGTGGTACGGTCCCAGATCTACTATTACTTTAAATTGGAAGATACCCCATGTTAAATTATATTCTTTACATGAATTATAGTAAGCAGTGAGTGTATTGACACTTACGGTTGAGTCTAATTCATGCCACAAGACGAGTTTTTTACTGTTTTCAGAAAGATTGTACTCGTGTCTGTTATAAACAACATGATCGTTAGTGTACCTGCTGAGTGAACCGCTTGTGGCAGACGCCGCACGCGTACGGCTTGATCTTGACGTGCGCCTTGGTCATGTGCGTCTCGAGCTCCTCGTCCGTCGCGAAACTAGCTCCGCAAGTCTGCACACAAACCACATTTTTTATGTACAGATACAGATACTTTATTGGTAAATATAAAAATTTACAAGTCAAATAGTAATATGTAGTAATAGGTTTGCGCTTGATCGCCAACTGGCCTGATGTTAAGCAACGTTGCGGTCTACGATGGAGCACGCTTACTTAGAAGAAACCAATTCAATTGCAATTATTTATAGATATCTCCTCCATTTATTCGGCCACACCGTCGCTTAACATCAGACGAGTTGGTCCAGGTCAATCGTAGATCTGTCTAACATAAAGAAATATCTTATCTATTAATAACCGTACTACTGTTGCCTGGAATAAATAGCTTTTATCAATAAGGCCGCATGTTGTCAATTACTAAATAAAAAAATATCTAATACTTCATTTTTAAATAAAAACTACGGGTCACTCACGTCTGTTTTGAGCCGAAATATCCGACTATAGTTTCAACCGCATTCGGCGGTCTTTTTCAAAGGAGCAGCACACACGTCACTCTCGGTCGGTGACGCGCCTTGCCACTTAACTTATTATTACTACTAACTACTTATTATTACTTAACTTATTATTATTATGTACTTCAGATAAGTAGCATTAAGCCTGGTGTTCACTAGGGCCTAGGGGACAAATGTCACGCGACACGTGACTCTTGAAATAACTTAAAATGTTGTCTGGCAACATTACGCGAGTTTTTTTTACGCAAGATAGATCTACGCTACGACGACCACCAACTCGCCGGATGTCAAGCGACGGTACGGCTGAGGATGGAGCTCGTCGATCTAGAAGATATCTGTTCAATCAAATTCCAGGACTTGTTACATATTTGTTGTGAGTTTTTGGTGGGAACGTTTTACGGGAACGTGTTGTTGCTTTGGTTTATTTTCCTAAACTTGTGTTATTTATATTGTTAATGTAGCAAAATGATGGCCTTGTTTTATTCATTATAAAACAAGGCCATCCTTGGGCGAGGCGGATGAATAGACTAAATAAATACGAACGAAAAAAGGCCAAAGACAGGATGTTTTTTTTTTTAAATACATGATAGATCTACGATTGATCACCAACTCGCCTTATGTTAAGCGACGGTGTGGCCGAGGATGGAGCTCGTCGATCTAGAAGATATCTATTCACTCGAGCCTTGAAAATTCCAAGATTGTAGGTCTAAGGAAACAGAGATGGCGGCAAAGAATTCCATTCTTGTGCAGTACGCAACAAGAATGTGGATCGATATCGCTAAGTATGGATATATTGGAAGGTATGGAATTTTTAAATCTGAAAAACAGATTTCAGCAAAAAAAATTATCGCCGAACAAGTTTTCTTCTTGGATTAGATGAACAAATGCGCAGTAAACGTCACTCTTGAGCTATACCAATTATAAAGTAGTTTTACCTCACATGCGTAGGGCATTTGGTCATCGCCGCGGCGCGCCGGCAGGGTTCTCTCGCATACCTGCACAATTAAAATATACATTTATTTATTACCTACACAAAACATTATATATATATATATATATATATAAATCTACGAGTAATTTATGATATGACTAACTATAGCAGCAAACCATGCTTAAATGAAATTTGTGATAACATTATTTTAATATACTTTATCAAATACATATTTAAAACTGAAAGCTGAAGGCTTAGCACTACGTGAAAATGTCATCCAAAAATGACAATACCACACCAGCTGCATCAGCTCCAGCCACACCATTGACCAGCTTCAAGCCCTGTGTGGCAATGCATGGCGCTCATGCCACTGAGATATTAAATGTGAAATTTCATTATACCTGGAAATTTCGCTAAAGACATTGCCCTACAATCCGAAACACTACAGCGACTGCTGCTTATTGCTTGACAGTAGAAACACCGGCGAAAGTGTGGTTTTCCCCAAGCGGGCTCTGTAAACGAGTCCTACTACCACCCTGACCTCCTTTTTTTAAGTGGGGAAATGCATTTACGCATACCCATCCGCCCCGGGGGGAGCGGAGGATTATGTCGGACTCGACACCTGATGCCCCTACCTATTAAAACCTTATGGTGTTCCCCCTTTAACACATACGGCCAGACAGTAGGCACTCTTAAATAGCCGGTTTAGTGAGGTACCTGACAGCGCGGCGCCCGTCGCTTCTTGGTGTGCTCGTGCCGCGAGTGCAGCGAGTACTCGCAGCACGAGAAGAATATCTGGTGGCAGACGCCGTCAGCCCCCAGCGGCGACGGCTCCAGGCACTCGAATGGACCCCTGACATGACAAACATACTGCTTATTCACTGCCCGAAAATCTCTAAAAGAAATATCCGAATCTCACACTATAAGTGAAACGCATTTAAGAGTTTGTAGTTCGACCATAGTCCATTTACATTTGTAAAAATCATTATTATGTATGAAAATCAAGTTGTTGCTTTCTAGTGTTCTGTGGAATTATTAAATTCATTGTCATTTTATATCTTTCAAAATGTTGATATGCATGAGCGAGACGGATGATGGTCGAACTACAGACTCTTAAAAAGTCTTTCTTATAATGCAAACAGTTTCTGAAAAAAATAAAATAGTTTGCAACTTTTTTTTTTTTTTGTGTTAAAATTTATATGTGCAATCAGTAAGCAGATTGTTTGTGTGCATATTTGTCGTGAAAGGTGTGCAATCCAATGAGTGCATCTCCCTTAAATGTGTCTTTGACTCCGGTCAGTTGCTGAGTACGCATTTCAATAGTTTGCAACTATGTAATTGCATATTAGGGAAAAACATTATTCTATTAACCAATTGCCAAAAAATAATGAATATGAATGGGTCTGTCCAAATAGATGTAATCTCACCCAGATTACATCTATTTGGACAGACCCAATCATGAGTCATGAGTGAATAGGTTCCTTTTGGCAAGTGCGTTCCAGCGGTGGTGGCGTCGTTTACGACGACGGCGTCTTTGTTCGACAACAATTTGAAAATAATTTTATTGATTAAATCACAATTTTGTCACACATTCCTGGTATTCTTATTTGTCTCAGCGAGTGCATACCAAGCCTTGAATGTAAACTGGCTCTCAAGTTTAACTTACGTGATAGCCTGTACAGCTTTAGCCTTCTTTTGGGCGACAATCTTCTTTTCCTTAGGTTCCTTTTTATGTTTCTTGGTTGCCTCCGCAAGCGGGCTCTCCGACTTGACGATGATGTAGCTCACTTTATTGCCTACCGTATTTGTGGTGCTGGCCGATATAAACTCCATCTTAGGCCTTAATAGTTTCGGCATCTTTGCTGGCTTTTCCTGATAAAGAAAACCACAGTAATTATATATATATTTTTTTTCAGCATGATGTGATCATACAAGTGGCAGGCAGACAGTACAGGTACAAAAGACTCGCCCCGTAAACTTATTTAACTAAATAACGACTCTCGTAATGATGCAAGAAAGCGTAAGTTAGCTGCATAGGCGCTAACTGTAATGGTGTACCATTGACTTTTGTGGCATAAGTACATATGTAATACATATGTTATTACCCGACTGCGTCGGAGGGTTATATCTCGCAAAAAAAAAAAGCCTTTATTCATAACCTCCAATGAACTTTTTCACAATAAATAAAAGATTTAAGTACAATTATTCAAAATGCACATTAAGTATATAAGAGCCCAATGGCTTTGAGCCTTGTCTGGAATCTAGGACCTCCAAAACAATATAAAGAATGCGCATTTATACTCTTTTATGCATACTTTCTCACAAGAATCACACACTCAACAGCATATCAAGCATAAAGAAACCGTAAGTTACACTAAAAAAAAAAACTGCAGTTGGGTATTTTGTTTTTCTTTAAATATTGATACTTGTTTTGCTCTTTATAGTGACTACAATGACGGTTTTTAGGGTTCTGTAGCAACTACATAAAACCCTAATAAATTCACTATGTCCGTCTGTCTGTCTATCCATAAGTCACAACTATTTTACTCAAAGATTATCAGTCCTAGCAGGTTTCTCGCAAATCGCTACAAAATGCCATAGTGAAATTTCAAAATAGTGAAAAAATAGAGGTAGCTTACATATAATAGAAGGGATATGTTTTTGAACCCCATGACATCATTTGGGATAATAATAATAGGTGTTTTAAGATAAAACGAAAATTTCATATCTTATTTTCTTCTTAGATGTGATGTGTGTAAGATATAGCTGTATAGATATGGCTCATTAAATTATTACAAAAAACCAAACAAGTGCGAGTCAGACTCGCCCACCGAGGGTTCCATACAAACTAGTAGATAAAAGGGGGAAATTATATATTCTTTTATATTTGCCTTCATTACTTAAAAATTTGGACCCTCCTTCCTTGCATAAAGATCCTACTTTTTTGTGATTAAATTAAAAATGTAGTTTTCGGATTTTTTCCTTTATGTATACAATGTATGACAATGCTTCTATTTCACAGTTATAGGTCAACAGGAAGTACCCCATTGGTATTGATTCCATTGCAAGTGTCAAAATATGCGTTTTTTGTGACATATTCGTTAATTTTTTTTTTTTGACATATTTTAATTATTTTACAATATCTTCACGCATTCCCGAGATACAAGTTTTGACAGACAGATGGGCAACAAAGTGATCCTATAGGGGTTCCGTTTTTTCCTTGTGAGTTACGGAACCCTAAAAAAGGTGAAGAAATTGTACCCCCCCTCCATAATGTCTAAGCTATTAAAACTATTAATTCACGATTTACCATAGTTGTAGACCATACCATGACATAGCAATAAATATGTAAAACACTTAAGTAACAAATTAGTACAATTAACAATAAGATCAATGAAACTTACGGAGGAGTCGTCTTTGGTCCATACACTAGGATCTCCATTTTCAAAGGCTTCTATGTGGTCCATACGGGCATGGTTGCGAAGTGCTATTGTACTCGCAAATGTCTTGTAACAGAGGCGACATTGGACCTCTTCACTGTCCGACTCAATCTCTTCCTGAAATCACGTGGGACAGCACAAGTTAGTTCCTGTATTGGAAGTAACAACAAGCATATTCTGTCAGTATTTTTTGAAATACTTTATAATGAATGAAATTATAAAATATATATATGTAAGCAACCACTTCCCAGTTTCTGATGATAATAAAACTTGTTTCGAGACAAATTTACTTTGCTATGATTACAATGATTACTACAGAGATTTTTCTTGTGTTATTTAGTATGAAAAAATTATGTTTTGTTATGATTGCAGCGAGTTAATTTAGGAAGCAATGGTTTAAACATGAGATTGAGATATGTTGAATGGGTTATCACTTACCTTAATCTTAAATGGCAATTCAGTGGTGGTTAACAGAACGCTATCCATTTCTACAGTTTCAAGAGCTGCAAGAATAACAGGAAGTGTAATAATCTAATAGTTTTTATAATTTTTCTACTATTGTTGAACTTTTGAAGAAAAACTAACCTAAATGCTACCTAATACATCTAAGGTCAGAAAGACAATATTACAGCATGTTTAATTTAGCAATTGAAAGTTTTTCCGTCTAATTAATAAAAGTATCGAAAACAATTCGAAAATATCAATAGCGGGAAAAATTAGTCAATGAAAAATTAACTTTTTCTAAAAAATAAACATTTGGCTATGGCGTCACCGGCCGTAGAAAAAAGTTAATGTTTCCAAAGGATTCTATGAAAATGCACAAAATACAAGGGAAAACGATTTGGGATTAAAAATACACACTTACCTAAGTATAATAGAATAAAACTGCTTAAAATACGATGAAAACAAACATTTCACGTTAAAACCATGAAAATAATGAGTGTTTGAGAATAGATTGGCGTTTGTTTTTTTTATTAAAAAAAAGAAATCAAAAGAAGAAAAAAATAAAAAGAATCTTGACTTTTTAAATGTCAAAATCAGCAAAATGAGTTTTTCACTACAGACCTCAAGATTTCAATATTTTAATGAAATCTGTTAGTTTAATTGTGAAATACACCACGATTGAGATGAAATAATCACTAGGTGTGGCAGCTACGCTCGATAAGACGCCATTTCGTGATTCCTCGAGTTGCGTTGCGTAGTAAAAGTCAACGTCCGCTGCTTCCCGCCTATACGTAATATAACATGGCCGCGGCCGCGTACCTACTTATTTTGTTTCTTTTTGGTTGTAATTATTTAATAAGTATTGCTTTTAACAATTAAAAGATTAACTAATAGAATATAAATTAGAAAAAATTAGGAAGCTCATTTATCTCAGTAATAGTTTTAAGTAAAGCAACTATGCAAAATTAAAAGACAAAACTTGATCTACATTAGTCTTAAAATTAAAATGGCGCCAAATTCAAATACAGGTTTTTCTTAAAATTGGCTTTGAACCCGCTTAAAGCATTTACCAGTGTCAAGTATTAAGATTTATTCAAGTTTCTTGAATAAAACAAGTTATAAAATAAATGTTATAGTCACAATCAAAGTCACGTATACAGTCATTTTCAAATTCGAGACCTGCTTCAATAAAGTGGTGGCGACTTTACTAAAAGCTATCTATGGAGTTTTGTCGACAATGTAAAATGACACGTTTCAGTGCTTCATTTCACTTGCCCACACTCGCGTACTTGATCGAACACTTAATGAATAAAATACCACCATTTTTATCGCATTAATATCCAAAATGACAAGAAAATAAAACAAACCAACAACATGTTTAGATGACGTTCCCGCCAAAACCCTGAAATACAGGTAATTTGTTACACTACCGCCCACAGATTAAGTTTAACGTTACCACGGAAAACTAATAGTTATATCAATATTTTCTAAGTTTTGCCAACATTCATTCTTTTAACCACACCAAAGAGTGTTGTATTATACCACACCGTTAATATAGTAAATGGCGAAAGCTACAACGATAAAAGAAGCTATAAAGAAATGGGAAGAGAAGACTGGCCTGCAAGCGTCTACTGCCACGGAAGTCAGTTTGGTATTCCAATGGCCGCCGATTGAAAAGATGGACAACTCATTGTCTGCTCTCACTGAGTGCGAGTAAGTGTTAATAAGACGCTTCAAATAAAAATTAATAACCTTACCGGCTACCGCTGATGTCATCTAGATCGACGAGCTTCATTATCATCCTGGGCTTCACCGTCGCCTAACACCAGGCGAGTAGGTGGTCAATCGTAGATCTATCTAACATTAAAAAAAAAAATGTTTCCTCTAAGTTTCGCTGATACATAGTAAGTTGTTGGAGTTGGATTATGATGGGTATGTGGATGGGTGGCGCAAACAATAACGGTGCCTCATAAATAAACCACGTGTTAATAAAATACACCTATTGGAATTCTATAGAGCCCTTGGGGTTTAACACAATCTTATTTCAATATTACTTTGAATTTTGTGGAAAAGTTTGTAGTTCTCTCAACTGTAGAAAGAGCGAGACAAAAATCCGAGTAATATTGAAATAAAACTACTGATTATTATCGTGGTAAAATCAGTGGCGGATATAGGTACACTTTTGCCGCCAGTAGGTTTTAACATTTTTGCCGCCCCTACTGATCTTGAAAATGGATATCCTAGTTCAATCTGCCGCCCTTAGGACGCTGCTGCTTAGGATACGGCCTATTGACAAATCAAAGACTGGGTAAAATTGTGTACGGGTACACAGTGAAGCCAATAAAACATAGTTTATTGTTGTTGTTGCGTTTGAAGCAATCCTGTTTATTTAATATCGTATCGGGTATCATGAATAGATAAATTGATATGACGAAATTCCGATATCCTTCCTTTAGGAAGGAATGGTTTGAACCCTTGCATTTGCGTATACATAATAAGAACGGCAGGAGCGGCCTCTAAAATGCTTTTTAATTTATTACCAGACACTATTATTATTTCGGATTTTTATCACAACATAATTTCGAAAAATGTATTCTTTATGTAAGGTTGTATGTGAGGTTGTGTGAAGTTAAATATAAGTAAGGAAATTCTAAGTTGATTACAATGAAGTTTTTTTTTCTTCAAATTTTTAGAAAGCTAAGCTTATCTACGAACACCATTGAAAAGGTGACTGGTCTCACTAGCCTCAAGAAACTACGCATATTGTCGTTAGGCCGAAATTATATCAAATCTTTTGCTGGGATGGTGAGTTAATTCTTAATTATATGTTTGCCGGCACGGTCCTATGTAATAGGGCGAATTCTGTGGCCGGCACGTAAAAGAAAAGTAGACATGTGTATATGCAGAGGCTCGTTAGGTAGGTTGCTGACATTTTCTATGACATTTATCATTAAAATTATTCGTATATTCTCTAAGATTCTACACATTAGTTATATAATGTGACTATACGCTTATAAAGCAAGCCCCTGGGCCTCAAGGTTGCTAAGTGAACATCACTCGTTCGCCGCTCGCTGATACGATTCAAAGACAATTTTGACGAATTGCTAGTCTATTACTATATAAATAGACTAACAACTTGTCAAAATTGTCTTTGAATCGTATCAGCGAGCGGCGAGTGAGTATGTCCACTTAGCAGCCTTGAGGCCCTGGTGAGAGTAACCCCGCTGGCGAACTAATTTTAAAATTTAATATTCCTTGTAGCCCACAAGCTCAATAAATTTATTTTGAGGTAATTTATATACTTTACAAACGCGTTCCATCGTGGACCACTGCGTTGGCGGTCAAGCTCAAACCTATTACAGCATTTAAAAAAACCGGACAAGTGCGAGTCAGACCCGCCCACCGAGGGTTCCGTACAAACTAGTAGATATAAGGGGGAAATTATATTTTTTTATATATTTTCCTTCATAAACCGAAAAATATACACCGTCAAATTATTTTTAAACCTGTTTTAGCTTGTGCTAATGAAGCTCTTTCATATGTTACTGTTAAAGCACTTTAAAATTTGGAGCCTCCTTCCTCGCTTAACGACCCTATTTTTTGTGATTCAGTTAGTAAAATTTTCCTTTATGTGTACCTTCTTGCTACATTTCACAGTTATAAGTCAAAGGGAAGTACATAGGTTTTGATTCCCTTGCGAGTGTTGAAATATGGCATATTCGGCTGTAACTTTTTTTTTATGAAAACTGAGAAGTTTGATTTTTTTCTCTGCAGCAAGAGACTATGGATCTGTGTCTAAGGTTTTAATTTGAACTCGATATCTTCACGCGTTCCCGAGATACACGGTCTTGACAGATGTACAGACGGACATACGGACAGCAAAGTGATCCTATAAGGGTTCTATTTTTTTCTTTATGAGGTAAGGAACCCTAAAAACATTTTTTTAGGAATGTCTAGGCGAAACATTACAAGAGCTATGGATATCGTACAACCTTGTAGAAAAGCTGAAAGGCATACATGTGCTGCGAAACTTACGCGTACTTTACATGAGCAACAATCTCGTCAAGGAGTGGTCGGAGTTCAACAAGTTACAGGTTGTTTTTTTGCGTCTATTTATTTTTTATAATCTAAAAAAGTGGCCAGTCATCACCATATGAAAATGTCGTAAACCAAATTTTTGAGACCATTAAAAGTAATTGCTGAACGCATTGCATTATAAGTATTTGTACGAATTGAGAAAATTATTTCCCATTTTCATAATCCCTTTTCACAACAGAGGCAAATATGAACATCAGTAGGTATCTCAAATCTCAATGTCAACCGGTCGGATGCGAAATGCCCTATTCTTATCACCATCGTTATTATTATTTCCGGAAACTATAACCTGGGTATCTTTAGGTCTAGAGTGACCTTCTAGGTCTATGTGATTAATTTTTGTGCCACAGTGTCGAGTTCCATCAAGCGAGCTGGTATTCAATCGTAAACCTATCTTTATCTATCTAAACCTATAATTCTATACCTAGCCGTATTCCGCGGTTTTACCCACGATTGAATAACTATACTTCACAAGGAAGCTTCAAATTGCGTCTCTCTCTAATTACAGTAGTTTCGACTGTACGTTATCTGTCAGTTACTCAGGACAAAGCTTTATATAGATATAAATACTGAGAGAGATAAGAATAGCTTAAATTCCTGGTTTTAGTTCTCCGTAGGGTCTTAGAGATATATGAAGTTTGGATTGGTTTGAGTACCTTCCTTGTTAAGTTTAGATATACACTAAGAAACGATTTCTCAATCTGTTAGTTCTATATGTTAAAAAAGTTTCTTACAGGAGCTCCCTCACCTAGAAGACCTATTATTCGTGGGTAACCCACTGTATGACGCGTGTGAACTGGAGACGTGGCGCGCTGAAGTCGCTCGTAGACTCCCCAATCTGAACAAACTGGATGGGGAAACAGTTATCAGGGAGGATGACCCGCCTTTGACGGTCGCTGATATGCAGGTAGTAACGGAAAAGCTCCAGTGGGGACGAATGTGGGACATTTTGATTTTCGCCTCGCTTGTTCTTGTTTCAAATTGCAAAGACACGAACCATGTCTTTTCGAGTTTCGTGTTTGTTAATCGTTTCAAACGGTGAAAGAAAAAATCACGAGGAGAACTGCAAGAGTTCTTAATGTTCTCAAACTACAGCTGAACGCTTTTCGAAATAGAAACCATCTTCGATGATGTTTGGCGTCCATCACAGCTGGACGCAAAACATTCTCGAGGATAGTACTGGGGCCGTACCAAAAGCGTTCTAGCACTCTTACTTCAATATTACTTCCACTTTTATCTTGTTATTTCTACATAATTCTGAGAGATTTAGACAAAGGTCAAATTACCTAATGTTGAAATAATATTGATGTTTAATTAAATAAAATTATTATCAAATAACTTCTAGTGAACAATGAGGGTTTTTTTTTTTTTAATTTATTTCCACTACGATCGAAGCGCCACCGTCGTTCTTTCTATCTGCCAGTCAAACAACAACTTGTGTAGATTTCAATCGAAACCGTGTATTAAAATTTTTGTCAGATAAATCGAACGTATTATAAATGATAAATAAAAGCTTTAGAAGATCTTTGAATACAGAAGTTTGCAGTAACATTTTTGTTGTTGAAAAAATGCATTATAAAATATATAAACTTCTGTTTAGAAACCAACTTTCATAGAGTTATATTATAATACTAGATGACGGCGTACTTCGTATCACCTATCAATGAGTGGACCCGATATTTTCTCACGTTCCCTGGACTACGACAAACATTTCAAAATCAAAATCAGCTAAATCGGCCCAGCCGTTCTCGAGTTTTAGCGAGACAAAGATTTTTATATATATATAGAGACGTGTCTGTCGAGTTATTAGTGCCATTATCAAAATATTTTTTTTAAAAGCCCTCATTTGGGAAAAAATTTAACCCTCAATATCACATATTTCCTCCCACACCCTATTCTCCTCCACAGATAGACGTTAGGTACAACATACAATATTACCTACCTACACAATTCCAAGATTCCGGATCGAGAATGGTTTGAAAACTCGCTAACATATAGTTACGTGTTCATACTACACTAGACAGGTAATAATAATGCGCGAGCAAAGCTAGCGTCAACATTTTTACGAATGTTTGGGTAGGAATAAGTGTTTTTAATCCTATTACATGAACAAAAAGTGCTTAATAACTGCGTGAGCAAATCGAGTGTGGAAATGTTGAAGGTTATTTACGAATTTTTTGTTCGCAATAAACTTTTTAGGGTTCCGTATTGAATAAGGAACCTTTATAGTTTCGCAATGTCCGTCAGTTTGTCTGTCTGTCCTTGTCTTTGCTCTAAGACTATTAGTACTAGAAAGTTGTAATTGTGCATGGATATGCATACCTATTAGTTAGATAGAAATATAAGTAGTAGGTATAACGGCCGAGTAGGCTTCACAGGTTAACGAGTATAGTCGATCGATTTAAAAAGACAGACTTAAAGATGACAAGGACTCCATAGTGTTGGTTAATCTCAAATCTTCGTCGACTTTTATGAATTTAACGTCAGAGAGGAATTATGTATGTGGGTTCGAATCATTTTTTTTATTATTCTTGGTAATTTGCATTCCAAAATTTTCAGCCTGATGGAGGGGATGGAGTGGAAACATTGGTGAGTGCGGAAACGAACGATTGAAGAAAATACTCATCAACAAATAAAAAACATGTTATCCAACTAATTCGATGTAATGTTAAAATTATATTTACTGTATTATTTATTGTTTGCAAACATCCTAGAAATACTTAAACACTACATAAACATTATAATTCAACATTTTTAAATACGTACGTATATACGCGTAGGACAATTTTGTTAAGTATGTTGATAGTTTATATAATAATAATATTATTAGTGATATTTATTTTAGACAAAGAAAAAAATATGTATCTTTGACGTCTTTCTTTCTATACTTAAAGAAATACGTTTTAATTTGTGTTTTTTCTTCATCTACACATCCGGCGAGTGCTGTTTATAAATTGTTCCACCAATGCATGGCTTTATTGTGCTGCCGGCCTAAAACCTTGATTGTTTTCTATGTAAGAGATAGTTCTATACATATTTGACTTTATTCTATTTAGATATCCGATTGCTAATTGGTTGAACAAAAAATAATTTAAAATAATTATTTACGTATTTGATTATCTCATCGTATTTTTATTAAATTTTTTTTATTTGACGCGATGACGGAAACTTAATTTTTTACTCCACTTGACCAAGGTTTATCAAATGTTATATTTTCTACTTTAGGACAAGTACAATTTTGAAATTTTTCCGCCAAAGTGTGACGGACGGCTAGTGTGTTTTATAAGTATCTCGTATAGAGTTGCGACGACAATATCGGGCCGCGCATGGGTCGCGGTTTAATGTCGAGGTGCGTGCTCGCGGAGACCGTCAAACTACGCAAATTACGATGCTCAAGAGGACGGAATACGAAGACGGGACCGTCTGATTCACCTGAAAAAAAGCAGTTTGCCATTTCAGTTTAGTACTAAGAAAATTGCTAGTTATTTTTAAAGAAATTAACTACTACCTACACCTATTTTCATCAAAAAACAACGGGTTGCACTCCGGGAGTGCCGGGTGAAAACTTGAACATTAACGTTGTGCATTTTTAAATATTTTGGAATAATTTCGCACGAATTGCTTTATTTATCAGTAAGTATAAATTTATTCATCAGTTTAAAATACTTTATGTACACGAATTTTACAAGTATACAAACGGTCGAGCCATCAGCAGTCACCATCCGTGGATGCGCGTAGCAGGCTGTAGTACAAACACACACGCACACTCGCGCAAGCACTCTGCGCCGTATTACGAATAATTTTCGATCAGGTCACATGTCCTGACGCGAGCTTAACATTTTTTTTAAATAAATTTATACTAACTTACTTTGTACTTACCTGACTGTATCTATACTACCTATATGAATGAATCAACTGAGTTCGGTTGATACAATACGAAAAGTCGAGTTCAGTCGAGACTTCCAGCTCTGCGTGCCTATTCAGCAGTTGGCTACCGTGTCATAGCCGGCCAGCTAGCTCCATGGTCTATTTTTTTTTATTTTTTATTCGAAGATAGGCTTGCGCTTGACCGTCAACTTGGTCTCGTCGCAGCTTCGTTGAATCAGTGGAAATTGTTCAAAAATGTCATATCCAAGATTTTAAACCTAAAATTATCACAAGTTTTTACAATGTACCTGTGCCTCTATCGTGTAACCTCGATGAATTCAAAAACTTCTGAATTGTGGACGCTTTGGCTATGGCAGGTCGTTCAATTCTTAAGCGGCTCGGCTTTGTGATACAGCGGAGATTCTTTGGAAAATTTGAGCACTCGTGCTGGACATCCGTTTGGACCGTAGTGTGGACCGACGGCTTGACAGTCAGAATGCGAGATTGACCACTAAATAACAAAGTTAACTGTTGTAAATAAAATAAAAATTCAACGATGATTTTTCAGACGGCATATTCAGCGGGGGCGGAAGGAATTTACATTTTTACAACGATTTTACGCATGCTTTCTAACCAAAAACGTACACTCAACAGCGTATCAAGCATAACGAAATCGTAATATAGACTGCAAAAACTGCTTGTCTGCAGCTGGGGCCTCAAGGCTACTAAGCGAACATCACTCGTTCGCCGCTCGCTGATACGATTCAAAGACAATTTTGACGAATTGCTAGTCTATTACTGTATAAATAGATTAACCATTTGACAAAATTTACTTTGAATGGTATCAGCGAGCGGCGAGCGAGTGATGTTCATTTAGCAGCCTTGAGGCCCGGGTATTCTGTTTTTCTTTTAATATTTATACTTGTTAAGAAACCTCTTTCTCAAATTATTACATATTTCTGTTCCTCACAACAGGGACAGAACAGGACGAGAAATCATTGTACAGGCACAGAACACAATAATATAATAATAGTATATAGGCCTGTATAAGCCTTGTGACAGTTTATCACTGACCGAGTGAGCGAAGCGAACAAATCTCTGCACCAACTGGCAAAACTTTCTTTTGTCTATCCGGATGTTTGTTGTTACTCGCGTACATGTCGTACCTATTTTCCAAATAATCTTGACGAAACTTGGTAAGTATACAGGTTTTGGACAGGGATATGGCTCAGTTGACAGGCCTCATAGTCTAGTAAAAATAAATCCGTTTGTATGGAGCAGATCACAGTATTTGCAACTGGGGGGATTCTTTGAAATTATGATAGGAAAATAACTAAAAATATAAATAACTACAAACATAGACCAACAATAATCCCCGATTTATAGACTAGCTGCGTTCCGCGGTTTCACTCGCGTAGTTATGAAAAACGGTGATGATTATGATGATGATAAATAGCTTATGTCCGTCTCCAGGTCCAAAGCTATCTCTACACTGATTTTCATAACGATCGGTTCAGCCGTTTGAGCGTGTAAAGGTAACAAAATTAGCTTTTATAATCATTATGAAATTGTGTCAAATGTATTTCAAAACACCGTACATTCATTTAAACAACAATATACTTAGTTGTCTTTTATGTTGTCACAAATCTTATTTTTACTAGACTATCATGGCCTGCCTATGAGCTGTAAGGTCGTGGGTTCGATCCCCACCCAGGGCAAACATTTCTGTTGAACATGGATGTTTGTTCTGTGTCTGGGTGTTTATATGTATCATAATTGTATATCTGGTTTCCTTTACAAGCTTTGTTTAGTTTGGGGCGAGACAGGTTATCGACTGTGTAGACGCCTGTCCGTAACCAAATTTCGCGTGTCGAACATCCTCTGTCAGCGAGCGTGCGTGCAAACGCTTGTTACAAACCAAGCGAACATTGAGGTTTTCCCCCAATTTTGGGGGATTTCTGCACTGTACAATTAACGTAAACAACGTTATCACTTTATAGGAACCGACTAAGTTGTCGTGTTTATTATTAAAACTGCAATTAGGTAAGCTGGATTATGGACAACTGTCTTAATTTTGAGGTTGGAATATCGTCTTTTTAAGCGGAGGGGATTTTTTTAAACCAAGGATTTTCGAGGAAGTCTGTCTAACACAATTTGGTGGGAATGTGAGACTGACATCCGGAAATGTAAGTCTGACATCTGGCAACACTGCTTCGTCCCACCGGCAGCGGTTTGGCAGACATGCGGCGGGAAATTTGAATGTTCAGCGACGTTTCGGAATTTTTAAAGGTAAAACGCCATTTTGAGAGTTTGGTTTACAAAAGTGTATAATATTATAGACAGAAATTCCAACGCGCTGTGTAACACAGCCACGACCAAGGTCACCTCTGTCGTGAGCCAAGTTTGCGATAGTGTATAGCCTCCTTACAACAACAAAAATGCAGTCGCGGATCCAACCTTTAAAAAGGTTTTTCGATAATCGGCCAATATAATACTTTGACTCAGAATTTCGGGGTAGGGTCCTACGTACGCCCATGAGTATTAGAAAATACATACCGGCTAATGTACATTTTCTTGGGGAACAGGCCATACTTGAGGTGAGGTACTGTGGGATCGAGTCCCGTAAAACGCGCCGGGGCGTCAAAAAGGGAACCACGATGAGACGCCACAGGCTTAACACTGGAATATTGTTTTTTTTTTTTTTCGAAAATATAAATTCGCTAAGAAATAACATCAAAGAATTAAACATATATATTATTTAAAATACGCATACACGTGTAGGGTTCCGTAGTTGCACATCAAAATAATCGGTTTTAGAACAAGGCTTCTTATTTTATAATATGAACATTATGAGTTCATTTGTGTTAGTTTGGAATTTGCACGAAATATTCATTTTTACTTCTTTATGTACATTTTTAAGTGGACCGATCGACCGATCGATTTTTGAGTGGATCGACTTCTTAACTTGTAAAATCTATTGAGACGTTATAGTTTTCTTTTAATTTCATTATTTTAAGTAAAAAAAAAGTAACTGTGTTAAATAATAACTATAAAACGAAATTAAACCATGTGAATGACGTTATTATTCGCTAATTTGTAAAACCTTAAAATTAAACATTTTTAAGCACTGCAGCATCCGTGGTCACTATTGACTAATTTTGAGGCTTCACAAATTAACGAATAATAGCCGATCAACTTGTACTTGTACAACAAAATGTACTTACTTAGAGAACGAAGAAATAAAAATTTCGTGCACATTTAAACTAACGTAATGTAACTCGTATGTTCATAGTAAAACTTAATATTTCGCAATCGAATCCGGGACGAAATCGGTGTACAAAATCATTTTTAGGGTTCCGTAGTAAACAAGGAACCTTTATAGTTTCGGCTTATTCGTCTGTCTGTCCGTCCGCGACTGCTTAAAAACTACAAGTACTAAAAAGCTGTAATTTCGTATAGATTTGCATATTAATAATGTCGAGAAAGTCGTAGAATAAAATTTTGAAAAAAAAAATGGGGTACTTCCCCAACACTTAAAGTGGGGATGAATTATATTTTTCTCACCTACCCCATCTTGTGGGGTATCGTTGGATATGATGTAAATAATAGTATAATGTAAACCATTTTTACATTTAGGGATTTACATGCGAAATAATAAGCTTTGAGTGATAATTTTTGTTAGACTCAAGTGTCCTCCCTCCCCCTACCAGCTAAACTGTTGACTGTGTAAACATAAGAAAATTCGTGCTTAGCATATATGATGAAATCAAAAGGAAAACTATCACGGCTAAGTAGGCTTTACAAGTTATCGTATTATAGTTGATCTACTTAACATAATAACTTAAACAAGTCAAAAATGACTCATATGTTCGTAGTATCAAACAAGCGACCTTGTTTAAAGGTCACATAAATTATGATATGTGACTATGGAACGTTACATTGCGCGTGGCACGATACGCACTTGGCCATTTATTAAATTTAGATTATAATAGTTTCAAAAACTGAAAAATAAAACGACTTCAAAATACGCAATTACTTGGACAACATTGTTTGTTATGAAAACCAAAGTACTAAACCGATTTTGATAAAATTTATATGTGATCACCTCTGAGGTATTACCTACCAAACAAAAAAGAATAATCGAAAACAATTCATAATTGGCGGAGTAATCGCTAAACAAAACAAAAACATACAGGCGAATAGAGAACCTCTTTCTTGGAAGTCGGTTAAAAATGGTCTACTGTGTGACCTATCTTAAAGTATCATCGAGCATATAATCTATGCTTGAAGGAAAGTATTTATTTGAAATAAAAAATTATAATTTTCCAAATCAATTTAAAAATCACGGAGTTATGCGGCAATAAACATAGAATAATTATAGTTTAAAAAACTGAAAAAACCGACTTCAAAATACGAAATATATCTAATACATACGACTTGCAGTTCACTTTTCTACAGGCACTTGAATGATATTTTACCACTTAATTTGTTATAAAAAACCACAATACTACATCGATTTTGATAAAAAAATATATGGGACCGCCTCCTTGGTATGATCTATTAACCAAATAGAAAAAGAATCATCAAAATCAATGCACAATTAGCTGAGTAATCGGTGAACAAACATACAGAAAAAAGACATACAGGCCGAATTAATAACCTCCTTTTTTTGGAAGTCGGTTAAAAATAGAACCGATTGAGGTTGATGCATGCTAGAGATCAGGGCCGTGGCCAGGAATTCACTTCGCGGGGGGGTTCAGCAATGGACATGGGCATAGCTTATAGCCTAGCCTTCTCATAGCGGGGGCGGGGAGTCTGCGGCCATGTTGTCCCATATCTTACTTATAATGTGCGAGAGTAGCGAGCGGGAAAAAATAAAATTACCACTTTAATGTCCCAAATGAACAAGTTTGTCATAGTCAAAATTTTCTATTATATTATTTTTGGGTAGTAGTAATATATTTTTTTTTCGTTTTAACGAGCACTCAGCGCTTACATGAACTAAATAGGTAATAAGTATGCGCGAGAGAAGCGAGCGCGAATTTTTTTTAGTAGTGTTTTATAATGTAATATGCAAAATTTTAGTATTTGTGAACTCACAGTACTTCTATGTCAAAATAGTAATAACTCGCGAGCGCGAAAATTTTAGTAGTGTTTTTATAGTAATATGCTTTATATCTCGTATAGTGAATCCATAGTACTTCCATATGAAAATAATAAGCGCGATTTTTTTTAGTAGTAATATGCAAAATTTCTCGTATTTGTGAACTCATAGTACTTCTAAGTCAAAGTTCGGACGGCCCCTTGTGAGGGACGCCACGTGCGTTGATACTTTAGCACCGTCTCATCTTCCTGAGACACGGAGTAGCGCTGGCGCTGCGGCTAATTCGGCGGAGCAGCACAAGCGGCGTAAATATGTTAATCTCGGTAGAGGTTACATATTTGAGCCGTTTGGTGTCGAAACTTTGCGTCCGTGGGGACCGGGAGCTCATCTCATTTTCAAAAAATTATCTGAGCGCTTGATCGATGCGACGCGTGATCAAAATGCTGGCGCGTATCTGGCCCAACGCTTAAGCATTGCCATTCAACGTGGCAATGCGGTCAGCACGCTGGGTACGCTGCCAACTGGTAGTGGGTTTGAGCATTTGGATTATCTTTAGACCTTTATCGGTCTGGGGTGATCGATGTGCTTTTTGTGTAGTAGTTTAGTTAGTTGAGTCTGTATATTGTTGTGTTGTAGTTAATAAAGGCGCTTGCAAAAAAAAAAAGTCTAAATAGTAATAATGTGCGAGCGCGTAAATTTTTGTGGTGTTTTTATAGTAATATATGCTTTATTTCTCATATTAATTAACCCATTAATAATTAACAGTACTTCCATGTCAAAATAAAAGTTTTTTTAAAGGTTTTTAATATTAAATCATGGAAGTGATTTGATTCATTGATCGTGTTAGCGAGTCCTAGATTTTCGTGGACCAGATGAATCAAACAAGTAACTGTGTTAAAAGGAAGTACCCGATTGGTAAAGAGCGACTTTAACACTATCAAAAATTATAAATACAACCATCTGCGACGGCGTTTATTTTTCTATTAGTATTTTTTAAATTCGTAATATCTTTTGAATGGAATGTCCGATTTGAATAATTCGAAAGTTATCTACAGGTATTGAAACAGTCTTGAATACAAAATGATTTATATGGATAAGGATTAATATCAAGGTATGGATAACATGGTCTGATTTTGGTCGGCATTTCTATCAACTTTTTAAATGTAAAAAAGCAGTTATAGTGGCATAATAACAATAGTTGGACAAATGCCTTCGCGACGTTTTTTGTAGATATTGGTATGTTCTTTAATACTGTAGAACATTTTTTTGTTCTATCATTAATAGTTTGCGCAGCACATACGACGAAAGACATTTTATGGCAAATTTTTTTTACACCTTGCGTTACATTATTGAAATTTTAGTAGGGATCCCTATTTTTCCCTGGTATTAAATATAGCCTGTGTTCATCAAGGATAATGTAGTATTCTAGTGGTGAAAGAATTTTTGAAATCGGTACAGTAGCTTTTGAGGGATAGTTTGTCAAACATACAAAAATACAAATCTTTCCTCTTTATAATATTATATTAGTGTAGATTGAAACCTGGAAGGATTTTTGATAATGGCCAGGATTTCGGGGGGGGGGGGGGGGGGGTTGTATTCATGAGTATCGTTCGAAAGAAAGTATCTAATATATGAATGCAAGAGTTTTCGAACACAAATTTGAGCAGTCCACTCATGCCGATAAATAGTGCCGATACATTTACAAAGGCTGTAGGCAGGGGGAGGGTTTTGGGGGTTCAAACTCAAAATTTTCGCGCTCGTTTCACTCGCGCATTATTACTATTTTGACATTGAAGTATTGTGGTTTCACTAATACGAGAAATAAAGCATAATTATGACTATGAAAACACCACAAAAAATAAAACATTATTTTCGCATTATTTCACATTATTGCTATTATTACAAGGAAGTACTGTGAATTCACATATACGAGAAATTTTACATATAAAAATACTATTTAAATTTTCGCGCTCGCTTCGTTTGCGCATACTTATTACTGATGTTTTTGTTTATTTAGGTTATGCAAATTGTTAAGCGCTCGTTAAAACGAAAACAATATTTTATTACTAGCCAAAAAATAATACTTAGAAAATATTGTTAAGACAGACTAGAACTTTGTGTTCATCTGGGACATAAAAGTGCTAGGAGCCCGTATTACATATACAAGCTGACTGTTTGAACACTAGCAATATTTAAGGACATGTTAATTAGTGCTCTAATGAAACGTATACAGAAGTAAAATCGAAACAAATTAGGAAAAAAAACTAAGAAAACCTCGGTTAAAGTTTTTCTCAAGACTCCAGAATTTATGTACACCGCGCAGCCTCGCGCACCGAGAGAGCGCAAGTCATAAAGTAACTTATATATGGGCGCAAGTCACATAACCGGGTCATTTAACTTGTGTTGTTCGATGACGTAGCGCGCGCGATTGCGCGACTCTCGACGCGCGTGGTTGAGTGTCCGTAATTTTTGTGTTTGCTACGGATAATTTGGTCAAATACTAACCACCTATTATGTTCGATTATTTGGAACAAGAATCGAGTACTGAACACCCTGTATCAATATTGCTAATGTTCAACCAGTCACGCTGTATTACATACAGCATATTACTTACTGAAAAATTGATAAAAAAACATTTTTTTCCGCTCGTACATTATAAGATATGGGACGAATGGGCCGCAGACTTCCCCCCCCCACCTCCGCTCTATGAGAAAATTATAAGCTTTGCCCATGTCCATTGGTGAACCCCCCCCGAAATGAATTCCTGGCTACGGCCTTGACATCTACCTATTAGCGATGCTGTAAATACCGAAAAATTTACGAATCAGAAACGTTGGTACACTGTACTGTAAGTTGAGTAAATATGAATGGAGTTACCCGCTGATAGTTTTGCTAGAGGTATTGTCTAATGTAAATGATGATCTTCTCTGATGTCCCATTCCAACCCATGATTGAGAGTATGGAGCATGATATTTCATATCCCTGAAAAAATATAAAATAATTCTTTCAACATGAGCCATATTCATAGTATTTATACCAACATATTTTTTTTCAAATTTTAATTCTACGACTTTCTTGGCATTATTACATACTTAATTACAGGTTTCTATTACTTATAGTTTTTTAGCAAAGCCGCGGACGGACAGACAGGTTTCTTGTTTACTACGGAACCCTAAAAAAGAACTAGGTTTCCTGCAACGGCTTTGTTTCGAATTAACTGAAAATACCAGCGATCTATATGTACTGAAATCCTTGGAAAATACAAATACTCACAGGAACTTGTCTTTTTTCATATTTCCTATTTTTTTGGGTTTTGGAATAAAATTTTGATTACTTTTTACCACAACTTTTACATTTCAACTGATTTAGAAAAAAATGCAATAGGTAATGCTGATTTAAACTACATTAAAGAATACAAAAAAAAGAAATTAAGGAAGTTGAATTTGAATCTATCGCGGTTGACATTTTGAGCTCCTGGGCCCTTATTCGCTGTTGAGGTTGAGGTTGAGGTTTCCTACTTCAGTGCAGTTGAGCCATAGTTGAGCTCTCACTCTTCTTCTTTTTTGTATTGGACCCCGCGTTTAGCGATTTGCCAGTGTCAAGTATTGAAATATTTTAAAGTTTCTTGAATAATAAAAGTTATATATTGTTCTAGTCACAGTCTAAGTCACGTAAACAGTCATTTTCAAATTTAAGTCTTGCCTCAGTCAGGAGCGATAACAAATTAGCTATCGAATTTATTTATCAAACTCCTTCGGATTCGTGTTTGTGAATCGGTCCAGTTGAGGATGAGTGGAGATTGTCTTTGGTTTCTCGAGATTTCTATACTAGAAATGGGACCGACGGACATAAATTCGAATTTCGAACTCGGGAATACCCATTGGAGGCGAATGGAGTTTTATTCGGTAGCCTGCTGATTACCGACAAATTCGGTTCGGTCGCTACCGTTAAGAATCAGAATAATAGTGCTGAATACAGATTTCCGACATTGTAGAACACCGTTATAAGATAGCTAAAATGGTTAAATTTTGATATGCTTAGACCCACCTGAGCGAATATCTCTCGAATACCTCTTTCTGGTTTCGGAGAATGATTGATAAAAGAAAAAGATAAATATAGGCAGTTAGGTACCAAAATTCTACTTTAATTCCTTCATCTACAGTTTGTTTGTTTTTTTGCAAGAATTTCCTGTTTACCCAATTGCGTAAGGAGGAAGTTATGTTTTTCGAGTATATATGTTTGTATGTATGAATGTGGATACGTATGTGTGTACACATGTTTCTATATGATCGCCTTCAGTCTAATCGGCTTGACCGATTTTGATGTTTGAGATGTCGTTTGCTTTTTCTTCACTCCCTGGTTGTTACAGTCTATTTTTTTTGTAATAATAATAATAATATTTCTTTCGCAAAAATAAAAAATCGTTTTTTCGTAACCTTCAACGAGCTTTTTCTTATAAACAAGTGATTTTAAAGAATGAGCAAATAAATAATGTTACAGCGATGCTACGCATATTTTCTCACAAAAAACGTACACTCAACAACGTATCAAGCGTAACGAAATAGTTCAGTAAGTGAAACTGTTTTTCAGCAGTCGGTATCTCGTTTTTCTTTTAATACAAATAGGTACCTACTTGTTACGACTTACGTCGGTGTTTTTAGAAATGTTCGTTGTTGAGTATTCTTTGTTTCCCTGACCCAGAGTAGAATAGAGACCGTCACATTGTTTTCTCTTTCACTCCCTAGTGAAATAGCATAAACAATGTGATTAGAGCTTATAGCAACCATGAAAGAGAAAGATTATGCATTTTTGTCCTTATCGCTGTAACGCGTTGAAAATTATTTGGTTACCGTACCACCTACAATAAGCGAAGACTTAGGGACACAAAATTGACAATTTGAGAGTTTTTAATCACAAATAACTATAAAAGGGGACTATTAACTTTAATAGTATAGAAAACGGTGTGGTTAGTGGTAAAATGGTGAAGTGTGTTGTTTTAGGTTCGAAAGGGCAGACTGTTGGAACTCTTTTACAATATATTAACATCACTGTAAACACAGTTAAGCAATAAATACTTTCTTATTTTTAAAGAAGTGCTAGATTCTGCTAGAGGTTTCAATAATGTTAGTTTTCACAGGTGAGTTTTTAATATTTTTTGTGTGTATGTGTTCGTCGTAAATATAATTTGGTTAATAAAAAGGTTAATTGATGAAGGGACAATTATTTGAATACAAAATAATTATCCAAATCCGTTCAAAACGCTGAAATAAACAAAAATATAGAAAGATCATAGAGGTTATGTTTTCGTAAGTTGGCATGACAGTGTTGCCAAATTAAGGCCAGACAGTGCTGCCAAATTGAGATAACAAATTTTCCCTAGTTTTTGACGTGAAAACGTCTTATAAATCGATGATCGCTGGCTGCACGCACGAAAAAGCATAACTCATTATCACATTCTGACTGAGCCGACTGTGTAAGCGAGAGCGCGAAACAAGTGATAGAGAGGCACGATCGGCCTAATCGTTCGGCTTGTGACGCATCGTTATCACGTAAAATTATCGTCCGTAAACTAACTTTACAGACAACAATTTTTAAGCTATTGCATAGCTTCTATCGCGGGCCTTGAGCGTGGAGACCGAATCCAGAAATTCCGTAACGAAAATAACCTAACATACCGCGCGTAAAGCTATTATGCAATAGCTTTACCGCGGCAGTCTTCGAGTGCCACATGTCGTTTTTTTTAGTAAAGGCGTATAGAGATCACATTTATTTTTCTTTCATTCCTCAGTAAAATTGCGTAATATGATCGTAGCAAGTGTGAAAGAGAAAAATATACGCATTATCTTTTTCTCTATCGCTGTAACCGGTTGTCCTATACCTGTTACAAGATATTTTGTACTACAGCACATTATTTTGGTTTTTAAAATAAAATTGCGCATTTCTAACCCTCGATCCAAATAGAGGGGTGTTATATGTTTGACAGGTGATATTTGTATTTGTCTGTGGATTCATAGCTCTCGTTTTTATTTTATAAAAAAAAAAAAAATAAGAAATAAAAAAAAAAAACAACAAAAACCATCGACACGTAGAATTAATAGTTCTCATACAGATAGACCGATTTTCATGTAGTTTTTTTTAATGTAAATAAGGATGTTGTTGCGAGTGTTCTTAGCTGTGTTTCATCAAAATCAGTTCAGCCTTTTTTGTAAAGAGTTTTGAGTTTTCTAAACTTATACTTGTAAAGTCGGTATTTCCGTTTTTTAAACTATAAATATTTAATTACATATACCCAACTTACATCAATCCATTTTTTAAATTATAGATTATTTGGCCATTTGTAAATCGGAAAATTTCCAGTTGATAAAAATGTGTTACGTAAAAAAATTAACGGCCGTATCGAAAAGCGTTAGGTACTTAATTTTAAGTTATGTCTATCATATTTTGTCAACTTCTCTCTGACACGTACTGACACGCTTGCGAAAAGAAGACAGATTATTAGACAGATTATTTACGTTTATCAAAGTAAGTTAAGTTTTTCGTTCAGGCCGAAAATTTTTAGGATTATTTACATTTCTTTCAAAAAACTAAATTTTTTCAATCGCTATTTTATACTTCTGTCAAGAAATACTTATCGATACCACTTCATCTTTAAGTTTGATCGAACGAGAGTCAGATGAGTTGATGGTCAATTGTAGATCTATCTAACATAAAAAAATAATTATAGTCTAAAAAATATTTACGACTTATTTGTTTGTGATAAAGTTGAGATGGGAGAACGTTTTGGAACCATGATTAAGTGATTACTTTTATCACTCATTTGGGCCTGATGCGAATGTTACTGATTTCTCTTTCTACGTTTCTGATATTTGCGAAGGAAATACTGTATACTTAGCTTGGCTGTGAGTTTTTGTGCTTTGTGTGTGTGTGTGTATGTGTATATATGTCTAAGAACCCTATATGTGTAAGAAATGATATATCTTTTTATAGATTGCTAAGTATTTGGAAGATTGTAGGCGTGTGTACGTGTGCTCATAGTTGCAACATATTGTCGCTTACAAATTCAAACTACAAGTGTAAGCATAAATATTTTTAATATCATAACATCAATAAATATCTTAAAGTTATATAATAAAACACACTCCCAACTCCCAGACTATTTTCCCTGACTTCTATGGGAATGTTATACAATGGTATCAATATCGCTTTCTCTTACCCGGTTACACGGTTTTCCCGTCTATTCATTCTAGGTTCCCTGCCCCCGTATTCTGAACCCATTCGGTTTCGGAATCGATTCGATTTGTATATCTCCATCTCTGTCATTTCCATAGAGAATGACAGACGCGGAGATATACAAATCGAATCGATTCCGAAACCGAATGGGTTCAGAATACGGGGGCAGAATACGGGGTCTGGTCATTTTGTCCATATTTATATATATGTATTTTCTTTGGCTCACTCTCTCTCTTGTCTTGATCTTTTTTTGATTAATCAGCCGGCATTTAGAATTTAAGTTAATTAATTAATGATCAAAGGCCAAGTAGGTATGTAAAAAGTAGTGAAGTAGTGAAAACCTTATTTAGAATGCACTTGGGAATAAATATCATTCATTAGAGGTCATTGTTGTTGATACAGGCGTACTGCTAAAATTATATTGTGTATGAGTGCGTGACTTTTAGTGGTGTGTGTAAACGTCAAAATTCTCGGAAATCTCGGAATTGGGAATTTTATTACGGGCCATCGCTCAATACAGGTAAATTCGTGGGTCTCTTGTTCCTGCGAGAAATTTAAATTGTAAACTCAAAAACAAGGACAATCCGTAATTTCTTGTAATTGAAAAAAAATTGTGTTCCTTTAAATCTTTTTTCACTACGCGCCGTGCCTTCAGTAAACATAGCGCGTAGTTGGTTATTTCGTGATAAATTATGCTAAAATGATGTGCCTGTGCAGTGAATAGGTGAGTTAAAATGGTTCTCTTCTCACTGGCTTATTATGCAGTGAAGTGAGTGCTCTCAGTGTCATGTGCAAGCTGAAAGCTGATAAATCACTTTGATCCTGTATTCAACAGTTGACTTTATTCCTAAACCTTGTGAGTCATATTTTTATCCTAATTCGTAGAATAAGGCGTCTTTTTGGGTACCTTATTGAACTTTATGGTGGAAATGATGTACACTTCCATGATAGAGAAGAAAGTATCTCACAGTGAAAAAAGTTTAAAAAGTCAGGATTAATTAGCGTTTTTTTTATGTTATCATATTTCTTATCTTGTGCATAACCAGTTTGATATTTAATACCAAACTGATGTATTCATTGTGTTTTGACCATATTTTCCTGTTTTGATTTAATGTATTCAAACAAGCAAACTTGTATTTGTTGTCTATTTGATGTATTATGAGTACTTGGTATAATTATTTTAGTAAATGTTTTATTTTTGTATTGTTTTGATTGCTATAATGTAAAAGTCATGTATCAAAATGTATGTATGTAGATATGTAAGTCAAAATGCTAATTTCACATGTATCTTATCAGGGCTGTGAGCAGGGCAGTGCTAAAGAGGCTCCCTTTTTAAAGATGAGTGTCTAAATCTCCCCCTTCTTGAATCGGGGGGCTTGGAGAGTCTGGATTGTCATAAAAATCCTAGTAACCTAAGTTATTATTGATACTAGTCAAGTTCTTTAACAGAGTTTTCACATTGTCATAAAAAAACCCTAACAAATTACATTATTAACTGATCCACCTTGGTTGTTTGAACAGGGTTTCTGCACTGTCATGTTTTTTTTTACAACCTTGCTTAATATTTGAGTACATGGATTTGATTGAAACAACTTATGAAAGCTTATCCAGGATAGGATGTATCTATGAAACGAGTATACCTATATATTTAAAAGAAAAACATAATACCCAACTGCATAAGAGTGATTTTTGCAGTCTAACTTATGATTTTGTTATGTATTGATATGCTATTGAGTATATGTTTTCTGTGCCAAAGTATGTGCCAAGTCCCTGTAAAAAGTTATAGATGGGCATTATTTAGAATAACCTAGCAAAATCATTTATTTTTTATAACAAAGTTCATTCGATGTTATGTAAAAGTGCATTTTTTATTTTTGCGATAGTCGTATTATTGTTATTAAAAAAAAATGCTTAAAACACTCAGGGAGTGAATATGAATCTAATGACACCTCACACATTAGAATCGGTCTAGACGCCTAGGCTGTAGAGGCTCATATAGAAACATATAACATACACTCGAAAAGCCTGACCCTCCTTTTTGCGCATTTGAGTAAAAATTTTAGTATTACTGTTTTTATTTAGTAGGGGCATTGATATGAGCATTCTTAGATATAATTAAAAGAAACAAAAAATGGATGTTCGAAATGCAATAAACAAGGATGTGTCTTGTGTGAATGTGTCTAACTTTGAATTTGTATTCCTTGCCTTCCTTTATTTGAAACTATTATTGAAATTTATCAGGAACATGCGAGTACTGTGAGTATAAACAAAAATTAATGTTAGTTAAATATTTCCTAGTTTTCAACAGATGGTGGTTTTATTGTCATTAATGCATTTTTGTGGTAAAAGGATGAGCATCCTCGGAATAGCTTATCCTAAGCCGGAGGACTACAGACATACTCCTTTGCACGGTGTATTCGACTTAATCGAGTACATTTTCCGCTAAGGGTGTGGTAGGGTCTAGGGGTGTACACAAAAGATCCCCTTGGGTCGAAGTGTCGCCGACCAGTTTGTTGGCCCCCGCTGTGACTATACAAGATAAGATAATAAGATAAGGCATGTTTGCATTTCACCTTAAAAATCCCCCTCTCATAAGGATCAAAACAATAAATACAAAAACTCCGTATATTCTCATCATTTCAGCTAACTTTCTATCAGTGATTTTGCATACAAATAATCCTATATAATACCTATGTATTATATAGGATTATTTGTATGCAAAATCACATTCACTTCATTTAAGAAAGAAGAGAAGTATTCCAAAGTCTGTGCCTAAACATAACTAATATTATAAAAGCGAATACAATTCTGTTTGTTATCTATTCTGTGTGTTTTTCATTACTACTCGAGTAAAACCGCTGGGCGCAGTTAATATTCAATAAATAATTTACACTCATAACATTCAGACCATGCACAGTGACAAGGGAAATAAACTTTTAGGTCCCTAGCATATGTTTAGAGGGGCTTAAATAATTTTCTATGGAAGCTGGCATCTCCACCTGCAGACATTTTTTAGGGTTCCTTACCTTAAAAGGAAAAAACGGAACCCTTATAGGATCACTTTGTTGCCCATCCGCCTGTCTGTCAAGACCTGTATCTCGAGAATCCAGATCCATAGTCTCTTGCTGCAGAGAGAAAAATCAAACTTCTCAGTTTTAAAGATATCGAGTTGAAATTAAAACCATATACGCAGATCCATAGTCTCTTGCTGCAGAGAGAAAAATCAAACTTCTCAGTTTAATTTTTTTTTAATACAGCCGAATATGTCGCAAAAAACGCATATTTCGACACTCGCAAGGGAATCAAAACCTACTAATACTTCCTGTTGACCTATAACTGTGAAATTTGGCTAGAAGTATTGTCATATAGTACACAAAGGAAAATATCCGAAAACTGTATATTTTAAATGTAATCATAAAAAAATAGGGTCTTTATGCAAGGAAGGAGGGTCCGAATTTTAAAGTGCTTTAACCATATCATGTGGGATATCATATGAAAGAGCTTCATTAGCACAAGCTAAAACAGGGTTTTTAAATAATTTTACAATGTATATTTTTCGATTTATGAAGGAAATTATTTAAAAAATATATAATTTCCCCCTTTTATTTACTAGTTTGTACAGAACCCTCGGTGGGTGAGTCTGACTCGCACTTGTCCGGATTTTTTTAAAGTTTCTGTGCATTTATGAAATAGCATATAATTATTATGTTTATGGTACACTTATACAAATCAAACAAGTCATATGTTTTTCTTCCTGTTTTTATGTAATTTAATATTTGTTCATTCATATTATTGCTATAGTATCTATTGAACATGTACTTGTGTGCAATTAATTGTTAAATAAATAAATACCTTAAAGTGTCATATCATTTGCATGTACTATTTTCTTTGTATGTGGAAATTTTGTATAAAAATGGTGGTGTATTGATATGTCATAAAGTTCCTGTCCTCTATTATCATCTACATTCTACATATTATCTTCTTGGCCAGGAATCAAGCCTAGGATTATTTATCTATTTAACTCTACACTCTATATATTTGTTTTGCTTAGTCATCAAATTATAATTATTTCATACTACAATCATATAGCTAGGAAATAAAACTGTTAAATAATGTTAGGGTTCCATTGTAAACAAGGATGGAACCCTCAGTCTCGCCATGTCTGTCTGTCTGTCTTTGCTTTAAGACTATTACTACTTACTATTAGGAATCTGTAATTTGGCATGGCTATTTACATACACATATATATAAATATAGAAAAAATATATTTTTTGTGGTACCTACTGTACTTGAAAGTGGGTATAAATTATTTTTTTCTCATTTACCTCATCGTGTGGGATATCATTGGATAGGTAATGAAAAACATTGGGGGCATGGGAAAACCATTTTTCAACTTACAGAAATGTTTACGAAATATTAGTCTTTTTAGTCATAATTTTTTTTAGAACCAAGTGTCGTCATTGTCCCCCCTCTACCGGCTAAACGGTTCAATTTGGAGATATGAAAAAAATCTTGCTAGTAGCATCTATATGATGAAATTAAAAGGAAAACGTATCATGACAAGGCATTACAAGTTAAAGAGTAATAGTTGATCACGTTAAAAAATGTACTTAGAGAAGTAAAAAAAATTAATTTCATGCAAATTTCATTTTTTTAAACTAACATAAGTTAACTCATATATTATGTTCATATTATCCCCATTTATGTTCACATAAATTATGATGTCCAATTACAGAACCCTGATATTGCGAGTGACACGAACTTAGCCGCTTATTTATTTTACCTGTAGGTAGGTAGTACAAACCAGTTAAACTTGCTTTTGTCTTTTTCAGAGAAAACTGAGGAGCAGTGACCACACTCTTTTTTTACTACTGGTTAAGAACATAGGTAAGTAATTTTTTTTATTACGAACTTTACGACAAAAGGAAGGTTGGGTAATAAATTTCAGATGTCAAACATTATGTTTCTTTATTACCTCCCTGACCGTAAATAACTTGACTGATTTTGATATGATCTTTACCTCCAAAGCTATAAGTTATATTCAGGTATTTTGTGTTTATTTTATTACTTGTTTATTGAAGCTTTGTGCAGATGAGCAAGTCTTGTTTGATAGTAAACTTCATTCTTGTCCTTTAGAGTTCATGCTACCTTCTTTGTTATGCTGTCGGGTAATAAAGTAATCGAAATCAGATCATAATTATTCTATTGTACAGATAAATGCTCACTAGATAATTATCTTAAGAGATTTGTTGAGTTGAGAATGCAATTTTCGGCACTATCTTGCCATTTTTCCATACAAAAGGAAAAAACTGTTTTTTTTCCTCCTGAATATTAACAGATTTTGATTACCTACTCTTTTCTATATGATTAGAACTATGAGTATAAATGGCGGGCTTATGTTTTTTTTAATACAAGATAGATCTACAATTGACCACCAACGTTAAGCGACGGTGTGGCCGAGGATGGAGTTCGTCGATCTAGAAGATATCTATTCACTTTAGCCTTGAAAATTCCAAGATTGAATTTAGAAGAATTTAGAAAGTTATCATTTCAACAAATAGATAACAAAATAATCATCAAAATTGATAGTGTTAAGGAGTTTTTCTGCTTTTGATTGTGTATAAGTGCGCGGTAAAGGTTTCTTTTAAAATACACGCATAGCTAGCTAGGACCGGCTAAACCGGAGCTGGCTGTCTTAGACTATCAGCAATAATGCCTAGATGGACCCTTTCGACACAAATCATGTTTAATTATTTTTTTCTAATTTCATATTTAATTTTCCTGTCTATTTTTTGGGTGTCGAATAGATGTATTTTCTTGCTCTCTTTTTTTGTTCTTTAGCAAATAGCAATGCATTTATTTGTACGAATTTACAGGTCACCTATAGATATCTAATCTCTGTTATTTACACGGAATGGGGATTTTCAAAAAGCCTGTCTGTTGTGTGTTGATTGTTGATTTATGACCTAATTGCACTTCAACACGCATTTCGTCAAATACGAAAGTACTATCGGCGAATTTTAAAAGATAAAATTTATTGGTCTGGCGTTCAATGAACGTATAAGTTGACTAAAGCAAGTCTCGCTTCGTCGCAATTTTTTTTTATTTAGGGCTCAACGACATAAACGTCTTTTAGTTGCTGTGACCGGCGATTTTACGTTTGCATCGACGTTGCGTCGATCGATGCTTATACAAGGGTATGATTATAAAATTTTCAAAAATTACTTGTTAATTGTAAAATTCGGGAACAATTGAAAGTTGTTAGCGATCAAGCCCAAGTCTTACTGATTGTCTGTTGTGACTCAACTCAACTTGAGTCTTTTACAATAACAGGCAATAGTCAAGTTGACTATTGCCTGTATACCTGCATAAAGATTAAAGGATATAGTATGCTAGACTACTCGTTCAATTTGAAAATGAGGACGCAACTATTGACTATGTTTGTAGATATGTGAAATATTTTATTTTTATTTCCAGACACAAGATGTCGCTCTGGGCCCGAGCTCAGCAGCTGCCGCCAGAGAGCTTGCAAAAGGTAACTGAACCGACTTTTTATATACTTTACAAACGAAATACATAAAAATACCTACAATACAATTTACGACATTATAACTGAGTCATTTAGAAACCGATTTGGATTTTTTAGGGTTCCGTAGGGGAAATCTTCTATAAGATGCATTGTATTTCTTACCCGGCTGCATTGTATACTGGGGATGCAACCGGGTTATGTGGAATTTTACCCACTAAAAGTGTGTGTGTGTGTGTGTGTGTGTGTGTGTGGCCTTAGTGCTAATCGGAGGACTGCGGGTTCTCGTGTCGAACACATATTCTTTTAGTTATTTATTTCCCTCCTACTTCTAAAATCTACTCAAGTTCGTAACGATATACTCTGATAACAACTCAATTTTGTAGTTAAACACATTAGACTCGTTTTTTGTTGGCCCGGATTCCGCCAATCTAGTCTTTTTATTTTTTATTGGAGGGGGTTGGGATTGGAAATGAAGAGGATTGATTTAATAGCAGCAAGCCGGCGCTAACGAAATACACCAGGCCAATCTAGTCTGGCCTACCACTTCATTACCCCACTTACTGCAATCACGGCTATCCTATTTTTTTTTTAAATTGACGGTTAAAATGGACATGGGATAGTATGGCTCAAACACCGGTTGTATATTCTGATTATTGTCAGGTTCGCACCATCTACGTGGATATTTTCCCCATCGAGGTTCGACACTGCCTCGCGCCATGGATCGAGAGCAGGATCTGGTAAGTGCTGGAGGTCTTTCAGAACATGCTATCCGTTCCCAAAACATCCGTTTCAAAAAATGAACGTACGCTACGTATCGTGAATGAATCGGTATCTCGTAGGCAAGCGCTCTTCATCATAGACTGCAACTGTCACTTAACACCATTCCCGTATCGCCCGATCCCGGCTCTGTTTAGAATAAATTAATAAATCAAATCAAAAAGGGCTGCATTTACACATTTTTAATGATAAATTTTGAGAAAAAAAAACATTTTTTTTTGTATAACATATGACGTTCTTGTTTTAGTTTGTTAAAGCTTGCAAAGGACAGACACTTATCATATTTATCACTTTTAGGACAGCGGAACCAGAGCAAGAGCAGCGGTTCTTCGTGGATGAACTGGTGAGGGAGATCCAGAGCCACGCAGACCTGATGCTGTCACCCGAGATGTTCGTCACCAAGATGAAGCTTCTTGAGGCGGCCAAGACCTTCCACGTACAGTACAGGTAGGTGTTAGCGTAGTTAGGTGAGCACCATTGATGCCAAGTTAACGCGAAGCCGGCAACAATTGGGACTCTTGTGAGCATTTATGGTTGAACTTGTTGCAGTCGCGCCAGTCTGTATACAGGAAAATCGAAGCCCTGGGTCGCCAAGATACAGGCATTGCCTAGTTTGAGGCCCACTGATACATAACTTAGACTAATTAATACCTTAATGCTATAAAATTTACCTTTTTGTATAAAGTATTTCGACAATGTGCTTAGCAAATAAAATTAAACTTTTTTTTTTATTAAGTTGAGCTAGAAAACGAATGTGGCATTGAGGGCGTCGCTGCCCTTATTTCATTATTTTGTTCGTTCGAGACCACAGAATACCATAGTAGTATAAATTCCAGACTTTAGTTCCCGTGTTTTGCAACAATAGTTCTTTACCTTTAATCAAGCAATTCTTGTATATATGTGTATATATATATATAATTTGAATCTCGGAAATGGCTCCGACGATTTTTATGAGATTTGGTTTGTAGGTAGATTAGGGGACGATAAATCGATCTTGCTAGGTTTCATTACCCGGGTTTGCTCGTATTTTCAGTCATAAAATATCCGAGTGGAGCTCGGTTGCTCTGGTACTTGACTCTATTAGATCAGTCACAGAACCGAATTTCTCCAAAGCCTGCATGTAGATTCTGATAAAATATATTATGATTGTTGTCAGCCACGCCCCTCACGAGTTATACCAGTACATGCGGCGGTGCCTCGCTCTGGAGATGGAAGTGATCCAGAGCGCGATGGGCAGCCAGTACGAGTGTGCCGCCCCGCACACTGAGAGGAAATACAGCGAGGTACGTAAGGCCGTCTGTTTCCAGGTACCGACAAAAATATGGTACTTATTACCATTTAACACGAAATACAAAATTATGTACATACATACATAAAATCACGCCTATTTTCCCTTACGAGGTAGGCAGATCAGTACTGTAGAGTATGTGACCGTGTATACGGTTAGATGGGAACGATAGATGTTAGATGGTATTAGAGGGTAAAATGTAATGTTGCTTTACAGTGTCAGGGGGTCTGCCCATCGTCTACATAAACCCCAATTTTCCTCAAGTCCCATAACTGACTTTTACAGGAATATTTTTTTTTTGACATAAACATCTAGTATAAATAATAATTATAGTTAAAAAAACTGAAAAAACCGGCTTCAAAATACACAATTCGTTTACTTTTCTTCAGTTATTTTGTTATAAAAACCAAGTACTGAACCGATTTTGATAAAAACTTTATGGTACCATCTCTGAGGCATTGCCTACGTAACAAAAAATTATTGACAAAATCAATCGATTAATCGCTGAACAAACATGCAAAAAAAAAACATACAGTCGAATTGAGAATCTCCTTCTTTTTGGAAGTCGGTTGAAAAAAAAAAGATTTTAATCAACAGGTATTTGAACAAAATGAGCAGTTATACGCCGCGGAGTTGAATAGTAGGTAAAATCAGTTGCTCTCCCTGGGCCTAAATTAATTCTGAAGTCCTATCAGAATCGGGCATTCAATAATATGTATATCATTTAAAATATTTTTACAAATAAAATTAATCACAATCATTGTAAAAAGTAGAGATAATTTAATGAAATAGAGTGTCAAATGAATCATGATATAAATTAATTATAATCTTTGTTAGTTAGTGTCAAATGAATCATGATATAAATTAATTATAATCTTTGTTAGTTTGTTTCTAAATTGTAAACAGTGACGTCATTCGAGAAGCCACGATAGTTTGAGTCGTTTTAGTGAGCAAATGTCAAAAAGTTTACAAAAATTTAAAATGACAATTGTTCATTTTACATTATGTTAATGTTGGTTTTTGATTAAAATATTAAAATTTCAGGTAAAATAGTCTATACAAAATAAATGAGCTTAAAAAAAATGTCAAGTCCCCTATTTTGGGCGTGCGCTTTTTGTTGGTAACTGATCTATAGTCTTATGGTCGTCTATTAATGTTCATGTTATTTCCAGTTGATAACGGGCCTGCAGACGGTGCGCCAGAAGGTGAACATGGCGGGCGAGGAGATCCGCAGCCTGCAGGCCAACATCGAGGCCTTCTCGCTGCAGTACCACGAGTGTCTCAAGAACAAAGGTTTTTAATTTATTTTTATGCTAGATAGATCTACGATTGACCACCAACTTGCCTGATGTTGAGCGACGGTGCGGTCGAGGATGGCGCTCGTCGATCGAAGATATCTATTCACAGTTGCTTTGAACATTTCAAGATTAGTTCTCAGGAAACAGAGATGGCGGCAATGAATTCCTTTCCTGTGTTTCCTGTACGCGTCTAGAACGTGGACCGATATTGCTGAGTACGGATTTATTTAATTTTAATGAGAAATGGGTGATAATGCGCCAACTCTCTGCTAGTCGTGCAGTGAAGTGTGGAGGAGGAATTAAGTCGTGAAGATCTTTAATTAGATCGGGAAGGTAACATTAAACTAGTGCGGTACATCTCGATCCATACCATTCTGTCCAACCTTTTGAGCGCCACAGTCTTCTATAGAAGACAAACGTTTCATGCTGTCTTCACGGTCGTCACGGATTTCAATAGAAGTATATCTGTCTGTGCTATCGTAGGTCTCAAACGGATGTACCGATTTTGATCTAGTTTTATTTTGTTTGAAAGAGAATTTCATAGAGATTGTTCTTAGCTGTGTTTCATTAAAGTCGGTTCAGCTGTTTTTTTTGTCGAGGTTTTCTGAGTTTTCTAAACTTATACTTGTTATTATATAGTATATATTTTCAAATTTTGATTTTTTTGGCTTTCGAAAGGGCCAACTTTTTTACATGGAACGGCTGTTTTTTTTTTTGCAATTTCAGGATTGGTGATGTAGTTCAAATTAGTCATACAGTGGCTCTTTAAAGCATGATTACCGTTCATTGATACATTTTGTAAAATGTGATGGGTGCTCGGAGTGTGTCATATGACCCGAACTGAAATAAATAATACCAAAAAAGTACTTACCATTATCGTTTCTATCGTATGTGATATGATCTTCGTCCTATCCCTAGCACGTACAAAGAAAGCGAATAGACATGCACCTAGGCATGCGTGTTACATCTTCGTCACTTCAAGATTGTGCATTTGAAGCCACATTAGCTGAACTAGTATGAATTCGTCCTCAGGTCATATGAACTACCTGCAACAGTCAATGACGAACGAACGACGCGATCTGGTGGCCTGCCTGCGCGGACAGATCGAAGAAACCGAGAGGAAACTTAACGCGTTGGTCAGTAATTACAATTATATACATTTTTCACAAATTAGAATTATTTTACTTTAGTAACTAAACTGCTAGAAAAGGACTATCCTGATCCTGTTAAGGTCCAAAAGATAATCTAAATGCTCAAAGCCTCTAATCAGCAGTGCACCCAATATGATTCCAGCATTGCCAGATAAATGTGTGTGTGTGTGTGTGCAGGTGGCCCAAATCAGCCAGTCACAGATGGAGCTGGTCGACCACATGAAAGAGAACATCGCCAACCTGCGACAACTGCAGAGCCAAGTGCTGGACGAGGAGCTTATCAAGTGAGTTCAAATTATGATTTTTTTTGATCTGAAATGCACGCTAAGAGTAGCTGCCTAGTATTATTATTATTATTAGCCTACATGCTGTCCCACTGTAGGGCAAAGGCCTCCCTAGCCTTCTTCCACTTTATCCAATCCTGGGCTGCAGTCCTCCATTCTAAGTCGTAGTATTACCGATTTTTATTACCCATCTGCGTAAGAAGGAGGGTTATGTTTTCCGAGTGTATGTTTGTTTGTATGTATGTATGTATGTGTATATGTAAGTGTGTACTATATGATCGCTTACAGCCTAAATTGCTTGAAGAATTTTGATAAGCGAGGTGTCGTTAGATTCATTTTTACTCCCTGAGTGTTATAGGCTACATTTTTTTTAAAACAATAATAATAAAATTCGCAAAAACAAAAATAATAATAATAATAATAAATAATAATAAAATATGTTTATTGCCAGTATAAAGAATTATAAAATACATGAAATCAATAATTATAAACTATTTAGGCAAAAGGGACAAAATCAGCTTTATGCAGTGGGAATAAATAGTGATCATTCCTACTGCGCTGGTTTTCATTTTGCCCCCTTACTCGATCTTTGATGTTAATTGAATTCTGGTTTTATAGGGCGGGTAGGTATTTACAGAAAAAGAAAATATATATATATATATATATATACTGAAAAAAACTGCATAAGGAGCAAGTATGTAAATAATAAATATAATGAAAAGACTATTCTGTAGGCATGTGAGTCAGCTGGTTGTGTGGATGTATGTTCGTGTGTGTGTGTGTGTGTGTGTGTGTGTGTGGTGGGGGCGCGTATGGTAGTGTATGTGTGTTTATGGGGAGGGTTGCGTGTGGTAGCGTGTGTACTTGTGTGTAGAGATGGAATGTGATTGATACAGTGCATGCTGTGTGAGGAGAGGGTTGCGTTTGGTAGAGTGTATGTGTGTGTTACATCATGCGTTTAAAGGATGCTTCAACATGAAATTTTTGCCGTTGTAAGAGTATTTTACTGTATTTTTTTTTAAATGTTATTTTACTGATTTTTACACGAAGAGGTGGTGGTATGTTATTCCAAATTTTTGAAGCACTGTATTTAAAGCATCCTCTAAAGTTTGCGGTCTTATGAATCGGGTAAGATAAGGTATTTGTGAGTTTGGAACGAGTGTTGGCTTTATGAATATCTTTCATCCAGGTCAGTTTTTCAAACAGATAACTAGGGTTTTTACTCCAAATCACCTTCTGTGTGGTACATGCGAGGTGAAGCTCCCTTCTCAGTTTCATGTTTAAGATGTTATTGCGGACCAAGTAAGGAGAAACATGATGCCGCCTGGGAATATTGAAAGAGAATCGAGCGCAGGCATTCTGTACCCTTTGGATAGCCTTTTCAGTTTTGTCACGAATTCTAGGCCCGTACACAGCGCTACAGTAATTGAATGGCGAGAGCACTAATGAGTCGCACAATAGGACCTTAACTTTCTCACAGACAAAATCTCTAATATTGTATAACAATTTTATTTTAGAAAAAGCTGTCCCGATTTTGTTGTTAATATGTTTTACGAATCTCATTTCACCATCCATTATGAGCCCTAGATTTCTAACCTCCTGTTCGATAGGAATCTGGATTCCATCTATTGTAACTTTTGGATTGTAAGACATGACTTTATCAATTTGTGTCTTCGTTCCTACAACTAACATTTTTGATTTATTGGGGTTTAGAATAAGAGAGTTTTGCGTTGTAAATGCGTTTTTTCGTAACATCCAACGAACTTTTTGGTAATAAATAAGTGTGATTTCCAGATTTATTCTAAATAATGCGCGTTTGTAACCTTAAACGCATACTTTATTACAAAAAACGTACACTCAACAGCGTATCGGGCGTAACGAAATCGTAAGCTAGATTGCAAAACTTTTTCTTCTGCAGTCGGGTATTTTGTTTTTCGTTTAATACGGGTACTTGTCTTCAATGTTTTTGACACGCAGTCAGAGCATTGTATATTTTAGTTTAGTTGACGTCAATGATTTCGGAAATTGTGACTTCGGAGATGCGTGGGCGAAAATTAAATTAATGTTAATATACATTTAATTATCTATATTACCGATTTGAACTGAACTATTTAGACTAGCCACGCAGCTCAGTTGATAGTATGTCTGCCTGCTAAGCTGTAGGTCGTGGGTTTGATCTCCACCTAGGCCAAACATTTTTGTGATGAGCATGGATGTTTGTTCTGTCTGGGTGTTTCCGTTTACAAAAATAAATAAATATAGTATTACATATAGATGTATCATGGTATATTTGCCTAGAAGAAAGCTAACAGTATTGTGTATTTCCAGATGGAAGCGCGAACAGCAGTTGAGCGGCAATGGCGTCCCGATGACCTCCAATCTGAACACGATACAAGAGTGGTGCGAACTGCTCGCCGACCTCATCTGGTCTACTAGACAACAGGTATACGAACTTGAAACCAAAAATACGAACCGACTCTGTTATTATGAACTCTGTTCTCTTATGAACATTGCTGGGCTCTGGTCCTTGCAGAGGCCCACCCTTAGGAGTGAGACAAGGATGTCAGAGTATGGGGTGTGCGAAGCACGGTGCCCATTGGGATTGAAATCTACGCTATATTTATTTAAAAGACCGCCAAATACGATTGAAATTGTGGTCAAAGATTTTCCTAATAAAAAACGAGTTCAAAAACTAAAACCCGACTAATGCTAAAACGTGAAAAAATCACGCTTTAATAAGTATGTTTATGTTTATTTCAAAGTATTTTGGGCAGAGCCACATCACTTTTTTTTTGTCAAACTATGAAGTTATGACAACAAATGAACATAAATGCATACATACTTAGATACCGATCAACGAACACGTATTCCATTTCCATCCATTCCCCCCATTTTCAACTTTGCGGCGCCGTAGTCGGGTAAAATTTGTTTTCATGACTGACGGGATATATCTCGCAAACGATACGCTTGACAAAAATATGATGTACTAAACCCTACCTCATGATACTTATTTGAAAATCCCTGTTCAATGATACCATACATGATGGGGTGGGGCGAATTTTTTTTTGTTCTTGATTTCGGCCCCCTGTAGGGCGCCATATTCAATTTAATCTAAAGTCATATAGCCTATAACCAGCGGAACACCAAGACGCTTCTAACGACACCTCATTTGTCAAATTATGATGAGTAGTTTAGAAGTTATGAGGGAACAGGGGAACAGATGAACATAAATACCCAGAAACCGGTCAAAAACATAACCCTCCCTTTTACATCGGCATAGTCGGGTACAAATGATTCTCTTCTCATTGATCAAGACCACAGCTTAACACGCTTACTTTTCACGATATTACAACTTCTTTAATTACCCACCATGCATGTTCACCATCATCATCATTATCTCAACCACTAGAAGTCCTCTGCCGGACTTAGCTTCCTCTATGAATTTCTAATAACTCCTGTGACTCTCGTCATGCATCCAGCGTCTTCTTGCTACTTGCTAGTAGCATGTCTGTCTATTTTCTACAGGATTCATTTCGGGGAATGTGCGCAAGAGCTTCACGACCTAATTCCACCCTCCCCATTTCACTACAGGACTAGCAGAAAGTCGGCGAATTACCACCCATTTCTTGTTGAAATGCCAAAAATCCGTACTCATCGATATCGATCCTCATTCCTGTTGCGTACTGCACAAGAATGGAATTCGTTGCCGCCATCTCTGTTTCCTGAGACCTACAATCTTGGAATTTTCAAGGCTAGAGTGAATAGATATCTTCTAGATCGACGAGCTCCATCCTCGACCACACCGTCGTTTAACATCAGGCGAGTTGGTGGTCAATCGTAGATCTATCTACTATAAAAAAAAAAAAACAAAAATGTAGTCTGTCCATCACGTGGCTGGTCTTCCTGCGCTGCGTTTGCCGGTGCGTGGTCTCCACTCGAGAACTTTTCGGCCCCATCATCCATCAGTTCTGTTTTGCATGTTTCTTATTGCATATAATAAAACAGTGTGTATTGTTGTTTTCTAATGTTTACGTGTTTGTTACTCAACAAAAAAGACAACTGTCATCTAGTCTCACCTGTGACCACGGACCCTGCAACGTGTTCTAAACGTTAGGTCATAAAATTATGTAAAATATACACGATAAATCCGTTAAAATTTGTTTCATTTCAATGAGTGTGTATTTTTGTCAGGTGAACAACGTGGCGCGCATCAACACTAAGACTGTGGTGGAGCTGAGGCAGCCACATCTTGCAGAGATGCTCGACGACATGAGCAAGCAGGTGCGTCAACTGTCAGGGCTGTGCGGGAACAGTATCGTAACCGAAAGGGGTTAACCTGATGAGCGCCACAGTCTTGACGCTGTGGCCGAGAACAAAGTCCGTTGTTCATTTTTTAATAATCCGCGATAAATCTTTTTAACGCCAATTAATCCGAGTTTGGCCACCAACTCCTAATGGTAAGCTGTTTCCTCTAGGTAAGATTTGGTCGAAGATGAAACAGGCAGACTTAGTAGATGCTATTTGAAGATATTATACATAATAAAATAAATAAGAAAATTTATAATGAAGATAGATAAACTCTTTATTGTTTACATCTTATCTAAAATATAAATTTCATAGTGAAGGGGATTATATGCTAGTGAAACCGCAGCCGGCTTTATCGCTAAAAGCGATCTTTTCCAGGCAACATTAGGGTGGAGATTCGATGATAATAAAAATAGATGACGGGGTGTTTAGCAAAAAAAAGTTATAAATGGCACGTAACATCCTTAATTAGATACTCAATCATTAAGTTGGTTAGGAGCAGAGTTATATTTATCTTGTAGTAAAAAGAACATGGACTTGGAATGAGCTGTTCTGAATCTGCAGGTATTTCTATTTCAATGAATGAATAGGTAATTTGGGATGATTTGTTCCAGGTGACGGGGTTGTTGTCCACACTTGTTACTTCCACGTTCGTGATAGAGAAGCAGCCGCCACAGGTTATGAAGACCAATACGCGGTGAGTAAACGTACACCAAGTTTGGTTGCTCGGTGCAAAGCCTTGAACAGGAAAAAGGGAAGAGCTCTTTTAGAATGTTTTTTTGTCCATTCTGGCTTCCAAAGACCGTTGTCACCTTAAGGTCAATAATCGCCTTGCAGGTTAATAATGGCAGTATATACATATATATGTGTACCGTGCGTTGTGACATAATATACTTCGTTATATAAAAGTTTGTAAGTACAAATCAACTCAATAAGATCATAAAAACCTTTTAGAATAAGTATTGCGTTTTGAGACTGGTAATGGACTTTTGATCGTGACTCTACATTAAAATGTACATAATTTTTATTTGTTTCCTTTTTGTCACAAACCAGTTATATGGCTCGTAAGACCAACCAGCGCTAGTCTTCCATTGGGACTATTTGGGACCGATAGGTGATGTCATGTATGCACGCTTTAAATATGGACTTATTGAAATTTATGAAATTCAAAATTATACAACATTTAAAATATAAACATTTTGTTACATGTTTGTTAAGTGTTAATGTTATATCCGTCTTCCTCTTGTATGCTAGTTAAAAAAAATATGTAAACTTAGTTAATAAAAATAATGTATTAGCTTATAAAAGGCACGGACCCTGGAGTCTGTGGAGCTCAAATTTTTAAATAAAAAAAACATTTTGTTAATGCAACGTTGCATTAGTGTGTGTGTGCAACTGGCGAGCGGCGCCATATTTTTAAACAGTTTCCGAAAACCCCGAAATTTGGCGCTTTACAGCTGTAAAGCTTTCAAGGCGAATCTCGCGGTTTTGTTCGCGTTCGATTTTCAGTTACAATATATATATTTATCTGTTATTAATTTGTTTTGTTTGTCAGCTTCACGGCTACGGTCCGTTTGCTGGTGGGTGGTCAGCTCAACGTGTACATGACTCCGCCTAGAGTCAGTGTGAGTATAACTAAACAAAATAAATCCGTTTCTATGGACCAGATCACATTGCAACATATGATAGGAAAATACCTAAAAATACAGATTCACAATAATCCCCTGTCGTTTCAGGTGGTAATAATATCGGAGCAACAAGCCCAGTTGTTGCTCAAGAGCGAGACCCAGGCCGGCAAGGGCAAGCAGCCGGTGGAGTGCGGGGATATCCTGAACAACCAGGGCGCCATGGAGTACCAGCCCACCTCGCGACAACTGAGCGTCTCCTTCAGGTATACTCGATATAATCTCAATCACTTACTTTTTCATCACCGAACGGTTGAATCAACCGTTATGAAATTTGGTACAAAGGTAGCTGAGAATCTGAAGACGGACATAGCCTACATTTCATCTCACTAGCATCATCACCGTTTTTTATTACTACGCGGGTGAAATCTACGTACCTAGTAAAATGAATGCAATTCAACCTTCTGGTCTTTGATACTTGTGATGGGAATCATTAACACAACACAACTGACATGTTTGACTTTTTTTTTTGATAAGTACCTCGAGAAAATAAATGTTAATTTGATTGATTTTTTAAATGTTTTAGTTTTTATGAATTTTGGTCCACTCGCTTTCCAAAGTAAATGATTTTACTCTTTTAAGTTACACATAGTAGAATTCAGTCAATCAAATACTTATAGTATTGTTATAAACTTTTTTCTAGATTCAATAATTTTCTGTATTTTTTTTAGGTTTTGAGTCCAGATATTTGCCCATTATGCATAATCGCTACATCATTTAAATATTCTTTATTTATGCAGGAACATGCAACTGCGTAAAATCAAGCGCGCCGAGAAGAAAGGGACAGAGAGTGTGATGGATGAGAAATTGACTCTTCTATTCCAATCTCAGTTCAACGTGGGTGGAGGCGAGCTGGTCTTCCAGGTGACTATCTACCTCCTATAGATATCCATATCCACAGTTTCGTGTTGTATGAAAATATATGTGGATCAAACAATTGCGACCCACGACCGCGCCATGTACAGTCAGGGTTCAAAAGTCCCCTTAAACAAAACTTAAGGTCAATAATCGCATAGAAGCATCATAATAAACGTATATATCTTTGGGCACAACACACCCCGTCATATGACAGTGTGTAAATACGAATCGACACATAGAATAATGTTACAAAAAATTAAACTTGTACTTGTTATATGCAGGTGTGGACTCTATCCCTGCCCGTGGTGGTGATAGTTCACGGCAACCAGGAGCCGCACGGGTGGGCGACCGTCACCTGGGACAACGCCTTCTCGGCGCCTGGAAGGGTACCCTTCCATGTGCCCGACAAGGTAACGACGTTACAAGCTTTTGTTTCGTTTCACGCGGTATTCGCACAGGCAGAAACTTGGTAACAATGTACGACAACTGTCGCTGATTCGATCGCGCTGAGGGTTACCAGATAATAATAATAATTAATTTCGATATATTTGATGAATGTTGGCATTAATTTGATGAATGTTGGCATTAGATCTTCTTCGTGGTAAAAGGTGTATTGGGAACTAGCTGTGAATAAATCTAAGTTTATCGTCTTTTTCAACTGGTTGTGAAACCAATACGAGCGAAAGGTGCTCGTCGAGTGAGGGCTTATTATTTTAGTTGTAAGTACTCCATTCTAGTTTGAGCGATAGTACGTTCTGGTATTCCAGGTGACATGGGGCCAGCTCGCTGAGACGCTACGCATCAAGTTCTGCTCAGCGACAGGCGGCGACCTGTCGGAAGATAACTTGAGGTTCCTCGCCGAGAAAATATTTAGGTAATACTACACTCCGCTTGATTATTATACACGACGCTCTTGAAACAATTGGTTGAATATAATGTGTGAAACCAACAAGTGAATGATATTGCTATTCTTGTATATTCATATTCATATATTTATTGATAAAATATTATTTTACACGTCAAGTTTTTACAAATAATAATAAAATGTTATGTATATGCTTACAACTATTTGTAAGCATACAAACAAAACAAAGAATACTGTGTAAATATAACACATTACAATAATAATAACCATGTCAAAAAGTAAAAAATAATTAGATTGAAATATTAAATGTCAATGGAAGTATGATATGATAATGTTGGCGTCGGTGGTTGGTACATGTTCGAGCTTCGCGCTCCATCAAATAGTTCCATAAATGCTCGGTAGATGGTGTGAACTTAATGCTTGATGTATTGCTAGTGTGAGCATAACGTAGACTACTGTAGAATTCACAACAGTTTTCCGAAAGTAAACTATTTTTACATTCAGGTAATTTTATGTTTTATGTCATAAAAAACTCTTGCTTTATAAAGTACATTCTTAGTCAATTAACTTTTTTTTAATGTGAACTTCACAAGGCTGGACCTACTTGTTCTTTTAGATTGACGTGTTTCACCGTTAGTAATGACTAAGGCAATGGCTGAGGCTGACAGCATCAGGTGATTTGGTGGTCAAAACGATCTATTTATACATGTAATAACAATCAAATACTATTAGTCAATAAGCACGGCTAAATCGATTTGGTCACTATTTTATTCATAATGACGACATAGACAGAAATTTATAATGTGTGTGTGGGCTGGATGATGAGACTTAATAAATCTGCCTTATAGCAAAACAGAAGGCCGAATTGGTGCATAGACAAAACGTGCATATCAAAACGGAAACAGAGCTAAATGGACAGCAACTGAGCACTGCTAGTTTTGTTTGGTAAAAATCTTCTCCATTATGTAAAAACACTGCAAGCGGCAATCTTCATAACAAGTAAAGTTTTTCCAGGACCAACCTTCCCCTGAACACGATGGAGCTGAACGCGATGGCGGTTTCGTGGACGCAGTTCTGCAAGGACGCGCTGCCGGAGAGGAACTTCACCTTCTGGGAGTGGTTCTATATGGTGGTCAAGGTTACCAGGGATTACCTGCGCACTCTCTGGTGTGACCGGTGAGTTACCATGAGATACCAGATACTAATAGAAAATAATGGACGACACCAGAGATTACCAGAGCATTCTCTGGTGTGACCGATGAGTTACTGTGAGATACCAGATGCTAGCAGAATATTGTGTTTGCTGCACACAACTACTTTTCGTTTTACTTCTTTTACTTTTGAAAGTGAAAATCTAATTATTGTAATTATAACATGTTGTGTATACATTTAACGAATATAGTTTAGGTCAAAATTATGAGTCATTGTAAAGACTAATTGTAAAAATTATGAGTCAGAGTAAAGTAATGGTAAAGACTGTATTCTGTTTAATAAACTAAATAAATAAAAATAAAAAAACGAACGATACCAGAGATTACCAGTGCATTCTCTGGTGTGACCCGTGAGTTACCAAAACATAGCAGATGCTAACAAAAAATACTGGACGATATCTGAGGTTACCATAAATTATTGTAAAACCTATACCTATACCATTTGCTGTCAGTAGTGGGATAGGGTACAAGCTACCTTGGTGGGAGCTATATCATCTCATCATCATCATCTCAGCCATAAGAAGTCCACTGCTGGACATAGGCCTCCCCCATGGATTTCCAAAAAGACCGATTGGAAGCGGCTTGCATTCAGCGTCTTCCCGCCACTTGTATGAGGTCAAGGGAGTGGGAGCTATATATAGGAACTATATATAGACTGGGAGATCTGACCGTGTGTCGTGTGTCCAGACAATACAGAAAGTCTTTCTGTAGATACCTGAGCCGTTACAGAACCATCCCGTAAGAACCTCTTAGATTATGATGGTTTTATTAATTTTTTTAACTCTTGTGTTGTGTCCAATTCTGTCTTAGTAAGCGCCCTACCTGCAATAGTTTCCTCACGACATTTTCTTTCATCACAAGACCGTTCTTTAGTTGATTTGTTTTATATAATGCTTATACTAATGAGTGTTTACTATCTCCCCACAGACTGATCCGTGGTTTCATCCAGAAGAAAGGTGCTGAAGATATGCTGTCTAAATGCCCTCCGGGCACTTTCTTGCTGCGGTTCTCTGATTCCGAACTAGGAGGGATCACCATCGCTTGGGTCGGAGGTAAGTCATAACTAACGCTAAGAGCTAGGATAAATCACCACCACTATTTAGGTAGGTGAGTTATTTTATGTATTTTTTTATATTGAAATTGCTCTACCTAGGAATTCCAGCGCGCCGCTATCCGCCCTCTAGTGGAAATCGGACGTCATATGGTCTTGATTAGCAATTTTTCCATCCAGGAATTGGTTATGTAAAGTTTTTTTTGTTTTTTTTTTTTTATTTGATAGAATTGATCATTTAGAAAAACTAATTTTAATATTTTTTTATTCTGTTCATCACTTATTTTTTTAAAGATAAAATCGATGACGACGTCGTATTTACTGTCTGAATAAGATGTTGTTGTTGAAGAATAAGAATAAGATGTTGTTGATGTGGTATGACAGTTGTCATAGAGATATTGTTTCTGCTTGTCAATCCCAATGCTGTCAGTTTCATCTTTTTTTTACTAACTGTGACGTCATTTTCACAGAACAAGTCATTTTAGAGATCGACTGAAGGTCAAATATTTTTTATATTTTCGCAAAACTTTGCGCGATCTCATCATTTTATGAGCCCTAAATAAAAAAATATGGTTTATAGACATATAATCTCGAAATGGTTTTGGAATCAGCACATTTTTCTTTACATACTCAATTGTCTTCGCCACGTATGATATAAAGTGTATATTAGTTTTTTAAATCCAGCTTTGCATTAGAGATTATGAAATACTCAGCAACTTTTTCAGCCCATTTTATTATGTCTTTGGGCACCTGGTGTTTGAGAACTGAAAAAGTTAACATATCACAAAATTTAGATTGTTATGGGCAAGCGTAACATAATACGAACGACTCGTAATAGAACCTCTAGCAAGAACTCTTTATTACTCTATTCTCTTTTCGTATTAGTCTTTTACTAGTATAAATACAATTAAAAATAAATGGTACGTCGTGGTATTTCCAGAGGGTAACGAGGTGTTCAGCCTGCAGCCGTTCACATCGCGGGACCTGATGCTGCGCTCGCTGGCGGACAGAGTCCTCGATCTGCCTCAGCTGCAGTTCCTCTATCCGAACATAGCGAAGGATGACGTTTTCTCCAAGTACTACACCAAGCCGGGTACGTCTCTCTACGTTGTTATTGCGGTACTCTGTTATTACAGCTGACAGACATTGACATGTTTTTATTTGCTACAAAAACAACTACAACATATAAACACAAAAAATAAACAAAAACTATAGTCGTTTTTGTCACAAACTGGTTTCAAGTCCCCATTGGCTGGTTAAATTAACCAGTCTTCCGTTGGGACCGGTACATGACGTCACGCATGTACGCTCACTATATTTACCAGAATCAATTAAAAAAAGAAAATTATACAAACATAAAAGTAGAACTTTGGCGAGAAGTTCAAGGACCTATATATACAGGGGGTCATTGTAAATCACTTAAACGTAAAGGTGTAACTTTAAAATTGCGGAAAAATTATCTATTCCATGTAGTTAGCGAGCGATCTACAGCAACTAACTTTTCTATGGAACTGCTGATTTGCTTTTCGCAATTTCAGAGTTCTACTTATATTAAAAGTGGTTTATACAGTGAGTACAGCGACATCTTATTGGCTCATACCCCTTTTTATTTGTAAAGATATATAATCTGTAAATAATCTCATCATCATCATCATTATGCTGACCCATGTCATGCAGTGGACTTCATATGAGATGATGGTGATGATGATGATAATCTCTCATAGCAGCAAATATTACACTTTACCATCTAATTCCCTCTAACGCTGTAATACGCTCTCTCGTCCATTTAACCCTCTAACCACGGTGGCGTTTCGGGTGATATATAGTTTCCATTCGATATTTTTTCAACTAGTTACTAGCGTCCAAGCGCGCGGATGCATTGAATTGAATCGATTTCGCGCGGATAGAACATTCCATCACTAAATTGTTTGTGTGACGTCACAGTCGATACCAAAAATTTGACACGCGAGGATTTCATATAAATGAAGTTACACGCGTCATCTGCTATGTCTGTGATAACGACCGTTGCTTGTTCGCAGAGAACGAGATGCTAAAGAACGGTTACGTGAAGCCCGTGCTGGTGACGACGCTGCCGCCGTACATGTCGGCGTCGCCTGCGTACGCGCACTCGCCGGACTCGCACCGCAACACGCCCTCAGTGCAGAGCAGGTACGCACCTCGCACACTCATACACCGGGGGTTCTAGCAAACGTTATCTAAATACTATCACCACGTTGTACAAGTACATGTGTATGCATGTATTCGTTATACGATATGTTAAATACCCAAGGGCGTCGCCAGCCCAGGGGGAGGGGGGGGGGGGGGAGGGGGGCAAGTTAATATTATGGAGGATGAGAAAAATATGAATTGTAGGTACAGGTACAATTGCACGGCCTTAGGACTTTGATTGCTTTGCAGTTGGTTACATTTTTTTTAACTCTAGGGGGGGGGGTGCCCCCCCCTCTTGCCCCCCCTTGGCGACGCCCTTGTAAATACCTACATTTACTAAGATTAACATTATTGATAGAAGACAAAAAAACAAAATACCCGATTGCATAAGAGCGATTTTTGCGCTAACAAAAATTATAATTACAACTATTTGAATTTAATACATTGATTTCCAATTTATTATTTATAATTAAATTTAAACGCACGACTTATATAATTCTTTGACTTTGTAATCTCCTTTTAATTTCCTTCATTTTGATATCCTACTCGTTGGGTTTTTTTTTATTCAACAACAACTTACAATTTAGCGCAAAAAATTAGCCATTTTTATTTTTACACAGTTTTACAGTTAGGCTACAAGAGCAAACTGTAACATGGTAACAAATATTGCCTTAATTTGTAGGCGTTCGGATGAAAACGGTATAATAGCTACTACTGTAACTGCATTTTTTCATACATAACTGTCGAGATGATGCGATTTAGATGTTATCGTAAACGTTTGCTAGACCCACCATCGGTACAAGTCGATTATTTGTATCGACCGAATTTGACTGACAAGTTGGTGTAATGTATGTAATTTCTTTTTTAAACTATCACGGTCATTCATTAAAGCACTATTATTATTAACGGGATATTTACCGTGGTTCGCGTTAAAAAATTATTACTAATTAAGTTAATTATTAGTTCAAAATTAATGCGAACCACGTTAAATATCCCGTTAATAATAATAGTGATTTTATGTAATTTCTATTATACGAATCGATAGTATGCGTAACACGCTATCATTTTAGTTCTCTCCCGTTAGAAATCGGGGTGTTTTTTACGAATGTATTGGTATATATTGCTCATTTGGTAGTATGTCTGCATGTCTATAGGTCGTGGGTTCGATCCTCACCCAGTGCAAACATTTGTTGGATGAGCATGGATGTTTGTTCTGTGTCTGGGTGTTTCTATGTATCTTAAGTATGTATTTACAAAAAAAAAGTATATCATTAGTATTCTGTCAGCCATCTAGTTTACATAGTACAAGCGCTGCTTAGTTTGAGCTAGTAATCCTGTCAAAATAGACATTCAAGTTAGCCAAAATTCGCATAGAGCTGAAAATTGGTATAGACGTTAAATAAACCATTACAAATGAAATGTCAAAAATCCCCTTCGATTCTACTTCTGCAAAAAAATTCGGCTGTAACTTTTTTTAAAAGTGAGAAGTTTGATTTTTCTTTCTGCAGCAAGAGATTATGGATTTGCGTATGCTTTTAATTTCAACACGATACCTTCACGCGTTCCCGAGATACAGGTCTTGACACCTGGACGGACGAACGGACGGACGGACAGACGGACAGAAGGACAACAAAGTGATCCTGTAAGGGTTCCGTTTATTCCTTTTGAGGTACCGAACCCTAAAAATGGGAAAAATCTGAATTTTTGTCCTTTGACCTTGTTTTTTTTTTTTTGCCAAAGTAGGACCGAAGGGACATTTGACATTTCATTAGTAATGGTTTATTTAACGTCTATACCAATTTTCAGCTCTATGTGAATTTTGGCTAATTTATAATTTGTTGTCTATTTTGACTGGACTATGTTGTGTGAAATGTCCACCAATATTTATTTATTTATCGTCTAGGCAAGTGCATCGTAGACCAAAACCTTTTAACATTAGGTGAATGACTGTGACAAGCTTCTCTTTTTCTTATTTTTGAAATGTAGGCAGTATAGGTTAATTACGTCATAATATGACCTATTTGTCAGATCTGTTGGCTGTCAAACATGCGTTCGACATGTCAATATTATACATGTATGTATTCCGTCCCGGGAATATATGTATTCTATGACATATCCGACATAGGAAATCCTACTGGGAGGGAGCTACTAGTGTATCGTGTTGTTTAATTTATTTCCTACATTTTTATATCACGGTCGATACGAATGGTCAACGCTTTGGCCAAAGATAACAGACTTCAAAAAGGAGGGTTTTATGTATATTACTTAGCGATGATTCTTTACCATGCTATCTGATTTCAATTATTCTTGTTCACATGGTACAAAAGGTTTATCACCCTCTGTTTGAAGTCTGTTTTCAATCACTTTTAAGTTACAATGCTTTTAAATTTTGCAATGTTTTATTTGTTATTTTATTTTAATTTTATTGTTTTGTTTCTTCCCTAAGGTACATGATTGATTTCTGAATGGATTTTCGATAAAGCGTTGACGCAATATCTTCAATTTTTTTTTTCATGTAGTTTCTAGGTTATACAGAAAAGAATTAATTCGAAAGGAGCTCAGATTTTTGAATAACTTCTGTGATACCGATCAGTTGATTGTTTTTGACCCTGACGCAAAAGAGAGGTGTTATAAGTTTGAAGGGCATATCTGTGTATTTGTGTGTCTGTCTATAGAATTCTATGTCGGGGGTTTTTAAACTTTCAAAACATATTTGTTTTCACTGGCTTCGGACAAAGTATTAGAAGGGCATATCTGTATATTTGTATAGTGGGACAGATTTTGTCATACATATAAATAATAAATAAATAAAATTGTCTTTTATTCCCATAAAAATTTTGATTAACAGTTATTATTATATTTGTATAATTTAATATACAGTCATGCAATATAACTTCTAAAAAAAAACAATATTTAGTAATAAAATATAAATTTAAATTAATTTTATTCATAATATTCATATTTGGTATGTCCAGTTTACGTAGGCCTCCTCTATCTCAGTCCCTATTTACTTATTTTATGTGATTATCATACATAAAGAAGACTCAATTAGGGAACGTATCGCGAATTAACTAATTTTATTTCCATGGAATCTCGCTTCTACTAAAATATCGTTTTTTTAAAAGGCATCAATCATTTGACAGGCACGAGTATAGAGGTCAAGTTTTTCCCAGTTTAAGGGTTAATAAATGTCGTTCACAATGGTTTAGAACAATGAGCTCCTTTCGGTTTATCTTATTTGCAGTCCGGTCGCAGGATTCACTGAGCCATTAAGCTCTTGTGCTATTTCAACTTAGTATGCTGTTTCTGTCTAACCTAGTATTTTAGTTGCGTTCTGATTGGTTATAACACAGTACGTATTTTCATAGTCACATCCTCAGTTTTATGTATTTTTCATTTAATATTTTTTTTTCTTATTTTCTTAAAGTTAATTATAATTTTTTATAACTGTAGTGGTGCTTTTTGCTACTTAATTTTCAAATCTGTTAAGTTATGAATTATTGTTTTTTTCATAGTTAGATTTTTTTATAATAAGTGTAGAATAAAATACTTTAAAATGTGGCAATGTATAAATTAAGTTAGATTAATATAAAACAACAAAATTATAGACTGCTTACACATTAGAGCGGAAAGGAGCGAAGTTAAAAAGAAATCTATGGAAAATATTGGGCGTTTTCTTAAATAAAAAAAACTTGGTAGATTATGAAACGGCGCTGTGTAATCTGTTTAATTTGTTTGTATCTTTAGATTTCTTTTCATTTAAACTATGCCGTAAACGTAACATTATCAAAAAGGATGCTGGCGATACTGACCTTCCTAATGCAGGGCGGAGTCCATTGTATTTGTAAATGGCGCAAGTTGCTGGATAATAAAGATATTTCATTTATTTAAAAAAAAACTTAACTGCGCACAGCCTGCTGTCTGAAAGGAACACGATCTCCGAACAGACAATGAAGACATTGATATTTTAATTTGACAGTAATATTGTACAGAATATAGCGCCATCTATTCGTTATTTCCAGTGTAAAACACAACATTTTTTTATTTATACGAGAAATTTGCTCATTATATGTAGATAGAGCGTTGAACAGGTGGATGCAGGTTAGAATCTAAACCGGGTATATTTTTTTTTTATTGTAAATTTGAATGTGTCGATAACATAATTAAGACATAATTATAATAAATCAACATAGTTCCCTAACAGGGCCGTTGAACACGGAACACATCACTCTCCTTCTACATTGTCGGTTAGTATTCTATAAAAAACAATACAAGAAAAATATCGTTCAGCTTCGCTCATTTCCACTAAAATAAACTTCATCGAACTATTTAAAAAACTAAAAAAAAAACTTCTTCCTATAGCTGCGGCACTACAATCCTGCAACTGTAATGTGGATCAATACTACTACTTGGTACTGCTGGGTAGTTAGTACAATTAGTTGTATAATACTTATTGTTGTCTCAAATGTTGTTAGGATATTGAAAAACCGTGGTGCCATGTGGTACATTTTTATAGGACACTATCTAAGAATGGTTTAAGAGCCAATTACCTAAGTATTAAGATAGGTGAAGTCCCATGTTGTACACACAATATGATATAATCAACGTATAAAAGATATAGCCGTTTAAGTGTAGGACAGACAGACGGATACTGTGCCTCACGAATAGGCTCTCGTCATCACCAACCTATCATTTATAAAAAAAAAACATAATTTTAAATCATTTTTTTTTATACAATATCCGGAACCCTGAAAACGCATTATTTTTAAAACGCATTTCATTACATCAATATTTATGATGGTACTACTATCCTAAATAATTGTCACTAGTACCATTAATGGTACTAAGGATACAAAGTTGTGTCAATGGTACAAATCAATGGTAATGATGGTACTACTGATCCTAAATAATTGTCACTAGTACCATTAATGGTACTAAGGATACAAAGTTGTGTCAATGGTACAAATCAATGGTAATGATGGTACTACTGATCCTAAATAATTGTCACTAGTACCATTAATGGTACTAAGGATACAAAGTTGTGTCAATGGTACAAATCAATGGTAATGATGGTACTACTGATCCTAAATAATTGTCACTAGTACCATTAATGGTACTAAGGATACAAAGTTGTGTCAATGGTACAAATCAATGGTAATGATGGTACTACTGATCCTAAATAATTGTCACTAGTACCATTAATGGTACTAAGGATACAACATTGTGTCAATTGTACCAACAATGGTACAAATTAATGGTACTACTGACAATAAGGCTATATATAGGAGATAAACGAATTTCAGTTGTTATCTTTGTCTCTTGTATTTCTAATTATAAATTCTATCAGGCTATTTAGGTTATATATAATGGGACATGGGATATTATCTACCAATTAAAGGCGCACACCCTGAAAAGTGTAATCTATCTTGTTATGCAGTAGTGTCAAAATGTACCACATTGTACTGTAATTCCAATTTGTTGTGTACGGGCACAAAATCTACAGTATTATTTTTATTGTTATGTCGAGTTCATCTCATTTTTATCAAAAAAAAAAATACATTTTAGCAGGAATTTTTACGAGTTTCCAGTGTCTTTTTCTCATTACTCCTTAAATTAGGTATTCATATATTGTCAATTAAATATTTAAGGCATTTATTTGACTGTATTTGTTCTTTTAAGACTTAATATTTAGGTTGTCTTATTATCAGTATTTTGTGAAATATTCGTGTAGGAAACTAGTTAAATATTACAATGTATCAGGAACCTAAATTGAAACCGATCCAATGGAGTGAATTATCGATCGATAAATTATATATTTAGGACTGATGAAATTGGTCATGTCCACGTCAAATGTCGATAAAATATTGTACAGTATTTCCAGATAAAGATTGGGCTTCGGCAAACATCCGAAACCTAGCAAGATAAACATTTGCATTATATTACGAAAATGAGTGAGAAAAGTAATCTGTTTCCAAAAAAATCTCCCAATCTCGACTTTATCACAAACAAATAAAAGTCAATATCATATTTACAGACAGTAATTAATACCAATCTCTTCAAACGGTACGGCAAATACGTCACCGGACAGGATTTTACGGCTCATACAGCGCTGATAAAACCTCATCATGTTATAAATTACTTTAAAACCAGGGGTCTCATGCCGAAAAGATAAAGGTTATAACGGTTAAGGGTATGACGTCATACCTTTTTATTTCGATACCTGAAAATAAAGGTATAGGAATTTTACGGTACCGATAAATAACGATATCTTTATAAATTGCGGTACTGTAACCAAAAATAAAGGTTTTGACCTTGACCGCCCGCGCATCGCCATCCCCCGTTCGCATGCAAACGCGTAAGAGCGAGAGGTCCTATGCAACGCGGTGATTTCGGTACCAAAATAACAAAATATCGGTAGAGTTATTATTATATAACCTTAACCGTTATTATCACCGTTTTCGGTCTACCTTTATAATTTATACCTCTACCGTTATTATACCGGTAGCATAACCTTATACCTTAACCGTTTACTATCCCTGTTTAAAACAGGAGGTTCATCATCACTATCATCTCAGGTATAATTAGTCCTCTGCTGGACATAGTCCTCCCCCATGGACTTCCAAAAAGACCGATTGGAAGCGGCTTGCATCCAGCGTCTTCGCGTCATTTGTATGAGTTCATCTGGCGGTTATCATTTTTTTTAAATCATGTATACCGATTACCCTGCCATTTGAGAACCAATTTTCTTGTTTCTTAAATTAATAAGTAGAGAAAACTTGAGGTTGGCGCATTTTATTTTATTGGATCATCTATAAAAATATTTAAAAAAATATTGGGGGCGCGGATGAAGTATTACATGGTTACTATTAGGACTAATACACAGATGTCAATACTTTAACGTCTCCCCATGTAAATGTTATTATGTCTTCGGAAAAATATAATAATACATCCTGTTCGATCATACTCAAAGATGAAATGGTATTGATAAGTCTATAAAAAGAATAAACTAGCGGTTGATAGAATACTCCTGTTTTCAAAAATAAAAAATCATGAAACTTTTATTTTTTACGTAACACATGTTCATTAAACGCAATTTTTCCGATTTATAAACGGCGCGGTAATCGGTAATCATGATTTAAAAATATACTGATAATCTCTTTTACCGAAGTTAGATAAAACACAACGGGGGTTTTATCAGCTCTATATCTCCCATAAAATCCTAGGTGGAAATGACGTATTTGCTGTACCGCTCTTAGAGATTGAAATTAATTGGTGTCCGTAAATAAGATATTGACTTTTATTTGTTTGTGATAAAGTTGAAATTGCGAGTATTCTTTGGCAACCAATTACTTGCGTAATTTTTTTATAATGTAACACGAATGATCTTTTTTAAATTGAAATGATAAAAACCAATCTTTACTACATAAAATATGTATTTTATGCTATATTATTACACTAGAACTTCCAACATATCAATGGAATTTTCGCATAAACATTTTTGTTAAATATATTTTCTACCTTGTCTTTTAAACGAGACGAGAAGGAGAGATCATTGTTTAACGTACAATATTCAATGTAAATATCTATTTTCTCTAATTTGGCTATCAAAAAGTTTCTTAAAGTGTTGATTTGAGTTTATCTATTGCACTTATAAAATCAATTCAGTTATAATTAGTATTGTAATTTCTAATTATACGTTATAATTACAATCAAGTAATTAGTTGTAATTACGATTATATTTATTTCAATATACAAATGTAATTAAAAATTCAGGTTGTATGAAGAAATCAATTTTATATCACGTTGTATAAATTTTTATCTATTGTAATGTATACGAATAATCAGGGTTTATACACAGGTACGTAAAAAAAATCGACCAATTTTATTAGTTGAAAAAGTTGGGTATACAACGAAAATCCTATTACTACGTAATTCTATAAAATAATCATAACAATACATTGATCAATTATATTATTAATCCAAAAATTAAGAAAAATAAATAAAAATTACGCATATTTTCTTTTAAAGTTATTTAGTGTCAATCACAGGAGTTTAATTTATACAAAACATATTGAAGTTTATATAATATACCTAATATATATAGTTTATATAATATTATTTGTATTAATAACAAATTTACTAAATATTAATCTTTTTATAAACACATCATGTATACATAATACATATTAACATGTATTATGTATACACGCTGTTTTGATGTTGGTTGCAAAGCTGTAAAAGAGTAACAGCTGTACATTTTATGCCACATACACAATATAGGAACTCGTTGTCATAAGCACATAAAGGCTGTCGTAATTTTCGATACTTGATGTGACCAATACCCAAGTTGAAGGGTACAGGCAAATAACAGGGAATGTCACATTTTTTTTTTCGTTGGAATCATATCTTTGTCTATGGTAGGTATATTAAACTCCAATCATTAGAATTCAAGTCAATTAATTAGGACATTCCCTGTTCTTTGCCTGTACCCTTCAATTGGTAACAGGCGTTCTTGGTAATGATGCCGGAAGTTACGAGTTCGAGTTTTATTAGACGTTGAATTTTCTATAACTACGTTGTTTTTGTGTAACTCAAGTTCTAAATAGATTTACAGCTTTGTAGCCGCCTTTCAAACACTATGAATTTACTGTCTGGGTCCACAATTTTGCATTTTTTTTAAAATTTCATATCTTTTCCAAGTGTGTAAAACAATAATATAAATATTTTCATTGCATTTAATACAAACATAAAACGTTTTGTTTTAATAATTGAATATATTTAAATTAAAACAATAATATATGTAGTACCATTTTAATCATATAACGACTAGAATATAATTCACATTAAATGTCAATCAGTTCAGAATAAGATTCAATTGATTGTTCAATTACAAATACCGTCAATTGATTGTTCAATTCAATTAATCGTGGTCACACTCACGTTAATCCTAAGAAGCTTGGTGTTTATAAAGTTGTAGAATTACTAGATAGGTTTAGATAAATGTTGATGTTGTGAGTTAAAAAAATACGCTGACAAAAATATCCTAAAATGGAGCAGTATTGTTTTCTAAATTTATGGTGTAACAAAAAGTTATAATTATCAATGTTAAAAAAATAATTTCATTATTATATACGATCAGCATTGCTGCCGCAGTTGTAGCTATAGTATTATTTTAAGATAAAATTGAAATTTCGACCAAAAATTATGAAAGTATGATTTTGTCTGGTTCTGAATTGTTGATAAAGTGTTGAAATCTGATATTTGGTTAGATTTGAAAAATATTTTTGTCAGTATTTTAGAGTTAAGTAATTAAGGTATAATTGTAAATGAAAATGAAATCTCTAGTTTTATTATTTTGGATTAGACAAAAATGTGCTTAATTTCTTGGATCGTATTATCGTGCTTTTGTTTTTTTTTTTGTATTATCAACAAAGGCTTCAATTTTGATTTTCTTTTGTATAAATTCGGTGCTAATTTAATTGTTTAAGTACATTTATACATGACATAGGTATTATTTTGATAGTACTTTATTTTTAGGTTATAGATTAATTTTAAATAATTTGCAATACTAAAAAATTTATAAATTCATTACATTATTGAACTTTATCTGATTGTTTTGAATTCGAATTAATTACTTAGAAGCTCCACGAGATCATAAAAAAAAATCAAAAATTATTGCAAAATAAAATAAAAAAAACCAAAAGTAGAACCTAGTTCGAATATTAAAGATACAAACATAAGTTCTCCTAAAGGTGTGGTAAAATTTAATGTTGGTCAATTGAATTCACTTATTATATTATTATATATATTCTATTCATTTATATGTTCCATTTGCTCTGTTATATTATTGTAGTTTATTGCATAACGAATTTATAATTAACTATTAGCTAAGCGTTTTCACCTATTGACGGATGTGACTATTAGGTAGGCGAAATGTAATTTTTAATCTCTGAGACCATTCAAAAATATTTGATCTCATATGAAATGTGAATTTTTACATTTTCCTTATTCATATAAAACTGTGATCAATATAAAAAAAAAAATTGGCCGTTTTCGTGTCACTTTACTGAAAACAATTAAAATTTATACATTTTTTTTTTTCATTTCAAGCTTAAAGATAGGGTCATAAATTGTGTAAGAATTTGTATGGTCTAAGACTAGTAAGATAGATCAATGGCGCATAACGATTATGCATCGCTGTTCTATTCTGGTGATTATTCAAAATCACCAAAAAAGTTACGTACATATTTCAACGAAAAACATATTTTTATACATAATAATTGATTTATGAAACGTGTTGTTAGACATTTTACAAAATATGTTTAATTTTATTAATGATTTTGTATACATTTTGAATAATCACCAAAGTTTAATTATGATCTTATCCATTATACGTGACAATGTTATTATGTTGAATGCGTGTATGTTTCTGTCTATTTGTAATACAATTATATGTGACAAGTAATATGCTTCGTTATTTATTTAATGCGAGAGAAAATTGTCTTTGACTGTGTAAATATGTTTAAAAAACCTTGTATAACGTAAACTGTGAAGTTTTAATAAGGTCAAGTTTAAGAAAATTATGAAGACGTTGTCTGGATTGTAATAAGAAGACAAAAATTTGTTAAAACTTAAATATTGCGCTTCAGTAAAATAATACTCTGTATGTGTGTATTATATTATTATATATATAATTTATTTTATTAGTAATACTAAATTATAGATTGTATTTTATTGTTCATATTTAATATTGCAAAGACAATTTTTTCTCGAGATCCCATCGCGAAAATGCAACACAGACGGTCGTTTTTTATTTATTACATTTTTTTAATTATTTTAACATTAAATTATTAAACGTAACTTAAGGCAGAACTACAACTTGTCTTTGGTCTGTGCTTGCCTTTTGGCGACGGTAGAAGTTGTAGGTTTTTATTTATTTAGATTATAGTTTTGTTTCATCAACGACCGTCGATTCTAATGTGTTGCATTTTCTCTTTATTTCCCGATCTCCTCGACGATGAATGGCGGCGGCGACAATACACACCGACACAATCTGACACATTCAATTATTTCATACGCTTTGAAAACTAAATGTCATATTAATCTACTTTAAATATAACGATCGAAAACACCTATCTTATCACAACACTTTTTGCAATAAACACTTACTTGTGACACGTTGACAATAATAATTGAGCACCTAATCCTATAACCAACATAAAATAATATGACAATCAATCTAATCACCCTTAATAAACATATGACAAATTCACCGTTCACAACCGATGTGTTAAACGAGCAATCTGTCAACCTTGGCAACCAACTCGTAAATCTTGGCAACTACAACCATCTCTGGCGCTCGGCAAGCAGCTACTTCAGCGCAGCGACGCCCGCGCAAGCCGACAGCTTCATGGACAGCGACTTGTTTGAGCAGATCCGCGCCTTCGAGCCGGATGGCCTGGATGACTTCGACATTTACAACAACATGGCCATGAAGTGAGGTTAGTATGTACTATGTGATGTCGCTGCAATTTCACTAGCGTGCTAAAAAATGTAGGGATATTGTCGATGTATTACATATCTTTAAATACTGTTAAACGCTTTTTTGAGGCAAAAAGAATAGGATGAGCGCCGCTGTCTCGCTCACACGCGATAACTTTTTTTAGATATAAAGTTATAGGACGTAATTTCAGTGAAATTACTTCAAGATTCAAAAATTAGTCATGTAAACCTTAAAAAAGCCATTTGACATGTAAACGGTATTAGCAAAGCGCGGGAGTAAAATGGCGCGCCGGCCGCCGCGACCGCGTCTCAAGCAAGGTCATCGCCCCCGGTACAGCTGTGCATAGGGTGTTTATGGTAAGGTAGAGAAACACTGAATTTCTATTTTTTGTTATATATCTACAGGTACACTGAACTGATGTTAAAATAGGTGCAGTGGGTTTCATATAGTGTATAGATTGCTACCATCAAAGCTTCCTAATGAATAAAAGTGCACGGTGTATAGATGACAGGTTGTCTTTTAAACACGCTTTTATTAGGTCGACCTGTATGTAACTAACTATGTAATGAAATTATAACTAATTTAACCATCTTCCAAGGATCGTATCGTCATGAAAATTGGCAGCTGTATGTAGTTCTGATGACAATACAATAATATGGTACTGTCGAACTGATCTGATGATGGAGCCGGAAGATATGAACTAACCTCAAGCCTGTCCAACAGGCTTGAGGTTAGTTCTTGTTTTACTTAAGGCTCAGGATTATGTTATTACTTTGATATAATATATTTTTCAATATTTCAGGTGACGAAGTAATACACCGACAATAGTTCAAAACGAAATTATGTTAAGTTTTCATTATAGATGTTTAAGTTAGCGCCCATACAGTCACTAAGGCACCTTCCTTTTAATTTTAGTGCCATAATTATGACATTATATACAGATTATATTATTTTTAATTATGGAATTATGACAATGCAAGAGTTTTGTTGCATAACATTTTGGGACAAGTGACGAAAAAAGCTTTTGTTATTTTTACTTAACGCTGAGAAAAATCAATGCTCCACAATATTATTGAAATTTTCCAGGTTTTTTCGTTCAAAATTCGTCATTTGTTTTTATTCAAAACTATAATGTAGAATGTTATACTAAAATTTACAATTTAAAATGATTGAACTAATGCATTTTGTACTTATTTTATGATTATATTTTGTAGAATTATTTTGTTAGAGTTAGAGATATAATGATTTTATAAATATCTAAAATCTTGTAGAAGCGATAACTAATCAAATTATATAGTTTTTTTTTGTAAAGATTATAGTTTTTTCGGTGCCATTGTTTATTCTGGACGAAAGGTGCCATTCTTATTGCAATAAAATAAAAATATATACCTAGTTAATATTACTAGTTATCAATGTGCTAGCATTTAAAGGGTTGTTTTTTTTTATTTTTGGTTTTTGTTATACTAGTTAAACCCAGCGGGTTTTAAAAAAAAAATTTAGTTTGTCCCCTTTTTCGTTACTGTAGGAATAAAAATATATGTATTGCATATTATGGATAATCTAAGTATAATTGTTATATGTATCTATTTGATGTCAATTTGGTAATTAATGTGGCCTTAGGAACGTCCGATAACTACAGGTTGTTTAAAAAATATTTGATCTGTAAAAACGATAATAACTAATATTTTATTTTCATAACATTAGTCGTCCAGCTGTTTTACTCGCATAATTGTGAGAAATGGTGTTGATTGGCTCTCAAAATAAACTAAATAAATATAAATATAAGGTGAATCGGACAGTTTTTATAACATTCTGTTTATAAAGATGGCTTAATCTGGATTGCAAAGTTGGTAAAGACTGTTCTTTCTTACATGTCCAATAATGCAAATAAAAGAGGTGGACTGGTGATTGCTGAGATTTCTTGTTTTCAAAATTACAAAGTATTTTAACGGTATTGTATGCCATATTTGCTTATAACTTTGAACAAGTAAGAATAAATGTACTTTAAAAAAGTATGAACGAAGAATGTTGACGGATTGAACTGCCTACCATTATTTCGTATCAATACTTAAGTGAAAAATGAAATTTGTGAAAAGATTGGTGCTTGTGTAACTTTTGGAGAAATTAAATTTTTGTTTAAAAATATCTTTAAAGTGGAATGTTTTTCATAAAAAATATAGACAGATTCTTTGTAAGTTTAGACAATTTACAATTTAGACGTCATTTAATGAAGTCGTGTAAAAGTTTTAAATTATTAAGTAATTATCTACAAGTACTTACATAGTATTCCCATCATTTTTGAATATCCGTGATAGGAACGTTTTTTTTTTTACTTACATTTTATTACTGTTACTGTGGGAATTCGAATGCCCTTTAAAATTATATTTTCTCAATAGACGACTTATAAATACAATTTTTATTTGGAATAATAGCGTTTCGGAGGTCGTTCAAAGTTATCCAGTGATACAAAGTTACTCTTATTGCCTTTAACGACAATACATACTATAACTAAAATCAATTATTTTAATAACTTTGAAATTTTTGCGTGCATAAATAAGTTGTTTTTAATTGTAAGTAGCTAAGCACACATTTCGACATTTCTAAAACTCAAACAATGAAAAACGCTCCACCTTAACACTTAGGGCCTTACCGAAAAACGTTACTTAACTTTAATCAACGTCTTAAGTTCTCTGTCTTCTTTCCGCAAGTGTCATAACGTGTCAGCCAGAAGTTGACAAAATATGTTAAGCAATGCTTATAGTTAAGTAACGTTTTTCGGTAAGGCCGTTAGTTACATGACCAATTTTAAATTACCTAGTAATTAAGATTTAGGCTTATCAACATTAATGTTTTAATCTAATTCAAAATCACGATAAAAATTGTATCAATTTAATTGTTTAGAGTAAGGTTTTATTGTCGTGGACATGTCAATTGTAATAAAAAAAATGTGGTCAACACATAAATGTAAATTATATTATGAGATTGACTGGCGTAGTGCAATGATTTACTGGAATACTGGAAACTAAATTCAATTGGGTAGCCTATGGGTCATTCTTATTATATACCTATGTTCTGCTGACCGTAGATATATGTGTGAAGTTAGGCGAAAGCCAGTCGTTCTCATTTTGATCGCGCTATGTCTACTCCAATTTCACTGAACACTATTTTCTAGTGATTTTCTACATATAATAGTTATTCAAATCTGGTGGTTACACATTTCACTTGATTGCAATTTGAAAAGGTTTGCCGTTCCTTTCTCGCTTAGACAAGATAATGACCGGGACAAAGATGAGTAATTTGTTTTCCTGGAACTGTTTCTATATGTTAAAATCAACTTTACATAAATAATAGATCAGAGGTGCAAGTACAGAACTAGTTGTACGAAATACTTAATTACAACAGCCAAAATATGATAAAGATTGATCGCCATCAATGCTAACTTCGTTGCCCTATTGTGAGACATCCAATATTGACTTCATTGATTTGTGTAATATATATTTAAACAAATAAAGGTAATATCGATTACATCTACGGTTTTATCGACACCGAAAATAATATAATAAGATTATTGCACGAATTCGAGTCGAGCAAATCGATGACTCTAATAAAAGCTCATTACAAAATATAGTTACATTTGTCGTGTAGATTATATACTAGATATTTGTATAATTCGTCGCTCGCATACTACTGTCTATGGACTAAATGTCCTAACTCATTTCAGTCCATTGTTCAGGACAAGCGTTTTTCGGTTCTGAGATTAGGTTGTTTTTTAAATACTTGTAAATCGGACGTTTTGCATATTTTATGATATTAGCCTTCGTAGAGTTTTATACTTTAATTTCACATTGATATTTTTAATGTAGTTGCATTCTAAATACCTGTTTTATTTAACGTTTATTTAAAAAATGAGTTAGGACAGTTGGCCATGTGAGTGACGAACTGTTCTAAAAAAATCTTATGTCAATTTATAAAATACACCTACACTTGCGCAAAACGTCTTAGTGTTTTTTAGGTGTTTAGAATGTAAGGAAAAATTACACAAGAAATGTTTACATACGAGTTTTGAAAAAGCAATGCAAGTATTTACTGTAAGGCTTGATTCTACCGCTGTTGTTCGCTGATGATGATATTTGAAATAGTGCTGATTTTTACGTCGATCACTGACGTTGGTTGCAAATGGTTGTTGCAGAAGTTAGTTGGCGACGTTGGTTGGTTGTTGATGTTGGTCAGCAACGTTGCTCGTTTACGTAGGTCGCTGACTTGTTCATGATAGTTGTCACCGTCATTGCTAAAATATGTGTATCACACGTATATTGCGTTCTTTGCGGCAATTAATAGTTTACAATGTATTATAATTGCACGCGTACGTATTATTGTCGTTCGTTAGCGACGTCAGCGTAACGATTCGAGCCTAACGATTGAGATTTGAGGCAGAAAGTGTTCCGTATTGTAGACGCTTTTACCATGTTAGATGTTTACTGTATAGATGTCGTAACAATAAATACATATTTCTGTTGATTTTGTTGTTTTAATTTGACCTTACTTACTAGGTAATTTTATTATCTAAACTTGGGGGACCAAGGCCCCGGAGAATAACTGCAACCTTTGCAGATTTAATGAAATAACAGATAGTTCACTGTATCTTTTGATTCTTGGATTACGTTATTATTATTGACTGGCTTGCCAACTGAGCCAGTTGGCAGTATGTCTGCTTGCCGAGCTTGCAGGTCGTGGGTTCGATCCCCACCCAGGGGAAACATTTATGTGATGAGCATGGATGTTTGTTATGTGTCTGGGTGTTTCTATGTATCATATGTACATATATAACCGGAAGTTTCCGGCAGCCTAGTGGTGAGACCGTCTGACTTGCGATCCGCAGGTCCTGGGTTCGAATCCCACGGCACGCACCTCTGTCTTTTCCAAGTTATGTGCGTATTGTTGATTACCGCCAACTTCAAACGGTGAAGGAAAACATCGTGAGGAAACCTACATGTCTGAGAGTTCAATTCTAATAATAATCAATTCTTTATTAGCTAGTTTAGTTAGGGTAAGGCTAATTAAGTTAGTTGGCTGTGTTTTGGTACTTCTCGCCTACATGTAAAGTAGGGATGAATATTTTTATTACCTAAAGTTTAGGAGTATCGTCACAAAGTTGTTAGTCGGTTTTTATTGGATTGGTACCTACTGGTATTTCGGTGAGTGTGTACCTATCTGATTTGTATTATTTTATTCCCCGCTGCCCTTTTTTCTATCGGACTCGCAATAAGTAAAAAAAGTAATATCGATTCATAATGGATATTCCAAAAACTCTAAATTTAGCCTCATATTTATTGTATATACCACCAAAATGTGGGCTTGCATCCCGAATGGAAAATTATCTTCTAAATGGGTGTCTTCAAATTGCGAGTGAATAGGTTTCTTACCAGTCAAACATCAGGCATCAAGCATCAGGCGGCAGCAAGTTGTATATGAACGCAAGTCTATTACTGAATTAAAAGAAAACTGATGGATATGGTAAAACTATAAACACAGTCTAAAGAATCTTTATACTGTGCTATATGGGTTCCTTGTCGACTACTAAAAAGGAATAGAAGATCGAGCCTATGCCAAATTCTATTTTTTTTTTTAAATTGGACTAAAGACCAGTCAAAGAATTGACTAACAGTAAAAGGGTAGGTGTAACGTTCTCCGTGGAACTCTAGTTTTGAACTACAATCGCATGTAAGAAATGACGTCACATTTAACCTATAATGTGACGTCAAAAGTGCGTGCTGCTTTTCGTCATTGTAGATAAATGAAACCAAGTAATTCTTAAAGCTGGATGAGGGCGCACATATCGCATTTTTCTAATGGAAACTCTTAGAAAATGTTAGCTTCAATATTTGGAAACTGGTATTCGCGATGTTAATACATTATTGACTGAATCGGTTACCATAACAACATAGACCAATCCACGTCGAACTTACTTACATTGTATGAAATCATAGCATGGTGATAGGGTATAGGTAGATATACTGTTTCCCTACATGTCTTATGATATAAGCAACAATGGCGGGCTAGCGGCCAGAGAGACGTCGTAATGTTGAAAATTAGATTATTCTCATTCGATGTCAGCCAGTTATTAATCCATAAATTTGTTAGAGCCGAAACTGATTGATGTAAGTTTCGGAAAGAAAATATCATAGGATAATTGTCGCTCGTAACGAGTAAATATTAGTACCTGGGCGACCGAGCTCCACTCGGTTTTTATTTTATGACTGAAAATACGAGCAAACCCGGGTTCACTAACAATGAAGCAAGATCGATTTATCGTCCCCTAAATCTACCTACAAACCAAATTTCATTAAAATCGTTTGAGCCGTTTCCGAAATTCAGATTATAAATTACATTCAAATTCAATAATACTAATAATTCAATTTAATATTAGGTAATAATAATAATTCAATTAGTTGCCAATAAGCCTGATATTGTGATTGTAGATCGGTCTCAGCGCCGGGCAGTGCTCGTCGACATCACCATCCCACATGATGAGAATCTCGTGAAGACCGAGAAGGACAAGCTCAGCAAGTACCTTGACTTGGCTCACGAGATAACCGCCATGTGGGATGTTGACTCGACGATCATTGTCCCGATAGTCGTTTCGGTGAACGGTGTCATAGCGAAGAGCCTCGACCAACATCTCCAGAGGCTCTCGCTCGATGGTTGGGTCAAGGGTCTGATACAGAAGGCAGTCATACTGGACACGGCACGCATTGTCAGGAGGTTCCTCTCTCTGTAGCCCCTACCACCGGTAGCTTGAGCCCCGCCCCGCTGCCGGCGGCACCCTAGGCTAAAGTTTTTTTATAATATTTATATTTTTGTATTTCTATTGTAAAAAACTTAGATTTAAGATTTAAAATGAATAAAGTGTATAATTTAATTATAATTTTTATAAATATAATAATTCAATTTTTATATTTTTTTATTTAATTCAGATTAATTAGATTTTAGGTTGTTTAAAGATATTAGATAATAGAGCGCTCGTGAACAGTAATCATGACCGTAGTGAAACATGCATGCTCGGCGCTCACATGTTATATGATTATGAGATGAGATTCCTATTATCTCATAATCATATGCCCAACCCCAATCTCAAAATTTAATTTTTCCACGAATGCTGACAGCACTCGCCAGTAGCCTGTCTGTTTAGCTAAAAGACGAAATATATTTTTGTTGGAAGTTAATTTACAGTACCTACAGTTGCAGTAAACCTGTCAACGTGATTTTGAAGTTAACGATATTTTAATATATTTCTAATGATACTTATACTGTGTGTTCGGATAGGCAAGGGACATGTTCAAGAAGGGAAAGACTACATACCCAGCGTCGGACAGGCCATACATGCCAGGGGTGCAATTGCACCCTCTCCCCTCTATGGCCTGAGGGGTCCCCCGTAAGCTACTTACACGCGTTATTGTTTTTACACGTAATATGGTCATAATATTTATAGTTCATATAAGATCAGTCACAATTTAATTATATACTTTAAAAAATGCTCACTGCACTGCACCTTGTTAAAATGTAGAGGTACATCTCAACTGGTTTCTTCTTTCTAATCTCACTATGAAATTTTGTATGTGTGTACGTTTATTACTCTTTTATGATAAAACGTCTGAACGAACTTGAATGAAAATATAGTGCGTATATAATTAGTGCGTATGCCCTGACTTAATTCATAGGCTGCCTTTTATCCTGAAAATTTTAAAGATTCTCGTGCGGCAGCCGTTCTTATTACGCCTTTGCGATTGTTATAATGTGACTATTCTTGTACGTACTTAAGACCAGGCTTTTCCAACCAGGACAGAATCTTTCTCGTGGAAGACATGGTAGAGAATCTTCTTCGCGATGCCCGAAGCTCCTCTATTGAACTGAGAAACGTCCCCTTCGTTCCAGGTGAAACTAAAGAAGATCTAGTTAAGTATGTAGTTAAAATTGGTGAGTCCGTAAAAATTCCCATTACGCCGACTGATCTTAAGGATGTTTTTCGGATGCCCGGCAAAGCAGAGACAAACAAACCCATCATAGTCGAACTAACTTCAACCATGCGTAAAAACAAAATGATCAAAGCTGTGAAGAACTTCAATGTTTCAAATCACACCAACAAACTGAATACTTTACATTTGGGCCTACGAGGAACAAGCTCACCGGTATTTGTTACGGAACACCTAACAAACAAGGCTAATCGGCTGTATTTCCTTGCTAGGGAGCTGGTTAAAGCTGGGAAGTACAAATACTGTTGGACTGCTAACGGAAAGATTTATTTAAGAAAGGCTGAAGGCTCCCCAATGGTCTTGATCAAGAAAGAAGAGCAAATCTCTGAGCTAAACAAACAAATCTGACTATTTTATTGTATTTTAAATTTTCATCTATTTGATTTTTATGCTCTGTTGCCCGGGGCTAATTTACCTACTATTTTATACATAGTATTTATATTTTACACAGTTAAATTCTCATCACCAACATGTATACTACAGTTATTGATGCATCGTGATACTCTTGCTAATGCTACGGTGTGGTTGGGTCTCTGGAGGGTTGATTCTACGAAACAATATATAAACAAATTTCTTAAACTATCTAATTATCATGAATACTACCATTAATGACATTCTTGCAGACGTTGACGCAATTAAAATTTCTGATTCTCATTTGTGTTCTCCTGTTGGTTGTTCTGATTTAATGCTATCACGGCCGAAGAATTGCATTAATATATTAGCTCAAAATATCAGGAGCATTAATGCAAACCTTGATAAACTATGTGTTCTACTAGCATCTTTAAAATTTGATTGTGATGTGTTAATCCTCTCCGAATGTTGGCTATCATCCAACAAAGTTCTCCCCCAACTTCCAACTTACAATAGCTATGCATCCACTCGTCTTTTTAACCAAAATGACGGTATCGTAGTCTATACTAAAAACACAATTTCGTGTATAATTGAAGAACCAACATTTGAAGGAGCAAATTGTATTCTAGTAAAAATTGCTAACCACATCGCGATTCTAGCGATCTATCGTCCACCGAGTTTTACATGTATTAAATCTTTTCTGGACTCACTAGAAAAAACCCTCCAAACTATTAAATCTTTTAAAAATATAATACTAACTGGCGACGTTAACATTGATATTGCCGATAACAATTCAGATTCAAAGAGCGGGGATTATCTGTCTCTTACTGCTGAAGCTGGCCTACTACCTACTCATACATACCCGACCAGACAAGCGACTTGCCTTGACCACATATTACTCAAAACTAAGGCATCAGCTGTGTCTTTCGTCATACAATCAGCAGTGACCGATCACTTTCCCATCCTATTGAGTCTGTCTACTCTCTCATCACTTAAAAGAAAGTCTACGCCCGTTGTTCTAAAGAAAATAGATATGCCTAAAGCCTTAATTTTACTACAGTCAACTAATATTGATACCATTTTACAATGCACTGATCCCAATTTTGCGGCAGACCTTTTTGTAAATATTCTAATGGATACCATCCAACAGTGCACTAGTCATAAAAAAATACCTAATAGGCAGCGTACAATAAAACCTTGGATTACTCCTGGTTTATTGAGGTGCATTCGTCATAGAGATAACATGCATAATAAATTGCGTAAGCAACCTGACGACTTAATCCTTAAAGAAAGCTATAATAGATATAAATTATTCTGCAATAACCCCCTAAAAAAATTGAAAACTGACTATGAAACTGCTGAAATTCGAAAAGCGGGACAAGATCCCAAACTAACCTGGAAGGTAATTAAAAGAATCGCAAATATCACACATAATAAATCCTCTTCTGTTGATCTTTTAAAAACAGACCCTGATAATTCAACTGCTGTTAACAAAGTCAATAATTTTTTTGCTAACATAGGGAAGCGCCTTGCTGATAAAAATACCTGTAACGCTGACCCATCTCAAAACCGCTCTAATATATCCGAACAATACCACCCTCGCTCGTTTGTTTTACTTGACACAGATGAAGAAGAAGTTGAACGATTGATCCTTGGCCTTAAAACCAATTCCGCAACAGGATGGGACGGTATATCAGCAGCCTTTCTCAAGCATACCAAGGATCTTATTGTTCCTCTCCTAACGCATGTAATTAACCTGGGACTTAATACTGGTACTTTTCCCAAACCTTTTAAAAGATCAATTATACATCCCATTCATAAGAGTGGTGCTAGAGACGATGTTAACAATTATAGACCCATTTCAGTCCTACCAGCCTTGTCAAAAATTTTTGAAAAAATAATAAATAAAAGACTTACATCATTTTTAGACCAAGAAAATTTGCTGTCAATCTCCCAATATGGATTTAGGCCAAAAATGTCAACAGAACATGCAGTCTCAGATTTAACAAACTACATTGTAAAAAAATTAGATAGCAGAAAAAAATGTATAGGTATATACTTGGACATGGCTAAAGCGTTTGACACCGTCTCTACTCCGCTCTTACTAAAGAAACTTGAACGAATCGGTATACGTGGTATTGCGCTTAAATTACTTCAAGACTACCTAACAGATAGAACACAACGCGTTTGCATTGACAACTTTATTAGTAATGATGAACCTGTCACTTACGGCGTCCCACAGGGATCTATCCTCGGACCTATTCTTTTTCTAATCTTTGTAAATGATCTTTGTCGCTATAAACCTAATCATGGAAAGATCTTTGCTTTTGCTGATGATACAGCTCTTGTATTCGAGGGAAATACTTGGCAAGAGGTACGCCAATTTGCAGAAAAAGGCCTCAAAGATGTTATATGTTGGTTACAATCTAACTTGCTCACCTTGAACCTTACTAAGACAAAATTTATGTCATACAGCATGTTAAAAAGGCATAATTCTCCTAGAGATACCTTTAAAATTCAGGCTCATACATGCAAAGCCAATGAATGTGACTCAATCTGTGGCTGTGTCTTTATTGATCAAGTCCAAACTATTAAATACCTTGGTGTTAATATCGACGAACAACTCACATGGATGCCTCAAATTGTGTCCGTGTCCGGTCGCCTCAGAAAGTTAATTTGGGTCTTTAAAAACTTGAGACGCGTCATCTCCTTTGACCAGCTAAAAGTAGTTTACTACGCGATCTGCCAGTCGGTTATTGGGTATTGTATTTCTATATGGGGTGGAGCTTGCACAACCAAAATTATTAATGTTGAAAGAGCCCAACGCTCTGTACTCAAAGTTATGACCTACAAACCGTTCAGATACCCAACTACCCTCCTCTACACTCAATGTGAAGTATTAACTGTCCGTCAGCTGCATGTTTTATACCTTGTCCTTGCCCACCATATCAAAATTAAAGTATCCCCTGGTTTGATGAAACCTATAGGACGTCCGAATAAAGACATTTGTGTGACACAAAGTCCTTTATCATCTTTTGCAAGACGGCAACCTTACTTCCGTAGTGCATTTGTATATAATAAACTTAACAAGATTTTAAATTTTCAGTCTATGACTCGTCATCCCTGCAAAAAAATCCTACATAACTGGCTTCTTAAGCAAAGCTATGAGTCCACAGAATTAATCTTAAAAGTCTTATCCTAGCCAGAGTCTAGCCTAACCCTAGCACCTATTCAAAAACAAAAATAAAGCAAACAACCTACGATACTTTGTAGGTATACATAAATACTTTGTTTTACTTACTTCACACTTTACACTACTTTACACTATATCCAATTAAATCCTGGGCATTAATTTTATTTTACTTTATTATTCCAATACACCGGGCAGTTTAGCTCTATTGTACTAGGGCTACACTGCGTGGTAGTTTGTTAAATATTTTAATCAATAATCCTTATTTTAAATTATTTTATTGTGTTCCATAATTAATTTGCTAATATTGTATATTTCTAAAACGTAAAGATCGAAAAATGTTACTTTGGGCGGAAGGTATTGGTATGCCATCTCACAGGTTCTCCTAGTTTGGGTACCAATGCACTTTTACTAAGATTGTGTAATTTGATTCTATCCTCTTATGTACTGTTTTCTTGTGAAGTCTGTTGTAATCAAATAAATTTCATTTCAAATTTCATTTCATTTCAAATAGTCACAGGTCATTAAAATAGCTAAAAAAAAATATGCATGCTTCGCTCGCGCTTACTTTCATGCTATAATAATTTTTCACGGTATAATGTTTACAACGTATAAGTTTATATAACAACTAGCTGTACCCGCGACTTCATACGTGTAAGAAAACACATACGCCGCGTTCCAACCTAACTGCCGACTCAATTTATTTGTGTCGAGTATGTGGTCAAACGTAGATGTATTTAATGTACCGACAGGAAGGTATCCTCCAATCAAAATTTTTCAAAAATATTTAATGTACAGAATTTGACCCGTTACAGTCTTATTATATGTATAGATATAGGCAAGGACGTCGCCAGCCCATGGCCCAGGGGGGGGCAGCTGCCCCTTGGCGACGCCCTTGCGACGCCACGCCCCCCCGCGACGTGACGCGACGCCCCCCCCCTCCCCTCCCCTCTAAGCTAGGTACTTCTAACCGAATATGTTCTAATCATATTATTATTCCATGCATATTTATCGTGTACCCGAACATCCTGTGTAGTTAATAAAGAAAACTTCAAGTTAATTATTTCTTGATTGCAGTATTACGTTACTTACGAGTACTTACTACTTTTTCAATTACACGACAACCAGTGATTTCAAACGGATTAGTTGGTTTCTCTACGTATGTACATTATAAAACAAGAAATAAACATATATCTCATACTTACGCGACTGCAAACGTGGTCTCAAGCCGAATCTTTGATTATTCAACTTCAACCGACGCTCAGGGACAAAATAATCTTAAGCAGTGCGAGGCGCGTCAACAACCGAGAGTGACGTTTGCGCTGCTCCTTTGGAAAAGACCGCCGAATGCGGTTGAAACTATAGTCGGATTTTTCGACTCAAAACAGACGTGTATGACGCAAAAGCTATGTACGCAAGACGCAAGATTTAATACAGAAGTATACATAACTTAATAAAGTTTATAGGTAGAGATTTTATGTACAGTCCGTGAGCTCTACGAATAGAGTAAGAAAGTAGTAAGTCTTTTTTTCTAAATTCTTTGGCCGTAAGAATATAATCGGCCGGCCAATATAGATTTTAAGAATATAAAAAAAAAAAGTGTGCGTCTCGGCACGCCCGGCAGAAGTGATAACTTAAACCAGTGTTTTTCAATCTTTTTGAGTACGCGACCCCCTTACAGGATAAAAAATTCTGGCGACCCCCTTAGGCCATAGATAGACAAAAAGTTATTAATTAAAAAAACGTAGCTAACGTTTACAAGGCCGTAGCCAGGAATTCATTTCGGGGGGTTCAACAATGGACCATGGGTATATGAGTTTTTTCGAGAGATTATTATTTTATTATTTATTTATTTTCGGATTATTTTTTTGTAGTAATAGGCTTTATTTATGACCACAGTACTTCTATGTTAAATCAGTAAAAATGCGCGAGCGAAGCGAGCGCGAAAATGAAAAAGGTTTTATTAATTAAATCTTGGAAGTGATTGGATCTTATTAGCGTGTCCTAAGTTTTTGTGGTCCAGGTGAATCAAACAATTTTATCTGTGTTGAGAGAAAAATTAAATATCCGACAGGATAAGAACGACTTTTACGTTATCAAAAATTATAAATACTACCATTTGAATGCATTGATTGCAAATTTATTATTTCTAATTAAATTTAAACATATGACTTTATAAAAAATTACAAACATACGTTTTTATGAGAAAGTATGCGCAAAACCACTGTAAAAGACTATAGATGCGTATTATTTAGAATAATTCTCGCTGAAATCGTGAAATCGCTTATTTATTACGAAAATGCTCGTTGGAGTACTAACAAATCTAGTGACACCTCGCACATCAAAATCGGTCAAGCCGTTTAGGCTTGTAGGCAATCATATAGAAAGTAGAAACATACAAAGGATATTAAGTAATTTAAAGGAGAGGAAGGATTTTTGATAATGACCAAGATATTTGGGGGTTGGTTACCCCCAAAACCCCCTTGCCTTGAACGTTTATAATTTTCTCTATCTTGGTACCTATATTCATTATTAATACCTACAGTCTGCAAGAAGCCGCGAGAGTTTTAAAAGTTAGTACGAGGTAAGTTGGTAAAGCTATGTTCGGCTTTGACTTGACATTAAAACTAAAAAGAGAAATAGACTTCAATTACAAAATGATTTGATTATTAACGTTTCAAAAGTAGAAGTAGTAAAAGTGAAAAATAATCAAGGCCATCCTTCTCACGGAAATTGTTTTTTTATTGTAGTGTAGAACCTAGCCATTTTGGCGGCGGCTCTCCGATTAAAGCATCGCGCATCCCGATCGCATCGCGACCCCCCGAGTAAGGCTACGCGACCCCCCTGGGGGTCGCGACCCACAGATTGAAAAACACTGACTTAAACTAATCTAGCCAGACAGATTGGCGCCGTAACGCGTTACGTAACGAAGCGGTGGGAGGGTTCCCATAAGAAGTTATCGCTTCAATAAGACTGATTTATCAGATGCCTTATTTGATCTTAGAATGAACTCATGGACTGTAGTATTTTTTATCTCATCTTTATTGACCGAGCGAGGATCAAAATCAGCCAAGCCGTTTAAGCTGTATAAGAGTTAAAATAGAAACATACTCGTACAATATACACTATCTACACCTGAAAAACATTACCTACTCTTCTCCGCCGTCAAGCACGTAACGGTACGCAACATGAGTTGACCTTTGCACTACAGTTGATGGGATCAATAAACTTTGCAAAATAATCACTAAATAATAAAAAAAAAAAACTGTATGCAACAGCACTCCAGTTCATTCTAGGCTAGGCTTACTATTTCCGACCATGTCATTCACTCATACTATCAAACATCCTAAAATGACCTATGATCAATGACCAATCTATATATAGTTCCAGAACGACTAAATAGGGCTAAAGTTAAATTATTTTTATTGATGACATTCGAAATTTAGAACTAACCATAAAATAAAAAGAAACCGAATAAATAAATAATGTTTAATTCGTTAATAATATAATAATAAATAAATATTTAATTTAAATCAACTTAAATTGAAATACGTTAAAGTTAGGAGGATGGCCGAAACACTGAAGGTTGACCCTCCCGATGACAGTGATCCGGCTGAAAAAAATACAATAAAATTACACTATCGCTAAAGCTGTTTGCTTGTTTGTTAACTTTGTACGAATAAAAAACTAGCAGATCATGATAACATTTGATAGAATACGTGCAAAACTTAGTTGGCACGGCAACTTTCGCTAGTAATTAGGCTTTTTCATATAACAGGGGAAAACTGTGTAAAATAAATCCAAAATAAATAAATAATAATGTGCTAAATATTATCCAATTTCGATAAAAAAAATTTTTTTATATTTGGAACTGTCTATGTGCCTTTATACGCCTATACGGTTTGCTTATTTTTCATTTTTTTTATGAGTCTTATAAACGTCTTATAAATCGATGAACGCCGGCTGCACGCCCGAAAACGCATGAATCATTGTCACGTTCCGCCTGAGCCGAGCGTGCTAGCGAGAGCGGGGAACAAGCGATAGAGAGGCACGATCGGCCTAAGCGTTCGGCTTGTGACGCATCTATTAGGACGTTATCGCATAAAATTATCGTCCGTAAACCGACTTTACAGACAACCATTTTTTTTTAACAACTTCGGATTTACAATGAAACTAAAAAAACAAAGGCTAGTAGTAGGTGTTACTAGTTTTTGATAAATGTAAGGTATATCTAATATAAATCAAGCTCTATATATTTATACTCACTACAAGTCCTCAGTTCTTCGCTGTATGGGAAGTCGAATGAACATTGACAAATGCTGTTTCGGCAGACGGCTCGTTCAGACATTAGTGGAAGGAAGCATTGGCTGGTGCGGGCACACGACTCGAACAGATCTAAGGAGAAAATGTATCGTTTTAGGGGAAAAATAAAATAACTGACTGGAAAAATGTAGCTTCTAAACAAGTCTCGAGCGAGAGGCTAATGTTCAAAGCACGCAGCTATCTCTCTCGCGCATCGCAACATTTTTAAATATATAAAAATTATTTACTTAAATAAGAAAACTAGAAATTGAAAAAAAATTACATTGTAAATAATTAAAGTTAAAAAAAACAAACTTCAAAAAACGCAATTTTGCATAATTGATGAAAACCAACGATCTTAGAGTGAGCCACTTCCAGATACGCTTATTCAATGTCACAAACAAGTTTTGCATGCGTCAGCCGTCTGTGCCGTATATTAGACAAGTAATCGCTTAAAACAACTAAAAGACACCGACTTCAAAATACGCAATTCGTTTACTTGGATGACATATCTTTCCAGTTGTTTTGTTATAAAAACCAAAACTAAACCGATTTAGATAAAAATTCCATTGGACCACCTGGGAAGCATACCCTTTCAAACAAAAAAAATGATTTTTTTCTATGACCGAAGAGTAGAAATGAAGCGGACACGTTTTATACAGCTGAATAGCGACAAGCAAAGTGTATGGGTCCTTCCATTCTGATCCATCTTCCTTGCCTGAATACGATTAGGTACGTACTGGTTTGCGGCCAGCACTGTCCGTCCCTGTGGTGGAAGCCCGCGTTGCAGACGCAGTGTTCGTCGCGACACTCGCTGTCGGGTCCGAGCGCGCTCGCCGTGCACTGCACGCTCACCTCGCACGCGACCTGCAGGCTGGACGCCACTGCGGACAACGGGACGGCGGTCATACAGCTGGACTATAGCTGGCTATATATATAAAAGAACGCTGGTTTGTTCACGCTTACGAACAAACCAGCGTTCTTTTTACGTTAGAAGATACTAATCTGCTAACTGGGGCCGTACCACAAGCGTTCAAGCAGCCTTATTTCAATATTACTTTTACTTTTGTTTTGATCTTTCTACAGTGGAGAGAGCAAGATTGTGGTAACCCCCATGGACCTAGTATCTTCTAACTGGGGCTGTACCACAAGCGTTGGAGAAGTCTTATTTCAATATTATTTACACTTTACTTTCATCGTGCTAGATTGTGGAATACGCTTCCTGATTGGGTCTTTCCCGATAGATATAATTTGGGAGTCTTTAAATCGCGAGTGAATTGGTTTTTTCTAGTTAAGCGTGCTCCATCGTAAGCCGCAACGTCGCTTACATCAAGCGAGTTGGCGGTCAAGCGCAAACCTATTACTACATAAAAAATATATTTTGTCTTGCTCTTTCTACAGTTGATTGAGCAAGACAAAGGACAAAGTAATATTGAAATAAGGTTGTAATTAGGATTCTAGTAACCCCCCTGGTCTGTGAACTGGGCTTTATAAAGGTATCCTTGGATCCAAATGTGGAGCCGAGCTGTGGATCTAAGTGGACGGAGGCTTACTGGCGGTGGCTTGTAGCACCTCTCTCAGGACCAGATAAGAAACAGTGACACCACTGATGCACATGCTAGCTGCTCCCCGCGGTGTCACCTGCACTGCCTAGTGGTACATTTGCAACATCATCCTCACCTGTCCAACAAGTTTCATTGTAAGCGACAAATCCCTCCCGACACTGACAGGTCTGAGCCAAGTCTCTGTTGCCACCGGCGAGACTCGAGTGAGTTGAGTCAGTCTCATTCACGCAGATCGTGTCTTCGATCACGCAGTCGGTGTCGGCAACGCACGACCCGCCGATTACTGTGAACCAAATATGTGAATTACATTAAAGTACAATCAATTTTGTAGTTTTCTCCTGGAATATTTTTTGCAGTTTTGAGAATTAGTTATTTAGTAGATGTGCTCTTTCCGTATTTCTATTTTGCCATCTTTGCGCGCAACGCCGTATTGGAAATTGATTGAAAATAGAAAGAAAGACAGAAAGAAAGAAAACATTTAATTTAAGTCAATTAAGAAACTGTTTTTGGCAAAGATAAAGAAAGAGGTGGCAAAGTAAAAATTCGGAAAGAGCATATCTATCAAATTCTATAATATTACCAATGTTAATTACGTATGCGAATTACCACCCATTTCTCGTTGAAATGTCAAAAATCCGTACTCAGCGATTTCAATACACATTCTTTTTGCGTACTGCACAAGAATTGAATTCTTTGTCGCTATCTCTGTTTCCTGAGACCTACAATCTTGGAATTTTCAAGGCTAGAGTCTTCTAGATCGACGAGCTCCATCCTCGGCCACATCGTCGCTTGACATCAGGTGAGTTGGTAGTCAATCGTAGATTAATCTTGTATAAAAAAAAAATTCAAAACTCCAGGAAAACTTTTCAGGTAGTTTTGGGTGTCTTCAAAACACGAGGTTATAGGTTTCTTCTAGGCAAGCGCGAGGCATCATGGACCGTAGCATCGCTAAGCATTAGACGAGATGGTGGTAAAGCGTAAGCATCAATGAATAAAAAAAAATGCACCAAATGACTGCACTATTATAAAACAATTAATTCAAAAACCTGCCAAGTACGAATTTGTTTCGTACATCGAGGCTTCCAGATTTCTTTAAAGGCTATAATAAAAATAAATATAGGCACGGCATTACAATAAGGCTCGGGCCCTGGAGTCTACAGGATCAATATTCAAATAATAACAAAAAAGGCTACAATAAAAAAAAACAAATCATTAAATAACATAATTATGGGACCAACTTTGGAGCTTTCTCTATATGTCAATTCACGAAACACAAAAATTGGTTCTCGAATGACGGAGTAATTCGTGTTCATATATAAAAAAAAAAAACGGTACGAATTGATAACCTCCTCCTTTTTCGTAGTCGATTAAAAATGAACTCGCTAAGTTCGTTCGCTCGTTTAAGATATTCACGATTGTTACAAAAACTAGAAAACTTGTTACTTAGTCACGGACACTGTAACGTGATCAAAATATCGGTAGGCTTAGACAAGCGGGAAACGTTTCTATTTCTACAAACGCTTACGCTTTGAAATGATAGATACATATGAAACTGTATGACGTTCTATCACACATTTCGTGACACTGACATTTCGTTAACTAATGTCAATCTCATACATTTACTTTTTCTGTCAGCGTTCACGAAATTAGAATGCCACTTGTCTCACTCTCAGGATTTAATTTTTTTTTAAATATACGTGATTAACCTAAGTATTTTATTTCAATGAACGACTTACTAGCAGCGCAGTAGTCGCCCTGATCCTGGTATCCATCGCTGCAGGAGCAAAGTCCGCCCGAGCACATCGTGTTGGGTGTCTCCGTGCACTCTATGGTCGCCTGGCACGCGTCACCCAACGCTGGGGGAGAGGGAGCCAACATTAAAATACAATTACACAAATCAATGCTTTGTATTAACTACAACTAAACAATGCACAAACTACACAAACTCAACTAACTGAACTACTACACAAAAAGCAAGCTAGTGCTCTGACAACTCACAGATATTTCCTCCTCAGTCAGTCCTGACAAGCTTGAACTCTCGTGGAGTTGGGTATCAAACAGTATTTACCTATTTTATTTTTGAAATCTTACCAAAAATCAGGCATTTTTTTATAATTTTAATATTGGTATACCTACCTACTAGCACTCGCGTAATAAGCACAAAAGACCAAATACATGTTGTGTTTGCTTCTAGAAGGCTGTTCAGCCAGCCCCAATGAAGACACTAGCTTGGTATTGCCAATTTTAGAGAGAAGCAAATCATATATATTAAATATCAAATTTTTTTTGTTTCCAAAAACTAAACTATCAAAGGTTTTTTGTCTTCAAAAACCTGTATTTCAACCTGATTCTGGTTAATTTTTTTGTGGAATGCGCGTTTCTACGTCGGCAATACTTCCGAAGTTCCGAAACATCACCTTTACAAAAGGCCTATTACACTACCCGATTTCTCGGACCCTGGCTATCCGGTCCCTGTCTGGGAAGTATGGAGAATAGGACCTTGTCTCTTATTACACTTCGCTGTCCCTGGTGATCTTATCTTATCTTATCTTAATAGGGGTCCGATACTCGGAAGCACTTCGAGCCATTGGGCCCTTTTGTACTTACCCCAACCTTACTTACACATCCACAACCGGTATTCCAAAGAAGAACTGCATTAATCTCAGAATGCTACCTGGTTCGAAGTGCCTATACTCCTCCAGTTCAGGGTAAGCCGATCCAAAGAGGTCTTGTCGCTTGCTTGCCATTGAGTCGCAACTACACAATATGTGTTTTATTGACTCCTCAGTTTCTCCGCAAGCCCTGCATTGTGGGCTTTCCGCAAGTCTCATTTTGAATTCCCTGGTGATAGGGCACGATAAATCGGGTGGTGTATCGGTCTTATTATTGTAATAGGCATTTTACTATGGCATGTGTGTGTATTGTATGTCGTGACTTACCCAGGCCAGTAGTGAGACAGAGGCCCTCGAAAGCCGTCAGTCCCTCGGGACAGGCGCACGTCCCCGCCATGCACTGGATCTCGAACTCTCCGGCTAGACAGTCGCTGTCCACCTCGCACGACTCGCCGATACCTGCGGATACCATCGGAGATTATTATCTTTACATCTAATCACCACGAAACGCACGCACGAAAGTCACCGAAATAGCATAGCGGATTAGCAAGTTAAAATGACAATGGAGGGTCAAAAAGTTCTCGAGTGGAGACCACGTACCGGCAAGGTTAGGGTAGGAAGACCAGCCACAAGGTCGATAGAAGTCCTCATACAAGTGGCAGGAAGACGATGGATGCAAGCCGCTTCTAACTTCTAACCGATCTTTTTGGAAACCCATAGGAGAGGCCTATGTCCAAGACTCCAAGCTTCTTGTGACTGAAATATATGCTATGAGATATATGCATTTATATAAGGGTTTCTATCCACCTTGTCCGGTCGCAGTGCTTGCCGGTGTGTGCTGGATCAACTGACAAAATTTTCTGTCTTCAGTCCGGATGCCTGTAGATACTCGCCTACAGGTCGTATTTTCAACCAATCTTTACAAAACTTTGTCTAAGAACTTTGTTTTATTTTTTTGTCCTCGACGATTTGGGAGTATTTTCCCCAAGAAAAGAAGCAGTTTGCTGTAGCGTCATGTATTTACCGATTTTGATATTATTTGCTAGAAAGCTTTGGTAATAGCTTCCAAGCATAAAATTTAAAAATTAAACTTTATGAAAATACGGTTAGGAGATTGTCGAGACAATAAGTTCTGAAATCTCGGGTGAAGTTTGCTTCCCTAACAGCCGTTTGGGAATTTTCTCGTAATAAAATTTTGCATAAAAAAGTTTATCCTTAAAAATTATAGTTATTATTGACCGAGCGACCGAAGCGTCTCTCCATCAACTGACCAAATTTTCTTTCGTCTGTCAGTTTGTTTGTGAGTTTGTATGTTCATATTCGCGTACAGGGCGTAATTTTGAACCAATTTTGATGAAACTTTTTTTTTGTCGTCGACGATTTTTGATAGGATGGTTTCCGTAAAAAGGGGGGAAGTTAATTGCGGCGCTAATTCCCAACCGATTTTAATGATATTTGGTAGGTAGATTAAATACACAATTATTACAACTTGACGTAAAAATGAACAGAATTGGTCAAGTGGTTGTCGAGCTATGACAACCAACTTGAGATTGCGTGTAGCAGTAAGGGCGCGTGGATGTGCTTGATGCATTTTAGCACTGAATAATTTTCTTGATTTTACGTTTTCTCCATTTATAAAATTATTTGATGATCGAGCGAGCGAAGCGTCTCTGTATCAATTGGCTAAATTTTCTTCCGTTTTTAATACGGCTTCCTAAGCCAACTTTATGTAGGTATTATGTACAGATGACCCAAGGTGAGCTGCAAATAAGCTCTCTCGCGAGGTCTACTGTTCGTAGAACTACTAGTTATAAAAGTGTGTTACCAGCAAAGAGCCTGCACATTTGTCTGCTACTGTCCCAGACTGCTTGTTCGGTGTCGCACTCGCAGGTCCGCAGCCCCCACGGGTCGGCTGGCGGGCCGCAGCGCGCCGCCGCGCCGAACGTGTGGCAGTTGTCGTCTGTCACGCACGAATCGCTGATTTGTCGGGTTACTGAAAATTTAGTAAAAACAACTATGAAGAATGTACAATACCTTGCTTAATGATGAATCAAAATGAAAACCAGATGTTATAAGCAAGAAACCTGAGATCTGAGTATTTGATAGCCTACTAGTTATAAACTGGAAAACTGAAATCAGACTACCTACAAGTTAATTACCAGAAAATTGAAATCTGACTATATGAAATGATAACCTACCTACAAGATATACTAAGCTGAAAAACTGAAACCTGACTTTGCAAAATTTACCTACAAGTTATAAGTCGGAAAACTAAAATCCGACTATAACACAACCTGCAAGTTATAAGTCGGAAAACTGAAATCCGATTCTGCAAATGATAATATATCAAGTTATAGACCAGAATATTGAATTCTCAGTCTGCAAAATGAGAAGATATAAGTTATAAGATGGAAAATTTAAATCCGACAATTTGACAACCTACAATGCAGAAATCCTGCTCTTCAAAATGATAACCTATAAGTTATAAGCTGGAAAACGCTTGAAGTTTCCGGCAGCCTAGTCGGGAGATCGTCTGACTTGCGATCCGCAGGTCCTGGGTTCGAATCCCGCAGCACGCACCTCTGTCTTTTCGAAGTTATGTGCGTATTGTTGTTTGCCGCGAACTTCAAACGGTGAACGAAAACATCGTGACGAAACCTACATGTTTGAGAGTTCTTCAATGATCTTGAAGATGTGTGAAATCTACCAACCCGCACTTGGCCAGCGTGGTAGTCTATGGCCTTACCCTTCTCACAATGAGAAGATGACACGCGCCCAGCAGTGGGAGTTGGGACAGTTTGTACAAACAGGGCTGATAAAAAAAAAATACGATTGACGCACTGGAACGTAACTTTTTCAACTACTATGAGTTGCTGTACACTGTGTCGTCACAGTGTACACAATAATGTTGAATACGTTGTTCTAAGCACCCACCCGAGCTTCCGTAATTTGAAATATTTGTAGATTTGAATTCATCATCATCATCATTATTTCCTTGCCCTTATCTCAACTAGATGGGTAGATATGTTAATATAATATAATATATATATAATTTTATTATTAGGTTTCCTACATGTAGGTCACGGTCAAGAAGTTGCGGTTAACAGTTTTTTTTTGTTTTTCTAAATTATATTTTTTTAGGGACATTGAGCCAAACATTGAGTATGTCAGTCCCATAGGATTAACAAAGGTACTAAAGGTCAGCGATATACAGCTAGAATATTTGGAAATATTCAAGTGTCTTTCGATACTTATATTATAGCGTATACCTATAATGATACATATAGAGCGTGTACCTCTAATACAATCCTTCATGTTTTCCTCAAAGAAGAAGTTGGGTGGACAGGTGCAGATCCCGTCTATGACCTCAGCCAGAAGACCGACGCACTGTTCTGGAGTAGACCGCGATCCCAGCTCTGGAAATAGAGGAATAAAAACCATGCAAGTTTAGTCTGTTGAGCTAGAGAACTAATGTGGCATAGAGGGCGCTGCTGTCCTTATTTCATTATTTTGTTCATTCGAGACCACAGAATACCATAGTAGTATATCTTACTTCCAGACGTTAGCTCCCGTTTTGCCACGACATTTCTTTTTAACACGCTTTTATTAGGTCGACCTGTATGTAACTATGTAATGAAATCTAAGGTAACTAATTTAACCATCTTCCAAGGATCGTAGCGTCATGAAAATTGGCAGCTGTATGTAGTTCTGATGACAATACGATAATATGGTACTGTCGAACTGATCTGATGACGGAGCCGGAAGATATGAACTAGAACTTCATGATGGAACATCGTATATGTTATTTTCTAGTTTTACAAACGACGATTTTTTTATAAGTACATTCAGTTATTTTATATCTTCAAAAATGTGGGTATGCGCGAGCGAGACGGACGATGGCCGGACTACAGACTCTTAATGGGGTTTGAAATAATAATGCCTAGTGACGGTTGTCAAAGCGACAGATGTTATACCTGCGTTGCACTGCTCTCCATTATCACTCAAGTAGTACCCCACAGGACAGACGCAAGCACCAAACGTGGAGCATTCTAGCTGGTCTGGACATGGTGACATCGGGTTACACGCCACGCCATGCGACGCGGCCGACATGACAACTGCCAGTGTCACTGTCACGTTGACAGCTGAGACGTCTGGTGTTGAGATTGAAGTTCTAGAGGCTGAAATAAAAAATTTAACGTTGTTTTTTGTTTCTGTTTTAAATGTAGGTACGTATATAATATATTTATTTCTGTCAATGTGCGAAATTTTGACTCTGTGTCAAATACATACATAAACTGTTTCAAAGATTCTTGATTTTTCCCAAAAGATTAGTAGTCAAAACGACTACTATGAACTTTAGTATATGAAAGACAAATTCCGAAGTTTCTGAGGAGCAAGCGGCCGCATACGTGACTCGCGCGCGGTGTCTTGCTAGAAAAAAAAAACGCGCTCGTGTGAATTCGCGCATATGTACAGACACTCTGTTTTAAATAAATGGATTGGCGAAATGGAGGCAAACAGTCAGCCGCTCATTGTTTACCTAATGAGGACGCAACCTAACTAAGCATCCGAGAAGAAGGATATTCCATACCTACCTACGTACACAACTTACTTATGTCAAAAATCCTAGATTTTTTAACCGACTTCAGAAAAAGGAGAAGGTTCTTATTCTTATTCTTATTCGAGATGGGGGCGATAAGTCCTGCACTGACGTCCCGCTTGGGGTGTATTGTGCATTCTTTCGAGAATTCGAGAAGGTTCTCAGTTCCTTCGATTTTTATTAATACTTTTTTTTTAAATATAATCATACTGGTTGATGTGAGACGAGAATAATGATAACACATTATTTTATTCAATAAGATTACCTGTACTTCTTCTTTTCTTGTCAATGGTTCATTTTTTTTACCCGTAGGTACTGTAACGTACACACTATACTGACCCCACATAAGTGGGAATAGGGTAAGAAAAAGAAGAAGAAGATTACCTGTACTGTCAGTGCATGTCCGGGAATTGATTTCGCAAACACCGTTGGGGAATTGACAGTCTTCGTTAATCACACAGCCATCGCCGACACCTAGATTTTTATTTATTGAAAAAAGTATAAACAATGAGATTAACAAGTCGTTCGACACTCGTCTAACACCACAATAATGCTACTTAAAATTTTTGAAACGTCAGTTTCAATAGTCCTAACGCACTGCGCTCGTCATCCTGAGATATTGGATGTTATTTTTTCCATGCAAACAACCTTGAAAATGCAAACTTTTAGTAGATTTACGGTATATACCTAATTACGTTTTCATCACACCTATTCAGAAAAGGGTGGTAATTTCCGACATAAGAACGCGTAAAATATGATTTTTCTTTACATTATTTAGAAAATCTTACATAATATTATATATAAAAAATTATGTTCAGTTCTAGAGCATAAAAATACCTAAATATTATGATTCTAGAGGGAAAAAGTGACTTATTATTAAGTCACATTTTGGGTAACTTTGACTCTGCGTCAAACATTGTACGTAGTCTTTTTAGAAGGTTCTTGATTATTTTCTCAAGAGATTAGTAGTCAAAACTACTGTAAATTAATTAATCAAGTAACTTGACTACCAATCTGTTGGGAGAAAAAATCAAGAACCTTCTAAAAGGCTACGTACAATGTTTGACGCAGAGTCAAAGTTACCCACGTTGACTGTACGGAATCTTAAAAACTATAGTATAGGTGATGTGACTGTGATATACTCGTACATAGGTGTAAATATTAAGTTTACTTACTGTAACCGATTTTCCTGCATTCCCCCCGCTGCCTCTCGTAGTACCCGTCAGCACACACGCACACTCCGTCACATTTGAGGTTGAACGGGTTCCTCGGTATTGTGATACATTGCTCATCTCTAGTACATGAGGTGCCGTAGTCTGCGGAGGGCCAACATCGGCCGTGGAAGTAGTGGTGATCGGGCTGGCATGTGCACGAGCCGAATTCTAAAAAATATGTGTACTTTGAAATGAGGAATGAAGTAAAGTGAAGAATCAAATAACGCGGAGAGTAAAGTGAAGAGTGAAATGAAGTGGAGAGTGGAGTGAAAAGTGAAGTGAATAGCGGCTTTGCGTATATTTTCACGCGAAAAGGTACACTAGATGAATATATCAAGCGTTCCGTAAGTAAGCGTAAGTTACAATACGAAAATAATTCTTATGCAGTCGGATATTATGATCTTCTTTTAACGTTGCTTGACAGTAGGGATGGGTTATACTTGCAAAATCTCATACCAGGGCTTCCAAGTGCGCCCACATAAAAATACCAGCGCCAAAAACCAGGGCTCAAAACCCTTAAAAGTATTTTTTTCGTTAAAGAAAATTGATTTGTATTTTACTAAGATAAGGTGCACAATTGCGTAACAAGTTTTTCTACTAAAATATTTGCATAGGATATTGTTCATTATTTACGTTATAATAAGAAGCATAATGGCATTCACGAAATTCAAAACGTTCCAAACGACACCAAACATGACTGAGCGAGCGCGATATATATTGCTTGCCTACTTCGTTCCGTGTATTTGACGATGACACCCGAGTGAAGCGCCAAAAACCAGGGTCAAAACCCTTGAAAGTATTTTTTTCGTTAAAGAAAATTGATTTGTATTTAAGTAATAATAAGGTGCAAAATTGCGTAGCGAGTTTTTCAACTAAAATACTTGCATAGGAAATTGTTCATTGTAAATGTTACAATAAGAAGCATTATAGCATTCGCGAAATCCAGTAAAGTAAATACTTTTAAGACTTTTTCTCCTTGCAAGTATTTCGGGGCGGCACCTGGTCGGCACACTTGCAAGCAAATACCTGATGTAAAAACCTGGTTGCATAAATACGCACCATCCCTACTTGACAGGTACTTGTTCTTCGAGACTTCATAAGTGCTAACAGCTAGTTCAGTTACTACTATTGTTTACCAACTGATTGACGCAATGTTTGGCAAATATTGTGGCCGAATATACAGGTATCTCACCGTCTGTTTGGTTCTGTTTATTGCACTCGAACATGGTGAGAAGCCTCGAGCACTGATGGTCTTCCACACACGACGACATGTGGTACGGTGCCACTGGGAACATACAATTGTTACCTATTGTTAGCGACGGGGCAGCGGTAGCATACCTGCATCGTGAGTAGGGGCCTGGCTTCGATTCTCAGATGGGTAGATAGGGGGCCATTCATTTATTACGTAAGACGATTTAGGGGGGGGGGGGGGGATTTAGGGTCGACCATGTCTTATTTTTTCTTACAAGGGGGTGGGAGGGAGTCTTGATAGTTCTTACGTAAATACAAAAATACAAAAACAAAAATAAAAAAGCTTTCAAAAATTGTCTTACGTTATAAATGAATTGCCCCATACAAGGGCGGATCCAGCTTTGGCACAAGGGGGGGTCACATAGGTTTTTAAAATTAATATTAAAACATTGACCTTGTTATCGTGTTTTAGGTTTTTCTGCCCAACCAAACAAGTATCTGTGTTAAGAGAAAAATGAAATACCCGACAGGATAAGATTACTACAACCATTTAAATGCGTTGATTGTAAATATCAATTAAAATACTATCATAATGATTTATTCACAGAATTCGCCCTATTACATAGGATTTATTCTACTTTAAATTAATTAAAAGAAACGATTATATATAAAAAGGTGTTATAAAATGAAATTAAATACTTCGCTTCAAAATTAATGCCATAGTCCAATAATTATTATAATTACTTACGTCATATTATGGGTCTATTTTGTAAACTCTGGTGTATGAAAATTCCACAATAAAGATTCAAATATTCGTCAATAGAATATGACATGAGATGAAAGGTGGCGGAGGCGCGGTAAAATTCAAATTTTCGATGCGTTCGTTCTCGAATAATGCGCTTGCCATCATACAAAGTAAATTAATTAAATATTGAAGGTACTTACATAAAATCTATATTGTGACGAAAAATATATAAAAACATTATGTTTAACAATTTTAATTAGTGCTCCACCTAGTTCTTGGACCCAGCCCAGGGGGGGTCATGACCCCCATGACCCCCCCCCCCCCTGGATCCGCCCTTGGGTAGATAGATGTTTGAATCTAGATCAAGATTTCATCTGGATTTAGTCGTCCTTCACTTTGTATGCTTCAAGGTATCACCGATCACCGCAATCACCCGGCTCAGTGTGCTTATGGTAAGCACACTGAGTCGGGTGCTCGCATCAAGATGATGGTTTTAGTCTGTGAACGGATGGGGGTTCACAGACTGAAACTGGAGCTCTGGGATGGTGGACCAGAGGTGGAAATTTCCTTCCGTGAACGGATGGGATGGTTGTGGCCTAAATTAATTTAAAAAAAAACACAAGCGAAGCAAGCGCGAACATTTTGAAGGTTTTTTACAGTTGTTGGGTAGTGATTTGATTATTTGCTTGTATAATCGAGTTCTGACATTTTTTTGACCCATAAAATAAAAACATGTACCAATTACGCGCGACTGAAGCGAGCGCGAAAAATTTGAAGCTTTTTTTTATCAAATTTTGGGCACACTTATGCTATTTTGCTGTTAGTGTACTCTCAGCAATGCTATGCTCCAAACTACAAGATAATATAGAACATAGGAAAAGATTTTAGATAATGTGCGAGTGAAGTGAGTGCGAAACATTTCAGATTTTTAGGGTACCTCAAAAGAAAAAATGGAACCCTTATAGGATCACTTTGTTGTCCGTCTGTCTGTCTGTCCATCCGTCCGGGTGTCAAGACCTTTATCTCGGGAACGCGTGCAGGTATCGTGAAAATTAAAACCATATACGCAGATTCATAGTCTCTTGCTGCAGAAAGAAAAATCAAATTTCTCAGTTTTCGTAAAAAAAAGTTACAACCGAATATGTCGTACAAAACGCACATTTCGACACTCACAAGGGAATCAAAACCTACTTCCGTTGACCAAGAACTTTGAAATTTGGCAAGAAGCATTGTGTAGGAAAAATCCGAAAACTGGATATTTTTAATTTAATCACAAAAAAAATATTTACTTAATTTGAATAACTAGCCTCAAAAATATATGTAAGCTTGAACAAATCAACGTATTGCGTCATCTGTACATAGAGGCAGTCGACACTTCCAGTTTTCTTGTCCATTCATTAGGTCAATAACTTACAGGGTATACAGCCAGATGAGCCGATCTGGTATCCGGTGGGGCACTGGCAGGCACCGCTGCTACACACGCTGCCTTGTAAGTCGGAGCAATCGCTGTCTTGGGTGCAGACCCACTGCGACTCCACTAGGTGGGTGTGGACGAGGCATAATACTGGAACAAACAAATAATTGTAATATTCCTCCTTACTATATATATCCTAACTAATATTATAGTTCTGTCTGTCGTCTCTCTCTGTCTGTTTCTTACCTCTTACCTATTCACGGCTAAAAGGTTGAACCAAACGTAATGAAGCTTAGCACAAATATTCTTTAGGACCTGGAGATATTTTAACATGGCCATCATCATCATCATCACAACGTGGTCACACTGCGAGGCACAACTAGTAATAATATTGTAAAAGCAAAAAGTGACTCTGGCTGTCAGTCTGTTTGTTACTTTTTCACGGCAAACCGGCTGAACTGATTATTATGAAGTATAGTCATTGCCATCGTTTTTCAATACTACGTGGGTGAAACTGCGGGACATAACTATGAAACTGGCATAATATTATGGTTTAAAGAAGAAGGTTGCGTGAAAACAAAGGAAACTCAGGAACCCAGGAAGGCTATTTTTGTAGCATAAATGTATAACATAATTATCTAAGTCACGTATACACTTATACATCAATTTATAAGTCGAGTCCTGCTTCAGTAAAGTGGTGGCGACTTTACTAGAAGCTTCTATGGAGTTTTGCCGACAACGTAAAATCACACGTTTCACTGCTTTATTTCACTTGCCCACACTCACGCACTTGATCGAACACTTAATGAATAAAACGTTACCATTTTTATAGCATTAATGTTCAAAATAACACAAGTATAGGAAAATAAAACAAAGCAACAACACGTTACTAAGACGTTCCCGCCAAAAACACCCTATTTGTAGTTTAAAAATCTGGAATAACCGACTTCTACCACTTTTGTTTTAAAAACTAAACTACCGAACCGCTTTTGATGACATATACTATCTATGGTACTATTCTGAATATATCCTTAAAAAAAGATTTTTTTCAAATCTTTTAAAGAAACATAAAAAATACAACCGAATTTTAGCTTATTTCTTTTGCAGTCGGTAAAAATTAAAAGGAACTCTCACAGCTAAAGGCTAAAAATGTAAAAATATTTTTTTTGTGTAAATTTAATGTTCACAATATGAAACAAGCAGCATCATTTTAAGTTCGCGTATAATTATTGTGATGTGCAACTACGAAATCATACACTACGCACGAATCGTTAACACTTTGTCGGTTTTTAGGGTTCCGTAGTAAACAAGGAATCCTTATAGTTTCACCATGTCCGTCTGTCTGTCTGCCTGTCTGTATATCCCTCTGTCCAACGTTTTGCTGAAAGCTGTAATTTTACATGAACGTACATATTAATCACGCCTAGAAAGTAGTGGAACAAAATCTTAGAAAAAATATTTTTGGGCTTGAATTATTTTTTCTCATCTACCCCATCGTGTGGGGTATCGTTGGATAGGCAACCAAAAACAAAGAGGATGCGCGAAAATAATTTTTCAATTTAAGGTTCCGTTTGAAAAATATTAAGCTTTAAAATAATAATTTTTGTTAGAGTCTATAATGTCTCTAGCTACTAAATGGTTAACTTTAGAGATATAAAAAAATTCATGCTAGTAGCATGAAAACAAAAAAAAACACTAAAATGAAGGAAAACTCTCACGACTAAGTACACAAGATAACGAATAATGAGTCATAGTCGATCAACTTAAAAAATAATTTATAGTATGCAATTACGGAACCCCACATTGCGAGTGGTATGACACATACTTGGCCATTAATTTATTTGTTGCAGTGAATAAAGTGCGACAAACTCACCTAAAACAAATAGTTGCCACATTTTTTACCACACCACACCACCGGCCTAGAGACTGACAGAAAACAACTCACACATTGCCCATATCTTTGGCTATCACGTCGATAAGAGCTAATGATTTGTGATTAACAAATAGGTATATTATGATAATCTTACAGATTCGTGTTTCGAAATCCTAATTCTGTAATAACATTTCCATTGTTGGTACTTTTCAACCGACTTAAAATATATTATAGTTTAAAAAACACGCTACAAATTATTGTGGTCAAAGTTCATTCCAAGACTTTTCTAACAAATCCAAACACATGATAGATGTTCCATCATGAAGTTCTAGTTCATATCTTCCGGCTCCATCATCAGATCAGTTCGACAGTACCATATTATTGTATTGTCATCAGAACTACATACAGCTGCCAATTTTCATGACGCTACGATCCTTGGAAGATGGTTAAATTAGTTACCTTAGATTTCATTACATAGTTACATACAGGTCGACCTAATAAAAGCGTGTTAAAAAGGAGGAGGTTCTCAATTCGACGGTTTTTTCTTTATGTTTGTTACCTCATAACTTTCAACTGGGTGAAACGATTTTGATGATTCTTTTTTTATTGAAAGCTGGTGCTTCCCGTGTGGTCCCATTTCAATTTGGTCCAGTTCTGAAAATGGCATCCAAGAGAAGTCGGTTGCTTCAGTTATTTAAACTATATTCCACACATTACATAAAATGAGTGTTAGAATTTCCGTCCCGGACATGAAAAGATAATGTTTTTCAATGTGACTTGCCCTAGAATTTCCGTCCCGGACTTATGTTAGACTTGCCCAATATTGTTTTGCGTCGGTACTTCACTAACTGAACCGTAAAAAGCAAAAAAAAAAAAAAGTAAATAAGAAAAAAAAAAAAAAAAAAGTTATAAAGAATTCCATATTAGATACAAGTGTCCGATGATTGTGGACTTAACATTCTCCGGCTTTTACCTAGTCTATGCGTATCTAATTTCTTATCAAACACCTGACAGTTATTACAGTAGACTTGTTGACTCACAGTTAGTATTATGTTTATACGTTAAATGAGTCATACAAACTGAAACAATGTTACGAACTTTCCGGTAAGGTGATAATCATAGAATTCGATTATTGTTTGCTTAGACCACTTTGCAGAAAGGTCTATCGTTATATCTGGAAAAGCTCTAGTCATAAAGTATTATAAATAATTTTCATTGATAGGTGTTGATAAGGTCTATTATTATGGTTAGCCATGAATTTCTAGATTTAATACCTATTCAACAAAACCCCACGCGATAGGGTGGGGTTAGTAAAATAAATAAAAAACAACCCTTCTTTATACGTAGTTACGAACTTTCCGGTAAGGTAATAAATTAATAATCATAGGATTATTGTTTGCTTAAACCACTTTGCAGAAAGGTCTATTGTTATATCTGGAAAAGCTCTAGTCATAAAGTATTATAAATAATTTTCATTGATAGGTGTTGATAAGGTCTATTATTATGGTTAGCCATGAATTTCTAGGTCTAATACCTATTCAACAAAACCCCACGCGATAGGGTGGGGTTAGTAAAATAAAGAAAAAACAACCCTTCTTTATACGTAGTTACGAACTTTCCGGTAAGGTAATAAATTAATAATCATAGAATTCGATTATTGTTTGTTTAGACCACTTTGCAGAAAGGTCTATTGTTATATCTGGAAAAGTTCTAGTCATAAAGTATTATAAATAATTTTCATTGATAGGTGTTGATAAGGTCTATTATTATGGTTAGTCATTAATTTCTAGGTCTAATACCTATTCAACAAAACCCCACGCGATAGGGTGGGGTTAGTAAAATAAAGAAAAAACAACCCTTTATACGTAGGTATGGAGCGCCACCGCAATGTTTTTACCCGACTGCGTAAGCAGGAGGGTTATGTTTTTCGAGTGTATGTATGTATATTTCTTTGACACGCCCTAGAGCCTAAACGGTTTGACCGATCTTGATGTGAGTGGTGTCAATAGAGTCGTCTTAGTTGTGAGAGTGACACTGGGTACATCAAAATTAAAAAAATCATAAGTTAGGCTGCAAAAACCTCTTTTCTGCAGTCGGGTATTTTGTTTTTCTTTTAACATTGATACTTGTTTGAAGATTTTACTACTGCTTTTTGTAGCGGTTAATAGAACACATCTATGTACTTACTTGGCAAATTTCGTTTATTAATGTAGGGTTGATAGTCTCTAGTAAAATAGCTGCGATATAATAGGTTATAATATGTTAGGATATAATATGTGTCTGGACAGACAGACAGGGACGTGACGAGTTTACGAGTTTTCCTTAAAGTTACTATGAAATCCTCAAAAGTTAAAAAATCGATCAAAATCTGAGTCTTTTCTATTTACGGTCAACCTGTAATTATTGTGACATTAAGCTGTATTTTATTCGTATGTATTTTTATTGTCAATGTATACAGTGTAGGCGAACTTTATAAATAAATAAACCTTTCTCGAAATAAAACAGCTAGTCTTTAAATATAAAGATATGTTTTTTTTCTAAGGGCATGTTATTTTTACCCGAATGCGCGTCGCAGAGGAGGGTAATGTGTTTATCAGTCTATGTATGTAAGTATGTGTGTTCCTTTGTGGGACTCTGGAAGCCAAACGCGTACATTACACAATATGGTGTCTCATTGCCGCCATATTGAGTAGTATACGCGTTTGACAAAAAAAAAAAAATGTTTGGCGTAAGAAAAAAATTGCGTACTGTATCGAGTGAAGTTTTATTGAATAGGATTTGAAAATCATTATTAGGTTTCTCATATTATTTTTAATTTTGAATGACTGTTTTGGAAATATAACGATGTAAAGTTGGTTTGCAACCATTCTCACTAAAATTTTTCTTTAATTACAATGATTATAATAAATCTGTGATAAAGATTACACAATCGCACGTGATCATAACAATAGGTATACATATTTCAAAAATAAGTATGTATAATATGTAATTATTGAAACGTCTGATAATTCCACAATTGTACTGCTTTGAAATACTTTTAACGAACAACTGTTACCTAAATAAGTCATAATAATTGGTAAAAATAATAATTATAAGGTAACTACAATATGTAAGCTGGTGACCGTAAGTAAAATAAATAAATAATATGGCGTCCGTCAGAGCCACGCGCAGGGTGTATTGGGCGGGGCACGTTTCGTCGTGGATTTAGCGACCACAATGGATAGACACATAAGGGCAGATGTTGTTGACGGATGTGTCTATTTTTAAGAACTTAAGGAATGTTATTTAGTTATCCAAGCTAATAACTAAATGGGACTTCGGCTGGGATGCGTCGTTTGCGAGCCTCATATATGTATTTGTGGGGCCCAGGTTGATGCGACGGGTCACCATGGTCTGAGTTGCATTCGGTGTGCAGGACGGAGGCCTCGCCATCACGCAATCAATGACGTCATCCGACGAGCCCTCGTATTAGCGGACGTACCGTGCATTTTGGAGCCCTTTGGTCTGTCTTGCTCGGACGGCAAACTGATGGACTCACGTTGATTCTGTGGAAGAGAGGACGTTGCCTCATTTGGGACGCAACATGCGTCAGCACGTTATATATGCAGAACTTCAACTTTAAAAATCAAACTTCTCAGTTTTCATAAAAAAAGTTACAGCCGAATATGTCGCAAAAAACGCATATTTCGACACTCGCAAGGGAATCAAAACCTATAGGGTATTTCCCGTTGACCTATAACTGTGAAATTTGGCAAGAAGCATTGTCATATAGTTGATATTAGTACACATATAGGAAAAAATCTAAAAACTGTAAATTTTTAATTTAATCACAAAAAATAGGGTCTTTAAGCAAGGGAGGAGGGTTCAAATTTATTTTATGAAAGAGCTTCATTAGCACAAAATAAAACAGGTTTTTTATGTTTTTAAGTTTATGAAGGAAAATATAAAAAAATATAGTTTCCCCCTTTTATCTATTAGTTTATACGGAACCCTCGTTGGGCGAGTATGACTCGCACTTGTCCGGCCTTATTTTCTAATTTAATTTATTATATTTCCAATTAGCTGTGTATGCTGATAATCCTGACTCGTAATAGGTATACAACAGAACAAAGCTGTAGCATTCTTAGTGATTAGATGAGATAGGGTTATCAGAAAATGTCACCACCTGCATAATATTTTGTTAATTGCTATTAACTGTGAACTGTTTTGATAAATACAGATAAGTAGAGATAACCTACGTATAGGTTAATATCTATACCTATAACCGTATAGATAATTTCTTAGATGATTTTTTAACGAATTACAGGCTGCGGGTTATAGAAACATCAATACATACCCACATATAAGCCCACATAATTAGAAGTTTAGAAATAATCTTATAAAATAAAAACTAATATAAAACACACATTTCTGAAAATATAGGGCAGGCGGGGGCAAATTGAATTCTCTAAAATAAATAGGCAATGTCCCTGCCTGCCACATATTTAAAAAAAATGTATGTTTTCATTTTAGAGAATTCAATTTGCCCCCGCCTGCCCTATATTTTCAGAAATGTGTGTTTTATATTAGTTTTCAATTTATATTCTATAGTATGGATAGCTTGTTTTTTGACTTCTTTACTAAGGGCGCAGGAACCTATTCCTGAGGCTACGGTATATCGACCCACGATACATTGTAATCGCTACACGGAGAATATATTATTACTGTAATAAATGCTTTTTCTGAAGTGATAGAGTTATAATGTTAAATTATGATTAGTTATACATATAGAAGTTTCCGGCAGCCTAGTTGGGAGACCGTCTGACTTGCGATCCGCAGGCCCTGGGTTCGAATCCCACGGCACGCACCTCTGTCTTTTCGAAGTTATGTGCGAATTGTTGATTGCCACCAACTTCAAACGGTGAAGGAAAACATCGTGAGGAAACCTACATGTCTGAGAGTTCTCAATGATCTTGAAGATATGTGAAGTCTGCCAACCCGCACTTGGCCAGCGTGGCAGACTATGACCTAACCCTTCTCACAATGAGAAGATGGCCCGTTCCAAGCAGTGGGATAGTTTGTACAAACAGGGCTGATAAAAAAAAAACCTATAGATGGGTCAATGAGGATGCCACCCTCATATCTCACAAAACCCTGCATATGAATAAAGATTTAAAACAAGTAGGTATCTATATTAAAAGGAAAACTTAATACCCGACTGTAGAAAAGCAGTTTTTGCAGTCTAACTTATTATTTCTTTACGCTTGATATTGTAACGATGATGATGATGATGGTGATATTTCTAGAAGGAAATGCTCCTCGACTATTTAAATAAAGAATCTCGTCAACATTCTAGAAAGTTCGAAACAAATGATAAAAACAAAAGACGAGCGAAAAGACGATCGAAATTGAACATTCTGGAACGAAACAAATGACGAACGAAATGACTATCGAAATAAAAGCTTCTAGAAGGTTCTGCGGGGTATATAAGGAGCTTCAGTCGCGGACAGAGGGCAGTTCAGATACGAGTAGCATACAGGAAAGAAGAAAAGTTACAAGTGAAAGTGAAGTGTTGAAGTGAACAGTATAGTGAAGAGACGTTATAGTAGTAGTGTGTTGGTCGGAACACATACTCTGTGTGTTTGTAGCGCGTCGATTCCGTAACTATTGTCGGTGTTTGTGTTATAGACTGTGAGTGCTCTGTGGAAGGCACCACGTGTCAGCGAATTATACGGGCTTGAATAACATCGTTGTTTCCTTCCAATCCCTATACCCACTTCCCGTAACATTTGGTGTCAGAAGTGGGATTGGAAGGAAGGATGCCTGTCATGCCCAGAGAAGGCCCAAACACCCGCTCAAGGGGAGCCGCTCAGCAACAAAGCGGCGGAGAACAGGAAGCCACTAGCACGGGAAATCCTCGGATACGTGAAGAAGCCGGTGAGGGGTCTTCTGGCGGTACCACTGTGAGTATTCCGGTTTCTCCAATGAACCCTCATGAAGGAACCTCTGCCAGTGCCACTGTAAGTGCTCCAGTTTCTCCGGTGGACCTTGGTGTGCTATTACAACAAATGCGTGCCATGCAGGAGGAGCAGGCACGTCGCCAGGAGGAACAGCTGCGTGCCTTGCAGGAGGAGCAGGCACGCCGTGAGGAGGAACGTCAGCGCCACCAGGAGGAACAACTGCGCGCTATGCAAGAGGAGCAGCTGCGTGTTAATCGAGAGGAGCAATGCGCTATGCAAGACCGTATCCTTACGGCCATCTCCGAAGGGGCAGTGAAAGTCGCGGAAATACGGAAGAATGTGGAGCTGCTTGAAGATCGAGTAAACAAGCACGAAGCCCGTTTTGAATCATCGGAAGAGCGTCTTCGGAGGCTTGAAGTAGGCGGTGGTCCAACTCCAGCAACTGCAGTCACAGCTACTTTGGGTGGCAGTTTCAAAATTCCCACATTTGATGGGACCTTTTCATGGGCTGCATATAAGCGACAGTTTTTGGCTGTTGTGGAACTAAACAACTGGAGCGAGGAAAAAGCAAAGACAGCTCTCACTTTGGCATTGCGTGAACAAGCCACGTCGGTACTTGAGGCTGTAGAACCTAATGCCTCGTACCAGGAGTTGGTGGATGCTTTGGAGTCCCGGTATGGCGACTCGCATCTAGAACATGCCTACCGGGCCCAGCTTCGTGATCGATCCCAGAAATCCAACGAAAATCTGCAACAGTGGTCTCTAAAAGTGGAGAAACTGGTGAGAAAGGCATATCAATCTTCACCAGCGAACCTAGTCGACAGTATGCTGTTGCAGACGTTTGTCGATGGAATTAATGACAAAGAAGTGAGGGCAACGGTACGCTTGGCGCACCATGAAAACATCAAAGAAGCGGTGGCACACGCTCTCGAGGTGGAGGCAGTACGTCGGGATTCCAAGAGTGGCTCTGTACGTAAAGTTGTTTCGACGGAAGAGCGGGAAATACCACGGAGGACCTATGCTCCGCGTTGTTACCAGTGTGGAGAGCGTGGGCATTTGAGATATGGTTGCCCCAATCGTAGCTCGGTAAAGCGAACCGACGCTGGTACACAAGCGTCGGAGAATCCGGAAAACTAATACAGGCCAGAGCTGCGGGGTGGGCGTTGGCCAGTAATCAGGGAGCCCCAAATTTTATGATCTATCAAAGCTCAGACGGGAACAGCTTAACCGTCGATGGAAGAATAAATGGAACTGCATGCCAACTGACTTTGGACACAGGAGCTTCGCGTACGGTAGTGGGGGTGCAGATGACACGGAATAGTAGAAAATTATATTCCTGCAGAGAGACTGTGCAGTTGAAAACGGCTACCGGCCAGCACATACCTGTAAGAGGGGAGCAGAAGGTGGCGATTAAGGTTGGTGACAAGCTTTACTGGCATTGGGCGGTGATAGCTGAAATTGTGGATGACTGCATCATCGGTTTGGATTTTCTGAAAGAACATCAGTGCAAACTTGATATTGAATCCGGAATCCTTAAGTGTGGATCGATTGAGGTTCCAATGAAGGGAGCCAGGGGAGGTAAAGTCTACTGCCTTAAGGACACTAAGCTACCACCACGAACTCAGACTTTGGTACCGATAAAGTTAGCCAAAAATTTAAGCACTGATCGACAAAATTGTTTGGTTATAGAGAGAGTCAAAGGAGAAAACGCATGGTTACCGGCTAGAACGGTTGTTGGAACGACACAAAAGATGGCGGTACCGGTCTTGAATTTGAGTGATGATCCTCAAATACTGAAGAAGGGGTGTCTGATCGGTGAGAGCGAAGAAATAGTCTGGCTTCGAAATTGCGACGAAGTGAAGAAAACTCACTCAAATGAGGTTGATTTTAGTAACGTCCTAGATAACTGCAAGGGGGATTTAAGCACAGTGGAGCTGACAAAAGCGAAAAATTTACTGCGACACTTCGGCGACATTTTCTCCAGAGGGGACGCGGACATTGGAAGAACAGGGCTATTTCGACATCGGATCAACACCGGGAACGAGCAACCAATCCGCCAACGGCCTCGGCGGATACCGTTCGCTAGAGAAAAGGAAGTTGAGGACATGCTAAAAGAGATGGAAGGTAATGGAGTCATTGAACCATCTTCTAGCCCTTGGTGTTCTCCAGTTGTCCTAGTTAAGAAGAAAGACGGGTCTACCAGGTTCTGCATCGATTATCGGCGATTAAATAATGTGACAAAGAAAGATAGCTATCCACTACCAAGGATAGACGACACGCTGGACACTTTAAATGACATGAGATGGTTCTCCACGCTTGATCTCAAAAGTGGCTACTGGCAGGTGGAAATGGATACCAGTGACAAGGAAAAGACGGCATTCTCCACAGGGAAAGGACTTTGGCAGTTCAAGGTGATGCCATTTGGATTATGTAATGCTCCAGCCACTTTTGAGAGATTAATGGAGCGTATACTAGCCGGTCTGTTAGGGGAAGCTTGTCTGGTGTACCTCGATGACATAATAATAATCGGACGGAACTTCGACGACCATCTGAAGAAGTTGGAGAGCGTGTTCAACAAAATAAGAGGAGCAGGCTTGAAATTAAACTTAAAGAAGTGCTCTTTCTTCAAACGCCAAGTTGAATATCTGGGGCATGTTATATCTGAAGAGGGCGTGGAAACTGATCCAGCAAAGATTTCCGCAGTGAAAGATTGGCCTACTCCAACCGATAAAACTCAAGTAAGAGCATTTATGGGACTATGCTCGTATTATCGTCGTTTCGTAAAGAATTTTTCCGATATTGCCAAACCACTGCATAGACTCACAGAAGAAAAACGGCCATTTGTTTGGGACCAAGAGTGTGAGGCAGCTTTTAATGAACTGAAAGGGCGGCTATGTGAAACTCCAATTCTCGGATATCCTGATGCGAATGGTGATTTTATAGTTGACACCGATGCGAGCAATGTAGGCATCGGAGGAACATTGTCACAGAAGACACAGGACGGGGAAGTGGTCATAGCCTACTTCAGTAAATCGTTATCCAAACCTGAAAGAAACTATTGTGTGACGAGAAGAGAACTACTAGCTGTAGTAAAAACGTTACAACACTTCAAGAAGTATTTGCTGGGGCGGAAGTTTCACGTCAGAACAGACCACGCGGCGTTGAAGTGGTTACTGCAGTTCAAAAATCCGGAAGGCCAGGTTGCACGTTGGATTGAGCAACTACAAGAATTCGATTTTGAGGTAGAGCATCGTAGTGGAAGTTCCCATAGAAACGCTGATGCTTTGTCAAGACGGCCCTGCTCTGAGAATTGTAAGCATTGTGGAAGACAGGAAGCAAGAGATGAAGTTACAGTCCGACTGATTAGAACAGATGCCCTTGATGATGACTTTAGCAACGATGCTATGCGTAGAGCTCAAAATGAGGATGAAAATTTGAAACCAATTCTGGATTGGATGACAAGTGGAACTCCTCGTCCCGGGTGGAGTGAGATATCCGGTATGAGCGCAATCACTAAAAGTTATTGGGCACAGTGGAATAGTTTGGTCCTCTGTGATGGAGTTTTGCATCGAAAATGGGAAAATGTGTCTGGAAACGACACCCATCTACAAACTATTGTACCGAAAGCAAAAATTTCGGAAGTACTAAGAGTTTACCATGACGGAACATCGGGTGGGCATCTCGGAGTAAAAAGGACACTTATGAAAATACGGCAACGTTATTATTGGTTACATTGCAAGGAAGATATCGAGGACTGGTGCAGGAAATGTGAACGATGTTCTTCGGTTAACGGACCACATACACGGAGTCGAGGGGCGTTACGGTTGTATAACGTCGGAGCTCCTTGGGAACGGATAGCAATAGACGTTGCCGGTCCATTTCCCTTGTCCAATAATGGAAATCGTTATATTCTCGTGGTTATGGACTATTTCACGAAATGGCCTGAAGCGTTTGCGTTACCTAATCAGGAAGCTGTCACTGTAGCGAGAAAATTGGTGAACGAGGTCTTCTGTCGATTTGGGTTACCACTTGAAATTCATAGTGACCAGGGAAGAAATTTCGAATCGCATGTGTTTCAGGAAATCTGTAAGTTAATGGGGATACATAAAACGCGAACTACACCATATCACCCACAATCCGACGGAATGGTGGAGCGTTTTAATCGAACTTTGGAGCAGCATCTGGCAAAAGTGGTTGATTCACATCAGAGAAATTGGGACGAGTACATTCCTCTGTTTCTTTTGTCATATAGAACGGCTGTTCATGAAAGTACTTGTACTACGCCAGCTCGAGCGAACTGTGGCAGAGAGCTTCGACTTCCAGCAACGCTTTTGGCAGGGTGTCCTCCGGATGCACCAAGATATGTCACAGAATATGCAGATGAACTAAGAAAGCGTATGAAAGACGTACATCAACACATGAGGGAAGCCAATTTGCGTGCCAGCGATCGGATGAAAACGCGATATGACAGAAATGTTAACTCAAGAGGATTTGAAGAAGGTTCTTTAGTTTGGCTACACAACCCTGTGCGAAAGCTAGGTAAATCACCGAAGTTACAGCCAAGCTGGGAGGGACCGTATCAAGTTATTACAAAGCTCAACGACGTAACTTACAGAATTCGGAAAACGTCACGAAGTCCTGCGAAAGTTGTGCATGTGGATAGGTTAGCACAATACTACGGCTCTAATGATGCTCGAGACGAGCATGTCTAAGGAGGGGGTAGTGTAACGATGATGATGATGATGGTGATATTTCTAGAAGGAAATGCTCCTCGACTATTTAAATAAAGAATCTCGTCAACATTCTAGAAAGTTCGAAACAAATGATAAAAACAAAAGACGAGCGAAAAGACGATCGAAATTGAACATTCTGGAACGAAACAAATGACGAACGAAATGACTATCGAAATAAAAGCTTCTAGAAGGTTCTGCGGGGTATATAAGGAGCTTCAGTCGCGGACAGAGGGCAGTTCAGATACGAGTAGCATACAGGAAAGAAGAAAAGTTACAAGTGAAAGTGAAGTGTTGAAGTGAACAGTATAGTGAAGAGACGTTATAGTAGTAGTGTGTTGGTCGGAACACATACTCTGTGTGTTTGTAGCGCGTCGATTCCGTAACTATTGTCGGTGTTTGTGTTATAGACTGTGAGTGCTCTGTGGAAGGCACCACGTGTCAGCGAATTATACGGGCTTGAATAACATCGTTGTTTCCTTCCAATCCCTATACCCACTTCCCGTAACAATATGCTGTTGAGTGTACCTACGTTTTTATGAGAAAAGATTATCAATTATTCTTTAGACTAATTCTAGTAAAATCAATTGTGTGTTACGAAAAAGTTCGTTGGAGAATGCGAAAAAAAGCATTTTTTTTATTTTTGCGTGAGATGTATCAATATAAATAAATATAGCCTATGACACTCAGGGAGTGAAGTGAACTCGAATTTAACAATAGCTCGCACATCAAAATCGGTCAAGCCGTTTAGGCTGCAGGCGATCATATAGAAACATACATACATACCCACATAAATACATATTATTTGTCAAACTATACAGAAAAATATACAGTTTTGTCATTTTGACAAAAATCCAGATAACTTTGTTCGTGTCACTAAATGGCGCTAAGGACCTATATTATTTGAATCGCACTTATAGCAGTGTTATTTCGTTACATTGATGAAATTTTAAAATACAACTACATACTAAAATATCAAAGCTAAACTAAAATTTCCGAATAACTTCTTACACTATCCTAATTTTAAAAAAAACATAGCATGTTAAACACCTAAGGTATCGTTTGTAAGTCGCTTTTCTTAATAAATTGTAGTATAATAGGTTCAGCTATTTGACCTTTGGCATAACACGAAGCTCTTTGCCATGGGATTTAAAAGAAAAAAATAAAACTTCATCGGTTTTGCTATGGAATTTTGAACTTTGTATGTAAACTGGTAATGTGGTTTATCATCTGTGTTTGGCTAAGGAGGTTTCCTTATTTTTAATCGGCCTCCTTCGTGACGAGCCCTGCGTGTTTGCCCTTTCGTTGTTAATTTGAATTTGGAATTTCGGTGGTAAGTGCCAAGTGCCAACATTCAAAAATGAGCATCGGGATCATCGAAGTTAATGCCATTTCAAAGATATCTTCTTTATTTCAAAGCACAGGCTAGCTGCGCTGAACAAACGTTGTCCTGCCAGAATGGCTACTTTCCAGCTCAGCCTCCGATGTCGCAAAAAGCCTGATATTCGGTATGAGTTAAACAAAACTTTTTTAAATATAGGTTTCTTTCATGAACATACTTTTCTTCTTTTCGCACATTCTTTTATTTTGTTGTCTTATATATAGAATAGACTCGAAATGCATTACCATCCATAATGGAATGTTCAGTAAAATTATAATGGGTTAAAATTATAACTTTTTTTTTACTCGCCAAAATTAATTTCCACAGACTCCGGGGTCCGTGTCTTTTATAAACTAATATATGTATTTCTATCTAGTTACTTTAATTAAGCAAGAGGAAGATTACAAAGAACTAAAACTTAAAAAAAAAAAAAAAAAAAAAAACATTAAGAAACAGTAAACAAACCCTAACATTTTATATAGGTAACTTGATAACATGAGCTTCATCGCTTTTTCAAGAAAGGGATCCATTTGCACGGGTGAAGTGATAGCTGTCAATTTCCTCAACGATCATAATATATTTGTTCGAAAAACACGATTTTACTGTACTGGTAGGTACAAGGGCGTCGCCAGCCCATGGCCCATGGCCCATGGGGGGGCAAGTTAATATTATGGAGGATGAGAAAAATATGAATTGCAGCTGCCCCCCCTGCGACGCAATTTTTCATATTTTGAATAGATATCAGAGTATTATAATGGGTCTTAAGTAATATCGGTTTTTAGAGTGATTATGTAGTTATTTTATGGTAAAATTACAGTTATTTTTTTTTACTAATTGATATATTTCATAACAAAGTAAATAAAGCTATGTTTCACAGCATGTCCACTGTTTATTGCTAATATATATTATGTACGTCTCCAATGAGATTTTATCTATATATAGAGATATCTCTATACGTAGAGAGGTTATACTCAATGAACATGAAGTAAAAGCATGACATATCTCAGTTCTCAGCATTTTAGAGGATAAGACCACATTCTTATGGTATTTTAATATCTTGGCCTTAAATATCTTGGTACTGAACTTTCTGAACACACAAGATAGCAATTGTCACTGACAAGTCACGCACGACACGCGTCTATCAGCGTTGCCCGACGTGTCTCGACTATAGACGAGTCGGGCGATTACCTTACTTGAGGCTTGCCATGCAGAGCCCGGGTAAACCTATCTATCATCATTGCTACGTCTCCTATTCTGACAGATTATTATTATTCCTATTCAAATATATCGACATAATTTTGTACGTGCGTTTTAGTACATCACTAGTTAGGTGGCGTAAAGCAATGCTTTGCATTATTGCGTTTTTTTTTATCAGCCCTGTTTGTACAAACAGTCCCACCTCATTGTGAGAAGAGTTAGGCCATAGTCTGCCACGCTGGCCAAGTGCGGGTTGACAGACTTCACACATCTTCAAGATCATTGAGAACTCTCAGACATGTAGGTTTCCTCACGATGTTTTCCTTCACCTTTTGAAGTTGGCGGCAATCAACAATACGCACATAACTTCGAAAATACAGAGGTACGTGCCGTGGGATTCGAACCCAGGACCTGCGGATCGCAAGTCAGACGGTCTCACCACTAGGCTGCCGGAACCATAATATATAAACATAATATAATAATAACCATAACGCCAACATGACGCCATGTATGACTGATAACAGCTGAGTAGTGAACAAGCTAAGTATATCACTCCTTCTATTGGTTCCAATCATTCATCTACCGTCCGTCCACCATCTTCGACCGCACCATCTTAGCTTGATGTTTTTTGCAAAGAGGTAAACCTACAAATTTATAGACAGTTGAAAATATTAAACATATTTAGGGATATGCGGGTTTAAGTCCCGTCGGATGTGTGTTTTTTTAACTGTCTATAAATTTATAGATACTTCAGTGTATAAAACACTCAAAAACATCGAAGGGGTAAACTTATATTTCAATCAACATCAAATCAATTAACCTTTATTTTTTATTTCATACAAATGTTTATTATGGTTCACGGCGAAACTGAGCGGTAAAATTTTGAAAACCATATTTAGGACAACCTCCCGACTGCTTTAATTGGCTTTGTAGCCAATACTAAAATGAACTAGTTAGGCACAACAACATGAATATTTCTTGGAACTTCCTAGCTGATCATAATGAAGCACAAAATTAGTTAATCAATTGAACTCTAACGCCTCGAGGTGATTCTTTGCTGATCCATCCCAAGAATGCAAGCAATACTCCTTCCAATATATATATGTATACATATATATGTACAGTGGAAACTTGCACTTGGTCAATAACAGAAAAGATGGCATGTTGAGGAGAAAAACTATCACTCGCTTGTGGGTGATAAAATTGCTGATGATGATGATCTACTGTCTATATATGGCCTAAATAACGCTACAGCCTTCGAGTTGTTTACCGTGTCACGTCCCTCATACATTGTAAGACGTAGACGCCATTTCCACGGACAATACACGGGAAATCGCCTGCGAATTTATCAATATCTAGGGATTGAAATTTACCAAAAAGGCGTGAAAAAAAGTATAGTGCATATGATAAAAAATAATTAGTATCATGTCATTTTAATTTAAGTATGTTGTTGTGAAATGTTTAAAAGTAATAAAATGCACAGACCTCGTGCATTGGCAATATAATTTTAAAACTAACAACATAGTTGTTCATTTACTCAAGTATCATGTTGGTAGACAAATAAATATGATTATAAGTTTATAGAGTAGAATTCAGAACGTAGTAATAGAAGAAGAAGAAGAAGAATCAAGAAAAAGAAAAAAATAATTATTTTAGAGTTAGGTTAGAGTTAGGTTAATTAATAATAATCAATTAATTATAATAATTAATTATTATAATTACTCTAACATAACTCTAAAAAAAAAGACGTGTGGCACTCGGAGACTGCCGCGGTAAAGCTATTGCATAGCATTTTTTATCAAATTATGTAATTATAATTATTTATTTATTTTATTTATGCAGTATTCCTAACACCCCCCACTCCGACCGGCACAGCGGTGATACTTTTTAGTTTTTAGTTTTGCCATCTATCGATGAATAGCAGAACTTTTAATGACTTTTTGAAATATCACGCTTGTCTCTTTAGTTCTGCAAATCACCTCTAGGTGGCATTGGTTGTATCGGCGTTACTGCGTTAGGTTATTTTCGTTACGGAGTTTCTGGATTCGGTCTCCACGCTCAAGGACCGCGATAGAAGCTATGCAATAGCTTAAAAAAATAATCAAGAAGCCACGAATCAAAGTAATAAGTGAATCACACCTTACATAAGCTAAGTATGTTTATAGCATGCCTATTTTGTCTCGTAGAGATCAGCCTCAACATCTCGTGAGTTCCGTATTTGCATGTCTACATTTTATTAATGTTTTAAAATAAGTAATGAAAATTACATGGAACGAAGATTTTTTTGGATGTACTTTGTTTTTTTTTCTTATTATTTTCATACCGACTTATCCGACCGGTCTCTTTGGAAATCCATAGTCCCCTATGGATCCACTTCTGAACTAAGTTCAGAAGTGGACTTCTTGTGGCTGAGGTGATAATGATGATGATGATGAAACCAATAACTATATTTATTTGCTAGTGGAAATGCCACCTTAGCTACGTAACTAGAAGCCTTTCTAGCACCTAGCTATCATACGGAGTTGCGTGTTTCTAATAACTCTTTTATATCGTATACTGTATTGTATAAAGGTAGGGCGCTACTGCTACCAGTTTATACGTTTGTAGTATTGCTAGTTTAGTGGTTCAAAAAAGAAAATCAGCCCTGTTTGTACAAACTGTCCCACTGCTGGGTGCGGGCCATCTTCTCATTGTGAGAAGGGTAAGGCCATAGTCCACCCCGCTGGCCAAGTGCGGGTTGGCAGACTTCACACATCTTCATGATCATTGAGAACTCTCAGACATGTAGGTTTCCTCACGATGTTTTCCTTCACCGTTTTAGTGGTTTCCGTGTTCGAAATATAATAAAAAAGTCAGGGGCTTAAAACTAGTTAGTTTAAGTTGCCGGCCAAAAAACAATAAATCAGGAAACATAGTGGTGAGGTTTTCTAGTGGTTGGTTGGCGATTACACCACACTAAGTTATCAAGTACCGAACTACGCTCACAGTCTCATTGAGAGCTAAGACACATTCATGTATGCTAAAAAAAAATTGTGTACGTGCTTAAGACTACACGACAGAAGTCAAAACTTCATCAAGGCAACGTTAATAATACGGAATAGCAGTATAGAAGTGATGCGTTGACTACATATATCTCTCTCTCGCTCCCTTAGTCGACTCCAACCGACTGTACCCGAAAGAGCGTTACATAACCGAGCGTTTCTCTGGTTCATTAAATACCTACGAATAACTATCACGGTCATTCATTAATATCGCGTTAATAATAATAGTGCTTTGTTATTCGTAGTTCAATACCCACAAAATATTGCTTAGCGCGCCTAAACAAATTTCACTTCAAAAGTTGTATCTTCGGTGGAACGGATGTTAAATAACTTATCAGCAAGAGCTCTTTTCCTCAAATGTACCAATCTGGGGTTCAGAGGGGATATCAATGGACGGACGGTCAGTACAGGGCTAGTTTTAAATCGCTTTATAACGCACCACTCCCCAAATCTTACCACCTACCACCCTGGTAAAAATAAAATGTAGTTAGGTAAGCAGCACAAAGGAACTACCCTCGCGGTATTATATTATGGTTAGGGGGTAGAAGCTGCCCTAATATAATCGCTTTATACAGTATGATGCAGAAATTAAAAAAAAAAAAAGGTACAAATATTGCAATATACATAAACATTAATAAAATGTATATTATATACATAAACACATAACATTAATCTATAAAACGGTTACCTAACAGCGGGATTTTTTAACACGCTTTTATTAGGTCGACCTGTATGTAACTATGTAATGAAATCTAAGGTAACTAATTTAACCATCTTCCAAGGATCGTAGCGTCATGAAAATTGGCAGCTGTATGTAGTTCTGATGACAATACAATAATGTGGTACTGTCGAACTGATCTGATGATGGAGCCGGAAGATATGAACTAGAACTTCATGATGGAACATCGTATCATAGCTGTGTTTGGATTTGTTAGAAAAGTCTTGTAATGAACATTGACCACAATAATTTGTAGCGTGTTTTTTAGTTTTTTAAACTGTAATTTATTTAAGATATTGGTTCCATTGCTTTGGTACGTACGTTGCTATGGCGATGGTTACTCTTTGACAAAAGTTAAGGCCAGCTCTTTTCAGTGTATGACGGCGACCAAACGGAATGCCAGTAGGTTCTTTAATAGCAGATTGTAACAAAAGGATCGAAAACAAAGAATTCAAATGCATTATTACGTATAGATTGCTGGTCGAAAAGAGCCTATAGGCACGAGATTGCTTCCACTATTCGAGTACTTAAATCAATCTTTCACCCGAGGTAAATTGTAATTCTGTTTTTCATTTCGACTAAAAGGAAAGTGTAAAAACCTCATTAGGAAAACAAAATCCATACCTGATAAACTCATTTTATGCAAATGAAACAAATAAATAAATATTATACGTCAATAATTCGACAAAACAATTGAAGATCAAATTGAAGCTTTTTCGCCCTTTATGTTTCTTTTTTTGGTTCTTTATTTTTTTTTTTTCAATCTACCACTCTACTGAATTCGACCTAAATCTATAGATCTAAATCTACTGAAGATGTCACAAGAGTGACGTGTTTTTATTTTAATAATTTGACCAGATTTGACCATAGAGGTACTATATATACACTACGGAATATACGGAATATACATTCTATACACTACGGAAACAGAGATCGAGTCAGCGTGTAGCGATAAGGACATAAGATTTACAGATTAAGTGATAGTCATTATACGTTTTACCTACTAATATTTGACATTTATTTTCAACTCATGCAAGTTTAACTGTCACAACTATCCAAAGAAGTTCATCTACAATCCGTCAAAAAAAATATTTACATGTGATAAGAGACAAAAAATAACAAGCTCTGTCTGATTTCTTTTAGTGACAAATAGGTACTTTGCTATCTGTCCTGTAGAAGAGAAGTAGTTTTGCTTCTATAATCTTCTCTTAGGGAAAATAGTTACCCACGGACGAAAAGTAATGTTTTCATCCCTTGTGTTCAGGTACTTTCAAGTGTACTCTCCAAATATGAGAAATGAAAGCTTCTTTTGGCTGATTCCCATGGTACACAAGGTTACTTCCTCACTCTCTATTTTTATTTGTGGTATCTACATCACATCCCAAACGAAAAGCCCCATTTTCCTCACTTATACAAAATCAAATTTTCGTTCGGTCTTTTACGAGTACATCACTGCGTAGGAGTAAGCTCTCGTAGCACTATGCGTACGCGTCTCGTAGCGCTACGATCATGACGGTTATGCACATTGAGATTTTATCTGTAAATAGGTTAAGCCCTTTGAATATGAAGTAAAAGCATGGCAAATCTTAGTTCTCAGCACTTTCATGGATAAGACACATCCTTAAGGCCGCTTAGTATCTTGGCCTTATGTATCTTGGTGTTGCACTTTGTGAACATACAGGATAGCATTGTCTCTGTTCACAAGTCATGACAGTTAGCGTCTAATAGAGATTAGCTAGCGAAATGTCGCGTGATGGCACGTTACACTTTCTTTCTTAGCATTTCGTGTAAGCGTTTGTAGAAATAAAAACGTTTGCCACTTGTCTAAGCCTCCTAGTAGTTTTACTAGGAGGCTTAGACAAGTGGCAAACGTTTTTATTTCTACAAACGCTTACACGAAATGCTAAGAAAGAAAGTGTAACACACCCGATTTCCTTTTTTTTTTAATTGTTCTCCATACCACGGTTGCCTGGAAGAGATCGCTTTTAGCGTTAAGGCCGCCTGTTGTCACACTAGTTTTGTAAGTTGTCTGTAATATTTTATTTGTTTAATGGTGTACAATAAATAGTTTATCTATCTAGTTTGTTCTGTAACTTTTCGTTTGCGCATAGATACCTGTCGCATACGGTTCAAACTCTATTGTGTAACGTCTTCGTAAAGGCAAAAACTTATCTGCGCTGTCATGTTAGGGAATTAGAACTCCCTGTACCGTTGTACCTGCAACCTTGCTGCTAAACCAAAACCTTCAGTACCGCGCGAACCTTCGAGCAGCAACCACCGAACTAATTGTAACTAAACCATACCAACCAAACACTACAATAAATAAATATAGTGAATTAAATATATAAATAAAAAAATACAGTTCGTCAACGACTATTAAAGCGGAGTTAAAATGCAACATAAACGCTTGGACACGCTTGAAGCACATTTTTAGATGAATTTCGATTTTGTACTTATGTAATGTAGCTATTTTTAGTTTTTAGTGTTCATAGATTATTATATTAATTTTGAATGTAAGTTGCCTTATGTTTTTGTGTTATCATTGAAAAAGACATACTTACAAAAAGAGGGGATTTAACGTAAGTACCTCCACTTCCTCGTTTTGTTTAATTTATAAAATAAAATGTAACTAAGTACGTTTAAAATAAATAACTTCTTTTTACGCAAAAGTATCTTAAATACGACTATATATTATGAAATTTAATTGTTTTAAATACCTATGAAAATTGCGCATAATTATGACGTAGAATCCGTTTTTTCTGTTAAATGTAAGTATTTTTTTTTATATAATTTTCTCATTCATTTAACCCAAGGTCATAATGTACATATATTTTATACATTAAAATATGTCTCTTTCATAATTAAAATGTTATAACATAATTATAATATTCATATGTTTTGCAAAATATTTTTGATAGTTTTATACATACTAGATTTATAGTTAGCACTCCAATCATGTCCAAAAAGTACACGATCCAGAATTAAAAACATTTTTTTTTTGGTGCAACGACAGAAGATAAGAACTAAAAAAAACAGTTATCAATTATAAAGTACATACGTACCAGTAGTGCTAACTTTAAAGAATATTTAAAAACTGACTTCAAAAAACTACTGCACCAAATGTAATGAAACGTGTGACCACAGTCAAAAAATCTCCCTCTGTTAAAAAAAAAAGATGTTCAAATAGCCAATGTATATTCATAATGACGATCTCTTGAATAGACGTCCTGCTTTCCAGACCAAGTGATAGTTGGACATTTTGCTACATGGACGTTTAGCCCATTAGTCGTTTTATGACTTTTAGGATGTTTTGCTACTTAGACGTTCTGATTAGGAAAAAAACTTTTACGACCAAGCGTGAAGCTTGCTATTAAGCGAACAACTTGTTCGACTAAATTGAGAACTTACCTCCTTTTTAGGGTTTCGTAGTAAACAAGGATGTAAGGATGTAATTTTTAAGCATAATAAAGAAATTTTAAAATTGAAAATTGAATTGAGTAACCAAGGAACCCTTATAGTTTCGTCATGTCCGTCTGTCTGTCCGTCCGCGACTTTGCTCAAAAACTTTATGTACTTACTAGAAAGCTGTAATTTGGTATAGATATGCATATTAATAATGTAGAGAAAGACGTAAAATAAATTTTTTTTAAAAAAGTTGGGGTACCTTCCCTACACTTAAAATGGGGATGAATGATTTTTTTCTCACCTACCCCATCGTGTCGAATCAAAAATCATTGGGGATGTGGGCAAAATATTTTTCAATTTAGGGATCCGTTTGCGAAATATTAAGCTTTGATGTGATAATTTTTGTTAGAGTCACGTGTCCCCCCCCCGCCTCTACTGGCTAAACGGTTGACTTTGGAGATATGGAAAAAATCGTGCTAGTAGAATATATGATGCAATTAAAAGGAAAACTATTACGGCTAAGTAGAATTTACATTATCAAGTTACTGTCGATCAACTTAAAATAATTACTTAGAAAAGTGAAAAATTAATATTTCATTTAAATTAACTCTTAATTAACTCATATGTTCGTAGTATCAAACAAGAAATCCTGTCTTAAGGTCACATAAATAATAATAATTCAATTTCAATTTCAATATTTTTTTATTTTTTTCCCGAGTTATTCTTATTTATATAATTTCAATTTAAATAATGATAATGTAACTACGAAACCCTACATTGCGCGTGCCACGACAGTCACTTGGCCATTTATTTGAAGTCGGTTAGTAATAAATAGTTAGACTTGTAAATTATAATAATATATGCATGCCTCACGGCCGCCACCGCACCGCCTCTGACCTTAGCAAAGCTTTATTCGACGGAAATGGTTTTGCGAACTAACACTTAATTATTGGTTATGCATAAAGGTTCAGACAGTACGTTTTTACTGTAATATTGTCAAAGCAATATTTCTTTTTTTTCGACCTGTTTTTGCGCATTGTTGGTATTTGGATCTAACTAGAAATAGAGCATAAATAACCATTGCATCATCGCTGAAAATAAGTCTTACTTAATATTATTAAAAAGGGTAAAAACTCATATACCTACTTAGCTAAATTATTGAGATGGAATGTGTTGCTATAGTTTCCATCAACGTATCGCGGTCTTCACTCGCGATCACTTTCATCGCGATCAGTCATCAGCTCTCGTTCGCACATACCAGACAGATACTTACAGACATATCTTCTAGATCGACGAGCTCCATCCTCGGCCACACCGTCGCTTAATATCAGGCGAGTTGGTGGTCAATCGTAGATCTATCATCTATAAAAAAAAAACAAAAAAAACCTCTTGTTCTATTTCAATACTTATTAGCGCGTGTACGAAAATCATTCATGTGAACAAGGAGCTAAAAAAAAAAAAAAAAATGTTCGCAAAAACGAGGTTATGTATGTTTCCGATCCTACGTTTTTTTCTTGTTGTCTATATAGTGCAGCTTGTAAATTCGCCGCTGTTTGAACCCGATCTTGCTTGACACTTAAGTATAATTTTTTTTTTTAAACTTCGTTTTTGAAGTCAATTAACCAGTTTACAAAATCATTTCTGTTTAAGAAAATGTAACTTTTCCTTTTTGTCTTCTAAATCTAGTTAATTCACAGGTACTCAGATATGAAAGTATTTAAAAACTTTAATCATAGTTAATTACAGACATATTGAAATGTAATTGTAGATATTTTAACTAGATTTTATTTTGAGGCTAATATAAAAAAATAATCCTAATATTTAAATTACCTACAATGAAAAGAAAAAGTTACAGAGAATGTATACCTACCGTTAAGTACATCGTTCTTGAATTTACCTACATTTAGTTTTAAATAAAATAATTAAAATTTTCGTTTGTTGTACTTTTTTTTGTAAATAATTGTAATTTTTTACTGTAAAATTGTTCTATAAATGTTTTGTGTCCAAATTATAAAGAAAATCAACATGCATAAATATATTTAAAAAAAAACTAAATAAATACGAACTTTATAGGTTTTTATTCACAAGGATGCATTTGCAATTGGTTTTCTTTTTAAACAAAATTCGTTCTACTTAAACATCACCATTCCAAATTAGAATACATTATTTCAGTAGAACGTTAATCTAAACTTCAAATTTCATTCATCCCAAGTCAAGTACCTACTAGGTACTTATGTTTTATACACTTCTAGATCGTAATTTATGAATTACGCATTTAAATGTATATAGTTTTAAAGCGGCAGTATATTTCGCATTTATCCATTTTTAAATGTTAAAAAGGAATACAATCCTTTTCGAAAGGTTATATTTTTACACGTGTCACCGAAATCACAAAGTGAACTAACTCACTACAGTACTACTATTACTAACAACGGAATAAAAAAAAGTTGTTTTATCGACGCGAAGATTTTTAATTTATCTCGTCAACTTAAAAAGTTTACACAAAAAACAACTACCTATACTTACATTCATATCATTTCTTGTTAGAAAGAGATTCCACAACCAATTCGTTTTTTGAGAGGAAGTCAAGTGATAATGTTCAAATTTCGAATTTCCGAGATGTATCGGCGACAGGCAGCGACATGCCTATTTCCTCTGGTGCTGTGCTGGCTATTCGGGAGCTCATCAGAAGCTCTCAGCACGTTTGGAGTATCCAACACTCGCCCGCCGACCGCCAAGCCGACCTCGCCACCCGGTAAACCTTTTGTGTAATGGGACACACTTTTGCACTTCACTTACACTCTTCTTACTATACTTACATACATGACAGATTTTTGGTTGTGAATTTGACTTTGTCTTGTTATACTAGTACAATTCCGTATCCTGATGTTACCGGATACTGATGGTTTAAGATTTTTACGTTTTACTTTTGTGTGACACAATTTTTTTCTAGCATTTCGGTTGTTGATTTTTTTAAATTATATTTTGATCATTTAAATTAACAATATACTTAATAATAACTTAACAACTTAATATTGCTTTTTATTTTGTGTAGCTGTCTTAAATTCGATTGAAATATATATAATTATGATTTAATATTTATGAACTACAAATAATACCATGATTGACAAGATTTGGATGACAGCTTTACAAAATATAATTTAATTAAAGGGTTGATTGATTGTTTTAAACATAATTTATTCGATTAATTATAAAGAAAACATAAATTTGATTAGTAATATAAAGTAATAAAAAATAAGTCTTTTATTGTTAGTAAAACAAGACTTACTAAAATTCACTGATAAAAATCTTATTATAAATAATTGGTGTTGTGGTATCACATGCACGATAATTAAGAAATTATAAACTAACATTTATATACTTACGCTTAAAATTGTAAATAAGTGTCCCATTATATAAAAGTTTACCATTTTATGCACAATTTTGTATTTTATTTACATTTTCATTAAATAAATTTGTGCACATTTGTATAATATAAATACTAAATGAACTGTACATACATACATATATCACATTTTAATTTTTAAATAATGGAAATCAATGTATGTATAATTTTTCAGCTCGCGATTAAAAATGTGGCTCCGGCCGTCACCCATTAAGCCCTTATGGCTAATTCTGTATATAGTTGGACCATGTTATGGCGTATTTGGCCCCGCTTTTGGGGTAATAAAAACAGAATCTCCCCTACCATCGCCGTCACCAACCCCCCCATCGGGTAAGATTTTATATAATGGGACAACTTCAAAAATGTCTATTCAAATTGTACATATACACGACAATTGGCCTGTAAATACGCATTTTAAATGATTTTTAACTGAACAATTACAATGTTGTCATACATTACAGATTAATTAGGAAAATTTATTCTAAATTTGTAGCAGCGTTTTTGTCTCATTATATAAAGAAGAGAAATCACTATCGGAATTTGTTGAATGAAATCAGAAATATCAATCCCAAAACACATTTAATTCTTACTATAATTGTATAATTAATAAAGTATCTTTCACACATTACATAACAAACCATATACATGTCACCGTACACATTAGAAAACCAATAATGTCAAAGAATTATCAGTATTGTTTAATATGTAATAAAAATTACACCATTCATAACATCACAGATATGGGGCTGTTAGAATACAAAAACAAATAAGTTTTCACACACTGCTTTCACTATTCAATGTGTTTCCCAGTTTAGGTACTTTAAACTGTCTATATCTAAAGCTTATTCTTCAAAGCTTTGTGAGTAGTAAAATATCTATCGAAGACGTGATTTTAAAGTACAAAGCTACATTATTCACAGGGAAGCAATGCTTAAAGCATTTAAAGTATGCAATCGCGAGACAATCGCTTTATTACTTCTGAGTATTTGTTTGAGTGTAAACCCCTCCCAAGGGTTCGGCATCTCATCTTTTGGCAAGGCGAACACCGAAGCGCCAAAACCTGCCACGACGACTGCATCACCTGGTAAGACTTTTCTATATAATGAGACCGAATGCTGCTTACAAATATCTAGACGAAAAAACACGCTCACAGACGAACACAACGCTTGAAAATATGCGGCCTGATTGAGACAAAAAAAAAAAAATGTACGATAATTTTATCTACGGAATAGATATATAATATCGTATTAAATAATAGTCGTATTTTACAGCCAGCTTAAAATTAAATTTTAGCTTAAACACACAAAGTCAATACGTTCGAAACAGACAGCGAACGTGGCATGCCGCATACGTAATAAAAAGCCTTAAATGTGACACATAGCCATAACATACATTGTCTAGGTACATCAAGACAAGACTATCTACAATATCGGTATATTGGGTAAATAAACTTTCTACACCACATCTTGATCAGCTTACATAAAATACTGTAACATTTAGGAGTCTACAAGAACGATTATTTATTTGCCGCACAGAATTCGCCCTATTACATAGGACCTGATTTGCCGGATGTTTAGCAAAAATCGGGTGAGTAAAATTATTTGATTCAATTTACGCGCTGAAACCCACAACAAAATGTTTAACCAGATATCAATACTTAAAAAAAAATACAAAATACTTCTACTTACTTATACATAAATTTACCTAATGCGCGAATTGTACAACAAAACTTTATTATTTACAAAATAATTCCATTAAGTACATTTTGACACTAGTTTTCCAATTTGGACTGGTGACAAGTCATATTCAATTAATAATAATAAATTTTTACTTGTTTAAAGTTTTTTTTTAAACATTCAATGCACTACAATATGAAAATAGAAACTACAAAAATAGCTGCAACAAAATTCAATTCTACACAAAGCAGCACAAAACACGAAATTATCGCCACCAAAAATATTCAATTTTCCAAAATTCACTTTAGAACGCACAGTTCAAAAATGCAAGCGTAAACAATAAAAAAATCGTATTTTCCGGTCAATAAAACCGGAACCAATCACAAATAAGAAAATCCAGACCTATCAGGAATAAGGAAATAATAATTATACAGTAGTACGACCCCTGCGGTACCAACCAATTATAGAGCAGTATTAAGAACGTAACGAAGAGAATCATGCGTATGTTTTGGCGTGTCGAGATGTGGTGCAGGAAGCAAGTGGCCGCGGCCATATTGCCGCTGCTGCTGGCTGGCTGGCTGACTGGCGACTCATCTGAAGCCTTGACTACATTTGGCAAGAGCCAAACTCAGGCGCCTAAAGACGCTGCGCCGACCGCACCCCCAGGTAACGCTTGGTCATCGCGCATTTATCGCATTTGACACGATTATTTATGCTAATTTATGCTTTTCCCGCATAGATAAATTTTTATCTTGAAAGTGGTATTTTTTAATGTAAGTATAAATCATAATTATTTTGTTATGTGATGCGACTAGTTTTACTTAGTCAAAGATTCCACCACCAATAAAAAAAAATAAAAAAACATGTACGAATTATGAATACGGGATTACAATTTCTATTTTTTGTTCTTCTTTGGAATGCAAGGGATGAGTGGCTATCACATACAACAATTTGAAATCATTAAATGGAACTACTAGTATAAGCTTAGAAAACTCAAAAACCCCCGACAAAAATACAGCTGAACCGATTTTGACAAACATTACTAAAAACATCCTCTTTCTAAGAAAGAAACTAGATCAAAATCAGTCCATCCGTTTGAGAGCTACGATGATACAGACAGACACATAGATACACAGATACACACGTCAAACTTATATCATCCCTCGTTGTAGGTCGGAGATTGAAAATGAAAGATCATGGTGGTTTTCATAGACCTAAATATAGACACAGAAACGTTTGGAACGCTTGTACTTAAGAGATATTGAAGAAATGAAATTGTTATTGAAAGAAAATGTATTCAAAATGTATCTCATATCTAAATAAGCAAAATCATCTTCTATCTTTATACATTACAAATCAGCGATGTCACACTTACGCGACAGAGAGATAGCCGCTGCGCCTTGTGAAATCTTTTGCCAGTAAATTACGCGTTTTTCATACAACAGAAGAAAACAGTTTCCTACCCTTATATATTATCTGATTTCGATCATTATTTTTTACATGGTTAGAACTATTAATGGCTATGGCACTATGTTTAGCTGATTTCAAAATTTAAAACTTTTACTTTGGAATTATAGGTAACAAACTTTGAAAAAAAAAACAGTAGAGGCATAGAGGCATATACGTTTATGATTTAAAACAAATAAAAACGAATCATCGAAATCTGGTCAATGTTTAAGGGTAGAAAACAGTTTTCTCCTATTTGTATTGGGAGATAGCGCGACAACGCTCTCTTAACATCGAACCAAAAATCACTTGGCTAATGTTATCCAGGAATCAAATTGGACTAGGAGTATAAATTACTTGCGGGAATAGAACAGAAATTCAACCAATTGTGATAAATGAGCGATGACCTTACGCTTAATTATTAGTGCATGTAGACCAATCTTTTAGAATAATAAAAATATATAGTATTAGTAATATTTCATTTAGTGATTACCAAAAAATATGTTTTAGCGTTTTTATTTTTCTATTTAATTTTATAATTATTACTAGCTGTCCCTTTCATTTTCATCTGTTAAAGGCTTAAGACCTGTGATGATGATGATGATTATGATATATCTGTCTCCAGCTAGCTTCTCAGGTATATTTTTACTAAATTTCACAATGATCGTGAAAGGTAACAAACAGACATAGACAGAGTATTTTTGCTTTTATAATGTTGGTTAGGATTTGGTATACATATACGCGGTTCCAAATTTCCAAAGTAAGATAATTAGTATCCGTCACAAACAAGATAGTAAAAACCGTTCCCGTAGGTCACGAACCCTGATGACTGTGGAGATAAAAATTGAATTAAAAAAACATGTGCGTCGCGGGACGCGCCGTATGCGTGAGAGAAAGGGAAGCCAGACAGACTGGAGCCGTAACGAAGCGGTTTATTCTCCCATAAGAAGTTATCACTTAAAAAACTGAGTGGGTGCACTCAAGGTGTGGTAGGAGACTACTCGCCATTCAATGAAAATTAGAGTAACTGTAAAATTTATGTCGAATTACACTAAATAGGTTTGAAGAAAAGAGTCTTCGACTAGTCTTCTCTATTTATAAATTAGTTATGTTTCTTTTATAGAGTTCCGTAGTAACTACGAGGAACCCTAATAAGTTCACCAAGTTTGTCTGTCTGTACGTAGCGTATGTTACAGGCCACAGAATTCACCCTATTACATAGGACAGACATTTTAATAAAAGGTCATATTTACCATATTTACTACTACATAGACAAAAAATTTGGCAGGTGGGTACATTTAGTAAATCGCTACAAAATGCTGTAGTAATATTTGCAAAACAATGAAAAATAGGAGTGGCATTTCATACATGTTAAGAAGGGATGCAATTTTTTTTCAGCTACCCCATCGCTTGAAATACTGTTGAATAGGTCTTTTAAAATAAGACTAAGGTTCATGTTTATAAGGTTCGCATTTAATTGTCTCGCTAAAAGTGAAAAAAAATTGTGTCCCTTGATATTATACCCTTGCATTTAGAAAGTATTGAAATTTGAAATTCATGGTTAACGAACAATCGAAAACGAAATGCAAGCGAAAACGAAAAAAAAACATACAAAATGTAGTGAGTAGTTTCACCTCTTTAGGAATTGAATTTCGAAAAATCTTTTTTTATCGCACAGGCTTTTTTATCGCAAGAATATTGGATCCCAATATGAATGATCTCGTCTATGCGATTATTCTTAGAAAGGCTCTTTCTTTTACCGACTTAAAAAAAAGAGGTAAACAATTCTATTAAATATTTTACTTTTGTTACCTCATTTATAAAGCGATTTGAAAAAATAATTTTTGTCCCACAGAAATTTCATCAAAATCAGTCCATTTGTTTGGTTTTTAAAACAAAATTACGCATTTTGTAGTCGGTTTTTCAGTTTTTTTAAACTATAATTACAACAATTATATTTTAATATTTCTCCAAAGATTGGTCTAAGCTATGCAAAAGTAGAGGCTTCTCTCTTTTCTATGCTGTAGTTGTACTGCTTTCTTTTTTTTAGCACATTCTCTGTCGTACTCAGTGTTTATAAGTTTCTATTTTTAATGTTTAGTCTGAAATTGTATAGCAAAGTACACTATCTAAAGCTGTGTTTTTAAATGTTGCAAAAATGTTGTAAAAATGCTTTTCAACACACTTGCTCGTAAAGTGGCCTTATTCAACCGTTTTTATGGCCGAAAAGTATCCTATAAAACACGCGTGCTTTTGACTTTTCTATTACGCACTAGTGTCTTTACTTTACAGTTTTTTTTTTAATTTCAACAAATTGTTTTTACTTAAATTAAATATTTCAGTTATAAACAGTGCTTTTGCCTTTTTTAATACGCACTAGTGTCATTATTTTACAGTTTTTTTTTAATTTCAACAAAGAGTTTTTACTTAAATTAAATATTTCAGTTATAAACGGGTGTTTTTTTCCTCGCAAGTGTGTTGAAAAACGTCGTATGAAACGCGTGTGCATTATGGTCATTACACTCTCGGCTCTATTATGCAATTCCGCCTCGTCTGCAACTTAGCACACTTGTATCATAATGTAATTCTTTGTTAGAATAAGTATCTAATAACATTTCTCAGATTTTACTGCCATATTCTGTATAATGTATGAAAGTTTTTCTCTGATCAAGCAGAAAAATGGACGTATATTCACTGTTAGGATAACTCTGACGGATCCCGTTTGTGACTGCATAACATTTTTTTCCATCAGTATGTAATGGCATTTTTTTTCGTGCTACTGCTGTCATCTTGTTGATGGATCAGCCAAGTATCAGCTGGAAGTTTTAGAGTCGGTTGACCAGCGAGCTGTGAGGTTAATCGGTGATGATGACCATTAACTGATTGTCAAGAACTTAGAACTTGTCAAGTCTTGATCTCCACCGTAAATTAGCTTGTCTGTCTATATTCTATAGGAATCATTTAGGGGAGAGTGCGCAAGAGCAGCAGCACTTTTTTTGCTTGCCTTCTTACCTGCTTTTCTAAGCCTCTCTATAGAACCTTTTTGTTTTTGACGAGGGGGAAATCTTCTAAAGATACCCGGCTGCGTGTTAAATGTTGGGTATGCAACCGGATTATGTAGGATTTTACCCACTAAAACCCTCCCGGTGGCCAGCCTGAGTGCTAGACTGTGACGCAGTGCCTGCTAAGCCTTCGACAGTCTGCGCGTTTATCTCGGGCCCGTTTGGGTAGTAGGTCAGGGTCCTGATCAACCCCGGCCCCAGAAGTCCATTTTTAGTAGCCTCTTACTACAGGCAGTGGATACCTATGCCGTATTCTAGTGCCCCGGCACCAGGGCGGTCTCTATAAGACCTAGACATTCATGATTAACCATAATAGTAGACATATAAATTATAAAAAATTCTGTCTATGTCTATGTCTATGTCTATGTCTATGTCTATGTCTATGTCTATGTCTATTAAATACTTTCAACGAAAACTGTTTCGAATACTACATATGTGACTACAACTTTTCGAGATATATAACGATAAATACATAAAACACTTAAATCATTATAGTAATAAGGTCATTAACCTTTTTGCAAGGTTGGTTGGTAGATTGAAAAATTTGTTTAAACTATAGACTAAACAAAAAATACTCACCAAATAGTTTTAAATTACAGTATTAGCTACATAGCCCATGTCTCGACACGGTCTTGGTCACTTATTTTTCTACAAACCAGTATTGTTTTACTATTTGAGATAATGAAATAAAACAGAAATGTCAAAACATATGTTTTTATTTGAATCGTTTCCCAGAGATAAAAGTACTGTTTTTATCATTGTGTTCAGATTACTTCAAATGTACTTTCCGAGTATCAGAAAGTGAATAAATATTTTTTATGGGTGGAAAGGAAGGAATATAAAATTTTCAAAACAACGAAGTTACTTATTTTCATTACTAATATACTTTCCGACCTTTTTGTACAACACTTCCATAAAATTAAGAGGAATAATTTGATTCAAGGTGGTTCCTGCTATATTACTTTAAACAAATACTTGTTTATTATTTTCTTAAAAAAAACAAGTAATTTAGTTTGTTTTAAGTGAAATAGAAATATAAATAAATAAAGTACTAGCAAACAATATTTCTAGGTCAGTGTAGCTACGCTATAATTTCTTAACCTTAATAGAAATACAACGGTTATTTCATTTATCAAAATGCTCTTCAGTGACGTGACATGATGGATGTTGCGTTAGTTCATTTATTATTTGATACAAAGCGATATCCTTTCATACTTTATATTTCGTGTATAGAGAACTAGACACGCCTATTCTAGACTTGCGCTTGCGCACAACGATACCCCACAGCTACACGATAGGGTAGACGAGAAACAACAAAGTGAAAGAAGTGCAACACATGGGAGTCGAGAGGGGTTTTAGGTTTGGCGACATGACGGTATGAAAAAGCGTCTTCTTATTTTCCGTCATGGCATACAAGCTGGTTGTATTTCCATGGCGAGCCCATAGATGTTTGTCATCAAAATTGGCAAATTGCCCAAAAAAATTCAAACTCAGGAATAACTGAACTTTTTATGGTTCCGTAGAAAACCCTTATAGTTTCGCCATGTCCAGCTGTCTGTCTGTCCGCGGTTTTGCTCAAAGACTATTAGTACCTGCCAGAAAGCTGGAATTTAGCACTCACGCCGAGAGTCGTAGATAAATCCATGAAAAAAAAGCCGGGCAAGTGCGAGTCAGACTCGCCCACCGAGGGTCCGTACAAAGTAAATAAAAGGGGGAAATCATATATTTTTTTTATATTTTCCTTCATGAACCGAAAAATATAGATCGTAAAAATATTTAACACATTCCTTGCTCACCACTCGGATCCGAGTGGAGCGGGGCTATAGTAGCGGCGCCTCCCACTCGGATCCGAGCGAGCGTCATTTTACCCCACATAATACGGTTAATTCACCTTAAATTTTGGGCCGTCATTCCTTGCATAGAGACACTATTTTTTTGTGATTAAATAAAAAATGTCCAGTTTTCGGTTTTTTTCCTCTATGTGTATTCTAACACAATGCTTCTTGTCAAATTTCAGAGTTCTAGGTCAACGGGAAGTACCCCATAGGTTTTGATTCCTCTGTGAGTGTCGAAATGTGCGTTTTTACGACATATTCGGCTGTAACTTTTTTTTTACGAAAACCGAGAAATTTTATTTTTCTTTCTGCAGCAAGATACTATGGATCTGCGTATATGGTTTTAATTTCAACTAGATACATTCACGCGTTCCCGAGATAAAGGTCTTGACACCCGGACAGACGGACAGACGGACAGACGGACAGACAGACGGACAACAAAGTGATCCTATAAGGTTTCCGTTTTTTCATATTAAGGTAGTACGGAACCCTAAAAAGATAAATTTATTAGAGTCAAGTTTCTTCCCCTTCTACTGGCTAAACGGTTTACTTTGGAGTTTTTATTTTATTTAATTAACCGGAAAAAATCATAATATTAATCGGTAAAAGTACTTTGGAGATATGACAAAATGTATGCTAGTAGAATATGTGATGAAATTAAAAGGAAAACTATCTCAGCTAAGTAGGCTTTATTAGTTAACGAGTAATAGTCGATCAGCCTAAAAAAGTATTTAGAGAAGTCAAAAATTAATATTTAATTTAAGCCATATTAAGTCGTATGTTCATAGTATCAAACAAGAGAGCCTGTTTTAAGTTCACAAATATCATAAATTGTGAAACTACGGAACCCTATATTGCGCGTGGCAGGACACGCAATTGGCCGCCGTTAATTCCTATGAGATTTTTGTATGAACTCGTGTTCTTATATCTAAGCAATGTTTGATTAAAGTCTATGAATAAAAAAAACTTTAATCTCGATAAATTACTTTCTATCGGCTTTCATATAATCGGGTTAAAATACCAATGAATCATTTTCTTGACTCCAATCAGTAGGTAGTTATCGGGTTCAAAGTCCTGAATTGGCCTAACACTAACACTTTCGTAATCTAAAAGCCATGAATAGCTAAAAAGGGTAAAAAAGAAAGCTTCTAATTAATGTTGCCCTATTGTGGGTGACGTTTACCCCAAAAATGGTTTATTGATCGTAACGTATTCTGCAGATTGCTACGCGTGGTCTATGGATAACTCATACTTTGTGAACTGTGACTGCAGAGCTCCTTCCTAATCTTCACAACGCGTTCACTTGTATGCTCTCGTTAACCGGAAATATGGTATAAATAAATAAAAACCAGCCAAGTGCGTGTTGTGCCACTCGTAAAATAGGGTTCCGTAGTTGCATTTCGTTGTACCGGACCATCTCGTTCAATATTAACATATGAGTAAAGTTTAAATTTAGTTTTAGTTGTATTGTATCCTACCTGGTTTCACTAAGTTTATTCCCAAAACTATTTTATCTCATTGCGACAATATAATTATGCTTAATTTAAATCCAGAGTATCAAAATTTCTACTCTACGGATATATTCGTAAAGCCTTCGAACAATAACGTAAAGCTACATATTTTTTAATACCATAATTCGTCCCATGGACTATAAAGATAACGTTCGACTGTCATAATTTTGTAAAAATGTAGTTATTTAGATACCTAAGTTAAATGGGTAGGATAGGGTTACAATTCTTGGTACGAACACGCATATGTTAGATAATAATTAAATACCTAACTACTCCGAAACGCAAAACATAATAAACAATAGGAACCCACAATAACAGAAATTGTACCTATACCTAGCATAGAAATAAATAAGTACTAAATGAAAGCTAGAATTAAAGGCCAAGTACTTGTATTTCAGTCTTTATTCGTTATAGAAATAGGCACTCAAACTGATTTGAAGCTTAAACCATGTCCTTGACAGAAACCTCAGTTTTACGAACTCGTAAACAATGGAGGTATAATAGTCAATAAAAAACTGCCACGCGAATTTCGTTTTGGCTTGTGCCAGGGAGTACCATTCAGCCTTCCACAGATTAAATAAATAATATGACATATATACTACCTGTGGGGTGCGTTTGTGACAGAAAAATGCGACTTGGAAATTGGATAAATGTTTTATTACTTAAAAAATAAGGGTTTCGTGAACGTAGTGGATCTAAGCATTAGAAACATTTGAATTATCTTTAAAGTTTTGCCGTTTCAAGGTACTCCCGTTTTTGTGCAAAACCGACCTAGCTTGGTAGTTCTAAATTTTTTTGCTTTTTAACTGGGCAATTAAATCACATCAAAACAGGTTCCGTAGTCAACAAGGAACCCTGAATATGACCATTTCTAAAAGTTGGCATTCATATAGTTAAATTCAACTGGTCAGTTTAAAAATATGTTAACTATTCTCCCTCTAGAATGTACATTTACTGGTGCGGGGCGTCACAAGATATTTTTGACGCGCGCTTGTTCACTTTGTAACGAAATGCCTCAAAGTGTTTGAAATTCAGATTCTAATATTCGTTACGCCTATTTTCTTGTTTTTATTTTTTAACCGACTTCCAAAAAGAAGGAGGTTCTCATTTCGACTGTATGTTTGTAACACGATCGCTCCGCTAATAAATATAGATTTTGATGATTCTCCTAAAATTTTATCAAAATCGGTTCAGTATTTTGGTTTTTTAAAACAAAATAACTGAAAAAAAAACATCCAAGTAAAATGAAAATGAATTGTGTATTTTCAAATCGGTTTCTATTAGTTTTTAGGGTTCCGTACCTCAATAGGAAAAAACGGAACCCTTTTATTTAGTTTGTACGGAACCCTCGGTGGGCGAGTCTGACTCGCACTTGTCCGGATTTATTTAAACTATAATCATATTTTGTATATTTCCATTCCCATTGTGATCAGTGAGTACAAAATGAAGTTTAATAAAAAGTGGTTACAAAAATGTATTTAATTGGGAACTCAAATGATTTTTTTCGTGCCGCAGTCGGATATATTTTAATTCTTCCAACCAAATACCTTGTTCTAGTTTAGACTGTTCAGTTGTATATTACCTTCCGTATAATACGAGGTTAAGTTAATCTTTTCAATAGATCGTGGTAAATTTATTCAAAACGCTGAAGATAGCCAGCCGGAAGCGATGCCCAGTGTAAACTGACCTCTCGTGCGGCCTTAACCTATAACTGTAGCTTACGGTAGCCAGGAACGTATGTATTACCTGGGGCCAAAACGATATGGCCGGTATGGTCTTAAGATGGTTGTTGTTGTTAAACGAGACAGTAAAATGAAAATTACGATAAGGCGACAACTATTTTAGACATAAGACGGAAGTTTTTATGATTCCGAAAAGTTTAAATTAAAAAAAAAAAGCAAACCGTAGAGGCATAGCCATTAATTATTGTTCCTACCATAAAAATATTATCGTAATTGGATAATAGACAATTAGTAGACAATTTTATCCTGTTGTATGGAAGACGCGTATTTTACTGGCAATAGATCGCGCGAGAAAGTTTCTCTTAAGGCTATTTTACAATAACTGTAAGTACGAGTAGTTTAAAAAACTGAAAAACAGACTTCATAATGCGCAATTTTGTTTTAAAACCCAAACTAATCAACCGATTTTGATAAAATTTCTATGGGAACAATCTGAAAATATATTATTTCAAACAAAAATATATTTGACAAATCTGTTTGTAAATGACAGAGTTATAAGGTAACAAAGACAAAAAAAAATACATACATATTGTTAACCTTCTCCTTTTTGAAATCGGTAAAAAGGTTACGGCTACAACGTTTCACACATTTATATATAGCGTTATGTCTTGAAAAGTTCTAATCATACAATGTTTGTTGAAGTTTCCGGCAGTCTAGTCGGGAACCGTCTGACTTGCGATCCGCAGGTCCTGGGTTCGAATCCTGCGGCACGCACCTCTGTCTTTTCGAAGTTATGTGCGTATGTTGATGCCGCTAACTTCAAACGGTGAAGGAAAACATCGTGAAGAAACCTACATGTCTTAGAGTTCTCCATGCTCTTGAAGATGTGTGAAGTCTGCCAACCCGCAATTGGCCAGCGTTGACTATGGCCTTACCCTTCTCACAATGAAAACATCGCCGGCGCCCAGCAGTGGGACAGTTTGTACAAACAGGGCTGAAGAAAAAAAATATTAATTTTATTTTATTAATTATTTTATTATTAGAAAAAAATAGAGATGGGAAGGTATCTTTTCTTACTTTGGTTGTTTTTATCTTTTTTTAATTTATATATATTTATTTTAGGAAAGAAAATTATAAAACACTACATTAGTGAATAATTTTGTCCCCACAGTATACCGAATTATTACATCTCTGTTAAGGTGCTCAAGGGTCAGCTAACATCGGTGAGGGAGGGTAATCTAACAACGCCATCTAGTGGCGAGTACTCGAAAGTAGGTCAACAGTGGCAGTTTGTTTACATTAATTCATTATTACCCGACTGCCTGAGATGGAAGGTAATGTTTTATTATTCTTTATCTACTAGGTTTTTGGGTTTTTCGGATACGGTTGGACAGACATAATATTTACATCTATTGTTTAATTTAGGGCTGATAATTATATACCTACAATAGTTATATTTTGTACTAGACTGGAAAATTGTATTTTACGTTCGAGTACCTGATAGATGAATCCTGTACCCATACTCACAATCATTATGATTTGGAATCGGGTCGGTAACTATAAATCTCTCCATATCTGTAATTCTGTAAGGAAATGACAAAGTTGGAGATATTCCGACCCGATTCATCAAACAGCACAATTATTCTGGCCAATGGGGGTATATATGTGTAACTCTATAATAACTTGGGTACAATCCGTTTATGACAATCACCCACGGACAAGTAACTCCAATCTGTTTGGATTTACCACATTGAGCAAAAAATTACATTTTAGTCAGTAGAGCCCAGGGAAAAAATCGTTATCTATATTTCTGGCGACCGTAGCAAAGAGCAGTCATATTTCTCAAATCGCTGTACGTAAATATCTAAAAATAAAAGGCCACGTATAAGCTGACCTCTTCGCTTCAACCTTTGCCTGTCATGTCATTTATATAAGACCCCATTTGCATTTAGTATCACGCAACCTGAAGAGCTTCTACATAGGTACAGTCCGCTACAGTCTTGGGTACGTCTTCCATACAGATGTATTATAGGTGTGATCAAAACGTACAGCTATCTCTCTCGCGCATCGCAACATTTTTAAACATGATTATGGCTTTACCGAAAAACGTTTTATATGTTTAAAAATCTGATGAGCGAGAGAAGTAGCTGTGCGATAGCCCATTCTTAATTGATAAAATCTCAAACATGAAACAAACAAAGCATCACTTTTTCGTATTATCGATTTTAATTATTATTCTTATATTCTTTATGTATATTCTTCAGGAATATAATATAGTGAACATGTTCTCTCCAGGCAAGCATGCTGCATCGTAGACCGCAACGGTCGCTTAACACCAGGCGAGTCGAGTTAGTGGTCGAGTGCAATATTATAATAATTATTATTTATGAAAAAAATCCTGATTCTTTTAGCAAATGTACGTAGATAAGCAATAATTGACTTAAGTGTGAAAACTTAATTAGTTAATTTAGTTATTATTATTAGCCTGATATGTCTCGCTGCTGGGCAAATTCCTCCTTCCACTCTTCATGGGCCTTAGCTTAAAAATAAATAGTTAAAACCCTTAACATGAAGAAGCTATTGAATATTTGTTTGTAATCAGTTCCTTATCGATTGATGTTTTTCAGAATGGCGACAGGTATGTATGTATGCCAGCGTCGATACAATAGTTGTCATGTTCTCACCCCTCCCCCTGTCCTCAGCCCGGCCCTGCTCCCGACAGGCGGAATGCGCGGGAATCAGCTCAAGCTCCTGTGTTCGCACCCACTACGACACCGTCACCCGCTGTCTGTGTGGAGACAACCTGCCGCCCGTCAACGGACAGTGCGAGTCCGTAACTAAAGGTAAGAAAAACACACAAAAACAATACGAAAATAAGTGAATCTTCTAGATCGACGAGTTCCATCCTCGGCTACACCGTCGCTTAAAATCAGGTGAGTTGGTGGTCAGTCGTAGATCTATCTACCACAAAAAACCTACAATGTGTAAATATCTCTACAAAGTGCGGTCCGATAGTCGGCAAGCAGAAACGAAATCTATACACTTATCACTCCGTTTCACTTTCATCAGGCGATTTCGTTGCGTTTTGCCCACTGTCGCACTACGCAACGTTTCCAGAAGTTCAAATAAGTCCCATATATGTTTTTCTGTTCCTTTCTCCCGCGAAAAAGCAAAATGTGGTATGTCCTACCGCAGGTTTTCCTGCCGAGCTTCAATAAAGAGTAAAGCTCTAAAAAGGGTGTCTAGGTCTACAAATACCTCTCCGGGTTACCAAAACAACAGCGAAGCCACTGATGTTGCCCATCGCCGATAGTTATCGCTTGCCATCAGGCGAATCTGCTGATTTTTCCTGATCTTTTTATAAAAAAATTGTAATTGGTAGCACAATACCAACTTTTTAAAATCCACCATACCTACCTATGTATATTAGATCGTGTAATTCCCATCGAACTAGTTGTCAAATTGTAGAACATACAATACTAAGTCAAACGTAGATCATGTAAGCAAAAATTACCTATGCTTAGTGTAAAATGGACCTCAGCACTCCAAGTTGCAAATTCCAGAATTCCACTATTTTTTTTCCGTAGCAAAGTGTTGATTTTTCAATGTCTCAAACGGTATGAAGTGATCATTCTGTATACGTAGTTGTATTCTATGCCTTTAAGTAGGTACGTAAGAAAGTGAAGCCTACTCGCGCTGACCTTACAGTCACAATAATTGCCTATATTTCGGTGTTGCGTGTTCTTAGTACCACTTTCTAACACGACACAGTCGCATAAATAATGGGGTGACTGCGCATTACACTGGCTTCGAATACATCGATAGGGGTTATCGTGCATTGCACTGCGACTAGAAACGAATATCGGTGTTAAGGTCGTTATCATCATCACTCTATATACCGTGTGTTCGGATGAATAACGTACAGTACGCGCCACGAAAGAAGAGACCCGTCAGACGCAATTGGAGAGGATTTCGCGCAGGTACATTCGCGCTCAGACAGTGTTATCGAGAAAAAAATCAATCAGTTCTCTCAAAGCTAAAACATGTCTAAGTTTTAGTTTTCTGTTTTAATGGTAGCCGCTGTAACCTACAGAGTCTCACTGGTCACGTGAAAGTGGTTCATAAACCTTTCTGAACCACTTTCAAGTGACCACTGAAGTCTCTTCTTTCGTGGCGTTGTACTTTATGAATATTTTAGGTGGTGATTTTAAACGCAAGTTAATACGTTAAAAAATTAAGCAAAATAAATGCATTCTAATCTCCAACCAGGGATTTCAGTTTCGGAGATGACTTGGAACGTTCCTAAAATATATATCTACAATTACTTATTAATCCTGAGTCATATTGCATGCCATTCTTAATACAGAAACGGCTAGTGAAAAATTATGAGAGTAAAGATAATTTTTTAGGGTTCCGTACCTCAAAAGGAAAAACGGAACCCTTATAGGACTTTGTTGTCCGTCTGTCCGTAATTGAGTTAAATGTGGGGTCAACATATGAAACAGTCAATCATATGAAACAGCTTCATTATCACAAGCTAAAACATTTTTGGGATAATTTTTACGATATTAACTTTTCGGGTTATGATCAAAAATATCTATGTATATTTATCTTATCGATAAATATACATAGCAGGGAGGCAATTCAGTTATTCAAAACCGATCCGTAACTGAACCTTGTGCGAAGCATTTCCTGTCGGCTGCTATCATTTTTTGATTTACTAACGAGCGAAGGACGTGTTACGTTTCATCAAATGTGTCAATTGTATGACATAAAAGTGACTGAATTAAAAAAACTATGGCGGCCGACGGGAAACGCTCCACTTATGGTTCGGCTATGGAGTGGTCTTGAACGAATTAAATAAAACAGGACATTCTCAATTACGTGGATATTTATGTATTGTCGATAAGTATACCGCAATGTTCCAACAACCTTATTTTAATACGAAGAAAGAGGGGTTAAAGTAATTTAACCTCAAGAGTGGTCTCATAAAATATTATTAACTTCAGTAGTATATAAGGAAGGAATGTGCAAAGCGATAAGGCCACAAATTAAATGTCTAGCCATGAGCATATTTTCTCTATATTTTCTTCTGTGTATTGTTTTTTTATTCATATAATTAAATAGGCCTGTGCTTGACCATCAACTCGCCTGATGTTAAGGGACAGTTACGGTCTACCATGGAGCGCGTTTCTTTAGAAGTAACCTATACACACCTAGATTATTAATTCTATTCGGAAAGATCCATTCAAGAAGGGCTTTCCATATTTTGGCGGTACGCACAATGAAAGACTGTGGATTGTGGCCTTAATAAAGTTAAGTTTAAAATAAAGAGTTATTTATTTGTCAGTAGTTTTTAACCTACTTTAATTTTATTCGAGCTACTGCTGATTATTTGTTACTATTTTATTGTATTTTCTGTTCGTTCCTGCTACGTAAGTTCTAAATTAAGGAGGTTCATTTCAAAACTTGACTATTCCACTTTTGATGAAATTGATTTTTTATTTATTTTTAGTTTGGTTACATTCAAATTTACACTCCGCGAAAATAAATTTGGGCCAAAACTTGATAATTACACCAGAAATAAAAAAGATTAAAAGGCACGAATTCGTCAAAAATAGATTATTCCACGTCAAAATGACATTATTCATTTCAAATACATATTTTTGGAACACAATATGATTAATCCAGAAGTTATTCAACTTATTTAACCTAAATTTCAACAAAATATGTTTTATCCCTACATTTTTCAGTCAGAACTTTCATCAGAACTTCCTCTAGAGCACAATCCGAAACTTGATTATTCCAATCAGCCGCGTCAAAACTAGATTACTCCATTTTAAAGTTTGGATTTATTCAAAATATGTTATTGCTATTTTTTTTATCCTGTACAAAGCAATGACTATTGTTGTCGTCTACAATAATGCACCAAAATTTCGGGTTAAAAACATAGCTGCATACCTACAAAACTATTTTCTCAGATTGTGAAAAAACACAAAAAGTGGAATAGTCAAGTTTTGAAAAGAACCTCCTCAATTATCGTAATATTTTGATTGTCATCTATCCGAACATTTTGTACATTGGTACAAGAATATTAATTTCACGTTAAAAGTTTGCATAAAAAAACTAAATTAACCACTTGTGAGACAATAATTACAATAGAGTAGTCAATCAGCAAACGTCTGAAACAATAAACGATTTGGTCCATTTTCATAGCTGTTTTTCATATCTAGTAGGGTTCCATGTCTGGTAGGTGGTATGAATGGTGACATACATTTTTACGTTGCTTCAGATGAACTATTGTTTGCTTTTATCTTTCATATTTATACTTGAAAAAAACATGATCGTAACCCGCCATTTAATTTGTAAATGTTATTCATGGTCATCAAATATAGAGTCTCTTCGAAAATAGGAAAAATGTGGTATTTGAGGGCGCTGCTGTTCTTTTCATTAATTTGTTCTTCTTTCTTTCTTTCTTCGTCAGCTCCCATTTTTGCAACTTCCTATAGGAAGTTCTCTTTCCAGACTATGTTGTTTAGGTATGTATATTCAATCTCAGCATGATTGGATTAGTGGAAATAGTCCTGACTTGACAGAGACGTTCTTTTTTAAACGATTAAAATAACCACGAAGTACATAATCGTTGTGTACTATAAGTAAGTAAGTGAGTAAGTGCAATAAAACTCGTAAATAGTTAGTTATGACAAAAAAATTAAACAAACTGAAGATTATGATGAAATGTCTATGGGATCAATCTGAAAGTATATCATTTGAGCCAGAAAGATTTTTTTCAAATTGGTTTATAAATGACGGAGATATGCGGTAACAAACATACAAAAAAACCTAGAGTCGAATTAAAAACCTCCTATTTTTGAAGTCGGTTAAGTTATAAATAATTATATTAATAACATTCTTCCTTGTTTGAAGTCGGTCAAAGCGGAAACATGACGTGCTTGCGTACCCTACCATTTAAAATCTCGTGACGGCGAACATACAGATGTTTATCGCACCAGTTGGCTGTATTTTTTACAAAATGAGCATTCGTTTCTTAGATTAAGCGTTACTTATCGTTTAAAATATGCTTAACGCTTACACAGGGTTAATTTCTTAGTTTAAAAGGTCATAATGCTTAATACAGGGTTAATTCTTAGTTAAAAAGGTCAAACGGAAGCTTGGCAGGGTTAGATTCTTTTATAGATAAAAGCTTTTGAGTTCAAATAAATTGGTTTGTTGAAAAATACTTTGTAGTGGTTAGGTTAATAGAATTAGGTTATTTTAATTAAATAAGCTTGAGGTGAACAGGCAAAATAGCCTGACAAATCACTAAGCTCAAGTAGCAGTGAGCGGAGCACTGCGGGGAAAGAATATGTTCTTTCTGGCACTGACGGCTGATGGAAGCAAAAGGTTCTGCAGTGAAGATCCCATATCGGTGGATATAACATAGGGAGACCGGTAACACGGTGGACCGACGACCTGTATTCACAGCTTGTCGGATACGGAATCGGTTCGGAAATTACATGTCCACACAGTAAGAAAAGACAGAGATGGAGAATGGAGATATAGTTTCCGCTCCGATTCCAAACCCGACAAGTTGTGCATTGCTGAACTACTGAACCTGCACGCAAGAAATACAAAAACGGTAGTTATAGAGGTCGTTATGGGAGAGACACACTCCCAGAACAGGACTTTTGTCGATTTAGAAGAAAAGTTAACTGTTATCGAGAGAGCCATAATACCAGAGTTTTTGGAACGGCAAAGAAGCATCTATGATATTGAAAAAGATAATTAGAATTAAAAAAAATATATATAAATAACAACACATTCTCATATTTTACGTATTTTTTCCAGCCAGTCGATAGTAAAAAGGATGCTAATTTATTATTTCCATACGAAATGTCGCCGAAAAAAGTGTAGCTACTGTGATTTATTTATGTTTTCTTAATTCCAGCCCTTTACCACGTGTGCTCAAACAGCGATGAATGCAACGACGGCCTGATCTGCACTGTGGCCAACATTACGGGCACCGCGCCGCCTCACCTGCGCGTCCACGCGCCCACGGATAAGCTGTGCATGTGTGATACTGAGAGCGGCTTTAAAGAAAAGGATCACACTTGCAACGGTAGGTACTACACTAATATACTATACTACAGGTTTCAGGCAAAGGTTAGACAAAGTTAGTGGGTGTGCTTAGGGAATTTCATTTAGAAAAAATATGTCTCACCAAAAATCCCTGATGCATCAAATTTTTTAACTGGTGTTTTAGATTTTCACCGAAATTTCACCAATAAAGCTCCATAACTTCGTAAAAAGTCTTAAATTAAAAAAAAAATACTCTCAGATAAATGTTTAACCGACATAAAGCATAAATAGATGCAAATAAGGAACAAAAGCAGATTTGAGGAAAACATCAACTTTAACATGATCTTTAAAAAAACTATTGACATTCTGGGAGGTAAAATGCTACTAAAACTTCGTTCCTTCATACTCAATACAACAACATACTAATATTTACAGCATACTTATAAACGCATGTTAAAATCTTATTCATTGAATATGGACTTGTCACTTTCTGTCAGACGGGAACTGTCACGCGCGAAAACGGAACAAAACACTGTTCAACTAAAATGCGCTTATTCAGCGTTTATAAGTAAGACGATAAGTTGATAAGTTGAACTTATGGGCTTTAAAAGATATGTGAGATGTAAGCAAAAATCATGCAAATAGCAAAATGTGTGATATCTTTGAAATTAAAGTAAGGGTGCGAAATGGATGAATCTAGGAGCGATCTGTTTGCGAAATGGACATCTAAGAAACCGAGAAAATGTCTTTGAACAGAACTTATTTTATTCCGTAAACATAATTTTAATTTTATTTGTGTAATTTGGTCCTAGTTTTTAATCATAATAAGTTATGTTAGATGCCATTTCGCAAACTGATGTATAGTTCTCAAAAGTAAAAGTAATCAAAAGCATTGGGGGTCTTCGAAAATCTTTTTTTTTTTTTTTCAATTTAGGGATCTGTTTTGAAGTGTCTACCACAAAAAAAATATCCGAATTTTGTTTTTCAATTATTTATTAATTAGGTAGATATGTCATTCCTTTGTTTCAGACGCCGACATCCTGAAGACGTCCATGTTTGCGGTCACCATCGTATCGATCATACGGAAGATCGTTACTTACTAATACTACTCACGGTCACCGTACAACTCATTACAATGCAATTAAAATAACAATAGGACTGGTCTCACGTCATGTTGTAACGTATAGCTGAAAAATTAAGTTACTTTAAGTCGGTCAATGACATAATTACATAAGTAAGTATATTATTGGCTTAACCCGAAATATAGATATGTCTCACGATGATGTCATCAGCATTTTTACTAAAAAAAATACCTAAATTCTTCATTTGTTTCGCCTAAGAAAGTATGTATTGACAATAAGAGACATTTTCTTTACTTCAACATGAGACATGAAGGAAGAATCCATTAATAGAGTCCGTTCAAAGCTTCTTTCGCTTCCGTTCGTCCTTTGAGACAGCACACTGAAATATATTAGTCGCGTACCTAAATATCGCACTGAAATCGTACTCGTATATACAACGAACATACATAAAATCACTCCTATTTTCCCTTACGGGGTGGTAGGATTTAGCATGAGAACATGAGGAGCAACAAATAGCACGAGATTGTTTGAGGCCACACTTGACCATGGTTACCATGGAAGAACCAAAACTATGGAACGAACAATTCTTTATTTCCCGATAAATCACCGAGACTACGATAATGACAAATTCTTCTTCCAATCTTGTTAAGGTTAATTCACATATTTACTGAGCTTAATATAATAATGGCTGGGGGATATTTTAAAATGAACGGACTCTACGACTATTTTAAAGTTAAAATGATGATGACGTCACCGCGAGACATCCACATTTCGGAAGGCTATACCTATGGTATATACCCTATACTTGTGCTGTCATGAGTAGAGCTGGGGCTGGTACATTGTGTACAGTTGACCGTAGTTAAATAGTAGCAATGTTACTTATAGGTCCTGGGTTCGAATCCCACGGCACGCACCTCTGTCTTTTCGAAGTTATGTGCGTATTGTTGATTGCCGCCAACTTCAAACGGTGAAGGAAAACATCGTGAAGAAACCTACATGTCTGAGAGTTCTCAATGATCTTGAAGATGTGTAAAGTCTGCCAAATCTCATTTGGCCAGCGTGGCAGACTATGGCCTAACCCTTCTCACAATGAGAAGATGGCTCGTTCCCAGCAGTGGGACAGTTTGTACAAACAGGGCTGATAAAAAAAAACTTATTAACGCATGTCAAAATATTATTCACTGAATAAGGACTTCTCACTTTCTGTCAGACGGTAAATGTCACGCGCGAAAACGGAACAAAATGCGCTTATTGAGCGTTTATAAGTATGACGGTAGGTAATTAATAAATAGTATTAATACCGAGTGAAGTAAACAGAGAGCCAGTTATATTCTTATTTTACTTGCATTGCAGGGCTATAATAACCGAAATTATCCATACCAACCGTTCTTAAATTTCTACATAAACAAACATAAAATTATTAAAAGGAAAATATAATGCCCGAAAAAGATATGTAGTCTATAAGCATACATACAAAATTACATACAAATATGCATCTGAAAAAAATCCATTTTCTAGGTGTTCAGGAGAAAATATTATTGAAATAATTATACTGTTAAATTTCTACTGTTCGTTGTGGAAAGTAGTCAAGTAATGTTTATCATGAATAACAAAAGGTATTTATATCTCATTAAGCTCATAAATTCCGTCCATTTATTGTAATTTATAAATAATTGTAAATAGTTTGAAGTCCTCCTTAACCAGTTAGAAGACAACATAATACTCCGTACTAAGTACAAAAAGCTTATTATAATTTAGTTTATTGCAAAAACTCGCTTATTTATTTTCTATTTGTATAATCTACATACAGTTTTTTTTGTTTTATTGTTATGGATTACTATTTAAAATACCAAAAAAAATACTGCAACAACTTTTAAATATTTATATTATTATTTCCAATACAAATATAAGAACTTATTGTTAAGTTGTGAAAGAGAAATAAAATTATTTTTCATTTTGGTTTTAGTTAAAATACTGCTTAAAGTAATTCTAAAATTGTGGAAAGCTTTGAGCTGGAAGCGCCATTTATTAGTTTTTACTAATAATGTGTTGACTAGTAAATATATTTATTGAATAAAACTACTTATTGTAAAATTAAAAGTGTGTTTATGAACTGCACGTAATGCTAAGTGATTTATAAGCACTTTAGAAGATAGGAGTTTTTATTGTACAACTAGATATATTTGTAAATCACACATTATAATGTAAAGGCGAAAGTAGGTACCTAACTGTGTGTTACTGTTTCACAAGGTGATCCTAATATTCAAACTCAATTCTTTTTTTATTAACTTACGATAGTTTATGTCAATTCATAGTTGACAATTGATTGTTATTTACAGTAAATTGTATGTTATATTTAACGGACGACCTCATATATGGCAAAAAGGATTGAGTTCAAATATAGGAACATACTAGCATGTTAGGTCGATCATGATCACTTAACAAATTAGTAACGAAAGCCGCAGGTTGTAAATTGTGTTGTAAATTTAAAAAAAAGTGTTTGTTACCTTTTTACAACTAAGTGGCTAGATCGATATTGATAAAATTCAAAAAAGCAAAAAAAGGATAGAAAATGTATGCACTACTACAATCATTCATACAAAGTAATGATTCGGGAGCATCACGACGCTCAGCCAGTGAGCAAACGAATGGAGGAGGAATAGTTCACCGATGAGCTGCAAGCAAAACCGCGGGATATACCTAGTAGTCAATATTTTGAACTATTCATGATGTCTTGTCTAAAACAAATTTCAATGGATTTTTAAATGTTATTTTTTTTTATTCCTATATAATGAGGTATTTTGATAATTTTGTGTTATATACAGGATGTTAGGCAAATATTCATCGATCAAATTATAATACACCAATTTTGTGGCCGCAGACAGTGATCTGGTTAGTGAGTAGTGTGAGTAGGTAAGAAGGTTTTTTTTTCTTTCCGCTGCTCCTGTTACTTGACTTCCTACCGCCCCACATGTTAACAGTTTTCCACGCGAATATATAAGAGCAACGCACATAAATGTGATAAACTGCTACTTGCACACTGTTCTCGGTCTGTTGCCAAATACTACGTGGACAATTAACCAAGTAGGTAATATTGCGGGTATCCTAACTACTATTATATGGCAGCAGAGGGAATTGTATACCATTAGCGCTGAACCTTTACTGCCAGGACCAACCCACTCCCACTAAACCTTCAAAACCCTTTTTCCAAAAAAAAAAAACTACTATTATAAAAACAAAAGTAACTCTGTATGTCGTCATTTTTTTTAACACGAATAAGTCCGCGTTTGACCAAATCGCATGTTGGAAAGCGACGATGTGGTCGAAGATGAAGCACGCAGACTTAGAAGATACCTATTCACTTTGACCTTGATAAGACAAACGTTACTCTCAGGAAACAGAGGTCGGCAATTTGTTTCACTCTTTGGCTTCATCATCATTATCATCGCCGTTTTCATCACAACGCGGGTGACTCCGCGGGGTGCAGCTAGTAATTAATAAATACTTACTTCTATCGATAAACCATCCGACAGTGCAAGGAGCAGCAGTACTTGAATGCAAGGGCGTCGTCAGCCCATGGCCCAGAGGGGGGCAAGTTAATATTATGGAGGATGAGAAAAATATGAATTGTAGATACAGGTACAATTGCACGGCCTTAGGACTTTGGTTGCTTTGCAGTTGCATTTTTAAAATCTCTAGGGGGGGGGGGGCAGCTGCCCCTCTTCCCCCCCTTGGCGACGCCCTTGCTTGAATGAAAGGCATAGAATAGCTTTTCCTATGTAGATGTTTTAATTTTCTCTAATATAATAAATATACAATTTATCCACGAAAATTTTATTCTGCCTTATTCACAGGAATGATAAGATATTTATCTGTATCTGTTAAGACAAACAAAATTTTAGTGATGTCTTTGCGTAGCATAGCTAACCTAAGTATACCTAAATAAAATAATCATTCCAATGTACCTTGATCATTCAAATAAAGTGACATAATTAAAATTGCCTATTATTTTCCTAAACATGGTAACGAGGTTACTATTTTTGATCCTAACAATAATTCATAAAATATAGTATGGAACCGTTTATAGATTACTGCATCGAAGTAGGTAAATCAGTAAATAAGCAAAATAAAACTCGTAGCAAAAATTATAATTAAAGATGTATAATGTAAAATAAGTGAAGGTCAGTAATTATTATAAACGTAGCTTTGTAAAATGGGGCAACTATGTTAACAGATGTACATACAAACTGTAAAATATAAATTATAAAGAATTTATCATAATGTATTATTAGTACATAAATACGCATTAGATGTAGTGTAGCAAATATTACGAAGTATCGAAGTACTTCGAAGTATTGAAGTATAATATTTCGTAAACGGATCCCTAAATTACACAGATACACACGCCATACTTATAAGTCCCCCCTTATGGGTCAGGGGTGAAAAATAAAACTAAATAATCATCGGTTGATATTACGTTTATTATGAGAATCAAATTATTACAACATATTAAAATTAGACTTCTAAAATTATATAAATGACTTAGCGCTTATTACATATATTAAATTAAAATGCGAGTTAAAAATAAGTAATAATTAACCTAATAGTGTTGTGCTTACAGTAACAAAATTATTAATTCTATGTTAAATTAAAAAAAGAAAGCACCATATACATTTTTGTGCGCCATCTCGAAATAACAAATGAAAGACAAACTTGCGCATTATAGGAATGGACCAGCACCATGTCGTGCCTTTGGAAATAATAAATATTTAGTTTATTCGAGCACTGAGCACAGATGTTTCCAACCATAGTTTCCTAGAAATTAACCAAAAACCAGTCCTATTCTCATTTTAATCTGTTTTCTTCTCTCACTTGTGCAGTCGGTTAAAAAGGGTTTAGTTCCAGTCTTCAAAGTATTGTTGGAAAGCAGTTGGTTCGACGTCTTCGGGCACTTTCGATACATGCACCTGGAAAAATACATTAACAAATTAGATATAATTTTTGTAATACGAGTAAATACAGTTTAAAAAAATTAAAAAGACTTCAAAATGCGCAATTCCGTTTTAAAAATCAAATTACTAAATTAATTTTGATACATTTTATGGGACCAATTTGAAAGTTTTCATTTCAAACAAAAAAATATTCTCTAAATCTGTTTATAAATGGCGGAATCGGCGAAACAACCGAAACGTTAACATCCTCATTTTCCATGTTTATAAAAAACTGAAATACCGACTTCAAAATACCCTTTGTTTTAGAAACGAAATTACCTAACAGATTTCGATAAAATTTCTACGGGACGAATATCATCCATTTAAACAAAATTGTATTTTGAAGTCGGTTGCTCTATAGTTTTTTAAACTATAATTATTATGGGAAAATCCTGAGGTCTTATTACGACAATATATATATTAAAAAAAAAAAAAAAAAAATTGTGGACATTCCACACAACACCACCCAGCCCAAACTAAGCAAAGCCTGTACTATATAACTAGATGGCTGATAGAATACATATATACTTTTAATTTTGTAAATATATACATATGATACATAGAAACACCCAGACACAGAACAAACATCCATGCTCATCACACAAATGTTTGCCCTGGGTGGGGATCGAACCCACGACCTTTCAGTTCAGCAGGTAGACGCAAACAACCAACTGAGCCACAAGGCCAGTCGAATATATATATATTTTTATTTATTATAATTTACTTACTTACACAATCATTGATATTGCCTAAATATCGTTTGCGCTCGTATAAATACCGAGTAAATCTAAGTAATAGCTTATAAATTCTTACCCAGTCTGGATAGTTGTGCGCTTTAAGGTATTGTTGTGCTTTTTTCATCGCTTCAGCCTTTTCCTGAAAAAAAATGTATTTTCAAATATATTTTATATACAACTAAGAGACAAGACGAGCAAGGCGCTCGTTTATCAATAGTAAGCGTGACGGTGGCCCATAACAGTCAAATGTTACATATAGTCTAAGATCCCGCTATAGGACGACCTTCACCGAGCTGGTTAATGGATGAAAAGTATTTTATATTCAATTAAGTCAGTAAATATATTGCAAATGGGTTGTCTAAAAAAATTCAGTCCAGAATATTATTAAATAAAAAAAAAAAAAAAATACATTTCACTGGTTTAATAGACACTTCAATATATTTATGTGTAAATAATCTTTATTTCAATTTAACTTTAATTCATTAACCAGACTGGTGCAAGTTACTAGTATCGATTTACCTGTTTACACCTGCGTACCCAAGAGTTGTGACGGGAAAAAATAGTCAACCTAACGTTTGCATATTCTATGGGCTTCATACTTTCGATTGGTATGGAATTTGTCTATTAACAAAAACCAGTATAAGTAAAAAAAAAAAAAAAAAATTAATCAACCATTCTGGACTGAAATTTCTTAGACAACCCATTTGCAATATATTTATTATATTTAATTGAATATAAAATACTTTTCATCCATTAACCAGCTCGGTGAAGGTCGTCCTATAGCGGGATCTTAGACCAATAGAACTGTGGCGTTCAACAGTTTAGATCTCCGTGGTGGCAATGCATAGCGCTCGTCAATCTGAGATATTTGATGTTACATCTCATTAAGCCCAGAAATTTCTGGAAATGCTGGAAATTTTAATTAGGTTACTAATCAAGGAAGGCAATTTTTTTTAAATATATTATTGCTGCACCTTTAATTATTGTCTTTTGCTGCCGCTCAAAATCAAATAATAAAAATGATAAAGTTCTCCGGCTTTCTGTCTTTTTGATAAATTTTCACAAATAAATTAATAAGTACCTACCTAAACAAATCGTGATGAAATTTGGTGTAGATATAATTCTTACAAAAAGAAAAATATCGCACATTTACATCATCACCACCCTTTCCGTCTCTACGCGAGCGAGAAACTGAATATATATCATTAAGATCATTAACTCATTTTCATACCCTTTCATTAGATTCCCTTCCAACCCACACGTAGATGCCGCTACAGCTGCCCGTGTCGAGGATGAAGCATTCCTAAAAAAAAATACACTGTTAGTAAGAAGCCGACAGCTTGGCCCGACTTAATTAAGGAAAGTTATAATTTATCTGCCGAATGTATAAAGTCGCTAGATTTTCTTATATTGTCTTATGTTTCTAGTACTTATTTCTGATTATATAAACCGACTTAAATATCCGCTATTTTTTTGGGATACCTCCCCTACTTGTATAAAGTGGGGATAAATTCGTTTTTTCTCATCTACCGCATCGTGTGGGTTATCGTTGAAGTTTTGTATGGTACCTTGGTGCTAAGTTGTCCCTTGGTGAGCGGTTTCGGCAGTTTGCTGATGTTGATGGAGCCAGATGCGTCCGAGATTTCCGCCAAGGTCACCTCCTGCGTCGAGCCGCGCTCGAACTCCTGCGACGAACACCTCTGTCATTGCGTTCCCTCATAATAAAGAAGTTAAAAGGAGGGGGAGGGGGGGAGGGGGGGGGGAGGCTCAAGGGGTCCAGACCGGGGGTCCCCTTACTTATAGTAACATTGAATTTCGTAATTTCCGCAATTTCCAATTAAAATAAAAGTAATAAAAACCATAACAATTGTTTTTCTTTCTTTTCTGTACATTCGTTTGTAGGCAGGTCCCGCCATCGGTTTTTTTGACCCAGGCCCGCATAACATTTCTAAATCTTCCGCATATTGGCAAGCGCGCTCCATCCGTAGATGGCAACTGTCTCTTAACATCAGGCGAGTTAGCGGTCAAGCACAAGCCTATTATCGAATAAAAAAATATCCGAGATGAATAAGAATATGAAAATGAAAAAGATATGAATAAGAATTAGCGAGCCTATGCTGGTGCGACTAAGAGCTACTGAGGTCCCGTGGTGTACTGCGATGCTTTTGTATACCAACGAGTTAGTGTTATTCATAAGTATAATCTCATTCTTATATGCGTTTTAAAGGACACTCACTTCGTCGTCTCCTCCGTCTTCAGCATCAGCCACCGAGGCCTGGTCTCCGGAGCCGAGGGCTTCGAAGAACTTCTCGTACTCACCGTCGTGAGAATCAGCGTCTGGAATTGACGATATAATTTATTTCGATCCGATGATTTCGATAAAGTCGTTCATAATAATAGACAATAATGGAGTATAATGACTCCTCCGAGTACGATCACTGTTCACCGTTACACAACACATTCAAACACACACCAAAAAATTTATCATTACCCGCTTCATTGAGCAGTCAGGTAATAAGAATGCCGCTGACAACGAAGAACCCAGACCCCTTTATTGTTGACGAGGAAGAAATCTTTGAAAGATGCCAAGTTGCGCTGTGTATGCGGACAGATTATGTGGGATTGTCTCACTAAAACCATCGGGGTCCAGTCTTAGTACTAAACGGAGGACTCCGGGTTCTCGTGATAAGCTCGTCACACAGCTCCTCCCGGGACAGCTGTCCGTTCAGGTCTATGACCTGAGCCAATGCACGTGTAGAGTATATTTACTTAAAGTCTTATCGTGGCAAAAAAAAGAGAAACTAAAGTCTCAAACACTGACTTCTACAATAAATCGTTGGTCTCAAAGTACTACCTACTTACTATGATATTTTGTGGTCTCGACAGAACAAAATAATGATATAAGTACAACAGCGCCCTCACTGCCACATTAGTTGTTTGGCTGAACAGAATTTACCTCGGGCCCATTTGGAGAGATAAGGGAACACCCGGACCCCTAGCAAATATTAAATAGTAAATATTTGAATATTCATACCAATAATCTCAATCTGCGCCCTGCCATTATGATCCTGGTCCCTGATCTGGTTGGCGACGGTGATCGCCTTAAGTCTCTCGACGCCCTTCGCCTTAACTCCCACGTACACGTATATAGTGTGGTCGACGTCGAGCAGGAAGCAGTCGCCTTGGTTCAGAGACGATATCGACGGAACCACCTGAAAACACATATGTGAATAAATGTGTACCTAATTAATGTAAAACAATTTAATTAAAAGCATAGTTTTCGCGGCTGATTTCGTTAGTAGGTAAAATACACGTCTCACAAACAACAGGAGAAAACTGTTTCCTAGCACTAAATATTGTCCGATTTCAATATTTTGTAACGTGATAACGTCTTATAAATCGATGAACGCCGGCTGCACGCACGAAAAACCATGATTCACGTTCCGCCTGAGCCGAGCGTGCAAGCGAAAGCGCGGAACAAGCGATAGAGAGGTACGATCGGCCTAAGCGTTCGGCTTGTGACGCATCTATCATGACGTTATCACGTAAAATTATCGTCCGTAAGCCGACTTTACAGACAACCATTTTGTACAACATTGAAACCATTAGTTTTAACCATTACAGTCCGCTTTTTTCAAATTTTTTATTTTTTAACTTTGGAATTATAACGAACGTGAAAAAAAAAACTATAGAGGCATAAACATTTTATGAATCTAATCAGTTGAAAAAATAATCATCGATTAATGTTTTAAAGTAGAAAAAAGTAGCACGCGACAACTTTTCTCTTAAAAAAATTAAAATAGCAGGCTTCAATTAAACATTCACGTCAATATCATCCAATTTACACAATAAGATCTCTATTGTTATGTCGCAATATCGTGCACCAGCAACAGTGCTTGACCAGCCACATTTTCAAAGAAATATGGTTAAATAATACTGTAACTACTGCGCCAAAAAAATCTACCAATAAAGTACGTACCTACGTGCTAGCTAATTTCTGGAAGTTACTCTGTCAAACCCTACTCTGTGTATCTACTGTAAAAAATATGTCCGCCGAGCTTCAACGAAGAACGTTTCAAAAAGCGTGTCAACAAGCATCTTTCCGGGCTAGCAAAGCAACAGTAATGTCACTGATGTTGCAATTGTCCATAGGCGACGGTTATCGCTTACCATCAGGCGAGCCATCTCCCTTTTTGCTGCATCTTTCTATAAAAAAATGTAACAAATGTAATGTTACCTGTTTGACTCGTACGTTTCTCTTCCCCTTGATTTGGAACAGCCTCTTCTCGGCGCCTGGATTGATGGTCACGTGGTTGAAACCAGACGCATGACCACCGTCCATGTATCTGACAGCTGAAAATTGATAACACAGGCAATATTATTAAACGACAAATAAAATATCTGACTACAAACAACACTCGGATAGTAAAGAAGAATCTATATATGACACCTCGCGCATCAAAATCAAGCCGTTCTGACTACATGACGTACCTAAATAGTAAGCGTACACTGATATGGCAGTCATAGCTACTATTTCACCGTATCAAGAAGCTGTTTGCTGCCGTATCAGTCCACAGTCACGCCATAAAGACGTCAATATCCATGTTGACTACCATTAAGACAACGGTCGCTTTTTCACTTTTACTTATCAAATTACCCGGTTGGAAATTGTCTAAAAACCAATTAGATAGTACCTATATCATTGTTAAAAACTGCTTAATTTCATATACCTGAACATTTGTGTGCTTAACCGCATATTGAAACTTGTAGTTATTTATGTTAACTGCCAGTATTAGAGCCGTGGCTAGCTCGTCAAGTTACCTGGCTGGAAGTAGTCTAGAAACTGCTTGCTCTCATATCCCTGGACCTCCCGGTGCTGCACAGCCGCGCCTTGAAACTGGCAGTCGTCCATGTTGACTGCCAGTATAGCCGCCGTGCCTGCCTCATCCTGGCTCGTGTTAGAGCCTATCCAGAAGTGAATGTCCCATGATAGGCGGGACTCGTCTCCTGTGGTCTGTAATGGAAGTGCTAGGCGCGTCACCGACCGAGAGTGACGTGTGTGCTGCTCCTTTGAAAAAGACCGCCGAATGCGGTTGAAACTATAGTCGGATATTTCGGCTCAAAACAGACGTGAGTGACCCGTAGTTTTTATTTAAAAATGGAATTGTCTACTGTGAAAAGTGGGTTTTATGTTTTTACACGCTTTTATTTAAATTATTACAATAGCAAAGTATGCTCGGGATCTCACTGCGTAATCGAATTAGTAATGAAGAGATTTGTAAACATACACAAGTCACCGACATAAAAGAGCGGATTATCAAGTTGAAGTGGCAGTGGGCAGGGCACATAGCACGTAGGTCGGAAAGTTCTCGAGTGGATACCACGCACTGGCAGGCGCAGCGTAGGAAGACCAGCCAGCCACAAGGGGACAGAAGTCCTCATACAAGTCAGGAATACGCTTGATGCAAGCCGCTTCCAACCGGCATTTTTGTAAATCCATGGGGTAGGTCTATGTCCAGAAGTGGACTTCTTGTAGCTGCGATCATGAAAAGTACGGTCCAAACGTTGGAAACGATATATGACAGATTCCAATTTGATATAGGAACTAATAACGATAACAAGCGTACCAACATGCTGGACTTACACTGTGAAGAGATGTGAAGAGAGGATCGCTTTTTATTTTATACCATTTGTTTTTCAAAGAATGAAGAGCTTTTAATTATAATTCCTCAAGAGTTCCATAATTGCACCTCACGAGTCACGAAACCACCAAATTGTTATTGATGTTGAGCGACGCTTATCCCCATTATGCAATACGAGTAACAAGAAAAAAACTTTGACTATGATGACAATGCAATAATATGATGCCACGGAACTGGCGTGCTAATTGAAGATATGCCAATAATGCTTAGGCCAGGTACACAACATCCAAAAATAAGTAAACAAATATTTTTAGATAGAAATGAAACAAATTTTAACGAACTTATCTCGTATATTTCACATAATTTCGTTAAAATTTGTTTCATTTCAATGAGTAACAATCGTGAAAACATTAATTAAATTACATTTAAAACATTAAATTACATTTAAAATATTAAATTACATTTAAAACATTAAATTATATTTAAAACTTTAAATTACATTTAAAACACTACATTACATTTAAAACATTAAATTACATTTTAAACATTGTTCAATGTAGAAGTACCTACTTCTATCATTTTATTGTATTGTCATCAAAACTACATGTGTATTCTAATTAGAATACAAATTCCAATCGGTATTCGGTATTCGGTATTGGTATTAGAATTGGAATTCAAATCGGTAACGATTCCATTCGGAGACGATATCTCTTCATCTCTGTGATTCTATTTCTATACATGAAAATGATACGGATAATGGCAAGACATCGGACTGAGTGGAATTGTTACCGAATGGAATTAGAAGACTACTGAGCAAGCGTGAAAATTTTCAAATACATTTAGAAGAAGAGTAAAAATCTATGAATAAAAAGCTTGTAAATAGAGGTTAGGTTGAGGAACTAGGTATGTGAAGTCAACATTTTTTCAGTAATTAATAAACAATAGCGCTCAAGCTGTAAAATATAACGCGATATATTTATTTTAAAGCAAAAAATAATTAACTTACGCTAAGCACTAAGTAGGAATCGCCGGAGTAGAAGTTTCCATACTGTGAAGAAGGGACCGCGATCGGCTCGAAATCCTGAAAAACATATATATTATTTCAGTTATCCATAAAGTAAGTACCTATAGTTTTATGTGATAATTGCGCGCGACCTCAATAAGAGCAGCGATAGCGCAATGTATGTACATGTGCCTACAAGATATATGTATATATATGTTATTGTAAAAGCCCGAACTATGGTAAATCTTAGGTTTTACCAGTAAATCTTAAGATTTACCGACAGTAGTTGGTAAATGTAAGTATTTATAAAAAGCGGATCAATTTTCGGACTTATACCATTAGAAACTGGTACATGCTAGGTTACGGTAGGTTTATTTATTTATTTATTGCACTTATTCATAGCTTACAAACTAAGGTTTGGTGGTAAATGCACGTAATTCGGACTTTTACCATAACAAGTTGGTAAAGCTTGGGTTTTACCGGTAAATCTTAGGATTTACCGTAGTTCGGGCTTTTACAGTAACATATATATATTACAATACAAGTAGGTATCTATATTAAAAGAAAAACAAAATACCCGACTGCAGTAAAGCAATTTTTGCAGTCTACGATTTCGTTACGCTTGATACACTGTTGGGTGTACATTTTTTGTTAAAGAGTATGCGTAAAATCGCTATAAAAGATTATAAATAATTCTTTAGAATATTATTTTTTGGGCAAGTGCCTTTATTAACTACAGCAAAACAATATACAGACTCAACTAAGTAACTAAACTACTACACAAAAAACATATCGATTACCCCAGACCGATAAAGGTGTAAAGATAATCCAAATGCTCAAACCTACTACCAGTTAGCAGCGTACCCAGCATGCTAGCCATTGAATTCCAGCATTATTCTTTAGAATAATTCTAGTAAAATCACTTGTTTATTACGAAAAAGTTCGTTGGAGGTTACAAAAAAAAAACATATTTTATTTTTGCGAGAGATGTATAAATATAGCAAAAAGTATAGCCTATGACACTCAGGGAGTGAAGACGACTCTAACGACATCTCGCACATCAAAATCGGTCAAACCATTTACCCACATACATACATATGTACATACATACAATTTATTTACAAACATACATACACTCGAAAAACATAACCCTCATTCTTATACGCAGTCGGGTAAGAAAAGGAATCATTTTCATTTTGTTGTGGTAAAAAATCCGTTATCGAGCCTTATTCAAATGTCAATCCCCAAACAGTAGCGTACAAATATTAAAATTTCCGAATTACTTTAATCTGCGCTTTGTTTCTTGCGATATTTTGGTGGCATAACGAAATTTAAACGATGGCTTAAAGATCCCATCTTTTAGATATTTTTCGTTGTAAAACTGTTGAAGTTAAATTTTTTGATAGGTTTAGACTATTAGAGAACATTTTTCACACAACGCCATCTAGCCCCAAACTAAGCATAGCTTGTACTATGGGAACTAGATGGCTAATAGAATACATATATACTTTTTTTAAATACATATGATACATATAAACACCCAGATACAGAACAAACATCCATGCTTAGCAGAAATGTTTGCCCTGGATGGGGATCAAACCCACGACCTACAGCTCAGAGGCACACGTATTACTACTGAACCGTAAGGCCTGTTAATTTAGGTTATTTATGTTAGAAGATCACGAAAATTAACATCAGCCGAAAGAATTTGCTCTTCGCGTCACACAGATGCATATAAAATCTAAGTACCTGGGCGACCGAGCTCCGCTCGTATATTTTATGTCTGAAATTACGAGCAAACGCGGGTTTACTAAAAATAAAACCTAGCAAGATCGATTTATCGTCGCCTAACCTATCTAAGCCGTTTCCGAGATTCAGATACGAATGTCAAATTAATTAATCATTAATAATATATAAAAATAAAACCTGTAAGCTCAGTCAAAAAGCCCGCCCCGAACTGTACCAGGCGCAAAAGTACCCATTTCCCAGTACCCAGATTCAGATTATATACTTATATACAAGAATTGCTCGTTTAAATGTATTAGATAGATTAGGTATGTAAACTAAACTCTCATTTAAAAACACAATAAGTAATTGTTAATTATTATAATTAAGTATACAAATCGATATCTAGTTTATTTAAAACAAACATCTAATTAAAATTATCAATCAACTTTTCTGATAAGCCACGAGGTAAAATAAAATAATTATTAAATAAATGAAATAGACACGTGAATAAAAAAAAACTCGACTACACAATACACTCAATTTATTTTGAGCTGTGTGTGTGTTACATACGCTAGTGTGTGTGTCAGAGAGCGATGTATTAGAATTATTATTAGAATTGCGTCTAAAGATGGTTCAATTTCCATACAAAAGTATTTTAACTGACTTCCAAAAAGGAGGAGGTTAACTGTATTTTTTTATTTATTTACGCATATACATACATGTACATTGGTGCTTATTTCTAAACCACAATTAAATTACACATATGTACCCCGTTAATTGGGGCGTAGCATATATTATTACGGTTAAACATTTGGCTAAGTAGGTAAGTATTTATACAGTCCTATTATTATTATGTTTTAAATACATGACGTATTACAAGAATCGTATGTATTGATACTTGTACATTTGAGATCAGTTGAATTAGTTTATAATATAAAACTAGAATAGTATTCAGATTACAGTTACAATGGATAATAATTGTATAATACGAAACCATGCGCTACCTATCTATACATTTAACTTACAAAAAGTTGAAATTAATCTAGTCTATTTAAAATTTATCTTCAAAAAAGTCCTTTAAACTATAATAGCAGCACTTATCGATAAGAAACTTCTTGAGTCTGTTCGGAAATGCATTAATTGGTTCTTTCTTTATTGAATCAGGAATATGGTTGTAAATATTAATCGATGTATACTGTGGACTTTATGGTTCCGTACCTCAATAGAAAAAAACGGAACCCTTATAGGATCACTTTGTTGTCCGTCTGTCCATCTGTCCGTCTGTCCTTCCGTCGAGTGTCAAGACCTTTATCTCGGGAACGCGTGAAGGTATCGAGTTGAAATTAAAACTATATACGCAGATCCATAGTCTCTTGCTGCAGAAAGAAAAATAAAATTTTTCAGTTTCCGTAAAAAAAAGATACAGCCGAATACTCGTATGTCGTAAAAAATGCACATTTCGACATTCACGGGAATCAAAAGCTATGGGGTACTTCCCGTCGACCTAGAACAATGAAATTTGGGAAGAAGCATTGTTTTAGAGTAAGAGTAGGATATAGGAAAAAAACCGAAAACTGGACATTTTTAATTTAATTACAAAAAAAATTGTGTCTCTATGCAAGGAATGAGGGCCCAAATTTTAAAGTGAATTAACCGCATCATGTGGGGTATCATATGAAAGAGCTTCAGTAGCATAAGCTAAAAAAGGTTTTTAAATATTTTTACGATGTATATTTTTCGGTTTATGAAGGAAAATCGGTTAAAGTTTTTCCCAAGATTCCAGAATTTATGGACGCCGCGCACGCTCCGAGCGAGCACAAGTCACTTTAATAAAATTACATCTACTAACTACGTAGGTACTTACGTTGCGCAGTGATCGCGCGGCTTGCATGTACGCTCAGCGCGCGTGGTTTGACTGCCCATATTTTTTGTATTTGCTCAGGATAATTAGGTCAAATATTATCCACCTATTTTGTTTGATTATTTGGAACGAGAATCGAGTGCTGAACATCCTGATCAATATTGCTAGTGTTCAAACAGTCACCCCGTATACTAGTTTGTACGGAACCCTCGGTGGGCGAGTCTGACACGCACTTGTCCGGTTTTTTTGTTTAAATATTACTTCACAAATTATGAGTTGATTTTGATGATTATTTTTTATTTAGTAGAGCCTATATAAATTTTATCAAGATCGGTTCGGCACTTTGATTTTTTTTACCAAGATAACTGGGAAAATATGTCATCCAAGTAAACGAATTGTGTATTAAGAAGTCGGTTTTTTCAGTTTTTTTAAGCTTATTACAAATCACATTTGTTGAAGATTTTTTTTTAGAATAAATAGCTTATAAATAAACACATAATTTAGTTTCAGGTAACTTCGTAAATGACCTGTCATACTCAATTAATAAAACAATATCTTATCAAATTCTAATATTTTATTAATAGCATAAAATGCAAATTAAATATTTATCCACCATTTTGATAAAAAAATATATGAATATGATTTGCTATTAATCTCCTGTTTTCTTCAACAAATACGTTTTACCGCTTGTTTATTGCCAATAAAGACCGATATTATAGCCAACAACTTTTTTTTATCAGCCCTGTTTGTACAAACTGTCCCACTGCTGGGAACGGGCCATCTTCTCATTGTGAGAAGGGTTAGGCCATAGTCTGCCACGCTGGCCAAGTGCGGGTTGGCAGACTTCACACATCTTCAAGATCATTGAGAACTCTCAGACATGTAGGTTTCCTCACGATGTTTTCCTTAACCGTTTTGAAGTTGGCGCCAATCAACAATACGCACATAACTTCGAAAAGACAGAGGTGCGTGCCGGAGGATTCGAACCCAGGACCTGCGGATCGCAAGTCAGACGGTCTCCGACTAGGCTGCCGGAAACTTCAATTACTTCATTGTAAAACTATACTCTTTTCCACCATAATTGATAAAAATACTTTTGTATAGAAATCGAACCACCTTAGTACACTTTGCATCTCTCCGCTAAGACCCGGGTTAACGATATTTCCAATAAGATTGTTGCTTGAAATCATGGGAGGGAAATTTCAATGTTTTACGCTATAAATAATTACTGAATAGGTCGGTTTAATCATTGATTGTCAACCGACATTAGCTAGCGCATGCATATGTGATCTCGTTAGAGAGTAACATTTTCATTGCCTGTGTCATGCGGAGTGTGAAGAAGCGTCGATGTTTTTTTATACAATATAGGTTTGCGCTTGACCGCCAACTCACCTGGAGGACAATTCAGTTAGTAAAAACCGATCCGTAACTGAACCTTTTGCGAAGCATTTCCTCTCGGCTGCTAATATTTTTTGGTTTAGTAACGAGCGAAGGTGGTGGTGGTGGTGATCGTACATCTGCTACAAAAAAGTCGTATATCAGGGAAAAATTAAACGAAAAAGTCGTACTTAAACCTTCAATAAAACCGGAAAAATGACGTTTTTTTTTTTAGAGAATTTCCCGAAAAAATGCTGCCGTACCTCTACAAATTCGCCAAAAAGTCGTATGTTTACGATTTAAATCGTACATCACGCAGCTTTGAGGTCGTGTCACATTTCATCAAATGTGTCAATTTTATGACTTAGAAGTGACTGAATAAAAAAAAGATGGCGGCCGATAGGAAACGGTTCACATATGGATGAGCTACGAATATGTTGCGGTCTAAGATGAAGCGCGCTTACCTAGAAGAAACCGATTCACTAGCGATTTAAAGACACCCAGATTACATTATGTTTTCAACATCCCATTTGTATAAATCTGAAACACATCATTCTGTCGAAACTATAGCTGTAGTAGTTAGGTAAAAAGATACACTTGCAATAAAATCAGCTACGCGTGTATTTGTAGCGAGTATCAACAGTTCTAAATCTGTAGCCATCAAATCCGAGAAGATAAATTTACGCAAAAATAACATTTTTTATTTTGCGACGATTGCAGAGAAGCTTTTATATCGTAAGTGATTTATTATAGCTTTTTTATATTGTCTACTAGCCGGTGCCCGCGGGTTTGCTCGCTAAAACAAAAGGTAAGAGGAATTCTTTGGGATATTATTTTAAACGAGTACGAGTTTGGGATATTGTTTTTAAGGATTAGTTTTTAACGAGTTAGTTTGTAACGAGTACGAGCGAGTACGAGTTGAATGAGATAGATCTATACATCAAGGTGCAAGGGAGCAATTAGCAAGGTGGACATGGAAAAGATGTGAGGCAGGAGTGGAGTAGAAGCGAAGTGTGATTGAGACAGGAGATGAATGTGAGCAGGGCTGGAGCGGGTTAGAAAAGGGGACGGCAGTTTATTCTTCATTTAAATACATCTACGTTTGACCACATACTCGACACAAATAGATTGGGACGGCAGTTCGGTTGGAGCGCAGCGGATGTGCTTCCTAGTAGGTAGGTACAGCTAGTTTAGATAATATAATTATGGAATCGAAATCGAATCAAAAAATGTTATTTTGTTGGTGGACATCCAATCATCGTATGTAAAGCGTATGTAACAGTATAGGTAGTGGTATTGCGTCATTTAGCAAGCACACTCGTACGTTGCACAATTTGGACCTGATATGCCGTATGTCTGTTGTAAGTACAACGTGGTGTGCTCGCGAGGTCTATTGATACGGAGCCACTAGTTACGGAGGTACGTCCGATTTTGCCTGACTTCAAATATTATTCTTTTGTATTTCAAAGAGAAGACTTCAGGAGTAGTCCCATAAAAATGACTGATTTTGTTTGAATAATATAAATATTTTCTCCAGCGCGGTTCGAACCACTTGCGGTGCGAAACGCCGAAGTACCTAGGGGTACTTCGGCTTTCCCGTACTTCCCCTTTTCTAATTCAGTAGTTAGGAGTTTACCCACAGTGATCTGAATTATGTGAGTAACTATTATTAATGGTCGAAGAATATTTAGGTTTTTTTGCGATATTGAATTACATAAATTTTGAAAATGTTTCCTTACCTCTATCCTCCATATTTCAAGTCCAGCTTTTCTGCCGGCATTGGTAAAAGCTTGGTGTACTTCCGGCATGTTCTGAAAAAAATATCAAAACAATGCTAATTTCTAAAAAAATATGGTTAAGGTTTTATACAAAACATATAAATCTGTGGTTTTATAGTAAGGTTTCATCTTCCAGCTCCATCACAGATCAAGTTCCATGACAACAAATTATTGTCATGTCATGGATGACAAAAAAAAAATGATTATTAGGAATAAATAATAAATATTGTAGATAACCTGGTTATTATATTTTTTTATTATTTATTCCTAATTATCATCATTATTTATTCCTAATGCGTATTGCACGGGAGTGCGACTTCTTGCCGCTTTATCTATTTTCTGAGAACTGACCACATTGAAACAATCATGTTTTGAATAAATATCTTCTATGACTGATATCAATCTTCTGTCTTCATATACTCTAATTTCAACACAATGTCGCATATGAAAATTTACAATTGCGCGAGTCTGAAGTCAAACGTATTAAATAATAACTATTTATATGCACTAATAAATAAAAAGCTGAAAATGAAAATGAAAATATAGGACTATAGACTATAGAGTAAGTATGTCCTTTCAAACAAAAACAGCATTTTTCAAATCGGTTTATAAAAGACATTTATGCGGTAAATCATACTGTCGATTTGAGAACCTCCTCCTTTTGAAGTTGGTTAAAAATATACTTACTTGTAATGCAAAGTTTCAAATAGTTATGATAAGATTAGGTACAATATGATTTCCAGTACATACAGTATCAGATAATATATATATATATAGTTATATATACACACTATTATAGCAAGCATGTTACATTCAGATCCATATATATTCATGAAATACCAGCGTGACGGGAAAAAATATATAAATTCTAAATAGCTGAACTGGGGGGAAAATAAAAATAAAACCAGCCAAGTGCGTGACGTAGTTACACATCCGAGTTATAAATAATTTTTAGGCTTCCAAAGGGTGCTGGAGGTATTTTTATGGCTACGGTGTCTGTCAGTCTGTCTTAAACGGCTGTATCTTTTGACCTGTAATAGGTAGGAAGTACACTTTAACGGCTGTATCTTTTGAACCATAATAGTAGAAAGTACAATTAAACGGCTGTATCTTTTGAACCGTAATAGTAGAAAGTACAATTAAACGGCTGTATCTTTTAAACCGTAATAGGTAGGAAGTACACTTAAATGTGTATCTTTTGAACGGTATAATAGGTAGGAAGTACACTTTAACGGCTGTATCTTTTGAACCGTAATAGTAGAAAGTACAATTAAACGGTTGTATCTTTTGAACGGTAATGGTAGGAAGTACACTTTAACGGCAGTATCTTTTAAACTATACGCGATAAATCCGTTAAAATTTGTTTTATTTCAATTAATAAAAACTAGTCTAGCTAACTTAGTTATGATAGTTTTCCTTTTAATTTTGTTATAAATGCTACTACCATGCTACTTTTTTTTACATTTCCAACACGAATCATTTCACCTGCAGGCGGTCTAGGACACTTCACATCTGACTTTTAATTATATTTTTTTTATACAAAATAGATCTATTATCTACGTTTGGCTACCACCTCGCCTGATGTTAAACGATAGTGTGGACGAGGATTCGTCTGTTTCGTCTTGTGATTTCGTCTGTCTGTCCGCGGCTTTGCTCAAATACTAGTGATAGAAAGGCCTTGCTGTAATTTGGCATTAGCATGTATACATATTAATCACGCCGAAAAGTAATAGAATAAAATCTTGAAAAAAAAGTGGTATCTCCAGTCGATCAACTTAAAAATGTACCTAAGTAGTAAGAACTGATAATTTCATTTAAACTCTCATAAGCTAACTCGTATGTTCATAGTGTCAAACAAGAGACCCTGTTTTAGGTAAGTTCATGTAAATTATGATGTGCAACTACGGAACCCTACATTGCGTGTGGCACGACACGCACTTGGCCCTTTATTCCTCTCTACGCAGCCGCGCAGGTAAAACCGTGAGCACAGAGTAGACAATTATTACAGGCTTTTATACCATATTTGCTAAATTCTGAGCCAGCTCGCCTCAACTATAAAGTCGTCGTGAAGTAATAAAAATAAATGTTTATAATTGGGTCAGTCCATAATTTACACGCTCTCTATCTCTCTTTTATCTTCATACGATAAAAAGAGACAAAACAATCTAACGACTGCACGGCTATGGCCAGACGTCCTTGACCGTGGGAATTAAAGGAAAAAGTTGTAGTCGTATCGAAACTTGATTTTGCGAGTTTAAAATAAACTAGCCATCCTGACGATCTCGCGACATCTGTAACTTCGCATTTCCTGAACCGATTTGTTTATTACAATTTAACTATTTTTTTTTTTTTTTTTTTAATTTAAACTCTAACCGATAAATCGAATTTCACGATTTATCGCGATGACTTGTGTGATGATGAAGACGGGAGTCTTCGTAGTGAATTTGAGCTCATCTATTTAAATACATTTCACATCGGCTTTTCGCATACTTTCTCGCGAAAACGTACCTCAACATCATATCAAGCGTAAAGTCAAACAAAATCGCTCATAAAATATGCATTTAGATATTTTGTTAATCATAAAATACATGTTAATTGATTAGCCTTGGCTACATTAACTATGTAGATGCAGATACCTATTAATATAATAATTATTATAGTTAAAAAAAACTAAAACAACCGACTTCAAACTGCGTAGTCTTGTTTTTAAAACCAAATTATTGAACCGCTTTTGATGAAATTTTTGTGACCAGTCTGAATGTGAGGTTAATCGGTGACAATAAACTAGCTGCCAAGAAGCTACTTAGTCTCGAGCACCGCCGTAAAGTACTTAGTATGTCTGTCTATTTTCTACAGGATTCATTTCGGAGAATGTGGTCAAAAGCTTCACGACTCCTTGTTTGTCAGAGTTCACGACCTAATTCCACCCTCCCCATTCCTCCACTACAGGACTAGCAGAAAGTCGGCGAATTACCACCCATTTCTTGTTAAAATGCCAAAAAATCCGTACTCAGCGATATCGATCCACATTCTTGTTGCGTACTGCACAAGAATGGAATTCTTTGCCGCCATCTCTGTTTCCTGAGACCTACAAATCTTGTAATTTTCAAGGCTAGAGTGAATAGGTATCTTCTAGATAGACGAGCTCCATCCTCGGCCATACACATCAGGCGAGTTGGTGGTCAATCGTAGATCTATCTTGTATAAAAAAAATGTAATGTATCCTTTCGAACAAAAAAAAGTAGGTACAAAAGCAGTTTATAAATCACGGAGTGCGGTAACAAACATAAAATAAATACAACCGAATTGAGAACGTACTCGTTTATGAAGTCGGTTAACAAACCTACCTATATTATAATTATTATTTTGTTAGGCACTCAACCCATGAATGCTATCGATTGTTTGTCCGTCTGTCCGTCCAAGGTCGTCACACGCCACTTGATGTGAACTATTGAGTCCAATATATACATAGATGCCCACTCTAGATACATATGTACTTATGTATTTACAAGATACACTCATTCACTATCTTGCTTAAGCATTAAGTACCACATTTTTGAAATTATAAATTGTATGAAAGTACCAAAATATACGTGCTTACCACATACTTATCACTTTAAATTCTATTTTTACCCGACCACGGCGAAGCAAAATGGAGGGTTATGTTTTTGACCGATAGGTAAGTATGTATGTATGTTCATCACTTCCTTCATAACTTATAAACTACTTACCATAATTTGACAAATGAGGTGTCGTTAGAAGCGTCTTGCTTGTTTAATTATAGACTACGTGACGTCACATTAAATTGAATATGGCGCCCTCTACGAAGCTAAGAATAAAAATTTTTTTTCGCTCCATCCCATTATCTGTGGCATCATTGAACAGGGATTTTGAAATGAAGGAAGGGTTTGGTACATCATATTTTTATCAGGCGTACCGATTGCGAGACAGTCCTGGATTTGTCAATAGGCCGTATAGGCCGCGGCCTAGGGGCGGCTTGTCCTAGGGGCGGCAGTGTCCTAGGGGCAGCAGATTTCAGAGGTCGCCCGATATAGGTCTAATCCTAGTAGTCGATGAGGTGTACTTTTTGCAGTGCGCTCCCGTACTATAAGTAATTAATATGATTTTGAACTAGGGTATCGATTTTCAAGATCAGTAGGGGCGGCAAAAATTTCATAGCATACTGGCGGCAAAAGTGTAAAACCGGCACTGTTGCGAGATATATCCATTCAAAGTAGCAAATAAGCACATGGGAGGGTTGTTCATTGATCGGTACGTATGTAAGTGTGTAAGTACGTATAATATACGCATTTACGTTCATTTGTCAAAATCTGTAAAATACTTTAAATAAAAAATAAGTTCAAAACTAAAACCCGACTACTGAAAAATCGCTAAACTAAAAAGCAAGAAAATGTAACTAATATTACACGAGAATTTCATACATATTCATATTAGTGTTCAGAGGATAACCGTGGTCGTATGCAGAATGTATTGCTTTTTTTTTTTTTTTTTAGAAGATAGATCTACGATTGACCACCAACTCGCCTGATGTTAAGCGACGGTGTGGCCGAGGATGGAGCTCGTCGATCTAGAAGATATCTATACGGTAAAACGTACGGTACGGTACAAGGTATCTATACGGTCTTGTGACGGTAGGTAGGCCTACGACCACGGTTATCCTCTGAACACCACTATGAATATGTATGAAACATAATAAAATATTTATTACATTTTCTTGTTTCATGAGTTTAGAGCGCGATTTTTCTGTAGTCTGTTTTTGAACTAATTTTTTTAAACAAATATTTTATAGATATGAAAATATAATCTGAATCGAATTTGATTTTGTGTTAAGATACACACAGATTTGTCGTAAATACTTACATTCAGTCAAGTTCTATTTTCAATAAACGATACGCGCAAAGTAGGGTTACGTAGTTACAAAAGCTCGTATGAGAATTTCGTTTCTTTTTAGGGTTTCATACCTCAAAAGGAAAAAACGGAACCCTTATAGAATCACTTTGTTGTCCGTCTGTCTGTCTGTCCGTCTGTCCGTCCGTCCGGGTATCAAGACCTTTATCTCGGGAATGCGTGAAGCTATCGAGTTGAAATTAAAACCATATACGCAGATCCATAGTCTTGCTGCAGAAAGGAAAATAAAATTTTCAGTTTTCGTAAAAAAACGTTACAGCCGAATATGACGTTAAAACGCACATTTCAAGGGAATCACGACACTCACAAGGGAATCAAAACCTATGGGGTACTTCCCGTTGACCTAGAACTATGAAATTTGGCAAAAAGCATTGTGTTATAGTACACATATAGGAAAATCCGAAAACTGGACATTTTTAATTTAATCACAAAAAAATGTGTCTTTATGCAAGGAGTGAAGGTCCAAATTTTAAAGTGAATTAACCGTATCATGTATCATACCTAATTATGAAAGAGCTTCTTTAGCATAAGCTAAAACAGGTTTTTAATTATTTTTACGATGTATACTTTTCCTTTTCGATTTATGAAGGAAAATATAAAAAAATATATGATTTCCCCCTTTTATCTACTAGTTAAGCTAAGGGTTCCGTACAGGAACCCTTAGCGGGCGAGTCTGACTCGCCCGCTAAGGGTTCCGTACAAACTGAAATAAAAAAATAAAATAATAAAAATAAAATTTATTTTTGTTACATTAAAACATTTGAATTAGTTTAGTTGTGCCTCGAGAAATGCTCCTATGCCGGTCTGCTCTAATGACCGGTGACCACACCACACGAGAGTGAACATCTGGCGACAAGCGTCGACCAAAATAATATTAATCACCAAACAGTACCTAACGATGTTTTCAAACAGTGTCGCATGAGATCGCTATTTGATAGCCAATTTCAAGTAAATCTATTTTTAAGCCCCCGACGCAAAAACGACGAGGTGTTATAAGTTTGACGTGTCTGTGTGTCTGTCTGTGGCAACGTAGCTCCCGAACGGATGAACCGATTTTGAATTATTTATTTGTTTGAAAGGTGAATTAGTCGGGAGTGTTCTTAGCTATGTTTCATCAAAATCGGTTCAGCCGTTTCTTTTTGTCGGGGGTTTTGAATTTTCTTTACTTTTTTAACCGAATACCCAGGTAATAAATAAATACCCATTACCTCAGCAAATTCAAATAAAAATAGTGGAATCACATCTGTTTACATACACACTGCTAAATGTAGTGAACCTGCCTGTTCGTCCATCTGTTTGAAGTCAACATAATGACTACATTAACGTGATGGAAAACAAGCCTAGCTATTTTACGTGGCTTTTATAAGCTATTTTTAACCACCAACGAAAAATTAGGGATTTATCAATGAGATTTTATACCTACATATCATGTTACGAGTACATACATCATTGGGATTTATAACTCTTTTTTATTTTTATAGAAGATAGATCTACGATTGGCCACCAACTCGCCTGATGTTAAGCGACGGTGTGGCCGAGGATGGAGCTCGTCGATCTAGAAGATATCTATTCACTTTAGCCTTGAAAATTCCAAGATTGTAGGTCTCAGGAAACAGAGATGGCGGCAACGAATTCCATTCTTGTGCAGTACGCAACAGGAATGTGGATCGATATCGCTGAGTACGGATTTTTGGCATTTCAACGAGAAATGGGTGGTAATTCGCCGACTTTCTGCTAGTCCTGTAGTGAAATGGGGAGGGTGGAATTAGGTCGTAAAGCTCTTGCGCACATTTCCCGAAATGAATCCTGTAGAAAATAGACAGACATGCTACTTTACGGCGGTACTCGAGACTAAGTAGCTTCTTGGCAGCTAGTTTATCGTCACCGATTAACCTCACAGCTCGCCGGTCCACTGATTCTAAAGCTTCCAGCTGATACTTGGCTGATCCATCAAAAAGGTGGCAGCAGTACTCCATACACGATCGGACCTGTGCTTGATACAGATGAAGCAGTTGTCCCGGTGAGAAGTATCGCCTAACCTTATTAATGATGCCAAGCTTTTTACTCACGTGTGTATATGTCTGGACCTAGAATCGTTAAACGGATGAACCGTTTTTAATCTAGTTTTTAATTTGTTTGAAAGAGGTTTTTTTTATTCGACGATAGGCTTGCGCTTGACCGTTAACTCACCTGATTTAACCGATATTAAAACGAGTAACGGGATTTAAACGAGTGTTCTTAGCTTGTTTTATCGAAATCGGTTTAGCCGTTTTTTATGTTGGTGTATTTTATTATGATTGGATTACATTCTTAACATTTTTTATTACAGTTTATCTTAGGTCTTCTTTTTTGTTTCGGTTTTTCAGGATTGCAATTTTGTTTCTGCATAGATTTCAGAGTAGTATTTTCAAAGTCTCTGGTTTCAGGACTATTTTTCGTTCTCAGGTCAAGCCGCCTGTTGTTGCACTAGTCTATTTAAGTACTTTGTTATTACTTTTAAGGTGTGTACAATAAAGAGTGTATCTATCTATCTACTTACCTAGTAACGCGAAAACGAAAATAAGTACAATAAGTATGTAATTACTTATTAATTATTCACATGAGATTTCATTTCATGAATGACCTTTTCGAAAGTGACACCTATTTCGATAGATTTTGTTAGAAAAACAAACAAATTTGCATGATCATCTTTTAACGTATAGGTTTGAACGGCTTGTATATTGTAAATTACTATTATTCCTTTGTCTATACTTTTAATCCAACTGTATAATGGATGAGGCTTGCCAAACCCATAGCGAAAAGGTCAAACATTTCCCCCGGCGACGCCATGACGAATCAAGGTCGGAGGGGGGCGCCGTGATGACGCGTTTCAATTTTACGAGAAAGGGAAGCAGTAACAAATTTGTAAATACCCGACTATATTTATCGGGAAAGATTCACCCAAGAAACGTATATTTATGGTGATAATTTATGTTCATACTCATAATGGAGGCAATTCTGAAGGAAATATTGATCTTATTAAAGTTCTTACAAGTATAAGTTTAGAAATCTCAAAAACCCCCGACGAAAAGAAACGGCTGAACCGATTTCGAGGAAAAACAGCTCTCACACACTCACAACACTCTCGATGAAATATCTCTTTCAGACAAAAAAACTGGATCAAAATCGGTCCATCTATTTGACACAATGCCACAGATACCCAGATACACACACCCCCTCTTTTTTGATCGGAGATTAATTCACTATGCTCAAATAACAAGAATTGTATGAGAATTTCATTCATTTAGTTATTTTAATAATATTAATCAGTTTAGTGATGCATACAGAATCGATACCATTATTGCAAGGGCGTCGCCAAGGGGGGCAAGGGGGACAGGTGCCCCCCCCCCCCCCCCCCCAGAGATTAAAAAAATGTAGCCAACTGCAAAGCAATCAAAGTCCTAAAGCCGTGCAATTGTACCTGTACCTACAATTCATATTTTTCTTATCCTCCATAATATTAACTTGCCCCCCCCTAGGCCATGGGCTGGCGACGCCCTTGCATTATTGTATATATTTGTGTGGATACTTGTCAGAAGTATTTATATTAAAAGAAAAACAAAATACTCGATTACAGAAAAATAGTTTTTGCAGTCTAACTCGATTTCGTTACACTTGATACGCTGTTGAGCGTACGTTATTTATAAGAAAATATGCGTAAAATCGCCGCAAAAGATCATAAATGCACATTTATGAGAATAAACAGCATCACTTGTTATTACGATTTTTTTTGTTAGAAGTTAAGAAAAAACGCATTTTTTTATTTTTGTGTGAAATGTATTATTATTATTACAAAAAATATAACGCACATCAAAATCGGTATCAAACCGTATGGAAAAGAAACATATCCATATACATACATCCACTAGAAAAACAACCCTCCTTATCACGCAGTCGGCTAAAATTGAAAAAAAAAACGACTTCAAAATACGCAATTCGTTTAATTGGACGATTTTTTTTTTATAAACACCAATGTAATAAGCTGATTTTGATAAAATTTATATGGGACTGCCTCAGAAATATTATAAACCTAACAACCAAAAAAGAATCATCAAAATCAATTCATAATTGGCGGAATAATGGCGTATCAAACATAAATATTGGCGGTATGAGTATGAAGACGCAACCAAGTCCTTAATTTTTTATCGATTGATTTTCAATTAGACTAAGTATATTTTTAGGGTTCCGTACCTGAAAAGGAAAAAACCGAACCCATATAGGATCACTTTATTGTCTGTCTGTCTGTCCGTCCGCCCGGGGGTCAAGACCTGTGTATCGCGAACGCGTGAAGGTATCGTGTTGAAATTAAAACCATGTACGCAGATTCATAGTCTCTTGCTGCAGAAAGTCAAATTCAAAATACAAAATATCAAATTTCTCAGTTTTCTTTAAAAAAAAGTTACAACCGAATATTTCGTGAAAAACGCACATTTCGACACTCACAAGGGAATCAAAACTTATGGTACTTACCGTTGACCTTAAATTTGGCAAGAAGCATTGTGTTATAGTACATATAAAAGAAAAATCCGAAAACTGTACATTTTAAATTTAATCACAGAAAAATAGGGTCTTTATGCAAGGAAAGAGGGTCCAAATTTTAAAGTGCTTTAACCATATCTCGTGGGGTATCATGTGATAGAGCTTCATTAGCATAAGCTAAATCAACAGGTTTTAAAATATTTTTACGATGTATATTTCTCGGTTTATGAAGGAAAATATGAAAAAAAAAAAAACTCCCTTTTATCTACTAGTTTGTACGGAACCCTCGGTGGGCGAGTCTTACACTTGTCCGGTTTTATTTTGTATTTTAACCGATATCTTTTACGATGTGAGCTGGTTTCAGATTTTTTTAATACAAAAAAAAAGTTATTTCAGAAATAATATGAAACTTTTGTTCGGGCGCCAACTAATTGAAGTCGGTGATTTAGTATTTTTAACTAGGTATAATTATTGCTCATTAAAATTTACAAACACGATAACCTATTTTCAAGGTTGAAAAGAGTCGAGGTTTAAAACGTAAGAATACAAAAGATTTTCAGTTTTCACTCTAAATTCAATGTCACCATAAAAACGCGCTGCGAAAAAACAAATGCCTAACTGTGATAAAAACAATAGGCGCATAAAACGAAATCTTAAATGTTATAAATCACAATAATTTATCCATGTAAGTATAAAAAAATTAAAAACCTGAAAAAACATTTGCAATTTCAAAAAACTAATGTAAATTCATCAGTTGGATCGGAAATAATCACGAAATGTAAATGTACACTCACCGACGCGTCCAATTCCGTTGGAAACACTGACACAACTGACTTGTGTAAAGTTGTGTAGAATGTTTGTTTGTGTTTGTGTACATACGTACACAATGACAAATCGGAGATTGGCGAGATGTGAAACACGGTACGTGCGAAATAGGCTAGAATTAGAACATACCGTTAGAATCAGATTATGCGGGTGGGTGCACACTGGTGATATAGGTAACATCAAACAAATAATATTATGAAAGCGAACGTATTCGTTATTTGTTTAACCATTATTTGGCTGTAGTTTGGGTTTCTTTTAGAAAAAGTTTACTATTCAATTCACGAATTCCTGAGTGATAAAACGATATAATGCAGCGCTATTAAAAATTTACGTCTAATAAATAACTAAATGTGATATAATTAATAACTTATAGTAAATAATCATGTAATATTTTTTCATATATAAATATATGTATAATGGACTTTTGATTATGCTGATTTAAATTTGACTTTGACGTACATATATGTATTTATATTATTTTTTAATATTGACAATTCTATTCCGAATATTTATTTGTTAATATTATACGTGGTATGTTCCGATATTAATGCCTTAATGAATTTTGTAGCTAACAATGTAAAATTGCATGTTTAAAGATAACTAAAATGTGTTTTGTTCATAATTATACACTGTATTATTAGAAATGATTTCGCATGCTCCCTATGGGCCTGAATATAGTGCTACTGGTGTATTAATATATAAAATCTGTACAAACCTATATTCAAGCAAATAAATGTTTTTGATTTTGATTTAAAAATAATCGTAATAGTCCGAATTGTCCGACATTTTTTAGGGGTAAAAATATTTGACTTGTAGCAGATACCTACATACATGTTTACCGGATTCTGAAAAATTTGCATTTAATAAAAATATCTTATTTATAGGTCACGGACTGTGAATTTAAACGAGATACCTACCATTCCGATCTTATCATAGATGCCTTGTCTAAAAATTTTAGTAGTTTGAACGCAGAGAACCATTTAGCACGCTATTTTTGACAGTAAATCGCGTATAATTCCTTATAATAAGAGAAACGTGTTTTCTACTTCTGAACATTATCCAACGATAATTTTCATATAATTGAAATATTAAGAAAACAAACTATTCATAGTTTCAATCATACATAGTATAATAATAAAAAATAAATAAACCATCGAGATGGGTAGAAAACGGTTTCCACTTTTAATGTACACAAATGCGCAGTTAAACGATTATCTTAAGATCATCATAAATAGTATCTGACAATGTAGGTGCACCCGCATAATGATAAGGGTTCCCCAAACGATCAATTCAAATAATCCGTGTTTTTTCGAGCAACTTTCCAACTTTTCTTGACCTAAAACCCCATTCGGGCTAAAAATAGTACCTACAAGCATTAATAAAAAATAGCCCAATTAGTCCAGCAATTCACAAGGCTCTACCTCTCTCCTACATAGTACAGTCATAGCTTAATATTCATACAGATATGATACTTGTCAATGTAGAATAATAAATTGTAATTGTACAAATAAAATTATTATTTTTTTAAACTAAAAATAACAAACCGTTGCCATTCTCTTACCAATCAACACTATTCTATAATTTCTGACTTTTTACCCGACAGTCCGAGAAGGAGATTGTTTATTGGAGGAATGTTTTTCGGATGTATGTATTATATTTTTATTTGTTACACCCTGAAGTCTCATAGGCTGCAATCTGCAATCGGGAATTTTCGTGAAGTCTGGATTTCGATAGATACTTGTATATATTATACTTAAACAAGAATGGTGCAACGGCAACCAATGAGAGCTCGTAATTTAAAAAATTTGTGTTCACCAGCCCTTTTTGATCACCAGCCTACCGTTATTTTGATGTTATGAGATATATAAAGAAAAGGTCTAGTCATAATATTCATAATCATAATTATAATCATCAGCATCACCGTATTCACCTACATACGGGAAAGCCACAAAGCAAAACTAGTGTATCATAATTTTCAGAAGTGACAGGAAATGAGATAAAGCACATAATTAGTTATCATTTTCACAAAAATATAAATTTATTTTTTATATAACTTTGCTAAATATTGCTAAATTTTAGGCACGGGCACGTATGTACCCGCCTTTGTGTTACCATGTGTTACTCACTCAATATTTGCTTACTACATTGTTTGCAGCTCAATGATGTAATAGTGATAATGAATAGCGATCAGAGTATATAATATGTTACCGGCAATCTGTATAACTCAGGTATTCTATACAATACCTGGAGCGTCTGGGTAATGTATGAAATATTATTGTCCATCGAAATTTGAAAAAAAGCAAGACGTAAAGAGACAAAGATTTACGATTCTACTTAGATTTTTTATCGAAATCGAATATTATTTAGGGGCAGAAAACAGTTTTCTCTTTTTTCAACCGACTTCAAAAAAGGAGGAGATTCTCAATTCAACTGTGTTTTTTTATGTTTGTTACCTCAGAACCGATTTTGATGATTTAATTTTTTTTATTTGAAAGCTGGTGCTTCCCTTGTGGTTCAATTTGGTCCAGTTCTAACAATGGCATCCATGAGAAGTCGGTTGCTTCAGTTTTTTAAACTATAATTATTGTATGGAAAACGCGTAGAAGAAATAGAAGAAGTAAAAGCATGAAGTTAGCCGTAATCCAAGCTGCCTATCGATAGGTACTATGCGATTCATATGATAGCTTACGATAGCAGAGTACTGTGTTCTCCCTCACGCCAGCCCTATATATGATAGCTTACGAAAGCAGAGTACTGTGTTCTCCTCCACGCCAGCCCTGTATATGATAGCTTACGATAGCAGAGTACTGTGTTCTCCCTCACGCCAGCCCTATATATTTGTGTACTGGGAAAACTAGTGACTCCTCTGTTAACTTTAGTATCGTCTCATCGGACGATAAAACAGAATGCGCAGACGCAGATGCTTCACTCTAGTCACAGACTTGGATTTATTTAGTATTAAACATTAATAATAATTGGGAAAGAACATTAAATTTAACAAGTAAGTAAGCTTAGAAAGTTTAAAACCCCGACAAAAAAGGTTAAAACGGTTTTGATGAAATATAGCTAAGAACACTCTCGATCTCGCCTTTCTATCTAAAAATTGCATCAAAATTGGTTCATCCGTTTGAGAGCTATGATACCACAGATGTACACAGATAGGTACCGACACACGTCAAACTTATAACACCCTTCTTTTTGAATCAGGGGTTAAAAAGATAACAATAAATAATTGTGTATAAGTAAGGATCAAACTTTATTCGGCGCTAGGGTTACGCTAGGTTTAAGGTAAGGGTAAGTTTTATATAGTGTTTCATTATAATGGCTAAGGCAAGTAAGTATGTTACATAATATAATTAACTATTTTCAAAAAAAAATAAAAAAATATATTATATGCAATTTTAAACTGACTTCCAAAAAGAAGGAAGTTCTCAATTCTACTGTATGTTTTTATGGTTCCGTACCCAAAGGGTAAAACAGGACCCTATTACTAAGACTCTGCTGTCTGTATGTCACCAGGCTGTATCTCATGAACCGTGATAAGCAGTTGAAATTTTCACAGGTGATGTATTTCTGTTGCCGCTATAACAACAATTACTAGAAAACAGAATAAAATAAATATTTAAGGGGGCTCCCATCCATACAACAAACATGATTTTTTGCCGTTTTATATATAATGGTACGGAACCCTTCTTGCGCGAGTCCGACTCGCACTTGGCCGGTATTTTTATTTTTTAATGTTTGTTCAAGGATGAATTATGGTTCCTTTTTGTTTGTTAGGTAAGGAGGTATACCTCAGAGGTGGTCCCACATACGAGTGTTTTTTTAGGGTTCCATACCTCAAAAGGATAAAACGGAACCCTTATAGGATCACTTTGTTGTCCGTCTCTCCGGGTGTCAAGACCTTTATCTCGGGAATGCGTGAAGGTATCGAGTTGAAATTAAAAACATAATTATATGCAAATCCATAGTATCTTACTGCAGAGAGAAAAATAAAATTTCTCAGTTTTTGTAAAAAAAAAGTTATAGACGAATATATCGTAAAAAACGCACATTTCGACACTCACAAGGGAATCAAAACCTATGGGGTACTTCCCGTTGACCTAGAACCATGAAATTTGGCAAGAAGCATTGTGTTAGAGTACACATAAAAAACCGAAAACTGGACATTTTTAATTTAATCACAAAAAAATAGTGTCTCTATGCAAGGAATGAGGGCCCAAATTTTGAAGTGAATTAACCGTATCATGTGGGGTATCATATGAAAGAACCTCATTAGCATAAGCTAAAACAGGTTTTTAAATATTTTTACGATGTATATTTTTCGGTTTATGAAGGAAAATATAAAAAATATATATGATTTCCCCCTTTTATCTTCTAGTTTGTACGGAACCCTCGGTGGGCGAGTCTGACTCGCACTTGTCCGGTTTTATTTTCAAAATTAGTTCAGTACTTCTTTGGCTTTTATAACTAAATAACTGAAAAAATTACTTCTTTTTTCGTTTTTTTTATTATTATAATTCCACTTGTTTACGCAAAAGGTTTGAAAATCTCCTTTCACCTTAAACAAATCTGGCAACACTTGATGATGAGAACATAACCTATATTATGTACCTATGTATGTATGCACACCCGAAAACGAATATATTCATATACTTACTTACTTATCTCAAAAATATTACAATAAAATACCTATCTGTGCTTCCTTCGTCCATATGATATAGTTTAAGTATGCACTGGAGTTCAGCCAAAATCGGATACCTAATATTTTAAAGTAAACAAGTATATAAATATGTAATAATCAGACAAAGCTTTATATATTTATTACATGTAAATATAACTAAGTAATCTAAACAATGGTTTTAAATTAACATCTTAAAAACTATGGCACGTCACAAAACAAAATTTAGCGTTTCAGGCTAACTGGTCAACGGCCCCCCGCGCAGGTCCCTGACCCAAAAGTTCCCAGCACGCTCGCTGCGTTGCCGCGCTGTATCGCGAGGGAAATCCGCTGGACGAGAAACCATCCCAACCGAGGGTCCCGGCTTTTTTCTTTCAGGCGGTGTCCGAGCTCCAGGATAAATTCCCTCGCCGCAGAACACCACGGCCCCGCCGTTTCAACGGCAAATGGGACGAAGTCATATGTTGGTACCAGGCAGGCGTATTTGAGGCGCTTGCCTCGGTTTACTGAGAAATAATGCTCCTGATAAAAGGGACTAGTTGACATATTAGTATAATAAGTACTTTTAGGATTCTTTTCATGTTTTGGCATTACGCCAATTTATAGAGTTAAGAAATTGTCTAAACATTATGGTGACTTAGTTATGCAAGACAGCAAGATATTAAACTTTATTTATTGTTAACTAGTTACTTATACGCGCGGTTCCTGGGAATCCACAGACGAATCAGAGAACTAGTTCTCCTAATCCCCTAAGCAAAATCACGAGTTCTATCTTGGTTCTATCGTAGTAAAGATTTTGTTTAGATCCAAGAAACCACAGACTTAGAGATACAGCGCGAAACAAACCGTGAAACTATTTTTACCAGACGGCGTAAGAAGGAGGGTTATGTTTTTCGAGCGTATGTATGTTTGTATTTTTCTATATGACAGCCTACAGCCTAAACGGCATGACCGATTTTGATGTTCGAGGTGTCATTAGATTCGTCTTCGCTTCCTGAGTCACGTCTATACGTGACTCAGGAAGCGAAGACGTCTCTTGAGAATACGTCTCTTGCAAAATAAAAAAATGCGTTTTTTTAAAGCTCCAGCGAACTAATCCGTAATAAACAAGGGATTTTATTAGAATTAATCTAAAGAATGCGCATTTATAATCTACAGAAATTTTACGCATACTTTCTCACAAAAGACGTACACCACAGAGTATCAAGCGTAACAAAATCGTAAGTTATACTGCAAAAACTGCTTTTCTGCAGTCGGGTATTTTGTTTTCAATATACATACTTGGTTAGCGGAAATGCCTTCTTTGGTGTTCGAAAACATAAATTACTCTAAGCAATAAATTACTTAAAGTCGTTTTTTCCGGTTAACTATATAATATAAAATGAATACTCACGGAAGTTTTAGTACTGTTAGGTATTTTAAGCAAGTTTTATTTATTGTTTGAACTACGTGTCTTTTAATACCTCGAGAAAAAGTGAGGCAGGGCAGGCGAAAAATCCGGCAAGCGAATGATGGCTATTGGCAAATGAGATATCTACAATTGGACCTTCATACGTCTATCATATGAAATATTCATTCTCGTAAAAGAATGATGATGAATGATCGTTTTGCTGGGGTGCAATTCAGTTATTCAAAACCGATCCGTAACTGAACCTTGTGCGAAGCATTTCCTGTCGGCTGCCATCATTTTTAGGGTTCCGTACCCAAAGGGTAAAAACGGGACCCTATTACTAAGACTTCGCTGTCTGTCTGTCTGTCTGTCTGTCTGTCTGTCTGTCTGTCTGTCTGTCTGTCTGTCTGTCTCCAGGCTGTATCTCATAAACCGTGATAGCTAGAAAGCTGAAATTTTCACAAATGATGTATTTCCGTTGCCGCTATAACAACAAATACTAAAAATTAAAAAAAAAAAAAATATTAAGAGAGGTCCCCATACAATAAACGTGTTTTTTTCGTATTTTTTTGCTCAATATTAAAAACGGTAATAGGTAGACGCTTCAAATTTTCACAGAATACTTACTTGTATATTACCTTTCAAAATAAATAATTAAATAACTATAAAGTAAATATTAAAGGGGGGCTCCCATACAACAAACGTAATTTTTAAGCAATTTTTACTCGATCTTAATTAACAGGTAGAAACTTGAATATTTGTAAGTAAATATTTAGAAATATATTAACTATAAAAATTAATACCTAATCTAATACATAAAAACTCACAAAATGAAAATAATCCGTGCATCTAAACGCGGTGCGAGCGCCGCGCCGCGGTGTGGTGGAGGCGCGAACGCGCGGGTAGCGGGGGAGGTAACATCACGGAGCGAGCCATAGCCGCGCGTATTCGCGCGAGCGTTGTCATGCTGCCCGGATGTGTATCGAAAACCTACCTATAAGTTTGCAATTTACTACTTGGAATTTCGTTGATTTCTCGTTATTTTATAAACAGAACTAAACTTTGTAGTATTATAGATGATAGTACGGAACCCTTCGTGCGCGAGTCCGACTCGCACTTGGCCGATTATTTGATTTAGTAACGAGCGAAGGACGTGTTACGTTTCAACAAATGTGTCAATTGTATAACATAAAATTTACTGAATCAAAAAAACTATGGCGGCCAACGGGAAACGCTCCACATATGGTTCGGCTATGGAGCGGACTTGAATAACTGAATTGGGCCTACCTTCGCGCAACATTTACCTGCTTAGGTAATATGGTCCATAATACCTAAGTAGGTAAATATCGCGCGATATTCTATTTTGTGTTAGGTACATTACATACCTATACAACTTAACGACCCCTGAACCGATTTATTTCATATTCGATCGTAAAGAAGTACATATGATACAAGAAAATATTCTCATCTGAAACAGTTTTGTATGTACAAACTATTCGATATGTATCGTGTATTAGAATACATAGTTCCATTTTCATCAATTTCTTATTTAAATTTTCGAGTGAAACAACGCGTAATATTTCCGTACATTTAATGAATCCGCCGAAGAAAGACGGCGATGCGCTTACAACCCCGTCTGCCGGCTGTCCCGCGGCAATTTTGACGTGGAATAGGCGCACAGGCGATAGTGGCCGTTTTCGACGGGAAAAATTGGCCACAGTGGCGTTAGTGGCTCTTTTCGTCGTACAATATTTTAAAGTGGCTCTTTGCAAAAAAAAATAGTATTTTTTTATTCAAATGAAGGATATTTTCAATTTCTGTGAATGTGAATAGATGCATAATCATTTGATCCTAAAAATGCAATAAAAACAAAAAGACCTAACGGCCACTGTGGCTCTTTTCCACGGATAGGGCGATGTATCGTGTATTATAAATAAACAACTTACATGTAATAAATATTTTGTTACAGTCATATTCATAGTGATGTTGATAATCGTAGTCATGTTCTACTTTTCAGAATGTAGGTATTGTTTTGTTACGGTAGGTGGCATACGAGTCTATCACGGTTGTCCTCAAAACATCACTATGAATATGTACGAAATACAATAAAATATTTATTAATACATATAAGTTGTTAATTTAATATACGATACATACTTATCGAATAGTGTGTACATAACTATTTCAGATGAAAATATTTTCTTGTTTCATACTTTTTAGACCGTGATTTTGCAGTAGTTGGGTTTTAGTTTTTGAACTTATTTTTTTAACCACTTATATGAACAATCTTATGAATATAAGAAATATGTCCATGGTTACCAGGACATCGCACATACTTAGCAGTTTAATTCGGAAAAAACTTTGATAGGTTCATACTTCTAATATTAGTAGTTGTCACTTTACATATTTTTCTAAAAACATTTCAATCGATCAAACATCCTGTAGTTACAAAAACTTTTCTCGGATGAAATTCAACATTTATTAGTTTATTTTATAGTGTAGGTAAGGAAAACATCGGTTTCTTTTATGTGGGTAGATACGTATTTCAGTAAAGACGTCATATATTTTAACTGTTCAAGGCCGAATTAAAAGAAACTATTCAATGTAAAATAAGCTGCTTTTCTAATACTGTACTAATATTAATATAAATTCACACAGGATTTAAAATTTTTACCTCTCACGCACGTCATAAAAAAACGGAATTAAGTAAAGGGCAAAAATAATTTAAAACTACATAGATAATTTGAATAAATAAACGCTACGAATAGAATCACCTCCATTTTGTTAAAGTCGAACAAGTACTTATACTAAAACAAAAACAAAATACCAGCACTCTAGACTTGGAGTTTTGGCGGGAACATCTTAGTAACATGTTGTTGCTTTGTTTTATTTTCCTAAACTTGTGTTATTTCGAACATTAATGCAATAAAAATGGTGGTGTTTTATTCATTAAGTGTTCGATCAAGTGCGTGAGTGTGGGCAAGTGAAATAAAGCAGTGAAACGTGTGAATTTACGTTGTCGGCAAAACTCCATAGAGCTTCTAGTAAAGTCGCCATCACTTTACTGAAGCAGGACTTAAATTTGAAAATGACTGTTTACGTGACTTAGACTGTGACTACAGCACTATATAACTTGTATTATTCAAGAAACTTGAAAATATTTCAATACTTGACACTGGCAAATCGCTAGTCGCGGGGTCCAATACAAAAAAAGAAGAAGAAGAACTCATTCTCTATTATTGAATGGCTGTATGGGCTTGACACCCTTTGCCTTTCCCGAAAGGGAAAAATTAACCAAAAAAAAAAATCTCTATTATTGAGGAGTTTTGGCGGGAACATCTTAGTAACGTGTTGTTGCTTTATTTTTTTAACTTGTGTTATTTTGAACATTAATGCTATAAAAATGGTGGTGTTTTATTCATTAAGTGTTCGATCAAGTGCGTGAGTGTGGGCATGGGCGTATATAAGGGGGGGGGGGGGGGGGGGGGGGGTGTCCAGGGGGTCCGGACCCCCATGGCATATTTTTACCCCATTACCCGAGTGTATGTATTGCGGGTATGTATGTATGTTTCTATATGACAGCCTGAACGGCTTGACGGATTTTGATGTGCGAGGTTGATGTGTCATTACAGTCGTCTTCGTTTCCAAAGTATCATAAGTAGGCTATATTTTTTGTAATCATAATACATCTCTTTCAAAAATAAAAATAAAACGTTTTTTCGTAATCACTAACGCACTATTTCGTAATAAACAAGTGTTTATTTAGAATTATTCTAAAGAATGCGCGTTTATAATCTTTTACAGCAATTTAACGCATACTTTCTCACAGAAAACGTACACTCAACAGAGTATTAAAAGTATCGAAATCGTAAGTTAGACTGCAAAAAACTGCTTTTCTGCTGTCGGCATTTTGTTTTTTTTTAATATACATACTTTTTAAGAAACCCTAACTACATCTCTGTCATATCTATACAAATTGAGAGAGATGGAGATATAGTTTCCAGGCCGATTCCGAATCCGACAAGTTGTGAACAAGGCCGTAAGCAGGGGTGGCTTAGGGGTTCAACCTACCCTCCCCCAAAATATCCTGGCAATTATGAAAAATCCTTGCTCTTTTTTTAAGGTTTACTTAATCTGCTTCAATATTTTTCGCGCGCCAAAGCGAAGCGATTGCTCGCGCATACCCATATTTTTGAAGATATAAAACGATTGAATGAACTTTTAGAAAGATCTTCGTTCGTAAAACTAGAAAATAACATCGCTTAATATCAGGCGAGTTGGAGATCAGTCGTCGATCTATCTTACGTAAAAAAAAAAAACACAAATATTCCATGAAAAATTCAATTCGAATAAGCCAATTTTACATTTTAAAAAAAAAGACGTGTGGCACTCGGAGACTGCCGCGGTAAAGCTATTGCATAATAGCTTTACGCGCGGTGTGTTAGGTTATTTTCGTTACGGATTTTCTGGATTCGGTCTCCACGCTCAAGGCCCGCGATAGAAGCTATGCAATAGCTTAAAAATATTTTTGCGTTAATAATTTCGAAAAGATCGAACAAGACTCTTAAAGTGCCGTGCTTAAATTTGAAATCAATGCATTCAAATGGTTATATTTATATTTTTTGATAGCGTAAGTCAGTCTTACTCATCCAGTCGGATATTTTTAAACACTTTTGTACTTGTTTGGTTCGTCTGGGCCACTTTCTAACACGATCAATGAATTCAATTATTTCCAAGATTTAATTTTAAAAACTTCGCTTCGCTCGCGCATTATTAGGTATTATTTTGTCATGGAAATACTGAAATAAGAAATAAATCATATTACAATAAAAACACTACTAAAATGTTCACGCTCGCTTCGCTTGCGTATGCTTATTATCTATGTTTTTGTTTACTTGAGTCATGCAAATGCTGAGCGCTCGTTAAAACGGGTGAAGTCATAGGGTACCTCTAGTTTAATATGAATTATATTGTTCCGACGTTACTTTTACACTTTATTTACAGTTATACGTTTGTCCGTAATTTAATTTTCGTGTGTTTAAATGTTTATAACTTATATACCTAATTATAAAAGATTAATGTTATATAAACATTGACGTTTAGAAACTAGTACTCGTCTGCGTATAGTTTACGCAAATAAAGAGGCAAATAGTAGTATATTTATATAAATTTTTGTACCCGCGGACAATGAGAAAGCTATAGCTACGCCCATGAGTGTGGACAAGTGAAATAAAGCAGTAAAACGCGTCCAAAACCGAAGCCATACTTTTCACTAAGAAAAGATCTAAGAACTTTAAAAATCGATAGATACACTATACCATGGAGCCGCTCAGTGAAATACCTGGGTATCACTCTAGATAAGAAACTCAATTGGTCCGAAAATACGTCGAAACTTCATATTAAAGGCATTAAATCTCTAAATGCTTTAAGTTCCATACTTTATAAACGTTCTTGCCTCAGTAGTAATACAAAATTACGCACGTACTGCAACTTGGTCAGACCTTGTATCACGCATGCTTCACTTATCTGGAGTAGCACCAGCAAAAGTAACTTAGATAAACTTCAAGTGATACAAAATAAAGCCCTGAAGTATGCATTCAACACCCCCTTTCTCACAAATTTGCATAAATTATACTTGAATATTGATCAACCCAAAATAGACGTTTTCATCTACAAGTTGTCAGAATTTTTTTATCTACCTAATATTCCTCGTAATAAAAACAAATTAATTAAAAACATTTGTAAAAGTCGTAAAAATAAACTGCCATTCATCTATACTTATAATCGATGTAGGTTACCTCACCACTTATTTCTAGAGTGCTATGAATGAATGAATAAGACGAGTCATGCTTGCTCGTGTGTAAGGTGCGCCGGCGGCGGTGCGCGGGCCATTCTCGCCTGTATTACCAGCTGATATGACGGGCGGAATTGGCCCGCGCGACGGCGCGGCTGCCCGCACACGCCTGTATGTGTGTGTAGACCACGACGAGTTCTGCTAGCTGTTTGTTTACGTAAAGGTGCTCCCTCACCGGGCGCATTCACGTGTAATGTAACGTTACATTACATCGGTGAGGGAGGAAAACTGCGCATTACAGCGCGCACCTTAAAACGTTACATTACATCGGTGAGGGAGGAAAAACGCGCATTACAGCGCGCACCTTGCAACGTTACATTTCATCGGTGAGGGAGGAAAACTGCGCATTACAATGCGCACCTTGTAATGATACAATGAAATTGCAACACTATTAGTGTTTTATTACTAACTAATACTAATTGCAAAAATGTGAAAGAAAAACATGAAAAAAAACTTTTTTTTCTAAATTTTGTTTTTTTCAGAAACACAAAATTTATAATTATTGTTATATTTTTAAGTCTTACATTGACATAACGGTATAACGGTACCCTTATAGGATCACTTTGTTGTCTGTCTGTCTGTCTGTCCGTCTGTCCGGGTGTCAAGACCTGTATCTCGAGAATGCGTTAAGGTATCGAGTTGAAATTAAAACCATTTACGCAGATCCATAGTCTCTTGCTGCAGAAAAAAAAATCAAATTTCTCAGTTTTCGTAAAAAAAAGTTACAGCCGAAAATGTCATAAAAAAACTCACATTTTGACACTCACAAGGGAATCAAAACCTATGGGGTATGGGGTACTTCCCGTTGACCAACGACCGCTTCGTCTGACATTATGGAATCAACTAAATCACACGAGAATACTCGGCTCGCAAGGTCAAATCTATCATGTTACATTACACGCGTATGCTCATCAGTCAGGGAGGTATTATTGTAATGTAATGCGCAAAAAAATGTTACATTTCAGGTGAATGCGCGTCGGTCAGGGAGGTATATTGTAACGTAATGCGCAAAAAAATGTTACATTACACGTGCATGCGCCCGGTGAGGGAACATCTTAAAGTGTGTTTTGTTGTGAGCTGGCCGCTTCTTTTATAGTTTTATTACCCGCAAATGGCTTTTAAAATTGTTCTAAAAAATCATGCTATAAATTCGTAATGCTCGTCCTAAAGCTTACGAAACCCTTTAACAGTAATAACAACTAATTAACTTTTAATGTAATTAACTATTGTAGCGCGGGATTTAGGGCACAACTACCTTGGCGTGGATTCACGTAAGCGAGAACAACGCGACCCGTGCTTTGTGTGATTGGAGGCTGCTCGCTAGCGGTTGATTCTCCAATCAGATAGCGCCGCCGTACGGATTCTACCAATCAGGGGCTGAGCTCGGCGGCAAATTTTAGTGTCATAATAATATTACAATAAGAACATTCTATCAATAATTATGCGATTAGTGTCTATTTATTTGAATAGAAAAATTTATGAAATACTTTTCATCCATTAACCAGCTCGGTGAAGGTCGTCCTTAGCGGGATCTTAGACCATATGTCTAAATTCTGGTTGTCGAACGGATTGCCTATAATTAGAGGTACCTACTTTATTTCAAATACAATCTCCCAGTGAAACGCCAAACAGAATCAAATTATTTATTGCATAGCTTGTTCTGAAATATTATTCAAACTTATTTGTTTAATATGCATGTCGGTTTTGAATAATATGCTATTTCTTAACGTAAAAGATATTTTTTGTGTAGATTTTTCAATTATTCTAATACCAGCTTCCATACATTATTTGACATCTGCTTTACTCATATGCATAGCCATAGTAAAGGAGAATACTTATGATCTATAATTTTATAACTTACAGGTGGAAGGAAGCATAGTGCAAGTCATCCTACGAACCAGAACTCATGGATACAGACAGTGGAAACTCTGCACCAATGAATGATTCCTTGTTGGTAGACTCTAAATCTGAAATGGCAAGTCCCATGCGTACAGTGCCTAAAACTATAAAGAAATTACTAGAATGCCCTATATGTGATTATAAAGCTGCTTATTTAAGTCATTTGAAACCACATATAAGAACACATACTGGAGAAAAACCATATAAATGTGATGAGTGTGATTATCAATCAGTGCGTGCCAATACTTTCAAACGGCACAAGTTAAAACACAGTACAGATAAACCTTATAAATGTGATATATGTGATTATAGTTCAGCACATGCTTGGACTTTAAAACAACATACATTTTCACATACAGGAGAAAGACCATATAAATGTGATATGTGTGATTATAAATCAACACAACCGGGTACTTTAAAACAACACCAAAAGATTCATACTGGAGAAAAACCACATAAATGTAATATGTGTGATTATAAATCAGCAGTGCCAAGTCATTTAACACGACATAAGCTAACACACACTGGACAAAAACCTTACAAATGTGATATGTGTGACTATAAAACATCACAGTCAACTCGTTTAAAACAACACATTTGGACTCATACTGGAGAAAAACCATACAAATGTGACTCATGTGATTATAAAACTGCACAGGCAAGTAATTTGAAACGACATAAACGGCTTACACTATGTGGAGAACATATGGAAGTGATATATGTGATTATAGATAAAAACAAGAAAATTAATTGAAATAACTTATACACATATTAGATAAGAACAAGTTGAATGCGGATTATCCAATTTATAAAGTGGTCATAATTTTTTCTGTAAATTACAAGAAAAAACTTAATAGATTGATAGTCATGCACTTATCAGAAATAACATAAGGACATGAGATACTGGCAACAATTAAAAAATAATATGAAAGTGAGAAGTTCATTTATGAGAGATAAGACAGACAGCCATCTCTACAGTACAGATGTAACTTGTAGTACTACTAGTCTTCAAGCTAAGTCGCAGACAGATGGACAGACATAGCAAAACTCATAGTTGACTGTGGAACCCTAAAAATGACAACAACCGAAATTTATAGCTTATATTTGAAATTAAAAGTAAGTGCACAGAAGCACAAATGAAGAATCAACCTGCAAAAAATATCTTAAATGAAGTGTTGAGATGAGCAAGGTATATTTGACGAGGAGAGGCCTTTTATTATTTCACCTAGTACTGCATCTTATGAAATGCTTAGTATTATTTATTTTTAACTTTTGACCCAAAACCCCCCTCTTTTTGGGTTTGGGGTTAAAATTGTTCTAAGTGTGATGAGTGTATCTATGTAGTGCGTCTGTCTGCGGTTTCATATCTCATAGGAACCAATTTTAATCCATTTTTGAAGGATTTTTTTTAGTGTTCCTAGTTATGTTACATTAAAATCGGTTCAGCCGCTTTTTTGTCAGAGGTTTTAAAGTTTTCTAAATATACTTATGTTGTATCTATTGGGACTGACTGGATGAGTTATGCCTTAAAAACGTTGACATGTGTGTAATTACGTTTTTTAGAGCCCCTTATGTATATGTGGTAATATTTATGGAAATTACAACAGAATGAAATATTGCACCACTCTGTCTGTTTAAATGCACTGGATTGGAGCTATGTACTTCTTTCACCACTAGAGATACTACTTGCTACCTTGCTGCTGGGGCCTTCTGTCCCACCGCTCACATGCCTAGATGCGGTACAGTGATTTTGGCCACCAATTTATACTATTACTAACAGGATAGCTACTACTAGAAACTGAAGTACTGTACTATCTCTTAATTTCAATAAGTTACTAAGTTATATTAGTTACTATGTATTTAATTTATGTAGAATAAAAGTTTTATGCATCAGTTTGTTTATTACTATCCACCACAGTCGTCCCATAAGAAATTTGACAATACGCTGTTGAGTGTACGTCATTGTGAGAAAGTATGCGTAAAATCGCCGTAAGATTATAAATGCGCATTCTTTAAAATAAATCTAGTAAAATTACTTGTTTATTCCGAAATAGTTCGCTGGCGGTTACAAAACAAACGCATTTTTTATTTTTGCTCGAGATGTATTATTATTATAACAATAAAATATAGCCTATGACACTCGGGAAGCGAAAACGAATCTAATTACACCTAGCACATCAAAATCGGTCAAGCCGTTTAGGCTGTAGGCTGTCATATAGAAACATATATACATACACTCCAAAAACATAACCCTCCTTCTTACGCACTCGGGTAAAAAGGTACCGTTGGCCTGGCTTAAGATGTTTTTGAATAATAATAATAATATACGAGAAAAATTGTTTTATTTGCAATATTACAGTCTACGTGGGTAACTTTGACTCTGCGTTAAACATTGACCATAGCCTTTTTAGAAGGTTGTCAATTTTTTTCCCAACAGATTAGTAGTCAAATTGACTTGATTAATTAATTTACAGTCGTTTTGACTACTAATCTCTTGAAAAAATAATCGAGAACCTTCTTAAAAGGCCACGGTCAATGTTTGACGCGGAGTCAAAGTTACCCAAGTTGACAGTACTGTTATTATATTTATACATACATTTACATATTTTTCTCCATAGGCGAAAGCAGTAGACAATATCGATCTTGCCGAAAAACGTTTATTTCAATCAACATCTAAAAATCTCTGTCAACAAATCGGCAGCAGTAATTTCATACCAACGAGATTTTCATAGAATATTTTAAGCATAAATAGAGACGTTTTCAGTAGGAACAATGTTACTTTATCATTTTCCACTTGTTACGAGACTCATACATGAGACTGATACATGTCTTTATTTCTTCCACTTTCAACTACTTTTTATTACGTAAATGTACATGTTATTATGGAAACTAACGTGGTTATATATATATTCTTAAATATCTTACAGGTTACTCAGTCAGGAAATGTACATGTTATATAAACATTGACTTGTAACTGGAATTATAAATAAAATATTTGTTACAAATTAAATTTTTCTCACAGTAATAGTAATCACGCATATTATTATTGTTTGCTTCGCCTGGAGTAGATGTATGTCTTCATGTGTACTCCTGCGCAGTGTTGCTTCATCGAGTTGGACTGGGAGAAACTTTTCCCGCATTGAGGACAAGAGTACGGTTTCACGCCTGTGTGTACCTACAACGTGGAAATAACTAATAATTATAAAAAAAAATAACATTTACAATTATATTTTCTTCACGAGTTAAAAGCATTATTGTCTCGGCAACTTTCACCAGTAAGTTACGCGTTTTTCATACAACAGGAGAAAACGTTTTATACCCCTAAATTATCGATTTCGATCATTTTTTATATATACATATACATCTAAATGGTTGAAACCATTAAAGGCAATCAATGCGTCTACGGAGTTTAATTTCTCAAAATATACACATAATTTTATTTTTTCTTCAGACTTCCGAGTGATAATAAAATTTGAAAAAAGCAAACAGTATTTATAACATACTTAGTCATTTATATTTCCAATCAAATAATAAAAAAAATAATCAAATACAGTCAATACAAGTTGTTCGATTTGTCTAAGCGCTACCTAGTGAACAACGTAGGTAAGGATTATTGTTTGAAACCCTTAACATAAATTAATATTTTGTTCAGGGGCTCATTGTTTGAAATAGATTTTTTAAGCTGCCTATACTATGACATTTGTAAAAACGACTGCAATCTCATAGGATGTATAATATAAGTTTGTAATTACCCTGTCGTGCCTGTTGAGGGCAGCTTTGTGTTTGAACGCCTTAGGACACCGCGTGCACTGGAAAGGACGCTCGCCTGTGTGTGTACGCACATGGATCTACGCACACAAACAAAATAATAATTAAAATTAACAACTTTTAACGGATATTTCTATTCAATGAATAACAACCGCGAAAACCTAAGAAATCATTACAAAATAATAAGTATTATAATATTTAGGGGGACAACGGACTTAATTTATCTACTTTTTTTGGATCTTTGACCCGTGAATTATCGATGGATAGCTTTCAAGGTAGACTGATGGCAATTTAGCGTGATGATTAGTTGACATTATGACAAGTATCTATGTTAAAAGAAAAACAAAATAACTAACTGCATAAAACACATTTTTGCAATATAAATGTATGATTTCTTTACGAGTATACTCGGCTGAGTGTACATTTTTGCAAGAAAATATTCGCAAAGTAAATGTTTATTTAAATAATTCTTCTTTATTTTAATTAATTCTTTAGATTAATTTATTCTTGTAAAATCAATTTTATTAGCCTCAAAAAAGTTCGTTGGAAGTTACAAAAAAGTGTTTGTTTTTTTACGAAACTTGTATTATTATTAAAAAAAAAACAAACAAACCTCTCTCACTCGAACGAAAACGAATCTATATAACGACACCTAACACATCAAAATCGGTCAAGCCATTTAGGCTGTAGGAGGTAATATATTATGTAGAAACATAGCATACATACACACATACCCACATATATACCTACAAGCATATATAAACTCAAAACATAACTCTCTTTGCAATTGTTGTAATGGCGTCATTTCCGAATGACAGCTGTCAAACTAGGTAGTGCGTACCTGTAGCCGCTGCGCGACGCTGAATCGCTTGTGACAGTGTACGCATGCATGCGGCTTCTCTCCCGAGTGTACTCGCTGATGATTCACCAGAGAACTGGTGCTCTACAAACAATATTGTTTATTTTATTAAAGTAGATTCAGTTACAGATAAAATAATATAATAAACAGCTATATAATATACAGTATGTAAACTCAACCAGCAAAACATGTGAACCTTAAAATCCAATTACAACTGTACACAGCTTAATTAAAGGTAACTTTAATACAAGTGTTAAATGAGTATCTATAGAAATGTGTATCAGCAATAAAATATTAAAGTACAATTTATACAACTAGTTTGTTCACATATAGTGTACTATAATGACGATATAATGTAGCCTATGATGTCCTTTTTCATACCGCTAAATATTATCTGATTGCGATAATTCTTTTTTCACCACACTAACTCAGAAAATGGTGAATGATTCCCTCTTAAGGGCGCGCAAAGTAGCATTTCTCTCTTCAAGGCCAAGAAGTTCTATACAAGAAAAGTACATTTTGCGCCCTAGGGAGTAAAAGTAACTTTTATATGCTTAATATGGTTTATGAAAAATTTGTACTCTCTGCCGAGAGATATGGCTCATGAAAATGCGACATGACCATGAAAGCCAAATGAAAATACTGTACTTCTGAATAACATTCCTACTCCGAGAAAGGAAGTTGACAAAAAAAGTTACCTCATAAGACCTTATAAGTTAACCTCGTTGGGCAGGTTAGAAATGGTACGAAGCACGGGCTACCGCCACTCAGCATTGTTAAAATATACTATACTTATTTACATATAAAAGTAAATTAGTTTTTTTACTTTCTATAACTCATACACTTACCATACACTTGTATCCGCACACCTCACACACACAATGACGAGGCGAACGTGCGTGTGTGCGTGCGTGCGCTCGTTGCACGTGCGCCGCAAGCGAGCGTTCGTTCGCAAACGTTCGCGAGCACTGAAACCAAGGTTCGACTATAGTAGGTATTATATTAAATGATATTCTCGACTTTTTGTTACTTTTATTTTAGCAGACTTAGGTATCCAAGAAGGAGCGTAATGTTTTTCGGATGTAATGTTGTAACATTACATTACAACCAGTGCGGCTAATAAGTTTGCGAAGTGAAGAACTTAGCGATGATATACAATCTCCTTATTGATAACACAAATTCAGGAGCTTAATGTAATTGAAATGTAAGCCCTTTATTAAAAAAAAAATCCATAGAATTTTTTATTGTAAACAATCATCAAAAAAATGTGTGCTGAAACTGAAAATTATTGAAATTATTATTATTTTATATTTTTCACCGAGAAGTAAAGACTCTGAGAGCTGTGAAGATGGTCCTCGCCAGGAACGCCCAGTAACCGTCATGACTGAATAAAATATTCAAATGGTGGAAAAATTAGTACCGGCCGACCAAAGAATAAAGTTGTGACAAATAGCAGAAGAATCACAGATTAGCAAAAACATAATCTGGAAATTTTTACATGAGCATTTGTTAAGAAAACAAAAATAGTGCACGTTGGCGCAACTACAGCGAATACTCACGCTGTCTGACAAACAGCGCAAGAGTTGCAAGTATTTTTTTAGAGTTAGTCGGGGCGATTAGGATAAAATTTGTAATCGGAACGTAACTATGGTCTAAACTGTGTCTTTAAATCGCGAGTGAATTGGTTTCTTCTAGGTAAGCGCGCTCCATCGTAGACCGCAACGTCGCTTAACATCAGGCGAGTTGGCGGTCAAGCGCAAACCTATTTCTACATTTAAAAAAAACTGGGATTCACTAGTATGATTAGAGTCCAAGCAAGAACCCTTGGTAAGGGCCGCCCACGAAATTCCGAGTGGAAAAATCGGCGTCATGGCGTCTATTTTCTGGAATTGCGAGAGTATTTTACTAATAGATTGCCTTCGTAAGAAAACTACAATAAATCTATATAGGTATATAAAAGCGAAATATCACTCACTGATTAATCACGAAATCTCAAAATCTACATAAGCTAATAAACTGAAATTTGGCATGCATGTTCTTTATGGGGTAAAAATGACAGCTAAGAACGGATTTTACAAAAGGGCCGAATTAAAGGGTCGAAATGGGGGTAAGCGTTTGTATGAAGGTTCCTGGGTTTTGATGTTAGAGGCATGTAATTCGGTATTTGGGTTACCCATAATAAATGAATACTGCTATTATATTTTAGTAACAGGGATGAATTAAGGAGGGCAAAAAGGGGTTGAAAGTTTGTATGAAACATCCTTGATTTTATTGTTAAGACCTTGAAATTAAGTATTTGGATTAAAAAATAAACATAAATTACAACTGTAACAATTTTTTTGCAACAGGGATGAATTAAGGATGTTTGCAGGCGATTGAAATTTTCCACGAATAATATAAATCAACAAATATTCTATAATATTTTACGGCAAAGATGAATTAAGGTGGTTAAATTAGGGTCAAAGTATTCTAAGAAATACGCACGATTTTCACGTTAGTGGGACGGAACGAAAACGAGTTCTGAGCGAGATTTAAGTGCAGTAACTGATAATAGGTGCGACCTGGGAGCGGAATGTGTCGAATAAGTGCGCTGGCGTGAATAGAATGAAAGTAGGGCTGGAGCGAAAAGAAAATGCGACGAGGGATCGAGGTGGGGACAGGGCGGGAGTGAAGCAGGAGCGGAACGAAAGTAAGATGGGAGCGAGATGAGAGTGCGTCGGAAACGATGTAGGAGTGAGACAGAAGCTAGATTTGAACTGTGTGAGTGCGAGACGGTAGTGAATTGGGAATGAGGTGAAAAGTATCCAGAGCAGAATGGGACTTAGGTTGGGAACAAACATGCAACGGGAGCAAGGTGGGAGGTAAAAGGGCATATAAAGCAGAAATGCAGTGAATTTAGGATGGGAGGGGAGTGGAGTGAAAACAAGGTGGCAGCGCAATAGAAGTACGGCAGGTGTGGGGTAGGAATAGGACAAATGCGACGTGGAGCAGTATGAGTATGGGGCAGCAACGGAATGGAGCGGGGATGGATTGAGATAGGAGTACGGCAAAGGATCAAGGTGGGTGTGGGACGTTAGTGGTGGGAGAGAGGTGGATCAGAATGGGAGTTGGATGGGATCGATACGAAAGTGCGGTGAGAGCGAAGTTGGAGTGGGAGAGGAGCTAAGTGCAAATGCTATAAATTAATGATAAATGATAAATTCGTTTATTGAGATAAAAACGGAAAAAGACCAATTACAATTATCTCACAATATTCAAAAATTATTCTTAAACAATCTCTTAAACAAATGTCTGAGGATTACAAAATATTCATTATATAAATACAATATCATTTAAAATGTCAATACAAAAATGTCAAATGGGCAATACGCCTAGCATGTCATTACAAAAAAATAATTATGTCATACAAAGTAAAATATACCGTTCGGGTAAGTACTCAGAGTACCAAGTCAATAAACTCAAAGGTTATCGTCAAAGTCCAATGAATCATCAGGCTTTTTACACCTGTCCCATTGATCCAATTGATTTTCACAATAAGTCAAGGAGGTACTTAAAATAGTCTTCCAGTTATCACAAAAGATGTCACAATCAGGGTTGGCAGCAAGGAGTGCGTTTAAGTGGCGACGGGCACGATTCAGGGGCGACATAGAACGTGCTACTGTGCGACCGCGATCTACGTGGAACAGGTCATGCGGGCGACCACGTCTGTTTGCTGGAACCCCGGGCTCGTCCGGTACGAGTGTGAGTTATGAGTGTGAGGCTATGAGTGCGAGGAGGAAAAGAAGTGTAAGTGAGGTAGTAGAGTTGGAGCGAGGTGGGAATAGGACAGAAGCGGGACAAGACTGGAGTGGGAGTGGGTGACAGCAAAACGCGTGTGCGAAGTGAGCAAGATGGATGTAGTATAGATGTGAGGTAGGAGCGGAGTAAGTGCAGGGTGGGAGTGGAGTAGAAGCGAGGTGGGTTCGGGACAGGAGCTGAACGGGAGCAGGCTAGGAGCGGGGTGAAAAAGGGACAGAAGTTTAGATTTCATTTAAATAGATAGATAGATAGATAAACTCTTTATTGTACACACCTTAGAAACTTACAATCAAGATAAGATATTTAAAATCTAGCGTAACAACTGGCGGCCTTATCGCTAATAGCGATCTCTTCCAGGCAACCTTAGAATGGAGAGGAGTGAAACGAAAGTAATATGACGGGGCGTGCAGTAACAGAGAGGGGATAAAATTATCTAAATATGTTAATCTGAATAATATGTATGTATACATATATATAATTAATTCCCTATATATACATATGGAGTATATATTCTATTCTTCTACACTCTAATACTTACGATACAAATACTATAAATATACTAATAAATACCATGAATATAAAATAAATAAATAAATACTAATACTGATATACTAGAGAAAGTGATAGAATAACATATAATCACATATAACTAAGAAAGGAAACAGACGAAAAAAAAAAGACAATTTTGGGTAAACATGGCCAGCAGCGTTATTGAGACAATTCAGAGAGATAATGCTTCTTAACTTGTTCCTTGAAAACAGCGAGAGATTGAGCTTTTCAAATAGGAACAGGCAGTGCATTCCACAACTGAACAGCTAGAAATGCAAAGGACTTCTCATAAAAAGTAACGCAGCGTGTGGAAGGAAAAAAATAAATAAATAGATCTATGTTTGACCACAAAGTCTGGAGCATCGTCGCAAAGTTGCCAGTTTATCGGTTTTTTATCGCATACATTACATGAGTGTGCGTCTGCTTTGCATGATCTCATTCCCCCATGCCCATTTTTCTATCAGACAGTAAGAAGCACGAAAAAGCGACATCTTTACATGGTTGATATTCCGAAAACACGTACGAAACGCTTTGGCTCCACTTTCATTGTGCGTACCGCCAAAATGTGGAATGCCCTTCCTGAATGGGTCTTTCCGAATAGATATAATCTAAGTGTCTTCAAATCGCGAGTGAATAGGTTTCTTCTAGGCAAGCGCGCTCTATCAAGTACGTAAAGACAAAACTAACGATACCATACACAACAAACTCAGACAATATTTTAGGCTAAATGAGGGAATCTAGAAAAATAAAGACACCCTAAAAACATCACGCTTTTCAACATTCATTATAACGTTAATATACCTGTGAACACGTGCGGAGCGCATCAGTCTTGAGGTGCATATCTTTATGTTCCTTTAAGAGCTGGTCACTCGCAAAATGGTCACCGCACTGGACGCAAACACTGAAATGAAGTTATCAAAGAATACCTATATCAAATGTTACTAATATCACAGAATAAATTAATAATAATTAAATATAGAACAGACACTCCCGCCTCCCACTTATTTCGGATTCTTTACCCGCTCGCCTCGCTCGCCCTTTTGTTTGCCAGACTTTGGCGGAACGGCGCAACGGGTTTAAAGCGCTCGAATTCCAATTTGTGTGTGTTATATACGTCAACTGCGTATGTGTCACTGTTTTGCGCGCCGTTGTATGAAGTGTCCGATGTATGCTAATATTATACACTTGAAAATTTATAAGTCTATAATACTATATAATTAGATGTTTGTTAATCTATGGCGCAAAAGCGAATAATCGGATTTTGACAAAACTTTACAGTCATAGTTTATTCAATACTTTTTTTTTTACATTCGATAGATCTACTGACCACCAACTAGCCTGATGTTAAGCGACGGTGTGCCTGATAGAAATATCTATTCATTCTATATACGAGAAAAAGATTTTCTCAAAATATAAAAAAAAATCGCATGTAGGTGAGCTCATATAGAACTGACGTCATAATCTTCCCAGAAGGACAAAGGGAAAATATCAAAAAATCATAAGATGTCGGAATAAGTATTAATCATTTTTTTTAACATAGAGTTATAAGCCTATATTTTTTAAATATTTATTCTATAATTATTAACAAATGAAGAAACCTTACTGCAGTGTATCGTCGCATCCATCCCCAATGAGCTCGCCGTGTTGCCGCAGCGCTGCAGCGCTTCGGAACTGAACGTGGCAGCTGTGGCACTCGTACAGTGACGGTTCACCATGCTGTAATATCACGAAATAGAATCAGAATATATTTTATTGCTCATAACTGTGTACAAAATAAATGTTCATACAAAAATGCTAGTTTATTATATAATACATTCTTATGTATTATATAATAATTAATAGTGTTACATACAGAACGGACACTCTCCGCCTCTCGCCTATCTCGAGTTTCTCACCCGATCCCCGTGCTCGCCCTATCGTGTAGCTTAAAACACCCAGTAAAGACAAATCTAACGACACCTCGCACATCAAAATCGGTCCAGTCGTTTAGTCTGTAGGAGGTAATATAGAAATATACAAAGTACAATAACCAAGGATACTATAACTATTGGTTATACAAACAAATAATACAATATCTCAAATACCTACAGGCACGCACACATACCAACACACACACACACACATACACACACAAACACACGCACCACATCCCCACACACATACACGCTATATTAGTTGTATTATTATGCACTCCTAGCCTAAGTAAATTTACTGTCTGTACCATTATATAACATACCGTATGTACCACTGGAAGATCCTGCCTTTTGCAACACAGTTTCTTAACTAACGCAAAAGGCAGTGCCTCAATATAATATTTGTTCCTCATGATTGTGTTATAATAAAGAATGTTTAGAATGTTTATGTTTATACACTTGAAATACATAACCCTCGTTCTTGCACAGACGGGTAAAAATGCACGCGATAGATTCGATAACATATTATATGACGCCTATTTTCCCTTACGGGGTAGGCAGAGCATCAAAGACCATGGAGCCGTTTGACGCCACACATGACTACGGTTCGATGGAACGGAGAAGGTAAAATATTATAATAACTATAGGTATTTAAACCAAGACACTAAATTACAATGGGGTCCTCTTATTAAACAAATGTCAGCTAAAACATCAAGATTTTATAGGGGTCTTCTGCGATCTTTCGAAGGCATTCGATTGCGTGAATCACTACATTCTATTACAGAAGCTAAGTTACTATGGCGATAGAGGTGGATCGCTCAAACTGCTTAAATCGTATTTATCAAGTAGAATTATGCGTGTTTTTACTGATGGTGTGCTATCTAATGCAATGAATGTGGATGTAGGAGTTCCTCAGGGGTCTATTCTGGGCCCATTCCTTTTTCTGGTATATATATCTTTTTGTCAAAAACTTTGCTAAAATAATTTTATTTACGGATGACACCTCGTTATTATTTAACGTCAACCGCAAAACCGTGAATACAGATGAAATAAACAGAGTTATCTGTGAAGTCTCTATATGGTTCAGCGTAAGCAACTTAGCTTTAAATACACAAAAAACCAACTGTCTTAACTTTACCTTAGCCAACAATAGGACCTTGAATGCTATCAAAATAGACAATGAACCGTTAATGTTCTCGCGCGAAACAAAGTTTCTAGGCCTAATTTTAGACACTAAATTACAATGGGGTCCTCATATTAAACAAATGCCAGCTAAATTAAGCTCTGCAGCTTATGCTGTTAGGAAAATAAGGGAGTGTTCTGATATACATACAGCTAGAATTGTATATTTCAGTTACTTTTATTCCATCATGAGTTATGGAATTTTACTATGGGGAAATTCAGCGGATGCAAATTCAGTTTTTGTTCTCCAAAAGAGGGTTAGAGCCATCTATAGGCTTGGGTCAAGAGAGACCCTGAGAGAACGTTTTAAAGAAATTGACATTTTGACAATGCCTTGCCAATACATATTCTCCTGTATCTTATATGCCAGAAAAAACCTGCAACATTTAGTTGAGCGCGGGGCTGGCCATGACTATAATACACGGGCGAGATGTAACTATCAATTACCTCGGAGAAGACTTGTAAAAATAAGTAAATCTTTTTTTAGGAAATTGTATTAAGTTTTGCAATATTTTGCCTACATCTATAATAAGCCTTACTGAAAATCAATTTAGATTTACACTAAAAGCTCTTGGTAAAAAAGACTTATTATGATATAGATTATTTCATTAAAGACGAAAAGGCCTGGCGAAACATTAATATTGACACGGCATTAGCTTTAAATAATGACAAATGACAATATTTATAATGATTTTTAAGGACATTTCTTACAATTTATATTTATTTTGACATATTGAATGAATTTATGATATTAATTTTATTTTATTTACTTGACTTTAGTATTCTAATGTATGTAGTTTATTTTATTTTATTTTACAATTAATTAAATTATCTGTTTCTGACTATTCATAAGTGTATTGTTTCAATATCTAAGTGAAATAAATGGAATTGAAATTTAAATTGAAAAAGGTTATAATTGTTTACCTAATTTCAATAACATTCAAGTTAGTTATATGGAGATGGTCTGATAATGGAGACAGTAAGTTAGTACCTTCGAAATGTGATATAGTCGATTCGTCGAGTTAGAGTTAATTTGTTTATTTATCATAAGTATTTTTCATTACGTAAACGCGACAACGCAGTTCCGATAAGAGAGCCGTTAATTGGACATAGGAATTTCCAAATGCCATAGTGGCAATTTTTGTGATCATGAGCACTTTATCGTATCTATAACTTGTATCCTAAGGTTTTTTTTTTATTTGACTTTATTGAATTATTTAGCATGGTTCTACTCACATCATCTCTGTGCGCTTTCTTTTTATGCATACTAAGCCCATTCTCCCCTATGAAGCTCTGTCCGCACGCGGCGCATACGTGTGTCGCGTGGCGTAACCTCACATGTGTCAAATAGCTGGTGCTTTTAGTAAAGCTGCGTCCGCAGGTGTTGCAGGGGAATGTCACGCCGGCGTGCCACTGTGTATGCTCCTTCGCTTTGTGGCTGGATTTAGAAATGTGGCCGCAAACTTTGCATATGTACCTTCTGGAATAAACAGAGATAGGTATATTGATTGATTGCATTGATGACAATCCTAGTACAATAGCCAGTCTTATATTTAAACGCAAATCTGCTTTGGAGAAGAATTTCAATAAAAGAACTCATTTCGGGGCATAGGCATAGCTATAGCTTTCTCGTAGCTGGAATGGGGTTCGCGACCCATATTGTGCTATAATGTTGCATACATTATGTGTTAATTATAGTAGTGTTTTTATAGTAACATATATGCTTTATTTATTGGTGAGCCTGTAGGTGAAGTACTTCCATGTCAAAATAGTAATAAGGCGCGAACGAAGCGAGCGCATATAATTTTAAAGGTTTTTAAAATTAAATCTCGGAAGTGATTTGATTCATTGTTCATCACCCTAGTTCATATAGAAAATCTATTGACTCTCAGCAAAATTGATAAAACATCTGATATTTTCGTGGATTACTAAATCGTAAAATAAAACCTATTTATCATGGTGTGTAGAAGCTTTCATTATGACATTGATAGGTAACAAATGAGCGTATGTACCTTTCGTGTGATATGAGCGTGTGGGCCCGCAGCGCGCGTGCGTCAGGCCAACGCGTCGCGCACACCGGGCAAGCAACCGGCCCAGCGCACTGGAACAAAAATAACGCTGACATACGAGTATAACCCGACCAATCACTAGACTCGTCACTTCAAGATCCGAGAGCGAGGATAAAGGGTCCTCGAGATGATCGAAGATGCGTGTGACACAAAATCGTCGTCGTAGAGGTCACTAGGAGATGCCTGTGCCCAGCAGTGTGGGCGTCTTAATACGGCTGACAAAAATAGGAGAAGAAGATAACACTATGATAGGCCTAATCTTATTTAGTAATTTTTAGAGGAAACAATGTACATTTGACTTCCCACTCGCCTGTAAATGACGGTATGGCGGAGGATGGAGCTCACAGATAGAAAATATCTATTCACTCTAACCATGAAAACTGCACAAGTATGTAGTTCTCAGGAAATAGAGAAGGCAGTAGAGAGTTCCGCTCTACATAAATTTCAGTTTTGTTTTTTTATTACTTACCGGTTCATGTCTTGCCATGTGATTTTTGTATGTAGCTTCAGTCATGAAACCTTTAAAGCAGCTCTCACACTTATGTACTGAATTCAAATAATTTGCTGACAGTTTTCGAGATAACACCTCTTCTATCTGCTCTTGTTCGCTTAATATTACCAGCTTATGGTCTATTTCCAAATCTTGTACTTGATTTGAAACATTCAGATGATTTGTTTCTAAATATTGAATATTTTCTTGTAAATTCAGGTTTTGTATTGGTAAATTCTGATCATTTGTTAATACATTCTGGTCATTTATTGAAAAATGCTGACGATCCTCAGTTTTGACATCAACTTCATCATATTTACTTAGATTCACAGAATGTTTGTGTAATTTAACTTTGGATTTCTTTTGTTTCTTTTTAATTTTTTTTGCTAATGGTTCTTCATCGCTGTCACATTTCTGTTTGGCATCTTTATAATTTTCATCATTGAAATCAGAATTAACATTTTCTACATCATTATTATAATCGAAACTGTAATCATAATATTCATCATTGTCAGATTTTATTTGAGACTTTTCTTCTTTGACCGTTACAATGGAAAATCTTTGTGATGTGATAAGAGAATTAAAATTTTGTAATGAGACAACGGAATCATAATTTTGTGATGTGACAGGGGTATCAAATTTATTCATTTTGACAGCGGAATCAACATTTTGTATTATGTACGAGTTATTGTTTTGTATGTAATGTGTTGTATATGGTAAAGTTAATTTGTGTGAGTACCGATCAATGGTTTTAATAAGACATGGTGTTATCTGAAAATTTATAATAATTATAACTATTCACTCAATCTTATTATCTAATTAATTAATTATGATACATGTACAATTAACTTAAATTTTAAAAAATCGGACAAGAGCGAGTCAGACTCGCCCACTGAGGGTTCCGTACAAACTAGTAGACAAAAGGGGGAAATTATATATTTTTATATATTTTCCTTGATAAATCGAAAAATATACATCGTAAAAATAAAAAAAAATCTGTTTTAGCTTGTTCTATATAAGCTCGTTCATATAATACCCCACATGATCCGTATCATGTGGGGTATCGGAATTTTTCCTTTATGTGTACTATATGACAATGCTTCTTGCCAAATTTCAAAGTTATAGGTTAACGGGAAGTACCCTATAGGTTTTGATTCCCTTGCAAGTGTCGAAATATGCGTTTTTTACGACATATTCGGCTGATTTTATGTGATTAAATTAAAAATGTACAGTTTTCGGAATTTTCCCTTTTAGTGTACTATAAGACAATGCTTCTTGCCAAATTTCAAAGTTATAGGTCAACGGGAAGTACCCCATAGGTTTTGATTCCCTTGTGTCTTGCCTTGACAGACAACAAAGTGATCCTATAAGGGTTCCATTTTTTCCTTTTGAGGTATGGAACCCTAAAAAAAAACAACCAGTCACAAGTTTAAGAATGTAAATATTTGGAGCTCTTATTATGCATGTCGCTCATAGTTGCCAGGGGTTCAACTTATAATGAACCTATTAAAATGGTAAGTTAAAAAGTGTAGTTGAATTGAAGTGAGTAGCGGACATAAAAAAAATAAAGAAAGATGAAAATGAAAAAATGAAAATATTTTTATTTACAGAAAAACACTACAACATACGATAAAACATTACACTTACCGAAAGATTTTGTTTAACTAACATGTCCAAGACTTGCTGTGAGCGAGTGCATTTTTCCTTAAATGATGAATAATTATTTAACATAGTCCCACAATAGCTGCAGACATGATGCACACTGGAATCGGGCATCTGTAGATAAATTAATTCATCTAAATATAAATTAATTCATCTAATAAAAATATAAATATCCTTTTTTTCTTCCAAATATTTTTTTACCAATAAATTAACACAAAACTTTTGTGTACAAGCTTTCAATCAATATAATAAATGACTCCCAATGACTAAAAATACGAGTTCAACATTTGAGGGTTTCTTATTATGAGTACTATTCAGTCACAAAATGACATATTTCTAATCTTCAAATCTCATTATTATCAACAGCAAAGTTAATGCTGTCCTAACATTATTTCTAATATTTTGGTATGAATACCACTTGAATCAAAATAAAAGCTTTTAAATATGACTGGTACCCATTCTAATCATTTCTAAGGTTTTCTCAATTGTTACATACTCATAGAAATAAAATAAAAATTAACAGATTTATAACGTAATCTAAAAAATAAAAAATCAATAAAACTGTAACATTTTTTTTATTTTCAATGATGCCAATTCTGTTAAATGATTACAAAACTTAAAATGACAGGACTACACCAACATTTAAACTTCAATAAAATTAGCTGCAATATCAACCTAGTTAGGTTGACATTAGGGTTATATATATAGAAGTGCTTTACAAAAAAAAAAAATATATATATTCAATAGCTTTTACCCGCGACTTCGTACTCATAATCCTTTAATATTGTAGTTTTTTTTTTGTTTTATCATCAATAGTTTGCGCAGCACTAGTTTTGAGTTTATTCATTGCAAGCTTACAAAAATACAAATCTTTCCTCTTTATAATATCATAAGTGTAGATTTTGGTAGGCTTGGAGGTAATGAAGTATAGCACAAATTAATATTTGAAATGAATATGACTTTTTCAAAGTAGGTAATGTTTTGGAGACTAATCATAAAATTAATTTGGCACAGCACGAATTTAAAACACACTTGACTATGTAGTTGAAAAAATTAGATTTAGACTACACTTTAAGCTTGTTAAGCTTTCAGCTTGATACATCCAAACGTTTTTGATAAAAAAAAATGTCTTGGCAGACAGACAACAAAGTGCTAGGTTCTGTTTTTATCCTCTTGATGAGGCAAACTCAAAAATGTCTATGTGGAAACATAAACGTAAAAGAATATTTAATTTTAGCTCTAAAAAAGTTCATGAAAATAAAGATAATTAAGTATATACTAACATGAAATCCAGTAAGATTTTCGTAGGCAGTTTTCAGTTGATATTTGCACATTTCGTAAAGTGGCACATCTGTAGCAAGACATATCCTACAAGCCATTAACTGTTCCATGGTATTTTATCTTGGTTTTCAAAAAACCCAAATAAAATTAAATAAAACCGCAACTATTTCGATTCAACGCAGTAGCTTTTTAATTTTTGTAATTTTTGTATTGGCTACGTACGTTTTAAGCATTTGCTATTTAAGTTTTTCGCTTGGAAAAAATGTTCTTTAACTTCGTAATTCGTCTTGAGATTACCAGAGAACAATACATTTAATTCCAGTCTTTTTTAACGTATACCTACTATTATTTTCAGAAAGCTATATTTTAATAATTTATCATAAGTCCACTATGAGAATATGAACGACATTTACGCACCTACCTACCTAGAAACGTAATGATTTCTCTGTGTGGTAGTTAAAAAACCGGACAAGTGCGAGTCAGACTCGCCCACCGAGGGTTCCGTACAAACTAGTAGATAAAAAGGGTTTTTTTTTTATATTTTCCTTCATAAACTGAAAAATATACATCGTAAAAATATTTAAATACCTGTTTTAGCTTATGCTTAAGCTCTTTCATATGATACGCTTAATTCACTTTAAAATTTGGACCTTCATTCCTTGGATAAAGACAATATTATTTTGTGATTAAATTAAAAATGACCAGTTTTCGGATTTTTTCCTGTATGTGCACTTTAACACAATGCATCTTGCCAAATTTCATTATTCTAGGTAACGGGAAGTACCCCATAGGTTTTGATTCCCTTGTGAGTGTCGAAATGTGCGTTTTTCACGATATATTCGGCTGTAACTTTTTTTACGAAAACTTGGAAACTTTATTTTTATTTCTGCAGCAAGATACTATGGATCTGCGTATATGGTTTTAATTTCAACTCGATACCTTCACGTGTTCCCGAGATAAAGATCTTGACACCCGACGGACGGACAGATAGACAGACGGACAGACGGACAACAAAGTGATCCTATAAGGTTTCCGGTTTTTCCTATTGAGGTACGGAACCCTAAAAACACAAAACTAAGAGATAAAACCACACCCTTATGCATTAAAAACACGGTAAAAATATACTTTTTGCGTGAAATTAGAAAAAGCAAGCGTACTACACTAAGATGATACTGCGTAGAAATTCCTACCTATCTTTATCCAACATCTTAAATTCTGTCTTCTTTTCGCAAGTGTCATTACGTGTCAGTGAGAAGTTGACAAAATATGTTAACCATTGCATAAATATGATTTTTGGAGGAGTTTTGGCGGGAACGTTTTAGTAACGTGTTGTTGCTTTTTATTTTCCTAAACTTGTGTTATTTATATCATTAATGCTATAAAAATGGTGGTGTTTTATTCATTAAGTGTTCGATAAAGTGCGTGAGTGTGGGCAAGTGAAATAAAGCAGTAAAACGTGTGATTTTTCGTTGTCGTCAAAACTCCATAGAAGCTTCTAGTATAGTCGCCACCACTTTACTGAAGCAGGACTCGACTTATAAATTGACTGTATACGTGACTTAGATTGTGACCAGAACTTTTACAACTTGTTTTATTCAAGAAACTTGAAAACATCCTAATACTTGACACTGGCAAATGCTTTAATGCAGGTCCAATACAAAAAAGAAGAAGAAGATTTTTGGACGGAACATTTGTACATAGCCGAGAACTTTTAAAGCCTATCGTTTTAACCATAATTTTGTTTACATTTCTAATGACATCTTTATATTGTATGTGACTTGTGACAACAGTTTTAGATATTCTCCGGTGGTGAAAGTAGTAATGAATTGAAATAATAGTACATACAAATCATACATATTACATATTATATATATATTACATTTTCATTATTCAGCTACTTTTTGGGATAAAATCTGAAAATCTAGCAACTTTAAGGGAAGGATTTAGCCACAAACATGACGGTACAGTTGGCAACACTGGTCAGCAAGCACAGAAAACAAAATGGCCTCTCATCGTGCATAGAATAGAAAATTTGTCATAAAAAATTATCATTCTGTGCCCAAGTGTTTTATATTAACGCAAGATTATCTGTGATTTGAAAATGAGCGCTGCCAAGGAGGAATATTTGGACTGCTCTTTTGTTAGTATACATTATATAATCTGTGAATGCGGCGAAACTTTTCCTTCGGAAAATGGTTTGCGAGCTCATCTGGAAAAAGAACATCCTCATAAAAGGGAAAGGAAAGAATTCAAGTGTGGTTTGGTGAGTAAACTAATTAAATATTTCCACACATATATACATTAAAAACATAAGTGCAAGTTGTAAAAGAAAAACAATAACTCTACTGCAAGAATGTGTAGTAAGTTCAACGTCTCGTACATACTACTATTTTATGTTAATCTTAGCTTCAATCAATATACTTTAATACAAGTAGGTATATACCTACTTTGAAACTCCGAAAATAAATTTCTAAACCGATTTTGATCAAAACATAGTTCTAAACAAAACGACAAAAAAACTAGATCAAAACGGACTATCCGTTTGAGAGCTATGATACCACAGACAGACACACAGTTATACATGTCAAACTTATAACACCCCGTCGTTGGGTCCGAGGTTAAAAACTATTGTAACGCTGATAGATTGACAACACACACCTTGATGGAGACGTGTCATTACCAGTGTACTTACTGTGTTCTGGGTTACCAGTGTACCAGTCTTGTTAGTTGGTCTTCTGAATTAAGAGAGGACTCTTATGTAAATTAGAGGTCTCCAAGGCATAGAGTCCTGGAGCAGATCATATTTGCATCCCCTTGTGGCTGACATAATAAATTTGTTTTTACTTAATTGTGTTATATATTATTCTAGTGTGGATTGGTATTCGCCACAGAGCAAGCCTGCATCTCCCACTATGAAGCTGAACATTTCTCTGATTCTGACATCAAACAGGAAGATGAGCATGAGGAGAAATTTCATGATCCTGAGAAGGAACAAGAGATAGAGGTAGTTTTGTTTCTAAGTGTCTACTTTATTTTCACCTGTCTGCTGATGATATTGATACATATCCTCTAGGATTTCAGCTATATTTATACCAATCAACCAACCATCAAGTTACTTATTGTTAATAGAGATAATCAGATAAAGTTATGTATGTTTAAGCAATATTTTTTTACATGAAATAGATCTATATATGACTGACCACCAATTCCCCCGATGGCAAGTGTCTGTGGCACAGGATAGAACTCGTCAATTTAGAAGATATTTTAAATTTATTTGCGAGAGTTGAAAATTCTAAGATTTCAATTCTCAGGAAACAGGGCAAGATAGGGAATCGAAAAAATGGCGGCAAACACAGATTTCTTAACAATATTATCTTTTTTGACTAATTTTACAATAAGGTGGCGTACAAGGCGATTATGAGGTGGCCAAGTAGAAATTTTAAAAGAGCACATTAAACTTATACATCGATATTCAAAATGTCTAAAACACTTTCCAGGTAACCTCTTTTTTAGGGTTCCGTACCCAAAGGGTAAAAACGGGACTCTATTACTAAGACTTCGCTGTCTGTCTGTCTGTCTCCAGGCAGTATCTCATAAACCTTGATGGCTAGAAAGCTGAAATTTTCACAAATGATGTATTTCCATTGCCGCTATAACAACAAATACTAAAAATTAAAAAAAAAAGAAGTGTTTTTTTCGTATTTTTTTGCTCAATATTAAAAACGGTAACAGGTAGACAATAAAGTAAATATACAATAACAATAAAGTAAATATTAAAGTGGGGCTCCCATACAACAAACGTAATTTTTAAGCAATTTTTACTCGATCTTAATTAACAGGTAGAAACTTGAATATTTGTAAGTAAATATTTAGAAATATATTAAATATAAAAATAAATACCTAATCTAATACATAAAAACTCACAAAATAAAAATAATCCGTGCATCTAAACGCGGTGCGAGCGCCGAGGCGGTTGCTAAGCAACGGCCGCGCGGGTAGCGGGGGAGGTAACATCACGGAGCGAGCAATAGCCTTAGCCGCGCGTATTCGCGCGAGCGTCGTTATGCTGCCCGGATGTGTATCGAAAACAGGTAGGTTTTCGATACACATTTCATAAGTTTGCAATTTACTAATTGGAATTTCGTTGATTTCTCGTTATTTTATACGATTTTCTATTATAGATGATAGTACGGAACCCTTCGTGCGCGAGTCCGACTCGCACTTGGCCGATTTTTTGAGTGTATTTAACCTTCACTCACCAAATGAGTATACTAAAACCCCAAAAGCAAGTTATGGTTATTTTCTGCCTGCAGCTAAATGTGGTGGCTTCACAAACCTTGCTAAACACTATTGATGATTTCATTCCACATTTTGTGCAGAAATGGAACTCATCACATTCTCTTTTTCCTGACAACTGCGATATTAGAATTTTCAAGGCAAAATAAATAGAAAAACGTATTCACTTATTGAATACCTACATTTTGTACAAATAGAATGTATTGACTTTAGTGAATACATTTTTCTAGGTTGATATGTTCCATCCCAAGCATCATGAATTGTTATTAAGCAAGCTTATGGAATTGATTAATGAAGTTTATTTCATATAAGAAACCTTGTCTGATCTGTGTCATGAATATGGAGTAAAAATATATTATAATTATCTTGTATTCATCAGCAAATCGTGTTTCAAGTGGAGAACCAGGACAGTCAACAAACAGAGCAAGCATATCTAGAAGACTTCACGAATCAACAAGATTACCATGAAGACACACAGGTATAAAAAAAGGGGTACATGATTTTTTCACGTGTGGCGGTTTATATCTCACACCTATCACATCTGAGAAATTATATATGGCACCTTAGCCTTATTTTAGAAAACCTATTTTTGACAATTTTATGATGGTATTTTGTAGCAGTTTACAGAACACATTTGCAATGTTATTCCATGTAGTGTTAATAATCTCTGAGTAAAATGTCTGTGGCAGACACATAGATGGATAGTCGACATGGCGACTTTATAAGGGATCCTCATAGTTATTGCTTAACCCTAAAAAAACATTATCTACCTGAGCCCTTATTCCGTATGACCATCGGCCGTATAACGTGAATTTGACATTCTTATTCGAGGTGGGGGCGATGGGTCTTGCACTGACGTCCTGCTAGGGGTGTATTGTGCATTTTCCCCTACCAGCATCACCCGAGCCAGCCCAGCGCCTTGAAATATCGGAGCACGGCTCTGGGCTGCTGGCACAACTGCTCCAGTGGTGAGGATGTTTGAGCAGATAATGATTATGAAGATAATGGAGTAGCATGCCGTTGTGGTGGTGAAAGCGATGATAAGGCTGAGGCTGAGTGAATTTGACGTTGTGCGTCTACAATGAAAATTAGACTTTGGCTTCTTAAACTTAAAGGTTAATTTTCATTATCAATGCACGCACGTCACGTACGTGAACGCGGCCAATGGTCATACGGAATAAGGGCCCTGTTTGTTACATTTTCATGAATAGAAATTATGATGAAAACTGGTTTAAAAATAGTTGAAAGTCTGACTTACTTTGTTTGTGTTACAGGAGAAGAATGATATGTCACAGACTGATGTGTCACAAGAGGAAATGTTCCAGGTAGTCGTTGCACAGGACAAAGTGATACAGAAAGTGACACAAGCTGAGACCAAACAAGCAACGCAGATTTTGGTGAAGGCAAATGAAAATAAACAATATCCACAGGTAATCATAATACTGCTAGGCTATTTAGCGAGAATTATTCATCCAATATGAGAATGATTGTTGAGTGGCTTTTTCCCAATAGATATATACCTAGTGTTTTTAAATTGTGAGCGAATCAATTTCGAGCACCATGGCTGATTGTATTTTTGCTTAACATTAGGCAATGTGGCAAGCACAAGCCTATCCAGTTTAAAAAAAGAGTATAAATTTATTTTTTATATGCTATTGTGAATAAACAAAATCGTCAGATGGCTGTATCTTGGTGGAAAGATCGTTATATCCTTCAGAGCATCAGCTGACATCGAGTAGCAGCCAGCTTACGATATTATTTATTTACAATAGCATATAAATTGTCATCTGACATTCACTCTAACCGTTTAGCCAGGAGGGAGACTCACTTAACTTTAACAAAAAAAATATCACTTTAAGGCTTACATTTCGCAAACGGATTCCTTGATTGAAAAATGGTTTTTACATTACTTTTAAAAAACCTATCCAACAATATCTCACATGATTTTGTAATGAGATTTTTTTACATGTTTGTATGACCAGCTGATGTATAATGCACTGCTCACAGCTGCCTGACGATTTTCTATTTTATTATATTAGCTATAATCTGATACAACGTTTAATTGGGAGGAAATGACTACATGGCTAGCTCAACCCGCTAGCTCAACACCTACCGCCTACAGAGTTGCAGCTGATGTTCGCGAACCTCTTAATACAACTCTCAATTTCCACAAATCCAAGTTAATTTTCTACCGACTTAAAAAAAGGAGGATGTTCTCAATTAGACTGTTTTTATTCATATTTTTTTTCATGTTTGTTACCTCATAACTTTCGACTGGGTGAACCGATTATGATTCTTTTTTTATTTGAAAGCTGGTGCTTCCCGTGTGGTCCCAATTTGGTCCAGTTCTGACAATAGCATCCATGAGAAGTCGGTTGTTTCAGTTTTTTAAACTAAAATCATTCATAAAAATGTTTTCTACAAATTATTAACGTAAAGATGGTTTTTATTTCTGAAAATTTACTTGGATCAAAATGAATTTTTTGTCGAAAACTTGTGATGTCGCTTTCTATGGGCTTACTGAAAAACTTTACTCAACTTAGATCAATGTCACAAAAATTATGTCTTTTTCTGTAAGTGATATATCATTATGTGTTAGCAAGTTGAGAAAATATGTTAAGATTTGCAGAAATTGAGTAACGTTTTACGGTAATGACCGTAGTGTTTTGATGATTTCTTTTACAAGTTAATTTAGTAATTTTATATCTACAAAACTGTTTGTATGCTTTAGCGAGACGGACGGTGGTCGAACTACAGGCTCTGAGTTATTGTTCAAAGAAGAAATGGCTGTTGACCTGGTTCGCGGATCATAATCAAGCCAAATTAAATTAATGGACGACAAAATCAATTAAATAAATCAATTTCTTAGTTAATAAAAAAATACATTGACATTTTTCAAAGTAATCACAATAATTATCTATCTATATAATCATAACAATTTCCCATTCATTAAAAACGTAATCAATTTGTGTTGGATGGGGCAATACTTGCATTTAACAATTTCTACAATGTTGTTACAGCTGCCTCTTGCCCGCTGTTCTAGGGATGCGACTTGCGAATCATCGCATGAAAATCGTTTGTGCGCGCTTCAGCGAACATCATTCACTACAAAAACGAGGCAGTTGCATCAGCATAATATTATTTTTCCTTATTTATTGCCAGGTGTATGCTCCTCCATTAAAAATGGTCCGCGACGCAGACACAGGGCAGCTGGTGCTGGTGTTCAACAGATCTCGGCCGACCAAGAAACACTCAGAGAAAGGCAAAAAGACGGCCAAGCCCAAAAACTGTAAGGATATCGTGTGTGAAGTGTGCGGGAGGAAATATGCGGTGAGTACTGTGTTCATTAAGAGACTGATAATGGAATGAACTTGTTTCCAACTTCATAAAGAAGGAAGTTAACATTTTTTTTACTATCCTTGCAGCTCAGTTGGTAGTATGTCTGCCTGCTAAGCTGTAGATCCGTAGGTTCAATCACCACAAAGGACAAACATTTCTTTGATGTTTGTTTTATATCTGGCTGTTATAAGTATGATTTTATAAAAAAGAAATACCCTAAATAATAGAAATAATCTAGTTCCCATAATTATAATACGCGCCACGAAAGAAGAGATTTCATCGATCACTTGAAAGCGGTACAGAAACGTACAGCGGCTACCAGTAAAACTAAAACTGAGACATGTTTTAGCTTTGAGAGAACTCATTGAATTTTCCTCGATAACACTGTCTGAGCGCGAGTTTACCTGCGTGAAATCCCCATCACTCGCGTCTGACTGGTATCTTCTTTTGTGGCGCGTGTTGTACAAGCTTTGCTTAATTTGTAGCTAGATGGCGTTGCGCGAAAATATATTTTTATATTGCACGTTTCAGTCACACGCCGCGCTACGGTACCACCAGCGCGCGCACACGGGTGAAAAGCCCTTCCACTGCCACCTCTGTCCCAAGAAGTTCACCATGCCGCTCTTTCTGCAGGTAACTTATAAGGCTGAATTTCCACTGAAGCGGAGCTGACCTGGTCTATAAATTGACCAATCGTAATACTCGAAATATTTCACGTGCATATCTCGAGCATAGTGAATGGTTAGTGCATGCTCCATTCCACTTCAGTGGAAACGGATCCTAACTGTTCGATAAATGAGGTCCTCGAGCGAAACAACACTTTGAATTATTGGAATTTGATTGCGAAACTTTAAGTTTAAAATAACTGCGCCATTTTGAGGTCTGACAAAGAAGAAAGTTAAAGAAGGAAGTTAGATGACGTTTCTGAGAACTGTCAAAATGTCTTGCGCGTTCCAAAATACACTAATAAAATCTAACATTAACAGTTAATAACATAACAACATAACAAACTATAGTACGTTCCATTTCGATTGGCAATAAAGTTCGTTGACCCCACGTCAGCCACTAAGAGCAAATTAGCGTTACTTCAAATTTTACCAAAATTGATCACAAAAATATTAATTTTCATCGATTTTTATTACAACTCTACACAGTACTAGAACACACTTGACTTATTTATTTGTCATATTTTCATGAACTCTATACTTATTGTCAGTTATTTTTGTAAAAAAGGTGTTTAACGCACTAAAAGTGTTCTATGTTATATTTTATTTTAATGATTTAGTTAGATTTAGAACATCTCTTTTTGTAATTATTCTACTTGAAATATAAAAAAATAAGCATTACAACACCTTTTGTAAAACTTGCCAAACTACAAAACGCGAGCTAAGTCATTTTTCCATTCAAGTTCAGATTTTGTTACATCTGACGTACAATGGCAAACAGAGATGCGTCACCTTCGGTCTCCTTGTTTCGTAAATATTTTGTTGAATTTTAGTTATTGAATCTGTTATATTTTTGTTACTGTTTTGTTGTTATTTATTTATTGTTATTGAAAAAATGCGTGGAACTGATGCTACAATAGATGGAACTGACTTCGTGGCCATATTTACGACAATATATGTGTACCTACTCTTTTAAATAAATGACATTAAATAAGTACTTTCGTTGTTTATGTGCCTAACTATTTTTTGGCGTTCTTCTGATGGTAAGTTATAAATAACACCTGCGCTGCGCATGCCTGTTGCACTAGTAGGCACCTACAACGTTGAGTAACAAAGTCCTTTTAAAAACTGTAAACTATAGATAAACCGCTTAACGGAGTCTGTTCCTGGGGTATGGGAGCGGTACGGGAGGGGTTAAATTACGTCAGTCGGGCGTCAGCATTGCTATTACATGTGAACCCTCCCGTGCCGCTCCCATACCTCAGGAACAGACTCAGTTAAGCGGTTTATCTATACCTACTAGGTACTGCTTAGCGGCAGAATATGTGATATTCTGTTGGTACCTATCTACGCGAACTCCTGTAATGAAACATACTGCTAAGTAAAATAAAATGAATTATAATCATTGTCATAAAAGGTTTGTCATCTCTGCTAGACCACTCAAAGGTCAACGAACTTTATTGCCAATCTAAATGGAACAGACCATAGAAAGTAGTTTGTTGTAGAATGTCCAGTAATTATTTTACTTCAGTCTCCACTAATATTAATTTCTCATTAAAATGCAAAAAAATCGTACCTAACGATGACTGTCCACATTGTTGATGCGCATTGCATAGGAGTGGGACTACTTGCCATATTCCGTTCCTTTAGAACTACAATCTTGAAATTTTCAAGTTTGAGAAGATATTTTATTATTACCTGATAATGATAAATGGGTGAGGATCGCGCCGTTAATAGGGCTTACTTGCGACTACCGATAGGTCGTAGGCCCGTCGGCCGTCCTAAGTACAGATGGAAAGAGGAGGTTGAGAAAGATCTAGAAAAACTAGATTATCCATACCTGCCATGAATTTACACAAGATAGGGATGGCGACACTAAGTGGCGCCGATTGGCGCCACTTAGTGTCGGAAGACGCCAAAATGTGTGATGTGATGTGTCGCCAAGACACATTTTAGGTTCCTGCGCCAACATAGCAACATAGTTTTAGTTACCCGTTAATATTGTTTGTGTGCAGATTCATGTGAGGACCCATACAGGCGAGCGTCCCTACCAGTGTGCGGAGTGCCCTAAAGCGTTCAGCAACAAGGCGGCACTACTCAGGCACGAGAGGGTAACTACCTAATATTATACCTATATCTTAGACGTATATGTTCGAATAAGCAGTTCTTGTGTATATACAAACTGGCCGTACCTCGCAGTTTCACCAGTAGTGATGAAAGACGATGTTGTTGATGATGGTGATTAAATGTAGTCTATGTCCATCAACAGGTTCACGGCTATTTCTATACCAAAATTCATAACGATCAGTTTAGCCATTTAAAGGTAATAAACAGACTGAGACAGAAATACTTCCTCTTCTTAGCATTTCGTAGTACCTAAACAAGGAAAGGAACCCTTGTTTAGGTACTACGAAACTAGTTTCGCTATGTCCGTATGTCGCGGCTTTCCTCACAGACTACTAGTACTAGAAAGCTGTAATTTGGCACGGATATGCATATTAGTTATACCGAGAATAACAATAAAAAAAGGGGGTATCTTCGCTATACGTAAAGTGGGGATGAATCATTTTTTTCTCATCTACCCCATCGTGTGGAGGAGTATCATTGGGTAGGTAATCAAAAATCATTTGGGTGGTGCTAAAACTATTTTTCAATTTAGGGGTTCGTTTACGAAATATTAAGCTTTGAAGTGGTAATTTTTGTTTTTTTTGTTAGAGCCACGTGTCTCTCTCCCACCTCCACGTGTATTGAGTAATAGTCGATCAACTTAAAAAAATTACTTAGATAAGTATAAAATTAAAATTTCGTACAAATTTCATGTAAACTAAAGTTAACTTATAGTATCACTATTTTAAGTTCACATAAATTATAGTGCTTGGCACGACACACACTTGGCCGCTTATTTAATATTGGTTAGGAATCAGTCAATTGCGCTTCGCGTTGATATACCAATTAACTTATGTTTTTGAATTTTAATTACAAGAAACGTCGCGCGCTTTTCCATACAAAAAGGAAAAAAACTGTTTGCTGTCTCTAAACATTATACGATTTCGTAAGACTTTTTAATCCGATTTAATTATAAATGGCTATGCCTCTAGAGCTTTATTTTAAATTTCGTTATTACTCCGTATTTAAAAAAAAAACTCAAAGAAAATTAAAAAATCAAACCGTAGTAGCATAACCGTTAATGTTTCCAACTGTCTAGAAAAGATTTATCGAAAACAACGGATAATATTTAGTAGAAAACACTTTTTTCTGTTGTATGAAAAAACTCATAATAAATAATAATAATAATAAATATTTTGTGGACATTTCACACAACGCCATCTAGCCCAAACTAAGCAAAGCTTGTACTATGGAACTAGATGGCTGATATAATACATATATACTTTTTTTTTGTAAATATATACATTATGATACATAGAAACACCCAGACACAGAACAAACATCCATGCTCATCACACAAATGTTTGCCCTGGGCCCCACCCAGGGCAAACATTTGTGTTTGAACATCGAACCCACTACCTACAGCACAGTAGGCAGGCATACTACCAACTGAGCCACAAGGCCAGGTAGTGGCGAAAACTGCCGTGACAACTATGTTCTTTCATAAAATTAGAATTTATTTAAATTCCGTTAAAAATTTTATATTGTGCGTCAGGTGCACACCGGCGAGAAACCTTACGTGTGTCCGATGTGCTACAAGGCGTTCACTCAGTCCAACTCTATGAAGCTGCACGTCGCGACCGTGCATCTGAAACAACCGGCGCCTTACAAGAGCAGAGCGCGCCGGATGAAGGAATCCACCAAGACACATAAGGTAAACAACCAGTCAAGCGTGCCAGGCAGGGCCTGACACCCAACGAAATATAGTAATAAAACCGCGTCATGTGAGAAAACAACAAGTTTTTTGCTTTATACTTGTCAGATTTGGCTACATTCGCTATTTGCCGTACGCTTGCCATTTATTTCACAATATTTCACAATTAAGTTAGCCACATTCTTGTCAATTCGCCACGAGTTTAACGTACCTATATGGTATGCTAAGTTTGCTTCAAATTTGTCCATTTTGTTACACGCGTCACATAATACATTCTAAGTGTATAGCAATCTTGTCCATTTTGTCACAGGCTTGCCGGTTATCCCACAATTTTGTCATGTAGGCTTCACACTTGCCTTATTGGTACACGCTTGTAATATGGTTCGCACACCAATTTTGCTGTATAATTAATGTTTGCTATATTAACCATAGTAATAAATATGTTTGCGACAAGCTCTATTTATATACACGCATACTCACAGATGATGACATTTGTTCAGAGAGAACCTTCAGAGTTGTGACGTCACAGCGAAGATCAAAGTAAAAGTCAAGTTCTGCAAACAATCTCATCATTTTTTAAGGTTCCGAGTGTCATTCATATTGTGTGATAGCGTTTTTAACGCCGATTTAAACTCATTTTAATCGATTTCCAAAAAGGAGGAGGTTCTCAGTTCGTCGGAATCTTTTTTATTTATATTTTTATGTATTACTCGAAGACACCTGGACCGATTTGAATATTTTTTTTGTTTGAAAGGGTCCCCAGGTGGTCCAATAGAAATTTTATCAACATCTGTTCAGTATTTTCTTTTTTATAACAAAATAACTGGAAAAATATGTCAAGTAAACGAATTGCGTATTTTGAAGTAGTTTTTTTAAACGATTACTTGTTTCGATGAAATTGCGATAATTATTTCTTGTTTGACCTAAATACCTGCAATTGCTAAAGTTAAAACATCACATTTGTTTTTACAGCCACAAACCAAGATCAAAGCGTTCGCGCCGTCGGGGTCGTTAACCTCTACTCAACTGGAGAACGCACATTCTGACACCGAATATGAGGTAAGTAGTGTGCGGCTTACGAGCAATCCTATTCAACAAATACAACTAAAATTTCTCAGTGATCTTGAAGATGTGTGAAGTCTGCCAACCCGCACTTGGCCAGCGTGGTAGACTTAGCCTTACCCTTTTCATAATGAGAAGATGGCCTGCGCCCATCAGTGGGATAGTTTGTACAAACAGGGCTGATAAAAAAAAATTGAAAAAGTAAAATTTTAGCTTTCGCTTCGCTCGCACTTTTATGTATTTAACCAATAAGATTTTACCTTATCTGTATCGTGTAATAAATCATCGTATTTAACCATATGCTTTTACCTGACTGTGTAGAAGGAAGATTATGTTTTTCGAGTGTATGTATGTTTGTGTTTTTATATGAGAACGACGAAAATCTCGGTGTACGAAATAAATTATTTTTTTTAAATTATTTCTTGCATTAATTTTTCATATTATTTCTGTTGTTTATTTTCAGGTCATAATTAGCGAAGAGGTACAAGATCAAGACGACGACACATGCTACGAAGTTGTATATGAGGAGGAAGAGTAACGCAGTGGGCTTTCACATGAATATGGAGTATAATAATTGGACAATTATAGCATTTTCCCAGTTCCGAAGCATTGCCCTGTGCTTCTTTATATTAGGAATAGGAAGACCTACAAGTAAGACCAAGAATGTTATCGTTGAAGACATTTTGAAAGTGTTTTGAAACTAACTACTATTAAGTATTCTGTGGCGGTGAATTTGACAGCCAGTCAGAGACTTGACGGTTAGATACATTTTAATGGGTAAAGAGTAACACACTGAAATTAAATGTGAAGCTATGGAAGAAGTTATGGTCGTTGTTTAATTGCCGCACGCTCGTGACGTCAATTAGGACTAGAGCGCTTAAAGCGACGTTTGTCTCGACTGACAAATGAATACGCTGTGCGGCCAAACTTCGGCAAAGGACAGGGTGAGCGCGGGGAGCGGGTGAGGAACTCAAGATTGGTGGGAGGCGGGGTGTCTGTTCTGTGTGTAATACTATTCATGTCTTTTGTAGTAGAGGGATAAATTAGATCGTGGCTTAAAGGTGCCGCATTATTTGGTGCGGTCGATGCGATTTTATATAAGAAATACGTGCGGCTGCTGCGGCTAGTCTAGGTCCGCGTTTTAGGTATTTCAGACTGAAAGTAGGAAAGTAAATGATAATGGCAAACAAATGTGAGAATTTTATAGTGGGAGTGTGGTTGAAAATGTGTACTTGGAATCTAGTAAATATTACTAGAAAAATAAATTCGACTGCGATATGTTGCATATGTACGGTCAACAGGTAAAATACAAATATAACAAGATCTTGCGTATCGAAACCGGTCAAGACTCATTGAAATCGGTAAATTATAGAACCTCCTTCCTTTTTTATATGCGGTTAAGAACCCAGCCTTAGGACGAACCGGGCATTGAACATCACATGGCTCAAGTAACTTTCCCCCACCCATGTGGAGGGAAAGATAAGGAAAAGAAAGGGTGTTTAGGACCGCGCGATCCTTTCTTTATAAAACTTCAGGTATTTATTACCTAGCCCTAAATAAATACAACATATATATTTCTGTAATTTTGTTATCATGTGGTTTTTAAGTGCTATCTATATAATTTAGCTAACAGCTTTAACTATATTGATCGGGAGCGTGCCGATTGAAGTCAGTTGTTTCAGTTCTTTCTTTCTCATGTTTATTGTTATTAGCTTGAAAGTAATTGTTAGCTGTAGTGTTTTAACCCGACTGCACAAGAACGAGGGTTATGTTTTTTGAGTGTATGTATTTTTCTATATTACCGCTTACAGCCTTAACAGCTTGTGATGTGAAATATGTCCCTGAGATTTTTTTGTAATAAGCCTAATAAAATGTGCAAATAAAATGCGCTTTTTCGTAATTTCCAATGAACTTCATAACAAATAATTGATTTTCCAAAAAAAATTAATTTAAATTAATTATATAGTAGCTTCATGCATACTTTATCTGTCATGTTCATGTCTGTATATCGTCAAGGTAGAAACTAGAGAACCCTAATGTAATGACATAACACCATATGACATAACACCGTACTCACCTAGTTTCACAGACGAATAAAGTCAATGTTTCAATGTTTCTCGCAAAAACGTACTCTCAACAGCATATCATGCGCAACGTAAGCGTAAGTTGCGCTACGAGTGTCGCTCTTATACAGTGGGGTATTTTGTTTTCCCTATAATATAGGTACTTATTACGATAATTGTATGCTCTGCTTATTTTCTCCCCTATTTTTTTGCCATATCTTATCCCAACCCTGTTTCTTCTGTATGACATAGACCATGAGTCGCATAGATCTAATTTAGTGGGGACAAGCCTTTCTACACATACAAAAATAAATAGGAAAACTTATTTTATTTTTTTAAATAATATTTATGTATATTATATTAATTTAGAACCAATGTGAATCATCGTTGTTAAAAACATTTACTAAATAAATATTGCTAGAACAAGTAATATATTGGATGTTTTATTTCATCACCTTCTTTTCGTTTCGTTAAATTACTAACTAAAATTACGAACCCGTTTATTGGCATGTTATCATGCCTACACAATTTTATTATGTAAAACATATGCAATAGATCAGTTAAGTTTCCTCTATTTAGCTACTGCAGTACTATATTATTGAATTCTGTCTTACTTTTTACTGTGTGTGTACTAAAGTAATAAAAGAATATAACGGCCTTACATACCGAAAAATGTTGCTTAACTTTAAGCTGTGCTTAACATATTTCGTCAGCTTCTCGTTGATATGTAATGTAATGAAGACAGAATTTAAGAATTGATCAAAGTAACGTTTTTCGGTAAGGCAGTAAATTTGTATAGACTGAGTGGCGAGCCCTAGTGTCAGAGTTATTAAGCCGCCGAAAGGCCTCTGACCTGGCTTGACGATTGTTTTTTGTTTTGTAATTGTATTTAAGAACAAACAACCGGGACATACAATTTAACGTGTCATCCGATCCACGGTAGCGTCCAGAAAGAAATGCCACTCACGGTCACCCATCCCAAGACTGACCGGTCCGTGCGTTGCTTGACATTGATGATCCTTCGAGAACACCTATTCAAGCTACGCCAGCGCTACGGTAAGGCCGTAAATCTGTTATTTCAATGCTAGCGAGACCTCTGGATGTGGAGTGTGGTGAGGGCGATAAGTCCTACACTGATATCCCGCATCGGTTGTATTGTGCTTGTGGAGTGTGGTGTAAAAGTTCCAATTTAGTACATTTTAACAGTTAAACTTCAGCAGTTATACTATGTTCACAAGTAATGACGCGTGCAGAGGAAAGTTGTCACAAAGACATGGGAAGCTCTGAAAAAACGTTACAAGTGTCTATCATAAGATAAATACCTATCTACTGGCGCACATGTACCTATTTGATCCGTGAAACCTGCCGTGAAACGGACGTCGAAACTGCTGCTGCGTTAACTATGACTAAAATATATCGTGACCGATCGATATTAATTTGAAAACTAATCCTTCGCCAGGTGTCATGATTTTACTTTGATTACTATGATGTGGATGCTTCGAGTCCCACAGTATACGTTCAGAGTGGTAATATTTCAAAAAGCTAATGTCTAATCCACTATCTCAACTTATAGCTCACATTACACGTCCGTGCGCATCTATAGTCAGGACTTCAGGAGCAAACTGGCGTCTGGCACGGTGCCGCGTGAACAGGGCTGCCAGATATAAAAAAGGGGTGATCGTACATCTGCTACAAAAAAGTCGTATATCAGGGAAAAATGAAACGAAAAAGTCGTACAGGCAATCGGGTTAACTTAAACCTTCAATAAAACCGGAAAATGACCTTTTTCTTAGAGGGTTTCCCGAAAAAATGCTGCCAATTCTGTTTTTTTTTTAATAGCTTTGGCCTGGTATTAAAAAGTCATACGATTTCGATCGGAGATCGTACCTCGGCAAATACGTCAAAAAGTCGTATGTTTACGATTTAAATCGTAGATCTGGCAGCCCTGCGCGTGAATGTGGATGTGCGCGCGTGAACGAGGCGCGAACTGCCGCGAACCCTTTGTCGCGGGACAAAATACCGACTTCGATCGGGGAACGCCGTGATAAGAAAATCATCCACACTTATGTTCACGCCTGTTCGCGGACCACGCTAGAAGATACTACGTATTCGCGGACGTTCACGGCACAAGTGCAGAGCCGCGGTCACAGACTGTCCTTTTATGTATCTCTGTTCATTCAGAGGATGTACCCTGAATGCCTTTTGCTTTTTTTTCGTCTTCTAGCAGCACAACTTGCTATTTCTAGTAATTTAAGAGACACCATTTTCACGTCTTACCGCAGCAAAAGCAGAGACAAGAGTGATTTTAAGCCGTTCATATGAACAATCACATCAAAAACGTTTTAAAAGCGCCAACGCCGAGTTTTTACGCAACTGTTTTTTAGCTCACGTGCGAATGAGGCCTTACTGTTTACTGTAAATAGGGCCACGAATTCTGTGACTTACCAGTACTAAGTAACAGGAGTGGTTCACAAAATGTAGTGTTTTTCTATTAGACCCATAAATTATATAGTTATTACACCGCTTATTATTTGTTTTCAGTAAGTAAAGGTGATTTTCAAATTGCGAGTTTGGTTCACATTAGACAAATAAAAGACAGCGAATGTGGCAACTTAAAGTGTGGCACTTTGCAGCCGTGTGTCGTTCATGGACGCGTCGTTCAATTGGACAACTTCACAAAGTGATACTACCTAACTCACTTTGTATTAACTGGCTGTATGAGTCAACTTATTAACAGAGATCGATAGATAAGAAAAGTCGAACCTTGCAGTCTTGATCTGAAGGTGGGTTTCTAGTTAATTCTAAAATCAAAAATAAATCAAAACCACCTAATCAAAAAAACATAATTGTCGGTTATGTCGGTCCATTCATATGTAGAAAAAAGTTGTTTCTACGAATAGGTGGACAAAACGGTGAAAAGACATTTTGTCTACGAGTACATGCTATACCAGTAGCGCAAATCAAATACCTACTTCCAACAGGAACCATGGTAGTGTGATATTGTATAAAGGACCTCTGAAGCTGTCAAACCTCAAACCCGCATCGTTTTGTACTGATGTAGTTTCGCAATGTTCAATATCAAATAAAATATAATATAAATAAAACAATACAAGAAGTCGTACCTATTACCTTATTGTATATCTGCTTAAAATAAAGTCATTTACAATATGTGACACGATTTCGTTTCTAAAATTTTTTCCTAGTGTGTGTCCTAGACACATTATTTTATCCATAAGAAGTAGATTGATTGTCGGACTGTCAATCTACAAGATGAATTATTATTTTATTTGTAACGCAAAAGCCGAATCTGTTCATTACGTTTTTCGGTAAGGCCGAAATTATCTCATCATTAAATTAACATGTAAACAAACACACTTACAGAAAATCTCGTAAAAGTGTACGACATCAATACATAGCACAGCTGTTGGCAACTGCCTGCCGCCCTCCCTGACACATACTCGTAGCCTATCATGTACTCACACACACAACACAAAACACACACACACACCATACACACCCTACACGCATGCCCTCACGCACACACAAGTAAATAGGTACATGTATGTGAGCGCAATGCACGCATTGTAGGTATTGGTTGTATTGTTTGTTCTTAAAAAACAGCAATCGTCAAGCCAGGTCAGAGGCCTTTCGGCGGCTTAATAACTCTGACACTAGGGCTGGCCACTCAGTCTATACGAACTTATTTACTTAATAATAATAATTTTAATTTGTACATAACATAAAGTAACATATATACGGAGAGTACATAATTTTATCTTGTAAGTTGTAGGTAACGTCAAAAACTGTATGACTAAAACTTAAAAAATCTTAAAATGAAAGCAAAATATTACGGGTTTTCTTTTGTTTTTCTAATAATGAGAGAACACTATAATATTGGTTAGACTCGATATTTTCTTCACTTTTTGACGTACTTAAGACTTATTATCCTAGTTTACTTGTTTCAAAGCACCTAACTTAATTTTAATAATTGTATCTATTCATTTCGTATTAATATCTGTATCTGTAATATTGTTTAGTTTTATGATTATTTTGCAAAGTCTCTAAATTGTATTTCATCATAATTGTAACGCAATAGGTAGGTTTTTAATATCTCCAGCGCGTAAGAATTAGGCATTAGGTATTCCTGCCAAAGGGTTTTCCCGCAAGATACCGGCTTAGCCGAGTTTGGGACCCACTGCAAAATGTTTGTGTCATATCGATATGAGGAAATAAACTTTACTTTACTTTAAAATTAACAAATTACATGGTAACAAATAAAAAAAATATAGGTACGATACGAATTGATAACCTCCTCCTTTTTCGAAGTCGGTTAATAACACTTATCTCGTCTTAAAATGCATCAAAAAGATAGCCCTGTATGCACAGTAAGTCTTTGCCTGTATGTATCGAATAAATGAAATAGCTTAACATATTCTGCAGAATAAGTAAAGTTTTAATGGTTTAAAAATTGAGGGGTTGTAAGTCTAAGTGCCAGTTTTTTTTTCTTCATATTATTTTGCATATTATTAGGCATGGCACATAGATCGCATTTTTGTAATAATATTGTTTGTTTTTTTGGCACTTGGACCCTTTAGAATTACAACCCTTCAATTATAGTTATTAATTAATTAGTTATTATTTATATGTAGTTACAAAAATTGACACTAACTTCGCGTTATCCGTGGAAGACAGCCACAGTGGCCGTTAGGGCTTTTTGTTTTTTTTGCACTTTTGAGTTGCGGGAGACTCACGTCTGACGTCGAATAAGGTCTATTAAATTCAAGCATGCACCGCAATTTTGCTGCGAAAAAGAGCCATGATGGCGATTAAATTCACGTGAACGTGATAAAATTCCGCGGAATACAGCCGTATGGGACGAAATATGTATAAACATGTGTATAAAAAAAATCATCAACTGTCTGTTGTGTCGTGTATTAATTTAGAATATAAAAAATGCTGTCTAACTTGTCTAAGAAGTTTTAGAGAAAATCAGAAAAAACCTCCTTCTGAAAACCTAGGGTCTTGTAATTGTGGCTGTCTTCGATGGTTACGACGATCTATAAAAACTTGTATCGGGTTCTTGTTCATGTTTATATAAGACAGCCTACAGCCTAAACGGCTTCACCGATTTTGATGTGCGAGGTGGTGAAATACGCAATTCGTGTATTTGGATCGTGTATCTTTTTAGTTGTTTTGTTATGAAAACCAAAGTATTGATATCGATTTTGATAAAACTTATATGGGACCTCTGACCTAACAAACAAATAAAAAAACATCATCAAAAACAATTCGTAGGTAATAGGTGGAGTAATCGCTGAACATACAGTCGAATTGAGAACCTCCTCCTTTTTGCACGTCGGTCAAACATGTCCAACGATGCTGTAAATATTTTTATAGGTCAGATATATTAATTTATAACTAGTAGGTAGCAAATGTAAATAGGGCGAATTCTGTGACTAGTAGTAAGTATTTTATGTCACTGGCTTCGATAAAGTATCGACGGGATGTAGCGTCAGTCCTCAAAAAGTCCGAGCTCAATGAGAACTAATTAAGACATAAGACATACACGACTAAAATAACTTCGATTTAAAAAAAAAAACGAAGCGGCAAAATAGACTTCTCTAGATTACTAAATCTAAATTAGGCTTTAGGGCGGCGACAATCTTTATATCAAATTTCCTGTGCAGTGCGCGTCATTGCGTGTTTTTGGCAGTTCAATGAGAAATGGGTGATAAATCGCCGACTTTTTACTAGTCCTGTAGTTAATATAAAGCTTGTAAAAAGCTCGATTATGCTATGCAAGGCATCCATAATATATCTGTCGAGACTTACCTACAGCCTTGAGATACGGCGAGACACGGTACGGAGACATATTGTCGAACATGAAATTAAAAATACGCGAATCTTGTAACTATTTGCACAAATGTTGTTCGTTTAACAACCATTCAGTATTTATGAAAAATGTGAACATTTCGTATTTGATAAATGTGTTCCTTTTGTTAAATTTGTGGAAAAATTACATTTGTAATTATTATTGAAATATAATAACTACAAGAGTAATAAAATGTTTTTACACATACGTATGTTGTTAGCTAATAAGTATGTCTGTCATCTTCGCCTTTTTCTTATCTTACTGGGCTGATAATGGTGGGGCTACGTTTTCGCGAGTATGCAGTGTCCGCGCCACCAGTCACACCACGCAGCGCTCCCATCGCATTCCCGCCATACATATTTATTTGAGGGTATTCTGTGTTCCAGCGGACAACGGAGGGCCTGTCTAGTTCCAAAATTTCTTTCTAAATTTCATACTTCAGTGGTTGGGCGAACTCTGTCCGTCTTACTTATAAAAGCATGTTAAAATCTTATTCACTGAATAAGGACTTGTCACTTTCTATCAGACGGGAACCTGACACGTGTGAAAACGGAACAAAACACTGCTTAAAAAACTGAAATGCGCTTATTCACCGTTTATAACTAAGACGGTGTATTTATAGGTACCTCATAATATTTTAATACGTGACTCGCTCATAATATAGACGATTCTGACAATAAATTAGGATTTATCACATCATAGTTTAAACAAGTAACTATATTATACGATAAACAAAATACCCGACTGCAGAAAAGCAGTTTTTGCAATCTTAACTTACACGCTGGATACGCTGTTGAGTTTACGTTTTTTTGTGAGAAAGTATGCGTAAAATCGCGGTGAAAGATAATAAATGTGTATTCTATAAATATTCTAGTAAAATGTAGTATTCTAGTAAAGTAGTAGATTTTACTAGAATTATTTTCTTGGAACCTAGGTTACTAGAAAAGTTTTTTTTTATTTTGGCGATAAATGTATTATTATTATTACAAAAAATGTAGCCTAGGATACTCAGGGAGGGAAGATGAATTTAATGACACCTTGCACATCAAAATCGGTCAAACTGTGTAGGCTGTCATATAGAAACATACATACATACCCACATACATACATAAATATATACATACACACAAACTCACATACTTTCGAAAAATACAACCCTCCATCTTACACAGTCGGGTAAAACCTGAAAAAAAAACCGACTTCAATATTCTCAATTTGTTTACTTGTTATTTTACTGGTTATTTTTTTATAAAACCAAAGTACTGAACCGATTTTGATGAAATTGATGAGACCACCTCTGAGGTAAATACATAACAAACAAAAAAAAAGAATCATCAAAAACAATTCATAATTGCAGGAGTAATCGCGGAACAAACAGAAAAAAAACCATACAGTCGAATTGAGAACCTCTTTCTTTTTGGAAGTCGGTTAAAAATCGGCCCACGTGTTTGATCACTAGAATGAACCACACAAGAGAGCAAACATACATTAGGTAATAGGCAGATAAACACATTGCTCTTTTGCGTCGCGCAGTCGGGTAAGAACAATGTAAAAATGAAAATTTGGCACTAAACATTATCACAATATATGTTTGGAGTACTTATCAAACAAGTATCTATATTAAAAGAAACACAAAATACCCGACCGCAGAAAAGCCGTTTTTGCAGTCTAACGTTGATACGCTGTTGAGTGTACGTTTTTAGTGAGAAAGTATGCGTAAAATCGTTGTAAAAGATTATAAATGCACATTTTTTACGATAATTCTAGTATAATCACTTGTTTATTACGAAAAAGTTCAATGGAGGTTACGAAAGAACGCATTTTTTTATCTTTACGAGCGATAATTATTATTACAAAAAATATAGCATATGACACTCAGGAAGTGAAGACGAATCTAACGATATCTTACTCATCAAAATCGGTCAAGCCGTTTAGGCTGTAGGCGATCATATAGAAACATAGATACACTCGAAAACCATAACCCTCCTTCTTACGCAGTTGGGTAAAAATATGTGTGGTGTGATGTGTGATGAGCTTTAGTTTACTATGGAACTGTCTTTGTCACGAACACAAGCGTTTGGATAATTTTGTAAGTAAAATATTATATTTCCGTTAAAAATAGGAAATAGCAACTGTGAAAAACTTTATTAATCTCACGTAGGCATATGACACAACGCGCTAGGCGCAGAGACGTAGGTACTTAGCCTTAGAAGGCTTACTTGAAATTGCTTCATAGAGTTAGAGGAGTCTGATTCTGGCGAAGGCCTTGTCCTTGTTATGTTTATGTTTTATGTTGCACACGAGTTACAACCACAAAACATCCTTTTGACCCCCGATCCAAAATGAGGGGTGTTATACATTTGACGTGTGTATCTGTTTGTACAAACTGTCCCACTGCTGGGCGCGGGCCATCTTCTCATTGTGAGAAGGGTTAGGCCATAGTCTGCCACGCTGGCCAAGTGGGTTGGCAGACTTCACACATCTTCAAGATCATTGAGAACTCTCAGACATCTAAGATTTCCTCACGATGTTTGAAGTTGGCAGCAATCAACACGCACATAACTTCGAAAAGACAGAGGTGCGTGCCGCGGGATTCGAACCCAGGACCTGCGGATCGCAAGTCAGACGGTGTCCCAACTAGGCTGCTGGAAACTTACTAGGCTGCCGGAAAAGAGTGGGTACATCACCGAAAAATCCGGAGGCGAAAAGTTGTATTCAAATTGTATTGGCCATATCCTCATTAGGTATGCATTTTATGTGATTCATGGCTGCAATGTTTTCTTACGGCTTACGCATATTTGTATAACTTTATTATATAAAAGAAAGTCATATTGAATCATCAGCATTATTCTTCAAGGAGATTTGGAGACGGGAAACGTACACCGCGACAATGATAGCCTTTAAAAACATGTTGGCTCTATTGGGTAAGTTTTTTTTTAAATACATTTATAAAAGTGTCGAGTTTTATCTGTCAAATGGCAAATAAAATCTGATTTACTGTCCATCTGAGTCCGAGAGAGATAGTATTCCGTAAGGCGAGTTGCTAATCTAAAGATTATATATTTATATTTTAATATATATTTAGTAATATACAAAACCTGCCGAGTGCGAGTCGGACTCGCGCACTAAGGGTTCCGTACCATAATCTATACAAACGACAATATTTAATAATAATAATTATTTTTTTAACGTGGAAGTTATGAGTAAATTTATTATTCCTAATAAAAGAGTACAAAACCATATGGAAACAATATATAAAATATCTACACATATTAAACATAATAACATAATATAATAAAATAAAGTCTCATCATCATCATCATCTCAGCCATAAGAAGTTCACTGCTGGACATAGGCCTCCCCCAAAAAGACCGATTGGAAGCGGCTTGCATCCAGCGTCTTCCCGCCACTTGTATGAGGTCATCTGTCCATCTCGTGGCTGGTCTTCCTACGCTGCTAAATAAAGTCTAATTCTTACTAATGTTAATGTAAGGCTGCAAGTCCCACGCATGCAGACCTTGATCTGAGAGTCCCCATCACGCTCGCAGCGTTACCACGCTGAATGGCCAAGGAAATTTGTTGAACTGAAAACTGAAAAAAAAGTGAATACCTCAATGATCTGTGAATATTTCAAGCGTCTACCTGTTGCCGTTATCAATATCGAGCATAAACGAGCAAAAAATCATGTATATTGTATGCTCCCATACAACAAACATATTTTTTTTTCTCGTTTTTGCTCGATATTGATAACTTTTGTTATGAAATTTGGTAAAAATATAGCTTAATCTGGAGACTGACAAAGCACACACAAGGGCTACATTTTATCATCATCACAACCGTTGTTCATCACACAGATCTACTACGCGGGGGAATCCCCGGAGCACATATTATTGCACAAATAAAAAAAAACAGCTAAATCAGAATTAGTTTCCTACGACTTTCGATTCCGTTTTACCCAGGGGCAACGAGTTCCCTAAATCATAAAAATATAATAAAAAAACTAATACAAAAATTAAATAAAATTTCTAGTTGAAAACAATGTTTGCCCATACATTTTAACTCTGAGCTAACCGCCTTACCTATAAACCCTGAATCAAGTTACTCTATCCGCTGAATAAGCGCATTTTAGTTAAAAAGTGTTTTGTTCCATTTTCACGCGTGACAGTTCCCATCTTACAGAACGGGACTAGTTCTTATTTAGTGAATAAGATTTTAACGTGGATTTATAATAAACGGTAAGTTTGGTTTGTAACCGTAATAATTTTTTTTCATAACATTTTTTTTTATTTTGAACAAACGGGTTACTCACGTCTATTTCGAGCCGAACCACACCATCAGTACCAGACGAGACGTCCTTCGGGAGTGACGTTGCGCTGCTCCTTTCGAAAAAGACCGCCGTATGCGGTTGAAACTATAGTCGGAGAATTTAGCTCAAAATAGACGTGAGTTGGTTGCTAACCCGATTGTTCAAAATAAAAAATGTGTAACAACCACGTTAGTTTTCATAATAAAACAACAAACATTATCAATTTTCGCCCTTTTCTCTTTATTTTTGTTCTATAGGACCTTGGCAAATTTTGTGATTCTAGAGCAATGGGAAGCACCCTATAGGTTTTAATTTACTTGTAAGCGTCAAAATAGAAGGCCAAATGCCATTTTTAGGGTCTATTTTTATGTAGACTAAAAGACGCTCGCTTCACACGCACAAGTGATTTTTCACTCTTGCTCAAAAAGTCCGTCATCGTAGCGTACTAGAGCCAGGAAAAAATAGCATATTATGCTCTAGGGGAAAAGTTTTTTTTTTTTAATTTTTATCTGTTACTAAAGAGCCTACATAAACGAAACAGTCTTTATTCAAAAGTAGAATAATCATAAATAAAGACTCGACTTATTACTGTTTCATAAAAAAAGGTTTCCTCTTTGATGAAATTAAACTATTACAAAAAAGTATATACTCGTATGTATTCTATCAGCCATCTGGTTCCCATAGTACAAGCTTTGCTTAGTTTGGGGCTGGATCGTGCTGTGAAAATGTCCTAAAATATTATTATTATGTTAAAAAACTCTGACACAGTTTTTTTTTTCGCAGCAGTGATAGCACTATCTGTGCTCATGACATACGCGGAGCCAGCAGCGTATCGAAGCTATATCCAAAGCTCCAACTTTGGGCCCAACACTGGATCCAGCCCGCTAATGGTCTTTGGTGGCAATGGCCTTTCCGCTAGTTCTGCTAGTTCTGCTCAATCTAGCAGTTTTTCTGCTAATCAAGGAATATCTCGAGTTCTAGACGATATCAGAACAAATCAAGCTGAAGACTATGAAGTATGGAAGCTTCAGGAATCACAAGAAAATTCTGCTATACAATGGGCTGAAGATGCCCTTTCCAGAGAGAATGAACGAGTAAGAGCACAGGCAGCAGCAAGGCAAAGAGCTGAACAACAAGCACAGCAACAGGCAGCGGCTGCAGCTGCTGCTGCAGCAGCAGCAAGGCAAAGAGCAGATCAACGGGCAGCAGCTGCAGCGGCGCAGGCAGCAGCAAGACAAAGAGCAGAACAACAAGCACAACAGCAGGCAGCAGCTGCGGCAGCAGCAAGACAAAGAGCTGAACAACAAGCACAGCAACAGGCAGCGGCTGCAGCGGCTGCTGCAGCAGCAGCAAGGCAAAGAGCAGAGCAACAGGCAGCAGCTGCAGCGGCGCAGGCAGCAGCAAGACAAAGAGCAGAACAACAAGCACAACAGCAGGCAGCAGCAAGGCAAAGAGCTGAGCAACAAGCACAGCAGCAGGCAGCTGCTGCAGCAGCAGCAAGGCAAAGAGCTGAACAACAAGCACAGCAGCAAGCAGCTGCTGTAGCAGCAGCTGCGGCAGCACAGGCAGAAGCAAGGCGAAGAGCAGAGCAACAAGCTCAGCAACAGGCAGCGGCTAGGCAAAGAGCAGAGCAACAAGCAGCGGCGGCGGCAGCCCAGGCAGTAGCAAGACAAAGAGCAGAGCAACAGGCAGCTGCTGCAGCAGCAGCTGCTGCAGCGCAGGCAGAAGCTAGGCGAAGAGCAGAACAACAAGCACAACAGCAGGCAGCTGCTGCTGCAGCAGCTAGGCAAAGAGCAGAGCAACAAGCTCAACAACAGGCAGCGGCTGCAGCAGCACAGGCAGCACAGGCAGCAGCAAGACAAAGAGCAGAGCAACAGGCAGCCGCTGCAGCAGCTGCTGCTGCAGCGCAGACAGCAGCAAGGCGAAGAGCAGAACAACAAGCACAGCAGCAGGCAGCAGCTGTTGCAGCAGCTAGGCAAAGAGCAGAGCAACAAGCACAGCAACAGGCAGCGGCTGCAGCAGCACAGGCAGCAGCAATACAAAGAGCTGAGCAATTAGCTCAACAGCAGGCAGCAGCTGCTGCAGCACAAGCAGCAGCTAGGCAAAGAGCAGAGCAACAGGCACAGCAACAGGCAGCGGCGGCGGCAGCCCAGGCAGCAGCAAGACAAAGAGCAGAACAACAAGCACAGCAACAGGCAGCAGTTGCGGCAGCCCAGGCAGCAGCAAGACAAAGAGCAGTGCAACAAGCACAACAACAAGCAGCAGCAGCACAGGCAACAGCCGTCTCCTCATCCTATTCCTCGTCGAACTCAGCTAACAACTATCAAGCAAGACCACAATTCAACCAACCCGCATCAAGCTCAGCATTTAGACAATCATCAAGCACTCAGTCAGTCGTCAGTCAGTCAAGCTCATCGGGTAATTCTAGACCAAAAATTGTTGTAATAGAATCTGATTCAGGCGCAAATCAAGCACCAATAATTGAAGTTGTCAGTCCAGGTCAATTCGGAACTGTGGTAGAAATTATAGATCCAGTAAATGGTCAGAATTCTGTTCAGGACTTTGGTCGACAGAATAGAATAGCTGAAGATATTCTGTACCAAGGTATAAGGGCTATTGATAACTACGGAGGAATATAAAACCTAATATTATACACTCACATGCTCACATATATGTATTTATATTTTCTAGTTACAAATCAAAAAAGTAGAAAATTATATTAACTCAATGAGTATTTTAACCTACCTTCTTCCGTCCCTGACTCTTACGTACTCTGAACACCATAGGTATTTTATATTATTATGCATGTTTTGTTTTACAACATTTGTAATATAAATTATTTCATTTTTTTATATGCTCAGCAATATAAACATTGAGGAAATTAAACTACATTTCATAATAAAAATATATATATCTAGCATATACTTGCATATTATTCTCAGTTTAGATGAGCGTCAAGTTGGCGGTCAAGCCCAAGCGTATTATAAAGAAATTGGCTTTGCTATGCCCTGCGGTTTCACCTGCGTAGTAATAAAACTGTGATGATGATGATAAAATAAATACCCTATTAACGATAGGTTTAGCCGTTTGGTCATAAAAAGGCAACAAACACACGGAGAGACGGATTTACTTTAGCTTTTAATTAGGATTATAAAAAGAAGTATTTATGCATACCTACGTATATAGCTTCCTTAAATTATTGATAATTAATTATATTGATAATTACACAAAATCACCATAATTTGGTTTCATTCAGAATACTTACTTAACAACTTTTATTTAGCAATAATTTAAAATAAAATTATGTAGGTACTTATACTAATCAACTAACTCTGATTTACCGACATTATTCAGAGATTCTTGTGATTATTTATTTTATTTGCATTTTTTTTAGTTTTAGTCGCGAGAGATATTATAATAATGTCAATGTCTAAGAGTCATTCATTACATTACTGAGGTACAACTCCGCACAACCAGGGGGTTACTCTCTCTTCTTATCTTGCCTTTTCTGCACTCTGCACTACTGTGTTACACTCTTAATTGCGGAAAATCGAAGATAAAAACGTGACCTACCCAACTTTGCATCACTAGAGATGAGTGTAACCCCACAGGACTTGACAGGACTTAACAGGTTCACAGTCCATCATCGAGAGTTTAAAGCACCACCCAAGTCCGGTGAAATTTTGTAGCTAAGTATCTATCCTATTTAATATGAGACATTCCCTCAGAGTCCAATAAAATACGACCCGTTAAAACTCAGTAGCCGGATAGCCCATATGCGGGCTGTGGACTCATGACGCTATTGGCCTACAGCCCATATATGGGCTGTGGACTGTGAACCTGTTAATGAAACTCGTTGAAATTAAAGAACTTTTAACGGATTAGTATATACATGATAAATTCTAAAAACGTTTAATGTCAAGGATTGGTCAAGGACTTCATTTATTTGACTTAGACTGTGACTAGGACTTGTCCAATATTATTCATGACATTTGAATAATTATCACTTGACAGTCTAAAGTTTGCTTGATGGAACGAAAGGATGCGTATATCCGTTCTAAATAAGATACCTCACTTTGTGCCAATAACTAATCTGGTGGTTCATACCCTATATTTGTTGGCTGATTGTAAAGATGAAATTTTAAATTTTTGTTAGTAATATTAGTATATATATATATGTGTGTTCTAGTGATGTAATCGTCATGTTCATTTTAATAATAACAACTATAATAAATTGTTACTACAAACTGTTATAATTATAGTAACAATTTGGTAGTTTTTTATTGACATTAGTAGTTTATATTATGTTTTGTTTATTCAGTTTGTTTTTATTTTGTAAAAAATATATATATAATAAACTGTTTTATATTATAGTGTTGTCTTTGATTGGATAATAATAATAAGACATAAGACAATTTATTTACCAAAAGAACATCAATATACATTATGTACACGTTAACTTGGGCGCAAAAAACAATACAGTAAAGTGGTAGATTTATTAATGTATATTATAAAGATTCTGTTCAGCGAGCCCCAAACTAAGCACGAAACTTATATCTTGGAGCCCGAGTGCGAGGGTACAAAGAAATTCTTCTGATGTGTTTTGATACGAAAATATGTGCGTGTATATAATAGGTATAAGGGTGTGTGTGTAAGTGGGATAATAAGTAATAATTTTGTCTTCGTTAGGTAAATTCAGCTTATCATTATTTGATAAAGTATTAACGGTATGTAGCGAAAGTCTTTAAACACGTCCGAGCTCAATGAGGTCTAATTAGACCCCTTAGACGATTAAAATAATTTCGATTTTCAAAATAACTCGAAGCAGCAAAATAGACGTATCTAGACTTCTCAATCTAAATTAAGCTTTAGCGCGGCGACGAGTCTTAATATAAAAAAAAAAACAAGTTCGTCATTGTTGGTATATGAGTATCGGTCAACCCAGGACACGTATTATATCATATTATATTCTTGACTTTTATTTTAAGCTTTACGTCCACGTGATGGAAAGCCATTATTATCATTATAACTTTCCAATCCTGGTCAAACATCCAGAGGCAGGCTCAAAACTACTTGGAAACTTGTAGTGCTAAAAGACATTAGAGAATGCGAGTTGACCTACGGCGACGTCCAAGATCAAGCGAAGTGGAGAAACAAAAAGCTGACCCCACCACCATATGGGATGTATAGCTAGGAAGAGGGAGAGAGGTAAATTCAGTTTATGCCTTGATCATTTTTATCTGTTACCAGTGCCCCGCTATTTTACCCGAGTAATGAAGATAAGCGATGATGATGATGAAAAGTGCACGTAGCAATATGTTCGTTCACAGCTATCTCTATACAAATTTTCATAGCAGTCGGTTGTGCTGTTTGGTCTTGAATTTTTGAAGGAATAACAAATAGACAGAGAGGCAGAGTTATTGTCGCTTTTATAATGTTTGTTAGAATTTATGAGAGTAACAAGTATTAGTATAAAAAACTCAAAAACCGATTTTGATGAAACATAGCTAAGAACATGCTCGTTGAGATCCTCTTTCAAACAAAAAAAAACTAGATCAATATTGGTCTATCGTTTGAGAGCTACGATGCCACAGACTGTTAGACAGTTACACACGTCAAAGTCACGTTATAGGATCTGCAAAAATGAATTATAGTCTAGTAAAAATAAATACGTTTGTATGGAGCACATCACAGTATTTGCAGCTGGGGGGATTCTTTGAAATTATGATAAGAAAATAGCTAAAAATCATAGATCAAGAATAATCCCCGATTTATAGACTAGCTGCGTTCCGCGGTTTCACTCGCGTAGTTATGAAAAACGGCGATGATTATGATGATGTTAAGTAGCTTATGTCCGTCTCCAGGTCCAAAGCTATCTCTATACTAATTTTCATAATGATCGGTTCAGCCGTTTGAGCGTGTAAAGGTAACAAAATTAGCTTTTATAATATCATTATGAAATTGTGTCAAATGTATTTCAAAACAGCAGTACATTCCTTTAAATAACAATATACTTAGTTGTCTTTTATGTTGTCACAAATCTTATTTTTACTAGACTATTAATCTGGAGAAAACAATTATGGTTTGTGCATTTGCATATTCAATACAGCAGCATACAATTTAAGTTATAGGTTGGAATGTAAAACCCGATTACGTCCTTATGCCCAGAAACTTTCCTTACAAAATCATTTTTTAAAGTAAATAAGTAATTAAATATTAGTGGTAAAGATAATTTTCTTACAGCGCCTTTATCTTTCTATGAGCTCTAGATAGCTGAATTAATGGGGTCAGTTCTCAAGGGACCACCCAACAACTAAATTAAAATAAATATACTTAGTAAAGATCCAAGCCGCTTCCAATCAGTCATTTTTGGTAATCCATGGTCTTACTTATTTTAGGATTTTTAAGTAATTTTGTCGTGCCTTGAGAATAGCCCCATACTTTTTAGGGTTTCGTAGAAAACTAGGAACTCTTATAGTTTCGCCATGTCCGTCTGTCTGTCTGCGTCTTTGCTCAAATAAATTTATTTATTTATAATAATAATAATAATAATGATGTTGATGTTTCCGATGTTTCCCTGGGGCTAAATGAGACCCCTGACCTCCAGCTTGCCTTAACCGGCCGGCTGTGTGGTGGAAACTGCAAGAGCTAAGACCCTAAGCTCCAGGGTGGAAGTGTTAAAGGGCATAACGCCGCTAGTAGCTCTCAGTGAACGCGCAGCACACCTCTCGACACCCTTAGCCATCCACACCGATGTTGCTTCTCCGGCGCCAATATGCGGCGCCGCTATGGGGGGCCCATCTAGTGGGTGGCGAGTCATCACCTGCCTAGGTATTTTTGTATGGTGAGATATTTTTGTATTCTCAGATAGATGCACTTTTTTAATAAGAGCAATTTTTTAAGTGTTGGAGAGATTATAAGAAAAAAACCGGACAAGTGCGAGTCAGACATGCACATGTCTCGCACCAAGGGTTCCGTACAAACTAGTAGATCAAAGGGAGAAATTATATTTTTTTTATATTTTCCTTCATAAGCCGAAAAATATATACTTATCGTAAAAATATTTAAAAACCTGTTTTAGCTTGTGCTAATGAAGCTCTTTCACATGATACGATTAAATCACTTTAAAATTTGGACCCTCCTTCTTTGCATAAAGACCCTATTTTTTGTGATTAAATTAAAAATGTGAATACAGTTTTCGGATCTTTTCCTAATGTGTACTATATGACAATTTAATGCTTCTTGCCAAATTTCGCAGTTACTATAGGTCAACGGGAAGTACCTCATAGGTTTTGATTCCCTTGCTAGTGTCGAAATATGCGTTTTTTGAGACATATTCGACTGTAACTTTTTTTTAATGAAAACTGAGAAGTTTGATTTTTCTTTCTGCAGCAAGAGACTATGGATCTGCGTATATGGTTTTAATTTCAACTCGATACCTTCACGCGTTCCCGAGATACATGTCTTGACTTACATACTTACTTACTATTACTATACTGACATACTTCACGTGTATTTATTTTTCGCTGAACGCACGATTTCTAAATCAAACAGCTGCGAGTGGCCAGTCAAAAATAACCTGCAACCTTAATGTCTGTCTGGACATTTTTAACACGATGCTTAATTTTCCAAAATCTAATTAGATTTATACCTGTATTTAAAGATAATATTCTGAAAAATTCAATATACCTACTTTGTACCAAATAATCACGTGATTTTGGGTAGGCTGGGAGGCTAGTCCCAAACCTTATCACATATAACCAGAGGGGGTTAAAAGCTGTTAATAAATATCACGTCATTAATGGACGACTCCTCTCCTGACGTAAAATCCGGATATTAGTGCGATACACTACTATTTCTTTCAAAGTCAAAGTCAAAGTCAAAGTCAAAGTAAATTTATTTGCGTTAAACATGAGTGATAACATGGTTTTGGTTCTCGCTTGGTTACCCCGTCGGAACCCGATGAAAACAAGACCATTTGTTAAAAACACATGTCGTATTTACACACCTGTGAACATATTATTTTTCAAGACTTTTGGTTGTTTCAAATTAATGTTTGTTTAAAAGCAAAATGTATCTCTTTTGTCTACTTCCCTGTATATATTAAAATATTCATGTGTTTGTCTGTCTGTTTGTTTCACTTCATACTTCGTACGTTCATTTTTAACGTTTCTATCTTGGATTTTTAATTAAACGGAGTAAATTGACAGATCGAATGTTGCCACTTTTTAGGGTTCCGTAGTAAACGAGGAACCCTTATAGTTTCGCCATGTCCGTCCTTCTGTCCGTCTGTCCGCGGCTCAGTGCAAAAACTGTAAGTACTAGAAAGCTGTAATTTCGTATGATTATACATAATTATAACGCCAATAAAATGGTAGAATAAAATCTTGAAAAACATTTTTTTGGGTATGTCCCCTACACGTAAAGTGGGGATGTTTTTTTTTTCTCAATAACCCCATCGAATGGGGTACCGTTGAATGGGTAATCGAAAACATTGGGGGTGTACGAAAACCATTTTTCTTTTTAGGGTTCCGTTTGCGAAATATTAAGCTTCAAAATGATATTTTTTGTTAGAGTTAAGTGTCCCTCTAGCGGCTAAACGGTTGACCTTGGAGATAAAAAAAACAGGCTAGTAGAATATATGATGAAATTCAAAGGAAAACTATCACGGCTAAGTACACGGCAAGTTATTGAGTTTTAGTCAATCAACTTAAAATTACTTGAACACGTCAAACACGAATATTTCTTCTCATATGTTCGTAGTATCAAACAAGAGACCCTGTAGGTACTAAGCTCATATAAATTATAATATGTTACTTCCGAACCCTACATTGCACGTGACACGACACGCACTTGGTCATTTATTTGAATTTTAGTCTAAACTAAACGTACTTTGCCGTTTTTATTACAGGATATCAAACCTGCCATATTTGATTTACCGAGCATGACACGCGGATTGTGCAGTTCCGTCGATATCGATAGACACCATATTTTTTTTAATCTTTTGCGAGTTCAGAATATAGGTACAGGAAAAATCATAACTCCCCTTTTTGCGTAGTTGAGTAAATAAATAGTATACATTTTCAAAACCAGAACCACATTGATCAGCTCTTATGTAGATTTGATGGTCAAATGTTAGAGAAAGAAACATGCAAAGTCACGGGGAAAAACGTAGTCGTCGCAATACGATTTTCAACAATTGGTCTTTAATATAATTCAAATAATAATTATGACATATTATACGTACGCAAATCGATTTATTTGTCTAACTCGAGGTTTTCAGTATAAAAGCCGGAAAATTTTACTGAAAAATATTATATTTGGAGTACTGCTTTGCAGTCACATATTCCAAAATAATTATGGCTAGACGTTTCGCTTGCACCTTGGGTAAGACTTTAAAAAAACATATTTATTTTTTATTTGATTAATAATTGCCTCTATTTTTGTTAAAAAATCATTTTCACTTGTTCAGTTTATTTTTTAATGGGAACAAATTTTTTGAGCTGTTATTTAAATATTCGAGATGTTATTATGGTCGGTTCAAAAAGATATTGAGCAGTTGTTTAATTTAATGGCTGTTGATTAATTATTGCGACAGTAAAACATGGACAGTAATAAAAAATCAATTAGTCGGTTATTTTATCATACAATGTCAATTCTAAAAATAATTGAGCAGTCCAATAACTGAATGAGCGGTAAAAATGATGGAAAGCTATCTATGTATATAGGTATAAGCAATAATTTCTTCAGAGATTTGGTAGGTTATGTTTTTTTTTTTATACAAAGTTATAGATACAAATTTTTACCGCCCATTTAATTATTTTCCTGCTCAATTATATATTCACTGATCCATTTCATTATTTTTTATTACTCATTTTTGTTTACTTTACTGCTTAGTTTTAACTGCTGAACTAGTTATTAAACGTGCCATTTATAATTTTTAACTTACCAAAACTGCTATTTACAACTGCCTCTTTAAATCAGTGCCTTTTTTAATTTAACAAATGTTGCCTGCATACTCGCTATTTTTATGTAACGACTTTTTAAGCTGTATTTAGTTTTTTTTTTCCCTTGGTTTTGGCATCATGCTTCCACATTTGCCATTAGTCGAGTTTATGTATTTAGTTTTGAATTCATGTTATAAAACCGGAAGTAATTCTTTTGTTATTTTCTTCGCTAATAATGGCTTGACCAATCATGATCATATTTGGCTAGACGGTAACGTACAGACACGTGTAAAATATCATTACTGATAACATAGTAGGTAAGTATCTTAGTATTTTCTTGAAATATCTTTTCTTGAATAGATTTTTTACTTTGTAAAAAAGAAGATTCTTTATTTCTTCTTTATATTTTTTTTACTTTTAGCGTTCTGTACCTCAAAAGGTAAAAAACGGAACCCTTATAGGATCACTTTGTTGTCCGTCTGTCAAAACCTGAATCTCGGGAATGCATGAAGGTATCGATGCAGAGAGAAAAATCAATCTTCTCAGTTTAAGTTTTTCGTTTGAAAGGGTTATATCCTACACCTACTTTCAGATAAACTCAAATTTCATTAATATCGGTCCAGGAACTTTGTTTTAAAACAAAATTGCATATTTTGACGTCTCTAATAACAATTGTTTTTCGATATTTTTGAATATTTCACTCACTGAAATATCTACAAATTTATAGCCAGTTCAAAAATGACACACTTCCAACGGGACTTGAACCCGCATTATTCCGATCTGTACCTGGGAGCTTTTACCGTTTTGGCCACTGAGGTGTCACTTGGGGTGGTCGAAACTTTGGTGATGTGTTTTTTGAGCTATATTATCTATATATTTGTATAACAATTATTATTAATGATTCACAAGACCACCCCCATATTTGATGTTTTTTTTTATTATTGTTTTTTTTGTATACCAAGAATTTCGAAAAAAACTCAATCTCTCGAACATTCTTCATTTTACCCGATTGCGTAAGAAGGAGGGTTATGTTTTTCGAGTGTATGTATGTATGTATATTTCTATATTATGTCCTAAGCGGCTTGACCGATTTTGATGTGCTAGTTATCGTTAGATTTGTCTTCACTCCCGACTCTTGCAAAAATAAAAAAATGCGCGTTTTCGTAACTTCCAACGAACTTTTTCGTAATAAATAAATGATTTTATGAGAATTAATGTAAAGAATTCGCATTTATAACATAATTACACATTTTAAGCATAATTTCTCACATAAAACGTGCAGTCAACAACGTATTAAGCGTAACGATGTCGCAAGTTAGACTGCAAAAACCGCAGTCGGGTATTTGGTTTTCCTTTTAATGTAGATATTAGTTTGTTTTCTTATTACGATTAAAATTGTTAGACTATTTAATTTCCACGATATTAGACCCTTTACATTGGAACCAGGATCATAACATAAGTTAATTTAAAATCTATAAGTACCTAAATTATAATATTATAATTATGTACGAGAACATTGTAATTAGAAAATAGATATTTTTTAAGTAACTTTATTTTACTTTTTTTATTTATACTTATTTATATTTTTTTTAGTGGTAGCACTTGCAGTGCTATCCCCAAGCTTCGCTGAACCCCTCTACTATGGTCGTGGCGGCTATGGCGGTGGTGGCTTTAACTCGGGATCGGGATCATCGTCGTCATCATCATCATCAGCGTCATCGGGGGCATCTAGCTCCGGAGGCGGCTCGTATAACGCCATCGGTGGCGGATACGGCGGCGGCGTTGGATTCAGCAGCGGCGTTGGATTCAGCAGCGGCGGTGGATACAGCAGCGGTGGTGGATACGGCGGCGGTGTCGTGGTTGGAGGTGGTGCTGGCCAAGTCAAGGTCACCAAGAGCACCAAGACTGTCGTCAATCAGGTATACTATAAATAATTATACTCGTAGTTAAAAAAAACTGAAGCAACCGACTTCTCATGGATGCCATTGTCGGTACTGGACCAAATTGAGATGGGACTACACGGGAAGCACCAGCTTTCAAATAAAAAAAAGAATCATCAAAATCGATTCGCCCAGTCGAAAGTGATAAACATAAAAAAAAAAACGAAAAAAAAAACACTCAATTGAGAACCTCCTCCTTTTTTGAAGTCTGTTGAAAATAAAGAGGAATTTGGTAGTTATTTTTAGAATCAGGTCGTGTGATTGACACGACGCGTGACCAAAATGCTGGTGCCCATCTGGCATCAACGTGGCAATGATGATCTGCTGCAAAATCTTATTCTCCATGACCTTTTTTCTGTCAGACAGCAAGAAGCACGAAAGAGCGACATCGTTTCACGATGGATATTCTAAAAACTCGTACGAAACTTTCAGCTTCATTTTTAGGGTTCCGTACCTCAAAAGTAAAAAACGGAACTCTTATAGAATCACTTTAAATAAATGGCTAAACATGTGTCGTGCCACGAGCAATGTAGTCCGTAGTTACTTATCATATTTTATGTGATTATAGTATTTAGTTTCTAGGATTATTTAAAATAGCTTATCTCACACACGCACACAGTTATTTCTACGCAATATTTTGAAAATATGTAATTTTTCTAAAGAAAAACACTAATACCGCACAGTGCACACCAATCATTGACGCGTGATTTGAGATTAAATCTCGTAACAAAGCACGAGATATCATGTTTGGATTCCCTGTTTGTGATAAATTACGATACGAATATGATACGCAAAATATTTTTTTACCAATTGAATTTTATTTTGATTTGACTTAGAATAGTTTTAGCGTATATATTTTCTTTTCTAATAGGAACGTACACTTACATTACTTTAATTTAACTGTTGTTGTTTGTCAGGCGGCCACTCAACAGCTGCAACGTGAAGAAGCGCTCATAAGTCAGCAGCGCGCCGCACTGAGCGCCGACATTGCCGTCAGTCAGCAAGCCGCATCAAAAGCAAGTATCATCAGTGCGCAGAGACAACAGCAGAAAGCGGCACAAAGTGCACAGGAGGCCTCGCAGCAGGCAGCTCTCAGACAACAGATCCAACAAGATCAGGCCGCTTCGGCTGCCGCCAACGCAAGGGCCAACCAAGCTGGCGCCGACATCAACGCAGCCAGGCAAGCGTACCAACAGGCACAAGCTGAACTTCAACAAGCTAAGCAACAAGCTGACCAAGCGAACGCTGAGTTGGCACAGGTCAGACAGCTCGCCGATCAAGCCACACAACAGGAAGCCGAAGCGAGACAGAGGGCCGCACAGGCTGCATCCAGCCAGCAACAGGCCCAACAGTTGGCTCAGCAAGCTGCTTCCGAGCAGGCCGCCGCCAGCCAGAGAGCACAGCAAGCCGCCCAGCAAGCAGCTGCTGCCAGACAGGCGGCAGACCAAGCCAGCGCAGAAGCTGCACAGGCGAGACAGCTCGTTGACCAAGCCAACCAACAAGCCCAACAGGCCGCTCAACAACAAGCCACCGCCAATCAAAGAGCCAGCCAGGCGCAAGCCGACCAACAACAGGCCAATCAGCTTCTACAACAAGCCTCAGCTGCACAACAATCCGCAGATCAGCTAGCACAGAAAGCCGCATCCGACCAGGCCGCCGCTAATCAGAAGGCTCAGCAAGCCTCAGCCGAGCAGTCCCAATCCAACCAACTAGCTCAGCAGGCCGCTCAGGAACAGGCGGCGGCCAACCAGAGAGCACAGCAAGCGCAAGCACAGCAGCAAGCAGCCAACCAGAGGGCACAACAGGCGCAGGCAGCTGCGGCGGAAGCTCAACGCCGTCTTGCTGATGCTCAATCGAGACAATCTTCTGAATCTTCAGCTGCCGCACAGGCTTCAGCCAGAGCTCAATCAGAGGCATCTGCAGCTGCACAGAGGCAACAACAATTTGAAGCACAACAAAGATCCGAAGACGCCGCCGTCAGACAGCAGATCGATCAGGCTAACCAACAAGCAAGCCAGGCAAGGGCACAGGCGAACGCTCTCCAGGTTCAGATCAACAGGGAGAGTGCTGAGGCTGCCAGACTGAGGACCCAGACTACCCAGACTATCACCACTGAGAATAGAGAAGTCATACCCGGTAGACCCTCCATTGCCGTGCTTGGAGGCAGAGGAGGCTCTTCAGCCAGCAGCAGCAGCAGTTCGAGCAGCAGCTCTAGCGCCAACTACGCTAACGGTGGAAGGTCATACATCGCTCCAGTTGCTCCAGTTGCTCCAGTTGCTCTAGTTGCTCCAGTTGCTCCAGTCGCACCTAGTCGCACCTACAACTCTAACAATGTTGTTTCGTCCCAAAGGAGCTACGGTGCACCCAGCTACTCTGTGATCAATGGACAACGAGGCTCAGCTTCATCATCGTCGGCTGTATCGTCATCGTCCACTTCTTCTAATTCAGGAGGATACGGAAATAGGGTTGTCGCCCTTGGAGGTCGTGGAGGTGGATCAGGTGGTTATATGAGCACAATAAGTGCCAATAACGTTTCAGGCGGAAGTGGATTCAGGATGAATAAAGTAAGTTACGGAGGATCCAGCGCAGGTGCATCAGCAGGGGCATCAGCAGGGGCATCATTAGCATCTGGAGGCTTCGGCGCCGGAAACCAAATTATTGAAATTTTCGGAGGAAGGGGTGGCCAGGGTACCACTGTAGAGGTCATAACTAACTAACTACTAGCTACTAACTAGCTTGATACAATAACCTATAACACTTAATAGCAATTTCGGTCCTGCGAAACCTTGAGTAAGGTTCATAAAATAGCATAAATATGGCGAAGATTTGTATGAAAACTTTAATTTGAAATAAAATATGTTCAATGGCAACAGATTGTATCTACGGTGTATGTTTATAAAATGATCATTATTTAGACGATGCCTATTTTACAATGTAAGGACTTTAATAAAAGTAAAATCTGCGCTCAAGCAACAACTTCTCGTTTTGAAAGTTATTTAAACGAGAACTCAGAAAATCAAAATGGTGAATGGTTAGATAATTTTAAATTTAGAAGGACTTAAGACGGTGTACATACTTGAACAATACAGATTGATTTGTTTACATATATTGTGATAGGTATATCGAATGTATTGTTCTGTATAAATTGTAGCCGAAGTGTACTTAGATTTTGACGTCAGTCCACCAAATGTTATTGACACAGATTTTATTGAATAAACTTTTTTTTGCCATATAATTAATATTTTTATTTTTACCTGTTTTTGTGTTATATTTACTCATACTTCGAGTAAGCATACATATACTCGTTTACGTTCGCTATGTGCGCATATTCTACCCGGGTAAGTTCCCACCCACACAGAAGGGTGTAAGTTTGACTTGTACATATTACGTCTGGCTGTCTGTGGTCTGTCTGTATGTCTGTGACAACGTAGCTCTCAAACGGATGCATCTCAAACTCCCAGCATTTTTATATATTCTACCCGGGTAAGTTCCCACCCACACAGAAGGGTGTAAGTTTGACTTGTACATATTACGTCTGGCTGTCTGTGGTCTGTCTGTATGTCTGTGACAACGTAGCTCTCAAACGGATGCATCTCAAACTCCCAGCATTTTTATATATTCTACCCGGGTAAGTTCCCACCCACACAGAAGGGTGTAAGTTTGACTTGTACATATTACGTCTGGCTGTCTGTGGTCTGTCTGTATGTCTGTGACAACGTAGCTCTCAAACGGATGCATCTCAAACTCCCAGCATTTTTTTGGACTTTTAAACACTCTAAATTAGTGAAAATGATATTGTCACTATTGAAATTTGTTATCCATGACTTCAAAGTAAACGGGTAATGGCGAAGAAGAATATACCATGTCATTTTTTACTTCAACATATGTACCGTTTAGGAGGTAATATAAACAAACATACATACATAACCATATACATAAGTACATACATTTGTATATTTTTTTCTATGCATACATACACACTCGAAAAACATAACCCTCCTTCTTATCCAGTTGAGTAAAAAAAAAAGATTAGATTAAATTAGTTCATCCATTCAAAGCTACGATGCCACAGACAGACACAAATATCACCCCTCTTTTTGGATCTGGAGATTGAAAATGATTATACATATTACATGTCAGCGCTATAAAATAGTGCATTTTATAGTTATAAATGACATAATATATTTAAAACTATTTTTGTAGTGTAAACTATGTTCTATCGCCATTGATCAAAATTAACAGAGAGAGAGAGAGAGAGAAAGAGAAACAGCCATATAGGAAAGACAAAAATATAAGACAAAGGTTAAAAAAAAACTGTTATTCAGTTGCAATACATAACTATAATTTCATTTTTAATTTATTATAAAAAAAACATTTTACTGGATCACATACCCTTAACTGCGAATTACTAAGTCACTTATAAGCTATCAAGTCAATAGAAATGCCGCGTGTCATCATTTTTATACCTAAATTGTGGACTTCCTATAACGGAACTGTTTTATAACGGAAACAACGATTGACTGGCGACGAGTAAGCGTTTACAATTTTTAAAATAAGAACTCTTAATGGTCACCAGTATAGTTATTTATATTATAATACAGGGAAGCCCTGAATATATTGAACGATACTGAAATATACAATTGATTATTGAAGCAAACGACCAACAGGTAAAATTGAACAAAACAATGACCATCACAAAGACCATTAAACAATGTATGACCATTATTGTAACAAACAATACTTTTTTCATCGAAAAATAATAATTTTAGAAAAATAATTTCAATCATAAAAATACAAAAACATTTTATATATTTATATTTTCGACTACAGAAAGAAAAAAATTTGATACTGTTAAAAAATATATAATTATTGATTGTTGAAACAAGAAAAACAAAAATGCGCTTTTAAATGTTGTAATAATTACACCATTTAAAATTATTAAGTTTGAAAAGTAAATTTTAAGAATTGACATTTTTGTTTAAAAAATAAACTAAGTAATTGTTGCTTTCTACAAAAGAAATGGAATGAAACACTTTAAGATACTCTTGTAGGTATTAGATCAGATTTAACAATAATTTGCACAATAACAAAATATTATGTGCTCAGTTTGCAAAAACATCACAATGATCACATAAATATATCAGTTTTAATAGGTGTACTTACTAAACCTACTTTCAGCTCCACAATTTTGACGAATACAAAAATGTTATGTTTTTTTTTGAGAAAACAATATTATTTTTTAAGATAAAAAATAAATAAATTAAAAGTAAAAGTATAATAGTAAGTATTTTCAGTTCATGAAAAAATCTAAAATTAAAAAAATTAAGTATTTATATTATCTGGATTCTTTTTGGAGAATTTTTAAAGTTGTATTTGTTCATGCAAAAAAAAATTGTTCATACTCGTCCAATATATTCAATTAAAATCCAATTACATACAAGTACAAAAGGTACTTGTATGACATTGGATGTACTATACATAGTAATCTATCTACATCTATCTACTGTCATTCATAATTTTTGTACATTCACACCTTTTGTGTTCCCAATTTTGCTCGGTTGACAGATTTTCTTACATAAATAAAATATATAAGATTTTTTTTAAATTCCCACCAAAACCTAGATACTTAACCAAGCTAAAATAATTCCTTACTTTTTCTACACAGTTTTTATTAAAAAAATTGTATATTAATAAAAAACATAAAGAGACACATTCACACAACCAAGACCGATGTAAGGTAGATTTCAGATATTGTTAACTAATTACATTTTTGGTCTTTACAGCCATATCGATGAAAATATTATTACACATTAATTACCTATTATCGAATATTTTAAACCTACGTGTGTGTACTTGTCGATACGAAAACAATGCATATTGCTATATTCTGTTTCGCAAAATCATAATTTTCATTTTAATTCATAAATTTTGCTTTAGAAAATGTATGTTTTGAAAACAAACAGATAAACGTGAAACAACATTAAACATATATTATGGTTTTATAAACAAAACAGTATTATGTAATGTGTATTTTAAATTAGTTTTAACAAAAGTCAACATGTGTGCAGTACCTATAAATACTTTTATAGTGTAAAAATAAATTATTTCGAGAAATAAATTAGGATTTGAGCGTATTCCTCTGAGTGTGGTATTTCTTCTGTTCAATTTTCTATATTGCACAAAAATAATAATTACAAATTTGTTTTTTAATTTAATTTTAGGTTCCAATTTTGTAATTATTTTTATTCATTCGAAAAAATAAGTAAATTACCTATTTAACAAATATAAAATACATATAAAACAAAGTTTCGCGGATCCACCCCAGAAAAAATAAAATACCACACTTCAATACTATGAAATCTACGGAATCGACCACAAAACGGAAACTTTAATGTGAAAAAAAAAACATATTTAAATGCGGATGAGGTAACCACCAAGTAAATAAGCTCAACTGACCTGATTGGTAAGTCAGAATTATTTAAAAATATCGTAAAGAAGATGAGACAATATCATAGTACGATTTTTTTTTCATAAGTAAATCATTTAAGAAGTCGTTTTCCGTCGATTTTGACTAGCTATTGCGTTTGATAGTCACAAAATTGAGCTAACTAAAACCTATGAAATACTTTTTTTTCAGTAAATGTATCTTTAAATATTTTGAATGAATTTAACACTGCAATTTCAGCCATTTAAATAATACGAACAAAATATGATCTTGTTTTTGAGTGGCCGATTAAAAATAAAAGTTGAATACGTTTTCGTTAGCCCCATAATGCGATTTACATCGAATTTATTTATTTTCTCGGAATCAAATGTAAATTGTACGTATCTTTAGGAAGCGCGACACACGCTGGCTTCTGCCTCAAATCTTCTAAATTCTCGGCCCTTACATCAAAGTCTTGCACAATATTAGCGAACATCGTAAACGACATTGTCGTAACTAACGTTTGACCTATACACGTCCTCTTGCCTATGCTGAAAGGTAGGAAATGTGGGATGTTCCTCTTTACTGATAAAACTTCTTTCTCGACTTCAGAAGATCTTCTCGACCAGTTTCGCTCAGTGTCCGACTCCATTCCAGAATCGCACTGAGAATTGCGTCTACTCCTTACTTTATTGCGTTCCAAAAATCTGCTTGGGTCGAATTTTTCAGGCTCACTCCAGTATTCCTCGGACATGTTGAGTTCATAGTTGTTTATGAAAACTATTGTGTCTTTTTCGATGCCAAAACCAGCAACAGAAGCGTTTTCTGTCGCCACATGGGGAACGATAGGAGAAGATGCGTAACGAAGACATTCCAACACTGTCGCTTCTGTATAAGGCAAGTTATTTCGGTCACTCAAAGACACAGCTCGTTTACCTTTGGTTACAGATTCAATTTCAGCTCTAATCTTCCTACCTACTTCAGGATCCCTAGCTACAGCAGTTAGGCATAACATTACAAGATTTCCAACTGAAGAATGACCTCCCAAAAAATCTTCAAGCATAAAAATAATCGTATTCCTATCAACCGTTGGGTCATCACGCAAAACTCTTAACAAACCATCTAGGAAGTCTTTTTCAGGCGCATCTACATCCAAGTCTATTTCTCTCTGTTCCACAATCCTTGACAGAATGAAAGATCGTATATCCTGGGACCAATTTGTAAGTTTATCCATATGCTTCTTATAGAATGGAGCTAGCCATGGTAAGAAATCGACAGCGTAACCTTGATTGATTTCCCAGAAAATCTCATCGAAGTGATCGACAATTTTGTTGAACTCCGGGTCGTTTTCATCAAATCTGACATTGCACATGTAATGGGCGAACATGTTCATAGCAGTTTTCATTAAAACAGGCTTGATGTTCAGAGCTTGGTCATTGTTTCTGGTCATTTGCTTGAGGGTTTGAATCAGTTCGATCGACTCAAAGGTGGCGACAGACCCGATGCGTGCGAAGTTGTCGGTATGTTGTTTCGGGCCGCAGTGACGTCGGGCCAAGTTGCGGCGACGGGTTTGTAGGTTCGACCAGTCGCAGAGAGCTAGCGCTGTGGACAATCAAAGAGGATTTATTATAATCAATATCCAATCTGAGTTTTGGCGGGAACGTCTTAGTAACATGTTGCTTTGTTTTATTTTCCTAAACTTGTGTTATTTTGAACATTAATGCTATAAAAATGGCGGTGTTTTATTCAATAAACAAGTGTTAGATCAAGTGCGTGAGTGTGGGCAAGTGAAATAAAGCAGTGAAACATATGTGATTTTACGTTGTCGGCAAAACTCCATAGAAGCTTCTAGTAAAGTCGCCACCACTTTACTGAAGCAGGACTCGACTTATAAATTGCCTGTATACGTGACTTAAATTGTGACTAGAACATTTACAACTTGTTTTATTCAAGAAACTTGAAAAATCCTAATACTTGACACTGACAAATGATTTAATGCGAGTCCAATACAAAAAAGAAGAAGAAGAATATCCTATCAAGTATTAAAGTTTGCTGAGTTCCATGGCTAATTTAGCCTCGTCATCATAACCACTAGATCCGGTAACTTTTTACTTTTACCAAACAAGTAACTAAAATTTTTCAAATTTTCAGCAAAATATACACATTGGATTTATGCACGAAATTTATAAATTGTAATATTTGTAAATATCATCTAGAATGTATTATTTTGTTAACATGAAGGTGTTAACTTGTTTGTGTACATGCTTTATAAAAATGAATAATTGGCCAAGTGTGTGTCGATCCACACGTAGGTTAGGTTTCCGTAGTTGCAACTACACTATTTTGCGGACTTGGAATAGTGCTACTTGTTTGATATTACGAACATATTGATTGATTTTGGCATTTAAATGGGATTTGTATGAAAGTCTCTCCAGCTACATTTTATGAGTTGGTTGTCTATAACTCGTAAATTTATAAAACCTACTTAGGTGTGATAGTTTGCCTTTTAATTTTATTATACATGCTACTAGCATGATTTTTTCACATCTCCAAAGCCAACCACTTAGCTGGCAGACCCCCAAATGATAATTTTTGTCAGGGTCTCCCCTGACACTTAACTCTAACAAAAATTTTCATTTTAAAGTTTAATATTGCGCAAACGGGCCCCTAAAGAGAAAAATGCTTTTCATAATTACCCCCCCCCCCCCCCCCCCCCCCCAATTTCCCAATTTCGCCCCCCCCCTCATATTTTTAGATTACCTATAAAATGATACCCTACACGACGGTGTAAACACAGGTTTTATTGTAATTGCAATATTTATGCCTCATTATCCCGTAAACATAATTATCCCGTAAACCAATGATGTTATTATCACATTTGAATTAGAATGATTCTCTCAAGCAGGTTCTTGCGCGAGAGCTGAAGAGTCAAGAAGTCCTGAAGATGCCTCGTAAAGAGGTAAAACACGTGTCGACAAGAGTACCAGCTTAAATACATCGAAGCCGTCAAGAGTACCAGCTAGAAGACACCGAAGCAGAAGAGTACCAACGTGAAGACCTAGAAGCGGAAACACACAAGATATCTTTATTAATATACTTAGAAGTATATTTAAGTTTTTGAATATGAATTTCCGCAAAGTAACGCCTGATTTAATAAATTTTATATCGTTTTAATTTCAACTCTATACCTCCACTCCACATGATTCCGAGATAGGTCTTAACAGACGGATATCAAAGTGGCCCTATAAGGATTCCGTTTTTAGGGTTCGCTAGTAAGTAAGGAACCCTTATAGTTTCGCCATTTCCGTTTGTCTGTCTGCCCGCAGTTTTGCTCAAATACTATTAGTACTAGAAAGCTGTAATTTGGCATAGATATGCATATTAGTTATGCCGAAAAAGTCGTAGAAAAATCTTGATTTTTTTTTTTAATCTTGTTTTTTTTTGTTGTAGGTACCTCCCCTACAAGTAAAATGGGGATAAATATTTTTTTCTCATCCACCCTATCGCGTGGGGTATAGTTGGATAGGTAATCAAAAAACATTGGGGGTGTGCTAAAACTATTTTTCAATATAGGGATCCGTTTACGAAATATTAAGATTTGAATTGGTAATTTTAGTTAGAGCCACGTGTCTCTACCGCTTAAACGCGGTTGACTTTGGAAACATATAAAAAATTCATGCTAATAGCATATATGATGAAATTAAAAGGAAAACTGTCACGGCTAATTAGGCTTTACAAGTTATCGAGTAATCGTCGATCAACTTAAAAAATGTACATAGATATGTAAAAAAATGAAAGTTTCGTGCAGAATTTCATTTAAACTAACAAAGTAAGCTCGTATGTTCATAGTATCATTATTTCAAGTTCACATAAACTATAATACGCAACTACGGAATCCTACTTTACGCGTGTGACGACACGCACTTGGCCGCTTATTTTTTTCTTTTGAGGCACGGAACCATACTTTCGTGAGTTATTTAAAGTTGTAGAAAAAGTTTTAATAATTCAGTTATAAAAATAACTACCTATTTCAATACAATACAAATATTATACTACTACAAAAAATGCTAACTCTGAGAGTGAAGGTGAATCTAAATTCTAACGACCCCTCGTGCATACTTACATCAAAGTCGTTCAAGCCGTTTAGTCTAGTAAAAATAAATCCGTTTGTATGGAGCAGATCACAGTATTTGCAAATGGGGGGATTCTTTGAAATTATGATAGGAAAATAACTAAAAATCATAGATCAACAATAATCCCCGATTTATAGACTAGCTGTGTTCCGCGGTTTCACTCGCGTAGTTATGAAAAACGGTGATGATTATGATGATGTTATGTAGATGTCCGTCTCCAGGTCCAAAGCTATCTCTATACTAATTTCCATAACGATCGGTTCAGCCGTTTGAGCGTGTAAAGGTAACAAAATTAGCTTTTATAATATCATTATGAAATTGTGTCAAATGTATTTCTAAACACCAGTACATTCATTTAAATAATAATATACTTAGTTGTCTTTTCTGTTGTCACAAATCTTATTTTTACTAAACTAGTTAGGCTGTAAGTGATCATATAGAAACACACATACATACACTTGAAAAACATAACCCTCCTTCTTACGCAGTGGGTAAAAACGAAGCAAACATGTTTACAGTTACTGTATTTATTTGTATGGTTTTATTTTTAAAATAGGCTTGCCAATTATGAGTAAGTGTCACATTACATTAAATATAAAACAAATAGGTATATTTATTAGGAACTAAAGCCAAAACATGTGTCAGGTTGCAGTTTTGGCAATGCTGACCTACTTCTGAGAGGGTTTACACGAATTAATAGATGTGCAGCGTGAGCAGAAAACAAAACCAGAATGCGTTGATAGGATATTTTTGTGCGTATGGGCAAAAGCGAGGAGTTGGTTCTTTCTTTTTAACTGACTTAAAAAGAGGTCAATTTGTACCTATGTCAGCTATATCGATCCACATTCCTGGTTGCGTACTGCACAAGAATGGAATTCGTTGCCGCTATCTCTGTTTTCTGAGACCTACAATCTTGGAATTTTCAAGGCTAGAGTGAATAGATATCTTCTATGTAGATCGACGAGCTCCATCCTCGGCCACACCGTCACTTAACATCATGCGAGTTGGAGGTCAATCGTAGATCTATCTAGTTTAAAAATAAAAACCGGACAAGTGCGAGTCAGACTCGCCCACCGAGGGTTCCGTACAAACTAATAGATAGAAGTGGGAAATCATATTTTTTTTTATATTTTCCTTTTTACACCGAAAAATATACATCGTAAAATATTTAAAAACCTGTTTTAAGTTATGCTGATTAAGCTCTTTCATATGATAACCCCACATGATACGGTTAATTCACATTCAAATTTGTCCCCTCATTCCTTGTATAAAGACAATTTTTTTTGTGATTAAATTAAAAATGTCTGGTTTTCGGATTTTTCTTATCTAGCTATGTGTACTCTAACACAATGCTTCTTGTCAAATTTCATACTTCTAGGTCAACGGGAAGTACCCCATAGGCTTTGATTCCCTTGTGAGTGTCGAAATGTGAATTTTTTACGACATATTCGGCTGTAACTTTTTTTTACGAAAATTGAGAAATTTGATTTTTCTGTCAGCAGCAAGAGACTATGGATCTGCGTATATAGTTTTAATTTCAACACGATACCTTCACGCGTTCCCGAGATAAAGGTCTTGATACCCGGGCAGACGGACAGACAGACAGACGGACAACAAAGTGATCCTATAAGGGTTCCGTTTTTTCCTTTTGAGGTATGGAACCCTAAAAAGTATGACTTTTTAGGCTTCCATATTAAGGATCAGTGTCACGAATAGGCACCTAATCGTGAGGCTGCGATGTCTGTCTGTCTGTGCGTCTGTCCACCACTTAAAAGGATGTCACTTTTAAACGGTAGGTAGGTAGATACAACTCAAAATTGGTATGATTATAGGCTCTGATGCAAATCAACAAAAATACTAAAAACTGGCCAATTGCGAGACAAGCTTTCGTATATAATTTTTGAAAAAAAAATATGGGAAATTACTGTGCGAGTACTGCGAGATAAAACCTGTTGATTGCATTACAAGTATATCTATGTTTAAAGAAAAACAAAATGAAAAAAGAAAGACTGACTTACTGACTTTTCTGACTGCAGAAAAGCAGTTTTCGCAGTCCACTTAAGATTTAATTACGCTTGATATGCTGTTGAGTGTACGTTTTTTGTGAGAAAGTATGCGTATAATCGCCGTAAAAAGTTACAAATGCGCATTCTTATAAATTCTCAGACTTAAAAAGTCGACTGCAGTCAGTAGGCATCTAAACATTTTTTTTGTTACAGGAATATATTAAGTATAAGTATATTAAGTATAAGTATAAGTATATTAAGTATAAGTATAAGTATATTAAGTATAAGTATATTAAGTATATGTATGTATAGATACTATAGCCACCATCGTTACTTATCGCTACGCGGGTGATACTGCGGATACAACTTGTATATATATCGTTTCACCTGCGTAGTGATGAAAAACGATGGTAATGATGAACGCCGATGATGATGAAAAAATAAAGCCCATGTCCGTTTACAGATTGTCAGCTGTTATCCACAAAATTTATAACAATCGGTTCAGCCGTTCGAATGTGTATAAGTATATATATATTTACGGCCTTACCAAAAAACGTTGCTTAACTTTAACCATCGCCTTAAATTCTCTGTCTTCTTTCCGCAAGTGTCATTACTTGTCAGCGCAAAGTTGACGAAATACGTTAAGCATTGCTTTAAGTTAAGTAACGTTTTTCGGTACGTCCGTTAGAATCATCGTTTTTGAAATATGTTAAGAGGCAATAACATCCACAGTCACATTGTGACGTCATTCATAGCTAGACAAGTCTGATATTTTAGGTATCAATAAAATGGAAAGCATAAGAGCTAGATAAATGAAACTTTTTATATTTTATAAGTCCGCCGACCACACTCGATCCTCAAAATTTGAACTCTCTAGTGTTATTGAGGTCGAAGCTATGAGGGTCCAAAAATCCGACAATTCGTTTCGAGAAAAGGTAGCCCCGGCGTGCCCGCTGACTCACATGGCATGGCATGGCACGGCCGTGCCCCCAGATTTGGTAGGTCGCGAAGATGACAATCTAATATTATTAAAAAAAATACCCGACTACAAAATGTTGGTTCCGAAGCCTGGTGTATACTAATTTAACAATATCTAACATAACACATCAAAATTGGTCAAGCACTTTAGGCTGCAAGAGTACCTACCTTAAGGAAGCTTACAAACACAACTCGCATTCATACATCACTTGCTCAACCCGAAAACTATCACCCTACTTCCTGGGAAATCGCGTAAAAAAACCTGTTTCCATCTCATAAATTGAGATTCCAGACAAATAGTGAAGTGAGCCGAGAGACAAGCACATTCCTATTTTAATCACATGTACTGACCTTTCCCACTAATTTGCGTAGATGACTAAGATTTAGAGTTCAGTTACAGGCCTAAACGATAGGTATTAAGTGCTCAGAGTATTTAGGTTACATTTTGTAGGTCAAATTCACAGTAATAAAAAGTTTAAATGAAAGACAATACTTTTATGCGACAGTGCGTCAAATAATAGCTATTGTCCACAAGCACATCACATTGTTAAAATAACAGTTATAATAATAACAATTATTTTTAATACCTACTTTGTAAAAGCGTTATCATGAAGCTAAAGTTCAAATATTTATCAAAAGTACATTCAATACACATACACACATCCACATATTCTATAAGAGATTCCAATTGTTGATCACTTATTAGACACTAGTCACTATTTTTTATTATATACTTAAATTCATTTTCACAAAATTTTTTGCTAAATTAATTATGTTTGCATGCATTTTATGTACTTGTACTTAGACTTTTAGGGTTCCGTACTCAAAGGGTAAAAACGGGCCCCTATTACTGAGACTCCGCTGTCTGTCCGTCCGTCCGTCTGTCACCAGGCTGTATCTCATGAACCGTGATAGTTAGACAGTTGAAATTTTCACAGATGATGTATATCTGTTGTCGCTATAACAACAAATACTAAAAAACAGAATATTTAAGGGGATTACCATACAATTTCCATACAATAAATATGTTTTTTTGCCTTTTTTATAGATAATGGTACGGAACCCTTCTTGCGCGAGTCCGACTCGCACTTGGCCGGTTTTTTCTATCTAAAGTCTGCCATCAGTGTATTGTCGTCAAATAGGACGTCCGCGATACTGGTTTTCCTAGTGCGGGGTTCATAGTGTTTGTATTTGGCGCAAATGGTTTGTTAATAAAAATATTTATATTTGTAATAGTTTTATATTTTAAAATAGGTGCCGCGTGCGAGTGAGATAGCTGTAACACTCTATTGCGGCCTAGAGAGAGATAAACATACGTGTAGGTATAGGTAATAGACTGTTCAAATTATAAGCGGGAGAGTTTCGAATTGACTCTAACAAAAATGATGATAAATCGAAAAATGATTATGGCACACCCCCAATGTTTTTTGATTACCTATCCAACGATACCCCACACAGTGTGATAGATGAGAATAAATAATTCATGTAGGGGAGGTACCCACTTTACATGTAGTGGAGGTACCCCAAGAAAAAAAATATCGTGACCTTATTCTACGACTTTTTCGGCGTAATTAACACGTATGTTCATGCCAAATTACAGCTTTCTAGTACTAATAATCTTCGAGTAAAGGCGCGGACAGACAGACAGACACACACACACACCCCACATGTTTTTTGATTATTTATCGAATGATACCCACACGATGGGGTAGATGAGAAAATAATAATTCATCCCAACTTTACAGAGGGAGTAGAGAGGGGAATCCCTAAAAATGATTTATCAAGATTTTGTTGCTAATTTGTTGCTTTTTTGTTGCAAATTTTGTTAGCGTAATAAATATGTATACCTATACTAAATTTGAAATTTCTAGTACAAATACTTGAAAGTCATTGAATTGAAAATAAATACTCAAAAAAAATAGAATTATATACCTACATTGCATATAAATTCAATAAATTAAAAATAAAATAGTACTTGTAGTCTTTGAGATAAGTCGCGTACAGACGGACGGACATGGCGTAACTATACCTAGGAGGGTTCGTATTTAGCTACGGAACCCTAGCAAGAGTTGAACATCTGACACCAAGCATCTAATGTTTCAGCAAATTCACTTGTGAACTAGTTCCTACTCCAGGCTTGTTTACCATATCAACTAACGATTTATTATGTTACCTTCAGGATGTATATAATATCGTGAGCTGCAGTCGTATGGTAAAACAAATGGCTTTGCCATCAAACAACAACTTACCAACACCTTTTTGCAGTTGTGTAAAATAACCAAGTGCAGTAATTCGAGTCAGTTACATACGCGTGTTGTGACAAGCAGTGTGGGAAAATTGCATTTCCGTTAAAAATAGTGCACAAAATAAAAAATAAATATAAAAATATCGCGAAAACAGTGTATATCTCGTTTATCGATCATTTTAACAAAAGAGAAAAAATAAAATCGTTGTTGCAAGCTCGCAAAACAAAATGTGCCAAAATTGAGCATAGTGAAAAAAATATTTTTATTATGGTACATAGATATCAAACCAAATCAAATCAAATAACATTTATTTCCTTAATACAAGCTACATACAATCGTCAATATAAATTAATTACAGTCACAATCGAACTTGTAAGTGTACCATAATATTAAGCCGTGTAGCAACTGCTCTAAGATAAAACTTGTGCTGCAGTTGCTACTTGCCTTCCAATAATCCATAGCCGAAGTACAATTTGGTGTCTATACATTGAATCAGGTAAGTACATGTTTGTATAATATATATATATGTATATATGTTACTGTAAAAGCCCGAATATTGGTAAATCTTAGGTTTTACCAGTAAATCTTAGGGTTTACCAACACGAGTCGGTAAATGTAAGAATATGTAAAAAAGAAACGATTTTATCGGGCTTTTACCATTAGAATTTAGTACATGCTTGGTTTTACCAGTGACGTTTGGTAAATGTTGGTTTTGATTTACTGGTAAAACCTAAGATTTACCAATATTCGGGCTTTTACAGTAACATATACATATAATCTAAGTGTCTTCAAATCGCGAGTGAATAGGTTTCTTCTAGGCAAGCGCGCTCCATCGTAGACCGTAACTGTCGCTTAACATCAGGTGAGTTGACGGTCAAGCGCAAGCCTATCGTCGAATAAAAAACAATAAAAAAATTAAATAAAGTAAAATTTCAAGAATGTATGCAATTTTTGTCAATACTAACCATTTGTATGTTAAAAGAAAATAAGATTTTGATGTAATTGAAAAACATTAATTTTGGAGATAAATTAATAACCGCATTACTTATACAGTTATAAAGTTATAGAGACATGAAAAATATGCATATATACCACAAAAAAAAATATTTTTGGTAGATGGTTAAAATATAAGTGAACTGAATTTTTTAAATCATGACTGACGTTTTACAATGATTGCAGTTTTCACACAATTTTTACGCGTGCGGTGGACTGCAACCGAAATGATGCTGACTACATAAATATAGGTAAATGGCAAATAATTACCTAAGGTCATTCAAGAATTTTTTATACCTACTTGAATGGATTATTGTTGCGTAAGATTTTAAGAAAAGTGCGTATTGTCCCAGTTTTACAATGTCTTTGTAATTTATTAATGATAGGTAGTAATAGTATTGCCATACAAGTACAACATTTGAACTGACGACTATGGACAGTTTTCTTAGTATTTTTTTTAATTAATTATTGAATAATTTTAATGAATTCAATGTTTTTATATACTTATAAATTTCATGTACGTAATATTAATTTTAAAAGATATATATTTTGAACTGCCAATCTAATCGCTTGAAGAAATCCTCGATACCTAGTTTCCCTAGGTGTATGTTGCAATGCAATTTCTCATAGTATTATTAAGAACAACATAAAATAAAAAATTACCCTCAAGAGGCATAACCACATCTCACATTAAAAACAGCTTGGACAGCAAAAGGTGATAAAATCACACAAACACAAATAGAAGTGAGATTTTTGTTGTGTTTTGATCAATGGTAGAAAGTAGCTTCGACCTACTATTGAAAATATCTCTCTTCTACCCAAATACTTGACTTGAGTGAAAATATTTACTTATGTCGATAAATTTTTAAGTAAATATGATTATATATCTACCATTTTTTTGCAAATCTCTAGTAGCGTATAAAATAAAAAACCGACTGCTGAATGTAGTTTACAGGAAAGACAAATTACGTACATAAATTGTACTTATCTTAAGCCATACTTGAAAAGGTGCCAAACCGTAAATAAGGTCAGGATCGTTTTTGATGTATGTGTAATAATTTTATTATCTGTAAATTATTATTAAATAGGTACATAAAGCAGTGTAAGAAAAATAAAACACATTTAAGAAAAGAAAATCACTACTCACAATTATTCCGGTCTCCGGCGAACAGCTTGTGAAATCTCAAGAAGTCAGGCCTCCCCCCGAAAAACTTGCCATTCTGGTTCAAAACCTCCCTAATCAGCTCCAAATTATTTACAACCAAACATTTCTGACTCCCTAAAGTTAGGCTAAATATGTTTCCCCACTCTTTCGACAATTCTGTGAACGCTTGGAACGGCGACTCATGTTTCCCGAGCAAATGTAGATTCCCTATAACAGGCAACGCCATCGGTCCCGGAGGAGTTTTCAAGATGGCGGTCTTCTCCCCATTCCGACTTGTCTTTTTAAGCGTGACGGTACGTCTCGTAAGGAGTTTGTATACCGCCAGCGCAACAACGACCAGTAATAAGATGGCACTCATTTTGTTTTCTTTATAAAAGAATTTTTGCGAGTAGCCACACCGGCTTTGACAAAGGAATTGGCGGAAGCGCCCGTTAGGAACTGCGAGGTGCAATGCGCGAGCATCCTATTTTATACCCTTTCGCGCGCATTTACATGTTTCAAACATTTGAAATTCAGTTCGATTTGACGTCAGTTTTTGTTTTGCCATGGAAATGTAAGCTTTATATCGAATTTAATAGAACATAAGTTTATTCCAATTTACTCGATCGTGTTTTGATAATTTGCTATGGTAATACGAATTTTATTGTCTACTTCATAAGGTAGAAGTTGCTTCTGAATTTAATTTCAATTATTCGAAGTTGCAATAGGCCTGAGTTTTTCTAAATAGAAAAACATTTCGAAGAAAGCGTTGTTATTTTCAGAACAATATTCCTCAATAAAATTTTTCAAGCGGGCTTACCCGATTTCCAATTTTTAGAGTTCCGTAATCAATAATAAATATATATAAATATTTATATGATTATAAGAATAAATAAATAAAAATATTTGAGGGACATTTCACACAACACCATATAGCCCAAACTAAGCAAAGCTTGTACTATGGAACTAGATGGCTGATAGAATACATATATACTTTTTTGTAACAAAAGAAAAAAAAGACAGAACAAACATCCATACTCATCACACAAATGTTAGCCCTGGATGGGGATCGAACCCACGACCTACAGCTGAGCAGGTAGACATATTACCAACTGAACCACAAGGCCAGGCAAAATAAAATACCCTGTTTTAAATTCACACACATTATGATAAGCAACTACGGAACACTACTTTGCGCGTGGCACAACACGCACTTGTTCATTTATATATAAAAAAACACTGTTATAAAAGCCTCTAGATCATCGCGTCGCGTTTCATCTGTGTCGGTTCCTGCTAAATCCGTAAGTTCTTTCCCTCATAGGTCGAAGTTTATTAAGAGTCCGTAGTTCAACCATCCGTCTCGCTCGGGCATGCCACATTTTTGAAGATATAAAATGACTGCATGAACTTATAAAAAATCGTCGTTTGTAAAACTAGAAAATATCATCATAAACACTCGACAAAAATTTCAATTTGATCAGAGTTAATTTTCACACAACAATTTTTGATTAAGAAATTTTTAACGAAAAAATTATTCAAATTCAAATTCATTTATTTAGCCTGTGGACATGGGTTACATAGTTGTTCTATCTTATTATATAATTATAGTGAAGTGCTCCATGTCCCGCTATGTCAGCATACAAGCGGAAAACATACAATGAAACAAAAATAAGCTAATAAAATTTACAAGCCATAACGTATTAAAAAAAAAACTTAATCCATGTCAAAAATACTATGTTGTTTATATTAAATTAAAACCCATCTATAAAAATAATAAAATAGATTGTTAAAGTGTCAAGGTATAACAATAAATATAGTCAAAGTATAAATCAATGTCAAAATAGCACCCAATGTCAAATTATAATAAAAATAAATGTCAATCAAAATCAAATTATTTTTATCAATGTAATATGGGCGAATTCTGTGATTTTTATGTATTAAAATTAACTTGGATCAAATTGAAAATTTTGTCGTATTTTTAACCGACTTCGAAAAAGGATGAGGTTATCAATTCGTACCGTATTTTTTTTAATGTATGTACATGAATTACTACGTCATTCGAGAACCAATTTTTGTGTTTCCTGAATTGGTGTATAGAGAAAGCTCCCGAGTTGGTCCCATAATTATTTTATAAACATCGCTTTATTACTTTTTGAATAATCTCTAAAAATGAAAATATTTTCATTGTACTTACAGGAAAGTGCGTCAGATTATAGAATTGCAGAGTTCCACCTACACGTTTTTCTTTGCAAGAGTGTCAAATATTAAAGATTATCTTATAAACATATGCACATTTTCTAATCTTCGAAGACAAGCATTTGACATTCAATGACAAATCGCATTCTTGACAAAAGAATAAAAAAAGAGGGAGTGAAGAGAGGAGAAGTTTCCAATCGTGAAGGATTTAGTAAGTTGCGTTTGAAGTCTGTTTTTTAATAGAAAAATTATTGTCTCGTTGTTGTTTTCTAGTTTTACAAACGACGATTTTGTATAAGTTCTTTTATTCATTTTATATCTTCAAAAATGTGGAGCGAGCGAAGCGAGCTAGACGGACGATTGTCGAACTACCGACTCATAAGATATACCCTTATTGTTGTAACAAATAGTATAAAATGCAATAAATGTATACGGAACCATTCAGTCTCCACTTACGTAATTAATAAACAACTATAAATCTCACCTTTACTACGTTGGCGTTGCTCGTATGTTGTAATTAGAGGTGCGCGCCGTGTTAAAAAATAATTGGCGGCGGCGCGCCGGCAAAATGTCATCGGCGCCGGCGCCAGCGGCGTGGGATTTTTAATGATTTTCGCATAGAAATTGAAATACCTACAATGATAAAAAGAAATACTGCCTAATACTATCTTTAGCTGTAATTTCAAGACCAGATACGGAAAACACTTATAAAACACTTATAAAACACTTATAAGTATTAGGTTTTACCCTATACTAGACATCCCACCAAATACATGTGAGTAACCTGAGCGATACGGGTATGCGTAGTGAAGCTGCGGAACGGTATGTACATACTTTTAAATGTGTGCTGTGAAGATGCATCCTACTGGACGCACCTAGTGTATTGGCCGGTAGTCTAGCTCTAGCTCGCTACAGCGTCTCGCATACATTCCTCACTCGAAGCTCTCACACACATTCCTCGGTAGCGTCCTTTGCATAAATTTCTAAATCGTCCCTGGAATCCCCAGCCAATATTTGGTACCTAATTTTACCTAAACGACGGAACCGTGGGGTAAAGTCTCAACTAGTTAAAGGTGTCGGATTGCTTGTCCATGAACTGGGCCTAAAGGTCAACAAATAAGAGTGTTCTTTCCTCGCAGCGTAGTAACAACAAGAACTATAGACACGTCTCTCATAATTATGAGTGTATGAGTTTCTTTATTTTTAAATAAAAACTACGGGTCACTCACGTCTGTTTTGAGCCGAAATATCCGACTATAGTATCAAACCGCATTCGGCGGTCTTTTTCAAAGGAGCAGCACACACGTCACTCTCGGTCGGTGACGCGCCTTGCACTGCGACGTGCCGCTCGTGCCGCACGTGATGTCATCGGTTGCAAAAGGGTTAGGGCGGGAAGCTGGTCGTCTTGCGTCGGTTCAGCTGAAGTGTCCTCTTCACTAGAACTCTCGTGAGTGTCAGGAATGTTCCAGCAAGCGGAACTCACAATATCACCACCACACTCACGATCATCCTCCCGAGCTCCCGAGTTTCTTTATTACCCAGCACATTTCCTTGGTCATCCAAAGGGGGGACGCCGTCAGCATTATGTGTACATTTCGATAAGGTGCAACGCGTGGCTTTTTGACTAGGGGTTTTTTCAAATTTATACAGTGAGTTTTTAAAATTGTAAAGTAAATATGTACTTAGTCAGAGTTATTATTATAATACTTGTATTATATAAGTAGCTTTCTTTATTTATTTTATTAATAATGATTTAGTTACTCTTTTTTTTGTGGCAACTACTTTGTCTTTTGTTATCATTTTACGATATTGATGGATGTTTTAGTCGCAACCCGTACTTCTGCCTTACGTCTCTTGTGGATACACAACATAAGGATGCCAAAGATGAATATCCCATCAAAAACATAAATGTGCAATGAGAGACAAGTTCAATATTATGATAGATGTCTTGGTTGTTGACTTCAACGACAAAAGAAGTGATATCTAAATGGGTGCCAAGTTCAGTGGTCAATCCTGAAATTTATTTATAACAACGTAAAATATTTTATAACTACTTCAAATATCATTTCTTCTTATAACTTAAGATAATATATTGAAACCTAAGGTCTGACTTGGCTAGTTCTCATATACGAATTATATTATAGCTTTCGCAAATTTTAAAGGCAGGTCATCTGGAACTGGGTTATAATTTTGATCTAGGTCAGTCATTGATAAAAATGCCGATTTTTGGACGTTAATATCTAAATAACCGTTTGAGGTGTGTTTATGAAATTTGGAGCACATATTTGTATCTCGCAGGTCTCAATATACGAGCCAATTTTGACATGTTTATGTGAAGTAGTTTTTGAGTTATGAGATGGTCAAAAGTGGCTCCACGGTGCTGCACGCCATTTCTGTTAGCTTGAACTTGGCTTGACCTGCTACCGCGTGTCTAGATGTGCTCTTATTTCTTAAAATCTCCCTCCCGTATTCCTCTTTTTCACCTGACTATTTCTGGAAACGACCTGAGTACTGTGAATCGTCTATACGGTATGATCTGCGATATTAATAACCAAACTAAGTAGACAAACAAAATACCCGACTGCAGAAAAGCAGTTTTTGCAGTATAACTAACGATTTCGTTACGCTAATGAGTGTGCATAAAATTGGCGCAAGGTCCTAGCTCCACCACGCAGCTTGGACTTTGCCTTTATTCCATTTTTAGGGTTCCGTACCCAAAGGGTAAAACGGGACCCTATTACTGAGACTTCGCTGTCTGTCCGTCCGTCCGGCCGTCTGTCACCAGGCTGTATCTCATGAACCGTGATAGTTAAAGAGTTGAAATTTTCACAGATCATGTATTTCTGTTGCCGCTATAACAACAAATACAAAAAAAAAAACAGAATAAAATAAATATTTAATTTATTTATTAAATATTTTATAAAAATATTAAATAAATTTTTTTGCTCGATTTTGCTCGATATTGATAACGGCAACAGGTAGACGCTTGAAATATTCACAGAATATCACTTCACTTTAAAAATAAAGAATGAATTTAAAATATAATTAATATTTAAGGCTCTCCCATACAACAGAAATAATTTTTTTGCCGTTTTTATAAATGGTACGGCGCGAGTCCGACTCGCACATGGCCGGTTTTTTTCTTATAAAAATTTACATTTAGGACAAATAAACATATAAATGTGTATAATTATAATAACAAAACTACTTTTCCAAGAATACACTACCATCACCCTACATTACATTACAGATTTTCATACAAAAAATAAAATAAGTAAGTATATCTCTCAAACAATCTACGATGTGAAGTGACAGATTTTTTATTTTTACTTTAACTTTAATTATTTACATTTTCTGTAATTTTTACAAAAATAGATATATGAATGTTTTTAGGGTTCCGTAGTGAACAAGTAGTCGTAGTTTGCCGTAGTCTGTCTGTCCGTCCGTCAAAAACTATAAGTTCTAGAAAGCTGTAATTTGGTATGGATATATATATTATTAATGCCGAGAAAGTCATAATTCAATTTTGAAAAAACCTAGGGTCCATCCCCTGTATGTAAACTGGGGATGAATTATTTTTTCTCATCTAGCCCATCGTGTGGAGTAGGTATCGTGGTAATCAAAAAATATCGGGGGTGTGCAAAAAACAAGAGACCCTGTTTTAAGGCCATATAAATTATGATATGTAACTACGGGACCCTACATTGCACGTGGCACTACACGCACTTGGCCATTTATTTACTTTGCAAACATATGTGGATTGTGTGTGCTCACTCAATCCACATATTTTTGCACTCAACCATTTATTATTCAAATATGTATAATAGTGGTTCATTTAGTATTTTACGATATTATAACAAACATATTGATGAAACGTATGAAATTGGGCAATATGAAAATGTGTACATTGAATGATCATAGTGTATTAGTTGTAAAAAAATTAATACTATACTAGGTGACCTGTAATTAAAGGTTTTTACAGAGTTTTTACAAAAAATTTGTACACAAGTAATTTATGTAAATCTAATACATTAGCATATCTCGTCGTCTGGTCTATACGGTATCCAGTTGTCTGTGAGGATGGAGTGAGTACACATTATATGGTTTATCGTTTGTTTTATCATTACAAAGAAAAATTGGTTTTACAATTGTTTTAGAACCTTTACTAAAACATTCATACTCGTATATTTTTTTAAACACTTCAGATGTGTCATGCTCACTCAATGCTCACTCGGTGCGCACGGACACTTAAATTATAGCTCCCGGACGCAGATTTTGCTACCTATAAGTACATAAATAGTATACTGTGACGACACAGTTTACAGAATAGGTATTATATTTTGCTTTAGGACAGAATGCGCGTATACGTATAATGTGCAATTAATTATTGCATACCTAGATCAAGGTCACGCAACGAGCTATGGAGAGGGCTATGCTCGGAGTCTCTCAACGAGATCGAATCACAAATGAAGAGTTCCGTAGACGTACAAAAGTCACCTACAGAGCACAGCGTATTAGCAAGTTGAAGTGGCAGTGGGCAGGGCACATAGCACGTAGAACTGATGGCCGATGGGGCCGAAAAGTTCTCGAGTGGAGACCACGCACCAGCAGGCGCATCGTAGGAAGACCAGCCACGAGATGGACAGATGACCTCATACAAGTGGCGGGAAGACGCTGGATGCAAGACGCTTCCATTCCAGCCGCTTTTTGGAAATCCATGGGGAGGCCTATGTCCAGCAGTGGACTTCTTATGACTGAGATGATGATGATACCTAGATACCTATACCTACAATGTAAATAATTACTTAGATCATACATATATAAGTACTTACAAATGTAATTACCCATTAGTTCGGTATTTTTTCCTGCATTCGGTATTTCACTTCGTACGCAGTCGATTATTCCCGTTGTCCCCCAGTCTAGACACTCTCTTGACGGTTATTTTTTTTCATGTAACTTCTGTAGTTACATGAAAAAAATAGAATAAAACACAAATGAAATTTCACAAGAAAATTTCAAAATCACAGTTATTCAAGGAATAGAGCGAGGTTCTTTAGTAACGGGTTTTTCGTTTATACATTCAATCCATTTTTTTTAATACATTATAGATCTACGATTGACCACCAACTCGCCTAATGTTAAGCGACGGTGTGGCCGAGGATGGAGCTCGTCGATCTAGAAGATATCTATTCACTCTAGCCTTGAAAATTCCAAGATTCCAAAATTCCAAAATTTAAATAACATTGAGTTAGATCGTATAAAGGTTTAGGATGAAACGGTATTTTTATATTGGTAGGACTCAAAAGGTCGGCAAGGTTAAGCAATAGTTCAACCCAGTCATTCCTGGATTTGCCAATAGGCCGTATAGGCCGAGGCCTAGGAGCGGCAGCGTCCTAGGGGGGCGGCAGATTTCAGAGGATTATAGCCTAGAGCGGCAAAAGGGTAAATCCACTGAACCCAGTCAGTTCTTTGATGGCCGGTAGATGTGTGACAATGTGCAGCGCGGGTATTTCGGACAAGTATCTCGCTGCATAAGAGTGACTTTCATAAATGCTACTTACGCTTGTCTCGGTTCCTTAATCCCAGAGAATTTTTCAATCCCGTTTCCCGGGAATTCCGGGAAAAAAAGTTTGTAAAACATTTACACAGGCGGTTCTTTGCGGATAATATATCTTACAAAACAAAGTATCCTCAAATTATAGTATTTTATGCACAGCTCAAGGTCTATTTAAATATTTAAAATTATAGATTTTTCACGTATTTGATAGTCTGAATGAATGAATATCCAATTGTTTTACGCTGATAATTATCATAAGTTCATAATGAGTTGTTTCTACTAGAGATTTAAAAAATGTACCTAACTGCAAAGCAACCAAAGTCCTAACCGTGCAATTGTACCTGTACCTACAATTCATATTTTTCTCATCCTCCCTAATATTAACTTGCCCCTCCCTGGGCCATGGGCTGGCGACGCCCTTGTTGTCTAATACTATAATGCCACAAACATATACTTCTATGACCCGGCGGCCAAAAATGGAACTAACGACCCTGCATTGAAAGTAAATTGGTCCTGTCATTCAACAAATCGATCGTAACGCCACCCTATCCGGGCCACACAAGCATGTATGTTTTCTCTCTTATCTTATGTTTATCTAATTGTAACTTTTAAAATAAATCTCATAATAAATGTTGTCAAAGTTTACATATAATAAAGTTTACATAGTCAGTCAAACAGCCCACCCCTGACTGTACCCGACGCAAAGGTGCCCATGACACTCGCCGCATTACCTCGTTGAATGGAGATGGACAACCTTTGCATCAGGTAAAATCCGGAGCGGGGGTCGCCACAAGTCTCCCTTATCCGCTGCCCCAACTCCAAAACCAAGCTTTTGGCTTCAGCATCCCAGCCAGCAGGAATTGTAACTTGATTTAGAGATTAAAAATGTATAAACTTAAAATTATATAAATTCCGCGCATTGCTTGCATGTATGTAAGTAAAATAATTATATAAAACGAGGTTACGCGCGTAGTACAAATGGGATAGGGATTAGCAAGGGATATAGAGCGTGTGTTTGTATTTGTAAAGTGTAATGTGGAATAATGTGTTTTGATAATAGTCAGATTGAAAAATACGTAGCGGTGTATTATGGCATTATCCGGTTGTTTCCAGTATTTTTTCAGTTTCATCATAGTTCAAGGACGAAAGGTGTTGAAGTATTATTTGTCTGCATTTAAAGTTTGATAATTTTTCTAGTTTTAAGAATCTGTTAAGTTTATTGTATATTAAGGCCCTAATGTTTCAAATCTAATTTTTCCAAATTTAGTCCGACTTTTTACAAACTCAAATACCCGGTCTTTTCTGCGTTTTTGCTCTAATGCTTCTAGACTCTCTGCAGTGGCGAGCATGTGTTGCTTAATCATCAGAGCTTTAGTAAAAAGTTGTCTAGCCCCATGCAACGATGCAGTATATTTTAAAGAAAAGTAATATTTACATTACGTATTTTGTATTTTTTTAAAACAATTTAGATTTCCCTTGAAAACGATGAATAGTGTCATGGCATCTTAAATGACGTCACAGTTTGCGAAATCAACTGTTTACATCTGTGTCAAGTGTCAAAACAATACGGAGTAACCATAGTAACCTGCTCTGTTGTAGGAAAACGTCAACAACAATTTGCGGCCCGTGACGTAACACTTTCTGATTGGTGTTCGCAGTCATGTGACTTAATGCCTATTTTTTACGAATTTATTTTCTAAAAATATTAATAATCTTTAACTTTTATGAGAAATAGACTGTTTTTTTCTTATCTACGTCACTTCATTTATAATTACAAACTGTAAACCAAGCAATTTTTATAAATTTTTGATATATTTAAAGAAAGCAGGTTTTTCCTATGCCAACTAGATACTATCCTCAACCCTTTATTTGCGACCTGTTCCACTTCTTTCCATGCCTTACCGTGAAATAGCACGACGGTGTCATCAGCATATGTGATAACATTCCCCTGACGTAAATTCATATCACATAGCTGATTTATGTAGGTTAGGAAAAGTGTTGTATACTACTTTGCGGTATACCAAAATTAGTATATTCTTCATCACTAATTATATTCCCGATTCGGACTGTTTGTGTTCTGCCAGTTAAATAACTTTGGAACCACTTTAAAGGGATTCCTCTGATTCCAATCGCTTCTAGTTTGGCCAAGAGGATATATAATATATATATATATATATAGTGGTGTTCAGAGCATAACCGTGGTCGTATGCTACATAGAAAAAAGAAGGCAATAGAAATGCTATATAGGCGATTCCCGACCATCACAGTTATGACCAGCAGCCCTAAAGCGGAACCAGTTGAGCTCATAAATCGACAGCAACAGCCAGCACGTACGTCACAACTTTAAAGTGGACGTGTAACATTTTAATAATGCCATACTGTGCCGTTTTAGAATGCAAAAATAGTAGTAGCACTAAAAAAAGATTATCAAATGGAAATATTTCATTTCACACGTAGGTAAGCGTTATTTTTTTTTTTTACGAAATAAAAACAATTTCGGGAAGATCACAAATTAATTCTATTGCTACAGTCAAAAGACAACTAAATCCTTATCGCAATAAAGTGTAATTTGCACTAATTGGGTTAGCGCTACTCAACTCAACATGAAGTTGCGTTAACTTAAGAATTTTATCAGTTAAATTTTATTTAGACGATATCTAGCGTGTAGTGCAGAACTAGTTTGTGCCACGTTGATTTGCAATTAAATAAGTCATAAGTATATAAAGATCTAATGCCAAAATGAAAACTAACGTTTAGAATTTCAGGCATATTTTCAAATGAGCTGTATTTCAATGTAATGTGATGCAATTCTTAGTGAACTGAGCTATAAAATGCCAATGTGATAATATTCACATTTGTAGTGCAAAATACGATATATATCTTACTTGTGTGAGTTTTCCGACAGTGGTTCTGCTTAATACTGTGTTTGTAAGCCATTTCTATTGCCTTATCTTTGCTGTGGTATGCTACTTTGCAGAATGTATTGTTTTGTTACGGTAGGTGGCATACGGTTTTTTTTATATGGATACTTGTTAACCGCGATGATTTCAGCAGGCTTAGATAAGTGGCTATAGTTTCTATTTCTACAAACGTTTGCGCTTCGAAATACTAAGAAACTGCAGTTTCTTAGTACCGTAACAAAACAATACATATGTGACGTGCCGTCACGTGACATTTCGTTAGCTAATGTCAAATGTCAATACCATACATATTTATTTTACTATTCTACTGACGTTTACTAAATTAGAATGCCACTTGTCTAACCCTCAACCTTTTGTCATGACAGCCTCTCTTGACTATCATAATTTCTGAGTGCCAAATGTTTCTATCAAATCGGTCAGTAAATGGTGCCACGGCAAACTTCCTCCCATTTTGGGGTAAATACCCTCTTAATAAAAAAAAACCGACGAAAATAAATTCTATAAAACTGTAAATCTGCACATAAAGTTTCGTAAAGTTTGGTTAAAAATACGACCTTACGCGAATACTGACAAACATCTGGACAGTAAATAATTACTTAAGGCTGGAAAGTTATATTTCACCATAGAGTGTCTGGCAGTTGAGATGTTGTTGTCAAGAAGACAAGACAATATAACTTTACAGTGAATTATAAAGTTGTTCATCTTAACATAGCGAGGAAAACGACATCTATCAACTATTTTCTCTATTAGAAAGATCAGGGGCCCAATTCAGTTATTCAAGACCGCGCCATAGCTGAACCGTATGTGGAGCGTTTACCGCCGGCCGCCATATTTTTTTGGATTCAGTCAATTTTATGTCTTACAATTGACACATTTGATGAAACGTAACACGTCCTTCGCTCGTTACTAAATTAAAAAATGATAGCAGCCGACACGAAATGCTTCGCATAAGGTTCAGCTACGGATCGGTTTTGAATAACTGAATTGCCCCCCTGTTCAGCATTATAATTATGCAACTCTACTGGACATTACTCTACTGCATTACATTACTTATATTTTTATTATCAGCCCTGTTTGTACAAACTGTCCCACTGCTGGGAACGGGCCATCTTCTCATTGTGAGAACGGTTACATTATAATTACGTGAATTCAACATGTGTGTATTTATTTAAATTAAGCGTGATTTGCAATAAAATATAATTAGTACAAGCTAAAACCGGTTTTTAAATATTTTTACTATGCATATTTTTCGATTTATGAAGGAAAATATAAAAAAATATATATAATTTACCCCTTTTATCTACTAGTTTGCACGAAACCCTCGGTGGCCGAGTCTGACTCGCTCTTGTCCGGTTTTATTTTAATATAGTATTTAGTGTTTCTTTACGCTAAGATAGCAACCTGCTTGAATCGAACTATTTGTTTTCATTTTGTGAAAGTGTTGTACAGAGGTTGGAAATATTTTGTACTGAAAATGTAGAGCTCCGTCGTGCTAGAATTTGGAAATTGCTTTCCACCCTAGGGGAGAAAATGAACTTTACCACGCTAGTATTAGCCTTAGAAACCGAACCTTACGAGTTAGTAAAATTAAAAAGAAATTTGCTACTTGATGCAGGGATATTTGTCCGCTCACTTCTTCAATGAGTACTGAATGCTAGCAAATATAAAAAAAGCAAATGTAAAAAAAGCAAATGTAAAGCTATAGGTAATCCTTACAAAAAGAAAACCAAAGAAACACTTATGGGTACGGCGGACGTTTATTCATGTAAAAGTGACAGACGAGACGCTCCAGAGTCCAGAGGAGACATACGTCAATATAACACGACTGTAACATTATTACCATAGATAAAACGAGGACTATGCGTCGTGCATGCGTCATTCGTCACATTAATTCATGGGAATCTTCATAAACAACATTGTTGTCAGACTACCCACAACCCGTGGCTTTATTTAAGGTTATGTTTACATGTTGTAATGTTCTCGATTTTTTTTCCAAAATTAGTAGGCAAAACGACTGCTAATTAATTAATTGTGTAATTTGACTACAAAATCTACAAATGTTTTGGGAAAAAAACCTTAGAAAAAGCTATGTACAATATTTAAAACGAATAGAATAGAAGGATAGAAGTGAAAGTTACCCACATTTACAGGAACGACTTTATGAATCAACTATCAACTGAACTCGGTTACATACAGACCGTATAAACACAGTCAGCTGTCAGAGTAAAGGTGGATGTAGACTGGTGAAACGTAACATGAAATGTATCATGCAATGAAAGAATTTGCCGTACACATTGCTGCAATGTATCATGAAAGGTAACACATTTTGCAACAATTTCTCAACATTTCGTCTTGTGCGCGCGAAATGTGCATTTCACGTGCACGCTACGAGCATTACAAGCCGCGCGCGGAGCAACCCATGATTTGCCGGTTTTTCGAACGAACACAAAGGGGCACGCGGACGTAAGCGGGAGGTTCGTAATGAATGCGCGGTAAGAGCGCGCTATGCGTCCACGCTTGCACTGAACATGCAATGAAAGGTAGACTGATACATTTCATGTTACGTTTCACCAGCCTGTACCCACCTTTACAGCCAGTCCACACGGCGCGTTGCGTTGGCGTTGCGTCGTCGCAACGCAAATATTTTAACGCATAGACGGCCACACGGGCGCTGCGCTATCGCAGCGTTACTACTACGCAGTCGTGACGTTCCGTCGTCGCAGCGGTGACGCCGGAACGTCACGACTGAAAAATCGAAATGAGCTTGTTTATTTACTCCCTCCCTATCAACGCAACTGATCGCTGCCGTTCCGGCGTCGCAATGAGAACACCCCCGCCCGCTTCGTCTCGGGGGCTGCAGTTCAGTCGTGTGTGCGTTGCGTCGACGCAACGCGCCGTGTGAACACTATGATTATTAGTATGTAAAACGACGGAGCGACATCGCTACGTCGACGCGACGCCGACGCAACGCGCCGTGTGGACCGGCTGTAAATTATCAATTTATCTCAATTAGATACATAATGTGGGTATAGAATATGAATAAGAATATTTATTAGTCAGAGTTACATATGATATATTAACTAAACTTCAATTTAATTTTAATTATGGTATCCAATAAATTTGAATATTTTTTTTTTTTAAACTAACCGTTAAGGCAAGAATTATGAAAATATCAATACCTACCATTAAATAGTTATTTGTTATACAAGAGAGCAAAGTTGCTTTTTAACCGCGTGCTCAATTTTGATGACCGAGCAAGCGAAGGAGTCTAAAATTGAAAAATTAGAATCCTGAGCGTTAGCGAGGGAATCAAAAGAGCACGAGGTGAAAAATCTTTGCACTCGAGTGCAACACGTAACTTTTCATCCCACCTCAGCGAGGAAATGACCAAATGACGTCGGCCTCGTGGCTCAGTTGGTAGTGTGTTTACGTCTACCTGCTGAACTGAAAGGTAATGGGTTCGATCCCCACCCAGGGCAAACATTTGTGTGATGAGCATGGATGTTTGTTCTGTGTCTGGGTGTTTCTATGTATCATATGTATATACATATTTACAAAAAAAAGTATATATGTATTCTATCAGCCATCTAGTTCCATAGTACAAGCTTTGCTTTGTTTGGGCTAGATGGTGTTGTGTTAAAAAAAAAACATTTACAATCACAAGATACTTTATTTCAGTTTAGATATTAACTACTACATTATGATAGGTAAGTATTACAGAACAATCTTTAAATTATAACAAATAACACATATGTATAATGGTTGAGGACCAGATGAGGCTCTTTTTAAAACTGCCTCTAATTTAGGATAGGTGTCGATATGTATGTCTTTTTTCATCTTTATTGTTGCTTTTAGCATTGATTACGTACTCCATAGAGTGCTTGATTTCTTGCTCTCGGATAATTCAATAAAATATGCCAGCAAAACGATTTCGGAGAAAGTTTTGGCTCCTTTAGCTAGTCGCCACGTGTTAAACATATTGTACTGTTTCAAATACTTCTCGCGTGTTGAGGGACAAAGCACTTGTTTTCCAATTTCTTGTTTTTAACATAAGATTTTAACAATACTTAATTAAGTCGTGAAATGAAAATGGCACGCGCAAAGCATATTAAAAAAAACTACACCAAGAAGGTTCAGAGTCTGAGTTTTTAACAAATTAAAAAAGGTTGTATGATAAATTCGGCACCATGGAGGTTTATGGAGGTAAATAGGTTTAATGATGTTTTGAATTCACAAACTCAGTGCACACGATGTTCTAAATTTGAATTTACTTTATCCTCTAGAGGATAAAAACGGCTTTTGCACTCAGATATCGAAGAGCAAAAATACTCTTTCCGAGATGGGGGGATGAAAAATATATTATCTAGTTATTTATGTATATATACACAACTACAAATACCAAAATATTATTATATTTTTCCTACGCTTCACTGTGCTTGCTCTGTCTTTGTAAAAAATGAGGATTTTGCAAGATCTTTTTTATTATGAAAACTAACGTGGTTTTTACACATTTTTATTAGTCGGAGAATTCGGCTCAAAATAGACGTGAGTAATCCGTTTGTTCAAAATAAAAATTTGAGAGATCCATTTCCATATATTCACTTTTATATAGAATTTCAATGTTCTTTTAATTGTAATGGAGTAGATAGTTAATTAAGTGAGGGTGGCCGCAGCTCTTCGTCTAGGTTGTGATATCTGCCAGCCTCATACGTGCATTTGTGGTGCGCGTGTGGAGGCTAACGGTCATCACGGATTGAGCTGTACCCGTAGCGTTGGTCGAAGACCTCGGCATCACGGTATCAATGACCTTCTGAGGCGTGCCCTCGTGTCGGCCGAAGTACCTTGTGTTCTGGAGCCCACTGGTTTATCCCGTACTGATGGCAAGCGGCCAGATGGTCTTACGCTGGTTCCATGGCAGAGAGGCCGCTGTCTCGTGTGGGATGCAACGTGCGTATGCACATTTGCATCCTGCCACCTCCCGTCCACTCAACAGGTCGCCGGTGCGGGAGCGGAGGCAGCTGCTAAAGGAAAGCACCTCAAATATTCCTGCCTGGAACAAGCGTACGACTTTGTGCCGTTTGCCGTCGAAACGGCCGGTCCTTGGTGCTCAGAAGCCCGGAAATTCATAAGCGAGCTGGGGCGGCGATTGAGAGAAAAGGGACGTGACCCTCGCTCCGGGTCATTTCTGATGCAACATATTTCTCTGTCGATACAACGCGGTAACGCAGCCAGCATGATGGGGACTTTTCGGCAGGGCTCCATAAGGGGAACTCTGTTCGATTAAATTGACATATTTTCTATTTATCATTGACATGTATCTATATTATAAGTGACGATTGTTTACAATTTAAGACTTGTGTAATACCTACATTCATTGTATACTTTCTAAATACATTTAAAATAAACTGTAAAATATAAATACAATTTTATTAAGAATAAAAAGGGTTATTTTCAAAGAAATATTTTAATTTCTGTTTAAATATACCTAATATAACCAAGTTTGCTAATACAATTTGGCAGCTTATTATACAGTAATATTTTTATGTGACGCCCTTGTTTTTCTGCTTTTACTAAACTAGTCTTTGCGATGTACATTACAACTTCTCTTTATTTGTTACGTATGCTTGTTTTTATTCTTCTGTAAATCAGCTACAGTAGGCTATTATATAAGTTAAGAGATATCATCGTCATTATTTTGTTATTTTTGAAATATTTTCGTGTAGAACTACGCTTTTTCAGACCTTCAATTATCCTAATTGCTCTTTTTTGATATTTTAAATCTTTAATAGCATTTCCCCAAATTGTAACCGCATATCTTATCACAGAATATATATGTAATGCACATATTATACTGATATAAGAGTTGTTTTATCTACTAACGGCTTAAGTTTTAACAAAGCGCAATTTCCACTAGCAATTTTCTAACATAATTTGTCAATGAAAAACATTCTTTTTATTGATAAAATTTCCAAAAAGACCTAATTTCGTTTGATATTGCATTACGACGCTTTCATTAGAATGTAGATTTATACCATTACAATCAAACCATTCTTTAAGCAAGTCCAATGCCTTATTTGTTTTCAATTCTAGATTTCCAATATTTTTATCTCTAATTTCAACATGAGTATCATCTGTGAAAATACATACATGCATCCATTCTGGCGTAGCACTTGCGAGGTCATTTATATAGATTAAAAATAACAAAGGACCTAAAATTGAACCTTGTTGTATACCCCATTGACACATCCCCGGCTAAAGAAACGGCTAAGGATTCATTAACACATAGGTACTGTTTGGCTACGATTATTATGGTAATTCATCATGTTTAATTCAGTTCCACGAAAGCCACATAATTTTAATTTTAACATTAATATATCATGTCTCAAACAATCAAACGCCTTTGATAAGTCACAAAATATGCTTGAACATCTGTTTGAGATATCTAAAGATTCAAGAATAAAATAAATTACATCTCTCATAGCCATCTCAGTCGAACGACCTTTTCTAAAACCAAATTGAGCAACAGTGAACAGATTATTTTCTTCAAAAAACTTTACTATTCTGGACTTAAGGGCAGTTTCTAATATTTAGATAGCAGATAGTATACAATATATAATAATATAGTAGATAAGATAGTATTTATTAATATTTAATTTTATTTAATATTTAAAATTTAATAATGTATATCAATGAAAATCCATTCAAAGTAGCGATCCTGCAATTTTTGAAGTTCGTACAATAAAACAGGAAAGATAAAGGTTATAACGGTTAAGGGTATGACGTCATACCTTTAATTTTGATACCTGAAAATAAAGGTATAGGAATTTTATGGTACCGATAAATAACGATATCATTATAAGTTGCGCTACCGTAACCGAAAAATAAAGGTTTTGACCTTGACCGCCCGCGCATCGCCATCCCCCGTTCGTATGCAAACGCGTAAGAGCGAGAGGTCCTATGCAACGCGGTGATTTCGGTACCAAAATAACAAAATATCGGTAGAGTTATCATTAGATACCTTAACCGTTATTATCACCGTTTTCGGTCTACTTTTATAATTTATACCTCTACCGTTATTATACCGGTAGCGTAACCTTATACCTTAATCGTTTACGATCCCTGCAATAAAAGAATTACAAATCTTTATATTATCTCGCGGTTGGTGTAAAAAAGTAGAGTATGCACCTCGGGATAAAGGTGTTTTAGTCTTGGGCGAGCTTGTATCCCTTTATCCCTCGATTCATAATCTACTATATTTATTTATCGTTGATTGATTAATCAAGACAAGTGTTCAAAACAATTTTCATTGAAAATATTTAATATACTGTTATGGTTGAATCATGAATTTCTAGGTCCAATAACAGAGTTTTAAAAAAAAGTTTTTTTTTCCATGTTTCGACAAAACTCAGAGTAATTTAAATATACCGCCTGCGTCACTTTTCAAAAAAAAATACTCAAAAAATGTTATTAATTCAAGCAATTATAATAAATAAATAAATCATCAATACGGCCGAATAATTTCAATGCCTATTAATAAATATTTAAATAAATAAATAGACAATGGATCTGATATTGAATTTTTATAGCATTTCTATTGCGTCATGTTTTCTTTTTGAGAAACGATCGAAATAAAACCTACCGAGCGTAATTGACTCGTGACTAACTACCAGCCTTCTCGGCTCTTATATGTCTCTTGAAGTAGGTAAACTTCATTGTTATTTAATAACGAAATTCGTATCAGCTTGCAAGAGACAGTAGCCACATCTCTTTAGCACGATATTGGTAAATAAATGTTGAATTTGGACATTTCACAAACACTATCCAGCCCAAACTAAGCAAAGCTTGTATTATGGGAACTATAGATGGCTGATAGTATACATATTATATTCTTTTTTGTAAATGGGTACATACTTATGATACATAGAAACACCAAGATACAGAATAAACATCCACTTATCACATTAAAAAAATCCTGGGTGGGGATCGAACCCACAATGTACGGCTTAGCAGGAACTGCAGGTAGACATACTAGCAACTGAGCTGCGAAGCCAGTTGAAGAAGTATTAGATTTTGGTATGCCATAACACAGCGTTATTAGACAGGTGGCAACTTTACTTGGGAAATTGTTTTAATCCGGAGGCACGGCCGTGGCCCCGCCATGTGAGCCAGTATAGGTACTTTCCACGTAGAAGTAATAAGAACTTAGAACGTGATTTGAATCAATTTTAAGGCTTGCAACGTCACTTTGCACTTCGCTTCGCACGACACGGAAGCAAAATCTGGCAGCTGAGCTCTGAACCCAACCGCTATCTCACTCACGCATCACAACATTTATAAACATAAAAATCACAGAGAATTATAGATATTAGAAAGTGGGAGACAGAATTTTTATTTGTGATTGCTGTCGTGTATATTGTGGTAGGTACGTATTGTGTGTTATTATTATTATATTACTAGATAAATATAGTTTGACATGGTTTAAGTGTGTTTTCTCTATGATCGGAGGTTATTCTATGCCATAACTTAAATGTGAAATTATTGCGATTAATATATAATAATTATTGCTTCCAACCTGCTGCAACTCTCCCGTTGCAGCAGGTTGGAAGCGGGAGACATGCTCAGTCGTTCATATTTTTTCTTTGTATTGTAGAAACTATTAACGAAGTTTCATATGTATGTGTTCTTTTCTGTCTTAATTAATTTTTATTTTATTTACAGTACCTACTTACACGATGCTCTTACAATACACGCCTTCTAAACATGCATGCAAATAAAAATAAAACCGGACAAGTGCGAGTCAGACTCGCTCACCAAGGGTTCCGTACAAACTAGTAAATAAAAGGGGGAAATCATTTTATTTTTTTTATTTTACTTTTTATACCGAAAAATATACATCGTAAAAATATTTAAAAACCTGTTTTAATTAATGCTAATTAAGCTCTTTCATATGATAGCCCACATGATACGGTTAATTCATTTTAAAATTTCGACCCTCATTCCTTGCATAACGACACTATTTTTTTGTGATTAAATTAAAAATGTCCAGTTTTCGGATTTTTTCCTATATGTGTACTCTAACACAATGCTTCTTGCCAAATTTAAGAGTTCTAGGTCAACGGGAAGTACCCCATAGGTTTTGATTCCTCTGTGAGTGTCGAAATGTGCATTTTTTCCGACATATTCGGCTGTGTTTTTTTTTTACGAAAACTGAGAAATTTTATTTTTCTTTCTGCAGCAAGATACTATGGATCTGCGTATATGGTTTTAATTTCAACTCGTTACCTTCACGCGTTCCCGAGATAAAGGTCTTGACACCCGGACAGACGGACAACAAAGTGATCCTATAAGGGTTCCGTTTTTTCCTTTTGAGGTGCGGAACCCTAAAAATCATCATCATCTCATCCATAAAACATTTTGTTCCAATATCATGAATAATTGTTATCTTTTTGCGTTTTTCTTGCTGGAAATACAAAAAACAAGTTAATTATTGTGGAAGATAATAGCTGAAAATGATTTTTCTTTTCCCAAAAATTCTAAGGTAAACGTATACCCTGGTTCAATTGTCCCTGCTGTTGGGGAGACTTGACTCATATCAATATTCATATTATTCTCATATTTTTTTATTAAAATGCCAATAATTTTTATCTGCGTGTTATATGAAAAATATACATATACATATACATATACAATATACACAAATGTACCTACTACGGTATCCCAGAAATGTACAATCGAGTCTCTAAGCCCTATGAACAAGAAAATATTAAATTTTATGTAAAATGCGGTACAACTCTCTCGGACTCCCCCTACATTCTAAAACATTCTAAGCTATGATTTTAATTATTTTCTAGATCGAAGAGCTCCATCCTCGGCTACACCGTCGTTTAACTTCAGGCAAGTTGGTGGACAATTGTAGATCTATCTTGCGTAAAAATCATTGCATCCGTCAATATGTAGGAAAATAGTCTTAGCTATGATTTTGATTACATTGCATCCGTCAATTGTCAGTATCCAACCATAATTTGCGGATAAATATTACGAAATAATTGCCGGTTTATTCACGTCAGAGTGGCTTTAGCACCACTTAGTCTTGACCACACACGATGGCATATCTTGCCACTAGCAAGCTACGAATATAAAGCGCGTTGGTCGAGCTCTCGGCGTGGCGCAGAGATAGTACAGAAGGATCACATGTATGTACTTCACTTTTCATACTTAAGGCGGTCGCGCTAGACTTGTAAACTTTGGCTTAAGCACAAAAAACTATCGTGGTAGTGGCACTTGTATCTAGTTATATGATTTATTGTTGAGAATGAAACAGGAAAAACGGAAATATAACGATTATTAAATTTTAAAGTATAATAAATTCGCATTATTATGTACAATAATTGTTTACAGTACGCTATGGCACTCGCGCTCGCACCTAGTCCCAGTCGGTCCGAGATATCGCGTCCGTGAGCGGTGTCTATGTGTGCATTGCTCGAGCGCACTTTGTATGTAGATTGACTTCTGTACTATCTCTGTTTTGTGCGTCCGGTGTGAGTATAGGCGCGCACGGTGTCTGATTAGTGTTGCAAAAAAAACAGTTTTTTTTCAGAGTTGAAAAAAAAAACAATGAAAAAATTATGTTTTTTTTCTAGAACGTGTTTTTTTTTCATAAGTCAAAGACTTACAAGACTCCTAATGCGATACAAAATATTGTTCCAAAAACTTAACACCAAATCAGGTGTTTGCTAATGACAGGTCACAAACGTCATTTAATCTTAAACGTCATCTCATCGCAATCACTTCTCAATTCTTACGGTGCCAAGATGGTGAACTGTGTTAAACAATCTTGTAAAAATTACAAACTTCTTTAAAAAACTATGGAAAACATTATCACCTTCCATCTCTAACTAGCAAAAATATATTTCTAAGAGTATAAAAAGCGAAATGAAACAATTTTTTACGTATTTGTAGCGTATGTTCGTGTCTCACCTATGACCACGGATGCTCCAGTGTTTGAAAAATCGGGTCTTAAATTATGTGAAATATACGCGATGAAATTGTTGAAATTTATTTCATTTCAATAAATAACATTCGCGAATATTAGTATAAAAAGCATATATGCATTTCATTTCATAAATTGATTTTATTATTTATACAAATTATTGCAAAGAATTAGAGATGGGTCGATGTAATATAAGTTATCGATAACAATTATTATTTTTACGGACTTCAAAAACGAGATTATCAGTTAGCTTATATTTTTCTTATATGTTACCCGCATGATTTCGTCATTTAAATTGATTTAAAATTCCTTTCAAATCTCAAAATCGGTCAGTAGTTTGGTTTTTAAAACAAAATTGCGAATTTTGAAGTCGGTTATTCTAGTTTTGTAAACTATAATAATTATGATATGTAAATCATCATCATCTCAGTCATAAGAAGTCCACTGCTGGACATAGGCCTCCCCCATGGATTTCTATAAAAGCCGATTGGAAGCGGCTTGCATCCAGCATCTTCCTGTCACTTGTATAAGTTCATCTGTCCATTTCGTGGCTGGTCTTCCTACGCTACGCTTGCCGGGGCGTGGTGTCCACTCGAGAACTTTTCAGCCCCATTGGCCATCAGTTCTACGTTCACTGCCACTTCAACTTGCTAATCAGCTGTGCTATGTCGGTGATCTTTGTACGTGAAACATGGTATTTGATTTTACGATAAATGTTTAATTTTTTTTATTCTCAAACTAACAGCACCATGCTAACTATTATGTTTAGATTTTCTAGTTGATGCTGTACAAGCAGAACATTGGGCAGAGGTTACTTTGAATTATAAAATCATGACATTAATAACATTTATTCAAATTTAAATTTATAGTCCCATAGAGAAGTTGGAATCCCAGAATGTTCAAAATAATTTTCATTGAAAGTATTTAATATGGTCTATTATTATGGTTAATAATGAATTTTTGGAAATTTTTGGAGTTGAGAAATGTAGGGGGGGGGGGGGGACACAACTTTTTAACTTTAGCGAGCTATATCTCGCACATATCACATCTGAGACACGATAGGGTGGGGGTTAAAAAAATGATCCAGTCTTTATTGTATATATGAAAAACCCAATCTCTATTTTTAATTTTTTTGAAAATTTTACTACAGCATTTTGTAGCGGCTCACAAAACACAATTATGTATAAAAATTTGTTTTTATAGGGTTAATAGTCTCCCAGTAAAATGACTGTGACATACGGACAGACAGACAGACGGTCATGACGGAATTATAAGGGTTCCCCGTAGTTACTACGGAACCCTAATAAAACGATGTTTCTATAAAACATTACAAAAAAATTCAAAAGAAAAAATTGGTACCTATAATTACTTATCGATATCGATACTTTAATACCTCTTGGTCTATCTCTGGCTTAATGTCATTAGGTTTTTTTTTATTTATTTCAGTATTGCCAGTATATGTTTTCTCAATTTCCCTGTATCATTTGTATTTACCTATACTATATTGTTTGTAAATAGGTGTGAAAATTTATTTATTCAGTAAAATTTAATCAAATTAATTTGGTCCATTACTGGTGCTACGAATTAACCATTGACATACTTATCTAAGTATTGTGATAAATCCATTAGATTTCGAGAGGCAGTAATGTGTTAATGAATACGGAGGACAAAAAATAGTGCTACGTTATCCACAATGTAGGAACTCTGCTCTATTAAAATAAACATTTGCTGTTTTATCCTATTTTCAAAAATGAAGTTCCGAATGAAATAGCTGGGCGTGGACCGTTGCACTCCAACAAAAAAAAACGTAATATATGTTTACCTGACTGTCAACTGATGCGAAAGCAAAAAGAACCTTCGTGATCTTAACCTACATTATGTACACATTTATCACGCACACACACACACACGTATGTTTCGCCGTAGCATAAAAATATAGTCTTTCCAGTCACAATTACTTTGACTCTTATTCTTCTCAACAGATCATGCAACTCAGTCAGTGTTAAGGCCGGCTTAAAGTTTACTAAAATAAAATATGACATATCAGAGTCAAATTGAAATGAAATGAAGTTTATTGGAAAAAATAACTGCGAATGACTTCTACTGAGCTACTGAGTTATTTTTTTATGAATGAGGTATTAGTCGATTCATTGCCGTTGTGACATCAGTTACATGACGTCACAATTTGTAAATTGCATGTATAAACTTATTTAATAAATACTATCATCATGAACTGTATTTTTTATTTACAAAATAAAAATACATTCGATTCTTTTATAAAGTGATGAAAGTGGCGCCGCTGCCTGTTTCGCTCGCACGCGGCACCCATAGATATAAAATTATTTAAATTACTGATTTCATTTTTGATTTCAGATTTTCTTTCAGAGTCATAAGAACACTATTACAATGTATTAATAGTAGCTGTTATTTTATATGTGATATTTTGACCGTGATAAACGTGTAACCGACAAAATTTCCACGTTTATACCTAAATTTCGGTCAAAATAACAAATATAATAATTTTATAGTTTAAAAAACTGAAACAACAGACTTCAAAGTTACTATTATTTCAGTTATATGATTGTATGAATCTCCCATGGCCATTCTGACTTTAATCATGATTACCCGATCAAATCGGGAGATATCCTTTTCAAAGGCAACTTTGTAGATAAATTTGGCAAATGGACGTGTATCTACGGTTAAAAATAAATTTATAAAAAAATGAAGTGTCAAATTGAAAAAATTAAATTGGCCCGAATTTAAAAGGCGGTTTGTATGGAGATTATCCTTCTGGGTCCTATGTAATAGGGCGAATTCTGTGTCATAAGTATTGAATCCCTAATATTTAAGACAGTTATAGTTTATTATGAATGTTTTTTGAGTTTGTATTAAGCGCAATCTTAAGTTTTAAAAATTATTATAGTTTTCTTGTTCAGAACAAAAAATTTTGAAAATATTGCCAAAATTCGGAACATAACAGTCGAGGTTGCGCGTGGGAAATCCCGGTTTCCCGTTGTTTGGTTTGATCGTCGCCATTCATAAATACTCATACTTCACTTACACACACTTGCAAGACTACTTTATTATCTAAAGTGACCATCAGATTTCTCACCCTTCCAACTATATCAGCAGCAGTTGAGAGAACATTTAGTACTTACAGTGATGTTCATTTCAAAAAACGCAATAGACTGACAAAAATGACAGGGCTAGCAAAATGGTATTTACTTATTGCTCACAATTTAAAATTGCAGTCTGTCCTACAATACAAGAACCACCAGAGAAAGACGAGAATCTAAAAGAAACTGAGACAGAAGAATCGGAAAATTCCGATACAGATTGTAGTAGTAGTAGTGCTGATGAAAGTTATACCACTTAAGAGGCGGCACTTCCATAGAAAAAAAAATCTATGAAAATATTTCAAATTTTGATTTGAGTCAAAATGTATGGAGATTAGGTCGAATTCCTAATTCAATTCATTGTCAATTTGGTTGATTTTATTCGCGTTACGGACAGGCTAATGGAGTTTGGCCATATTGCCTTTATCAAGAATAACTTAATCATGCCTTAGGAAAGCGGTGATGAGTTTACCCGACAATTTTATGGAGGTTTGTGGGACGGATAAAAAATATTATACACTTTACCATTTTATTTAACTTTTCAATATTCCTATACGGAAATAAAATATACACAAATATTTTAGGAAAAAGTATTAAAAGGAAATATTCTATTAATTATGTTAAATTGTTATGACTTTTCACTTGACTCAATAAAAGAGAAGATTCACAGCCTCTACTTTTTTACGTACTCATAAGCTATTATTAATATTACATTAAAAAGTGCCCAAAATAACTAAAAACTAACATAATAAAACATCTGTGGTTATCGAAATCCACCCAAAATTTCATGCCTATGTTAGGTACAAGCCGTTGTGGAGTTCCCTAGTGAGAAAACAACCCAAGCTAAAGCATCAGTTTATGGTGTTAGTATTCTGTACTTACACCGTTCTTATGCCAATAAATAAATTTTATTTTATTTGGCTCTTAAAAATTGAGCCTATGTGTAAAATTTCATTACTTCGTCGAGCGGAAATTTTGCCATGAAAATGCGTTTTGAACCATCTTTTTTCCCAGATTTCAGGCTACATATTGTGCATCTTTTACAATACATAACTTTTGAAAATAAAATTATGATAATTACCGTTGTTTGAATTATTGTTAAATTAAATGTTATGTTTCTCGGAATAAGTGACAATTATAATTAAAAATTAATATTTTTGGCGGGAACGTAAATCTTTTGACGTTCCCGCCAAAAACCTTAACCCAAATCATCAATTCTGATTTGTCACTTTGATCCTTCCGTCTGTAAATGTGTAATAGTAATGTAAGTAGTGTGTCAGTGTAAATGTCAATTTCGGACTAAACTCCATACATATACAATTTTCTATGGAGTGGCGCCAGGCTGTATACCGTTATGTCAATGAAAGACTTAAAAATAAAACAATAATTATTAAATTGTTTCTGAAAAAAAAAACAATTGACAAAAACAAGGGCCCAAGTTTTTTTTCATGTTCTTTTTCACATTTTTGAAAAAAAACATTTTGTTTTTTTTTCAATTTGCAACACTATGTCTGATTCAAGCCCCGCCCGCCGCGGTGTCTGCTTCGTTTCAACATTTTCGGCCCATTGTTACATATTTCGCTTCGCTTGGTCAACTAGTAGATAGTTCTAAGTTATTACTTATTGCATTATGAGGTTGTCTTTTATTACAATTTTGTAATTGTGAAATACAGCATGAACCTATAAATATATAAAAATTTAAAAACGTATTTTCCTCCTATCGTCGCTTTTCTTGAAATTTCTTTTCCTGTTCGAATTTTGAGATATGAATTATTTATAAAAATAATACCTATTAAAGATTCAATTTACGTTCCAGTTTCATTGGTCGAGACAGAAAGAGATAGTTGCTTATCCTATTTTAAGTAACTGTTTTATGGCAAGGTGGATAGAACTGAAGACGTCATTCAAGTGGCGGGAAGGCCTTTGGATGGAAGCCGCTTCCAACCAGTATTTTTAGGAATCCATGGTCCAGTTATTGACCTAATATCTACTTCGTACTAGACGAAGTAGACAGAGAGAGCCATCTTGAACTGTCAAAGTTGGAGACCGCGCACAGAGCCTCAAGGCTGCTATTTGAACATCATTCGCTCGACACTCGCTGAAGTCGCTGATACGATTTAACGACTATTTTTACGAATTGCTAGTCTACTACTATATAAATAGACTAATCATTTGTCAAAATAGTCGTTGAATCGTATCAGCGAGCGGCGAACGAGTGATGTTCACTTAGCAGCCATGAGGCCCAGGCCAATCGGCATCTTCACCTCCGCTAGGAGTAGTTCTTTACATACCAGAAGCAATCTAACGCTACATATTTAAAAGGTGATATAATCATAGACATCTAGAAATAAATAAATAAATATTGGTGGACATTTCACACAACACCATCTAGCCCAAACTAAGCAAAGCTTGTACTATGGAAACTAGATGGTTGATAGAATACACATATACCTACTTTTTTCTAAATACATACATATGATACATAGAATCACCCAGACACAGAACAAACATCTATGCTCATCACACAAATGTTTGCCCTGGGCGGGGATGGAACCCACGACCTACAGCTCAGGAGGCAGTCGTACTACCACTGAGCAATGAGGCCTGATCTATCTATTTCATCATATATCTATATAATCTATGATGAAATAATTGTTTCAGCGCTACAGCGCTGTAGCGGCCTTTTTACACATTTATTAAAGTAAACGAAAAATGTTGTTTGAGATAGCGACTCCCTATTAGCTCGATGGGTCCAGTGAACTTTTGACGGCTGAGATGATGATGATAACCGTGAGCTTTTATTCTAATTTTTTTCACGGACCAGTAAGATCTGAAGGATTTCGAAGATATTTGCCTAGCGTCAGAAAAGAGCATTTTCAATAATTGGCTAAGAACGTGTCGAGATTGGCTATGGTATCGTTGCCATTAGCATAGAAAAAAAACACTTAGCGAACATTTTTCGTTAAGACCAAGCAAACAAGTTAATGACTTTCAAGCTACGTCTCAATCGTTTTGGGTATACCTTAAGATTGGTGTCAAACCAATCTGTAATGCGCGAAAGAGATAGCTGCATCTCTTTCGCGCATTACAACATATTTATACATATAAAATCATTGACTATGGATATTAGAAAAGTAAAGTTTACTCGTAGTAAGGCTAGAATGAATCAATATCTTCTATAAGTATATCAACGAGCTCGATCCTCGGCTACATCGTCGCTTAACATCAGGCAAGCTGGTGGTCAATCGTAAATCTATCGTAAAAAAATATTTTGCTAAATAATTATATATAATAGTTAAAAAACTGAATCAATCAACTTCAAAATGCGCAATTTTGTTTAAAAAATCAAACTACTGAATCGACTCTAGTGGAACTATTTGGGACCAATTTTATATATAGATATTTATTTATTTCATTAGTACGGTAAAACACAATACTTACTTATTTGGAAATTTTCCAAATAAGTATTTGGTAACAACCATTACAAAATACAATTGTTTTTTTTTTAAGTTTGTTAAAAAGGTTACAAATAGCGTCTATAAATACTTTTCCGTGCAAGCAAAACAACAACACTTGTGTTCCAAATTTCCATAGGCGACCTATTTACAAAAAAAAAACTCAAAATAAAAGCAATAGTTCTCAGGTATAGTACCTTTAGGTTGGCAAACTTGGAGGAAAGATAATATATACATATTTATATTTATAATATCTTTTCTCCAAATTAGCGATTAAAACTGCTGGCCACAGACAGTTTGTTACATGAATGAAGTAAGACGGGAGCCAGTCTCGTTCTTATTATAATCATACCCACAAGTTATCCTGTCAGACGTAAATATATCACTGCCATCGTGCCCTAATTTCACCGACCTACATTCAAATCCGAGGGCAACGAATACGTTACAGAAACAAAGAAAATAGACAAGTGTGCTGTACTCTACTCATGTAGATGATGGTATAGTAGGCATTTAATCAGTAGAGGGAATGAGTATACCATTAGCGCTGAACCTCTGCTGTCAAAACCACCCCTCTTCCACCAACCCTCCAAACTCCTTCTCTTCAAAAAACAGTAGGTATATAGGGGAAACAGGGGCAATGGCGCTCACCGGGTAGTGGCGCTCACCGGGTAATGGCGCTCACCGGATAATGGCGCTCACCTCTATTAGTCTATAAAAATAGTGCCAACATGTCACGTCGCGACGGGGGCCTCTAACAGCCAGTTTTGCGTACAGCCAGTCAGCTCGCGACATGAGAATGTAATGTGCATTGTTTTCTAACGGGCCTTGTTGATCTAATTTTTGGGTACGGTGTTTTTGTCAGAAGTTTAGTATTTCAATTGTTATTTAATTGTTGTTATAACTTCTTATACACTGAAAGTTTATGTTTTGTGATAACGTAATCAATTTTTAACAATTGCACGTGAATGTTTTTAAATTTAAAATTAAATTCAAAACGAACTTTTGGGGCTATGCCGCTCACCTGAACGCCATTCCTCCTTATTGACTTTTTTCTTTGATAAACCTATTGACCTAATATTATGTACTACAACTATAGCCTATCTTGCCTTGAAATCACCAAAGGACTGCCGCAAAACCAACACGGACCAAAAAAGATCTTCGATTCGCTAAAACTGAAGAAAAAAAAATTGGAATCGTTACACCACTTGTGGGCTGTGTTCTCATGCTATGTTCTGGACAAGATTCAGCAGATGGATACATCAGTGACTGAATATGATAAAATTTTACTATCTGTAATTGTGATTACCTCTAATAATGATAATAATATATAAAAAAGCTTGAGTGTCTTTACCCTGTAGTCTGAGAGTCTGATCGGCATTACCCAAGGTACCCAGGGGTATTGACGCGCAAATCTGTTTTTTTTTAAAGTTCTTCTACTACTAATATTAGAGATATATACGTTTTGTGTTACAATATTGATTACTAAATAGTCAAAGATATTGCATTTTTTTAAAATTTTGATATGAAACCAATATTTAAAAAAAAAATAGAGTGAACGCCATTCCCCCTGCTTCCATTATCTATTTATTTCGTAATGCCAGCAGGGTTAGAAATAGAGAAATAGTCTTCCTACAGTTTTATCCAACTTTCAGAGGAAATAAAGAATTGACATACTGACATTGACAACTGACAACAACTTGGATAAAAACCGTTTATCTACCTTACATACTACGTCTACCGCAATGTCATTTAATAAGTATATGTATTCAAAGACGAGTTTATGTGCAGAACTTCCAGATAAAGTTTGTGCTTCGGCAAATTTCAGAAACGCAGAAAGAGAATATCGGTAAATATCGTGTTACATTACAAAAAATATTGTAAAAAATAATTGATCTCCAAAAAATACTCGCAATTTCATTTTTTTTGAGTTCCTTACCTCAAAAGGAAAAAACGGAACCCTTATAGGATCACTTTGTTGTCCGTCTGTCTGTATGTCTGTCCGTCTGTCCGGGTGTCAAGACCTTTATCTCGGGAACGCATGAAGGTATCGAGTTGAAATTAAAACTGTATATGCAGATCCATAGTTTCTTGCTGCAGAAAGAAAAATAAAATTTCTCAGTTTTCGTAAAAAAAAGTTACAGCCGAATATGTCGTAAAAAACCTTTCGACCTCACAAGGGAATCATAACCTAAGGGGTACTTCCCGTTCACGTAGAACTATGAAATTTGGCAAGAAGCATTGTGTTAGAGTACACATATAGGAAAAAATCTGAAAACTGGACATTTTTAATTTAATCAAAAAAAAATAGTATCTTTATGCAAGGAATGAGGGCCCAAATTTTAAAGTGAATTAACCGTATCATGTGGGGTATCATATGAAAGCGCTTCATTAGCATAAGCTAAAACAGGTTTTTAAATATTTTTACGATGTATATTTTTCGGTTTATGAAGGAAAATATAAAAAAAAAACCCTTGTATCTACTAGTTTGTACGGAACCCTCGGTGGGCGAGTCTGACTCGCATTTGTCCGAGTTTTATTTTTATACAAGATAGGTCTACGATTGACCACCAACTCGCCTGATGTTAAGCGACGGTGTGGCCAAGAATGGATCTCTTCAACGAGAAATGGGCGGTAATTCGCCGACTTTCTGCTAGTCCTGTAGTGAAATGTGGAGGGTGGAATAAGGTCGTGAAGCTCTTGCGCATATTCCCCGAAATGAAGCCTGTAGAAAAAAGACAGACATGCTACTTTACGGCGGTACTCGAGACTAAGTAGACTTTATCACAAACAAATAAAAGCAATATCATATTTAAAAAAAAAACAAAAATTAATTTAAATATTTAAGAGCGATGCAGCAAATACGTTATTTCCAGCTGATTTTATGAGAGATATGCAGACCTATTATAACTGCCATATCGTGTTTTATCAAGACAAGTATCTATATTAAAAGAATGATGTATTATTATATTACAAAAAATATAGCAAAGACGACTCTAAGGACACCTCGCACATCAAAATCGGTCAAGCCGTTTAGGCTGTCATATAGAAACATACATACACTCAAAAAACATAACCCTCCGCTTCTTACGCAGTTTGCTTTGAAGTCATAATTTTTCTTACGGTCAAGTGTAAAGGGTCTTTATGCAAGGAAGGAGGGTCCAATTTTTAGTGCTTTAACCGTACCTATCATATGAAAGAGTTTCATTAGCACAAGCTGAAACAGGTTTTTAAATATTTTTACGACGTATTTTTCGGTTTATGAAGGAAAAAAAACCCTTTTATCTACTAGTTTGTACGGAACCCTCGGTGGGCGAGTCTGACTCGCACTTTTCCGGTTTAACTTTTTTTAATTTTTAAACTATAATTATTTGTAACAATAATAATACAACTCTCGCAAAACTAAACAAATGTGCTGTATTGTAACTTCCAACGAACTTTTTCGTAACAAATAAGTGATTTTACAAAAAGTATTCTAAAGGATGTTAATTTAAATATTAATAAAGTAGCTTTGTGCATACTTTCTCATAAAACGTTTTCTCAACAGATTATAAATTATAACAAGCGCAAGTTACAGTTCGAAAATTGCTTTCATTCAGTCGGGTATTTTGGTTTACTTTTAATTACTTTTTAATTAATTGTGTACTTGTTTTATTACACACTTAAGTAAGTATACGGGCCTAGAACATAACTCTCCTTTCGCCGTGGTCGGTTACATTCGAATTGAAAACCACCTTTTTGTCGATAAAAAATCAAGTTATTTATAAATGATTCTGATTTGATTTTTATAAGATATCTACAACGCAAAAAGCTTATGGCACCCACATTATATCTTTTGTCAGTTTTTGTGAAATGTTTACCAAATTCCTCTAGCTGACCCAATTTATTCGGAATTTTGAACGATTTCCGAAAAAAGCAAAAAACATCAAAAAAAATGTTTAAGTAACACACAAGGTTCCATATATTTAGTTTTAATGTCCTAAACATAATTACAATAACGTTTTTATTAGGTAGTGTCGAGTTCGATTGAATGGGAAGATGCTAGCTTGCTAACCCCACAGTAAATCTAGATTTGGATAGAAACAAACACTTTCAAAAACAAAAACTTGGTATATTATTGTATTCAAGGACGTCGCCAAGGGGGGGCAAGGGGGTTATCTGCCCCCCCCCCCCTAGACATTAAAAAAATGTTGCCAACTGCAAAGCAATCAAAGTCCTAAGGCCATGCAATTGTACCTGTACCTACAATTCATATTTTTCTCATCCTCCATAATATTAATATTAACTGGGCCATAGGCTGGCGACGCCCTTGATTGTATTGTATCATCATCATCATCGTCTCAGCCTCAAGAAGTCCACTGCTGGACATAGGCCTTCCCCATGGATTTCCAAAAAGACCGGGCATGGATTTCAATATAACTTTATGTTTATAGCAATTTTTTTTACATTAGATCTAGGATTGACTACCAACTCGGCAGATGTTAAGCGACGGTGTGGCCGAGGATGGAGCTCGTCGACTTTGGAGATATATATTTATTCACTCTAGCCTTGTAAATTCCACGATTGTAGCTCTCAGGAAACAGAAATGGCGGCAAAGAATGCCATTTCTGTGCAGTACGCATCAAGAGCGTGGACTGGAATCGCTGAGTACGGATTTTTGGTATATCAATAAGAAATTCAATGGAATGGCATGGAATGAAAAATTACCATCTGGTAATTCGCCTACTTTCTGCTAGTAGTGAAATGAGGAGAGTTAATTTAATTTCAAAAATACTTAAGCATTAAAATCATATATTAGTATGATAGTATATTAGTATGTTTAGGTATTTTATATATTGCTTTTGTACTCTTTTATACGTCTATATATGATAATATGTTCAAAATAAATAAATTAATATATTAATAAATACAATAGACATAATATATTGTGTCAAAAAAAAAAAACAAACATTGAACAAAATAAATAATCAAAGTAAGTTTTGTGTCACAAGTCATAACTCTACCCTAACCCAGAGAAATGCTCTATCTCTTTTACATATACAACAACTAGGGTTAGCTACAACGTGTCGTTGTCTCCCCTGGGAACTATGGAACTCTAAAAACCACGGAAATCGGGAATTCGCTAGATATGAATTATTGATATCGACCTTCTAGAGTTCCGAGACAAAAAACACGCGAATTTACTCAGAATCAGAACGATGTTTTTTCGGCGATATATTATCGGATATATTTCTGTGATTTTCGAATAAATTTTAGTATTTTTTTTGAATCAGACGTTTCCTGTTTCTGAAAATTCCCTTTTTCTTTCGAAAGGCTATTTTTACTGAACCGCTGACAAACGAAGTTATCTTGCGTTTCCTTGGAATTTTGTTGCAGTATGAAAATTGAAAGATTTTGTAGTTATTTGTGTGCAAACAACTTGATATTGACTCTAACAAAATATATCAGTCTAAAGCTTGATGTTACGCAAACGGATCGAATTGAACAAGTACGGCCTTACCGAAAAACGTTACTTAACTCTGATCAACGTTTTAAATTCTCTGTCTTCTTTCCGCTAGTATCATTACGAGTCAGCGAGAAGTTGAGAAAATATGTTAAGCATTGCATAAAGTTACGTAACGTTTTCCGGCAAGCCGATAATGCTTAAATACTGAACAACCGACTTCAATCAGCACACTCTCGAACAAATTAATCAAATAATTAGAGATGATTAGTAATGGTCTAAGATCCCGCTATAGGACGACCTTCACCGAGCTGGTTAATGGATGAAAAGTATTTTATATTCAATTAAATATGTCAATACAATTGTCAAACAATATATTGCAAATGGGTTGTCGAAAAATTTCAGTCCAGAATATGATTAATTGTTTTTTTTTTTTTACATTTCACTGGTTTGGTTAATAGACAAATTCAATATATTTAAGTATGTGTAAATAATCTTTATTTTAATTTAAGTTTAATTCATTAACCAGACTGGTGCCAGTTACTAGTATCGATTTACCTGTTTATACCTGCCTACCCAAGAGTTGTGACGGGAAAAAGAAGTCAACCTAACGTTTGCATATTCTATGGGCTTCATACTTTCGATTGGTATGGAATTTGTCTATTAACAAAAACCAGAGAAAAGTTAAAAAAAATAAATGATTAATCATTCTGGACTGAAATTTTTTAGACAACAATAGATAATTTATTTGCAATATATTTATTGACATATTTAATTAAAATAATTACAGTTTAAAAAACATAAAAATTAATCATATTTAATTGAATATAAAATACTTTTCATCCACTAACCAGCTTGGTGAAAGTCGTCCTATAGCGGGAACTTAGACCATAAACTATACTTAATCAAAATTTAAAATATATACTTAAAAAACCACTTCAAAACTATAATCGATCGTACGCAAAAATAATTATGAAAATCGATTCGCAAATGACTAAGAAATTGATACTTAAACATAAAATACATAAAACAATCGAATATAGAACCTCCTCCTTTTTTGAAGTTGGTTAAAAATGGTTTTCATACACCCGCAATGAGTTACCTTTTCAATGACATTCCAAATTATGAAATAGACGAGAAAAAAATTATCACCATTTTACGTGTAGGAGAGGAAGAATCCGAATTTTTTGTGCAAGATTTTTTTTCACCCCTTTGGCGTTGACACATACTAAATTACAGCTTTCTATAGCGGCACCTTTATTATTATCCATCGGAAAACACAAAAAATATGTACTTAAGGCAAGAGACTACATACATTTGTATGCCCCAAAAACATTGTCCTCCTTTCAGTAAGTAGAGTAATAAAATATGTAGATAGTTGCGCCACGACCGCCCCGTATGTATGAGTTTGTTTGACAAACAAGGTATTAAATTTATGAGTTGTATTGACGTCATACATACATATTGTATTGGGGCGTCCCATGGACACCGACCATCATCTCTAGACCTGCTATGGCTCGCCCCGAACTGTCTGTCAGACACATCTACATTACGATACCTCAAAGACATACTTTTATAAAACTGTAATCAGCTAAATTGTAATTTTTTTTATATTTAACAGTGGTCATTCGCACATTGAACCTCCTCCATTTCTAAATCGATTAATAAATAATTATTTCATTTTTATATTCATGGAAAGCAACGGCATACAAATCAAACTAGCAGAAAATAACTAATTCACAAATGCCCAGAACAGTTTTCACCTACGAGAACACACATGTACAAGTGCCTACTTAAATAATAATAATAATAATAATGTTATTGTTAAATAATAGAAACTAAATAGTATATAATATATAACAAGTATAGAAAAATAAAGTCCCACGAATAAAATATGAAGTTAAATAAGATTTTTGTTTTTATGTCTTCTCGACAACCCAGCCAGCCTCTTTTTAGTACATTCATATTTAATTTTAGCAGAATCAAAGAAGTTTTTCGAGATAATGTTTTTAAAGGCGCTTTGCCTCATCGTGAATAGATCGACGTGCTTGGAATATTTAGAGTTAAAGTTATTTAATGTTATATTATAGTTTTTTACTATTTATATTTATTACTAATTATAATTTATTGTTTACTATTATAGTTTAAAAAACAAACAACTGACTTCAAAATTTGCAATTTTATTTCAAAAAGCCAAACTATTGAACCAATTTCGATAAATATTTAGTTGGACGTTTTGTTACATTGACGTTTAGCCTCTTAGATTATATTTAGCCTATTAGGCTTACAGCTCATTAGACGTTTAATGCTGACTTTTTGATCAGGAAGGAAATTGTCTATGGGATCAATCTGAAACTATTTCCTTTTAATAATCAAATCGGTTTATATATGACAGAGTTATGCGGGGTAACAAACATAATATATCCTTATCAAAAATGTATGAAATGTATCCTTATCATTGACAGACCGTCTTGAACTGTTTGGACTCACGTTAACCCCAACAATGAACTTTAAGGGCTACCTTGAATCTAAGGCTAAACTGGCTAGTAAAAAGCTTGCTATCATTAATAAGGTTAGGCGATACTTCTCACCGGGACAGCTGCTTCATCTGTATCAAGCACAGGTCCGATCGTGTATGGAGTACTGCTGCCACCTTTTTGATAGATCAGCCAAGTATCAGCTGGAAGCTTTAGAATCAGTGGACCGGCGAGCTGTAAGGTTAATCGGTGACGATAAACTAGCTGCCAAGAAGCTACTTAGTCTCGAGTAGCATGTCTGTCTATTTTTCTTCATGACCCAATTCCACCCATTCACATTCCCATTTCACTACACTACTAGCAGAAAGTCGGCGAATTACCACCCATTTCTCGCTGAAATGCCAAGAATCCGTTCTCAGCGATATCAATCCACGTTCTTGTTGCGTACCGCACAGGAATGGAATTCTTTGCCGCCATCTCTGTTTCCTGAGACCTACAATCTTGGAATTTTCAAGGCTAGAGTGAATAGATATCTTCTAGATCGACGAGCTCCATCCTCGGCCACACCGTCGCTTAACATCAGGCGAGTTGGTGGTCAATCGTAGATCTATCTTGTATAAAAAAATACATAAAGTGCTTTGCTTCTGAAGTCCTAGTAAGCTGAAATTTGGTAAGCAGGTTATGGCGCACAATGGACAATGGGAGTTTCAGCAATGGACATGGACATATCTATAGATAGCTTTCTCATAACGGTCTTCGCGGCCCAGTTGTTCCATATCTAATTTAGACCTTGTAGAAATACAAGCTACATTAGAAACATTCTTAACGGAATATTTACCGTGGTTAGCATTAAATTTATTTTGAGTTCCCAATATTTCGGGGCAGTTTCATGCACCCTGTTCACGGATGACTGAAGAATGCAGGTGACAGCTAAGAACAGACATATCGGTTTTCCCTCTTTCTTCGTCGATTCTTTTTTACGAAATGTTTTAGTTCTATATTGATTCTAATAGTGGATAACCGTGATGATCAATGACTTTCCATCACGTGGACGTAAAGTCTAAAACAAAATTCAAGAATATAGTGTCCTGGATAGAATATCTGATACTACTGTAAGAAATAGGCGCGACCAAGACAAACGGCGCGTACATGAAGGAAAGACAGCACTGATGCAAAATAGCATCGTATGTATGGGTCCTAAAATCTACAATAAGATTCCTAAGTCAATAAGAGACCAGAATAGTAATTTATTTAGAAAAAAGTTGAAGGCATTGTTATTGCAGAAGTGTTATTATTCTATCAATGATTTTTTAAATGACAAATTTTAATTTTATTTGACATTATGTGTATCTTTTATTGCTTCTGCTTTGTCATATTATTAGATATTTTTGGTTTGTGTATTAATCTAATAACAAATAATAATAATTATTATTTTATAATTTTTCGCATGTGCATGATGCTCTGTCTACCTGACATTTGTACGCCTAATCGGCACAACATGATTTTAAGCGACTAAATTTAGTGTAACATCTTTTATGCACTTGTTGTATAAAATTCTCGTGTTGTATGCAAATAAATTATCTTTATCTTTATCTTATCTTTATCTGGGTTGGCCGATACTCATATATCTACAATTTCTACCAATAATGACGAACTTAAAGATTTTGATATAAAGACTCTATGTCGCTGCGCTTAAGCCTAATTTAGATTAAAACATCTAAAAACGTCTATTTTGACGCGTCGAATTATTTTGAAAATCGAAATTATATTAATCGTGTAGGGGTATATTTAGACTTCATTGAGCTCGGACGTTTTTTAATACTGACGCTACATTCCTACATCCCGTTGATACTTTATCAAAGGTGATAGTTAAATAAAACCGCCACAGTGCGAGTCGGACTTGCGCACGAAGGGTTCCGTAACATTATCTATAAAAACGGCAAAAAACACACGTTTGTTGTATGGGAATAATAATTAATATTAATTTTATTTTAATTTAATTAGGTATTTATATTTAAAGTGAATAATAGAACTCAATATTCTGTGAACATTCCAAGCGTCTAACTGTTGCCGTTATCAATATCGAGCAAAAACGAGCAACAAATCACGTTTGTTGTATGGGAGCCCCCTTAAATATTTATTTTATTATATTTTTTAGTATTTGTTGTTATAGCGGCAACAGAAATACATCATCTGTGAAAATTTCAATTGTCTAACTATCACGGTTCATGAGATACAGCCTGGTGACAGACGGACGGACAGATAGAATAACACAGGTCTTAGTAATAGGGTCCCGTTTTCCCCTTTGTGTACGGGACCCTAAAAAGTGTTAGGATCTTGGCTCTTCATACACTACCCGTTTTTAATTGAAAATACGACTTGTTCACGAGTATTCCGCAAGGATTTTTTTCAGTTGATGCAGAGACCTTTGTTCGTTTCGCTCACTCGGTAAATAATACTTGTTGTACTGTAAAATCACGAAAATATCAACACGAATTCAATTTAAAAATCAAAATGGCGTCCTAAATTCAAGATGGCGCCAGGTAACGGTCAACAAAACAGTGTCAAATCATATATTACAATGCCGCTAACGTGGAATATAGAGGGACAGACTGTCAGCTCTACATTATAACAAATAAACTCTGACAAATCTTAATAGCTCTGAGTAAATACACAAGTATAACAAATATATAATGTCCTTAGATGAAAAACTAAAGCTCACTACATTGCAGCGCCCCTACGGGGTCCTTATACTGTATCATCATCATCTCAGCCATAAGAAGTCCACTGCTGGACATAAGCCTCCCCGAGAAAGACTGATTGAAAGCAGCTTGCATCCAGCATCTTCCCGCCACTTGTATGAGGTCATCTGTCCAGCTCGTGGCTGGTCATCCTACGCTGCGCTTGCCGGTACGTGGTCTCCACTCGAGGACCTTTCGGCCCCATCGGCCATCAGTTCTATGTGCTATGTGCCCTGCCCACTGCCACTTCAACTTGCTAATCCGCTGTGCTATATCGGTGACTTTTGAACGTCTACGTATCTCTTCATTTCTGATTCGATCTCGTAACATACTCGTAGCGACTCCGAGCATAGCCCTCTCCATAGCTCGTTGCGTGACCTTGAGCTTCCCTAAAAGGCCCATAATTAGGGACCACGTGTCAGTGCCGTATGTCATCACTTGTAACACACACTGGTTGTAATCTTTCGACTTGAGGGACTGGGGTATATTGGACTAGTACTGAGGTCTTCCATCGACTCTGCCATGACTATTATATCGTCGACAAACCGAAGGTGAGTGATGTATTCGCCATTAATATTGATGCCGAGCCCTTTCCATTCCAGAAGCTTATAGGCATCTTCCAAATTGGCGGTAAACAGTTTCGGAGAGACAACGTCTCCCTGCCTCACGCCTCTCTTCAATGGAATTGCCTCTGAATTCCGGTCTTGTACTCGGACCGACATGGTGGACCCACCCGCCGACTCGCGAAGTCGTCCAAACTGGTGCACGTAATGGGCACGGATGTCTACAACCGTGTCCCAGATAGGATAAAAGATGCGCCTTCACGGCAATCATTCAAAATACTTTTAAAAAAGTGGCTTGTTGAGCAAGCGTTTTATAAGGTGGACGATTTTCTACCTAGAGTAGAATAAGTTAAAAATATTAATTCTAAATTAATAGATTTTTGACTTCACAGAATTAATAATTAACTATTGATATTCATTTAAACATTTTTACAGATTTTGCTTGATTTTATTATATTATTTATTATATTAAGATTAAATTTTAATATTACTACTATTATTATTGTTATTTGTTTTAGACTAATGTAACCTAGAATGTATTAAATAAATTAACTAGTAGAAATGTATTCTAGAAAATATTATTATGACTTGTAGCCACTGGTTATAAATAAATGAGAATATGAGAATATGTGGCGTTGTTGTACAAACACTACAGCACTTCGACATACCGATAGTCAATAAGGCATCGTTGGAGAGCCTCAAGCACCGTCCAGGTCTCGATCGAATCAAAGACTTTCTCATAGTCCACAAACGCTAAGCAAATGGGCAAGTTATACTCTTCGGTCTTCTGTATCACTTGCCGCAGCGTGTGGATGTGGTATATGGTACTATAGCCTTTTCGAAAACCGGCTTGTTGGGGAGGCCGGAAGTCATCAAACCTGCGTTCAAGACTATTCGTGGTGACCCTCGAAAACAGCCTATAAACATGGTTCAGAAGCCAGATGGGTCTGTAGTTCTTCAGCAAAGTGATATCCCCTTTTTTGAAGAACAGCGCCACCACGCTTCTGTTCCATGCTTCTGGCGTTGTACCTTCAAGCACGACGGAATTGAAGAGCCTCTGAATGACTTTCAGTACCGGTGTTCCACCCGCTTTTAGTAGCTCTGATGTAATCCCGTCGTCGCCCGGTGCCTTGTTGTCCTTGCGCTGTTTCAAGGCCATCCTAATCTCGTACAGGCTGATGTCCGGGATGTCTTCGGTATAATGTCGAGTCAGTTTGGCACTTGGATCTTTACCCAAACTACTAACAGGTTTTGTGACCGATCTGTATAACTGTCCATAGAACCTCTCGATTTTCCTCAAGACTTCTGCTTTGGTCGACGCTAGACTGCCATCTTCTGTCTTCAGCTTCGTCAACTGGCTTTGCCCAATAGATATGTTATGTGTATATTTGCGAACAATTTGGAGCCTTTATTCTGCTTTATCGTCACTTTAATACGATTAGTATAAAAGGTACGGATGTCGTGTCGCATAGACTTTGATATGAGTCTATTGAGCCATCTATATGACTCGGCGTCACCGGAAGACTGCAGTTGCAATGAGCGTCGTTCTGCCATGAGGTCGAAGGTATGGCTCGAGAGCTTTTGCGGTTTATTTATAATAACTTTTTAAAATATTATCACAACTTCGAAGATTTTGCTAATTATAATTTGTAAGCAAGTAAATTTCAACAAAAAACAAAAAAAAAACCTGAAAGAAAAGAATGAACCAAAATATTTAAGAACAAAATAAATACAGTGAAGAAGAAAAAGTTTCAAGTGAGAAGTTTTTCTTGTTGCCATGGACTGTAAAGACATATTGTGAGTATAACTTACTTGTTTTCAGGTTTATTCTATTAAGTAAACTTATATCTGGACTTTATAAATAAGAATTAACTTTCTAAAACTCTTTTTTCATTTATTTTCATTTTGTATGAAAAACTTATAATGATAAATACATTAAACGTTTATTATAGTATTATTTAATATATATCTTTTAGTTAACTTGCGAAAAGTTAATTATAAATATTATAATTTTTAGGGTTCCGTACCTCAAAAGAAAAAAACGGAACCTTTCTATGATTAATTTGTTGTCCGTCTATCCGTCTGTCCACGTGTCAAAACCTTTATCTCGGGAATGCGTAAAGGTATCGTGTTTAAATTAAAACCATATACGCAGATCCATAGTCTCTTGCTGCAGAAAGAAAAATAAAATTTCAGTTTTCGTAAAAAAAACTTACAGTCGAATATGTTATAAAAAACGCAAATTTCGACACTCACAAGGGAATTAAAAGCTATGGGGTACATACTTCCCATTGTCCTAGAACTATGAAATAGTTTTATTTATAATAACTTTTAAAAATAATATCACAACTTCGAAGATTTTGCTAATTATAATTTGTATGAAAAGTAAGCGGCAACGTTCCACCTTCAGTGAAATTATAATATTAAGAAAGAAGTGAAATGAGTAAGATAATAAAATATACATTTATATTGAATCATGAACAACAAGTACACGATCATCTGTAAAAATACTTAAATACGACATATTTTTATCTCTCCTAGAACCTTAGAAGACAAGGGAAAGAAGCCAGGGGAGATAATTTTATCTTAAAAACTGGTATAAATTTCAAAGTTTTTATAATACGTAATTAATAAAGAAGATTCCGATTATATGCATACATCTAAAGAAACTAAACTATTTGGGCTTATATTTGGGAAAAATCTTACCCAGGGGAAAGTACACATTCACTGATCCAGAGCTACTCTCAGTAAGTGATTTCACTGAAATGGCGGGCAAAATGGCTGCACGCTTGCGTCGTGAAGGCTAGCTGCTAAATTCATGTTGGATGCTTTGTGTTTATGGTCGCAATTTACGCAGCAAAGTAAATAAGTAGTAGTAATTTTTTAACAAATACAAAATGCGAGGGGAAGAGACACTTAATACGAGGGACAAATGTAGACATTGTAGTTTTTATGAAAAAGAAAATGATAGTAATTGTTTTTAGGGTTCCGTACCTCAAAAGAAAAATCCGTCTGTCTGTCTGTCCGTCCGTCCGGGTGTCAAGAGCATTATCTCGGGAATGCGTGAAGGTATTGAGTTGCCATTAATTAAAACCATATACGCAAATCCATAGTATCTTGCTGCATGGAGAACAATCTTCTCAGTAAAAAGAACTTCTCAGTTCTCATAAAAAAAGTTACAGCTGAATATGTCTCAAAAACGCACATTTCGACACTCACAAGGGAATCAAAACCTATGGGGTACTTCCCGTTGATCTGGAACTATGAAATTTGGCAAGAAGCATTGTGTTATAGTACAAATATAGGAAAAAAATAAAAAAATTTGAGATTTTTTATTTAATCACAAAAAAAAGTGTCTTTATGCAAGGAATGAGGGTCTAAATTTTAAAGTGAATTAACCGTATCATGTGGGGTATCATATGAAGGAACTTCTTTAGCACAAGCTAAAACAGGTGTTAAATTATTTTTACGATGTATAATTTTCGGTTTATGAAGGAAAATATACAAAAAATCTCCCTTTTATCTACTAGTTTGTACGGAAACCTCAGTGAGCGAGTTTCACTCGCACTTGTTCGGTTTTTTCTTAGATTGGATTAGTTTAATTAATCTAGTTTCTAATTTATACTAATTTATATTTATATTATTATAATTTATTTATAGTGGTGACTCCCGTTCTGCTTCGTTCCTGGTGCAAAGGTTGGTTATTGCCATACAGCGTGGCAATGCTGCTTGCGTTGTGGGCACCTTTCCACCAAGGTCGATGCAGGATGGGTTTCATTTTAAGGTTAATTTTAATTGATTACTTTTTTACATGCTTTTAAAATTGTTAGTTACATTAATAATATTTATTTATATAATTTATTACATAATTTCAAGTTAGTTAAATTTATTGATTGATTAACTTAATCGGTAAAGGGACAAAGCAGGCGAGAGACATTTTTCATGTTTGAGGCGCTTTTATGACTAAATTTAAATACATTTAACTGGTGAATTTAAGTGACCATATATAGAAGACGGTAAGTTTTAAGATATAATATACTTATTTCAAATAAATTAAATGTGTATTTTTATCATTGCCTCTGAAAATACCTCTGAACTTAGAATTAGAATGACCCAAATAAATATTTATGGCGTTTAGTCATAATATGAGACAGACCAGTAGGGCTATTCAAAACTTGTCGGATTCGGAATCGGGTTGGAAACCATATCTCCATCACTGTAATTTAATTAATTAATTAATTGCTAATCAATGAATTTCTTAGTTAATTAATTAATTCATGTATTTATTAATTTATTGATTTATTAATTAATTAATTCATTATTTATTTATTTATTAATTCATTAATCATAATTAATTAATTAATTAATTAATTCATTAATTAATTATTTAATTCATTCATTCATTCATTTATTTATTTATTAATTAATTCATTTATTTATTTATTAATTCATTCATTTATTTATTTATTAATTAATTTATTTATTTATTAATTAATTAATTAATTTATTAATTTATTAATTAATTTCCATACAGAATGACAAAACAATAAAAACTTTTTACAAAAAATTCAACCTGCGAAAAAATTGAAAAGCATAATATAATAAACCTTTTTTATTTAACTAAGTCCTTATAGGAGTTTTGGCGGGAACGTCTTAGTAACGTGTTGTTGCTTTGTTTTATTTTCCTAAACTTTTGTTATTTTGAACATTAATGCTATAAAAATGGTGGTGTTTTATTCATTAAGTGTTCGATCAAGTGCGCAAGTGAGAAAAAAAGTAGTAAAACGTGTAATTTTACGTTGTCGGCAAAACTCCATAGAAGCTTCTCGTAAAGTCGCCATCAATTTACTGAGGTAAGACTTAAATTTGAAAATGACTGTTTACGTGACTTAGACTGTGACTTGTATAATTATATAACTTGTATTATTCAAGAAACTTGAAAATATTTCAATACTTGACACTGGCAAATCGCTAATCGCGGGGTGCAATACAAAAAAGAAGAAGTCCTTATAGCAATGTAAGTATACCTAAGTAATTTTGAGTCGGCACTCGGCGCCAAACAAGCAAATTAATTAATTTCTTAAAGCGTGATGTGTTGCGTTGCGAGTGGTCGTGCGGAGAGCGCATTTTTTGGAATGTCAATGTTTATTGCTGGAGAATTCACTGTTATTAGTTTACTGAGTTTACTGATTTAGTTATTTCTTTAAATTTAAGGTAATTTTTAGCGCCGCCTCTAAATTACTTAGGTATGCTTACATTACTTTAAGGACTTAGTTATAAAAGTTAAATAAAAAAGGTTTATTATGCTTTTCAGTTTTTTCGGAGGTTTAATTTTTTTGTAAAAAGATTTTATTTTATAATTTTTTGTAGCTTTAGTCTACTAATTACTACATGCTTAATTTTTGATTACTTTTAAAATAGCTACTTACCTTATAATACATAACTCAGCATTAAAATCTGCGAGTAAACAATAAATCACCCCTATTTTCCCACCCTTAGGGTAGGTTTTGTTCCCAATTTATATGGAACCAACTTCGAGGTATACTCTATCCAATAAAAAAAGAATTATCAAAATCGAACTACTCTGTAAAAAGTTATGAGTGGTCATACATAAAAAAAAAAATATACGCGTCGTCTTGAGAACCTCCTCCGTTTTTTCGTCGGTTAAAAAGCTCCGCAAAACAAGCTTTATTTTGTTTCTTTACGTTCAAAACAGATCAAAGATTTCATTCAAGAGTGGGAATGAAAAGTCTCATCTGGAAAAGAGATAGAAATAAATAAAATATATACGCATCAACCTCACACACTCTGATGATGAAGTAGAGGTGGTGTATAAAGACATAGATAGATAGATCAACGGCATCAACGCGAAGCTGGGCAAGACAAGCAACAATGAGTTGAGAGTAGGGAAACAGATTCTTTGTTTTTTTAAACTATTTAACGGCTCTGGATTCTGAGTCCTTTGAGCCAAGAGATTCTTTGTTTGTTCTCCGTGTTGCTATTTCAAGACAAAGGCTCAGTAATATTTTAAAACAACGGCTCCATTGCTCCACTCACCTTTCTTGATGTTATTTGGTAAATCGTTAAATAAGTTTCTGTCAAGTTTCTCATCTGTATTTCGTATTCATATATACAGACAGACTGACGTACAGTTAGGATTGCATTAACATATACAGATTTTCATAAAATCCTGATGTATGGCAACCCAGGCGTATTTCACGAAAAACAAAATACATGACTGAAAAATCTAGTTGGTGCACTATTACACACCTCGGATATGCAAATCCGTCAAGTCTTTTATGCTCCAGCAGATTGATCAGTTTTAAAGTAATCAAATAGTACAGAAAATATTTAAGAAACGTCAAAGTTACACACGAATGTGGGTATCAATAAAATTATACTTAGTTAAATTCTGTCATTACATAACAGCTGATAGCATGTGGTCAAATGCAGGAAAGAAACAGAAACGAGCTAAAAATCCACCAGGAAACGCAAGAGCCAAACATTAAACTACCTATATTTAACGGACTTATTTGGCTACATGTATTAGGAAGAATAAAACCGAAATTTCCAAATTTGATGTATTTATCAACCGATACTTATTTCCTGATGTTTGCTAAGTAAGTACCTACCTAAAGTTTGTGCTTCCTCACATGTGCTCTATTGTAAATAATAATAAACCTATATTTAAGAGTTACAAGTATTCAAGCGATGATTGGTACAAAAATAACCGTCATGTTTTTATAGACTTCTTATATTATGTGAAATAAGTCTGCATTTGGATGTGACCTTGTAGGTTTATAAGTAGATTAATTTTAAGAAAAAAAAAAAGAAATATTGCATGACTGTTAGGATAAGCTGTTGTCTAAATTTAAATAGGTATAATTTCCATATTATGCACACAGTTTCTGCAATAAACGATATCTTATATTATCTTATCCTATAATGCTAGCGCGTATCTGGCCCATATAAGCATTGCCATTCAACGTGGCAAGGCGTGGCAACGTGGCGTGGTGGTTCAGTTAGCAGCATACCCAGCATGCTGCCCGCAGGTAGTGGGTTTGAGCATTTGGATTGTCTTTAGACCTTTATCGGTCTGGGGTAATCGATATGCTTTTTGTGTTGTTGCTTAGTTACTTGAGTCTATGTATTTTTTGTTGTATAGTTAATAAAGGCACTTGCCCGTTAAAAAAATATGTAAATAAGAACGATGGTAGAAATAGCAATGATCTCTTAATTTGGTAATCACGAGTTTTATTTTACATGAAATAACTTTTTTTATGAAGACCATAAAGTACGTATCAAAATAAATTCAATTCAATCAATTCAATAAAACCACCAATTAAGCGGGGTAATGCTATTAGTATGGGCACCTTTGCGCCGGGATCAATTCGGGGCGGATTATTTAAATAATTAATTTTTGACGGAATGTTTCGTTTATTCCCATTAGTACGGTTGCCAGTCCGGTTGACCGTTTAATTGACTGAGCTATGTAATTATATTTCACCGAATTAAATATTTGTCTGTAACTAGCTGTAAAAAGTTTTTGCAGGTCATAGGTTCGAATGTCTATGTCTTTTCGAAGTTATGTGCTTAATGTTGATTATTGCTAACTTCAAACGGTGAAGGAAAACGTCGTAAGGAAAGCTGAGAATTCTTAACTTTCTGGATAATATGTGAAGTCTACCAACCTGCACTTGGCCAGTGTGGTAGACTAAGGCCTTACCTCTCTCATAATGAGTAGATAGATGGCCCCCGCCCGGTGAGACAGTTTATACAAACAGAGCTAATTTAGTAATATGTACCAAGTCTAGAATAAATAGAACATCAGTCGCATAGCTTTATAATGAAATTGCTATGCGACTGATAGAGAGAACAAATGACCAAAGGGCTGGCGCTTACCTCGGTCAGCGGATTAGCATTGCTATCCAACGAGGCAATGTCGTCAGCCTTTTGGGAACGTTGCCTTGGGACTGTGACCTGAGTTCTGTTTTTTATCTGTAATATGTTTTTTATTTATAATAATATATTTAGTTATTTAGGTCATTTATAGAAATAAATTTTTAATAGAACATTTAGAATAAAATAATTTAAAAATAATTAAATAGTTAATGAAAGGATTTTTTGGTTTGTTAGTAGGTGTGTGTGTATGGTAATGTATCTATGTTTCTTTATTAAGTAATTCCATGTAGTGTAAGCGCTTTCATCGATTTTGATTTTCCCGAGTCCAAGTGTCAGGTACACATAATTTACATTAAAATATTTATGTATCGCTTGCCAAAAGCAAAAACAATATATATAAGTATACTTATACTTAACTTCCTTATTTATTTTACTTATATTTGCAACTGTTACGGAATGCGATAAAAATCACGCTCTAAAACGTATGAAACAAGAAAATGTAATAAATATTTTATTGTATTTCTTACATATTCATAGTGGTGTTTACAGGATAGCCGTGGTCGTATGATACTTTGCAGAATGAATTGCTTTGTTATGGTACGTGGCATACGACCACGGTTATCCTCTGAACACCACTATGAATACCTACATACGAGTATGTATGAAATACAATAAAATATTTATTACATTTTCTTGTTTCATACTTTTTAGAGCGTGATTTTTCAGTAGTTGGAGTTTTGAACTTATTTTTTACTTTTTTTCTAAGTAATTTTTAGGGTTCCGTACCTAAAAAGTAAAAACGAAACCCTTATAGGATCACTTAGTTGTCCGTCTGTCCGTCTGTCCGGGAGTCAAGACCTTTATCTCAGGAACGCGTGAAGGTATCGAGTTGAAATTAAAACCGTATACGTAGATCCATAGTTTCTTGCTGCAGAAATAAAAATAAAAAAGAGATAAAGGTCTTAACACCCGGACAGACGGACCGACAGACAACAAAGTGATCCTATAAGGGTTCCGTTTTTTTCTTTTGAGCTACGGAACCCTAAAAATCCGAAAACTGGACATCTTTAATTTAATCACAAAAAAATAGTGTCTTGGAGGGCCCAAATTTTAAAGTGAATTAACCGTATCATGTGGGGTATCATATGAGAGAACTTCATTAGCATAAACTAAAACAGGTTTTTAAATATTTTTACGATGTATATTTTTCGGTTTATGAAGGAAAATATAAAAAAAAATATGATTTCCCGCTTTTATTTTGTTTGTACGGAACCCTCGGTGGGCAAGTCTGACTTGCACTTGTCCGGTTTTTTTATGTTGATAGATAGCCTACTCTAGACTAGATACTCATTCGCTTGTACAGTCTATTTTCGTCGTCTTAGTTTTCCTTTTAATTTCATTGTATATGCTACTGTTTTTTTTTTTTAATATCCAAAACAAATCTAAAGGGGACACTTTACTAATAAAAATTATCGCTATTTGACAAACGAATCCCTTAAAAATAGTTTTTCAAATCTACCAATATTTTTGGATTACGGTATGGCCGCGGATGGAGCTCGTCGATCTAGAAGATCTTTTAGGGTATATCAATGAGATGGGTGGTAATGGGTGGTAATTCACCGGCTATCTGCTAGTCCTGAAATGGGGTGAGTGGAATTAGGTCGCTCTGCGCACACTCCCCGAAATGTATCCTGTAGAATATAGACAGACATGCTACTTTACAGCGGTGCTCAAGACCAAGTAGCTTCTTGGCAACTAGTTTATCATCACCGATTAACCTCACAGCTCGCCGGTCCACTGATTCCAAAGCTTCCAGCTGATACTTGGCTGATCCATGAGAAAGGTGGCAGCAGTACTCCATACACGATCGGACCTGTGCTTGATACATATGAAGCAGTTGTACCGATTAACCTCACAGCTCGCCGCTCCACTGACTTCAGCAGCTTCCAGCTGACACTTGGCTGATCCATCAAAAAGGTGTTAGCAGTAGGTATTCCATACACGATCAGGCTTGTGCCTGATACTTACAAGTGAGCAGTTGTTCCTGTGAGAAGTATCGCTTAACCTTATTAATATTAAAGGTATTATGTGTTTTCGTAGCATGTTATATACTCGTATCTTTTGAATTAATAATATCTTGAAATTTTCTAATCTAGAATGAAAAATTTCTAGATCCTCACGCTTCTTCAACTACACAGTTTCCCATCAGCTGAGTTCGCACTTCCTAAAAAAGGAAAATAACATAAAACAGTTTATATAAAGTTTCCCTACGAAAGCCATGTTAGTGTGCTTCGGGCATCCACGGTGTAAGCCCGCGCTTTTGTGTTTTGTTTTTTATGGTTTTGTTTTCAATCATAGGTTTTATTTTTCTCTAAGTCTAGTTTTAACCAAGGAGTTCTTGGAAAAGAAATCTTTCAAGGTTAGTGAAATTTTTACACAATTTGAATCCTCTTCTATAAAACGATAATGAGTAGCACTGTTCAGATAAGATAGAATATAGATATAGACAGTTATATAACTATAAGGTAACATTCATAGTCATGCGTGGCAATGTACTGTGCTCGCCACCACAAGTCACAATTTTAATATCATTATTGTTTTTTAATATGTTTATGTCTAAGTGTCTAAGTTCATCGTATGCACACTATCTCTTGGCATTTTATTGACTGGTAAAGATGAAATATATTTTACTCGACTGTTTGTAGGACAGTATTTTTTTGAGGTTCATATGATGTATGCCTATTTATGTTTTTATATTACCTTCTGTAGCATAAACGACTTCACCGAATTTGATGTATAAAATGACGACTTTAATTTAGTAAGAAATTACGCACGCTGCACCGTTATCGTGTTTTATCAAAGTCCGCTTGATGGCACTTTTATCATATTTTTTTAATATTTAACGGCTCTGTTATAAATATTTTCTTTAGTTATGCCTACCAGTTCAGACTATTTCTACTATATAGAAAATATGCGAAATTATACATATTCATAGATTTATAGCACATTTCACTAATTAGTCCTGTGTTCTGTGTTCATATGTTGCATGAGAGTACGGAAGCCTCGATATGAGAGTGAAACTTGTGCTTAGACGGATTTATTTTTTACTGTTGGTTATTTTACTGTTAGGAGGGAAACCCCAGATCCCTCCCAACTTGTATTTTGTATCGTTGATAATGATTACAGCGTTACTATTCACTTGTACGTTTAATACTGACAAATATAATAGATATTGCAAATACTTTCAACAATCATCGCGCGTCAATTTGACGAGACGCCGATCGCCTAGTTGCACTAGAGGGCACCCGACTAGTGATGTGCCCGTGCATAGAGATGGGGTGCCGGTTGATCGTCACAATCAGCTAACAATAGGTACCATAAGTATACTTCTATACCACAAACCATAAGTGTATGTACCTAGCGTGTCAGGTACGATAAAAAATCGCAATTGACGACCAAGGTTTATTTAATTTCAGGTGATGTAGGTGAATAATATACTTCCGATTCGATATTTTGACAACTCCTCGTAGTTACTTGTACAAGCGCGCGGATTCATTGGGTTGAATAGATTTCGGGCAGATGGAACATTCCATCACAAAATCGTTTATGTGCCGTCACAGTCGGTACCAAAAATGTGGCGCGCAAGGTTTTCATATAAATGAAGTCGCATGCTCCATCTACTATGTCTGTAAAGTTTTTTTTCTTCAGTTTTCGTAAAAAAAAGTTACAGACGAATATGTCGTAAAAACGCACATTTCGACACTCACAGAGGAATCAAAACCTATGGGGTACTTCCCGTCGACCTAGAACTCTGAAATTTGGTAAGAAGCATTGTGTTAGAGTATACATATAGGAAAAAATCATGGACATTTTTAATTTAATCACAAAAAATAGTGTCTCTATGCAAGGAATGAGGGCCCAAATTTTAAAGTGAATTAACCGTTTCATGTGTGATATCATATGAAAGAGCCTCATTAGCATAAGCTAAAACAGGTTTTTACACATTCTTCGCCCCCTGCAGACCCTTCACTTCAGCTGGGAACCAAAACTTTTTAGGCGAATTTTTATTAAGTACAGAGTGGCCGCGCAAAGCAAGGTTGACTGCCTCAAACACCGGCGGTTTACTGACTACTACAAAATGAACGGGACGCTCCCTCGGATCCGAGTGGGAGGCGGCGCGACTATAACCCCGTTCCACTCGGATCCGAGTGGTCAGCCAGGAATGTGTTAAATATTTTTACGATGTATATTTTTCGGTTTATGAATGAAAATATAAAAAAAATATGATTTCTTTTTATTTAGTTTGTACGGAACCTCGGTGGGCGAGTCTGACTCGCACTTGTCCGGTTTTTTTTTATTTTGATGTGCCCAGTGTCACTCTCACGACTAATACGAATCTATTGACACCACTCACATAAAAATACGACAAGCCGTTTAGGCTCTAGGGCGTGCCAAAGAAATATACATACATACACTCGAAAAACATAACCCTCCTTCTTTCGCAGTCGGGTAAAAACACCACTAAAACTTTCGCACTCGCGCATTATTACTATTTTGACATAGAAGTACTGTGAGTTCATAAATACGAAAAATGTTACATATTACTATAAAACACTACTAAAAAAAAATCGCATTCATATTAAGTTGACATGGAAGTATTATGGATTCACTAATACGAGAAACAAAGCATATTACTATAAAAGCAATACTACTCGCGCATACTTATTAGGTACCTATTTTTGATTATATTTAGGTCATGTAAGCGCTGAATGCTCGTTAAAACGAAATATGGAACAACATGGCAGACTCACACTCAGACGTTAAATTAGTGCTAAGAGGCCCTGAAAATAGTGGAACAAAAATTGTCAATTTTTGCGATTTTTAGAGGCTCCTAGTTCTGATTATAATAACATATTCAGCAAAATAAAATGGGAGCGACATAGTTTAAGCATAAATAAATTTTATAACACAAAAAGCTATCATCTAGAGTCATTTTCCAGTCATTTTTAACTTAGGAATTCGTTTCTATGGGAAAAACGCCTCAGGTCTACCCTCATAAGCTTCTCCTTTTTTGGTCGATTAATAAATAGGTAAATATGCCGATGACGCTTAAATATATTTTTTCTTTTTCACAATAAGGTGTCTCATTGTCACCATATTCACTTTTGATTATGTAGGTACTGTTATGTCTATAGTGTCAACGTTCTTTTTTTTCTGTATCAATATTATCCGTATTTCAACAATCAATTTTATTATCCTGTAAAGTTTTTGTTACAATTATTATTTACCTTCAAACATTTATAAATGAAATTGTTTAAAATATGCTATCGTACAACATTTGCTAGGCATTCAATCAGCAACTAGTGGTGTTATGCTTTTCTGTTTTAGATTGAAAGGAAATTTCTAGACATACCTATTACATCTTAGGATGCCAAGCGTAGTACATTATCACGCAAGGTTTTTGATCATAATTCCAAAGCAATTTCGACACTTCATTATGATTAAAAGCGACGCCTGCGATTAGGCAAATGACTTACTCGTGTTATACCTCAATTGTTTAAAAATATATCGAGTAGTTTTCCACTGTTCTGCTAAAAATAGAAAAGATTTTTAGATTTGTTATTAAAATGCGCATAATTTGTTAGGGGACGTTTAAATTGACGCATTTTGTATTTCAAATATATTTATGTGGACCACGAAAACAATGATTTCGTTTCGTATTACCCACTTGCGTAACTTATCCAAGATGTCCAAGTTATTGATAGCACAATGCCCACCATTTAAATATAAATATATATAATAGGCTTGTTGCCACTAATAATAAATTGCTTGGTTTATAGTTTCTAATTATAAATGAAGAGACGTAGATAAGAAAAAAATCAGTCTATTTCTCATAAAAGTTAAAGATTATTAATATTTTAGAAAATAAATTCGAAAAAAATAGACATTATGACACATGATAGCGAACACCAATCAGAAAGTGTTACGTCACAGGCCGCAATTTGTTGTTGACGTTTTCCTACAACAGAGCAGGTTACTATGGTTACTCCGTATTGTTTTGACACTTGACACAGATGTATACAGTTTGATTTCGCTTGGATTTTGCACACTGTGACGTCATTCAAGACGCCATGACACTATTCATCGTTTTCAAGGGAAATCTTTTTTTTTTTTTATACAAAATACGTAATGTAAATATTACTTTTTCTTTAAAATATAGGTTTTTTGGGATAAAATAGATATTAAAGTATATAATTTACTAAGTTTTCAAATTTAGGCAACTAGCCTATTAGTAATTAGTATATATAATTATTTAACGCTACCAAACTTAATAAAAGTAATTTCAACTTGAAGTTTTGTTATAGGTTTATTTCGATTGTCAATTTATTGAGATTCTAGTTTGTTGATTTTATTTTTTAGATAAGTATTTATATCGCTTATGCATAAAATGCGTACTACAATTTGTACAATCGTTTTAATTGTTTTTATAACTTCAAAGCTAGTTTTCTAGCTGGTACTTATATTATTTGATTTATTAAAATTGTTTAATTGTGGAGTTCGTAAGTGTAAAGTCTGAAATTTTGAATTAATCCAAAATCTTGAGGTGGGGGCTACATGCCATTCTGGGGTAGGCCTGGCCCACCCAACCCGTCTTCTTTTTCACAATTCCCAATCTAACATATTATAATGATATGACATACTAATCTAGTTCTTTATCTAGATTATTAGGTACTGATTGTTCATAATAAAGTGCAAAGTAAGTGTAAATAAGTGCTTAAAGGTGTATATTATCATTAAAGTATTAGGAACTTGCCCTAATACTTTAATGATAATAATAATAATTGTATATTGCATGCCCGATATGGGTACGCTGTTGAGACTTGTCTACTTATAAGAACTTTTGTACACAGTGAAGCAATAAACGTATTCTGATTCTGATTCTGAATATTTCCGTGTCCCAGCTTCAAATTAAAACGTTGAAATTTAATTTCTCTAAATCCTGGCCTACTAAAATTACAAATAAAAAAGACGTGTGGCACTCGGAGACTGCCGCGGTAAAGCTATTGCATAATAGCTTTACGCGCGGTGTGTTAGGTTATTTTCGTTACGGAATTTCTGGATTCGGTCTCCACGCTCAAGGCCCGCGATAGAAGCTATGCAATAGCTTAATAATTAACTAAAATGACTACTATCGACCAAAAATCTCAACTAGTAGATAACTAGATATCAGTAGTTGCTTTGGTAATGATAAGAAAACTTTATCACGTAAAACTTTATCACGTAAAGCTTACTAGATTCATTTGCGATGAAAAACAAGTCAGCAAAATAATACAAAAATACAACATTACATTGGCTTCCGGGCAGTTTCATGACGTGATAATACTTACCATGTTACTGACTGTACCTACTGGAAACTTCAGTTTTGACAGAATAAAGTGTAGATAAACAAAACAAATTTGTACGAGTACCTAACATTGTGCGGAAATTTGTTTTGTTTATCAACACTTTTTTCCTCCGAAATATTTAAATAGTGTGGCATAGTTCGTTTTAAAATCACCTTGGTTTTAGCAAAAAAAAAAAGTTATGCCTATGGTTTTAGCCAAAGAATCTAAGACTGAGTTCTATGCTCTCCCTCAACTATAGCACCGTAAACACGAATTATGCTAATGATATCATTTACAAAAAGTCGTCTGGCGTCGAGTGTCTGTCCGTATGTCACAATCATTTCACCCATAAATTATTAGCATTATCACCACCTAAATTAAATTTTTCAGATGGGAGTGTTCTATAAACTGTAACTAAATTTTGTAGTAAAATTAAAAATTAGAGGTCCCATACCTAAAAGAGGAAAAATAATTGTTAAATAAGATTTTAAAGTAATGTTAGGTTTAGATACATATATTGCATGCCTTAGAGTAGGTATTTAGTATGGTATGGTATAGTATTTAGTTTTGTATAAAAATTCACAAGATTTTTTATTTACAGATGGCGTTTCTAAAAAACTATACCGATGATTTCAACATGTCCTGCACGCCAAAATACAAAAGTGAAAACGTCATATTCGGTCACAAAAGTGACACAGACATATCACTTTTTTATGTAAACGTAATATTGGCAGCTGCGCACACAACCTACAACTTTTTTATCAGACATTATTTTTTATCTGTAGTAATACTGAGTTTGCTTGTGATTGGTTATTTAATTTATAAGGTTTATTGGGATCCCATTTGTTATGCGAAGGTAAGCGCCCTTTCATTTTGATACCTATTATAGTAACATCAATTAAAAAAAAAATGATCTTCTTGAACAAGAGTTCTGAAGATCGCGGGAGATGCAAGTGGCGAGCGTTAGTTCTTTCGCTAACGACCTCACAATAGAATTTTTCACGATACTCGTAATGCTACTTTTAGGTTTAGTAAATTCATTTGGATTGGTGTAATTCCTACGAAATACAATACATATTATCCACGATATTAATTGCTGCCTGAATTACTGGTACCTAAACGCAGAAGCTATCGTAGTCGTATTCAAGAATTCTAAAATTTTACTTGCAACCAGGCATAGAATATAAAAAAAAAAACAGGCACGAATACTGAATACGTAGTACTCCCATATTGTTCTGTGGAATACTACAAGCAAAGAGGATATAGTACCTACGCTACAACTGTAACATTTGTTTTCTTGATATTGTTCCGAGTGTGTATTTTATAATTTTATTATGGGAAGCTTGAGCTTGACCACCGATTCCGCTAGTTTTGGATGACGTTACGATCTACGATGGAGCGCACTTGCCTAGAAGAACCTAATTTTATTTACAATTTAAAGACGTACACTTATGGTAGGAAGGTACTGATAGATATATCAGAGAATATAATATATTCCTCCTGCAAGTTTTGAAGTTCGTACTATAAAAGTAACTTCGAAGCGCTCTGTTTGATGTAAAAAAAAAACTAGATTCAAAACAAATTCTTTCTATTATCTCGCAGTAGGTGTAAAAAGTAGAGTATGCACCTCGACAATAAAGGTGTTTTTGTCTTGGGCAAGATGGAATCGCTTGTCGCCCGTGACGTAAACCACTACTTTATCCCATTGGTGCATAATCTACTACTTATTATGTACTAGAACTACATACTAACGCTTCATCAACCGCAGGAACTACCAGAAGTGGGGTTCGCGCACATTCTGCCAGGGCCGGATCGACAGGGGCGGCTTGCGCGGGCACAAGCCACTAGACGACTAGGCACAAAAATACCACCTCCTTACCCCAATGGCTGGTTTGCGGTCGCTGAAAGTAGAGATCTCAAAATAGGAGGAGTTATGGCTATTGATGCTTTAGGTCAGTATGATAAACGTTCTGCCACTCTATGTATGTACCTCTACATTTAATCCCACTGCCCAAAAGGAAGAGGTTCTCAATTGGTTGTATTTTTAACCCCCGCCTAGAAAAGAGGGGTGATAAAAGAATTAAGATTAAAGTGTGTATCTGTATGTCTGTGTATCGGAGTGTATGTCTGTGGCATCGTAGCTCCCAAACGGATGGACCGATTTTGATCTAGTTTTTTTTATTTGATAGAAGATTTGATCGAGAGTGTTCTTAGCTATGTTTCCTCAAAATCGGTCCAGCCATTTTTAACATCTTTTGACGTGACAACGTCTAATAAATCGATGAACGCCGGCTGCATGCACGAAAAAGTATGACTCATTGTCCCGTTGCGCGCGCGCGCGCTTGCGGTGGTTGAGGAAGCGGGCGGGTGTGCGCCGCGCCCGACCAGGGGTGGTGGATTTCGTAGTATACTACTATTTGTAGTATAATTTCGTTATGTGTAGTAGATATATAGTATCCTAACGCTAGGATTCTACACGAATGTAGTATAATTTTAGATTTGGGTTACTTCGTTTTTTTACCACCAGTTTATGGAATTTACTTACATGTACCAATACAGAATCTGAGTTGGGATTTCTCTGCACGGTTTTTTTGCGACAGAAGTAGTTCCTCGACTTAATGACAGAGAGAGATGGAATCACTTTTCATGCATAGACCCTGGACTTTTCATGTAAGCGTGTGACAAAGTACCCTCTGGACCCCGCAATTAGCGATTTGCCAGTGTCAAGTATTGAACGTAAAATGAAACTTTTCACTGCTTTATTTCATTTGCCCACACTCACGCTTTTGATCGGACACTTATCATCTTTAATACACATCGTTTCAGTTTTTAATACTACGCGTAATAATGTTGTTGTTAGCCTGTAGCGTCCTACTGCTAGGCAAAAGCCTCCCCCCGACATGTCCAGTCTTTTGTGCATTGATGTGCCAGTTTTTATCAAAGGTGTCAAGTTCGTCTCGCCATCTCTTACGGGGCCTGCCTAGTGGCCGCCCAGAGTTGGGACGCCACTTGGTAGTGATATTGGCCCAGAGCACTTCCGGCATGCGGCCGACATGGCCGGCCCAGTCCTATTTCAGCTTGGCAGCTTTGAGACAAACATCTGTAACCTTCGTTCTGGAGCGCAGCTCCGTATTGCGTATGCGGTCGATTAACTTGACGCCAAGGATTTTGCCCATAATAATAGTAATAATAGAGATTACATTAAAATAAAATGTAATAATAATAATATTTTTTCAACAATATCACTTGCATTTCCAGGTCATAACTTCTGCGTTTATCGAGGCGAGGATGGTGAAGCGCGTGTGGTAGATGCCTACTGCCCCCATCTTGGCGCCAATCTCGCCATCGGCGGCGCGGTCTGCGGGAACTGTATCGAGTGCCCTTTCCACAAATGGAAGTTTGATGCTGGAGGAATATGTATCGAAGTGCCTGGGGTTGAACAAGGTAAACTAACTGTTTGAAACAAACAAAAGTAAAAATCTTTTCATGGAGAATCTATTGGAAGGAAACAAATAGCACAATGGCGGGTACCGCCTAACTAGTTGCTGCCAATGTCATTTAACATTAATCTGCTATGGTTGAATGTTTTGTCGGGGAGGCCTATGTCCAGGTAGTGAACTTCTTGTGGCTGAGATGATGATGGATAATTTATTGACTTTGATTAAGACCTAAGTTATCATATAAAAGTGTTAAAGTATGATATACCCAACAAGTAATTAACTAGACTTTATTTTACTAGATGTCGTCGTTTACGCTAAACCAATTATTTCCAGTTCCTAAAGGGGTGTCAGTAAAAACTTGGCACTGTGTGGAAGCAGATGGCGCGGTCTGGATATGGCACGACGCAGAACAACGCGCGCCCCTCTGGCCCCTCTCAGACGCTCCTGAATGCGCCCACTGGGCATACAGAGGACGGAATGAGTTTATAGTCAGCGCGCATATACAGGTACTAAGTTTGACTAACTCGCCTGGTGTAAGAATGGTCTACGACGATAGGCGATAGACTTTTAGATAAAAGTGTGTAGTAATAAATTAAGGTTATGGAAGAAATCGCTTAAGGCGATAAGGCCGCCTATTCTACTGCACGATGTTGTTATTGTGTAGTTTATATTTTTGGGTGTTGTTTCTGTTGGTGTACTATAAAGATAATATATAATTCATTCCATTGTAAGCTACCTACTATTTTGTAGGGTTCCGCATTCAACAGGAAACTTATATACTTTCGCCATGTCCGTCCGTAGCTTAGCTAAAATAGTAATTACAGTAGGTAAGTAAGTAATTGGTGCTGTAATTTGGTATGATTGATTATATTAATCACACCCTTATAGCGGTTAAATATAATCTTGGTAAACATTTTTTTAGGGTAGCTCCTTTACACGTATAAGTAGTGGGAATGACAGTTTTAGGGGTCCGTAGCTCAAAAGAAAAAAAGGAACCCTTATAGGATCACTTTGTTGTTCATCTGTCCGTCCGTCCGGGTGTAAAGTTCTGTATATCGGGAACGCGTGAAGATATCGAGTTGAAATTAAAACCTTATACGCAGATCCATAATCTATTGCTGCAGAGAGAAAAATCAAACTTCTCAGTTTTCATTAAAAAAGTTACAGCAGAATATGTCACAAAAACCCATATTTCGACACTAGCAAGGGAATCAAAACCTATGGGGTACTTCCGGTTGACCTATAACTGTGAAATTTGGCAAGAAGCATTGTCATTAGCACACACAAAGGAAAAAATCCGAAAACTGTGCATTTTTAATTTAATCACAAAAATAGGGTCTTTATACAAGGAAGGATCCAAGAGGTCCTTGGAAGGGTCCAAATTTTAAAGCTTTAACCGTATCATGTGGGGTATCATATATGAAAAAGCTTTATTAGCACAAGCTAAAACAGGTTTTTAAATATTTTTACGATGTATATTTTTCGGTTTATGAAGGAAAATATAAAAAAATCCCCCTTGTATCTACTATTTTGAACGGAATCCTCGGTGGGCGAGTCTGACTCACATTTGTCCGGTTTTATTTTTAAATATATGTGCATTATCATTATCATGATGAAATGATTCTTTCAAAGTAAAAAATATGAAAAGTGTATTTTTTATAATTTATCCGATTTTGTCCGAGGTTTTTAGAAGAAAACAGTTTTCTCTTGTTGTAAATAAATATGTGCCATGTACAAGGGCGTCGCCAAGGGGGGGCATGGGGGGCACCTGACCCCTCCCCCCCCCTAGAGATTAAAAAAATATAGCCAACCAAAGCAACCAAAGTCCTAAGGCCGTCCAATTGTGCCTGTACCTACAATTCATATTTTTCTCATCCTCCATAATATTAACTTGCGCCTCCCCCCCCCCCCCCCCTGGGCTACGACGACGCCCTTGGCCATGTATCTACTAGCCACAATTCCGTTTCTGTTTCAGGAGATACCGGAGAACGGGGCTGACGTAGCTCACTTGAACGCAGTCCACTCCCCCTCCCTGGTGACAAATCTGGGGGCAAAATACCCCTTCTTGAGCGAGATTATAGGTCAGTTTCAATTCGTGCGCTTGATATATAGTTCAGTAGTTCATTCCATACCGTAGGGTGTAAATTAAAATCACAATAAGCTTGAGAGAGTAGGTCCTAATAATTTTTGATAGATTCGCTTAATTATTAAATGTAATTCTTGGGTGCTACGCTATTTTTATTTTATTTTGTGGTCTACCGTATGATCCTTAGGTGGATACAGGTGGATCATACGGTAGACCACAAACTCTTACTTAACAAACCTTTTTGAATTTAGACCCGTTGGATTTATTTTGACGAACACATTGTTTCCTTTTCAGGACAACATGTATGGAACGCTAGCTGGAATAGGAACGACGACCACACGGCGAGTATGACCCTCACACATTACTATAAGATGTTAAACCGTGAACTGTTCCATACGGAGATAAAAATCACACAGGTATTCCTCCCAGTCACTATTTTTTTATTACTTTTCTGAAATATAACACCCGAATAGATCTTGACATTTTCATAGACACAATAAGACGTAATCAAAGACTTACGTAATAGGGCGAATTCTGTTGACGTAATAATGATACATATAAAAATGCATACAGAGGTGATAGAGACGTAGGCATCTTTTATTGAGCTGAAAGGAGTTAGTTCATACATTTTGTCGGAGGTGAATGAACTATTTCTAGGAAATAGTGTTATTTCAGAAGTCCTCAATCAAGCCATCTACAGAATAGTTCAAAGCACTAACAAAGAGAATTCAATTATGTTAAATCGCTCGCTGACATTTGTTGAAATCAATTAAACACTTTTATACCAAAGTATCTGAAATAATATATATAAGAGCCTACCCCATAGATATATTATTTCAGATACTTTGGTACAAAAGTGTTTAATTGATTTGATCGAGAACAAATGTCAGCGAGTGATTTAACATCATTGAATTCTCGTTATTAGTTCTTTGAACTATTTAAATGGTACTAACTACCTATTACTTTCAATATCTATCTTTCAAAAAGAGGGGTGTTAAAAGTTTGACGTGTGTATCTTTGTACCTCTGTCTGTGGCATCGTAGCTCTCAAACAGATATAATATACCAATTTTGATCAATTTTTTTGTTTGAAAGAGGGTTTCATCGATAGTGCTATGTTTCATCAAAATCAGTTCAGCCGTTTTTATTTGTCGGGGATTATTTAGTTTTCTAAACTTATACTTGTCCCTTACGGGGCAGTGCATGGAATCGTGTTTGACGCCACATTTGACACTGGCTAGCAATATTGGTATTATTGTGGTAACCCCTCAGATGGGCCCGGTCACGTGATTTGACCGTGGCTAGCAATATAGGTATTAATATTGTGGTAACCGTGCAGATCGGGCCCGGTCACGTGCGGCTCCTGATGTCGACTCCGCTGGGGCCGTTCCTGTTCTCCCAGTCCGTGACTCCGCTGGGCCCGCTGCTGCAGCGGGTCACCCACCGGCTGTTCTCGCCGGCTTACAACGCGCTCGCTGCACGACCACTCATACTCTCAGAGGGAAAGATGGTAACTACACCACTTCTATTACAAAACCATGAAGAAACAAATAGGTAGATCCTATATCATAGATGTTAGACCAGCTAACTATCTGCTGTAAGGTGCTTAGGGGGTCCGTCGATTCTATACGTCTGCACGACTTGCTATGCATACTGTTCGTACCGGACGAGCCCGGGATTCCAGCAAACAGACGTGGTCGCCCACATGACCTGTTCCACGTAGATCGCGGTCGCACAGTAGCACGTTCTATGTCGCCTCTGAATCGTGCCCGTCGCCACTTAAACGCACTCCTTGCTGCCAACCCTGATTGTGACATTTTTTATGATAACTGGAAGACTATTTTAAGTACCTCCTTGACTTACTGTGAAAATTTAATGGATCAATGGGACAGGTGTAAAAAGCCTGACGATTCATTGGATTGGATTGGATTTTGACGGTAACCTCTGAGTTTATTGACATGGTACTCTGAGTACTTACCCGAACAGTATATTTTACTTTGTTTGATATATCTTTTTTTTTTGTATGGACATGCTAGGCGTATTGCCCATTTGACATTTTTATAATGACATTTAAATGATATTGTATTTATATAATGAATATTACTTAATGTTAAGACATGAATTGTTTAAGAATAATTTTTGAATATTGTGAGATAATTGTAATTGGTCTTTTCCGTTTTTATCTCAATAAACGAATATGGAGGTTAGTGGTATCCACAAGGTTCTCGAGTGGAGACCACGTACCGGCAAGCGCAGCGTAGGAAGACCAGCCACGAGATGGACAGATGACCTTATACAAGTGGCGGGAAGACGCTGGATGCAAGCCGCTTCCAATCGGTCTTTTTGGAAATCCATGGGGGATCCTTCTATCCATCCTATGTCCAGCAGTGGACTTCTTATGGCTGAGATGATGACAAACGAATATGAATATGAAAAGAGAGCAAGAGCAATCTGGAGCATCGGGATAAACTAATAGGATGGAGTATATCCTATTAGTTTATCCCGATGCGCCATCTGAATACCTGCGTATGAGAACTTTTTCTGTTCCGCAATATTGATATCGCACACAAACAAGTATTTAGTTCTTGTCACATTCAAGTAAAATAATATAATGAGCAAGTGCTAGTCGTGCTTCAGTTATTATTACATGTTCTGTGTTTCAGTAAAAGGATGGCTCTAGTAGAAGCAAGCATCTATGGAGTACCGCCGTTATGAGCTATAATCTTATGTTTGACAGATCGAGCGCGACATTCAAATTTGGAACAGCAAGCGTTTTGTTCCTGCGCCAGCGTACGTGAAGACAGACAAGACTATACGCGCGTTCCGGAGCTGGTACTCGCAGTTCTACACCGACCACAGCGTTAGCTTCAAAGACGCTGTTAGCAACCCTTTAGATTGGTGATAGCCATCAAAAGTCACAATAAAATAACGCATATTTTTATATATTTTATATTATTATATATTTTTATATTATTATAGATCATTTAACGCATATTCATGGAGGTTTAACAAGTGGTTTTCTAATTTCGTGAACGCCAGTCTATTTGTATGGGATTGACATTTATTTTTTAATTTTTTTCATTTAACAAAATCTACAGCCCTTTATAACATACATAAATAACTTAGATAAGGCTTAAGGCCAATAATAGATTTACATTTTATATTTAATCATATACAATTACAGTCGTAAAGTAAAGGAAGATACTATTAGCTAGCGAAATGTCACGTGACACTTTCTTAAAATATTGAAGCGAAACGTTTGTAGAAATTAAAACGTTTAGCATTTGTCTAAGCCTGCATGTCTTGTTATCCTGTGTCATATGTCGAGGATACAGACGGGTTATTTAAGTTAAGCAACGATCTACGATGGAGCGCATTTGCCACCTTGTCTCGTGATAGTCATGGAAAATATTTAGGGTATTTTTAAGGCACAAGGGGATTCCTTTAGTTTAAAGTCGATTGGGTTCTTACTTATCAATATTGCAAGATAGTAAGTCAAGCGCTAAGTTGTCAAATTATAATTTAAAAAAAAAATAAGTATATCAGCTATCACTGTACCAAATATCTTAGGCGTTTGGTAATTTTAGTTTTATAAGCAAAATCCGATTTTACAACTTGGTAGAAAAGAGTCGGAATGAAGAAAAAATCGCCACTATCGGAACTTATTTGGTGAAATTCACTATTTCGGGTAAGTCATAAGTAGATAGGTATGGGTAATAGATTTGAATAGAAAATTTATACCTACCCTACTTTTCCTATTCATAATTATTATTGAACTCCAAATAAGTATATCACTAAGCTTGTTTGTAAGTGATGTCTAGTAATTAAGTTAATTCTATATATATATATCTGCTCCGGTCTAGAGATATTCAAATAAAGATTTTGCCAGTTAGATCGAAAATCGGGTACATTTAATATAATACTAGTTGCGCCTCGCGGTGTCACCCGCGTTATGATGAAAAAATGGCGATGATGATGATGATATAATATTTTCTATGTCTTCCAAGTTGTAAAAAATCTCTGTGCCCAATTTCATTACGATTGGTTCAGCCGTTTACTCGAAAACATCAGGTAACAAAAGAGATAGAGGGATAGACGATGGAGTTACTTTTGCTTATTAACCGACTTCCAAAACTAACAATTGAGTCAACAAAGTGTTCAACTAGTTTAAATTAATTTTTTTTTACTACTTAGTAGTTCTGCGAACAGTGTACCTTTTAATTTTTGACGATATAAATTACCGGAGCAGTTAAAAGCTACAAGTTCCTAATGTATTCTAGATTAGATAACTAAATGCATTTAATTTACTTTAGAATAAGTAAAAACATGTAATTATTACCTATTTTTAAAGTTAACGACGCAAATTAAAATATTTGGATATATTTTTGTTTATTTTCTTTCTTTTTTTGTGGAAACGGATCTGCAAGACTTCCAGCAGACGAATTGGCATGAACTCGCACAGAGCTGCAAAGACTGGAGTCTTTTGGTGTCGGAGGCCTAAGCGCACTTTGGGGTCATCGCGCCACCTTAGTAGTTTTTTTTTTCAAGCAACTGAAAGACGTAAGTAAACAAAGTAGGTATTTAGCTTCTTTCGTCATAAGAAAACATTACCTAAGTCGGTTGTGTTGTATGTAATTTATGAGTACAAATTAACGATTTTCGTACTTTTTCCCTTTCTTATACCCTAACCCTTACGTTAGGTAGGTACTATAATCCCACCAAAACATTGCATGTAAAATTGGTTGCCATGTCTCGCATTGTCCTGCCCTTGTATGAACTGTACGATAGCGTCCTAACCCGTCTCCCAAAGAAATTATTTCATTACTCATATTGTTCGTCTTATTTCCTTTTTATAGGAACACGTGCTTTTAACCAACTTTAGATTATTCTTGGCTCCGGACTTGTATTCAATAACTTAAATTCTTCACCTAATTAGTACCCCTTTTCTAACAAGTTCCCTGTCCCGAATCCAAGCTTCTAAATAAGCTCTCGGTTGAGAGTATTATATTTTTCTGTGTAAATAAGTCCCTAAGCACTACCTAAAACAAACCAAATTTTCAATGAAAGTTGAATATGTATAATACAAACCCATATTTACTAAACATAAAACGAACGAAAACGCACTATCCATCCATAAGTAAAAGGATGTATGTATAAGGTTGCCTGGTTGCCTGGAAGAGATCGCTCTAAGCGTTAAGGTCGCCAATTAAAAACCTAGCCCTAAGTACTTAATGTTATCTTTGTTTTTTGTTATCATGTGGTTTTTAATAAAGTGTTATCTATCTATCTATCTATCTATAAGCAAAGCGCGCAAAACGATAACGTGTGCTAAAGTCGATCGCGCACGCCATCTAGCATCGCCGTTAGAAACTAACTATCATTAGTGTGTGAGTGCCAAAAAATGACGTATTTTACATGTGAATTAAATCTATAATATAAAAGCTACATGAATCTATTTGTTTACACTCAGAGGGTGCACCCACAAATAGGGGTTGGTGGGTTAAAAGTAAAAATGTCTTAATTTCTTCGTTATTCATGTGTAAATATTAGCTTACACACAAAATTTCAGCTTTCTAAGACTTCAGGAAGTACCAAAAATTATTGATATATTATTGATGAAAATAACGGGATAACTCTCAAATAGGGGTTGGAGGGTGAAAGTTACAAATGTCTTATTGCATACCAAATTTCAGCTTTCTGAGACTTCAGGAAGTGCCCTATCTTTTTGATTACACTCAGAGGGTACACCCACAAATAGGGGTTGGAGGGTGAAACGTAAAAATGTCTTAATTTCTTCGTTATTTATGTGTAAATATTAGCTTACAAACCAAATTTCAGCTTTCTAAGACTTCAGGAAGTACCATAAATTATTGATATATTATTGATGAAAATAACGGGATAACCCTCAAAATATAGGGGTTGGAGGGTGAAAGTTACAAATGTTTTAGTTTTAGCATTGTTTGTGTGCAAATTTTAGCCTACTGAAGTCCTAGAAAGCTGAAATTTGGTATAAATTTCAGCTTTCTAGGACTTCAGCAAGTTGTTTATTTTTTTGGTTAATCAACGGCAAATCGGCGTATTTTAGGTATCAACAAAATAGAAAGTATAAAAGCTAGATACATGATTTTTTTATATTGTATCAGTCAACTCACCACACTTGATCCTGAAAATTTGAACTCTCTAGTGTACTGAAGGGACTGAAGCTATGACGGTCTAAAAATTCGAAAAATCGCTTCGAGTCCGACGAATCTCTTCGTGTAAAGATAGTCCCGGCCGTACGTACCCGCTCGCTCACATGGCGGGGGCACGGCCGTGCCACTAGATATTGGAAACAATTCTGAAGGCAAAACTATATTTCTTATTTAATAAGTTTACTTAATATTAGTTTAGTTTATTTAATATTACCTAAGTACTTTTCTATTTGACAAAAGATGAACGAAAAATATTAGGGGTAACTAAGTAGTTTGAAACAGAATAATACGAATTTATCAAAAATACTTTATTGATAAAAATAGCCTAGGTATATAATTATTTATAAAAATAAAATAAAAATATTTAAGACTACTTATTATAAAAATAGAAAAATAATTTTGTTGAGTATAAACTAAGACTAGTCTACTTTTGACTAGCTTTAAGCTCTTTTATTACATTAGGTAGGTACCTACATAAAATGAAGACTACAATTTTTGAGCCAAAAATCGCAACATCTTAATCATTTTTGATCGTTAGGTAGGACAATGACTTCCCATCACGTGGACGTAAAGTCTAAAACAAATTTCACGAATATAGTGTCCGGGGTTGACCGATACTCATATGCCAACAATGACGAACTTAAAGATTTTGATATAAAGACTCTATGTCGCCACGTTAGAGCCTAACTTAGATTGACAAGTCTAGAGACGTCTATTTTGCCGCTTCGAATTATTTTGAAAATCGAAATTATTTTAATCGTGGCGTGGGGTCTAATTAGACCTCATTGAGCTCGGACGTTTTTGAGGACTTACGCTACATCCCGTTGATACTTTATCAAAGGTTTAAGGTATTTTAAAAGACTATCCGCATGCCCCTGTTTTAACAGTAAACGAGAAATCATTTTTATCGAATCTATACCCACAGTCAGTTTAAAAGGTAGACACCCTCAAAATTTTTTTTTTGAAACAAACAACGTTATTGTCGAAATTCCTATGAGCGCATCAGTCGCATCGACTCAACCCTCGGAACGCTAGTTTACATGGTCTATAGGCATTTTCTTTATATCTGTCCAGTAGCCGATCTAAATTCAGCGTAAGTAATAAATCCATCGTCGTCTTTGTCCGCCTGCTTGAGAGCGCCCTCCACCATTTGTATCAGGTCGTCGTCTTTGTATGAAAGTACGTGCTCCAAAGGTTTGCCTTCCGAATCTGTCAAATACAATAATCCATTGAAAAAGTAGAAAAATAAAACCGGCCCCTGCTGGCCGGTTTTATTTTAAGCTCAACTCTTATAACTAGCGGTGCAAAGTTGGTTCGCGTCCATTTTTATCTTGCTTGAGAGTGAAGAGATTGTTAAAATATCATAATTTAAAGTAGGCTCATTTGAACTTTTATATCACACTCTTAATAACAGAAAAAGGAAGATAAAAACGAGCATTAGCCAACGATGCATTGCTATAAAAATTGAGCGTAGCCCCCCTGTACCCCCCTAAATCCTTTTGTTGGGAGTCTCACGGAGTATAACATCTAATATTACACCACACAAATGTGTATGTAGTGAATATTTCTATGCGCATTCTGTGTGTACTGTAATATTAGATGTTCACACATTTGAAAATATTTATAATAATTTCTTTCTATCAATGACAGTTGATATTTTATCAAAGCTATCCATATACCAGTCATTTCAAAGCAACATACTTGGTCAACCTAATAAAGGAAAATACTGTTTTCTACCCCTTATAGAATCCCCTATTAGAATTTATTATATCCGTGAATTTGAACTTTATAAATGTGGAAACATGTGAACGGTATAGCCATCTCTTTCTTTTAGTAGGCAACTAAACCTTATATGAATGAGAGGTTGGTATATATATAGGCGCGCGGCGACCAAGCGGCTTCCCTGTCTCTCACCGAAGTGCTATGCCTGGTATACCGACGACATTCCAGTCGTCGGGCAGGCAAAGCTAGCCTTGTACGCAGATGATGCGGCCTTCTATGCATCCTCGTACAAGCCGGAATACGCGGTAAAGAGACTGCAACCGACGCTGGACGCCCTACCCGACTGGCTACGAAAATGGAGACTCTCCGTGAACGTGGGCAAGACGCAGGCGATACTCACTGGTGGCACACCGCTGCCGACTAAGCTGAAGCTGATGTCCGAAGAGATCCCGTGGAAACCAGATGTCAAATATCTGGGGGTCACGGTCGATCGAAGACTCAGCTTCAAGAAGCATGTACAAGAAGTGGTGGGAAAGGTGAGGAGAGCCCGTGCTAAACTCCTCCCGATCCTACGCTCCAAGCTACCAGTGAATACGAAGCTCATGCTATACAAGACGTACATACGAAGCCGATTAACATACGCAGCGGCCGCCTGGTACCCTTATGTCAGCAAGACCAACAAGGATGTACTACAGGCTCAAGAAAACTTGACGCTAAGGGCCATCGTAGACGCTCCTCGCTATGTACGAAACTCCACGATAGCAAGAGACCTCAGGATGGAGAACATAGAAACCTTCGTACAGAGACTAGCCACGAAGATGTTCAAGAAAGCAGATAGCTCGAACCATCCACAAATCCGAGGGATTGCGCCGCTCCACGCACGGCCACCGGACGAAAAAGGAAGGAGGAAATCGAAGCCATACTCGAGGGATATTATTATCCAAGAGGAAGCCGATTAGGGAAAAACGGGGTGTCTGACTCTCCGACTGCCACCGCTCGACCGACGATCGGTTTGAGCGTATAGTGGAGACGGAGAGCGGGCCCCAGATTAGAGACACCAATTGAACTCCAAATGACTCACTCAAAGTCTTGAGTGAAGACGAGCCTGGGAAAGAGGGCACAGCCCTGAAACCCATTCCCTAACCCTCACCACAGGGGGCTAGGAAGACTACTCGACGACAAGCGGCTTCCGGCACGTTTATTTTTTTCCCCTGTAATCTTTATTGCCTAGAATATAGTATTCACGTTCATCTATTACATTTATTTATAATTTACATGTTCCGTACGTTTTAGGGCCTGGCCCCATGTCTACGCCGTGCCGCAGATATGGGTCCTTAAACCTATATGTACGGCCTTACCGAAAAATGTTACTTAACTTTAAGCAATGCTTAACATATTTTCGGCCTTACCGAAAAACGATACTTAACTTTAACCAACGTCTTAAATTCTCTGTCTTCTTTCCGCAAGTGGCACTACCTACGTGTTAGCGAGAAGTTGACAAAATATGTTAAGCATTGATTCAAGTTAAGTAACGTTTTTCAGTAAGGCCGTTTGTCAACAATTTCTCTTTGACACGTAACACTTGCGGAAAGAAGATAGAGAATTTAAGATTTGGTTAAAATTAAGTAACGTTTTTCGGTAAGGCCCATAATCATAATTTCCATGAGATTGTAGTCTCCTCGCGGCGGCAGCGGTCGCACGAAATAATGTATGCCGTGTAAAAAAAAAATACTCAAAATCACCTATAACTTAATTAATACTTAAAACTTAAATAATATCTATACCTACCCTTCGTTGCTCTACTTACCATAATATCTGTAGATACAAAATACCTACCTAATATTAGGCTTAAAACTAAAAAAGTAAGTTAATTAATATTATCACTGATTAAAAAAAAACAACTTAGACATGGATTTAATCATAATGATAGATTATTATGATTAAATCCATTAATTATCTTGAATAGAAAGAATAATTAATGCATTAAAAAGTAGCTATTAAAAAGTTTGTATCTTATACTTACCAGTACCTATATTCAGGCTAAATGGCTAATTAATCGACTTCAAAAAAAGGAGATTATCAATACGATGTGTAGTTGTGTATGTGTACCTATCAATACAATAACTGTTGTTATTTCTCTATTCAGTTAATTGATTGAATTTATCACGAAAAAGTTCTTTGGGTTCTTCAATTTGAAGAAATCAGAGAATGTTTAGAGATACAAAAAATTTGCTTAAAAAAATTATGTTTCTGTGTGTCGAGCGCGCTAAATGAAATAAAATATACATAAATGTGAGTTAGTTGTTTATTTTGTTGCATTTTCTTTGTTTACTTTTAACAAGTACAATACATAACTACGCGCAAATATGTTTGAGGACTCTGAACGCAAGTAAGTGATGCGTAAGCGCATGATTTGTGGATGGCAACTCAAATGTCTCTCCCTTGTTTTAGTGTACTTGTAAAACAAGAGTTGGAGGAGTGCATGAGAGACGTTCGGGCGAATTGGTGATGGCTCCAACCAAGGCCGTAGGCAGGGGGGGGGGGGGGTTGGGGGTCCAGCCCCCCCCCCCGAAATCCTGGCCATTATATAAATTCTTCCAGGCTTCAATAATTTTATAAAATGCTGCAAAAAGTTTCGCGCTCGCTTCGCTCACGCATGATTGTTTCATATTGCTCTTTATTTGTATTGATCATTCCGTGATTGCCGTGAACTTTCTAATACGAGCAAATAATTCACTAAAAATAGCCACTAACCAAAAATTTTTGCGCGGTCTTGTAGGTATGTTTGTAATTTTTATATAAAGTCATATATTTATATTTAGGATTATTAAATTAGCAATCAATGCATTTAAATGGTTGTATTTATAATTTTTGATAGCGTTAAGTCGCTCTTTACCAGTCGGGTATTTCCCGAAAATCTAGGACTCGCTAACACGATCAATGAATCAAATCACTTCCATGATTTAATATTAAAAACCTTTAAATAAATCTTTTATTTTGACATGGAAGTACTGTGGGTTCATTAATACGAGAAATAAAGCATATTACTATAAAAACACCACTAAAATTTTCGCGCTCGCGCACTATTACTATTTTGACATAGAAGTACTGTGAGTTCACAAATACGAGAAATTTTGCATATTACTATAAAACACTACTAAAAAAATTTCGCGCTCACTTCGCTCGCGCATTAATATTATTATATTATTTTCACATGGAAGTACTATGAGTTCACTATACGAGAAATAAAGCATATTACTATAAAAACACCACAAAAAATTTCGCGCTCGCGCATTTATTACTATTTTGACATAAAAGTACTGTGAGTTCACAAATACGAAAATTTTGCCTATTACACTAAAAAAAATAGCGCTCCCTTCGCTCGCGCATTCATATTATGTTGACATGGAAGTACTATGAATTCACTAATACGAGAAATAAAGCATATTACTATAAAAAACCACAAAAAATTTCGCGCTCGCTTCGCTCGCGCTTTATTACAATTTTAACAGAGATGTACCGTGGGTTCACTAATACGAGAAACAAAGCATATTACTTTATGAATGTAATGCAATGAATGAATGTAATGAATTTATGCAATGTATCTTGTTGGACGGTTACTAAGCAGTAAGAAACAAAATGAATAACATCTAATAAATGAGAGTAGCCAGAAAAACCAGCTGGCAAGAGGAAAAATACGCAATACCTACATACAGCGCTGCGCGGGTTAAAAGTTAAAATTAACTTGTAACCTGCGCAGCTCTGTATGTCTCTTATATACTGACTCTTCTTTCCACAATAGGTTTGTTTCCATAATAACAAATTGCTTGTATAGTTTCTAATTATAAATGAAGAGACGTAGATAAGAAAAAAACAGTCTATTTCTCATAAAAGTTAAAGATTATTAATATTTTTAGAAAATAAATTCGTAAAAAATAGGCATTATTTCACATGATATCGAACACCAATCAGAGAGTGTTACGTCACGCCACGCAATTTGTTGTTGACGTTTTCCTACAACAGAGCAGGTTACTATGGTTACTCCGTATTGTTTTGACACTTGACACAGATGTAAACAGTTTGATTACGCAAACTGTGACGTCATTCAAGACACTATTTATCGTTTTCAAGGGAAATCTAAATTGTTTTTTTTATACAAAATACGTAATGTAAATATTAGTTTTTCTTTAAAATATATGTTTTTTGGGATAAAATAGATATTAAAGTATATAATTAACCAAGTTTTAAAATTTAGGCAACTAGCATAATATATCATCAGTATCTATTGTTTATTCTTTTCTTTATTTTCCGTAGCTAATTTAGTCTTATAATGGTTAACCCTGTATTCAATAAAGTCTATATATCCATCTTTGTCTATGTCTACGTGTTTGAATGCTTGCTCCAGGACTTGCTCCAATTGCTCATCTGAATATGTCGGGTGGTTCTTATCCACTTGACCTGAAAATGAAAAAAAAAACAATCGTTACAGCGCGAAATAGTTACGGCCCTTTTACTTTTAAAATTTAGAATCTTAGGCTTAGAGTTTGGTCTTCCTTATAAATAATATAAAATTATACATTATTGACAGATTGGCATAACTAAACAACTATGTACTCAACAAATTAATAATAATATAAAATACACTCACCCCAGTTTCAAGTAGGGTTTTAAATAGGTACAGGACGAACACAATCACTCACATCGTTTTTAGATGTTTTTGTTTTATCACTCTCTAACACACCCTTAAGCTTTCCATTGTCGAAAAGCTATGAAGACAAACATCCACCACAACTATAGGGAAATAGACTAACATAAGCACAAAATGCACTTACGTCTTGCGTGATTATTTTCTAACGAATTTTGGCATGTACACAGCATCCACAGCAAGCATGACCGAAAAATAAAACAAACCTAACAATGTATGTAAAACAACCGGAATATATCGATGGCTCCTAAGTAAATAATCGTATGTTTGAAAAGTCAATTGTAGGACAACGTTTTAAAGATGTTTTCTTCACCATCTATTCATGATGTAAATTTCAAAACAAAAGTTTTTATATTCAATGATTCAGTGTAGGAAAACATCTTTAAAACGCCCTTTTGTAGATACAACTGGCTTTTAAAACATACGATTATTTACTTAAGAGCCATCGATATATCTGTCATGACTTATAATAATCGACACTCGAACATACAAGGCCTCAAATTATAATGGATAGGTTAAAATAGAATTATGGAAACCACACACGATCATTTGTGAATATCATAATAAATATCTAGATTGACCATTTGAGCAGGATCCTCTGATCCGCTGATTCCTACCCCTAGCAAGTTAGTCCAGCAGAATTGAAGATTACCTACTCCGATAACACTGCGTCGATATTGACGGTTTCAAATGATCGTGTGCGGTATCGCTTACATTCTGTTTAGGCTACAGGGGGTATTTCGTAAGTATATAAATATATACCTACATAAATATAGTACGATCAGGCGGATAAAAGCGAGAACCAGGTGGAGGACCCTGTAATTATACGGGGTGACTGTTTGAACACTAGCAATATTGATACAGGGTATTCAGTACTTGATTCTCGTTCCAAATAATCAAACAAAATAGGTGGTTAATGTTTGACCTAATTATCCTGAACAACACAAAAAAATATGGACAGTCAAACCAGGCGCGCTGAGTGTAGGTACATGCAAATCGCGCGATCACTGCCCGAAGTACCTACGTAGAGTTATATAGCTATGTGATTTGTGTTCGCTCGGAGCGTGCGCGGCGTCCATAAATTCTGGAATCTTGGGAAAAAACTTGAACTGAGATTTTCTTAGTTTTCTTTTTAAATTTGTTTCGGTTTTATTTCATATGACCACTAATTAACATGTCCTTGAATATTGCTAGTGTTCAAACAGACAGCCTGTATACGATCACAAGAACATCGTAATCACACACCTATTCCTGTTCTAATCGTTTCACAAAATAAAACCAAAGACATCATAACAAATATATTTTAATTGCACCATCACCTTCCGCAGGATGCGAATACAAGCGAAGCGAGGATAAAAATGGGGTAGTTAAGTGCGGTGGTAAATTCAAATTTCAAACAGTTTTTTGTCCTTGGATGGGAAAGTTCAAGTGGTCCGATCGTTCGGAAAACCACTTGGACCACACGCGCGGCCAGAGGCAATGTTTGTGATGATTTTTCTCTTTAATAAAATGTCAATCGAACTATCAATAATGCCTCAATAAAACTGCTTGAAATTTCTCGGCGTATGAAAATTGGTAAATTTTTCCTTTAATAATTCTTGATCTCGAACGGGAATCATTGGATTCTATTGGCTGAAAATATTACTTTGCTCTTATTGGTCGTTGTCGATCTTGATTTAGCGAAACAAGATAATAGGTACCTAATATAATAATAATTATTGTTTAAAAAACTGAAAAAAAAACCGACTTCAAAATACGGAATTTGTTTATTTGGATGATATTTTACCAGTTATTTTGATATAAAAATAAAAGTACTGAACCGATTTTGATAAAATTTATATGGAACCACCTCTGAAGTATGACCTACCAAATACTAAAATATCTAACCATTAAAATCACTAAACATCAGTCGAATTGATAACCTCCTTCTTTTTGGAAGTCGGTTAGAAAACAAAATAAATAAATCATTATAAGTGCCAGTAATTTCAGCAAGACCAGATTTTATAGATTAAAAAAATTTAAATCTGCCCCGGATTTAAATATTTCGGCTGTATTTTTTAAGTTTGTTTTAGCTGTATTTTTTATAATATAGGTATAAACCGATTTAGAAAAATCTTTTTTGTTTGGAAGGATATATTTTCAAATTGAATTTCATCAAAATTGGTTCAGTTGTTTGAGTTTTAAAAGAAAATTGCGAATTTTAAAATCGGGTTTTCAGTTCATATTATTCTTCGCGGTTTCTACCAACCAACTGGTTAATAGTAAAAAAAAAAACATTATGCCGTCTGCCTTTTGGCTTTCTGCACCTAACCGTACTACATATACTCTCTCAAGTCGACCATCAGAGACCCAACCCTCCTGAGTTCGATCCATGAGATTAGGCCATCGTCGTCTAAGTCCGTCCTCTGGAACAATGAGTCTATCAAGGGTTCGTAGTGCGAATCGTCCATTTTAGGTACATCTTCCATGTGTTCCTCTGAAAACGGTAAGTACATTTTTCCGAGTGATTAGGTAAGTAATTTCGAGTACTTATAAGAAACATTTTTATTTATGTTTTAAATAAGAAACATTTTTTTTTTAAATAAGAAACATTTCGTGCGAATGATTTCCGCGTAATATGAGATTAAGAAAATATGGGAATCGTTTGACAGGTCAAGGTGAAAGACTATAAAACACAACAATTAACTTTTGAAAAATAACCGGTATTCATAGAAATAGATGGGGATTGTAAGGTATTAGGTATATAAAAAAGATTGTACTGTCAAAGTGGGTAGCTGCACCATTTGCTTGTCGCGATATAAATATCTTTCTGTGTGGACGTACTGTGCTGTTTTTATTAATATCCTCGAGATACTCTTCAGTGGCGACGAGGATGGGATGGGGATAGATGATAATAGATGGGGATAACGTGGAAATTTTCCGCATAGAGAACCTAGTGTTTTTTAGGTATTAACAAATATAGTTCGGGATAATTTAGATTTCCGTATTCATTTAAGTACCTACTTAGCTATAGGTATTTAAGTACAGATTTTTATAACAAAACAACTGGAAAAATATGTAATCCAAGTAAACGAATTGCGTGTTTTGAAATCAGCTCTTTTTGTTTTTTAAATTATAACTTGAAGGTATAATAATAAACAATAATGGAAATCAGGCGATCAGTAATAATAAACACTTTATTTTATACAATATAAAAGCTCTTATTTAACACGCTTTATGTAAGAAATTTTTAAACGTGGTTTGCACCTACTTCAAAACAGAATCGATGTCAGTAAAATAATTGAAAAAAAAAAACTCAAAAAACTCTTCAACCAATAAGTCAAAAATAATTTAAGTATACGTATTTCTTCATCGAACCAATAAGTCAAAAATAATTTATACGTAGGTATATAACCAAATTTAATCGATAATATCGATCAGTTGTGTTGTGACTTTGTCTTCTGATTTCCTGAATACGCGCGAGCTGAGGAAAAGCATTTTTCCACACAAAATGAATAGGTATGCCGATTTAAAAGAATAGGTACAATTATCCGATAGCTAGTCTTGTATTTTTTTTGTAATTTCGATGTTAAAAAGTTTACATCTGAAAAAGCTATTCATGGAAAAAACAATAAAAAAAAATCGAAATGGTTTCTTTAGACGTACAAAATAGCTTTCTCGTGTTGTATGGAAAAATGGACGTGTTGGTGGCGATTGCGTACTCAAGTATCCCTATAGTTTTCAGGCAGCTTCACAACGCCATCTAGCCTCCTAAATTCGTACCAGTTGACCATACCGTCGTTGTCTAAATCCATGGCTTTGAGAACGTGATCTATCAGCGAGGCGTAGTGGGCCTCGTCTATTTCTGGGACTGTGTCTATATGCTCCTCTGAAATCAAGAGTAGAGCGGTTTCACGTTAGCAACTTAGGCTGAGGCCAAACAAGCGTAATTTTTTGAGTTGAGAATCGCGTAAAATGTCACGCCGTTCGGTTTCGTACAAAATTCCGGTTTAAGCCACATGACGACGCAAAAAAGTCGTGTGCCGACTCACGCTCAATATATATCAATCAAATTATGTTCTCACAGTGAGAAGATGGCCCGTTCCCAGGAGTGGGACAGTTTGTACAAACAGGGCTGATAAAAAAATAAAAAAAATACGTACGGATTAGTGAGGGGAGCGAGGAGTGATACTCACTATTGAGTGGATTTACCCAGCTTCTTATTCTGAATATTTTTCGTTAATGCACAATATTCATAATGGATTTATTGCACGCAACACCCCGGTAAGACAACCTTTGAATAGCAACTGAAAAAATTACGTCCGTCTACGACGCCCCAGTGGACTTTCAGTTGAACCGAAATTACGAGACTGATTTAATGCGATTCATATCTCAAAAAATTGGGCTCGCTTGACTTCCACCTTAGAAACGCTTATTGCCCGGTTGAGTGCCTACCTACATTTTTTATCTCCGACCTAAAGAGGTTTTTTTTTTTTTAATTCGAAAATATTATTATGGCTGCTAGCTCGCCTGATATTCAGCGACTGTTGCGATTTACGGTGGAGCGCACATGCCTAGAAGGAACCTATTCATTGAAATAAATTTAATTTTATAAATTTGACGTGTTCTGTCTGTCTGTGGCATCATAACGTAACTCTCAAACGAATGGAATTATTTTGGTCTAGTTTTTTTTAATCGACTTAAAAAAAAACGAGATTATTTATTATTTTGTTTGAAAGAGGATATAATCGAGTGTTCTGAGCTACGTTTCAACAAAACCGGTTTAGCCGTTTTTTTATGTTCTAAGCTTATTTGTATGACAAGCCGGTCAGTTTATATATAAAAAAAAAAACTCTCCCGTACACGTAAAGTCGGGATGAATTATTTTTTTCTCATCTACCCCATCCTGTCGGGTATCGTAGCGTAGGATAGGTAATCAAAAATATAGAGAGTGTGTGAAACCTATTTCACAATTTAGGAATCGGTTTGCTAAATATTTAACTTTGAAGCGATATTTTTTGTTACTGTCAAAGTCTTCACGCACTTCGCCGCTTATTTTTATTTTAATGGTATTGTATACAAAAGTTGTACAAAGATTAATAGACATCGCGTTACCATTGTAATAATTAAAATAAAACGTTAGTAATACACATTCATAGTTAATGACAAAAAAAAACAAAAAAGATTTTATTACAACACAGAGTTTTTAACTCACCATTCATTCTTCCCTTGTGCATGATTTTTCTGTTTTTTCACACTACCGTACGTCACTGAAATCGGTGACGCGTAGTAATATACGCACCCCATATATTACATCTCTCTCGCGCATCACAACCAGTTTAAACATATAAAATCATTGAATAGGGATATTAGTAAAGTGAGAGCTAAATTAGTTTATTTAGACAGGAGAAACATTTAAAATAAATCGTGGCGCTACTGTAAATACATCCAACAACGAATTGTAATAACTTGTCTTGAATCAGGTTTGATTGAATTTTAATGTAACACAATAGACTTTATATTCTGTTCAAAAATTTATTGATGCACATACCTAACAATATAAACAACCGAAAAACTGTAAAAGAACAACATCATGATTTTTAAAACAAATAATTAGGTTTATAAAGGCAAAAATAAGTACTATAACTAAATAAAATAAATAATCAAGGAAACAAACTGAAATAATTACGTAATATTTAAAATAATATGATATGGTTGGCACAGATTTTTATAATAATACACGATACTTAACAGTTAATGAAAGACATACTCTAAAGGGTCACTGTACTCGTCTTTAACAACAACTTTTACTAGACAAAAACAGTAATCGCGAAAAAAAAATCTGTTTCAAACATTTTGTCGTTCAATGAACTCTGCGTACTAAACAGCTGATTTTATTCACCATAGTAAAAGTTGTTCATACTGATAATTACAATGACCTCTTAAAGTGTAGGTAATGTCGTTCACGTTACACCCTGTAGAAATACACTAATTTGAGACTTATATAATTTGTGTACATAACGTCATACAGATTAATATTATTCTATAAGATTATTTTTTATTCGAAGAGGGTTGGACTAACATTTACGAGATTCTAATAGTTTTGAATTTTATCGAAAGAACATCATTATTTGTGCAAAATATCTGTATTTCCGGTAATAACGTAAAACAATGCGATTAAAATAAGATTAACTCTTGCCTTACTTCCCTCATATACATAACTATATATAGTAACACCTCGCTTTACACAAATACTATATATAATATATATATATATATAAAATAAGTAAAGATAGCAGAGATCCTGGAAACATTATTTCATCAATACCACAACCGTTTTCTAGTACACAACCTTTTTGTTATACAATCAATACGCGTAAAGTGAGGCATTTTAACGCAAATTTTCATATTAGCTGTAAAGCAAAACCGCGTCTAGCGAGATCCCGTAAAACGGGGTTAGTATATTTTCTCCTGACAATATTTTACGCATAATCACACGGTAATCACATAAAGCATCGTGCCACCAAACATTGTATAATGCTATTAATGTATTCTGTGGCACTATAGCCGAAGGTACTTTTCCGACACAAGCCTATTGGGCTTGTATCCACTAATAACAAATTGCTTGGTTTATAGTTTCTAACTATAAATGAAGAGACGTAGATAAGAAAAAAACAGTATATTTCTCATAAAAACTAAAGATTATTAATATTTTTAGAAAATAAATTCGAAAAAAATTGGTATTAAGTCACGTGACAGCGAACACCAATCAGAAAGTGTTACGTCACGCCACGTTAAACATCATTGTTGTTGTTGACGTTTTCTTATAACAGAGCAGGTTCTATGGTTACTCCGTATTGTTTTGACACTTGACACATATGTAAACAGTTTAGTTTCGCAGACTGTGACGTCATTCAAGACGCCATGACACTATTCAACGTTTTCAAGGGAAATCTATTTTTTTTTATCCACAATATGTAATGTAAATATTGCTTTTTCTTTAAAATATAGGTTATTTTGGGATAAAATAGTTATTAAAGTATATAATTGACCAAGTTTTCAAATTTAGTCAACTAGCCTTGACACTAGATAACTTATATTCTCATTTTAATCGCATTGCATAATACTCATATTAGTAACTCGTAAATACTTACTAAAATAGAGAACATATAAAATACCTATGTAAGAAAAAAAAAGAATATTCGAGAATAAAGAAAAAAGAGACAATAATTTTAGTTTTAACCAATTGAGCTAAGGTACAAAATATACAATTCATATTTCAACATGATAAATACTATTCTAGTTTTTTTTAAGTTAATATAAAATGGATGTACTATTAATATATTGGTGGCTCTGTGAGCAGTAGACCCCGCGAGCACAATAATAGATACATCAGGCAAACTTAATTCTCCAATAGTTTAATATTCACTAGCTAGACGGCGCGCGAAGCTCGGATTTATTGCAAACCAAATACACGGATAGCAAATACATTCACTTGACGTTTTCATACGGAATCATAAAAACATTCAACGCTTCGCTCGGTCAGTTACAAAAATTGAATGCTTTTTATATTAGTAAGTGCTTTATCACTTTGTTAAACCAAAACAGTTTTTTTTCTCACTTCATGATATTTAAGTATATGTCAAAGTCATTCCTTCGTATGACCTAAATGCCATTTGTTATATTAATAAGGTTTTGATCAAAATGCATAATTAGAGTTGAATTGTTTACGCGCAACAAGATAAATACCATTTCGTCTCGTTCCTTGTATGTCGTTATTATATGGTTATATCTATAATATTTTTTATAAAAATATTTCTTACTACCTACCCTATGTTTTTTTAAACAATACTAAGTATAATTTTAAAATCTCAAAAATCAGGCAGTTTTAATGGAATGCATATACATTTCTGTGTTCTATACAAGAAAAATAAACCGAACAATACTTTGAAGGTGAATATGTCGTAATTCAGATCATATTTTTTGCGTTATTTTTGTAAAAAAAAAAAAAAAAAAAACTTGAAATTCATATGTCGATAAAATAAATAGGCAAAACACAATAAGTCAAAAAAAAAAAAATACCCGCAATAAATAAAAACAAATACTGTTCGTTTTAAACTCATTATATTGTATTAACAGATCCATTAGATTTTTTTTTTTTTTATTGATCTAATGGTCTGTAATATTTACACAACTTTTCCGATTTAACTGAATAATCAGGAATCGTGGTAAACCTGAACGTGTCTTTATTTTATAATTGAATATTTGTATAATTTAAATTCATCTTTTAGGGAGGATGAAGGCCGAGGCGAACAATTAACCTGACAGGAAAACTTCTGTCAGCTGGTATAAAATAGTTGTACGGTTAACCATCGACTCTCCCAATAGCAAGCCGGGGTTTATTTTGGAACCAAACCGTAAGGTTACGGGTCTGTCAGCTGGTATAAAATAGTTGTACGGTTAACCATCGACTCTCCCAATAGCAAGCCGGGGTTTATTTTGGAACCAAGCCGTAAGGTTACCTAAGGTTGAGTTTAGGGCAAGTCGATCACGAATAAATTTGTATTTTAACAATTTGTAATTTTATTAGAACATTGTTTTGATTAAAAAGAGGTTATCGATTAAAACAATCAAAATTGATGTTTGTGGCTAACAAAATTACCTAGTCGTGATTAAAATTTACATTAATATTATTTTTTTTGACTTAGCGAGTTTTTACAAATACCGTCCAAAAATAGTGACCGCATGGGAAATCATCAGCTGTGAGTATAACAAAACACTTTTATTATTTAACTGAGCAGTTAGATAAAAAAAGCGTAATATTTTTTTCAATGACAAAAAATAAAACACAATTAGTACTTATTAGAAAGAAAATTATTACAGTATCGCCTACCTACAGCCTAAGCTAATAGTGATGTTAATTTCAAAGGATTTATATGACAGAACTAATATAACAATGTATACGAAAAATGTGTAATGTACGAATATTCACTTAACACTTGTTGTCAAATTTATCTATATTGTATAAGCTGTGTACTGTTGTAAATGGATTTTAGGTTCACAATGTTTTACCGGTTGAGCTTAATGTATATTATATAGCATATTATCTGTAACTGTACCTATTTCAATAAAATAAAATAAAATAAATAAATCTAAGTGTTAATTCATTTTGACCGTTATTGACTATATCATAGTCAGTCAGTGTATATAGGCAACAACAACAAGCTTGAATGAGAACTGGCTCGCAAATGAGGTTGTAACAGGATAATCTATACAACAGATCTGTCAACTAAGCCCTAAAAACTAACATCGTAAGAACCTTTTTACATTTGGATAGTTTAAATTATTTTTACTCAGTATTTTTAAATACCATTTTCTTTTTTTCATAATAGTATGTTTTTCATGCATTTTTCTGAAAATACAATAAAATTCACAGAATGCGATTTTCAGTTTGCACCATAAAAACATCATATTTTTTTACTCACTTGAGTGAAAAGATGAGCTAGTCCCTCGCCTGATCAAAGCTACGCAGAACTTTGGGCCTCAATAGTTTGAAATCGTGTGTGGCAATGCCCTGTACTTATCACCCTGAGATATCAGATAAAGCTTGGAAAACTTTTTTTATGATGTGCCAACACCGGTGCCAACTGAAAAGCTGCACATTTCAAACGTAAATATCTTGTCTAAGATGTACAATAACGCAAACAAAAATAGCAGACTGACGAACTCGTAATTTTGACGATATGTTCTTATTTACATTATTGGACATGTAGTTAAAAACATGCTTTAAACTATCCATTTTTAAATTCGTAGGTGAGGGGAAGTCATTAGGTTACGGATTAGGTTTCTGTTGGCTTTTTTGTTGCGCCCTAACAAACTCCGGATAGTCTATGTACCCGTCTCTATTATGGTCGTCCATGTTCAGTATAGGATCTATTAAGTTCACTAGTTCATCGTCTCCGAAGATCTTTTCGCCGACTGGAGGCGCTCCGGTCCCTTCGGAATGCTTGTGACCTTGCTCTGTGACAAGAGAAAAAAGCAAGATGGCCGCCCCAAATGCCGCATATGGAAAGAGACAAACGACAAATGTGAGTGACGAAACAATGCCATTTTTATTAAATAAAGGTGTATATTTTTTTTTATATAAATAAATAACGAATAGATGAAGCCCATATTTGTAATATAACTTTGTAGCGTCATTCTCGAAATTAATTTATTATATTTTTATCCGACTGCGTAAGGAGAAGGGTTATGTTATTCGAGTGTATGTATGTTTCTATATGACCACCTACACGGCTAAACGGCTTGACCAAGTTTAATGTCGTTAGATTCGTCTTCACTCACTGATTGTCATAGGCTATGTTTTATTGTGATAATAATACATCTCTCGACTGAATGAATGTTTTGCTAAATGATTTCGATAACGACAAATTTAACGCATTCAAGTTTAAGTTATTTTTTTTTACCCAAAGCAATAGATTTATATCACTGTTCTATCATCTCATAGGTTTTCGTTTTAAATTAATATAGTCTTAGTTTTATCACCAATGAATGATGTAGACACCTGTTAAGAGTATTCATATCAGAATTTATAATAATATTAGAGATTACTGAGTCTCATGTAATATGTATACTGTTGGTGTTTCTAAAAGAAAATAAAGAAATATATTAAGAATGCGCATCTATAATCTTTTATATAGATATTTTATGCAGACTTTTCTCGCAAAAAAGTACACTCAACAGCGAATCGAGCGTAACAATATCGTCAGTAAAAACAGCTTTTCTGCAGTCGAGTATTTTGTTTTTCTTTAAAATAGACACTTGTTACAAACTGTCCCACTGCTGGGAACGGGCCATCTTCTCATTGTGAGAAGGGTAAAAAAAAAAAAAGACACTTGTTATTTTATAATCATAATACCTATCTTCTCATATAATCAATTGATTTTGAATCTTTTTTTTTTAATAATTATATGAATGAACTTGCAATATCCGGAGCCAATGGCTAGCCACATATATTAAATGTTTTGATTTTTTTAAACTAGAATGTTGCTGGCGACAGGTGTGCCAGGTTGCTTTTTGTATCAAGCGAGAGCCTTTTGAATTGTTAGTCGGGCTTTTCGATATATGACCGTTCATCGATACGACTATCGGAACAATGATTGTCGAGTCAACCTATCACATGGCGGTTATCTCGTGAGCCAAGTCGAGGAACAGGAACTCGTTTTTATTGGCTTTGACGAAATAAATCCTATGTAAAAAAAAACGAGTATATTAAAAATATATATATATATATATATAAAGTAAAAACTTTTCACAGTTTCGCTACAAAGTTATATATTTTTTCAGATAGATACATACAAAATACGATTTATTTTATGGACTATTTTAATTAATAGATAATAAAAATGGCAGTATCCCAAACACAACAATAAAATTAAAGCACATGAAAATTTCACACTTAACATTAAAAAAACAATAAAACATACATAAAAACAACATTTAAAGTTCATACCCAAAAATCAACATAAAAAAACAACGTAAATGTAAAAAATATAGTTACCTATTTTATGAAAAAAAATAATTCAGTATTAAAATAAAAATAAAAATGCAATAAAAAAAATCTTATAGTTACCACTGAATTGTAATTTTGAAATAATAACATTGACTTGACCTGACTTGTCTTCTTTTTATTAATAAAAAGAAGAGTAGGTACGGTACATGTACCACTACAGTTTTATAGCGCTCCCCAAAATAGGTGGAAAGTTCGCGCGACAGAATTGGGGGAAGGCAGATTTTTAACAAACCGTCGCGGCGCACCGCTATCGTTCTATAAACATTTTTAGAGAAAACCAGAAACAGAGGTGGTAGGGCGTTTCATTCCTGTGCAGTACGCCCAAAAATGTGGATTAAGACATTGTGTATGGATTTTGGTTACTTCAATGGGATACGGATGGTGCCAACTTTCTGCCCGTTGTATGAGCGTTAAAGAACCGTGGCGCTACATGTAATAATACTACTTTTTATACGTGTAACTAATATACTAGAATTTTTAAATAAAACCTACTGGCCACTCAAGTCTCTTTAATTCATAATATCTGAATATAATATTGTGCGAAAATCACATTAGTTTCCATACTAAAATGTTCCTGAACAATATTATGTTCAATAAAACACATTAGTTTCGATACTAAAATGTTCCTGAACAATATTATGTTCAATAAAACACATTAGTTTCGATACTAAAATGTTCCTGAACAATATTATGTTCAATAAAACCGATTCCGACGAGATGCTTAGACTCAGATGTCAATAGACGGCGACCACCAAGTGTTTGATGTTACTTTAAACTCTTTTACTCACTAGTTCTGTGAAAGAGAGCCGATCCTCAATCGGACGAAGCCTAGGTTATGTGCAAACTGGTTAACCTATGAATTAAATGAAGATTTGACACATAGGTTTACCATATGACTTGCCAATGATAGTGGCATAGCCAGGTACGACTTAACCTCTAAACTAAATAAAGATTTAAAAAAAATGTTGCCATTTTACAATGCTGCCAAATTACAATGACAGTTTCATACAGAGGAAGACGTGTGACGTAAGCTCGAAGTTGGACCCATGTTTAGTCGCACTTCGACCCATAGAGTAACTTATATATCTTCGACCATTGTCATGAATGCTGGTGGATAATCGCGTCAACCGTATTATCACAATGTGGATTTCAAATTCTTCGAATTATGTACTTAAAAAACAAAATAATCTCACACTCATGCCGTCTTACTTATAAATGCATGTTAAAATCTTATACACTGAATAAGGACTTGTCACTTTCTGTCAGACGGGAACTGTCACGCGCGAAAATGGAACAAAACACTGTTTATATTGCTATGCAAGCGCGTCACACGTCTTCATCTGTCTGTAACTCTGTAACTGGGATAGATTGGAATCTAGAGTTAGATTAGAGTGATATTCTCAACGGTATTGTGAACTCACCGTGCCAGTGTATGAGGCTCTTGATAAGCTCGCATCCGTCGAGCTTGTTGTTATTGTCTGCGTCGTGCATCTTGAAGTAGTGGAACTGCAGCTCTTGCTCAGACATCTTCGACGTGTCAATGGGCACGTCCATGTGCTCTTGGATGTGGCTGGAATGCGACAGAAATTAATTATTTTTAACAGTGATAAAAAAATCCGAATTTTCCGAAAAGGAAGAGGTTCTCCCTTTTTTGAAAATTTCATCATCATCGTCATGTAGTCTAGTACAAATAAGATTTGTGACAACATAAAAGACAACTAAGTATATTGTTATTTAAATGAATGTACTGGTGTTTTGAAATACATTTGACACAATTTCATAATGATATTATAAAAGCTAATTTTGTTACCTTTACATGCTCAAACAGCTGAACCGATCGTTATGAAAATTAGTATAGAGATAGCTTTGGACCTGGAGACGGACATAAGCTACTTATCATCATCATAATCATCACCGTTTTTCATAACTACGCGAGTGAAACCGCGAAACGCAGCTAGTCTATAAAACGGGGATTATTGTTGATCTATGATTTTTAGCTATTTTCCTATCATAATTTCAAAGAATCCCCTCAGTTGCAAATACTGTGATGTGTTCCATACAAACGGATTTAATTTTACTAGACTAATGAGGTTATCTGTACATATTGTGGCTGGTCATTCTATAGACGCTGCTGTCCTCTGGAAAAGTTTCCCTTAGCACGTTTTTACGGTACTATTCTTAAGCCTGTACACCTTGGGAGGTTGAAAAATTGCTATAAATTAACCCGTCCTCTAATAGTATAGGCGATTACCAAATTCATAAAAATTATAACTATAAAAACTTATATAAATATTCTACAAAATGTCTGCTTGGACACATTAAGTAGCACATAGTATTATAAAGTTCTTAACTCACTCTCTTTCCTGTGCAATGTTGGAAGGACTCAAAAGTTGAGGATCTGAAAAAACAAAAAGCAAAACACATCAGCTAACATTTAAAAAGCCCATTGTCGCTCTACTAGCAGTGTATGGCTCTAGCTATAGCACTATGATGAGTACAACAAGAATACATTACAATTAAATAGCTTTAAAATATAAATTATTAAATTAAATAGCTATGTACGCTTCCTAGATGGCGCGCAAAATACGAACATTTATATAAAACCCACACACACAAAAAAAGAAAATCACTTGCCAGATTCACATTTATCTTACGGGGCGTCAAAGTTAAGAAACTTTAACCGCTTGAGATGGATTCTTCAGACAAAGGTTTTTTGTGTCCATTCTGCCTTTATCGGATATACACGACAAAACGCGTGATACTTTGTATTGTAATTGCACAATCATAAATATGTTCACATGAATTCTTTGCCGCCATCTCTGTTTCCTGAGACCTACAATCTTTGGATTTTCAAGGCAAGAGTGAATAGATATCTTCTAAGTCGACGAGGTCCATCCTCGAGCACACTGTCGCTTAATATCAGGTGAGTTGATGGTCAATCGTAGATATAACTTGTGTAAAAAAAAAATTGTAGGGTTGTAAAGTTGTAACATTGTGCCAGGTGCTACATGACAACTTTAACTAGAAAAGCAAAATGATAAAAGGGATAAAGTCTATCTTTTACATGTTAAATCTTTTACCTGGTAATGTTACACTACTGTTTGACCTTTATATAATCATTAAAAATAAAAGTAAAGGAAAAGTGACATAATATTATTATTGACCTGGTTGCTTTCAAATAGGTTTTACTATTAATTCACTTAACATGAAATAGACATTATTTAATAGTATATGAGTAAGATGAGACAAGATAACTTAGAAAAAATAATTAAAACAAGTATGTATATTATTGAATTAATCGCTAATTACTAACACTAATTAATTAATTATAAATGTAAAAATAATCTCATAATTCTGCTATAACTATGTGATTTTGTGTATCATGGAATTGTGTGTCAAGGATTCATACAATAATTTCTGTTTCTTCAACAACTGATTTCGACCCATAAACATTATTCAATTTCTTTTTTTTTGTAAAGTCCATGGAATTCGAATGTCATTGTATTAAAAATAAAAAATTAGAATAACATATAACACATAAAAAGCAAAAAAGAATTTTAAGTCTTTATGGTTAGGATGAAACATATCAAGTGATTATGTTTATGGATAAAAATGTTTTCTCCAGTTGTTTACTTACCGACATGGCCTGCCTGGGGATGTTGTTGAAATTGTTGCTGTTGTTGAGGTGGGGCTTGTTGGAATTGTTGTTGTTGTTGAGGTGGGGCTTGTTGGAATTGTTGCTGTTGTTGAGGGGGGGCTTGTTGGAATTGTTGCTGTTGTTGAGGAGGTGGCTGATACTGTGGAGGCAAGAAGAAACAATATTTTTAAATACACAGTTAAATAATAATATATATAAATACAATAGATTTATTTATATATATTATTATTCCACTCCATGCTGCAAGATGGGTGGATGATAATATAGTGTATATCATGGGTTGAACCTGGACTCAATTTGCACAGGATAGAAGCAAATAGCATGATAAGAGAAAGGCCCATCAGTGGGACAGAAAGGACTGTGGATGATGATATAAATATAAGTAATAGATGTATGTTTGACTACAATCTCAAGTGATGATAAGTTGACAGTAACAACATACTGAACAGATGAATCTACCTTGTAGTGGATTAGCTGAGCTTACTGGCATTAGATTTCACACCAATGCTTATTGAACAATCTATTTCATTACGCTTTATATTATATATAAATGCGCATTCTTTAGAATAAATCTAGTTAAATAACTTTTTTATTTTTGCAAGAGATGTCAACAAATATGGCCTATGAGTTATGACACCCTGGGAGTGAAGACGGATCTAACGACACCTCACACTACAAAATCGGTTAAACCGTTTAGGCTGTAGGCACTCATATAGCAATAAACATACATACACTCAAAAAATATAACCCTCCTTCTTAGGCAGTCGAGTACAAATAAAGGTACCTGTTGCTGAGGTGGTGGTGGTGGTGGAGGCTGCTGATAGTTCTGTAATATATAAAACATATACATTGAAAACTAAGAATAGATAATTATGATGATGATTAATAGATTATGCATAAAAAGATCAATTTTTCCGAATTATTGGCTGTTTAGGTAAGAAATCTTTAGGAAAGAAAAGTTTGGAAAGATAAAGAAAATTTTAGACATTTACTATTTAAATTATTTGTTTATTTTTTACACTTCTTTGATAGTAAGCAAATAATTTTCATAATTGGACGCAATTACATACAAATAATTATCATAAGGGATAGAAGCAAAAGGATCCAATCTTGCTTTTAAAGAAGAAATATTTTATAACATTAGCATTGAGCCTAAAGTACAATTTTTTTTTTAACGATGTTGGGGTCTTGCTTAACTATATCCAACTGGGATACCTTACTGTACACAGGTATGTGTACAGTAGTGTCTTCTGAATAATTGGAAAAGCATGTTTAGAAAACAGCACTGTTTGTATGCTACACTAAGGTTGGATAAATCCAAATTGTGTACTAGGACTCTCTAAGCGACTTCTACAAGTAAACTTAATATTCATATTTTTAAATAAAAAAAAAATAACATAACATAAATTATCAACTTACTTGATAGTTCTGAGGAGGTACTCCTGGCGGAACTTTGTTATATTGCTGGCAAATGCCACATTGCAGGACCACAGCAACAATCACCAAACGCAGCATTTTGCTAATTTTCGATGTCTGTAAGTAACCTATATTTCACTTAATAGAACTAAACACCACTTTCTAATTTAAAATAACATTTACCGAGTCATTAAAGAGAGAAAATTAACTTTTTTGTACTTATAAGCCAACGAGAACGTATGGCGAATTAATTCTACCTGTTTTTGTTACCGCCTACGTGGAACAAGATAAAATCCTTATCGTATCGATGCGTTGATAATTTCTACGGCGGCCGAGCAGCCACGAATTTCGCAAACGTTTTCAAAAAATTAAATTATTGTTGGAAAAGAAATGAAAACATTACACGTCAGTCACCGTGATATTTTGACGTTTGACGTTGTTGACGTTGGTTGTGATGTGCCAAACATGTGCCAAATTCGTTGAATCAGTGTTGCCAACTGTACTGTCTTGTATATAGCTAGATTTGACCCCAAAAAGTAGCTAGAAGTAGCTAAGGGAGGATAAACAACTGGCCAAGTGTAAGTCGGACTCACGCACGAAGGGTTCCTTACCATTATCTATAAAAACGGCAAAAAAATCGCGTTTGTTGTATGGGGGCTCCCATACAACAAACGCTTAAATATTAATTTTATTATATTTTTAACCGACTTCCAAAAAGGAGGAGGTTATACAATTCGTAGCGTATATTTTTTTAGGGTTCCGTACCTCAATAGGAAAAAACGGAACCCTTATAGGATCACTTTATTGTCAGTCTGTCCGTCTGCCGGGTGTCAAGACCTTTATTTCGGAACGCGTGAAGGTATCGAGTTGGAATTAAAACCATATACGCAGATCCATAGTATCTTGCTTCAAAAAGAAAAACAAAGTTTCAAAGTTTTCGTAAAAAATAGTTACAGCCGAATATATCGTAAAAAAAAGCACATTTCGACACTCACGAGGGAATCAAAACCTATGGAGTACTTCCCGTTGATCTAGAACAATGAAATTTGGCAAGAGGCATTGTGTTAGAATCCGAAAACTGGACATTTTTAATTTAATCACAAAAAAAAATTGTCTTTATGCAAGGAATAAGGGTCCAAATTTTAAAGTTCTTTAACCGTATCATGTGGGGTATCATATGAAAGAGCTTCATTAGCTTAAGCTAAAACAGGTTTTTTAATATTTTTACGATGAATATTTTTACGGTTAATTCACTTTAAAATTTGGATCTTCACTCCTAATTTTAATGTGAATTAACCGTATTATGTGGGGTATCCTATGAAAGAGCTTGAGTAGCATAAGCTAAAACAGGTTTTTAAATATTTTTACGATGTATATTTTTCGGTTTATGAAGGAAAATAATAATAATATGATTTCTCCCTTTTATCTACTAGTTTGTACGGAACCCTCGGTGGGCGAGTCTGACTCGCAATTGTCCGGTTTTTTTATGACCGACAATATAATTCTACTGTAAATTACGCTGCATTTTTTTTAGATCTGCTGTATTTTTCTTGTAAATACTGTATTTTAAGCGTTACCGGGCGCTACGTCTACTGTATTTTTACAATTTCGATTTGGCAGCACTGGCTGAGTCTGTACTTTTCAGTGATGTTCCTGATACGGCTATTGCCGTAATATACGGCTTTTAGGCATGCTAAGTATCTAAAATACGGCATACGGCAGCCATCCCAAAGCCGTATAACATTTGTATGAAAGTATACGGCTGATATCGTAAGTATCGACAAACAATAATTTCTTCGTATAACGGAACGCATCAACGCGGAATCGGTTTCAAGTTTGGGAGTTCCCCTGCACTTAGCGTATGAATAATACGGAAAAATTAAGATGTTACGAAAATAGAGCCAAAACAATATATATCTTTGTTCACCGAGTGAATTTAGAATTTTGTCTGCTTAATCAAAAATAACATCTTAAATCTTTGGATTGTTTTGAATAACATAAAAACAAAATAAACTAATAACCTCCACTATCAATGGAGCTTTGAGCGAAGCAAGCCGTGCGAAACAAAGGCAATTGCACGCAATTTGAAGTACCAGAAGAAATTATGAAAAAAATGAAGGAGAAGAAAACAAGAGACCTCTCACCAACTGAATCTGAAGTATTAAATACCATTCAAAACTTATACGGAGATTAGTTATAAGTAAATAATTAGTATAATTAAGTCATATAGTACCCATAATTTGTAAAACTAAATAAAATTTAAGTATACGGCCGTTTTTTCCGGTTTTCCTCGAAAATACGGCTATTATAAGGCGGAGATACGGCAACACCAAAATTGACTTGGAACATCACTGGTACTTTTTAGTTTTTACTTGTTGTCACTTGTTGTCAAAGAGTACTTTGTAATACTTGTTGTCAAATTAAGCTTGTTGTTTTTGGAAATTTCTAATCATGTCTAAGAATCCACTCGATGAAATGTTGCAATTCCTCAAACCGGAATCCAGGGCGGACCTAAAACACATATCATTAGAACATTTAGTGGGCCTATCAGCAAGCGAAGAAGGAATAAATACGCTGCTCCAAAACGAAAAAATAATGAAGTCCATCGTGGATCTAACTGGTGATAAATACGAAGAAATTGCTAAAAGTGCTCTTCTTATCCTCGTGAACATTACAGCTTACTCGAAAGGTGCTACAGAACTGTTAAAATACACACCCAGTACACACAAAAACATACTGGAAGTTCTTATAGGTTATGTTCTAAATCCTCAAAAAAGAGACGCAGATGCGGCTTGTATGATTCTTTCCAACATAACTAGATTAGAAGACGAGCTAGAACTATGTACAGATACAATCATGAAACACATAAACGATATTCTGAACGTATTTGTCAATGTAGATTTCAATAAAAAAGGTTCTAATCTCAATTACTTAGCCCCGATGTTAAGCAACTTATCTTGCAGTCATCGTATAAGAAAGTGGCTGACAGAAGAGAACCCTCATGTACCTCTGATCAAGCTGCTACCATTTTGTAACTATGACAAATCTAACATACGAAAAGGAGGTGCAATAGGGACTATAAGAAATCTATCATTTGACACAGAATTCCACGATTTTCTCCTTAGAACAGACATAGATTTGCTTACATATCTTTTGACTCCTATTATGGGTAATGAAGATTATACTGATGAGGAAATGGATGAACTTCCTATATCTTTACAATATTTACCAAAGGAAAAGCAGCGAGATCCGGACATTGATATTCGACGGATGATTTTAGAGACATTAAATAAATTATGCACTAAACGTGATTGCAGAGAGATTCTAAGGAAAAATGGAGTATATTATGTGTTAAGAGAATATCATAAATGGGAAAAGGATGCTAAAGTGAAACTTGCATGTGAAAATGTAGTAGATATTTTGATACAAAAGGAGGATGAGGTTGGGGCTGAGGACTTGTCAACTGTAGATGTGCCAGAAGAAATGACAGAAAAGTTTCACAAAATGGACGAAGATTATATTAAAAGTATAGTTGAATAATTGTTATGTTAAAGATTTCGGAATAAATGTATATTTTATTGATTCAAATAATTATATTTTCTAGTAATGGCATGCTGTTGCATGTAGGTAGCAAACTGGCTAAACCCTTATGACCTATGTTCCAAGTATACATGAATAACACATACATACAACATACATAATTCTATTCCATGATTTTGATTATGATAAACAAGGGCGTCGCCAGCCCATGGCCCCATTCAAGTTAATATTATGGAGGATGAGAAAAATATGAATTGTAGGTACAGGTACTTTGCAGTTGGCTACATTTTTTTAAATCTCTAGGGGGGGCACCTGCCCCCCTTGGCGACGCCCTTGATGATAAATAAAAAATGTCAGGTGTGCTATGATTAATAGGGAATATACATTTTTTATTTGCTTGTAATAAAGCTTGTACAAACTGCTAGGCACGGGCCATCTTCTCATTGTGAGAAGGGTAAGGCCTACAAAAATGAATTCAAAATATTTAAAACAATAAGAAAGTAACAAGCATTTCAATTTCTTATCAGACCACATCATATAAGATTGTTTTTGTATATTTATATATACCTATACAAATTCTAAACTTATACATGAAGTTTATTAGCTGATTACTATATTTTTTTAGTATGGTACTACATTTTCGTATAATAAATGTATTACATTTTCATATATCATTTGTTTATTCCATTGCTATGACTGGCCTCGTAGGTCAGTTGGTAGTATATCTGCCTGTTAAGCTGTAGGTTGTGGGTTCAATCCCCACCCAGGGCAAACATTTGTGTGATGAGCATGGATGTTTGTTCTGTGTCTGGGTGTTTCTATGTATCATAATGTATATATTTACAAAAAAAAAGTATATACGTATTATATAGGCCATCTAGTTCCATAGTACAAGCTTTGCTTAGTTTGGGCTAGACGGTGTTGTGTGAAATGTCCACCAATAATTATTTATTTCTTATTTTTTAAATAAAAATATTTACTTGCATATATACAAAGATCTTCTAAACTGACGATCATGTAAGCCGATTAACAAGATGATGACATGTATTAAACTCTGACGTATTGTAATGTTGGCTATAATAAAATATAGTCTAACTATAGTAAGCCCCATCTAGTATCAAGTAGTTAAATTACGACAACTCGTATCGGTTAGATAAACTAAAATATGAAGTTATATAAAAAAATAGGTATTTTTTTGGTATTAATTCTGCAATGATAACTTGGAATTTATGAAACTTCAGGACAAACAGAAAGTTGGTACACCATCACCCATTTCTCATAGAAGTGTTAAACGTCCGTAGCGATTTCGGTCCACAATGGTTCCACTGTCCACATTCTTGATGTACCTATTGTACATAAGTGGAAAGTGCCGTCTTCACTGTTTCCTGTCAGCTACAATCTTGGAATATCTAAGCCGAAAGGCTAGAGTAAATAGATTACTTCTAGCTCTACGTGCTGCATTAAGAAAAGAGTAACGTAGAGTTCGCGCCACTACTGAAGTCCGACGCGGCGGCGAAATTTTGGAACTAAATTTGACAGGTTCGCCAGCGTTGCAAAGAGCAAAGATGATTTAAACGAGTTGTTTTATCAAAATCATTTCAGCCAGTGTTTATCGTCGGGAAGTTCTTAATTTTTAAACTTACCTACTTGTTTATAGTTGACATACATATTATTTAACATAGCTTACCTACATAACGTCAAGTGACGGTGACTAATTTCCAGATTAGATGGAATGTAATAAGTACCTAATTCTGAAGAATTACTCATAAGATTATCATCATCTCTAAGGTTCATTGCTATCGAAAATTCTTGTGTCGGGGATGCCGGGGATGGAGCACACATAATGACAAAGACTTGATTATTTGCCATGGTTGCCTGGAAGAGATCGCTTTTAGCGATAAGGCCGCCTTTTGTTGCACTAGTGTTTTTAAGTTCTTTGTTATTACTTTTAAGGTGTGTACAATAAAGAGTTCATCTATCTATCTATTTTTGTTCCCAGACCCAAATACCGAGCAGATACTTAATTATTTGTATGGCAATTGTTGGTAACATCTTGCCACTGTCACGTGAATAAATATTTAATTTCGAAACAAAAATATCTTAAATACAAATAAACTATAAAATCAAACAAACTAAAACTAACAGCTTAACGAAAACCTATTGCAATGAGGATGTATAAAATAAATAAATATTAACTAATTATCTACAACTAGCGTTAGAGCGCTTGTAGACGCACCGGACGTGGGTCCGGCGACGGACACCGGTCCGACATCCGAAAGACGGTCATCCACGCCAGTGCATTGGTGTGTGTAGATGCACCGGACGTCGGTCCGGTCCGGTTTTCGCCGGACCCACGTCCCGTGCGTCTACAAGCGCACTGACCGCTCTTATCCTATCCTAACTACAGCTAATATTATGAAAGTGAAAGTACCTAACACCTTCTCTGGCTGTCTGTTTGTTACATCTAGATCTTTAGCATCAAACGGCTGAACCATTTGTAATAAAATTTGATACAGAAATTCTTGAAAACCGGAAGAAAAACAGGCTGTATATCTCATCATCATCATCCCGCTTATCATTATTACGCGGGTGAAACCGCGGGCCCCAGCCAGTCTAGTAGGTGCATATAAAACCTTTGTAATTAAGTTTGTTCATAGAAATAAAATGTAGATTTTAATGATATCTCAGGTTTTGACGATTGTTAACAAATTATATATTATGCTACAGTTTAATATTATTTACACTAAAAAAGGAAGTAATGATTTCGATTGAAGTAGAGTTTATATCACACAAAATATTGTCAATATGTACAGAAAAACTTTCTGCTTCTGAGACGGATGGGCTACCACTTAGAAAAAAACAGGGCGTCAAGTAGAATAGTAGATATAACGAGGTAGGCATCTTCTATCCGCATAATAAATCATATCTATTTAACAAAACTATCGGATACGCTTAGATAGATATTTAGAACGTAATGTAGAATAGGCCTTATCTAATAATTATGGATGCAATGAACTCCTACCACAGTAGGTAAGTCTGTATAACCTTGTACGTTCATATTGTAGAGGCTTCAACAGACGTAGAAAATGTTGCTGTCTCGCTCATACGCCGCCTTATATTTACTACGTTCAGGAACGGATGCAAGAAACAAGGAGCATTGGACAAGGCATTGGTACCCGTGGATCAGAGTCCTTACGATTCTTTGTTATGACTCTTTAATATTTATTATTATACATTGGCTGTTCAATAGGTAAAACGGACATCTAAAATATTATGTTATCACCGTAAGAAAATGATTTCACATCGCAATAGCTCGAAGTTTTTCGCGCTAAAAAAGTTGCGTGGCAAATCGTGGCCAAGCCATGATCGAATTTGGAAAATAATTTCGAAATTCAAACATTTAATACCTAGATTTTCAGTAAGTACTAAAACTTTACAACCTCTACCTACCTACAATGGAAATAAATAATTTGATTCAAAGAAGTTCCTACTTTAGCTTAAAAAATTCAGTCTAACATGATATTATCATAAAATAACTAGAAATTTAGTGATTTTATATAAAAAATAGATAGGGATATAGATAGATAGATAGGCTTATATACGTATAAGTAGACATGAATGCATAATTAATTTTTGCTAAGCAATTTTTTTAATTTTACAATTATCATTTTCACGAAAAACATTTTATGAATGTGTGAAGCACAGAATTCGCTCTATTTACATTGGTTTGTAGGTAGATTAGGGGACGATATATCTATCTTGCTAGGTTTCATTTTTAGTGAACCCGGGTTTGCTTGTATTTTCAGTCATGAAAAATCGGCCGCCTAGGTCCTTTTGTTGTAAAACGTTTATAAAATACATATATAAATATACAGAACTTACGCAATATTAACATCATTTTGTAGGCATTCAATCAAATATCTTTGCATTCGATGGTAAAATACAAGTTTCGAGCTTATCATGTATCAAGTACGTGTATCTATATCAAAACACTACTTCACTTGTCGTTGCCTATACCTGTCAGTGTAGTGTAGTTGTAGTAGTAGAACTCTTGTAAAATACATGTAACGAAAGCAAGTTCTACATTTATGTCAGTTATTCGACCGCTAAGTAGTAGTGTGCAAGTGTTCCAGTGTTGAAATTGATACTAACTGAAAAAAAATGACCGACGAGACAAGCACATCATGCTTTAGCCGAAACTAGAATATCTTGTGTGGCAATGCACTGCGCTTACTATTCTGTGGTAGTCTCTTTATGAGTTGAAACACTGGTTTTCAATCCGGAACTTAGCGCTTGGATGACTGGTAAAAGTGTGGCACTTTCATAAGCGGATTGAGTAAAAAAGTCTTGCCACTACAGGTTTTCAGTAGGCAATCTTGTAAACTGCTGATCCATTTAGCCAGCTGTCTAAAATGAAAGAGACAGATGCATCTCACTTCTCCTTTATACTTGGCACATCCACATTACGTTCCTTCATGTCTCCCGAAACCCAATATTGAACAAAACGCTCAGTTCATCCGTTACCGTCGATGCGTGCAGTCTTGCTGAAAAACGCTCAAAAATCATGAAAAAAATATTATAAACCATCAAAATTTTACTTCAATATACTCTCACTAAATTATAGTGTGTGTTTCTGTGTCTTTTACAGTGTATTTGTGTGTGCTTAGTGGTATAAGTTGTGTATGAAAACCGCCTTTTCAAGACAAAATGGCAGATTCATTTCAGCACTGAAAAACGGGATTTTGGTGTTGTTTTGTGTATGTCAGCACGAAATATCCAGAAAAATCTAACAGGTATGTGTTTTCTTTCATACTCAATGTGGTTTCTACGTTTTGACGCGTTAAATAACCAGCTAGCTATCAGAATCAGCAAAATTAACAAATCCAGTTAGATTTTAAGTCTAGGGCGGTCTACATTTTCATCATATTCACGATCTTATTGTTCTCTACTTTCCTATTGCACTTTTCTTTTATTAGACTGCTAAACGCAGGAAAAGTGACTTAGTTGCATGGTTCATATTTGTAAAATCTTGACTAAGCACCTTGATACCACAATCATAGAACTAACCATCATTTTAACATATCGAGGAAAATGTTTTGTTCACCTATTTTCTGTAATGGAAAGATCTGTTCAGTATCATAAGCAATTCTATTGGCCCTAAAATTACATTATAATGACACGAGTCCACGTATATGTATAGGTACATTTAATTCAATCTAAGCTTGATTTACAACAAAATATACGAAAATTATATCGTACTAAGTTTGGTAATTTGTTTTTTTCCCCTCTAATAGGCTGGGCACAACTCCCATAATATTCATTACATATTCAAGCTTTTTCTATGTAAGTGGTTGTAATACTCAAAAAACTGCTCAGTGAAAATAAATTTTACATTTTTATTTGCATTTTACGTGAAATCACAAAATTTCTAAGTAATTTTAATATAATATTAGTGTTTCTTTAAACTAAGATAGCAACCTCCTTGAATCGAATTATTTGTATTCGTTTTATGAAGGTATTGCACAAAGAGAATTGATAGTTTTATAACTGAAAAAGTAAATTTCGAAATTGATGAAATTGAAATTTAAAACAAGGTGAATCAATTGCTACGTCATAGACGGAAAGCTACATCGTAGCTGAGCTACGAGACCGTAGCATTCGTAGTACATTCGTAGCTCAAATACATTTAGCATTGACACCTGTACGTGTCAAGTATTTTTGAACTTCTTTTGTTTTTAGTTTCATTGACATTTGATGTCGTGTAATAAACTTAAAATAGAGTAAATGGTAATCTTAAAATATCTTTGGATAAAGAAAATAGGTCTACTTCACTTCACTACTAAGACTTACTTATTTGAACTAGATATTGTATGTGAACGCCTAGTATTTCAGGCTAAAAACTATAGACGGATATTTCGGCTTAAAACAGACGTGAGTGACCCGTAGTTTTTATTTAAAAATGTGTGAAAACCACGCTAATTTCCATAGTAAAGTATTTCAGGCTATTTCTACTGTAGAAAACGTTGCCGGATATATTTAGTTCGATATTTTCAACAAAACCATTTAATAGTCTTGGTGTAGTGTAATCCCGGCTTGACCGATATTGATATGTGAGGTTATTAGATTTATTTTTAACTCCTTTTAAACTTTTTAACTAACATTTTAATATCATTGACTGACCTTGTGGTTCAGTTGGTAGTATGTCTACCTGCTAAGCTATAGCTTAGCAGACATACTCGAACCCACGACCTACAGGTCGTGGGTTCGATCTCCACCCAGGACAAACGTTTTTGTGATAAGCATAGATGTTTGTTCTGTGTCTGGGTGTTTCTATGTATCATATGTATATATGCATTTACAAAAAAAAAGTATATATGTATTCTATCAGCCATCTAGTTCCATAGTACAAGCTTTGCTTAGTTTGGGCTACCTAGATGGCGTTGTGTGAAATGTCCCCAAATATTTATTTATTTATTTTATCATTGCATTATCCTCAACGATTATAAAAGTTACATTACACGTATGCCTAATTCTAGCATGATCAGTATGATGAACTCTAAACTCTTATCTTTTATTGCTCTGTTTTCTGAATACTTAGTGGTGTAAGTATTATCTTATCTATTTTCTATAAGACCTGCGGAAGTTGTCGAAATATAATTTCTAAAATTTTAGGCTTCTTTTCATATATCGCAACGATATAAACAGGGCTCCAACACAAAACAATCTACATACATAGTGTACTCGAGTAACGCACACATAGACATAGCTCACAGACGCGATATCTCGGACCGACTGGGACCAGTGCGAGCGCGAGTGCCATCCACTAGCTTACTGTAAACAATTGTATTGTACACTGGATAAGAATGCGAATTTCTTACACTTTAAAATATAACAATCGTGCATTTCTCCTATGTCGAAATCGTCGTAAGATATTGTCTGTGACAAATATGTAATGTAATAATAATATTAAAATTGAAATATTTTAGTTATTATTGGTTAATATATCCGTTCTTCCTGTTTCATTCTCAACAATAAATCAAATAACTAGATACGAATGCCACTACTACGGGCTCCAGTGTTCAATTTCTGTCTCCACTTGATTATGGCTCAGGCACGTAATATGGTAAACCACCTTTATAGTACCATATTATTACTTTGTCATCCATATGTATGTACGCATATTAAATCTGAGTGTCACCGAGGATAGACCTCGTCGATCTAGATTCTAGAAGATATATATTCACTCCAGCTTTAAAAATTCCAAGATTGTTGGTATAAATCGTTTTTAATGTTTTGTATGTACAAATTAGTAGCTTAGTTGAAAAGTAGCTTGTAATAAAAGGGAAGCAGCTTACCTAGAATAATAATAAAGATGTTATGATAGTAGGTGATTAAATTGATTAATTATACTTCAGAGAATTCACCAATAAAATGGGAGTCGTTAAATTCCCATTAACGAGTTAAAATATCCGATCAAATGGTTATTGACGCCTTCTGTTGAACGATTTACAACCTGTTCTAATTTTGTTTACCTCTATTCATTTTTAACCGACTTCCAAAAAGAAGGAGGTTATCAATTCGGTCTGTATGTTTTTTTTGTATGTTTGTTCACCGATTACGCAGCCAGTTGTGCTTTGATTTTGTTGATTCTTTTTGTATTTGGTAGGTCCTACTTCAAAAGTGGTCCCATATTAATTTTATTAAAATCAATGCAGTACTTTGGTTTTTACAACATAAATACAGTCGAATTTAGAACCTCCTCCTTTTATTAAGTCGATTAAAAAGTGAACAAGTCGCGTATATACGTATTGTCAGACACCAATCAGAGATGAATACTTCTACCATGACGGCCCATAACAAAAAGAATTCACTCGAAAATCGAACTGGCAACCGAGAAAGAACAAAAGAAATCGAATACTGCAACCAAAGAGAATGAAATATATATGCTACAACTGAAACATCTGTTGAATTTTTGTTATTGTACTACGGTTGTTTTTTTTATTTTTATTATTGGAAACTTTAGATTGACCACCGATCCCACTAGTTTTGACCGACGTTTATGGTCTACGATGGAGCGCGCTTGTCTAGAATTCTAATAATAATTCTATTTTACTTGCGATTGTGAAGTCCTGATACCTATTGTAGGTATAATAATGTCAATCAAAGAAAATCGGTTCAGGTAGCGTAAGCTGCAATTTTTGAAGTTCGTACGTTAAAAATAACAACAAAGTGCTCTGTTTTGTCAAATAATATAGATTCAAAACGATTTCTTTCTATTATCACGCAGTAGGTGTGAAAAGTAGAGTACCTATGTACCACGGGAACTATATAAAGGTGTTTTTGTCTTGGGCGAACTTGAATCCCTCGTTACACTTCGGATTCTAGTCTTAAATCCCTCGCTTCGCTCGGGATTCAATATGTTACCCGTGACATAAAACACTACTTTATCCCCTTGGTGCATAATACTATTAAACTATGACGGCCATTTATTAATTTGGTTCGAGTTAATTTTGAGCTCCTGATATTTCGGTGCAGTTACATGCACCATGTTCACGGGCGACTGAAGAATGCGGGTGGATGACACCGTTAAGGGCAACATATCGGTCTACCCTCATTCTAACTACGAGGAACTCTTATGACTCTTTATTTACCACTAGCGGACCCGGCGAACTTCGTTTCGCCTAGAAGTCGAATGTCAAATCATCGTCAATAGTCACAAAACCGACCAAGAGAGAGTCGGAGAGTTCTGAACAAAATTTCGTCAATCAAGTACATATAATTGTCAAGAGTGCTGCTACCTAGAGACATCGTTTTATTTTTCCTGTAAAGTTTACGTAAACGTCTATCATGTCAAATTATTTCAGATAGTTGACCCGGCGAACTTCGTACCGCCTTAACCTAGCTTTGATGCACTACTTTATTTTGTATAGCTGACCTATCTTATGTATGAGTACCTATTCAATTTGAACTGGAATCTATAATATCCTCCATATAAAAATGAATCCTTATTTCCCTGGTCTCGCCATACCTGAGGACTTTACTAATTTTTAATAAATAAAAAAACAACATATATATTTTCATAATAGTGTTTATTCCATAGGGTTCAATTTCACTCATATTTTTACAAATCGCTATTGAACAACTTTACATTTTGAAGTAAAAAATGAGCTCAACACCACGCGCGCTCTAGAAAGCAACTAATAGCCTCTATACCCTTCACCTGCTTCTCTCTATTCTAATGCTTTTTGATAAACTATATTTTTAGTTTTATGTTCTGGCGCGTAAATAAATAATGTTGATGGTTTCAGATTTTTTGTTTTAAATTGAATGACGTTGACATTCGTTACGCGCGTTTTTTTAAATATGCAAAATTAAATGTATATTTTTCAATCTTTCTGAGAGATTTTCTTAATATTTGTTTCCGTAAGAACCTTGTACAGAGTATTAGAAAACTACAAAAAAAAAAAATAAGCCAAATCGGTCAAGCCGTTTTCATGTTATGTCGTGACAACGGAAAACGGGTTTCATTTTTATATATTTATAGATGTGCGTCCGTTTGGTTGTCTGTCTGTTCGGATGTCACAGACATTTTACTCGGACACTATCGGGGCTTATGATGGATGAAAATATTTTGAACACTCTGTGATTACAACTTTTTCAGATATACTCGTAGCAATAATATAAATTCATTGACTTTTTGCAAGTTGTCTAAGCAAGCAATACTTGCCAAATGGTTTTCTTTTATATTATAGTATTAGCTACGGAATCCTACTCCTACCATATGCGTGTTTCGACACGGCCATGGCCTCTTATTTACATAGATATAAAAAAATGCTAACCAAAAGTTACTATAAGTTTTTGGTTTAGAGATGTTTAAGAAAATACCGGCTTAGAGATTATGATTTTTTATGAGAATAAATGTTTATAGGTATTGATAATTATTATGAGTTATGCAACCATAAAATATTTGAGATATAAATATGAAAGAGCGGGGTCTTTTGACACAGCTATTATTCAACTTTTTTTCATTTTTATGCAGGTCAAGCGGTCTGTAAGACTATTATTAATGTTAATTTAATTAGACAAAAAATATTCTCGCTACACACGACACTCTACTTTTGAGTCGTCGTCGGGTAACAACAGGAGTGAAATGTAGGGGTGAAGCTAGTAATGCAATAATACGAGGGTTTTAACCATAATTTACGTCAATAATTCAAACGTAGGGGATGCCAGGGGCGCTATTCTGGCGCGATCGAGAATGTATTTGTAACTTTATATGAAAACGTTGTTCAGATTTTTAGATTATACATTTGATCGCAGCATGCTTGATTTCGATTGAAGCTGTTATTAAAGATGGTAAAGCATGCATAATAGGAAATAAGAACAATTTAAAAAGGAGGTTTTCATTTGGGATCTACCTATTAAATTGTGTGTATGTTTAGTGACATCGTCGACAAGTATGAACCGATTTTAATTATTTCTTGTTATTAACAGAATTCTTAAAAAAACCTATAATTTTTTTATCAACTTTGGTTTAGTTTTTCTGAAACAGTTCAGGTTTTTAGGCTATAACAAAAAAAAGTTAAAACAGAAAAACGAACTGGATTCAGTGAGTGAATGATTTTTCCAACTATATAAGATTTTATTTATGTTTGTTTTGTTAAGAATATTTAGCTTTAATTGACTGGTAAATAAATTATCTTTTTGTATTATTTTTTTCCGAAATATCTTAAAAGTGTTATTATGTCGAGGGCAGCAGAATAAGGGCGCTAGGGTTGGTCGAAGTGATTTGAAGTTTAAACTCAATTGCTTTGTAGGCTTTTAGTTTTTGAAAGAAAAGTACTTTAATATAATTGGATTGATTTTAGACAAGGGGAGGCTATAAAAATATCCGATGAAAATAGTAGACTGAGGCGTTTACACCAAGGTACCTTTATTAAAAAAAATACAAATAGGTATTTTTACTATTCCTCTATTTATGAAAATAATATTGTCTATGGCACTATTATAATCTCACACATATTACATTTGAGTAGTATATTTGAGTCTTACTTTGTAAAACTTATTTAATAATATCCCATATGATGTGGAGGGGTTGAAAAAATCAGCTACAAAAAAAAATACAACTAACACTATTTGTAGAGATTCGTCTCATTTATGTAATTTTGAATTAAATTTGAGTCAAATTTAATTTATGTAGTGCTAATAGTATCTGAATATAAGTATCTATGTATATTAAAAGAAGAAAAAAACCCGATTGCAGGAAAGCAGATTTTGCAGTGTAACTTGTTGATTTCGTTATGCTTTATACGCTGTTTGGTGTGTGTTTTTTTGTAAGAAAATATGCGTAAAATCGCTGTAAAAGACTATAAAAAATGCGCACTCTTTAGAATAGTTGTAGTAACATCACTTATTTAATTGCGATAAAGTGTGTGCATTTTTTTATTTTTTCGTATTTTTATTATTACAAAAAATATAGCCTATGACACTCACAGAGTGGAAACGAATCTAACGACACCTCGCACAGCAAAATCGGTCAAGCCGTTTAGGCTGTCGGAAGTCATATAGAAACGTACCTACACACATACCTAAACAAAACTCGAAAAACATAATCCTCCTTCTTACACAGTCTGGTAAAAATAGCTATGATAGATAGACGGTAATAGCAACTTTATAAGGGTTTCTCGTAGTTAATAAGCAATCCTAAAACTAAAAGTAGGTACCTACAAATTAAATAAGTAAATTATCAGACAAGCTCCATGGTATCATACTAACTTCTGATTGCCATCCTTCGATACCTAAGTATTATGTATACCAAATAAATATTAGCATGACAGCTGCGGTAGAAACAAATGCTTGCGGTAGAAAAAAAATTATATTACTACCGCCAACGTCAGCGCTCCTCTGCCTAGGTAGGTACGTAAAAGGTCCGAACGCATAATATATTCATTTTAAAAACAAAATTTTCCTTTAAATGGTCGGGTAAAAATAATTAAACCCATGTTAGCTCCCCTCGCTTATTTCTTTTGACAAGTTCATGACATTTGGTATTTGTCGTTTCCCCCGAGATTTGACATTTAAAGTTTTCGCTTCATAGAGTGCTCAAGCAGCCTTAAAAAGGGTACGAATCACTTTGAAGGTATTTTTTAAAGCATGTTTTAAGTAAATTATTGAATGTTTGGCCATATTTTAACAGACTTCCAAAAAGGAAGAGGTTCTCAATTCGACTGTATGTTTTTTAACCGACTTCCAAAAAGAAGGAGGTCCTCAATTTGATTTTTTTTAATGTTTGTTGAGCGATTACTTCGCCAATTATGCATTTGGATGATTATTTTTTGTTTGGTAGGTCATGCTTCTGAGGTAGTTACATTTTTTTTTTAAATCAAAATCGGTCTGTACTTTGGTTTTTTATAACAAAATAACTGGAAAATATGTCATCCAAGTTGACAAGACGCGTATTTTGAAGTCGGTTGTTTCACTATATTTTGTTGTATGTTTGCTACGTAATTACTTTGCCAATTATGAATAGATTTTGATGATTATTTTTTATTTGACAGGTCGCACTTTAGAAGGGGTTTCATAATTTTTTTTATCAAAATAGGTACCAGTACTCTAAAAAAAAACAAAATAACTGGAATATATATGTCATCCATGAAAACGAAAATTAACGAATGTGCGTATTTTAAAGTCGGTTGTTTCAGTTATTTTTTAATTATTAATAAGATTCCGTGCTCAGAAACAAGTACAAAACCGAAATACCAATAAGTGTCTAAAAACTACTCTATCTCTATCTTTGATTGGTTCACGTACTTTTCTAAGGTCACGCAACGAGCTATGGAGAGGGCTATGCTCGGAGTCTCTCTACGAGATCGAATCAGAAATGAAGAGATACGTAGACTTACAAAAGTCACCGATATATCACATCGGATTAGCAAGTTGAAGTGGCAGTGGGCAGGGCACATAGCACGTAGAACTGATGGCCGATGGGGCCGAAAGGTTCTCGAGTGGAGACCACGTACTGGCAAGCGCAGCGTAGGATGACCAGCCACGAGATGGACAGACGACCTCATACAAGTGGCGGGAAGACGCTGGATGCAAGCCGCTTCCAATCGGTCTTTTTGGAAATCCATGGGGGAGGCCTATGTCCAACAGTGGACTTCTTATGGCTGAGATGATGATGATGATGACTTTTCTAAGATAAAGTTATAAATTGATGAAGACGACTTAACTAAACGAAGTTATATGATATACATATAAGAGAATTGCCTACACTATGTAATTATATACGTACACTCGAAAAACACATTTAGTAGCGGTCTCTACTTACCCGAGTAGACGTCATTGTTATTAATCATCATAAACGACGTTTACTATGGCAGATCACGAAAGAAATAACTCACGAAAAATTAGCTTGTTCTATAGAATAGTGAGAACAAAACAAGAACCCACAAAATCAATTCATAATAATTGGCGATATAATCACGGAACAAACATACAAAAAAACATACAGTCGAATTGACAACCTCCTCCTTTTGGAAGTCGTTTAAAAACAAGAAAGGAAGGAAAATACATGAAAACGTGTGATTATATTCCATAAGGAGCACGATTACGATTGCTCGTAATGTAAAACACCCAGCATGATGATGATGATGATGATAGCTACGTTATTTTCAGATTTGAAACTAATTTCGGTATAATTTTTAACCGACTTGAAAAAAGTTCAACAAATTTTGTTTTGGGTTGGACAAATGCCTACTCTTATAAAACATTAATGTTTCTAAATCTATGACAATAACAGCAAACAAAGTTGTCATAAAACAGTTGTAACCCTTGATACCTATGTTAGGTAATAGTTCCTACTAATTACGAACTACGAAAACACTTATTTTCCCAGTACTGCGCCCAGTGAAGTAGTTAGGCACAATTATTTTTCAATTTTATATCGTTAGTGGGCCTTCGTGATAGAAATAACTATTAAAAACTGCGCAATAATTTAAAATAAAACCGGCCAAGTGCGAGTAGGACTCGTGCACGAAGGGTTCCGTAGCATTATCTATAAAAACGGCAAAAAAATCACGTTTATTGTATGGGAGCCCCCGTAAGTATTTATTTCATTCTGTTTTTTTAGTATTTGTCGTTATAACGGCAAAATAAATATATCATCTGTGAAAATTTCAGCTATCTAACTATCACGATTCCTGAGATACAGCCTGGTGACAGACGGACGGACATACAGCGGAGTCTCAGTAATAGGGTCCCGTTTTTACCCTTTGGGTAGTGAAAAATTCTTAATTATGAATCAGACGGTTATACTTACTAGGTCACTATCCTGGTTGATCTGATATATGCTACAGAACCTTGCTATATGCGTGTCTCGACGCGGTCTTGACCACTAATTTCACTGTTCCGTCGCCAGTATATCTAAATAAACAAATTCATTTTTCACTTTAATAATAAACAAATTCATTTTTCACTTTAATAATGTAATATCTCTAACTAATGATTTTTTTTTATGTTTAAAAAGGTTGTGATGCGCGAGAGAGATAGCTGCGCGCAATCGATCCTGGACGGAATAATATTTAAAAACACGTTATGAAATAAAAAACTTAATTCTATCTAAAACCTTCAGTAAATATTACATTAAATTATTCCATTTAGCATAATACCTAAATGTGCTGAAGATTGTAATTTAGATCACAGGGATTCGAGCTGAATAAGCCTTTAAGCATACGGCTTTAAGATCGATAATTTATTTCTTCGTGCAACGACCTGCTAATTTGACGACCTAAGCAGTCTTCGCTAATATTTTTTTCTAAGTTTTATTCTCATAAAATTTCTTAGTTTTAGTAAAACAACAGCTTTTAATAAAACAAATGGATTGCATATCTTATATGAGTTTTCTGTACTGGCTAACGAATTGCATAAACTATCGAGTTAGGGCGAGGCCACACGGGCCTTAGTGTGTTACGTCCTCACATCGCAGCCATTTTGAAATCGTTTTCAGAGAAACCCTTTGAAAATTATTTCATAATGTTTCGATTTATATATGACGAAGTTATGCCATAACAAATATTAAAAAAATACAACCGAATTGAGAACCTCCTTCTTTTTTGAAGTTGGTTAAAAAAATGGCTGTCTGTAAAGTCGGTTTACGGACGATAATTTTACGTGATAACGTCATGATAGATGCGTCAAAAGCCGAACGCTTAGGCCGATCGTGCCTCTCTATCGCTTGTTCCGCGCTCTCGGTTGCACGCTGGGCTCAGTCGGAATGTGACAACGATTCATGCTTTTTCGTGCGTGCAGCCGGCGTTCATCGATTTATACAATGATATCACGTTAAAAGCTCGAATTTGATGTGTGAGATGTCAGAAGCATCCTACTATCTACCTATTAACTGTTATTATCATAGACTGTTATATATTAAATTTTGCAATAAGGGTAGGTTAGCTTAAAATCTGTCATGTATTTGATGTTGATAAGCTTTAAAGAACATTCTCTATATATTTGCAGAATTTAATACACAGTCAATTAAAAACTTATTATATTTGGATTTGTCAGATATTTCCCATCACTATAGGAAGCAAGTATTATACAAGCGTTGCATGACCTACGTCGATATGATCAGTACTGCCAACCTGACTATAGCAGTTCTAGTAAACATACTGCCAACATGACGGTGGTTGTAAAAATGTAGTGTGATGGAAGGAGACATGCGATGGCGGTTAAGTTACCTATATTGTTTTTACAAGCTTATATTATATTAACTTCACTTGTACCTATATTTAATACAAATCTTGAAAGATAAAAAACAACTTCCTCTTTTACGACTTTGAAATGTTGCTTGCTTGTAAATTTGTGATAACGTTATAGTAATATGATAAATGTTATATGATGCTGCACCGTGAAAGATTGTCTGCTCATGAGAGAACTGGTCAACGTACATATATACCTACATACAATCATGTGTATTTTCCTTTGCGGGGTAGGCAGAACATCAAAGACCATTTGACGCCACAATTGACTGTGATTAGAGGGTTAGTTGGGAGGGAAAGGGTATTAGAATGTTAAATTGTTGTTTAATTTGTTTAATTTCAATGACATTTTTATTATTATTGTATTAATAATATTGTTGCAAGTAGTTAAAAAAGGCAAATCTTGGAACAATTTTATTAGTTGTTTGTTTTCTAACTATTTAATTTAAGAGAACGTACTTTGTAAAACGACTTGCCTAGTATAGCGATTTTGTTATAAGGCCAATGAACAATTTGAATTTGAATTTGATAAACTTAGAACGAGTCGCCACTAGCTAAAAGAAGCCACTTTTAACAAGGCCTTTTTAAGGCCTGTAACGTCACTTTGCCCATTCACAATCACGACAGGTAAACAAATTTTTACATAATTTACGTCTGCGCATGGAAGGAGCCCTGTGCGATACTCAGCTGTATAAAACGTGTCCGCTTCATTCCGTCTTTTCGGTCAAGACATTGCGTCACCTGAAGATAAATTCTAATGAATTAATTGCTAATATATAAATAAATAAATCAATGCATTCGATAAACATCGTTACATGGTTGATATTCCGAAAACACGTACGAAACGCTTTGACTCCACTTTCATTGTGAGTACCGCCAAAATGTGGAATGCGCTTCCTGAATGGGTCTTTCCGAGTAGATATAATCTAAGTATCTTCAAATCGCGAGTGAATAGGTTTGTTCTAGGCAAGCGCGCTCCATCGTAGACCGTAACTGTCGCCACCAGGTGAGTTGACGGTCAAGCGCTGGCCTATCGTCGAATAAAAAAAAATGACACCTAACCAGTGATATACTAAAACGCACATACGAAAATATTTTATAATCGCTCTGTCAGGAATATAAGAGACGTCTGTATATCTAGGGCAATAAATAGTGGAAATGGTGTGAAACACCATACTTTACATCTATTAAGGGTGGCGAAAAATTCTTAATCTATGATTTTAACTCTCATGTGGATGTCAAAGATACTAAATAACTAAATAGGTACATGATAGTCATTCACACATTTTGCCACCACCATCACGGTACCACGGTACATACCACGGTTGCCTGGAAGAGATTACTTTTAGCGATAAGGCCGCCTGTTGTCACACTAGTTTTGTAAGTTGTGTGTAATATTGTATTTGTTCAATGGTGTACAATAAAGAATAAATAATCTTTTTTGATATATTTTTTGCTTAACCTATGGGATGTACGGAATTTGGAAAGAAAGTAACATTCTGTTTTATTCTAAAGTTTAAATTATATCCAACAATCCCCTGTGGTTTTACACGGTTTTCCATATCGATTAGCTTTCCTGAACAAAATGGAAAGTTGGTAAAAATGATCCCTAACTCACATTAAAAGGTACCCTTGACAATTTTAGAACTTTGGCTAATAAGGAATTCTTAGCTGACTGTAGGATCAAACTTTATTTCTGAAAACCCTTTCGGATTGTTATAGGCACTTGTTGAAAACTTTTGTTTTAAGTCTTTAATATTGACACTGGAGTTTTACAAACTTTGAAACGATTTCTAAGTAACTCAACTTAAATATTTGAACAGCTGAAACAAAAATACTTATTCCGAAAGGCTTAGTAATGATGCTCAGTGGTGTGAGAATTCTAATTTGCTAAGAGTTCAGTTTTTTTAATGTAGAAATAGGTTTGCGCTTGACCGCAGTCCGTACAATGAAAGTGGAACTAAAAACTAAAAAAGTGGAATTAAACTTGAAACACTTCCATCGTGAAATACTAACATCGTGAACGAAAAATTTTGAAACGGTACAGTTTTACTCAGCTATCCTAGTTCAAAAGACCCTTCTTTTGTACGTATATTTTTAAACCTACTTCAACCTTTTTAACCTTTTTTTATTTATATGTCTATAAATGATAGAGTTATGAAGTAATTATTATAATTAACACTGATTTGATGAAATATTAATGATCTCATAAAAGTTTCATCGAGATCAATTTTTACATCAATCCAATTCCAAATCATCAAATTTGGTTTTTGTTTGGTTTGGCTTTTTTGGTTATTTGAAAGATTAAAATAAATAACAATAAAAAAAAAAAAGATTATTCCAAATCTCTTGATTTGAAAAAATATTTTTTTTATTCTTTGAAAGGATTCTTTTTTTTTTTATTCTTTCAAATTGATCTCGATGAAACTTTGATGAGATCATAAAAATATTTCATCACAGTCAGCTTAGTAGTTTTGTTTTAAAAACAAAATAACTGGAAAAAATATGTTAATCAAGTAACAAAAATGTGTATTGTGAATTAAGATGTTTCAGTGTTTTAAACTATAATAATTATTATAATTATATCTTGCAGCCTAAAAGGCTTGACCAAGTATGTAAATATATATTATATATTTACATACTTGGTCAATACAAGTATGGATATAGGCCATGGACTTCCAAAAAGACCGGTTGGAAGTGGCTTGCATCCAGCGTCTTCCTGCCACCTGCCACTTGTATGAGGTCCTGTCGTAATTGTTACATAAATGATGTTATATTTGTCTGAATCCACCCTAGAATTGGCTCAGCAATATATGAATTTAAATTTAATTCTAATATAATATACATTTGACTTTTAATTGATGAATAATTCTTATTATATAATTATTTGAAATAACTAAATTTTATTTTAAATACGATTAAAGGAGATGCGAAACTAATTTTTAGAAATTATTAACGCGAGAAAGATTTTTATGTATGAAAATTTACTATATCAAATAGATTTTTTTGTCGAATATTTGTGATGCTGTTTTCTAGTTTCACAAACGACGATTTTTTTATAAGTTCATACAGTGATTTAATGTCTTCAAATATGTGGGTATGCGCGAGCGAGACGGACGACGGTCGGACTACGGACCCATAACATAACAGTCTAGGAATCCATTCTAGAGTTACGTAAACTAAGAATGTGAATTATTCTTGTTTAATTGACCTGTTAATATTAAAAAAAATAACTTAGTATGTTGGAAAATATTGTGACCGCTAGTTATCTACAAAGACAACCAAATTCAAAACTGATTTTTAATTATTTTTACGATGTGAAATTTTCGGATTATGACCAAAAATGAAAAAAAAACCTTTTATTAAAGACTAGCTTCACTCGGTAGTCCTTTTATCTAGTCTGTACTGAACCCTCGTTGGTCGAGTCTGACTCGCACTTGTCCGTTTTTTTTTGTAAATTAGGAACGTTCTATTTAAAAAATGACCAACTCAAACACAGGTAGTTTTATTTGGCGCTGCTATCACAGTGACTAAGCAAAATTAACAGTTTTCTTTTGAAGTTTTTAGTTTCATAATTAAATAACTTCATATTTAATGTTTGACGCACGGTCCTTTGAAGGGAGGGTCCTCAAATTATTAAAATATTTTCGGTCGCTGATTCTTTGATATGAATTTATACCTTTTTCAGGGTAACATCAAATAATTATACCTAGGCATCTTTTAATATTGTCTAAATATTTAAATTAAAATATTGTACATTTTAGGCCGGTAACCCGATATCCTTGTCAGATTTAACATTTTACAATTTTATAGAATTCTTTGTAGGTTTCTTATAGGTGTACATATATTGTTCGAAAATCATCGACGACCGAGTTCCCCCCCTAACGTAGACTTCACGACCTTCTATCTACAAATACTTCTTGGTCTAAAATCGGTTAAGAGGTCGTCAAGTCTCAATTCGGGATAGAGGTTTGGGAGATGTGGGAGGATCCGGGATATGTGGGAGATTCCGTTCCGGGATGTCTTGGGACTTTAGTTTTCGCGTTCTCGAGCCATTCGAGACTTTATTATACTTGACTTTACTATGGAAATAACGTGGTTTTCACACATTTTTAAATAAAAACTACGGGTCACTCACGTCTGTTTTGAGCCGAAATATCCGACTATAGTTTCAACCGCATTCGGCGGTCTTTTTCAAAGGACGTGAAACAGACGTGAGTGACCCATAGTTTTTATTTAAAAATATACTTGACTTGTTTTATTAAAAGCATTTCTTATTAATAATAATTATAATTAAAAAAAACTGAAACAACTGTTTACTTGGATGAGATATTTTATTCAATTTATTAATCATCAAAATCAATTCATAATTGGCGTAGTAATCGCGTAACAAACATATAATAAATTACAGTTTAAAAAACTAAAAAAAAACACGCTACAAATTATTGTGGTCAAAGTTCATTACAAGACTTTTCTAACAAATCCAAACACGAAATCCAATCATGAAGTTCTAGTATATCTTCCGGCTCCATCATCAGATCAGTTCGACAGTACCATATTGTACCGTATTGTCATCAGAACAGCTGCCAATTTTCATGACGCTACGATCCTTGGAAGATGGTTAAATTATTTACCTCAGATTTCATTACATAGTTACGAGGTCGACCTAATAAAAGCGTGTTAGAAATATAGACGACTTGAGAATCTTCTTATTTTTGAAGTCGATTAAAATCAAATAGAAAGTGACGTGGCAGTGACAGTGTTTTTATGGTTTTAGCTATGGAGATGTCATGATTCTTGATTTTGCATACAACATTTTATTCTATTTGATAATCATAATATTTTTTATCAAAATTGGTACAGATTAACGTGAAACACGTTAATTTTAATTTCAGATTCAGGAGTTTTAACTGGCCTCGTATCTCAGTTGGTAGTTTGCCTGCTTGATAAGCCGTAGGTCGTGGGTTCGATCGCTGGACAAATACTTGTATTATGAGCATGGATGTTTGTTCTGTGTTTGGGTGTTACTATATGTGTCATACATATTATGTATTTACAAAATAAAAACAGTATGTGTATATATAGGGAATTTTGTAAGTAAAAATTAAAAACAGTAAAAATTAATTTGTAGACATAATGTTTTAGTTGTAATAACAAAGAATAAAATACGTATTTCGTAAATTCGTATTCGTATTTTTTGTGGACATGTGATAATCAAATTGTACCAAGTTATTTAGATATAAGTACCTATATAGTGGCCTACGTCAAGGAGGCGGCATCTACATAATAGAATTAGAAATGTAGTAAATTAATTATAATTGAAAACTGAAATGTAAATTTATATTTAAAAAAAAGCATGCATGAATGAAATAAATGACAAGAAAATAGTGTAACTGAAATGAAGGCTTTTTATTTTTACCACAGATGACTTTAATAGTTTTACATAAGTAGATATATATTTAAAAATATTCTTATCGCTAAGTCATATTACATATGTAAATTTCTACTAAAAATAAAGAATGTTCAATAAACACACTAAATTAAACCATTTACAAACAAACAGTTAAATAGTTTTACTTTTGGGATATTTTTTTAAATTCCTTAAATTCCTTATTCTAAGACAAGTAAGAGTTTATTTTTAAAATATGGATTATGACTAGAAAAATTGTCAACAAAATGACTGACACTTATAGGATTACTATAGGACACTTATAGGATAGGATTATAGGACTGACACATATTAGGACGGAATTTCGATAGGTGTAAAACAGGCTTAGACTTTGACGGAGATTTTTGTGATATATAGGTAATTTTATAGAATTTTATTGAAATTAATTCAATAAAATTCTATTAAATTACCTATATACTTAAGTAACGTACAAATAATTATAAAAGAGCTAAAAACTAACTAAATTTGACTCAGTCAAATAACCCACCTCAAACTGTTCCTGGTGCAAAGGTGCCCATAATACTTGCGGCGTTACCCCGCTGAATGACGATTGCCAGTACAGGTAATTAGTTGAAAATAATGTTGAGTTATTTGTTATTGATGAAAAAGCTGTTTTAGCGTGACTAATTAACAAACATGCACATACATAATACATAATGAATAAAACAACAGTTATAATTACATAATGAATAAAAGGAAAAGTTTATTTCGGATAAATTAAATTTAACATGCTTGTAAGAAAAAACTATACTAAGAATTATGACTATACCTCTACCATATCTACACTTTAAGGCTACATAAAAAAAAAACAATTTTAAAAGCATGTAAAAAAATAATCAATTTAAATAAAAGTTGGAGTATTTAAATACGAAATAGTTAAAATCTTTTTTAAAGGTTTTTTTATGTAGAAATAGGTTTGCTCTTGACCGCCAACTCACAAATATTTATTTATTTATTTTATTTATTCAGGGGCAATATAACCACACGGTTCTTTTTGATGAAGTCTACATGAATTTCGAGAAAGTAGAGTTTTTTTAGATGTACCGATTTTGGCCAATGTATTGAATAATTTGTGTAAACTAAATATACTCGTAGTTGAACGAAGTATTTTGGTTTTAGGTAAGGTGAGTTGGAGGCTGTTTTGTCGCATACAATTTTTAAAAGTAGGTACTGTATAAAATAAATAATTATTAAGAGCAAGACTACTGCAATATCTAGCACAAAAGACTGGTTTGTCAGGATCGTTAACTAGTGATTTCCCAAAACGTAAGTAACTTAATGTGGGTGATATACTCGTGGTTACAGTATTTAGCAGACACAATTTTTTTGATAATGTCGGTTTTAAATTTGAGTAAGATGGGATTGTAAATTTATTTTCATGGATAAAATTTGCTCTCATAGCGGGTATTATTTTATGTGGCTTTAACTTAGGCGTTGGTTGATATTTATTTAAATGCAAAAGCGGCTCTAATTTACCATTTAGCGATACAAAATTGACCGATTTATGACATTGTTCTGTGATATTGGAATGTGAAACAGGCGGCATACAATCTTCCACTAATATGTTATTCGTGTTAGAATAACGTTTTAAAAGTTTTTTTGATTCAGCGTTTTTTATAGTTTCATAGGGTAGTAAATTGGCTTCGGCTAAAGGAAAGCTTAACGTCTCGACTAGTTTATTAGTACATTTTATTATGTTAGCTAGTAAAATGCTAGATTTCGATGAATTATTTTGATTGGAGCTAGGTTTTAATATTTCATTCATTGCATGAGCTGTTGAAATAATAGGTTTTATAATTTTAGATTTCTTATTAGAAGGTTTAATTATAGTACTAGGTTTCCTTATATCAGCTATTTTGACACACATTGTAAAATTTGGCTTCAAATTAGGTTTACAACCACCCCAACTAACAAAACTCGAAAAATTGCTAAATGCTGAAGATTTGTTTTCTGAATTGATACATAATTTACAAGGACATGGAGAAAAGAAAATCGCTTTTGCTGGACAAACATTTGAATATGAATCTGTACATTTAATCAAAGTAGTAAAAGGATCTGAAGTGGTAAGAAGTGGTTTATTTTGAATGGATGGTAGATAATTTTTGCTAAAGTTTAAAGAAAAGTATTTTACTTTCGTAGGTGATATTTTTTTAACAGCATTAAAATATTTATTATTTGTAATAATAGGCAATTTTTTAAAATTACAAAGTGCTTTTGTATCTCTATTGGAACTACTTGTAAGTAAAGTAACAAAAGTATTATAGTTTTGAGGAAAAATAGGTTTAGATACACGCATTTTATGAACTTTACCTGAAGTGTCTTTATTTATTTGAACTGATATATTATGGCGTTCTAAATGGTTTTGGCTTTTATACTTTATATTTTTTTTTCTTTTAGCATACAATGAATGTAAATTTATACGGCTATTTTTCGTAGTAGAAGTTGGAATCTTCTTGTAATTGTCTGGAAGACCAAATATAGATTTACCAAATTTATTTTTAGGAAATATGTCATATAGATTACTATTTGTATTATTCGGTTCAATTGAACCATCATTATAGTTAGTTTCACATGCGATATTGTGATTGATACCAAGATTTATATTCTTAGGTGCCAAGTATTTTTCATTTTGTTTTACAAAACATGTAGTAGAATTAGTTGTAGGGTTACGTTTAGTTTCAATAACGTATGGCTCAAAATTAGTTTCATTATTAGTAATATTCTGATCTTCATTTTCAAAACTGCAATTGTCATTGCTTAAATCAATTTCAGATCTTGGAAATTGATTTTCTTCATTAGTAGAAATGAAATTGTAACTATCGTTATCCGCACCAATGAGGTTGTTATTAAGTGCTTGTGTTTCGGCAGATATGTTAAACTCGTACAAATTATTATCAGGATTATATCTAGTTTCATAGTTTAAACTATCATTAACTGTATTCTTAATAGTGTCATTTTCTTCATCATGTACTTTGCTACTGTTTAGAATTTCAGTACCCAAATCTTTTCTAATACATACACGGCTACGAGAATCAAGAATTTTGGAAATATCATCAGTTTTTAATATTTCTTCGTCTCTTAATTCAATATTTTCTGTTTTATTTTTTTCTGTGTCTACAGCATCTTCAAGTGTTTCCGTTGTAGTAGGCTTATCTGATGGCACTATCTGTAAAATAAGTTAATTATTTCGTTGTAATTTACTATAATCTTCATTAGTTGACAATTGATCTCCTGATTACAAAAATAGAATACAATAAGCATATGTCTTGTTACTATTCATTCACTAAATAGTGTGCAAAATTTGGGATTCAACTAACGCACACAATATCTATATACATATTTTCGTTGGTTTCATAATATATGTAAACTTTTAAATACAGTTGTGGAACCGAACTTTAGAACCATTTCACAAGACTGACCAAGACGATTTGTTATTTAATTTTTTTATTTAGTAACATACCTTCAGTTGGCTTATTAGATCTTTTTCATAATGACATTGTGCTGAAGGTTCCAATATTTGACTAATAACTGCATCTGAAATGAAAAGCTTTTTATGGAAAGGCAGTGCTTCTGACCAAATCAGAATGAAGTAACTCGGGTAAATAGGGTAAAGAAAAAGTAACTTTGACGGTCTGTCTCTCTGTCTGTTTGTTGCCTTTTGTGACTACTACTACTACTGACTACTACAGCTGAACCGATAGTTATGAACCTTGAGACAAACATAGGCTACTTTTCATCATCATCATCAATACCGTTTTTATTATGGGTGAAATTGTGGCGCGTAATAATATTAAGTTTCACCATCAAAACTGACGTGTGACCCACACAGATCCTTACATTTAAATCAATGCTAAGGCGCTAATCTTTTCAAGGAAATACTCAAGTTATACGTAATAAAATAAATACATTAGCAAGATCCGCCATCTTGAGCGACCGCCATGTTGAAATTGGCGCTAGGTTTAAATTCTGCGCGGGAAACGGTCGTATTTCATTGTAATCTGCTAAATAGGGGATTAAACCGCCAACGGCTTTATTTAACTGCAACAGTTAACGACAGCAAAATGTTGTTTTCATCTTACGATTAAAGCAACGAGTTTCCATGTAATAGACATCTGATGTCAAGCAGACATAGAAAAGAGACAGATTGACTTTCACCTAACTGTGGTATACGTCTGTATTCTGAGGGTATACGATTCTCTCTTAGAGAGTCATGGCCGATCAATATAATCTAGGTGTCATTGAATCGTTTTCGTTAAGAAAACGATTATGCAAAAAGGAGGATTATGTTCTTCATGTGTATGTATGCTTCTATATTCCCTCCGTATTTTGGAGTTCTAATTAGTTTACAAATAGAATTGTTATTGTGCTAATATATTGTCTGAAAATACTCGCCGTAAGTACGTAACGTGGAAATTCGTCTGGCTCGAAGCAGTTTGAAACGTTTTGAAGTGGATTGAACTGAAAACGTGATTCGAAACGTTATCAAAGTTTTCAAATCAAAATTATGCCAATAGATACCCCAGTTTAATGGGACAAAGTTTACAGGAGGACGCCGGGAAAATTTATTTTTATCCAACACCAAAATATGGTGGATTTCTTATCAGGTGTATTATGCAATTCCAACTACAGTGAGATAGCGCCTAGACAAAATATATGTAAATAATAAGTGGGCAAAATGCGTGTCTAGACACGCATATGGTAGGATTCTGAGCTAATGCTGTTACCTTAAAGAGCTGCTTGTCGTGTATTGTTTGTTTAAATCACTTTTCAAAAAGGCCAATGTCCTCTGAATTAAGTATAACTGCTAAGTGTTTTACATAATAATACATTAATCGCTACATCTCAATTTTTTTTTATTACAGTGTCCAAAATAATTATCATTAGAAGTGTTCAGTATGGTCTACTACTGATCATTACATGAGAATGGCTTGACCGATTAAGCTGTTTTTTTTTGTTGTGTACATATTTTAGGACAAGATTTAAAAGATCTTTTGGAAAATATCGTTAATCGCAGTTTTTCATTACTACGCAGGTGGAACTGCAGGTGGTTCCTAATTACTTACGTAATTTTCCAAATATTACTCACTTTCTTGGACATTCGAGTAAAAATAAATGCAAAACCATACCAGGTGGAGTTAATTTTCTTAGTCCCTTCAATTTCCACCTCTCTTCTTAGCTATTTAGCAAGAAAATTGCCTATTAAAAATAAAATGGCGTCCATTTTAAATTGTAAAAATATTCACCGTTTACAATCCACCTGGTGTTTATTTATTGCATTCATTTTGTTGTATGATATTAGCATTTTTTTATAAAGAAAATCGTTCATCGCGTTCTATATTTGAATAATTCAAGAGAAAATTCTTTCCTATCCCTTTATTATTTATTTACTATCTATGCCATGCGGTTTCGTCCGAATAGTGGCGAAAAAAGTGGTGATTATTATGATGATAAGGAAATGTAAGCAAGGTCCTTCGTTACGCACTGTATTTATTGCTGTAATCTACAGGTGAACTAAGAACTATTTTTTTAATTTTTAGTCTCAGTAGTCGTCTATAGACAGAGGGTGGGGATAATCTATTTTCTTTATATTATTTAAAACAGTTACAATCAGCCGTCTTATTGATTATGATCTTCGGACTTTTTACTTACGTAAACATATTTCACAACTCTTTGTTTGTAAAACATCAAAACCGTACAATCATATGTTGCTGCAGAAATCCACGATGTTATTCTTATTCTTTAGACCGATTAATATCGTCAGTTTTTTTCGATTAATTAAATAATAAACATGAATACTCACGGAAGTTTTAGTAGGTACCTACAGTTATCGACGATGTTTGTGACAAAACAAAGATAAGTAGGTAATAGATAATGCCGTAAAACGAGTATCTATAAATCTAACAACATGTTGAGTATAAATACAAGAGAAACACAGATATAGTTAAACAGGTATAAGTTTAGATAACTCATAAAACCCCGACAAAAAAACGGCTGAAAATCTTTTTCCAAACAAAAATCTAGAACAAAATCGGTCTATGCGTTTGAGAGCAGAGCGAGACAGGCACACAGATGCACAGTTAAAAGATACACATGTCAAACTTATAACACGCTATTTTTGGGTCGGTCGGTCATTTTGTCGGGGGTTAAAAAAAACATGTTTCTAAACTTAGTTAAGAAATAGTATATTGGTATATGAAAGCCACGGACTCCAGAGCTGTGAAGCAAAATTTGTGAAATAACAAAAAAAAACATTTTCTAGAGCCACCGAATGGAAAGCTTTAACGTCCCTGCTATCTGTTTGTATGCCTTTTATCGGCTTTGTTATTTAATCTGCCACAATATATTGGATTATTTTTGGACCTTAATAGACCCAAAATACATGAGATTCAATACTACATACTTTTTCGTATATAAAGTGGTTGAATCGGTAAACCGTGCCAAGCCAATCACTAAAAAGGCCGATGGTAAAAAACAAATGAAATCAAAATGGCGACCGTGTTTGCTGGCGCGACAGACATCTGCAATTGTAATTTAATTCATGGCTCTGTTTTAAACGCGTTACAGTTTTTAACCTTTTTAATTGAAGATTACTTTATTTCTGAACGGTTTTTATATTAAAATAAGTCAGTGCTTCTAAGTGCCTCTTTAATTAGGGGGTTTACCACACTCCTAAAAATAATCTTATTTTAATATAACTTTGACGTTTGTCTTACGCTCTCATAATTGTAGAAAGAACGAGATATAAGTCAATGTAATATTGACATAAGGCTACTTGTACGCTTGTACGGCCCTCGACCAAAATTTATTTACTTTTTACCCGATTACACAAAACACTTTACTTCAAATAATTCAAACTAAGAGCACATACATATAGATTGCTGCTTTACTCATATTTAAGAACCTCATATTTTGACCTTTGTTCTTCTAAGTCTGAATAATTATTTACTTACGTTTTGATTACTTTTCATTGGTTAAAAAAGCACATCGGAAGGGTACAGTAATTATTATATTAGTTTTTATATTTATATTTTGTTATTAAAGAACACTATCAATCGAATAGATTTTGTTAAGTAACATTGCTTATTTTTTGATTGTAACACACGTGATTCTAACAAAAAATATTACTTCAAAGTTTAATATTTCGCAAACGGATCCCTTGATTGAAAAATGGTTTTGGCACACCACCAATGTTTTATATTTGTCTTATTATCTATTCAACGATACCCCACATGATGGGGTATATGAGAAAAACATATTTTGTCCCCTCTTTACATGGGAAACACCGCAAAAAATAATAATTTCAAAATTTTATTCTACGACTTTCTCGGTATAACTAATATGCATATTAATGCCAAATTCCAGCTTTATAGTACGAATAGTCTTTGCTCAAAGCCTCTGACGGACAGACAGACGGACATGGTGAAACTATAAGGGTTCCTTGTTTACTACGGAACCCTAAAAAGAGAAACCGTAAGCCTCACGACATGTGGCTTTAGCCATACTTACAAAATAAAATAATGCTAGCTTTGAATCTCCAGGGTTGCATATCTCTGATTTAACATACCACTTCACATGAGTGTTTCTGGAAAATATTTTAAACACATAAATTATGATCTAGACTGAGAAGTAGAAGTAGTCTCGATCTTAGGCGGAAAGACTCTTAGTCTGTTTTTGAACACAAGAATACAAGACTACAATCTTATCTCTATAATTTAACAAAGGTTAACAACACTTTCCAGATGCCCTACAATAAAAGTAGTTGATATTAAAATACAAGGTGGACATAAGATATTATGATACAAGTGGCAGGAAGACGCTGGATGCAGGCCGCTTCCAACCGGTCTTTTTGGAAATCCATGGAGGAGGCCTCTGTACAGCAGTGGACTTCTTGTGGCTGAGATGATGATGATGATATTAAAATAAGTCCTCATACAAGTAGCAGGAAGACGCTGGATGCAGGCCGCTTCCAACCGGTATTTTTGGAAATCCATGGAGGAGGCCTATGTACAGCAGTAGACTTCCTGTGGCTGAGATGATGATGATGTAACACCATGTATTAAAATAATTGATATTTTTATTTTAAAAAGAGTTATATTTCAGCAGCTTTATTAATTAACGCTGAAGTGATATTGATTTATTCTTTGCTAAATGGCTATCTAATTTAAATATTTGGATAGTCATTTGTATAATAAAACATTGAAATTTATTTTTTTCTATACTTACTAATCTATTTTTTATTAAAACACCGACAAAGTTAATAAAAAATATTATGCAAAAAATACGTAATAATACGTCTGCATTCTTTTAGTTGATACTAGAAATGTTTTTCATTCTTTGCTTTAATATGTCACGCGTATTACTTAATGGTAAATATTATCAAAAGAGTGGATTTTGTATTATTACTGACCTGATTAAATTCTCGAAAAAAAAAAACTGAACTAAATTTATGTTACAATTCAGAAATGTTTAATTTGTGATTTTTATAACCGACTTCTAACATTCAACAGATTTAGCTAATAAAAGTCGAAATACAATAGACCGAATGAGTAAAGCGAGTATCAAGGGGATTTTGCTCTTCTCTTACAACAATGCAAAGTTGCCTCGCGCTCGATTTTATCTTACTTTTTCTGCAAATAAGAGAGTGGCACAAAAGTTACTGTGGTGCATAGTGGCTGTTAAAATTAATCACAATTTTAAGTAAGCTCATTTGATCTTTTTTCTCACATTCGGATTCTGGCGTCGTGCCGTGTTTTTTTTTTTCATTTTTAAATTGAAAAAAAAAAAACTGATATTACATAGTTTTTGTTATTTAATTTATTATTTGTTGATTTACATCAGAGTAAACCCTATAATCTTGCCAATTTTGGGCACTTTATAAACTGTTCGAAATATGCAGCCGTTTAAGTGTAGGACAGACAGACAGACAGACGGACAGCCATACACTATAGGGTCAGCCGTTTAAGTGTAGGACAGACAGACAGACAGACGGACAGACAGACACTATAGGGTCACGAATAGGCTCCCGCACTCTTAGTACGGAAGTCTAAAAAACATACAGCCGAATTATTAAACTCCTTCTTTTTAAAATTGGTAAAAACGAAATCAACTCTGTTTCTTTGTCTCTCTGTCTGTTTCTTGCCTTTGCATGGTCAAACAGCTGGACGTATGTTACGTTTCATCATTACCGTCACCGTTTTTCATCACTACGCGGGTCGGACCGCGGGGCACAGCTAGTAAAATATAATTCACACCATGCAAATCCGCAGTGTGTTGTTAGTACAGAATATAAACTCAATTAAAAAACAAAAACAATAGGTTCTCAACTCCCGGATTGGTTCCCGTACTTTTTTCAATCAAACGCAAATGGAAAAATTAAGTAATTAAAAAAAGCTATTGTTCGAGTAAAATGCAAAAACTTTTATAATGGATTGCTTTCAATATTTTCGTGTAAAGGAAAACTTATGACATATTATTTTATACCTGTTTGACAGACTGCGCACAAGGAAGGATATTTTTTAGAATTTGGCTGTTTTCAAATAATACTGAGAGTGCTGTCTGACAAATGCAATTACTTGTAACCAACGTCACAAATTCTCTATCTTCTTTCTGCAAGTGTCATTATGTGTCAGCGAGAAGTTGACAAAATATGTTGAAAACGTTTTTCGGTAAGACCCTTCGTGTCTTATTTTATTAACTTTCAGATAGTATTTGGTTCTTTAGCGTAGCTCTTTTTAATCGACTTCCAAACAGAAGGAGGTTCTCTATTCGACTGTATGTTTTTTGTTTGTTCAGCGATTACTCTGTCGACTATGAATTGTTTTTGATTTTTTCGTTTGGTAGGTAATACCTCACAGGTGGTCCCATATAGATTTTATCAAAATCAGTTCAGTGTTTTGGTTTTTATAACAAAATAACCAAATCAATGACATTCGTTGATACTTTATCAAAGAAAATAACTGAAAAAAATGTCGTCCAAGTAAACGTATTGCGTATTTTGATGGCGGTTTTTTGTTTCAGTTTTTTTAACTGTAATTATCACTTCTGTATTGCATTTTTGGCTGTAGCCTGAAATCCTATATAAGTAGTACCAACCGAAATCGTGAACACACCTACACTGGACACACACACTATACAAGACCAAGGATCAGATAGTCTAAGATCCCGCTATAGGACGACCTTCGCCGAGCTGGTTAATGGATGAAAAGTATTTTATATCCAATTAAATATGTCAATAAATATATTGCAAATGGGTTGTCGGTAAATATATTGTAAATATATCCTTCAAACAAAAAAAATATTTTAAAATCGGTTTTATAAATGACAGAGTTATGTGTTAAAGAATATAAAAGAAGAAAAAAAACAGCCAAATTGACAAGCTCCTTCTTTTTAAAGGCTTTTTTTTATATAGAGATGAGCGTAACTCCCCAGGTCACCGTAACCACCGTTTTTATTACAAAAGAGTAACATATTGTGTATAAGAGTGAGTGTGTGTAACGTAAGTAAGTAAGTATAAAGTAAGAAAACGAAGTGGAGTTAATAACAAAATCAACAAATTATAAAAAATATATTTTATTCTCAAATAGTAACTTCTCCACTTAGTATAGAATCCATGATAGCCCCCGGGATGGAACTGACGCTGGAGCAGAACCTGCGACAGTTAGGCAAGGGGCCGGGCCCGAAACACGCCGGCGGGGTAGGTGGGGAACTCGCGGCTGCGGAGCTTGGAGGGCATTCTTCTTTTTGTGACTCTGAAAATATAGTGAAAATTGCTTAAAATAAATTACTGGCCAAAACCGTGTCGAGGCACGTATATATGGTAGGGTTTAATTGCAAATGATGATAAAAGATAAAACTCTTTGCAAGTAAGGTCCGGGGAGGTAATTGCAACTACCGGGAAAATGCAACTAATTTAAATTATTTCGCGCTGTTTTATTATTACCTACGAATAATGCCAACTAAGAAACAAAGCAGGTGCAGGTGCAGGTGCTTTGTTTCTTAGATGGCAATTTTCGTAATAATCAAACGGCGCGAAATAATCTAAATTAGTTGCATTTTCCCGGTAGTTGCAATTACCTCCCCGGACCTTATAGTTTGTTTGTTTAGTCTACTTTGCATAAAGGTCAATGACCTTTGTATTCTAACCTAACCTAACCACTTAAGTGTGTTTAATTATTTATCGCTGTCTCGATAAAATTGTAACTGACCAGAGGGTTCAAAATTATTTTCCTTGTAAATTTTTCATGTGGTTTAATAATATGTTTTTTTTTTTTTAGTTTTATAATAATTTCGAAATGCAGGAAGGGGGGGGGGGGGGGGTCACTTTGGCGAACTATATCTCGCACACGTCACATTTGTGAAGAAAATGAAATATGAAACTTTAGTCGTATTTTATGAGATCTATTCAACAATACATAGGGTGGGGTATATAAATGTAATGAGCACCACCCCTATTTTGAACTTTTTTTTAAATTTTACTACGGCAAAATATGACGTATTGCGAATGTGACGATCTGAGAAAATGACCATTTGAGAACAAGTGACGATTTGAGAATATGACCCTCAGGACCTGTCATAAATATTGGGTGACGTCATACCAGTGCGAATGACGAGGTTGATGGTAGGCGCAGGGTTGCCAGGAGACACGGGGTAGGTGCCGGGACACGGGACGGAGCACTGGTACTGCGGCCGACCTAACACTTGTGACATTACTGAAATAAAAATTGTTTTGGAGTTTTGACGTTATCTATAGAAACATGTCGTCGCTCTGTTTTGTTCTCCATAACATTGTATCATTTCGAATGGCGTATAATGGTGATGATTTATTTATTTCATTCATTCATTTATTCATTATGTGTTCAGTGGATGGGGATGGAAGGTAAAAGTAGGTTTACTTTAAAATTTACTTCAAAAGACTTGTTTTTACTTTGCTCTTAAATCCATCAAATCAGTGGAGCATAGAAAAATATATATAAAACTGTAAAAGCTCATAAATTAGTATATCTTAGGTTTTACTAACAAATCTTTGAGTTCAATTTAAATCATTAAATAAATAAAGTAAAACGTTATTTTAGGCTTTTACTATCTAGATTTGGTACATTCCAGCTAAAGGCGCTTAGTAAATGTTTGTATTGAGAGAAACTAAGAGGGACAAAAAAAAATTTTGACGAACAAATTCCTTCAATAATATAAATCAGTAGGTTAAGATTTTTACGACCAATTAAAGGCTTTCAGTTTGCTTTCAGTAACAGAAATTAACAGAAGAACAGTAGATTAGTTCTTTATGTAACGCACTAAAAAAGTTTTTTCGCCTTCATTGTTTTATATAATTACCATGGCTCTGAGGTAAAAACCTAAGATGTATCGAGTTTATATTGGTAAGAGTAATTGTAAAATTCTAAAGAAATTACTAAGTCTTGGCTTCGGATCACTGATGCCAAGTATGGTGCCCAAACTATGCTATGATGAACCGTGCTGTGATGCTGACTATGGGACTGAGCTTGACCCGATTGAGAAACTATTGAACTAAAACGTTTATATAAATGTAATACCTAAAAGTAATTTAGAATACTCACCTGATAATACACCAAAAATTATACTGTATTTTAACATATTTTTTTTGTTACTTTCCTGCCTCAGAATAACTAAATAGAGATCTTCTACTCATTTCCTTATATATTGTATAATGCTTATAATTGTATATAAACACAAGTTTTAAACTAGGTATAAGTAGGTACTCAAGGAATTTTAAACATTAAACATGGATATGTTTAATGTTGAAAATTCCTTGAGTTAATTTAAATTTTTTTTTATTATGTAGGTACATCTAAGATAGTCATAGTATGATTTACTGTAAAATCAAATTGTAAAAGTTTATAATTCGATTTTTCACGCTAATTTTGTGTTGATACATTATTAATTGTTTGTTCTGTGTCTGGGTGTTTCTATGTATCATATGTATATATTTACAAAAAAAAAGTATCTATGTATTCTATCAGCCATCTAGTTCCATAGTACAAGCTTTGCTTAGTTTGGGCTAGATGGTGTTGTGTGAAATGTCCACAAATATTTATTATTTTATTATTATTTTTTATTAATATATTATTCTTTCAATATCAAATATTATCGTTATAAGAAAAAAAAATATGACTGTGTCCACTCAACACTCACAATATGACACTCCGAAAACCCATAGCGTTGTTTTCGTGTTCGTTTTAAGCATATTATTTTAATAATACTAATCATTATACAAAAGCAAAGGAAAAGTCGGTAAAAAAGCAGCCAAATTAAAATGGGATTGGGCGGGGCATGTGGCTCGCATGCATCCAGAAAGATGGGCTCAGATCGTCACGCAGTGGACGCCAGATGAACGACGCTGTCCAGGTAGACCTAAGAAACGCTGGCGTGACGATCTTGGCAAATTCCAAAAAGATTGGCATCAGATGGCGCAGGACCGTGACTTGTGGAGGAAAATGGGGGAGACCTTTGCCCAGCAGTGGGACAGCATAGGTTAATAATAAAAAAATAAAAAAAAAACATTATCCAGGCTTTTTATTATGGAAGCTAACGTGATTTTCATACATTTTTTAAAAACTACGGGTCTGTTTATTCACGTCTGTTTTGATTTGAACTATACGAATATAGTTTCAACAGCTTACGCCGCTCACCGCTTACTACACAAGCTTTTATTTAGTTCACCTGTCCGATGTATATTTATTTATTGCACATTGTACAGTTCTTACAATTAGTACTTAAACTAAAATTGTTTTTTTAATAGTCTTAATGTGTAGAGAATAATGAATTGAATGTTTTAAATGTCAAAAATAACTAAAATTAGTTGTAAGTATACAGTACAAGGACCCCGTAGGGGCGCTGCAATGTTTAGTTGTTTAGCCTTAGTTGTTCACTAAGGAACATGGTTAGGTTCATGGTTGTTCATTATATATTAACGTATTAATTTACAGTCAACGTACCCACGTTGACTGTAAATTTGACTCTGCGTTAAACATTGTACATAGGCTTTTTTTAAGGTTCTCGATTTTTTTCCCCAACAAATTAGTAGTCAAATTAATAGATTAATTAATTTACTATAGTTTTGACTACTAATCTCTTGAGAAAATAATGGGGAACTTTCTAAAAAGGCCACGTACAATGTTTGACGCAGTGCCAAAGTTACCCACGTTGACAATATGTCAAAATTGAAATAAATCTAATGACCCTCATACAGACATATATGTTGAAATCTGTCGAAAAGCTTTAAAAATATAGTACTTATACATACTACGCATTTTCATCAAACGTTCGCATCAAAACAATATCACTTTCCTTCAGCAGTTGGATAAAAGGACTTGGGTAAGCAAAGTAATTATAAAATGTAAAATTTATTTAATTAGGTTATCAATTGAAAAACTTGCTCAATAAGATAAAACTATATTTTATACTCCAAAAATGAATACGTAATTATAAATATTAATAATTTATGTTTGACCAAGAATTTTTCTCTGAATTTACTGTGTACTTTCCATCCCACTCACACCTATGTTGGAAATAAGCTGTGTATTACATGGAACATACAAATTTATATTGTAACCTGAATTACCCGATATAAAATCGTCATTTAAATTAGATATCGTGCTACCCACTTTATAATTATATGGCGTATCTTGATAAGCATTGAATTGCCTATTAGATACTACAGAATCAGAGTGTGTACCACGAAATTTGAGGTTGTCTTTCATAGAATTTGTAAGTGTACTTCTAACCGCGGAATTAATTCGTGTGTTAAGAAGTCCAAGAGTTTGTGTACTCTGCTCTATATAATTAGATGGTGTATTACTTTTTGAATTAAGGTATGCATTATCCGAATATTCTTCCTTATGTTTATAGATAAGTCTGATTGGACTTCTTGGTATTAGGCAGTATTTGACTTTCGCTCTCATTACTTCGGGATAAAACGTAAAATCCAACGATGGCTGACATGGCGGACAAAGGATACCTGTAAAGAAAGATAAATATTTATTTATCTTTTAGGACCTTACCGAATATCGTTACTTAACTTTAACCAACGTGATAAGTTCTTTGTCTTCTTTCCGCAAGTGTCATTACGTGTCAGCCAGAAGTTGACAAAATATGTTAAAGTATTGTAAAGTTGAGTAACGTTTTTCGGTAAGGTAGTATAGGATTAAGAGATAAATATGACGACATATTGCACATTAAATTCCGCTGAGTCCTTTTGGGTACAAGAAACAATGTAGAAACATTGACATTGACGGTTGAGCGAAAAGCCAAAGCAACTAAGTATTTGTTAAAGTAAAAATGTGATATTTACCAAAAATAAACAAAAACACCGTGACCCTGACAATCATTTCTTGAAATTCAACCATTTTACACGCGTTATCAAGCCTTTTATATCAGCTTTTTTGTGAAAACATTTCTGTCTGTGGCAAATTGAACTTGTAACATTGTACTGTGATAAGAATGATAAGAAACGGTCTACAAAAATCAGACGTAGAAAAAAGTTTAAAACAAAAGAGGTAGGTTCGTTTATAACCATTTAATAGGTCCTATCTCTTTTGTTTTTATAAATAAAATTGCTTTTAGAATGAAACTTTTCAGCAGAATACTTTTTCTTTTGTCTAGAAAAACAATAGAAATTTAGTTTGAATTGTATTATTTTACTAGTCACAGAATTCGAGGTCCTGTTACTTGCTATGTCGTGATTTTCCGTTTCTTTTGCGGTTTGTACTGTTTGGGATGGATAAAATCAAGTTTGCAGCTTCGAAAAACTTGTGTGTTTAATAGTGTGATGCCCTCTTTTTTCATCCGTTCGTGTGTTCAGGCTTGGAAAGCCAGGTGATGTTTATATTCAATCATATCGACACAAATTTGATGAGGAAAGCTGTGGTTTGCCCTTGGCCTATTTAAAAAAAGTCATAATTTAAATTCAAAGCGAGATTTTTTTAACAGGATATTGGAAGTCCTACGGAGTAACTAAGTTAAATAGACTATTTTTAACGTGACAACGTCTAATAAATTGATGAACGCCGGCTGCACGCACGAAAATGTATGACTGATTGTCCCGTTACATCATCATCATTTCAAAAGTTAAAATTTGCAAATCAGAAAAATACGGTAAGTGTTCGCATAAGCAATAAAAATTATAACATAAAACCGTGGATTACGCCAGGTCTCATTCGCAGTATATTTTAGATAGTATTTAAAAAAACCGTACAAGTGCGAGTCAGACTCGCCCACCGAGGGTTCCGTACAAACAAGTAAATAAAAGGGGGAAATCATATTTTTTTTATTTTCCTTTTTATACCGAAAAATATACATCGTAAAAATAATGGTAATTAAGCTCTTTCATATGATACCCCACATGATACGGTTAATTCACTTTAAAATTTCGACCCTCATTCCTTGCATAACGACACTTTTTTTTGTGATTAAATTAAAGACCAGTTTTCGGATTTTTTCCTATATGTGTACTCCAACACAATGCTTCTTGCCAAATTTCAGAGTTCTAGGTCAACGGGAAGTAGATAGGTTTTGATTCCTCTGTGAGTGTCGAAATGTGCATTTTTTACGACATATTCGGCTGTAACTTTTTTTTACGAAAACTGAGAAATTTTATTTTTCTTTCTGCAGCAAGATACTATGGATCTGCGTATATTTTAATGTTTTAAATTTTGGTTTTAATTTCAACTCGATACCTTCACGCGTTCCCGAGATAAAGGTCTTGACACCCGGACAGACGGACAACAAAGTGATCCTATAAGGGTTCCGTTTTTTCCTTTTGAGGTACGGAACCCTAAAAAACATAGTACATAAGTGATATTATTATACATTAATCATTTGCCTACTTCTCGCCTGACAAACAGGAATACCTAGTTCAGGCATATAATTTATATTTTACTTAAGTCAATTTGTGTATTTAAATAGTTCTTTACATGTACAAATTGTTTTTAAAAATAAAGTTATTATTATAAGTTATTATTTCATCAATGTTTTATTATGACGTTGCCGACTTTACAGACAACCAATTTTTTTGTTCAGGTACTTGTTCTAAACCTGGCTTCAACATTACGTAAGTATATTAAACGATTGTTTAGGTGACGCATTTTTTCCTTGTCTCACACAATGAATACATTTTTATAACTACACTAGCTGTGCCCTGCAGTTCCACCTACGTAGTGATGAAAAACTATGATTAGCTGCATTTTCCAAACAAATATCTATACTAATAGAAAAATAAAATATCCAACGAAAAAAATATAAAAACGGTCTTTGCAGCCCAACTTACGCGTTCGTTACCTACGCTAGTAAAATTATTTGTTAATTACAAAAAAGTTCATTGGAGGTTACGAAAAAACTGTTTTATAAATTTTTTCGAGAGATCTATTATTATTATAACAAAAAATATAGCTGACACTCAGGGAGTGAAGACGAATCTAATGACACCTCACACATCAAAATCGGTTTAGCCGTTTAGGCTTAGCCATCATAGTATAGAAACATAGTGCATACATACACATATCAAATCAAATCGGTTTATATATATGTAAACCGATTTGAAAAATGTTTTTTTTTTAATTTATGTTGACTGTCAATTCACCTGATATAAGGCGTTAGTGTGGTTTAGGATGAAGCGCGCTTACCTAAAAGATACCGATCTTAGGAGGGATTGCTGGCTTCTTTAGCAGTGAAACGCGACACATTTTCAGAGGACATGGAGAGGTGTCATTTCTCCTTCCAGGCGGAGTTCGAAAGGGGGGATCATGGGGTTCACGAACCCCCCAAAACCGATGACATCGTGGTAAAAATGCCTTAAAATATACAATTTACAAATGTTTACACTAAGGATCGCTTGACGTCCTATACGATCTAATTTATTTTTGAGATTATTAACTGTTCACTTTTTAACTTCGATGGTAAGTATATTAATTTACGAAAGGTTATGGAAAGCTCACGACAAAACCTACAGAGTAGGGTAAACAGGGGGAATGGCGCTCACCTCTATAAGTCTATAAAAATAGTGCATAGCAACATGTCACGTCGCTTAAAACGAGGGGGACGGGGGCCTCTAAGAGCCACTTTTACGTACAGCCAGTCAGCTCGTGACATGAGAATGTAATGTGCATTTTTTTTTTGTAACGGGCCTTGTTGATCTAATTTTTGGGTACGGTGTTTTTGTCAGGAGTTTAGTATTTTCATTATTATTTAATTATTGCTATAACTTCTTAGACACTGAAAGTTTATGTTTTCTGCTACCGTAATCAATTTTTAACAATCACCTGTGAATGTTTTTAAATTTTAAATTAAATTCAAATTGAACTTTTGGGGTTATGCCACTTACCTGAACGCCATTCCCCCTTATTGACTTTTTTTTTGATAAATCTATTGACCTAATATTATATACTACAATTATAGCCTGTCTTGCCTTGAAATCAGCAAAGAAAAATCGCTAAACCAACACGGACCAAAAAAGATCTTCAATTCACTAAAACTGAAGACAAAAAAATTGGGATCGTTATACCACTTGTAGGCTGTGTTTTCATGCTATATGTTCTGGATAAGATTCAGCAGATGGATACATCAGTGACTGATTATAAAATCTTACTATTTGTAATTGTGATTACCTCTGATAATGATAATAATATATAAAAAAGCTTGAGTGTCTTTACCCCTTAGCCTGAGCGGCATTACCCAAGGTCAGGGGTAATGACGCGCAAAGCTGTTTTTTTTTTAAAGTTCTTCTACTACTAATATATTAGAGATATATACGTTTTGTGTTACAATATTGATTACTAAATAGAGATATTGCATTTTTTTAAATTTTTATATGAATCCAATATTTAAAAAATATATAGCATGTTTTCCTTAAGTGAACGCCATTCCCCCTGCTTACCCTATATTTCAATGACTATAATTTTATTTTTTTGGAAAAAGCAAGATCTTAGGAAGCCGTTGGTGTGAGGGTATATTTCCGAAATTCAACATTCCACGCTTCGCCACTCATGTAACCCCTCCCAAAATTCTAGCCCGCGACCACTCCTGTCTCCTTCGCAAGATAAACTTCACTAAGCGTCTTTCTGTACAGATGTTTTTTTTCTTTGCAAAGTCCAGTTTTTTTTAATTTCAAAATAGACTTGACAATGAACTTGCCAAGTGTAGTATGCGTATAACGCAAGGGTCGCTTACCGTTATGGTCTACGATGGAGCGCGTTGCCTAGAAGGAACTTATTCTCTCGCGATTACTTAGCAGACATATATAGAGACTAACTAAAGTGTGAAAAAAGAAACTCTTGTTGTTTTTTGTTGAAATTTTTTTCCGATAAAACTCCACGGACTCCGACTTCTATCTTTTTTTTTAATAGGTACAGATTTTTAAAACTTTTACAGAATAGGAAGATATTTTTATAGAAGAGGAAGATATGATAACTTTTGTTGGAACCTTTGTGTGCACCATCTCTGGGTGTTCGCTTTGAAATGCTTGGCGCTGGTTAGAGATAACACTGTTAAGTTTCAAAACAAAGCACAAAATTAATGTTTCATAAATATTCATTAAATCAAATGTCTTTTTTTAATTAAATTCAGATACTTTCTATATTAATCTTTCATTTGTAATATCAAGCGAACCGTGTTAATCTCACAGATCAACATTTGAAATTAGTTTTTTTAGTATAAAAAGTGGTGAAAATTTGGACAAAAGCACAGACCGTGGCAGCAAGGGAACATGGCATCTAAGGCAATCTTCATCTTAGCTGGTAAGTTATTTCAATCCACAATACAATTATTACTAATTTATTTATCATGTGTACATCGCATTACGTACAATAATATGATTTATAGCTAAGTAAATACTTTTCTAAATATTGAAAATTTTATTTATTGAATAAACCCGGAAACTTCATAAACATACTTAAAATAATATTCAAATTCAAATTCAAATATTTTTATTGGGAATATGAGTGTACAGAGTTGGAAAAAAATAACGAACAAGAACGCCATATTCTGCCTAACGGCATGCACAATTTAAGAAAATGTTATATTCTAACGGCCTTACCGAAAAACGTTACTTAACTTTAAGCAATGCTTAACATATTTTGTCTACTTCTCGCTGACACGTAATCACATTTGCGGAAAGAAGACGGAGAATTTAAGACGATGGTTAAAGTTAAGTAACGTTTTTCGGTAAGGTCGCAAATGTATAAAACTGAATTTTATCAAGTCTACGTTTCTTGTCAACAATGAAAATGATCTCTGTAATAACTGTTCTGTTCTGTCTGTTCTGAAAACAAATATCGCATCATTTTCATCCATAATACACTAAACATTTTGTTTGATATTAATATGCATGCCAAATCATATTAATTTTACAAAGTAAAACTAAAACAACGAAAATATAATTGAAATATAAAACTGGAATTGCCAAATAAAATATTACGATACCTAGACAAAAAAGTCATTGTCATTGTCACAATCTGTAATGATGATGATGAGTCTTTATTTTTTCATCAACTCTCTTTTGTCCACTGTTGGTCAGAATATACGCCATCTAACTTAATTTTCAGCTTTCCGCAGCGACTTTCTTACGTATGTATATCCATATTTAAATAGACTGATACTTAATGAGGATTTGGCAAATTCTTATCATACTTTACAAAAACATGCTTCAGTACCTACAAAAACATGCTCTCTAAAAACAGGTCCAAACTCCCAAATTTTTGGGTCGTCTGTGTTCTAGTTGTCATGAATTTTACAGATTTCATTATCTTTTTCTTTTGGGACGAGTACTTTGTAGTCAAATGCAATATACAGGAATCATCAAAACAAACCAAATAAGTACAAATCAACAACTTCAATTATAATCCTCGTGATCTAATCTATCATCAGATTTGTGACCAAGTTTAGTAATCAACAAAACAAATTAATCTCAGGTTTAACTACTTAGTAGTAGTTCACGACTTCACTATTTTATTCTCGGGTCCTTCGTCAATCCTCATCACCAACGGAATTCACGGGAATGAGCCCAAACTCTAGGGTTTAATCAATAGTCCTAATATTATGATTTTGTATTTAAACAATAGTAATAATAACCATTACTATTATTGATTGTTGAATTCTTTTGCTTTTTAATTATGAACTATCTAGTATTTTTTTTGTGTCTGTTAAAACTTTTTAATATGTGCTTCTGCAGTTTTACTACGAATATCACGATGTTAATATTTTACTAAAGTCAATATTATATAGTTTCTTAATTATTGTTTTTATTTTTTATAATAACACATAAATTAAGCACATCAACCTGTTCAAAGCCAGGAATCCTGACATAAAGCGTTATAAAAGTGTTATTTTTCCTTTCTAGCACTGCTGTGCAGCGCACGCGCTAATCCCTTGCCCGGTGCAGGGACAGTCTGCGAAACTGTGCCAAACATGTTTCCCGGCTACGGCGTCAGTCTGGGCGGTCTGGGCGGTCTGGGCCTAGGGGGCGCTACGACGGTCTGCGAGAACGCTCCTAACGTAGTCGGCTTCGGAGGTCTGGGATTTGGCGGTTTAGGCATGAGTGGAGCGACCACGGTCTGTGAAACGGCACCTAATCTAGGCTGGAGTGGATATGGATATGGTCTCCCGCTTGCAGGTTTAGGTGGAGCGACGACAGTTTGTGAAAGCGCACCGAATGTACTCGGTCTGGGCGGTCTAGGCTTAGGATTGGGTGGATACGGTCTCCCGTTAGGAGGCGCTACGACTGTCTGCGAAACTGCTCCTAATCTACTCGGTTTAGGTGGTTTAGGGTATAATGGGTATGGTGGATATGGAGGATATGGTGGTTTGGGGTTAGGAGGCTTAGGTTTCGGACACCCAGGTCTTGGTGGCCCAACCACCGTTTGTGAAACCGCTCCTAATCTTTATGGTGGATTGTGGGGCCAAGGAAGTCTTGGCTATGGTGGTGTAGGCTGTGGCGGTCTAGGTTATGGTGGTCTTGGCTATGGCGGTCTAGGTTATGGCCTCGGCGGAGTAGGTCTGGGTGTAGGCCGTCCTTTTTTATAAATAGCTCGTCTTCCTACAATGCTTATACCAATTCCTTCGTAGGAAGTAATGGATTACGGCCATTTTTTTCAAACCAAAACGTCAAAAGTGACAAGTGTGATAGTTTTGCGTTTGGTTTTTAATTTTTGGCAACGAATTTGGCTTGATAATGGTAATTTATTAATAATCTCTACAATATGTGAAAATGTTAGATCTCATTCCTATCTACTAATAAAAATTTAACAAGGCTAAGCGTATTCATATTTTCAACTATGACATCTTTGATACAATCAATTGGGTTAATCGCTTAATTAATAACTATGACTATGACTAATTTGTTAATTGAAATAGTACTTATTCCAGGTTTTGATGAAAAATTTTATTATAAAAATATCAGACATACTGGCCGTTGTTAAAGTTCTAAAATGTTTATTTTGTTATTTAGTTTGACAGTTTCAAGTTTCTCGTTCTCAACACTTTTAGAAAAAAATGCAGTACTTAGTTGTTTCAATAATTTTGTATAAATAAAGATGGTTATAATATATAATTGTAATGTATTTCAAAATGATGTGATATTTATTTATTTTATTGGTTATTAAACTATGTACATTTATTTATGTGTTTCAGTAATTTATGTCCCTCATTAAATGGTTTATACACTATCCGCACTGGAAATACAAATATCTATATTAAAAGATAAACAAAATACCAGACTGCATAAAAGCGGTTTTTGCAGTCTAACTTACGATTTCTTTACGTTTGATACGCTATTGAGAGTACGTTTTTGTGAGAAAGTATGCGCAAAATCGTGTGCTGTAAAAGGTTATAAAATGTGCATTCTGCATAATAATTCTTGTAAAATTACTCATTTATTATAATATATCTAATTTATTGAGGAAAAGTAGTTATTCGAAATCAGTTCAAAACTGATACAATAGAAGAAATTCAATAAAATTGAAAATCTTTTTTTTTTTATTGATAGTAAAACAGGTTGAACTAAGAATTGAAGGACATAGGGTATAATTTACCCTATATCCATATATTTTCAACTACTTACAATCTACAATGTCAGGAATAATTGCTCGCCCTTGGTATAGAGACAAATGTGATAATACTGACAACTCGTATTAAATCGTATTTCGTGCAAGCAATGATTGCTGCAATGTAATGGTAGGGATCAATAGTTATTTGTTACACAAGAGTGCAAAGTTGCTTTTTAACCGCGTGCCCAATTTTGATGACCGAGCAAGCGAAGGATTCTAAATTTTTAAATCACTCGCTGCGCTCGTGATTTAAAAATTAGTTTCCTGAGCGATAGCGAGGAAATCTCAACAATCAATCACAACCGATCCCGCTAGTTTTGACCGACGTTTACGGTCTACGATGGAGCGCGCTTGTCTAGAAAAACTCTATTTTACCTGCGATTGTGACGTCCTGGTACCTATTGTAGGTATAATAATGTTAAAACACTATTATTATTAACGGGATATTTACCGTGGTTCGCGTTAATTTTGAGCTCCAGATATTTCGGCACAGTTACATGCACCATGTTCACGAGCGACTGAAAAATGCAGGTGGATGATATGGTTAAGAGCAGACAAATCTGTCTACCCTCTTTCTTTGTCTTAACACGAACCACGGTAAATATCCCGTTAATAATAATAGTGTTTTAATGAATGACCGTGATAGTTTAAAAAAGTGTAATAATGTTAATCAAAGAAAATCTATTCAGGTAGCGTACCTATGCTGCAATTTTTGAAGTTCGTACGTTAACAAGTATCAATGTTAAAAGAAAAACAAAATACCCGACTGCAGAAAAGAGGTTTTTGCAGCTTAACTTATGATTTTTTTTATTTTGATGTACCCAGTGTCACTCTCACAACCAAGACGAATCTATTGACACCACTCACATCAAAATCGGTCAAGCCGTTTAGGCTTCAGGGCGTGTCAAAGAAATATACATACATACACTCGAAAAACATAACCCTCTTTCTTACGCAGTCGGGTAAAAATAACAATATAGCACTCTGTTTTGTCAAATAATGTAGATTAAAAATAATTTCTTTCTATTATCATGCAGTAGGTGTGAAAAGTAGAGTATGTACCATGGGGATAAAAGTATTTTTGTCTTGGGTGACCTTGAATCCCTCGTTATGCTTCGGATTCTAGTCTTAAATATCTCGCTTCGCTCGGGATTTAATTACACATATACACATATACGGGGATATATTAATACCCTCGCTACGCTCGGGTATTAATATGTCGCCCGTGACATAAAACACTACTTTATATCCTTGGTGCATAATCTACTATTAATTGAACGCTGCGTAGGAAGACCAGCCACGAGATGGACAGATGACCTCATACAAGTGGCGGGAAGACGCTGGATGCAAGCCGCTTCCAATCGGTCTTTTTGGAAATCCATGGGGGAGGCCTATGTCCAGCAGTGGACTTCTTATGGCTGAGATGATGATGATGATGAATTGAACGCTTTATCTGTAATCTAATCTGAAAACCCTTCTCACAATGAGAAGATGGCCCGTTCCCAGCAGTGGGACAGTTTGTACAAACAGGGCTGATAAAAAAAAACTGAAAAAGTTAATTATATAACGAATTTTATGGTGTCTGATTGAGCTGAAATTTTGCATGCACACCTATGTAGGTAACTCGGATGACTAGGCAATATTATTATGATATTGAGCTTATGTTGGTACCGGGATGTAGAGACTGGAAATTCCTGATTCAAAGCGCTTAGATACCTACTGTAATTTGAGAGTAGCTAGACTTATCTAGGGGCTAATCATCCCTCAGACACATATTAATGTTGCCTTGAGTACGTGTGTAAGATCATTACGTGTGTCTGTGGGAATGATTGGCTACTAGTATTTCTCTGACTGCTTACAAATAATATTGTAATAGTTCCCTAAATATCATAATATAACAAATGAGCGTCAGATAATAAGTAAGTTTAGGTCTTATTTGCCCACTTTAAAGCATCTCTCAGAAATTACTTCTACGGAACCCTTGGTTGGTTGGAGTCTCACTCGCACTTGTCCAGTTTTTTTAAATTGAAACTTTTCAGCAGAATACTTTTTCCTTTGTCTAGAAAAATATTAGAAATTAAGTTTGAATTTTACTAGTCACAGAATTCGAAGTACTGTTACTTGCTATGTCGTGATTTTCCGTTTCTTTGTGATGCCCTCTTTTTTCATCCGTTTGTGTGTTCAGCCTTGAAAAGTCAGGATACACACCAAAACCTATTTATATTCAATCATATCGTCACAAAGTTGATCAGGAAACCTGTGGTTAAATATTGGCTTATTTAAAAGATCATAATTTAAATTCAAAGCGAGATTTTTTAACAGTATGTCCTACGGAAGTCCTAACTATACTATTTTGTCTTCATGTACTTGTTCTAAATAAGCCTGCCGTCAACATTACGTGAGTATATCACACGATTATTTAGGTGAGGCATTTTTTGCCTTGTCTCACAATGCATACATTTTTATAACCACACCAGCTGTGCCCTGCGGTTCCACTAACGTAGTGATGAAAAACTATGATAAGCGGCATTTTCCAAACAACAACAAACAAGTATCTATATTAGTAGAAAAACAAAATACCCGACTGCAGAAAAACGGTCTTTGCAGTCCAACTTACAAGTTCGTTACGCTAATAAAATCACTTGTTAATTACAAAAAAGTTCATTGGAAGTTACGAAAAAGCGCATTTTTTATTTTTTTCTAGAGATGTATTAGGTATTATTATAACAAAAAATATAGTCTATGACACTCAGGGAGTGACGACGAATCTAATGACACCTCGCACATCAAAATCAGTCAAGCCATTTAGGCTGTAGGCGATCATAGTATAGAAACATACACACATACATACACATATCAAATCAAATCGGTTTATTAATTATACGTAAACCAATTTGAAAAATGTATTTTTAAAATTTCTGTTGACTGCCAACTCACCTGAAATTAAGCGATGGTGTGGCTTACGATGAAGCACGCTTACCTAAAAGATACCGATCCCTCCTAAGTGCTGGCTTCTTTAGCAGTGAAACGCGACACGTTTTCAGAAGACATGGAGAGGTGTCATTTCTCCTTGCAGGTGGAGTTCGAGAGGGGGGATCATGGGGTTTATGAACCCCTCAAAATCATAGACATCATGATAAAATATCTTAAAATATGCAATTTACAAACGTTTACACTAAGGATCGTTTGATGTCTTAGAAAAACATAAAGGATCTAATTTATTTTTCAGATTGTTAACTGTTCACTTTATCTACTTCGATGGTATAAGTGTATTAATTTACGAAAGGTTATGGAAAAGCTTACGACAAAACCTATAACCTATATTTCATTGACTATAATCACATCAATCATATAATCGTACTGACGTAGACACCGGGCTGCGCATACGCTTAATACATCCGTGCCGTATTTACCTACGCTCCCCACTACTGGCTCCGCGCTGCAACACAGACTACGTTTCTCAACCTTTTTCTTTCCTTGTACGGAATGGAGACATTCACGTGCAAGAGCTGCAAAACTGAGGCTAGGGATGGAGTGCAGTGTTCGGTTTGCAAAGGTCGCTTTGATTTTCCGTGCTCGGGTATAACGGAAGCCGGATATCGCAAGCTTGGAGAGCGGAAGAATAATTGGAAATGTGCATTTTGTAAGGGCACCGCCAGTCCACTCCTTCTTCCCGGCAAGTCAGGTTCTTCGGTTCCAGCTGACATGGAAAGTATAGCTCTGGACATAAAGCGCTTGTCTGCTCAGATGGCTTCGCTGCCGACGTTGTTGTCTAGTGTCGAGGCCATTCAAGCTGACATTGCAGATCTGAAAACTATGAAGACGGACATTGCTGACTTGAAACTCTTGAAACCTGTGGTAGTAAATGTTAAAGTCTCACTTGAGTTCACGCAGACTTCCGTCGAAACTCTAAGTGCCAGGATCTCTGAAATTGATCAGGAAGTTCAGGGACTTCTCAATATAAAGGACCAATTTCAGAAAATGCAACAGCGCTTTGATCTATTAGAAGGAAACATGCGTGACTTCGATCAAAGATCTCGCCTAAACAACATAGAGATTAAGGGAGTTCCGATCTCGAATGCAGAAAACCTTTTTGACATAGTGTCCAAAATTGGAAATCATATCGGGTGTCCCATTTCCAAGGAGCATATAAACTACGTTGCCAGAATACCCATGCGGAATGACAAACACAACAAGAATATTTTGGTTTCCATCCATAATAGATACATAAAGGAGAATTATGTGGCTGCGTCAAAAAAGTGTACAATTGTCCCAGCAGACTTGGGGCTCCGTGGAGACAGTCGTATATTTATCAACGATCACCTCACCCAGGAAAACAAAATGTTGCTAACCAAAGCAAAAGCTTTAGCCAAAGAACGAGGGTTCGCATTCACATGGGTGAAGGGTTGCAAAATATACGCACGAAAAAGTACAACCTCGAAAGTACTCACCATAAAAACAGAGTCAGATTTGAAGAAGATTGCCTAAATTTCACTCTCAGTGTTCTAGTGTTTGATATTTATAGTTTGATATTAATTAATTACTTTCAATTCCATAAGTGCCTTTCAAAAAGTTTGGGAAGTTCTGGTTCGTTCTCAGTACATTGTGGTTTCTGCCTTAGAATGTATGCACGCGCATCGTGCTCGCTGTTGTTACAATCAATGCGTCACCTAGCTCGCCTCTGGCCGACTATTTGCTATTATGCGAATACAACTTTGTCATTAACTACTTTTCATCGCCTAATTAAACTGTTACATGCCAAATTAATTGCTCTAATCTCTAACTGTGCTAACTTATGCTTTCAATTACTTACGCAGATGCTAATATTTTTCTTTCAAAATGGTTAACATATATTATCAAAACGTTCGTGGTTTACGATCCAAAACAACGGACTTCTATAGAAACGTTTGTCTAAATAATTACGAAATAATATGTCTCACAGAAACCTGGTTGCTGGGAGGTATCACAAATAGTGAGTTATTTGATGATCGTTATATAGTATTTAGGCGCGATAGAAATTATGAAAAAACGAGTGTGACGAGGGGAGGTGGAGTGTTGATAGCCGTGCGCCGAGATCTGGTAGCCAAAGCTCGTAGTGACTGGTGCTCCAATGCCGAGGATCTGTGGGTAACGTTGACTCTTCACTGCCGAAAACCGAGGGTAGTGTATAAACTTCATATATGTGTTGTTTACATTATCGGTGAAAATATAGGTAACACTAAGTCCGAACAATTAGCAGTTTTCTCTGATAATGTGTCAGCAGTTGTACAGCAGAACCCGTGCGATGGGTTCCTAAGTGGAATTTTGGAAATATACCCTATTTCCAAAATTCCACATTCCACGCTTCGCCACTGATGTAACCCCTTCCAAAATTTTAGGCTGCGACCGCGCCTGTCTCCTTCGCTCGATAAACTTCACAAAATGTTTTTCTATAAAGATGTTTGTATTCTTTGCAAAGTCCAGTTGTTTTTTTAATTCCAATATAGATTTGACATTGAACTTGCCATACTTATGTAGTATGCGTACAACGCAAGGGTCGCTTACCGTTGTGGTCTACGATGGAGCACGTTGTCTAGAAGGAACTTATTCTATCACGATTTGCAGACATAGCTACTAGCTAAGGTGTGAAAACTTGTTGAAAATAAACATTTCTTGGGAGATTTTTTGTTGAATTTTTTTTCGATAAAACTCCACCGACTCCGACTTCCATCTTTTTTTTAATAGGTACAGATTTTTAAAACTTATTTTAAGCTTTTACATAGAAGAGGAAGAGATTTGGGCAACGCAATGGTTTGGTGTGTACCTACCATATCTGGGTGTTCGATTTGAAATGCTTGGCGCTGGTTAGAGATAACACTGCTAAGTTTCAAAACAAAGCACAAAATTTAAGTTTCATAAATATTCATTTAATCAAATGTCTTTTTAGGGTTCCGTATCTCAAAAGGTAAAAAACGGAACCCTTATAGGATCCGTTGTTCTGTTGTCCGTCTGTCCGGGTGTCAAGACCTGTATCTCGGGAACGCATTAAGGTATCGAGTTAATTAAAACCATATACGCAGATCTATAGTTTCTTGCTGCAGAAAGAAAAATTAAATTTCTCAGTTTTCGTAAAAAAAAGTTACAGCCGTACAAAACTCACATTTTGACACTCACAAGGGAAAAAAACCTATGGAGTACTTCCCGTTGACCTAGACCTATGAAATTTGGCAAGAAGCATTTTGTTAGAGTACACATATGGGGAAAAAACCGAAAACTGGATTTTTTTTAATTTAATCACAAAAATTTGGGTCTTTATGCAAGGAAGGAGAGTCCAAATTTTAAATGGCTTTAACCGTATCATGTTAGGTATCATATGAAAGAGCTTAATTAGCACAAGCTAAAACAGGTTCTTAAATATTTTTGCGATGTATATTTTTAGATTTATGAAGAAAATTATTTAAAAATATATAAATTTCCTCTTTTATCTACTAATTTGTACGGAACCCTCGGTGGGCGAGTCTGACTCGCTCTTGTCCGGTTTTATTTTAATTAAATTCAGATACTTTCTATATTAATCTTTCATTTGTAATATCAAGCGAACCGTGTTAATCTCACAGATCAACATTTAAAATTAGTTTTTTTAAGTATAAAAAGTGGTGAAAATTTGGAAAAAGCACAGACCGTGGCAGCAAGGGAACATGGCATCTAAGGCAATCTTCATCTTAGCTGGTAAGTTATTTCAATCCACAATACAATTATTATTAATTTATTTATCATGTGTACATTGCATTACGTACAATAATATGATTTCTAACTAAGTAAATACTTTTCTAAATATTGAAAATTTTTATTTAAAGTAAATACCCGGAAACTTCCTATACAAACTTAAAATAATCTTGAAATTCAAATAATTTTATTGCGAATATGAGTGTACAGAGTTGGAAAAAAATAACGAACAAGAACGCCATATTTTGCCTAACGGCATGCACAATTTAAGAAAATGTAATAATCTAGGTGTATAAAACTGAATTTTATCAAGTCTAAGTTTCTTGTCAACAATAATAAAACCAGCCAAGTGCGAGTCGGACTCGCGCACGAAGGGTTCCGTACTATTATCTATAAAAACGGCAAAAAAATCACGTTTGTTGTTTGGGAGCCACCTTAAATATTAATTTAATTCTGTTTTTTAGTATTTGTTATTATAGCGACAACAGAAATACATCATCTGTGAAAATGTTAACTGTCTAACTATCACAGTTCATGAGATACAGCCTGGTGACAGACGGACGGACGGACAGACAGCGAAGTCTTAATAATAGGGTCCCGTTTTTACCCTTTGGGTACGGAAGCCTAAAAATGATCTCTGTAATAACTGTGGTAATAACATAACCTAACGTTACTTACAGTACATAATTACAGCCATGTTCTGAAAACAAATATCGCATCATATTCATCCATAATACGCTAAACATTTAGTATGATATTAATATGCATGCCAAATCATTTTAATTTTACAAAGTAAAACTAAAACAACGAAAATATAATTGAAATATAAAACTGGAATTGCCAAACAAAATATTACGATAGACAAAAAAGTCACTGAGTCTATGATGATGATGATGATGATGAGTCTATATTTTTTCATCAACTCACTTTTGTCCACTGTTGGTCAGAATATACGCCATCTAACTCAATTTAAAGCTTTCCGCAGCGACTTTCTTACGTATATCTGTACAGTACAAAAACATGCTCTCCAAAAACAGGTCCAAACTCCCAAATTTTAGGGTCTTCTGTGTTCTAGTTGTCATTTACAGATTTCACTATCTTTTTCTTTTGGGACCAGAACTTGTAGTCAAATGCAATATACCTACAGGAATCATCAAAACAAACCAAATAAGTACAAATTTAAAAACTTCAGTTATAATTCTCGTGATCTAATCTATCATCAGACTTGTGACCAAGTTTAGTAATCAGCAAAACAAATTTATCTCAGGTTTAACTACTTAGTAGTAATTCACGACTTCACTATTTTATTCTCGGGTCCTTCGTCAATCCTCGTCACCAACGGGACTCACGGGAATGAGCCCAAACTCTAGGGTTTAATCAATAGTCCTAATATAATGATTTTGTATTTAAACAATAGTAATAATAACCATTACTACTAATTGAAACTGTTGATTTTTTTTGCTTTTTAATTAGGAACTATCTAGTATATATTTTTTTGTGTCTTTTAAAACTTTTTAATGAAATGAAATTATTTTATTCCAGATGTAAATCCATAACAATTAAATTAAATTAAAGTATAAAATTATAAAATCAAGTAAATTAAATGAAAATAATAAATAATAATAATTATATATATGAATAAATAAATGAATTAAATTAAGAATAATAAATAAAACATAATATGTGCTTCTGCAGTTTTACTACGAATTACACGATGTTAATATTTTATTAAAGTCTAGTTTCTTAATTATTGTTTTTATTTTTTATAATAACACGTAAATTAAGTACATCAACCTGTTCAAAGCCAGAAATCCTTACATAAAGCGTTATAAAAGTGTTATTTTTTCTTTCTAGCACTGCTGTGCAGCGCACGCGCTAATCCCTTGCCCGGTGCAGGGACAGTCTGCGAAACTATGCCAAACATGTTTCCCGGCTACGGCGTCAGTCTGGGTGGTCTAGGCGGTCTGGGCGGTCTGGGCGGTCTGAGCGGTCTGGGCGGTCTGGGTGGTCTGGGTGGTCTGAGCGGTCTGGGTGGTCTGGGCGGTCTGGGCCTAGGGGGCGCTACGACGGTCTGCGAGAACGCTCCTAACGTAGTCGGCTTTGGAAGTCTGGGATTAGGCGGCTTAGGCATGGGTGGAGCGACCACGGTCTGTGAAACGGCACCTAATCTAGGCTGGGGTGGATATGGATATGGTCTCCCGCTTGCAGGTTTAGGTGGAGCGATGACAGTTTGTGAAAGCGCGCCGAATGTACTCGGTCTGGGCGGTCTAGGCTTAGGATTGGGTGGATACGGTCTCCCGTTAGGAGGCGCTACGACTGTTTGCGAAACTGCTCCTAATCTACTCGGTTTAGGTGGTTTAGGGTATAATGGGTATGGTGGATATGGAGGATATGGTGGTTTGGGGTTAGGAAGCTTAGGTTTCGGATACCCAGGTCTTGGTGGCCCAACCACCGTTTGTGAAACCGCTCCTAATCTTTATGGAGGATTGTGGGGCCAAGGAAGTCTTGGTTATGGTGGGGTAGGCTATGGCGGTCTAGGCTATGGTGGTCCGGGATTAGGTCTAGGTGGAGCTACGACGGTCTGTGAAAGCGCTCCCAATCTAGGCTATGGTTTTGGGCTAGGATACAGTGGTCTCGGTCTAGGCGGTCTAGGTTATGGCCTCGGCGGAGTAGGTCTGGGTGTAGGCCGTCCTTTTATATAAATACCTCGTCTTCCTACAATGCTTATACCAATTCCTACGTAGAAAGTAATGGATTACGGCTATTTTTTTTAAACCAAAACGTCTCTAGTGACAATTGTGATAGTTTTGCGTTTGGTTTTTAATTTTTGGCAACGAATTTGGCTTGATAATGGTAATATATTAATAATCTCTACAATATGTGAAAATGTTAGATCTCATTCCTATCTATTATTAAAATTTTAACAAGGCTAAGCGTATTAATATTTTCAATGACGACATCTTTGACACAATCATTTAGGTCAATCGTTTAGCTTGCTAATTGAAATTGTACTTATTACAGTTATTGATGAAAAAATTAATTTAGCATATAAAAATATCAGACGGACTAGTTGTTAAATTTCTTTTGTTATTTAATTTGGCAGTTTCAAGTTTCTCGTTCTCAACACTTTTAGAAAAAAATGCAATAAGTACCTAGTTGTTACAATAATTTTGTATACAGTCATCTTATGGATAAAATATATAATTGTAATGTATTTCAAAATGATCTGATATTTATTTATTATATTGGTTATTAAACTATATACATTTATTTATGTGTTTCAGTAATTTATGTCCCTCATTAAATGATTTATACATCATCGTATCATCGTACTAGAATTACAAGTATGTATATTAAAATATAAACAAAATACCCGACTGCATAAAAGCGGTTTTTGCAGTCTGACTTACGATTTCGTTACGTTTGATATGCTGTTTAGAGTACGTTTTTTGTGAGAAAGTATGCGTAAAATCGCTGTAAAATGTTATATCTGCATTCTGCATGATAATTCTAGTAAAATAACTAATTTACACAACAATTATTTTTTTAAATTTAATTTACAAGTAAATTAAATTAAAAAATAAAAATAAAAAATTATTGAAGAGAAGTGGTTATTTAAAATCAGTTCAAAACGGATATCAATGAAAAAATATACATTAGAAGAAATTCAATAAAATTGAGAACCAATTTTTAGGGTTCCGTACCTCAAAAGGATCACGTACAAAATAGGATCACTTTGTTGTCCGTCTGTCTGTCTATCTGTCCGTCCGTCCGGGTGTCAAGACCTTTATCTCGGGAACGCGTGAAGGTATCGCGTTGAAATTTCTCAGATTTCTTAAAAACAAGTTACAGCCGAATATGCCGTAAAAACGCACATTTCGACACACAAGGGAATCAAAACCTATGGGGTACTTCCCGTTGACCTAGAACAATGAAATTTGGCAAGAAGCATTGTGTTAGTACACATAGAGAGTACACATATAGGAAAAAATCCGATAACTTTACATTTTTAATTTAATCACAAAAAAAATAGTGTCTTTACGCAAGGAATGAGGGTACAAATTTTAAAGTTTTTTAACCGTATCATGTGGGGTATCGTATGAAAGTGCTTTATTAGCATAAGTTAAAAGAGGTTTTTAAATATTTTTACGGTGTATATTTTTCGGTATAAGAATGAAAAGATTAAAAAATATATAATGTCCCCCTTTGATCTACTAGTTTGTACGGAACCCTCGGAGGGCGAGTCTGACTCGCACTTGTCCGGTTTTTTTTTAAGTTGATAGAAAAGCAGGTTGAACTAAGAATTTAAGGACATAGGGTACACTTTACCCTATATCCACATATTTTCAACTACTTACAATCTACAATATCAGTAATAATTGTTAGCCCTTGGTATCAATATCAGTACCTATAAGTAAATGTGATAATACTGACAACTCGTATTAAATCTTATTCCGTGCAAGCAATGATTGGTGTAGGTAATGTAATGTAGGGATAAAATACATTTAATTGAACGCTTTATCTGTCTAAATTGGAAAATTAAATATAACTAATTTTATGGTGTCTGATTGAGCTGCTATTTTGCAAGCATACTTAGGTAAATCGGATGACTAGGCAATATTATTACGATATTGAGCGGATCTTATGTAACATAAAATCAGTCATATCAACATAAGTTATGTTGGTACCGGGATGTAGGGACTGGAAATTCCTGATTTAAAGTGCTTAGATACTGGAATTTGGGAGCAGCTAGACTTATCTAAGGGCCAATCATCATCCCTTGGACACATGTTAATGTCGCCTTGAGTACGTGTATTAGATCATTATGTGATGTCAGGCGATTATTGGCTCCTAGGATTTCTCTGTCTGCTTACAAATAATATATATAGTTCCCTAAATATCATAATATAACAATTGAGCGTCAGAAAATAAGTAAAATTAGGTTTTTTTATTAAAGGCCCACTTTAGCCAGACGCTTGGCAGAAATTACCGCCGACGGTAAAAGTAGCTGCCAATATTGATTATTAATTTCTAATGATATGTAATAAATCAACTGTTAAAATTTTAGTAAAGTTAGCTATATTTATTTTACATCTTTATCGGGTAATATCGTCGTACAGTACGACGGATTTCGTTCGTCACTAAATAAGTAAGATCTGGTGGGTCTGGGCTCTCGGAATACCTATATGTATAATCTTGTAGGACGTGCAGTTAGACGTATCTAAATATAATTTAATTCTCTCGCTGTCAATTTTTGATGCTCGGCTAAAATTTAAAATAACACGCCCCTATTTTAAATAATTTATAACATTGAAATGATAAACTCGACAAATGGCAAATGTGGAAGCGTGATGCCAACATCAAGAAAAAAAACATTGAAGTGAAACAAATTTAACGAATTTATCGCGTAGAATTTAGAAAACATTAATTTATAACAATTAGATATATAGATATTCTATTTCATCATACTGTATCATTATAGAAGTAGGTAAAAACAAATGAAACAAAAAATGCTAATAAATACCCGTACTATATTTCAATCGCTCACACATACAAACGTAACCTAATTACAGCTTATATATATTTATAATCACAACAGGCAAGGGGGCGGGGGGCAGGGATCACAGGGACAGGGATTGCATGGATCGCAAGGGGCGCACGGATTGCATGGATCACATGGGCAAGGGGCACACGGATCGCACGGGCAAGGATTGCACGGATCACAGGGGCCAGGGTTGCACGGATTGCAAGGACTCGGGCAAGGTAAGGGTAAATTGCAAGTCGTACCGTCTTCCCTTTGTCTACGAACGGAAATGCCACCGACAGTGCGGAATAAGGTGGGGGGGTTGGGGCGGAACACGATGGTCGGGGGCGCTGGGACGGCTATTTTGGGAGGTGTCACGATGAGCGCATCAGGAGCTGGTACATTCATTGCGGGTGGTTGGATCTGTAAAAAAAAGAGATCAAAATACCAAAGATCTGACTTAAACAGGCACTCGGATATAATAAAACATAGAAACTAATTTACGATCGGTAAAGATGATTTCGTTGACTTTGACATCGTTTCAAATGCTCATTCAATTCAACATTCGGCACAAACACAAACGGCGACAAACGCGCATTCAATTGCTTCGCTTTTTTCGCTTTGGCATCAGGGGAACTTATTATCAGTCAAACGGAAGCCAAAATGGAACCAAATAAAAAACACGGTAGTCAAGTACGAATTTATTTCGTAAGTACACCCATAGTTCCGTTTTTAGTTTATTGTCGTTTTTAGGGGTTTGTTTTTTATTGCATTGACCTACAAGCTTGATTTTTATAGCTTCAAGGAATCATAGACCTACGATTTTGTGAAAATTACCAATGCACTTGTTTGTTGTGATTTAAATGAAATACCAACATTTTTCGGTTAAGAAACCGCTACATATGTACCTTGATCGCTGGCGGTCTTGGCACGGGCATAGGCGGCGGTCTGACCAGGATCGGATCTGGAACCGGAGGTGTTACTGGGGGTACGCGCACATAGAATGGACGCGGGGTCGGTGGCTGAACCGGAGCTGGTTTCACGGTGATAGGGTCCGGGGTGGGGGGCTGGAAGGCAGCGGGCTGTTAATGAAAAAAAAAGTAGATTACAATTAAAGTAGAAAAAAAGAAGTTTGGCTTAAATATCAAGAAGCCTTTTGCTGCTGCCCGTTATAAATGCATTCTTTTGGAATCGTAATATAGCAAAAGACATGTCAATATCCATAAAAATAAGTTATATGGTATACAACTAAACAAGGATACGTAAAAATTATATAAATCATAGTATATTTTATAATATACATACCTTAATCCATATTTGTGGCGGGCGTGGTGGCCGAACCTGTCCAGGGCGGACGACAATTGGCGGCGGGGTAGGGAAGCGGACCTGTCCCGGTTTCACTAGCACCGTCCCTGGAATTAAAATTTTTTGTTACAAATCTATAGATAGATTCGTTAGAAAAATTTGATAGGCACATATACTATATTGATATTTTGTCTTTACTAAGCTGAGGACATTTTTTTTTTATTGATAGTCTCAACTACGGCTCTGACTGCTTCCACGGGCACGACTGCGTATCCAGTGACCACAGTTACAGGTTACCTTGCGGCGCCTGTCCGTAGATGTAGTTAATAGGAGCCTCGCACGGGTTGCACGGCCCGATATCGATGACGTTGCACGGATTGCAAGGGATGCATGGGTTGCACGGAGCCGGGTCGCACGGATTGCACGGATACTGAGGCTCTGGCTCCGGCACGGGCTGCGCCAACGACGTGCCAATTATGAGAACTGGGAAAAACAAATTTAAATAAGGTAAATAAGAGACTAATTTTAAGAGTCTTAACTAATATAAGAAATAACCAAACTGGCAGAACAACGTCTGCCGAATTCTTGTTAACAGTAAAAGTAATTTAGTGATATTTTCTTTTGTGATATAGTTTTTTTGGTGCTCTTTGCAATCTTTCATAGAATTCAATTCAGCCGATTTTTATGTGAACCTAGTTTATGAAAAAAAAACTATACGAAATCTATACATGGTTGCCTGGAACAGATCGCTTTTAGCGAAAAGACCGCCTGTTCTTGCGCTTGGTTGTTGTGATGATTATCTTATGTAATAAATTTTAAGGTGTATACAACAAATAGTTTATTATATCTATCTATCTAAATGCGCGGATAGAACCGTAACATAAAGATAGTTTTAAAATAAATCGTTTCTCTAATAGTCAGTGTCAATTCTCATTACCGTCTATTTGGCTGAAAGTTATTTAATTGCATCAGATCCTATGTAAATCACCGGTTTAAATTAACTGTTAGTTTAACTGAGCTTAATTGGGCGAGGCAGTTAAGTGAATGTTAAAGGCTGATGACCGGAAATATGGATTTCCCTGAAATACGAATATTTCCGGTATAAACTTGAGTCAACTCAAAAACTTTTAATCTAGTTGATGCGTAGAAATTGCGCTAAACTGATTCAACTTACACATAGTTTTAGGGATGTAAATATTTTTAAATATTCTGTTTTTATAAACTGACAATAGCGCTGCCGAGAGTGGATTGGTAAACTTTGAATATCTATCAAAACATTACAAACTTTCACACGATTTTTTTCCATTATCATTTAAAACAATTAACAATACTGAAATAATTCTGAAACGATAGATTTTTTATCTATTGAAATTTAAACATAGAGCAGGGTTATGCTCATCTCTTATAACGTAACAAGGTTGGCTCGCACCCGTTTTTATCTTGATTTTTCTGCAATTAAGACAGTGACACAAAAGTTGAAGCGACTGTTTAAATATGACAATTCAAAGTAGGCCAATTTGAACTTTTTTCTCACACTGATGATCTTAATTGCAGAAAAATCAAGATAAAAACAAGCTTGAACCAACTTTACATCGCTTTAAGAGATGAGCGTGATATCCTAGGGGCTCAATTATTGAATCGTTCGAATTTTATCGCATACGGAATTACGGATATGACTTTGTTTCGGACGATATGTAAGAATTCGTTTGCTCGCAATCATTCAAATCACTCGCTAATGTAACGAATGATCACAATCATTTGAATTATAATTATATTAACAAGATCGACGAAAATGTTGTTGATATTGTTCGGAAGTCAGGCAAATTCGCATGTGAATTCTTTTCGAGCGATTCAAAAATAGCACCCCTGACCTCTATAATTAAACAATATTTATTAGACTGCTGCAGTTTAGACGTTTTTAGATTTCGGTTTTATTATTCTTTTCGGAAAAAAAAATAATACTCATAAAAAATCTCACCAGATAACCATATGACTTTGCCCCGCGCCATCTTTTGGTCGTCTGATGAAGAGACTAAGACTTCTGGGTATTTATACCCAAATTAGTCATTTATGTCAATTGAATAACTAAAATTATTGTTTATTTTGTTTTTCTTCACTGGAAATTGTTTTAGCATGGTTTCAAATTGTTATTTTAAATTTTGTAACGTTTTTAAACCTGATTAGGAATGGTTAAGATTTGATTTTCTATAATGTAAATATTGATAAATTAGTCAATCGTGTTTATGAGTATTACAAATCTAGAAAAAAATGGGTATTGGTGTTTGTCTCGTCTCAATGTAATTTTTTTTTTGACTGTGATATTTTCACCAAATAACGATTATTTCAAATTAAAAAGTGTAATTACCATTATTTGATCCTAAAATAGCTCTAAGTACCGGAGGACACGAGTTTGAATCTCAACAGTTTTTTTTAAATCTCCGCAGTGTCAAATTATTTATTTTAATATATAATATATGTACATTTGTCTATTATACTATTTCATTAAAATAAAATCATATATCTTCCCTGTTTGGTGTAAATTTTTGTTCATGCCTATATCAGGATTTGTATCGGATGCTATATGAAGCACACTAAGGTTCCTGGAATAGCAACGAAACTGTGACGCCACTAATGCAGTTGTGTAAAGGCGACGGATATCCATCTCCCTATTTGCTGCTCTTTATATATATAAAAAAATATTCACACAAGCGAATCCATAAGTGTGTGGGTAGTGGGTGGGTGTTAGCACTTACCTAGATCCATCACTTATGGATTCACTCAACGCACGCAGCTATCTCTCTAGCGCATCAAATTTTTAAACATATAAAATCAATGAGTATTAAAAAATGTTTTATTTTGACAGGAGAAATAAAAAAAAATCTTTCATATCTTTTAAATTGGCTGAGGAGTAGAAGAATATATGTTTTTTCACTACTCCGTCGCCAGTATAAAGTAATGTCTCAATAAAACTTTTTTATATATCTTCTAGAAAATCGAGAAATGAATTTGTTTATTTAGATAATAAAATAATTTGTATAAGTTAAAATGGGGATGCGCGACAGAGTTAGGTGCGCGCGCGCTGCGCTTATCTTCGCCTTTTTCTTTGGAAACTAACGTGGTTAATTGTTACACATCTTTAAAATAAACGTGAGTAACCCGTAAGATATTATAGAGATCTCCATGACTTCTTTTCTGTTCATGCAGACGTACAATCACCAAGCTAGACAGGTCGAGCGGGTGACAGATGACTTTAGACTGTAGACTGTAACAGATATTATATTTCATAGTTGTAGCTGTAATTTTTTTTGAACGTTTTGTACAGTTAGCAAAATGTGACCATTTTTTGGGGTGTCCATCACCATCGAGTAATAAGTAGTACCTACATTCGAAAGTGCCTATCGAGAAGTACCCAAATCAATATGATTACCTCGCCTAACTCTGGAGCTTTCATGACTCAGTCTAATTTTAGGGCGCCAAAAATAATACCAATCACACCATCAAGTAACAAGATGAGGCTTATGCATTATGCAACCATATTGATTTTGGCACTTCTAGATAGACACTTTAAAGATAATGTAGTGGACACAAAGAATAGTCACATTTTTGCTAACTGTACAAATCATAGTACATTTAGAAACACCTTACTAATGTGTGTCATCCTAGATTGCTCACATCTTGTTACCCAATGAGGTGGGTAAACATACGGCCCGCTCTTAGTCAAATAAACGAAGTCATAAAGTCTTAAGTGATCAGATAAAATTGTTTTGAGGTGAGTTACGGAACGAAAAAGCATTTAAATTAAGCTATACCCTTGCTATACCCTAAAAAAACTTGACTACGTCAAATAATTCATGACATTCAGTCATACCATTATGGACTTTAAAAAAAATGTATCGAGAGTATTCAAGAGTAAAAATACCTAAATAATTGATATAACCAAAACCAATAATGAAAACACGTGGAAAAACACAAAAGACTTGGCCACAAAGGCCTAAATTATTGAAATAATAAAATTAAAATTAACACCAGACGATGGCTGAATGGGCTTGACACCCTTTGTCTTTCCCGATAGGGAAAAATAAACAAAAAAAAACAAAAAATGCTTTTTTTGAGTTTTATCAACTGACCATTAAGTGAGGTAAGATTTTTGTGGTGAAATGCGAAGGACCCCTTATATAGTAGTTTAGTCTAGATTTACTAAGGAAACTGATGTGGTTGGTACATATGTTTAAGTACAAGTACTATATTAAAAGAAAAACAAAATACTCGACCGCTGTCGACTTGATACGCTGTTGAGTGTACGTTTATTGTGTGAAAATATGCACAAAGTCGCTGAAAAAGGTAGTATTTACAAATTTTTACATGCGCATGATTTGAAATAATTCCAGTTAAATCCCTATTTTTTTTGACCGAGCGAGTGAAGCGTCTATGCATCAACTGGCCAATTTTTTTTTCTAAAATTCAACTGGCCAAAGTTCAAGCCCGGTTCTTTGGAATGCATCAATGGAGCAGGACCAACACTGAGAGGCCTATTATACATATAAAAAATACAGAGACTAGGTATATGAATTGCAAATGGAACTATTGAAAAATGAAATTGAAATATGAAATTTAACAAATCTGGGCTTATATGAAATGGTTAGAATGGACTTAGAAAACTGCTTATTGACTGATACTTCCACACAGTGAGTAGGATGAGATACTTCTATGAGGGAGCAAATGAATGAAATTAACGGCACCTGCCAATTTCGTCTTTTATAAAAATTATAAAATTTTTGAGGCAGGTGATGACTCACTTTCAACTCACGGCATTATGCCCTTTAACACTTCCACCCTGAAGCTTAGGTTCATAGCTCTTGCGGTTACCACCATCCAGCCGGTGGAGGTCAGGGGTCTCATTTAGCCCCAGGGAAACTTCGAGGTACTCGGTGTCGCCACTCACCGATGGCTCGCCATAAAGCCGCCCCTACGTTATTATTATTACTATTACAAACTAATATACCCTATGACACTCAGGAAGTGAAGACGAATCTAACGATACCTCACAAATCAAAATCGGTCAAGCCGTTTAGGCTGGAGGAGGCAATATAGAAACATACATACATACATACCCTCCTTGCCCAGTTGGATAAAAATATGGGTCACTTTGTACTCCAAACATACACATTCAGCTTAACATAAACATTGCAAACCAATACCATAAATATATAAGTTAAAAAACCAAATAAAATTGAGTGACTGCAAATTAAAAAAAACGAGCTTTTTTATGATTTTTAGGGTTCCGTACCTCAATAGGAAAAAACGGAACCCTTATAGGATCACTTTGTTGTCCGTCTGTCTGTCCGTCTGACCGTCCGCACGGGTGTCAAGACCTTTATCTTGGGAACGCGTGAAGGTATCGAGTTGAAATTAAAACCGTATACACAAATCCATAGTATCTTGCTGTAGAAAGAAAAATAAAGTTTCTAAGTTTTCGTAAATAAAGTTACAGCCGAATATATTGTAAAAAACGCACGTTTCACACACACTCACAAGGGAATCAAAACCTATGGGGTACTTCCCGTTGACCTAGAACAATGAAATTTGGCAATAAGCATTGTGTTAGAGTACACATTAGAGGAAAAAAATCTGAAAACTGGATATTTTTAATTTAATCACAAAAAAATAGTGTCTTTATGCAAGGAATGAATGTCCAAATTTTAAAGTGTATTAACCGTATTATGTGAAAGAGCTTCAGTAGCATAAGCTAAAACAGGTGTTTAAATATTTTTACGATGTATATTTTTCGGTTTATGAAGGAAAATATAAAAAAAAAATATCCTTTTATCTACTAGTTTGTGTGGAACCCTAGGTGGGCGAGTCTGACTCGCACTTGTCCGGTTTTTATTCGGAACTTCACTCCCCAATCCCCAACCCTACAAATATCAGGTCTTTAAGCGCAGTAAGCATTATTTTTTCCATTGGATGCTTGATTCGTAGACCATTAATAACGAAAAATGTGTGAGACGCGTCCAAACATTTCGTTTTTGCATGATTTATGGCAACTCGACGGTTTTTCTGCGAACTACGTAAAGACGAAGTGTCATAGCTCGGTCACGTTATGAACCGAGCGAAGCAAGTTCCAGTCTGCTGGGACCGTTTGATATTGGTTTTCTACTCGACTGCCTAAGAAGAGTTCTTCGGCTATGTATCAAAGTAATTCCTTAGTCCAATTGTAATTATGTGTGATGTGTTGTTAGATACGCATTACTTGATATCCTATAGGCTACATTTTGTAGTCGAGTATTTAGTTTTTCATTGTATTACATCAAAATCGACAAAGCGAGCAAAAATCACGAAGGTTTTTGCAGCAACTGGCAAAAGCTTGCTAGTCGGATTTTTGTTTGAACTCAGTTCTCTGTAAATAGTCTACCCTAGTCATCGCTGTACACGAAGCGTTAGCGTGTTTTAAGACTATACAGCGCCATCTAGTACATTGGTCTGGAACTAACTTTATTGGACAAACTTGTACATACAATAATGAACTTTAAATGCAGAAAGTTAGAATAGGTTTCTGACTGTCCGTCTTGCGATCGGACGATCTAACGCGAGTTTAACGTTTTTTTACCCATCCCAAAAATGCACAACGCCGCTAAAGAAGTTTTCACTTCAAAAATGACCTGAGAAACTGTGTGAAAAATGTATTAAGTGTATCATCGTCATCATCTCAGCTAAAAAAAGTCCAAGGACATAGGTCTCCCCTTGGATTTCCAGCTCGATAATCCGCTGTGCTATGCTGGTGCCTCTACGGATCTCTTCATTTCTCTCTTCGATCTCGTAGAGAGCCCCGAGCATAGCCCTCTGCATAGCTGGTTGCGTGACAATTATGTATCTGAATGTTGTAAATTTGTTGATGACGTCTGACAAAGTGGTTTAAGTAAACGTGCTGTGCCGACCCAATCTATAGTATGATAAGAAGAAAACAGGATGACGATTAACTTACATTTGGCTTTTTTGCACTAGTCAACTAAACTGTAAGTATTATTAAAGACCTATCCCATCCACTCGGGTATTATGGAGGACCAAATTCGAGTGTTATTCCCGTTCTATTCCCGTCACGTACGTGAACAGTTCGTTAGAAGGACATACGGGAGATATACTTATTCATCCCTTATCGGGGAACACTGGGGTATAAAGTATCTTCGGTTAGAGAATAAAGGAATGTTTGTAGTAATGATAGTTTCATATGAGCTTTTATTCGTATTTACACAAATTTATACTGTATCCCTATAAACAGTGTTATATTTTTAGGATTCTCGGTAACTTGTGTGTTAGTTATTTAAACTCTTTTGAATAATCTGACCTAATTTTGATGTGAGTGGTTGTAAAATCCTCGATCCTAAGGTAATAGTAGTCGTTTAAAGAATATATTGTGACCACAAATAAATAAAACATAAAAACGTAAAAATAAGTTACAACCGTTTATTTCGTAATTTAATCACAAAAAATATGAGGGATTTTTGCAAGGAATGAGGGTCCACAAATTTTAAAGTGATTTAACCATATCATGTGGGGTATCATAATTATTATGATAGAACTTCATTAGCACAAGCTAAAACAGGTCTTTAATTATTTTTACGATGTGTAATTTTAGGTTAATGGCCAAAAAAAAAAACCTTTATCAAAGACTAGCTTCGCCGTAGGGTTTTAACAACTTGCTCCCGGTTTCGTGGGATTTCCGGAACCTTCGGGAGTCTGCTTCGCACTTTACGGTTTTTATTTTTCATAAATCAGATACATTACCGGTTGACAGCGTACCCACCATGCTCGTAGCTTTTACCCTAAAATTACCGTGTCACAATGTTTCTGTGTGATTGCATGGGAAGGCAAGGTACGGTCAAAGTTTTTGCGGGATAGATGTCCTTTTTCTCTGTGAGTCTTCATCTATCATATATGTATTTTATATGGATTGGGCAACTATTCCCTTTATGGGATAGATGTCCTAAAATTGTTCGCAAAAATTACTAATACTTTGGAAATATCAAAGAGAATGTTAGTTCAAAATGTTACTAACTTTTCATAAATTTATAGATAAAAAACTAAAATACCTGCTAGTTTCACAAATAATTTTGTTTTTTGTACTGAGAAATACAGGCTGACTGTTTGAACACTAGCAATATTCAAGGACATGTTAATTAGTGGTCATATGAAACAAATGAAGAAATAAAACCGAAACAAATTCAAAGAGAAAACTAAGAAAACCTCGGTTAAACTTTTCCCAAGATTCCAGAATTTATGGACGCCGCGTACGCTCCGAGCAAGCACAAGTTACATACATAACTACGTAGGTACGTTGCGCAGTGATCGCGCGACTTGCTAGTACTCTCTCAGTGCGCTTGGTTTGACTGTCCATATTTTTTGTGTTTGCTCAGGATAATTAGGTCAAATATTAACCACCTATTTTGTTTGATTATTTGGAACAAGAATCGAGTACTGAACCCCCTGTAACAATATAGCTAGTGTTCAACCAGTCATCCCGTATAAAGTGATTTCAAAAAGAGGGACAACTATCCAGGTTTTATGCTATTTTTTTTAAGCAACTGAGTACTCGTTTCATTAAACGAGCAAATCTCTTGGAATACACGTAGAACTTTGGACTTCAAATCCTGTGTAACACTGCGTTGAGAATGTTCTATCTAACATTGCTTTTGGAATGATCCGATTGAAATGTCAAATTTAGCTATCTTCGGAAATTCTGTTGTAAATTATCTTCAGTTTCGAATACACACACTATTTGGCAGCTCAAATCATTAGCAGAGATGTGGTACCATCTTCCTAGGCCAACTCTGCAGCTCAGTTGGTAGTATGTCTACCTACTAGAATGTAAGTCGTGGGTTCAATCCTAATCCAAGACAAACATTTGTGTGATGAACAAGAACACAGATGTTTGTTCTATGTCTAGGTGTTTCTGTAAATCATGAAAATGTCCACCAGTTTTTTTTTTTAAGCCCTGATTTTTATATTCGAACTAAATTTTACTAAATCACTAATGTTCTTTTTTAGCCCTCTTGGTAAAATTCCAACAAACCTTAGGTCTTCCTTAGGTCTTTTAAGAGATTAAAAAAACATTTGCTTATAAATACAACATATATTACCTACATATTCAATTTTGCATGACCACTGTAGTCATTAATAGATGGATATATCAATAACCTAGATTTAAGACCTTATACCTATTAACAAGCAAAATAAAGAATTTGATTTGATTTTGATTTGATTTGATTTATTTTTTATTATAATATAATACACAAACACTTAGGGCTACGTTTGCATGCATTCATCACAGTTAAAATACTTACGGGTAGGTTTATTAAATACATCAATATTCCAAAAGCTAAGCCATTATTGTTAGAGATCTTTTGTAAAAACTGATTTTCTTCGAAATATATTTAGTGATTTTGCCAACCCTAACAACGACTTATTCTGTCTAAGACCAAATGAACAACTTTAGTCAAATTATATATATGTAAACTCTCATAGTTCACTTACAATACTTACTTTAAGGTCCGACATATTTAACATTTACCTACAACAAAATAATAAGTAAATGACTAAAGAGTTGAGTTCAATTTGTTTACAACAGTACCACCTATTGCCACTTATATAGAAGGATTGCGGGAGTGAAGTTTGTCAGCTCTAGTTGACTCCTTAAATAATGTCTATATCATTGCTTCGAGTATAAATCACTAAATAATCTCTACTTAATCTATTTAAGCGCAAGGGCATCCGCAGGAGCATGGATCAGGTTCGCCGCAAGTGCTGCAAGCGGAACCACACGAAGATCCGGACTGGCCGGCTTGACCTTGCCATGCGGACGCTGGCACGCATACAGTCGGCTGCTGTACCGCTGGCGGTTGTGGTTGTCTCACTACTATTTGTGGAGGATTAATGGGGCCTGGTAAAGGTTGCTGCACGGAAATCGGTCGGGGCTGGATCAGATCAGGCTTCGGCACGCGGACAATGATTGATGGAGGTTGGATAGACGCTAGCGGGCACGGGCGAGCGATCACAGGCGGAGGCGTTATCGGACCCAAAGGCGCTGGCCTGACCAAGATCGGTCTCGGAGTGACAGGGGGTAAGCAATCGGGCTGCACAGTTATCGCTGGGGGTGTGATCGGAGGCTGTTGGGGTGGCCGGATTAGGATGGGGGGAGGCTGAATGATGACATCAGGGGATTGAGACACGTAGAAAGTCCCCCCAGGCACTGGGATTTCTTGGAAGCCAATGGAGCGTAGTCGTTCTGGCATGCTGGATTTTAGTAACTGAACCTTGATTTGGCCGTCACCGCATGGCACTAGAAGAAAAATAATTTTATTCAATGTATTTTTTATAGTGCTATTTTGTTGCAAGCTAAACGAAATCAGTTGATTCACAGAACTTTTGAATATGTTCAGCGTCACTTCAGCGGTGATCAGTTATCGTCAATACTTACTAGATGGATTGCACGGGTCGCACGGATCGCACGGTGCGCTGGGGTTGTACGGGACGCACGGTGGCGGGCATGGTGGCGGGTACGGTGGTTGGCAGGGAGGGGGGCACGGGCAAGGCGGAGGACAGGGCGGGGGACAGGGGGACGGGCCGGGGAACTGCGGCGCCGGCGCCGCCGCCGCTGACGCTATTAGAGCTGGAATAAAATTATATGTCATAATTATATCCATATTTCTATACCTAGGTACCTCAAAAACTTAAAAAAACTGACCTTAACACGTGCTCTATCAAAATTTAATATAATAAGCGCTTTATAAAGCTCAATTGTAAAACTAACGAATAAATATTTATGATTTTTATATGAGACTACCTTAAATGTGCTCGCCTAAAAAAACTGTATGAAACGAAAGTTTGCTTATCTACTTATTCAAAAACAATATTTTCTTATTTATTTTATATTTTAAATAAGTATTTCGTCTCATCCCGTCTTCTCGCCTTATCTCTAGCGAGTTAATTTATGAAACTCTAAAATTTATGAAACTTCGCATACTGAGTATATTGCCAACCAGTAGTGATTAAGTATTTGAATTATCTGTTGATTCAGATTCAGATTTCATTTATTTGCCAAACATATGTACAAAATAAGATGTTGCAAGATATAATTATAACATGTCCAATTATGTTTCACCTCAATGAGGCATGCAAATGTCAATAACATAAAATACAATGCTCTACTTTAAATTAGGAAACCAAGATGTCACAGAGTGAAATTAAATACTTCTCGTCAAAATTATGAAATTGCAATTTATACTCAACTAATTATACGAGTATTTATGTCATAATATGAGTTTATTTTGAAAATTCTGGTGTATGGGAATTCCACAGTACATATTTAGATATTCATCAATAGCATAATACTTAACACTGGTCTAGAAGCCACTTACGCAAGTTGAATTTGAGCCCAAAGGGAGTTATATCTTTAAATTTGTCGGGAACAGCGTTGAATATTTCTATCGCCTTAAAATAAGCATTTTTTGCGTTATCGCTAGTCTGCAGTATGGTGTCGCCAGTGTCTTAGAAAAGTTAGTACGCAATTTTCTGTGAGAGCCTTCTTGTTTTGTTTAAAAAAAACTCAGGATTATTTCTTACAATTAAACATATATTTTTAATATACAAGCACGGGACAATGGTTTACCTTTAGCTGAATAAAATTGCATCATTTTTGTTTTGTCAATATTTACTTTCAAATTATTGAAATTAACAAACTATTGATCTTTGTTGGTATGGGGTAATTTGATTCCTTATTTTGTGTAGTAGTGTATTGTTGTTTTGATACACAGTTAAAGAATACACTTGTAGTTTGACTTCCTTCGACTCTGAACTACTTGGACCTTGTAGTTATAAAAAATATAACAGGATTATAAAATACTATGCTTACCTACTATACCCAGTACCGTATGACGCCCCATTTCGACACTTGTGTGCTGTGTCTGCCCTTTCCCTCCCTTTTATACTCTTCATATAGCTTACTTAACGGCATGAAAGTTTGAATCGCTGCGATGATATTTAAAACTATTTTGAAATGCATCAAATATAGGTATTTGAAATGTTTTGTTACTTTAAATCAAGCACATGGCATGGTTTTGTTTTAAAATCAAATATTTTAGAATTTTCAAGGTCTTGTGATAAAAAACAAATTGTTAAAATAAAATAAAATATTACCTGTGACAATTCAGTGATAAATATGAATGCACTGTAGATAAAAAAAAACGGCCAAGTGCGAGTCGGACTCGCTTACGAAGGATTCCGTACCATTATCTATAAAATTGGCAAAAAATCACGTTTGTTATATGGGAGCCCCCATAAATATTAATTTTATTTTAGTTAAATTATTTATTTTTAAAGTGAATAATATAACTCAATATTCTGTGAATATTTCAAACATGGTAGATGTTTCAAATATTCACAGAATATTTCACAGATGAACAAAGGAGCAATACATAGAACATTTTTAACCGACTTCGAAAAAGGATATCAATTCGTACCGTATATATATGTCGGCGCATAGTTTTAAGATTATCAATATAGTTACTTATTTACGCCATAAAGTTTAATTTTGAAGGACTAGAAAAGGAAATGGCGCCTTTTCCGGTGTAACGCCAGTGACGTATGTTGATTTCTTCTGATTGGTCGTTTAGTCGTTGAATTTCGGTCCGTTCCGTAAAGCTCGGTTGTGGCGCGAGTGGGGAACGCCGGTGGAGGAGCACACACGAGCGCAAGCCGAGCAGAGGGAACTGGTTTAAATAAGTTTGGATGGGAACTCAGAGCTCACATCGCATCGCATTTTGAATATCGACAGCAAAGAGTACTTTTGAATATCGAGTGTCGGCAAGCGTTACTTGGCGAAACGCCAAGTATTGTCCTTTGCTATTATATTCAGTTACATTTAAACCTTGTAAATCTAAAGTGTGCAAATACAATCTAAAATCCAAGTGCTTTAGTGAAGTTCCTAGCCCGCTATACCCACGTCCAACAAATAACCATTTCTGATGCGGAACCAATCCTTCTTCTTCTTCTCGTTTTCTTCTTCACGTTCCGACATATATATATTTTTTTTAAGTATGAACACGAATTTCTCGCTCATTCTGGAACCAATTTTCGTGTTTCGTGAATTGGTTCAAGATCAATACAATAAAATACTGTAAAACTGTTAATACGATAGCATTTGTAACCTATGATGTCTACTGTGGCATCTACTACACCATAATGACACATAATATGTAGATTGCGTTGGGATTTTGTCTTTTTAGATAAAGGGTAAAATGTAAGTTTAAATCTATTAATGTTATTACACGTACTAATTCACGAGTAACCATTACTTTATAAATAATTATTAGCTTTATGTTCAGTAAGGAATCTGTTTTTAATCCCGACCCAAAAAATGGGTGTTATATATGTTTGATGTGTGTATCTGTATATCTGTGTGTCTGTTTGTGGCATCGCAGCTCTCGAACGAATGGACCGATTTTGATCTAGTTATTGTTGTTTGAAAGAGAATTTCATCGTGTTTTTTGCGACAGCAGCTTAGAAGACGACACTGACAATAACAGTACATGCGTTTTTTTTAGAAGGCATTACATTATTTTTTAGGGTTCCGTACCTCAAAAGGAAAAAACGGAACCCTTATAGGATCACTTTGTTGTCCGTCTGTCCGTCTGTCTGTCTGTCTGTCCGTCTGTCCGGGTGTCAAGACCTTTATCTCGAGAATGCATGAAGGTATCGAGTTGAAATTAAAACCATATACGAAAATCCATAGTATCTTGCTGCAGAAAGAAAAATAAAATTTCTGTTTTCGTTAAAAAAAAGTTACAGCCGAATATGTCGTAAAAAACGCACATTTCGACACTCACAAGGGAATCAAATCCTATGGGGTACTTCCCGTTGACCTAGAACTATGAAATTTGGCAAGAAGCATTGTTTTAGAGTAGTTATAGGAAAAAATCCGAAAACTGGACACTTTTAATTTATTCACAAAAAATAGTGTCTCTATGCAAGGAAAGAGGGCCCAAATTTTAAAGTGAATTAACCGTATCATGTGGGGTATCATATGAAAGAGCTTCATTAGCATAAGCTAAAACAGGTTTTTAAATATTTTTACGATGTATATTTTTCGGTTTGGAAGGAAAATATAAAAAAAATATGATTTCTCCCTTTTATTTAGTTTGTACGGAACCCTCCGGTGGGCGAGTCTGACTCGCACTTGTCCGGTTTTTTTTTCTACACTAGTTTCGCACATTAGTGACATTTATTATTCAAATCACTAGGCAGGATTATATTTCAATTTTCATTTTAAAGGCATACCTCCCTACAAATTATTTATTGTGTATATATATAATAATTGTAATTGGTCTTTTTCCGTTTTTATCTCAATATGAATATAAATACTTAAATACATAAGCTTTTAAATGGAGTATATACCTATATAATAGTGCGCTAAATTTCTTCTAAATGAAGTACCATTATTGACCTGTCCTTTATGAAAATGATAATTATAGTTTAAAAAACTGAAACAACCGACTTCAAAATATGCAATTTCGTTTACTTGGATTACAATTTTCTAGTCATTTTGTTATAAAAACCAAAGTACTGAACCGATTTTGATAAAATTTACATAGGACCACCTATGAACTATAACGTTAAAAGAATCAAAATCAAGTCATAATTGGCGGAATAATCGCGTAACAAACAACCAAACAACACCATACATTCGAATTAAGAACCTCGTTCTTTTTGGAAGTCGGTTAAAAACAAAACATCATCGAAATCAAATAATGTTTAGGGATCGAAATCAATTTTATCCTTTTGTATGGACAAGAGCTTCATAAACATTTCTCCTATGATACTAGTTAGGTCTCTTTGTATACATACATCATCATCATTATCTTAGCCATAAGAAGTCCATTTACAAGAAAATCGATTGGAAGCGGCTTGCATCCAGCGTCCTCCTGCCACTTGTATGAAGTTATTTATCCATCTCGTAGCTGATCTTCCTACGCTGCGCTTGCCGGTGCGTGATCTCCACTCCAGAATATTTCGGCCCCATCGACCATCAGTTCAACGTGCTATGTGTCCTGCCCACTACCACTTCTATTTGCTAATCCGCTGTGCTGTGTCGGTGAGTTTCATACGTCTACGGATCTCTTTATTTCTGATTCGATCTCGCATAGAGACACCGAGCATAGCCTTCTCCATAGCTCGTTGTATGTTCTTGAGCTTTCATAATTTAGGCCATAGTTAAAAACCACGTTTTATTTCATCACTGGTAACACACATTCAACTCAAAAACATTTACGTACCTTCCTTGTACAGTCGGGTTAAAATCAAATCATGGTTGACATCCTCCATTGACCATGGCTATAACATTTTGATGCCATGACAATGGCGTAGTATATAAGCTGGTACTGACTTTGATCATCGCACACTTGGCTAAACATGAGTCTACACGCATTAATAATCGTTGGTAAGTCTACTTTTTATTACATTTTATTTAACATATCTAGCCATTAAAGTTAAATTTAAATTAAATTAAATTTAAAGTTAAAAATAATTTTCGGCGGTATTTATAGCAAGTATTGCTGGTACAAATCACGTAAGATTTGATACACTTACGTAGATAACATTGAATTGATTACAAAGCAATTACAATATTAAGGTACCATGGATATGATTCGCGAATGGTAAGTGGTGAACACATTAAATGTTTTTTTTTGGAATTGAGCCCACCTCAGCGCTTCTTATTGCATTGATATAAATAGACAGAGAGAAAGAAGACAGATAGATTTCCTTTCGCTTTTATAATATTAGTTTGGATGAGTGTATTTAAATCACAACGGATTTTCGGTGATTTTTTTTCGAATTTTTCGTGGTAAGCGTACTCTATTGTACAATACTCTTACATATTTACAATTAAGCTAGTTTTTAGGGTTCCGTACCCATGGGCGTACCCAGGGGGGGGCAGGGGGGGGCAGCTGCCCCCCCCTGGAAGCTCGCAGAAAATGTATGAACTCGCCTAATTACCTACTAATCAAAGTTTAAACGGGGCCTTATGTGCTAACTTTTAAATAAACCGCGCCGTAGACACTGGCAAAATGCACGGTGCAATTATTATTGCCATAAAAAAACCGCGCAGTGAGCAAGCGCTACAGTCGCTAGCCACCGCGCACCGCCGCGGCGACGATGGCGGACGAAGATTACCGAATCTAGCTGAATGTTCGTATTCTTGGCGGTAGGGAGTTGCGATCGACTAGCATTTATTTTATTTGACATGTTATGCTAAGGCTTTGAATCTTGAGAGCAAATAGGGCAAATCAACCAGCTGGTTCGTTATGCGAATATTTTCGCCGATTGTTCAAAGTTTTTTAATATCCTTTGTATTTTGAGCCATGTCAGTTATGTCAGTACTGTGACAACATTAACAGCAAATCAGCATATGACTACCTAAAATTTAATATTATTATTAATTTTTTTTTTTTTAAATATTATTTTTAGCCGACTGAGTAAGAAGGAGGGTTATGATTTTCAAGTGTATGTATGTATGTATATGGGTATGTTTCTATATGATCGCCTAAAAGCCTAAACGGCTTGACAGATTCTGATGTGCGAAGTGTCGTAAAACTCCAACGAGCTTTTTCGTAATAAATAAGTGATTTCACTAGAATTATTCTAAATAATGCGCCTTTATAGTCTTTTACAGCGGTACTTTGTCATAAAAACGTATGTTTGTAATTTTCTATAAAGTCATGTTTTTTAACTAGGAATAATAAATTTGAAATCAATGCATTCAAATGGCTGTATTTATAATTTTTGATAACGTAAAAGTCGTTCTTATCTATACTTGTTTGGTTCATCTGGGCCACAAAACCTAGGACACGTTAACAAAATCAATGAATCAAATTATTTCCAAGATTTAATTTTAAAAACCTTCTATATTTTCGCGCTCACTTCGCTCGCGTTTTTACTACTTGAACAAAGAAATACTGTGGGCTCACTTATGTGAGAAATAAAGCATATTACTTTAAAAACACAATTAAAATTTGAAAAAAAAAAAATAAATTCGCGCTCGCTTCGCTCGCGCCTGTTTATTTCCTATTATTTTTACCCAACCACATAAGAAAGAGGGTTAAGTTTATTCGAGTAAATGTATGTATGTATGTGGGTATGTTTCTATAAAATCGCCTACAAGCCTAAACGGAAACCCTAAACTATAATTATTATTCTAAATAATGCGCATTTATAGTTTTTACAGCGGTTCTTCGACTCTACAATATATTAAGCGTAACAAAATCGTAAGTTACACGTCGGGTATTTAGTTTTTCTTTTAATATATATACTTGTTTATTTGTATTAATTATTAAAGTGCTGTGAACTTGCTAATAAAAACAAATAATTCACAAAAAACAATCACTAAGCAAAAACTGTTTCCCAACTGTCAAAAAAGTAGCGCGTATCTTGTAGGTATGTTTGTAATTTTCTTTAAAGTCATAAGTTTAAATTTAATCAGGAATAATAATTTGCGATCAATAAATTCAAATGGTTTATCTGGGCCACAAAAACCTAGGACACGCTAACGAGATCAATGAATCAAATTACTTTATTTTAAATAACCTTTTAAATTTTCGCGTTTAACATTTTTCTAATTTAATATAGAAGTACTGTGGGCTCACTAATACGAGAAATAAAGCATATTACTATAAAACATTACAAAAAATTTCGCGCTCGCTTCGCTCGCGCTATTTATTACCGATGTTTTATTACTAACCAACAATTTTTTTACACTCCATCCCCGCTATGTTTCATGTAGGTGTTTTTGTGTAGTGTGTATGACAAAACAGCCGCGGACGATCTGATCTAAAAAAATTGACTTGCCCCCCCCTAGACCAGAAGCTGGGTACGCCCATGTCCGTACCTCAAAAGGAAAAAACGGAACCCTGATAGGATCACTTTGTTGTCCGTCCGTCCGTCCGTCTGTCAAGACCTGTATCTCGGGAACGCGTGAAGGTAGTAAAAAAAAGTTACAGCCGAATATGTCGTAAAAACGCATATTTCGACACTCACAAAGGGAATTAAAACCTATAGGGTACTTCCCGTTGACCTATAACTATGAAATTTAGCAAGAATCATTGTGTTAGAGTACCTACACATATAGGAAAAAATCCGAAAACGGACATTTGGACACATTTGGACACAAATGGACATTTTTAATTTAATCACAAAAAAATAGTGTCTTTATGCAAGGAATGAGGGTCCAAATTTTAAAGTTCTATAACCGTATCATGTGGGGTATCATATGAAAGAACGTCATTAGCATAAACTAAAACAGGGTTTTAAATATTTTTACGATGTATATTTTTCGGTTTATGAAGGAAAATATAAAAAAATATATGATTTCCCTCTTTTATCTACTAGTTAGTACGGAACCCTCGGTGTGAGAGTCTGACTCGCACTTTTACGGTTTTATTTATGAAGAGCTTAATTTTTTCAAAGGTTTCAGCAGATTATTCAGAATCATGAAGAGTGAAAGATCTTCTACTTACACAAAATAAAGAATCGTTAAAATAATACAAAAAGTACAAAGTATTTTTTTTTGTCAATCCCAACAAAAAAAAACTTTGGAGGTATCCATTATCAGACCACATCAGATGTCAAGTTCTTATCATAAAACTAAAGGAAAGAAACTTGAATATGAAGATTTTAGTCTTAGTAGTAGTTTACTCTTAGCTAATAAGGAGACTTATTATCTAGCGTCCTACAATTAATTCTTCATTTTCAGCTCTAATCAGCACAGCGGCCGCCGCCCCTTGGCGATGCTACCGCACTTGCGACGGCTCCACTGTATGCTTCGGTGATGTCGGTCAACCCACCATCGACCCACCTTCCATCTGCCTGAACCGCGCCGCACCACCTTGCTCCGGCTCTGCAACTGTGTTCACGCCCTGCCAGTGCCCCCCACCGTGCCCCTGTCCCTCGCCTTGCCCGGCACCATGCCCGCCACCTTGCAACCCGTGTGACTCGTGCAATCCATGCCCGAGCAACGCGTGTGATCCGTGCGACCCGTGTCTTTACTAAGACAATGTTATTATAGTTAGGTTTTATTGCGTGACATGATTTTTCAGAATGTATTTACCGAAGGTGAAATTTATTCATTCTCACATGAGAAATACATTTTGTTTGTTTTTTTTTCTAGTTGTATCCATTGCCACTTTTGAAATATAATACAGGAAAAAAAATACAATATGCAAGTAGAGTTTTTTTTACAAAAATTTGTTTGCTACTTGAAATAGCCCAGTGAAGTCAATGTTTGTACATAATATTTATGTAGTTTGTTATTTATCGTATACAAATACAAAATACAAATACAAATAATTTATTCATAACGCCCAAGTTACAAGTCAAGTTCATAATAAATCATGTGAAAGGGTATATTTTTCACTTTGATATTAATATTTTAGTAATCATCTTTTAGAAAACGTAAACAGGTAAATAAAATAAAAATAATATCACGCAATAAATTCCATCCTGAATATTAAAATTTGAAGCTTCTGGCTTTAAAATTTTCAATTGGATACAAAATTTTGACGTCGTTACGAAAATAATCAAAATTTTACACATTACAAGAGAAAAATAAAGAAGGCAAAATACATTTATTTTGGTGTATCTAAATAATTTACTGAATATAAAATTGGATTTGTAAATAAAGTTTTAATATATTTGGTTTTTCATGTCTATTAGTCCTAATTTATTTCCTTAATAAAAAAAGTATTTGTTATTTCTATAATAAAAGAATACCACGGAAAAACAAATCACATTTCACCACGAAAACAAGTGTCATTTTTAAAAGAAAAACAAAATACCCGATTGCAGAAAAGAGGTTTTTGCAGCCTAACTTACGATTTATTTACGCTTAATACGCTGTCGAGTGTATGTTTTTTTGTGAGAAAGTATGCGTACAATCACTGTAAAAGATTATTGCACATTCTTTAGAAAAAAATCTAGTTAAATCACTTGTTTATTACGAAAAAGCTCGTTGGAAGTTACAAAAAACACGCGTTTTTTTATATTTTTGAGAGATGTATGATTTTTATTACTAAAAATATACTTAGCCTATGACAAGCCTATGACACTCAGCAAGTGAAAACGAATCTAACGACACGTCTCACATCAAAATCGGTCAAGCCCTTTAGGCTTTAGGCGATCATATAGAAACATACAGATATACATACATACCCACATACATACATACACTCGAAACCCCCCCTCCTCTACCTCCCCCTCCCTTCTCCCCTCTCCTTACCTTAAAACACAATTATAATGGTACAGTTGTCGGTGATTTTTTTACCTGTTCCCGCGGGAATCCCGGGATAAAAAGTATCTTATGTGTTAATCCCGATTATAAACTACCTGTGTGCCAAATTTCAGCCAAACCCGTCAAGCCGTTTTACCGTGAAGAAGTAACAAACTGACACAAACTTCGCATTTATTTTATAAGTGTGAAGTGATTTATTAGCATTTCCTATTCCAAACTCCAATAAAACATATAACTTATATATATATATATATATTCGTAATCACAGTTAAAATTCTTTATTTTGATACCACACTCGATGTATTTTGATAACATAATTTATTTTTGAGATTACTTTTTGCCGCCAAAAAACCTTAATTTTGTTTTTTTTTTTAATTTTGAGGGACCCAGTGTCTTTCTCACGACTAAGACACTGACACCTCTCACATAAAAATACGACAAGCCGTTTAGGCTCTAAGGCGTGCCAAAGAAATATACATACATACATACGTACATACATACATACACTCGAAAAACATAACCCTCCTTCTTTCGCAGTCGGGTAAAAAGCGTACAACTCCTATAAACGGACATTTAAAAAAAAGCATAAAAATTATTTTTACGATTTATTTAACGTAAAAATGATTTTTATGTATGAAAATTAACTTGGATCGTTTGGACTTGGTTTGTTCAGAGTACTAGTCCAGTGAGGCGTTTTGTCGAATGATCAATCATTGAATGCTAAGATCCTAATGTAGTAAGTACCTACAGTGGAGTCCACCTGATAGACTAATGACTATATCTTCAAATGCGACCATTTAATGAAATGGTTAATTATTTCACAAAATGCTGGTTTTAACGATTTGGGCACCAAGTAGTATACACCAAGGATTCTTTATTTATTGCGAAATACGAGAAGAGCGTTTTAAAGTTGGAGTGAATAGCTATCCTTTAAGCTTGCGTGCTTCATCTTCAACCACAACTGAGATGATCCAATAGATGATATGGTGAAAACTGACTCATTAGCATTCAAAAATCAAATAAATATTTAAATTCTTTATTTTGCTTGTTAATAGGTATAATGTCTTAAATCTAGGTTATTGATGTCCATCTATTAACGACTAAAATTAAAATTATTTGGTACATGTACACCCGTACATGTACCAAAGTAAACTTGGCCTTACAACATTTTCTTAATTGATGTATACAATTACACATGCTTGTCTATCACTAATGAATTCATATAAAATTAGAAAATTTATTTCCATAAATAAACACAATTCGATTTAAAAAAAAATGAAAATCATAAATGGCATATGTTAATTGTTTGCTTTTTATATTTTTTAGGGATTGGTTTTTCTATCTGCATAGCAAAGTTTTCTATCTATTAATTAGTAAATTTCTTAATAAATATTTATTAAATATAAATTAAAATTATTAATAAATTTATTTTCTTGGTGGTATTATTTCACTGTAGGCCGGTTCTATCTCATTCGATATATCATTCTCGTATTCGTAATCTTTGCTTTTGATATCTTGAACTTCAGTATAAATCGGCATTTTAGAAGGAACAAAACCATTCACATCCGTATTTTCGAGTGACAGCTCAGCGTAATTGATTTCAGATACTTGTTGATTTTTTGCACTATTTGTTTTAGTACTTTTGTAATTATTAGTAACTTTAGATCTACCACCATCTTTAGCATCCTGCTCCATAATTTTGCTATGATTTACGTAAGTTATGTCTTGTTCATTTTTAGGTGCGTTGTTTTTTATTTTTTGTGATTTAACCATAGTAATATTTTTTACTGAGACTAAAATTGGTTTACTATTGTGTACTAAAGCGTAGTTTGTCGAAAAATTGTGCGAAAGTGATTCAATTGGCTCATTATCTGATACTGACGCATACGTTGGCTCACTATCTGGTACTGATGCATATGTTAGCTCATTATTGAGTTGGTGACTATTTAGATAGGTATGTTCTGTACGATTAACTTTATGTGTATCGGTTGGATCACGTAGAGAAATAGTCCCGGGTTCCTGACGTCTAGGTATGTTTTGATAATACACTACAGATGGATTCTGGAAATAGTAAAATATATTTGGATATTATGCCGAAAATAAAATTTTACTTTTATAAAAAAAATAAAAAAAATAAAAAATTTATTTATTTTTGTCGGATATTTCGGCTCAAAACAGACGTGAGTGACCCGTAGTTTTTATTTAAAAAATTTACTTATATGCAGAAATACTGTGTATTTGTATACTTGAGAACAAACCTTTTTGTGTGTCAGTTTCTTTTTCCTATATCTCAATAATATCCAGATTCCGCCGGCGATGAAAAGTAGGGTTACCAGCATACTGATTGCGATGATCCAAACATTAATACCTGAAATATTTAAAATGTTGAATTTACCATCATTTTGAAAAGAACAAAATCAAACCTATATTGAATTACAAACCTCGTACCTATGTGTGTATCCTGGGCGAGTATTAATCTCAAATTAACGAGTTTATTCGTTTTATCGCCCACGATGGTACAGTTCAAAGTAGTGTAGTTATTAGCGAGTCCCAAATTAATGCATTTGCTATTTAGCTTATCATCTTTTAGAACTATTGAGCTTTGACCTATAAAGAAAAGAGTTAATTCAATAATTTCTAGTTATTAGTAATGTTATATTTGATTAAATCCAATTTAAGTATTATACAAATAGAATAAGTTAGTTTTAAGTTTTTACTATAAAAAGTAATCTGTATTCATTTAATTATTTATTTTAAAGTAAATAATATAACTCAATTCAATAATAATATTATACAGTAATGACAGCGATGTCATATGACATATAATATAACAAACACTGCAATACGAGTATGTTTGTAAATAATGTCACGTTAAAATATGCGATTGGTAAATTACAAGTATAAAGTATATCTGGCAATATTCTATCGGATATATTTCGGCGAGTGTGTACAAAAACTTCATGACCTTATTCCACCTTCCTCACTATATGACTAATACATATTGTGCAGTCACAATATGTATTAGTCATATAGTGAGGAAGGTGAAGAGTAGTCCAAAGTAATATAGCCGAAAAGATAAAATATGCCTCTCAATATATAAGTATTATGCCAACAAATAATATGGAAAAGTGTTATTAAAATAAAATAAATCAAAAATAATAAATATATATATATATATATAATGGTAAAAACAAATTTGCCAATCTCATTATGCCACAGAATATTAGGGATTAAAACATTATGCGAAGCGAAGATACCTTACATAATAGTATATTTTATAATAATTTACCGTTGAAATTATATGTAAGATCGATATTATATCCCGTGATCATATGGCAGGTAAAGTTGACGGTGTCTCCAACATGGTAATAATACACATACTCCCCATTACTCAAGGTTATGTTATCTCCATTCGCAGTCAAATAACCACTGGGTTCCACAACTGAAATCAGCAAATAATACAAAGTATTATTTCGACCGCAAATGTGTTATTTTAAATTCTATTTCTGTGACATCTTCTGGAACAAATAATATATTTACATAATATATGCGTGTGCAAGTTCGCTTTTCTGATAGTTATTTCAATCTTTTTAGTTTAATTAAGAAACTAAGTTATGAATTACTAGTATAGTTATAGTAATAACGAAATGAGTTATTAGTCTACTCTCACTAAGTGTTACCTATAAAAGTTCCTTGTACTTTTTGCTGTGGAGCAAAAAGTACAAGGAGTTGCTGTTTTGCTTTTATAAGATACGTACCTATTTTGATAATATGTACAACTCGTCGTTGAAATATGAACAAATCGTCATTGCTGGTGATTTTAACATTAATATATCAAAAGCATCTAATTTGACATCAGACTTCGAATCAATTCTAGGAAACCATAATTTTAAATTGGCGGTGAAACAACCGACTCGCTTTGCAACCCAACAAGTATCGATAATATGGCATATAACTGTAAAAAGATTTGTAATACGGAAGTGCACGAATTAGATTTATCTGATCATAGTGCTTTAGTAATGAAGTTCCCAGTCCATAAGAACGCGCTACTTAAATTCTGGAGGAAAAAGCAGCGTGATTATTCTGTAGAAAATATTAATAAATTTAAAATGTGTCTTAGTAATGTTTTATTCCAAGAACTATACAGCTTTTCTGACGCAAATCTTGCATATGATTACTTTTTTTCAAACTTCAATCTATACTATAATTTTTGCTTTCCATATAAAATAGTTATTATTAGAGTTAATAAATCGGTAAAGTGGTTATCACGTGGCATAAAAATTTGTAGCAAAAACAAAAGAAATTTACTTTGGAAATATAGACTGAATCCTACAAAAACTAATAAAAGTATCTTCCTTTATTACTCAAAACGTCTTAGAAAGATCATTGTTCTAACTAAACGGGCACAAAATAACTTTAAGATAAATTCATCTCATAACAAGTCAAAAACTGCATGGCAAATTATAAATAGTACCAAATTAAATTTACCTAAAGAAGCCATAACAAAAATTAAACAAGATAATGAAGATATAACGGATCCGATAGCTATAGCCAACGCATTTAATAATTTTTTCATTGATAAAATAAAACCGGTCCCTGAGTCGGGATATAAAGTGACTGCTAGTATAAATCATAGCAAAGATTCTATGTTCATGGCACCAAGCACGCCACAAGAAATAAGTAAAATAATACAAAACCTTAAAAACACTAAGAGTGTTGGTGATGACGAAATCTCAACTTTCATAATAAAATCAGTAAGTGAGTATGTATGTACCCCTCTAAGCTATATTATTAATTTGTGTATATCTACAGGCACATTTCCGAATTCTCTGAAAACGACCATTATTAAACCTTTATTTACAAAAGATAATAGAGAGATAATGGAATGCTATAGGCCCATTGCACTTACATCGATATTTTCAAAAAAAAACGAGAAGTATGTTTATAATGAGTTAAATGATTATTTAGAGAAAAATAATATTCTATGCAATGAACAAAAGGGTTTTAGTAAAAATAGAAGTATTAATATGGCCATATACGATTTCATTAAAAACGTCTTAATATGTATGGATAAAAGCATTCCGGTATGCGCCATGTTCTGTGATATGACGCAGGCGTTCGATTACGTAGATCACAGAATCTTAGCTAGTAAATTAGAAGCGTATGGAATACGTGGCAATGTTTTAGATTTGATAGAGTCTTACCTAGCAGATAGAATACAAATCACGGAAATCAGTCGAGTCAATCTTAACACGAAAGCAGAAGAAATATATAGATCGTATGAACGCAAAGTGGCGTACGGAGTTCCACAAGGTAGTGTCCTGGGACCAGTTTCATTCATAGCATACATAAATGACTTGCCTAATGCTACATCTCAACCTATGACATTATTTGCAGATGATAGCACGATCACCGTAGCATGTAAGACACTTGACTCTTATGAAAACGATATTGTTATCTTTGACCTCAGTTATATCTTGGCTTGACAACAATAACTTAAAAATTAACCTAAATAAAACAAATATAATGCATTTTAGACAAAGAGGAACAAACAAAGGTTAATGTAGCATATGACATCATCATCATCATCTCAGCCATAAGAAGTCCACTGTTGGACATAGGCCTCCCCCATGGATTTCCAAAAAGACCGATTCGAAGCGGCTTGCATCCAGCGTTTTCCCGCCACTTGTATGAGGTCGTCTGTCCATCTCGTGGCTGGTCTTCCTACGCTGCGCTTGCCGGTACGCAATTGCGCACCGCATTTGCGCGGTTGCGCATATGACAATAACATTATAAATGAAGTAGAAAGCTCAAAATTTCTTGGATTATATATTGACCGAAAATTGAATTGGAAATCACAAATAGAGCACCTTTCGAAAAGAATAAGTAGTCAAGCATATGCCATAGCCAAACTAGCTCGTACTCTAAATATAGAATCTTTACTTAAAGCCTACTATGGGTTAGTTGAATCAATTTTGAGGTACGGGATTATTTTTTGGGGAAATTCAACAGATTAAATTCTTATTTTTAAAAGGCAGAAACACTGTATTCGTTCAATGTTTAAACTCAAAAAAAGAGATAGTTGTAAGCCCTATTTTTTTAAGTATAAAATTCTTACACTTCCGTGTTTATACATTTTAGAAACGGCCCTTTTTGTAAAAACAAACCGGGAGCGATTCCCCACACTATCTGATACTACTGTAAGAAATAGGCGCGACCAAGACAAACGGCGCGTACATGAAGGAAAGACAGCACTGATGCAAAATAGCATCGTATGTATGGGTCCTAAAATCTACAATAAGATTCCTAAGTCAATAAGAGACCAGAATAGTAAATTATTTAGAAAAAAGTTGAAGGCGATTGTTATTGCAGAAGTATTATTATTCTATCAATGATTTTTTAAATGAGAAATTTTAATTTTAGTGATATTATGTGTATCTTTTATTGCTTCTGCTTTGTCATATTTTATACATTTTTGATTTGTGTTTTAATCTAATAACAAATAATAATAATTATTATTTTTTAATTTTTCGCATGTGCATGATGCTGTCTACCTGACATTTGTACGCCTAATCGGCACAACATGATTTTAAGCGACTAAATTTAGTGTAACATCTTTTATGCGCTTGTTGTATAAAATTCTCGTGTTGTATGCAAATAAATTATCTTTATCTTTATCTTGATAATATTATCGAGATTACCTCTAATTACAAGCTGTAAAGCTTGTTTTAATATATAAACACAAGTGTACCATATTTGAGCTTAGAGTATCTTCGGTGACAATGCAACAGTATGATACCATGGAACTGTTCTGATGATGAAGGCGGAAGAGGGCCATAGAAACTCCTAAACTAAACAAGATAAAGAAACCCATTGGGCTTGGGCTCATTTGTTTTGGATTGGCAAACACTCATATGCCACATAATATCTAGGGCCCAAAGATGCAACCGGAAGGAACCATGGAACTAAAAATAAAAAAATATAACTAGCCGGACATGTTAGTCGCATGCCGTATGAACTCTGGGCCAAAACAGCCACCAACTGGGTCCAACACGTACGACCTCTCGGACGGCCTCGAAAAAGGTGGCGGACCGAGCTTGAGACACACCATTGGGGAGGCCCATAATATGTCCAGCAGTGGACTTCTTATAGCTGAGATGATGATGGATCTTCTAGAAACTAATAGTTTTTCATACATATTTACCTTCTGTAACGTTTACTGTAGCTGTACAGTGTAAATGGGCATTGTTAATCGTGTTGGTAAATTCACAGTTATATTTCCAGTGTCCTTGTTCAGCGAAAATTGTAATGATGTCCTGAAAATAAAATTATATAATAAATCCGCCAAAGTACGAGTTTCACTCGCACACCTAGGTTTTCAGTATTCCTATCCATGATACATTAACATAAACACTGACACCAGGGGGTTACTACAATCCTAATAACAGCCTTCGGCCTTACCGAAAAACGATACTTAACTTTAACCATCCTCTTAAATTATCTGTCTTCTTTCCGCAAGTGTCATTTCGTGTCAGCGAGAAGTTGACAAAATATGTTAAGCAATGCTTAAAGATAAGTAATATTTTTCGGTAAGGCCGCTTATTTCAATATTACTTTGTCCTTTATCCCGCTCACTCAACTGTAGAAAGAGCAAGACAAAATTTTTGTGGAATCAACAAGAAGATTTTATCTCACACAATACCTTTTTTTTTCAATTATTTACGCGAGCTTTTCTCTCACTTTATCAGTTATTATTAATTGTTGATTAACACCAAAGTTAAATCCTACAATGTTACCAATTTTGTGAATTGTATCTAACCTAATTGTTCAAAAGATATAGCCGTTTAAGAATGGGCTCGATTCACGCACCTATCTCTCTCGCGCACCACATTTTTTAACATATAAAATCATTGGTTAGTAAAACTAAAATAACATCTAGGTTATACTCACGGTGTAGCCATTATTTATCTCGGTCTTGTAATCAAATTTACCGTCACTACTACTACAATACCTGAAAAAATGACCGTTTTTGTTTATTGCCGTGAAAATAAAATAGTGTAATTATTGAAGGTACTATAAATTTATTAATGTATTCTATCACATAGACAAGAAATTTTTAAGAATTGCTTTTAGAATTGGTCCAAAGCACTTTAAACGTATGAAACTCGTGTGTGGAAATGTAAATCCTTATGCAATACTTTGAAGATGTAGTAAAAAAAGTATGATTTATAGAACAATTTAACCACCGACCAAAAAAGAGGGGTGTTATAAGTTTGAGATAGGTATGTATCTGTTTGTGGCAACGTAGCTCTCAAACAGATGGACCAATTTTGATCTATTCGATATTTTTGAAGTGTATTATCACACTTGTTCTTAGCAACAAAAATTTAACGAATATAACATCAACAATAATATAAATATATAACATATACACACACACACACATGAATACAAATAAAAATAAAACTACTCTAAAAGACCGTTAGCAGCGGGAATTGTTCCCAGGATGCTGCCCCATTACCTCGTTGTATAGCGATACTTACTCGTTCTTAGCTATGTTTTATCAAAAGCAGTTAAGCTGTTTTGTATGTCGGGGTTTTTTAACTTTCTAAACTTCCTTGTTTTGCAAAAAACTCTGAGTATCCTACAACTAATAATATTATAAAAGCGAAAGTAACTCTGTCTGTTTCACGAACAAACAGGTGAACTGAATTATTATGAAACTTAGTACAGAGATTGCTGAAAACTTAGAGACGGGGATAGGCGGCTTTTTATCATCACCATCACTGTTCATCATCATCATTGTTTTTCATGAGTGAAACAGTGGAGCACAACTAGTATCTATATAATGTTTAAAGACTGTCCTGTTACATAATAAATAAAAAAACCGGACAAGTGCGAGTGAATAAAAGGGAGAAATTATATTTTTTCTTTTTTATGTTTTCCTTCATAAACCGAAAAATATAAATTGTAAAAATATTTAAAAACCTGTTTTAGCTTATTCTAGCGAAGCTCTTTCATATGATACCCCACATGATACGGTTAAAGAACTTTAAAATTTGAACCTTCATTCCTTGCATAGAGACCCTATTTTTATTAAAAATGTGTACTCTATAACAATGCTTCTTGCCAAATTTCATAGTTCTAGGTCAACGGAAAGTACCCCATAGGTTTTGATTCCCTTGTGAATGTCGAAATGTGCGTTTTTTGCGATATACTCGGCTGTAACTTTTTTTTATGAAAACTAAGAAGTATGATTTTTCTTTCTGCAGCAAGATACTATGGATCTGCGTATATGTTTTTAATTTCAACTCAATACCTTCACGCGTTCCCGAGATAAAGGTCTTGACACCCGGACAGACGGACAGACGGACAACAAAGTGATCCTATAAGGGTTCAGTTTTTTTTCATATGAGGTTCGGAACCCTAAAAATATGCTTTTACTTACTATTACTTTTTTTACTATTACTTTACTATTAAAATTGCCATAAAAAAGAGGGTTATATTTTTTGAGTTTAAGTATGTTTGTATGTTTATAAAGGTAACGATAACGGTTTGTCGATTTTGATGAGCGAGGTATCTATTTGAGGTGAGGTGGCGATTTTTTTTGGAACAACTTTGAGATAGTACAAAAACCTATTCTGAAGAATGTTCATTTTAATTAATTGTACAGTAGCTTTGCGCATACTTTCTCACATAACTTACACTCAAAAGCATATCACATGTCACACAAGCGTAAATTACAGTACGAAAATGTGTATATGGAATTTATACCTTCACACAACGCTCATGACGTCAGAGACCGTGTTGCTGTCGGGTATATTTTCAAATCCAGAAAGCGAAAATCTATTCATTAAAGCCCACCTTTACCTAACATTTGTGACGTCACTGGTGCGTGTGGTTTAAAACATACCCGGCCGCAACGAAACGAGTAATTTTTTATTTTTTTTATAAAACCTGACCTAACCTTACTTAACCTAACGCATAATCCTAACATAAAAAAAAAACTAAAAAAATTAAAATAACCATCCCTTTGTCTGTCTCTGTATACGTTGAAAGACACTAAAACGGGTATAGATTAGCAAATATAGCAAAATGGAATGTCCTACTTGAAAGTAAACCCCAAAAAAATGTTGCAGTCGGGTACACTTTGAAATCCTTAATACGGCTATATATATTTTAAAAGCTTTTATTTAACTTGCAATTTATGTAAGTATGCTAGTTCGGGTGGAATCTTTGATTTGAACTCAATTTTGAAGTAGATACGTATCTCGTATCTTCAACCGAATGAGCTGAAATTTTGTATACACGTTTTTTATTGTATACCCGAACTCAACACTATGAAGCATTGTGTAAAGGTATAAATTCCAAATACGCTACGAAAATCGCTGTTATGCAATCGAGTATTTCGTTTACTTGTTCATTATGCGGTAGACAGCATCAAAAACCACAAGACCGATTGACGCGTCGTTTGACGGTGATTATAAAAGGTTAAAAGGAAGGGAGAGGGTTATAATTATAATAAATACTAATATTATTTGTATTATACTAAAATTTATTTATCCCTAATACCTAATTAGAGGATAAATAAATAAATAAATAAATAATATATAAATATTTAGGGACATTTCACACAACACCATCTAGCCCAAACTAATCAAAGCTTGTACTATGGAACTAGATGGCTGATAGAATACATATATGCAAAATGTTAGCTTGGAGTGACTTTGGGTCAGCCCATCACCTACATAAACGCAAATTTTCCTTCAGTTCCCTGAATTTTAATACTCGGGAAACTAAGCAGCTGGAGTTATGTTTTTCTTCTTCTCCTGTCGAACATGGAAGCTAAATGAAAAGAATAAAACTACCACTTACTCTAACTTTAGGGGATTATTATACTTATATGCTATCAAGTTTCGGAATCCCTCGCCCACTCGGACGTTGATTGGATAACCGTAGCATTTAGATTCGTCCTTACCCTCGAATATATTAAATATCATTTTTGTTTTATCTGAAAAATAAAAATGTTTAGGTTCAAAACAGATTAAGCATTTTTCGCAACGTTCAATAGATGGAGTGTATAGTGTTTCACGTCGTGTCCACTTTTTATTGCCAAAAATATAATATGGGAAATATAAATATTTCTGACAGCAGTTATAAAAATATGTCCATATTTTTGTACGTGCGTTTTATTATATCACTAGTTAGGTTATTACGTATTTTGGCAAATAATTTATATTCACTTTACGCAAACTTGACGCAATGTATGACCGGAAAATCGGAATGAAGTGGACACATTTTATACAGCTCAGTAGCGAACAAACAAAGTTTATGGCTCCTTCCATTGTGATTAAACTTCCTTGGTTCAAGATAACTAAAACTTGCTTACGTATACTTAGTCTGGCCATAAATACTGTTACAGTTAAAAATAAGAAAGATATTACATTTGAATTTGGAATCTGTCATTTTTATACGATTGTTCATTGAGTTTTCTAATTTTGGCGCCAATGCATTGTACAATATTTTGCGATATTAAAATGGAGTGGGGTGATAAAGAGAACCGAATCGCTGTGATTGCATTACACAAAGTTGGTATGGAGCCAAATGCAATTTTTAAAACTCTCCATACGCTTGGTATTAGTCAAATGTTTGTGTACCGGGCTATTAATAGGTACAATGAGACCTCCTCTGTTTGTGATAGAAAAATATCTGGCCGTCCACGAAGTGTTCGTACGAAAAAGGTGGTCAAGGCAGTAAGGGAAAGAATTCGAAGAAATCCTGTCCGAAAGCAAAAGATTTTATCTCGGGAGATGAAGATAGCACCCAGAACCATGTCGCGTATTTTAAAAGATGATTTAGGACTTGCAGCCTATAAGAGACGCACTGGTCATTTTTTAGCTGATAATTTAAAAAGAATATGGTGGTAAAATCGAAACAACTACTGAAGCGGTACGCAAAGGGAGGTCACAGAAAAAATTTGTTTACGGATGAGAAAATCTTTACAATTGAGCAACATTTTAACAAACAAAATGACCGTATTTATGCTCAAAGCTGTAAGGAAGCTTCCCAATTAGTCGACAGAGTGCAACGTGGGCATTATCCGACTTCAGTGATGGTTTGGTGGGGTGTTAGCTATGAAGGAGTGACTGAGCCATATTTTTGTGAAAAAGGTATCAAAACATCGGCACAAGTGTATCAAAATACCATTCTTGAGAAGGTAGTTAAGCCCCTTAACAACACCATGTTCAATAACCAAGTATGGTCCTTCCAATAAGACTCGGCGCCAGGTCATAAAGCTCGGTCCACGCAGTCTTGGTTGGAAGTGAACGTTTCGGACTTCATCAGAGCTGAAGACTGGCCGCCGTCTAGTCCTGATCTTAATCCGCTGGATTATGATTTATGGTCAGTTTTAGAGAGTATGGCTTGCTCTAAACGCCATGATAATTTGGAGTCCCTAAAACAATCCATACGATTGGCAGTGAAGAATTTTCCCATGGAAAGAGTGCGTGCTTCTATTGATAACTGGCCTCAACGTTTAAAGGACTGTATTGCAGCCAATGGAGACCACTTCGAATAAGCTTTTATATTTTAAATTGTATTATATTTATGTATTAAACTAACACACTGTAAAAGTAATAAATATTATTTGCAATAAAAAAAATATTTTTTTCTTCGTGACAATATTTATGGCAAGACTAGGTAGTTATCACTTGCACGTCTTTTCAATTTTGTTTCGGTTTAATAGTGATTGCACATCATTATTTGGATAAAGAATTTATATTATACTGGTCCCGTTTTCCTCTTGAGGTACGGGACCCTAAAAAACTAATAATATTATATTAGAGATAATCTAACTTTAGAATTCATTCTAAGATTTTCATTATATTCATTTTTTTATATTTTTTTACAACATACAGACATAAAACAATAGGCTTATGTTTAATCTACATATAATCCCAAATAAACTTAGTAAATATTACGCATGGATATTTTTTTTGCCTTAAAATCAATGAATGGCCACTAAAATTACTCATTAAATTAGTAATACAATACAGTTATTTAATTAAATTTGCGTTTCCTTGTTTTTGATAGACGAGATCACAAAGTTTATTCCCAAAACAAACAAAAATATTAAAAATAATTAATAAAAAAATATTAAAACCTAGAGAGCCGTTGGGTTGAGCCGTGGACAGGACCCAAGACGGTAAGGGCTACATTACAGAACAGACTGATGAATCTCTTGACGATGCACGTCGTATCTAGGACAACTGCCTTTGATCCGTGAACCAACCAAACCTATATATGTATGCTTAGTTAATTAATAATTCTTAAAAAAATAATACGACTAAGTACACAAATATAATATTTACTTATACAGATATTTTATTATTATTAAAGCAATTCGTCACCTGCAGAACTCATGTGGAAAATTGAGCAAAACATAGCGAATATCGCAACACTTCGCTTAAATTTTAACACCATTTTAGATACTTAAACAAATATTTCATAATCGATCTCTTTGTGCGGTATACATGCGGTATACTTTACAGCTAAACACTGAATAAACATACTTTGAGCAAAATTGTAATTTTGACTAATTTTCCTTGGCCTATAAATAGTAACGAATACAAGAGATTTCTTGTTTTGTCCTCATAAAATGAGAGATCTGTCTGTATACCTAATATACAGTCAATGCAGTTCAAATTTATTCAATTATGTACAATGTTTATATACTTTTGAAACGTCAAGGTCTAAGATAGAATAGGATGTCTATAAATATCACAAACAACAGGATAATTAACTGTGCTTACCGATATAAGTTGGTAAGTAATCGCAAAAACAAAATAATCGAGAGTAAAATAAATAAACAGAGCACAACGTAAAATGGTTGGTGTTGTCATTCAATGGATGGTGGACACTAGCAAACTTCTCATTTGATAATTCTAGTTTACTTTAAACCTACCTCTCAAATGCTAATTGCCCTGAAATAAAACATGTATTTTTGTAATGTTAGGACTCTTTTGAGAATTTGCCTATAGTGTATCACAATTTTTCAACCGACTTCAAAAGGAGGTTCTTAATTCTGTTGTAGTTTTTTTCTTCTAAAAGATTATAAAAACAAATCAGCTGAGATTGGGGTCAAGAATTTGATTCAAGGGAAGAGAAGAATTTGAACAATCTTGACCGATTGTAGTAGTAAAAGATGCAGCAAGTTTATCTAGGAGATATCTATTAACTTTTTTTCTCGAACAAGCCTAGGTAAAATAAGCAATATAAATATTTAGAGATTTACAATAATTAATGATTTAAAAAATAATTATCATTAAATTAATACAGTAACTAAGTTATTTTATCGGACGCTCATAAACACGAATAATTAGTTTAAAAAACTGAAGCAACCGACTTCAAAATAGGCAATTTTGCTTACTTAGATGACATTTCTCCAGTTATATTGTCATAAAAAAACCAAAGAACTGAACCAATTTTGATAAAATGTATGTGGGATCACCTCGGAACTGTAAATAAACATACAGAGAGACAGAATTATTTTCACTTTTATAAAAATCGGGGATTATTGATAATCTTATATAGATTGATATATTGAGGATTTTTATAGAAAAATCCTACCTTAAAACATTTTTTTTTCTTAGAATTAGAAGAAGAAAAAAAAAACAAACATCGTTGCCATGAAAATACCATATATTTACAACAATCTATTGTTCATGCGCATTATAATATACGACTGCATAATTTGATTCATTTTTATGCACCGATGAATATCGTGGCTCACTGTTTGGCCCAGATGAATAAGCTGGCTCACTATTTCGCCCAGATGAATCAGCTGGCCCATTATTTTGTTCCGTTGCGTGTCTTAACCTATTATTAGACTGTTGAATATTGTGATATGTATGTTCCGGAGGATCTTCTCGTGTGTTAGTTGGTTCTCTTGTGTATAGGTTGCCGTATGAATATGGCTCTGAGTATTCATTTGGTTGACTCCATTGAGGAATAGCCGCGGGAACGCGCCGATGATGTGTAGCCAAGTTTTGTGGTGAATGCTGAAAAATAATTTTGATGTTTAGGTACTTAATTACCTTTAAAATTTTAATTTAGTGTGCGCGCCTTAACGGTCTGTACTACCTACCTCACATAGCTTGGCCTTAGCTTAAATCTCTGTTTTTAACCGACTTCCAAAAAGGAAGAGGTTATCAATTTTACTGTATGTTTTTAGGGTTCCGTAGCCAAATGGCAAAAAACGGAACCCTTATAGATTCGTCATGTCTGTCTATCTTTCTGTCCGTCCGTATGTCACAGCCACTTTTTTCCGAAATTATCAAACCAATACGTGTGGGGTATTTATGGATAGGTCTTTTCAAAAATGATATTGAGGTTACTAATATCATTTTTTCTAAACTGAATAGTTTGCGCGAGAGACACTTCCAAAGTGGTAAAATGTGTGTGTGTGTGTCCCCCTGTAAATCTAAAATAAGAGAATGATAAAACTAAAAAATAGATATGATGTACATTACCATGCAAACTTCCACCGAAAATTGGTTTGAACGAGATCTAGTAAGTATTTTTTTAAATACGTCATAAATCGTAAACCGCAATTTACCTTTCATTCAATCAAATCAAATATAAAAAAAAAACATTTTATCTACTAGTTTGTACGGAACCCTCGGTGGGCAAGTCTGACTCGCACTTGTCCGGTTTTTTGTATGTTTGTTAGGCGATTACTTCGTCAATTATGAATTGATTTGATGATTATTTTTATTTGGTAGGTCATATGGATTTATCCTAGACGGAATAGGATTTGAAAACATGATACTTATTATAAAATAACAATTTAACAATGGTAATGATAACAATTTTGAAAATAATGTTGGAAATGTCTTTTCAATTACCGGGGTCAGCGTTTACCACTATTGATTTCGCGATTTTTTTTAGGGTTCCGTATCCTATAAGCAATAAGTGACTAAAACCGTTTCGAGACACCCTAGTTATTGGGGCGATGGGGTTTCGTAGTTAATGATATAATCTAAAAGAAGATCACTTGTTTTATTCGACAATAGGCTTGCGCTTGACCATCAACTCACCTGGTGTTAAGCGACAAACAATACTCAATTAACAATAACAAATAATACTCACTTAGCGAGTATGATTTTGCAAAAAGGTCGAGGATCTATGTACCATAACAACTTAAGTGTTTTGTTAATGAGGTGAAGTTGACAAAATCTATTCCGTCTTTAAACCTCTAAAAAGAGGGATCTTTTTACATGACTGCCAAGGAATGGTTATGTTTTTCGCGCGTATCTTGTATATATGTAGGTATATTTGTTTTTTATTTTATTTAATTAGGAATAATATATTTACAATCAAAGTATTGTTTTATGCAATCGGGTGTTTTGTTTTTCTTTCAATGTATGTACTTATTTACTTTGTTAAACATTTTACTACAGCATTTTGTAGCGGCTTACTGAACACATCTGCCTAATTTCATTTATGTAGAGCTATTATACTCTGAGTAAAATGACTGTGACATACGCACAGACAGATAGACATGGCGAATTTGTAAGGATTCCTCGTATACAAAAGCTATAAGTATACAAAAGATACAAAACCCTCAAAACGGAACCCTTGTAGAGGATCACCTCGGACAACACACACACTTTCGTCTTGACAAACAGATTTCAGACAATGATACAAACATGATCGAATGTTCGTTTCCTCCACTTGTATCTGCACGCTACGAGTCCGGCTGCGAGGAGTAAAACCGCCACAACACTGCATGCGATGACCCAAACCGTACCTGAAACATTAGAATACTGAGCTAACCATTATCAGCATGCTTTTCTTTGGCGTAGAGGAAATCTTGAAAGATACCCGGCTGCGTTGTACGTTGGGGATGCTACCGGGCTATGGGATTGTACCCACTAAAACTGCCCCAGTGAGCAGCGTTAACGCTAAGCGGAGGACTCCGGGTTTTCGTGACAAACACATACCGGAGCTCTCAGCACTGCAACACAATTCCTCCTCAGCTTGCTACGACAGCTTGACCCACTCTCTCACGTCCACTTCGGGCCCGTCTGAGTAGTAAGCCAGGGTCTCGATCAACCCTGAGCCCAGAATTCCCCTTTTAGTAGACTTTTACTGCAGGCAAGGGGTACATCAGGCCGGATCATCAGCATGCCTAGCCCCAAAAAGCGCTGCAAAATGGTTATACTGTCAATATTGAAATTTTATATTGTGAAACATCTATTGTCGCGCCTTGGCAGTAAAACCAACTCGTATACCGAGACGGAAAACAGCATGATGCTCTTTCTTGCTGTCACGCTACCACTACGTTATTGCTCTTAACTCCCTTATGTGTGCGAGTGTGTGTGAGTGTGTGTATTACACTTCGTTATTTATATTTGAAAATTGAGTATTCATATCAATTCAGTTATAGGAAATTTGTATTTCTGACAATATTAACTAACTTTTAGTTCACATCTGCCTGGCGTCCCGTGACGGCCAACTTTTTTTCTTCTAAACCAGTAAAACCATAGATGAAGAATTTTTCGCAACGCTCAATAAATGGAGGATATAGGTAGTGTTTCATACCGTGTCCACTATTTGTTGCCACAAATATAAGGAAGTATAAAAATTGCTGACAACGGATATAAAAATATGTCCATATTTTTGTACATGCGTTTTAGTCCATCACTACCTATGTGGCATAAACTATAAAGCATTAAATTATCACCTATTTTAGCAATAAATTTTTCTTCACGTGACGCCCACTTGACGCAATATATGATCGAAGAATAGGAATGAAGCAGACACGTTTTATACAGCTGAATAGTGGCAAGCAAAGTTTATGGCTCCTTCCATTGTGATTCAACTTCCTTGAGTAAAACATTTGACGCCTACCGCGTAAAAGCTTTCTTTCGTGCTGCAATCGTAGGAATATTATAAAACGGAAAGTTGATTTTGTTTATTTAGATGAAAGATACATTACAAAAAGTTTTTTTTTCCAATAAATATCTTTTAAATTGGCCGTAGAGTTGCCAAAATATGTTTTTTCAAAACTACGTCTCTAGAAAAAAAATGTTACCTGAATAAAACTTTGTTCAAAACGTTTCCAGTGTAGCATATAATAATATAAAATATCAAATGAATATCCATTATTCATTTATAATTTCACTAAGGTGTAATACGAGACCGATAACCGCGTACTGTGAGGAGGCCCGTTCAGTGTAAGTATGTAAGAGAAGTTTATTGGAAATATGCAAAATGTAACATCTATATGGAAAACTATTTTCTATAAAATTCACCGATTTTGATAATTCTTTTTTACATGTTTTAAATCAAATGTTGCCTCTACGATTTGCTTTTTTTTTTTAAATTTCTAAAAAAGAAACCTTATATGCATAGTCATTAATGGTTACAACCAAAAAAAAAACGAAATTGGATAACATTCAGGGTTAGAAAACAGTTTTCTCCTGTTGTATGAAAAACAAGAATTTTACAGATAAAAGATCGCGTAACAAGGGCGTCGCCCTGCGATTATGGAGGATGAGAAAAATATGAATTATAGGTATAGGTACAATTGCACGGCCTTAGGACTTTGATTCCTTTGCAGTTGGCTACATTTTTTAAATCTCTAGGGGCAGCTGCCTCCCTTGCCCTTGGCGACGCCCTTGTCGCGCGACAATGCACTGAGCCTATTATCGGAGTACCAACCCCGCGTGTCTTCTGCGATGAACAATCTCAGCCTGACGACGTTATCAGCTTTGTCTCCTGCAACGATGCACTCTAGGGTGGTGTCGTTGTAGGAAGGTGTTAGCTCCATCATTATACTTGCTGAATTTTTCAAATGTTTCACGTTATTTTCTCCTGGAAAAAAAGTAAATTATCTTTGAACTATCTGTGTCTCTCAATTGAAAATCATAATCTTTACAATGTACATATATTACTGAGAGAAACGAGTACTAAGAGTGTTTTATAATAAACAGATGAGACCAGCATATTGCTCTCATTATGCAACTTCACGCTTGCCCAAAACTAAGAAATAAGTAAAATTATGAACACGTCATATCAAGTTCTTTTTTAATTATTTGTGAAATATAATCTCCACAGACTCCGGGGTCCGTGCCTTTTATAAACTAATATATCGTTGTTGCGCGCGCAATACCGCGGAAGAGCAGCCTGTAAACCGCGTCCGTTTGTCCGTATGTCCGTCTATCAGTCTGTTAGGACCTGCATCTTGGGAACGCGTGAAGGTATCGAGTTAAAATTAAAACCATAGTCTCTTGCTGTAGAGAGAAAAATCAAACTTCTCAGTTTTCGTAAAAAAAGTTACAGCCTAATATGTCGCAAAAAACGCATATTTCGACACTCGCAAGGGAATAAAAACCTATGGGTTACTTCCCGTTGATCTATAACTGTAAAATTTGGCAAGAAGCATTATCATATAGATATGTAACACACAAAGGAAAAATTCCGAAAACTACAGTTTTTATTTAATTTTTGCTTCTGCTTTGTCATATTTTATATATTTTTGGTTTGTGTTTTAATCTAATAACAAATAATAATAATTATTCATTTTTAATTTTTCGCATGTGCAAGATGCTGTCTACCTGACATTTGTACGCCTAATCGGCACAACATGATTTTAAGCGACTAAATTTAGTGTAACATCTTTTATGCACTTGTTGTATACAATTCTCGTGTTGTATGCAAATAAATTATCTTTATCTTTATCTTTAATCACAAAAAGATAGGATCTTTATGCAAGGAAGGAGGGTTAAAATTTCAAAGTGCTTTAACTGTATCATGTGAGGTATCATATGAAAGAGCTTCATTAGAACAAGCTAAACCGGTTTTTAAATATTTTTACGATGTAGGTATATTTTTCGGTTTATGAAGGAAAATATAAAAAACTATATAATTTCTCCCTTTTATCTACTAGTTTGTACGGAACCCTCGGTGGGCGAGTATGACTCGCACTTGTCCGTTTTTTTTTTGACGAAGAATAATCTCTACAGTACATATTTTTCGGCTGAGGAGAAGAATATACATTTCTTTCTATAATAATAGAACCATTAAGAGTAGACCTTTCACCTTTTGTTGAAATTAATAATTCGACAGAAGTGCCTGTGGACATGTAGCAGGTAAAGTTAGCGGTGTCTCCATCATGGAACCTGTAGATATTATTATGGTCCTTGCTCACGTCATCCAGAGTGTAGTTGAGGTCATTCACAATCAGGTAGCCACTGGCTTTTACATCTGAAATAATGCTCGTTATTAACATTACACTATTCTGAAGCGTCAAAGTGGCAAGTATTATAATACGTAAGTTGTAATGTTATAAAGCTGTTAAATTAACTTCAATCAGCAAGCATCCCAAGTATTATAAATATTGGCACTTATGTTTTTGCAATTATCACACGTTGAACTTTTAGCGATTATACATTTATATAATTTTAGTACCAGATGTTTCAAAAACTTTGCAGTGTTCGTGGTCACAGATAGCCTAGGTGATAGGGCTCTTATAATTATGTCTTATGAAAATTTCAATAGGTATACGTAAGGTATTCTTTTGAACTAAACATCACATTGCGACTACGAACCTTCAAATGGTTCAATGGTTCAATGTTCGGAGCGAACTTAAGCCCGATCGTGTGTACGTGTGTTCGCCGAACATGGCTGGTACTTTGAATACTCGATGTGACGTTACATCTAACAATTATGAAGGTTTGCTATCGGATCGTCTGTAAGTCCCTTAAAGTGTCCACAGTTCTTGCTAATTCCTGCCAGGGAATAATATAAATTTGAAGGTCCATGCACCCGGTGTCTATAATATGTCTATTGAACTCTGGGTAATTTTTTTTCAATAGCTTCGCATAACATAACACCGGTTTGTCATAACAAGCAGGTAAGGTGGTCTGATGCGTGGTCTTACTCAGACTTGTTTGCGCGTATATATTACGTATGTTTATTTTACGTAGATTTTATTTTCAATAAGATGAAAATAAAGTCTACGTAAAATAAACATCTTAGATACTCAACTTAGATTCTATCACAAACCCGCACTCAATCTTGAATACTTCTGTCTCTTGCAAATTATATTCTATTTGACAGGAACATTGCAAAAATTTTAATATTATCAAATAAGCGTGCAAGATTTCGGAAGATTGGTCAAGGGCGTTATGGACTCACCTTCCGTAATGTGTATTATGGCATTACATTCTATTCCCAAGTCCTCGGTTGGAAGATTTACAACATCGGAGTACTTACATGTACCATTATTTTCAAAAGTACATTCATGAGTATAAAATATACATTTATAATTCCAATCTAGAACCCAGGTCGCATACACCTTATCCTGTAAATTCAACAAATACTCACGAATTGTAACAGATATTCTTAGTTGGACTACAACCTAGCAATATATATAAATTTGGAACCGTTTGAACGATATGTCTCATTCAAATTTGTATGAAAATTAAAGTTTGACCACAGAAGACAGTAGTTTGACATAAAACTTACCATGTGATTGTTTGTTTAAAGAGATTTGTCTATATTGAGATGTGAGGTTTAAAACTTAGATGCTATACTTAAAGGATCAATACATAAGACATGTAAATAGGGCCACGAATTCTGTGCATAAGACTTTAGGTTTTAAAAGAACACGTGCATGAATTAATAGATACTTACTAGTAGTTCTTCGTAAACAGTAAACAATTATAAACAAATCTAGTAGTTCTTCGTAACAGTAAACCTCTCTAAATACATATATTATATATTTTATAGGCGTATTTTTTGCAACAGTTGTGTTAAGTGTTCGCATGATCAAAAAAAAACTCAGATTTTGATGTGTTATTAGATTCGTCTTCACTCCCTGAGTCAACGCTGCATTTTTTTGTAACAATAATAATACATCCCGCTAAAATAAATAAAGATATGCGTTTTTTGTAACCTCCAAAGAACTATTTCATAATAAAACAGAACGAATGCGTGTTTATAATCTTTTACACCGGTTTCATGCATACTTTATCTCAAAAAACGTATACACTCAACAGCGTATTAAGCATAAGGAAATCGCAAGATAGACTGTATAAAGTTGCTGATCACACAAACTTTTGTCTCGATAAGATTTTGATGGATTTTACTCTCAATTATAGATAGATAGATAGATAACACTTTATTAAAATACCACAATACAGAAACATTAAATACATAGAGAATAATATTACAACTAGGTGTTTTAATCAGCGGCCTTATCGCTTAGAGCGATCTCTTCCAGGCAACCTTGCACGGATAGGACAGATAGTGTATGTAACAATTATAAATATTATTACTCCTATTTGTGATAAATTTTAGGGAAAAACCAAATGTAAAGGATGATTGGAAATTGTAAAATTCGGGAAGAATAGAACTTTTCAGAAGATTCAGTATATATATTTTATACTCACCGTGGAGAGGATGCTATTGTCATATGTTCTAAACATAGTTTTTACTAAATCATTTGACGCCTGAAACTTTGAGCACCTAAAAAATGTAAGATCTTAGTTTACAAATAATGAACTAAAATGGAAAAAAACTGTGTACATACGAATATACATACAGTTTACATAGTTTCCACTAATTAACTGGACTTAGGGCTGTTTCTGTCCAGTATAACGCACAATTTCTGTAGCTTGCCACTCATTTTTAACTGGCTTCTAAAAAGAAAGAGATTCTCCATTCGACTGTATGTTTTTTGTATGTTTGTTGCGTGATTACTCCGCCATTTATGAATTGTTTTTGATGATCCTTTTTTTTGTTTGGTAGGTAATATTTTAGAGGTGGTCCTATATAAATTTTATCAAGATCGGTCAAATACTGTGGTTTTTATAACAAAATAACTGAAAAAAAAACATCCAAGTCAACGAATTTCGTATTTCGAATTCGGTTTTTCAGTTTTTTTTTAAATAAGGTAAGCTTTATTATTATTGGACATTTCATACAACACCATCTAGCCCAAACTAAGCAAAGTGTTTAGTTTATTGTTTTTTTTTCTAGTGTGTTCAAAAAGACTTACGGTGCACTATTCAAATTAGCTGCGATATTCTTTATATTTTTTTTTAAATAGGGCGACTATACAATTAGTACATTAAGACTTTTTTCATGAGTGAGTTTTATAATTATGATTGGTCAATCGAAGCTTTGTATATCACACTCGGTCAAGCCGTCAAGGCTGTAGGAGGTAATTAGAAACAAACACACACACACACACACATCCACAAACATCATAAACTTATTTTTTGCGCACTCTGGTAAAAATAAAGCCCTTTCTATAAAAAATTTGGAAATTATAAAATATATTCGTACCTTACCTTCCCACATCACGGATTTCTAATCCATCTTTAGCACTAATATTCACTAGAAACCCTTGTCCAACTTTTAATTTAGGCGAAACTCCGATTTGTTTACATACTTTAGAACCCATGTTTAAGGATATTTCAAAGTGTATCACTGCGGTATCTGCAAATAATAATAATAAATAACACACATGATGAGAATCTCGTGAAGGCCGAGAAGGACAAGCTCAGCAAGTACCCCGATTTGGCTCACGAGATAAGCGCCATTGGGATGTTGACTCGACGATCATTGTTCCGATAGTGGAATCGTAGCGAAGAGCCTCCACCAATATCTCAAGAGGCTCTCGCTCGATTGTCAAGAGTCGGATTTGAAGGCAGTCGTCCTAGACACGGCACGAATTGTCAGAAAGTTCCTAAGTTTGTAGCTCATACCGTCAGCAGGTTAGGCCCTGCCCCGCTGCCGGCAGTAGCGTAGGTTTAAGTTTTATTATAATTATTTTCTGGAAATATTGTAAAAACTTATTGTATAAATAAACATGTGAATAAAAAGTTTACGGTACGAATTGATAACCTCCTCCTTTTTTGAAGTCGGGTAATAAATAATATTAGTTACTTATTTTGACGGTTGTTATGATATTTTATTAAATATTTTGTGTTATAATAATTAGGAAAAAAAAACGTTACTTATTTTTTTTTTTACGGGACATATGAAGAAGTAATTTCGTACAATGTAATTTTCATTCATACAACAAAATTGAATATATAGGTAATATAATTAACAAACGCAGAACTTGCGCTATAACACATTTTTGGATCAGCGTAGTTGATAGCTATATCATCATCATCATCATCTCAGCCATAAGAAGTCCACTGCTGGACATAGGCCTCCTCCATGGATTTCCAAAAAGACCGATTGGAAGCAGCTTGCATCCAGCGTCTTCCCGCCACTTGTATGAGATCAGATAGCTATATACCATAAATATATAAGTGATGTATTCTTTCATTATTCCTATATTTGGTGACACATTTTATAAACTTTTCCTTGCTAACCTATTTTAAGAAAATTACTTAGCACTTAATTTTAATGTTGTTTTGTCTGATGCCTTCTTGATTCCATCGCTGCGCTCAACTCGCATCGCTCGTGAGTCAAACTTTGAATCCTTCGTTTGATCTGGATTCAACCGTCTGGGCCCTTATTCCGTATGACCATCGGCCGTATAACGTGAATTTGACGTTGTGCTTCTACAATGAAAAATAGCTAAATACTTTGGCTTTTTAAACTTAAAGGCTTATTTGGCTTTTTAATTTTCATTGTCAATGCACACACGTCACGTACGTGAGCGCGGCCGATGGTCATACGGAATAAGGGCCGGTTTCAGGTTCGTTTGACCTACATGACGGTCGAAAAAGCCTAGTAGGTTTTTGCACTCCTTCATTGGTAATCTTTTCTTTTCTTTTCTCGCCATCTGTTTCCTGAGACCTACAATCTTGGAATTTTCAAGGCTAGAGTGAATAGATATCTTCTAGATCGACGAGCACCATCCTCGGCCACACCGTCGCTTAACATCAGGCGAGTTGGTGATCAATCGTAGATCTATAATGTATAAAAAATAACTTGAAAAAAAAATATTTTACACACTGCGGGAACCACCGTTCCGTCTGAATTACCATTTTCCGAAGATATGCCATATAATGTAACTTTAACTTACCTAAGTATATAATAAAACAAACAACATACTTACCTTTTGCAACACAATTATAATAATTTGAAAAAAATATTGTAAAAACCGCAACACACAACTTTATTCTTAACATTTTATTTTTATTTTATTATAGGTTTAAAATTGTTAGATTCAGTTAATGCAACCTATTACATATGGTTCGTCAAATTGATCGCATATGTTTAATAACCGGAAAATGGAACCAACATTGTTTTTATCCTTAACTTGCCTTAGTACGGTGACCATAATTATAGTCGAGACAGACTAGACAGGAAGCAGTTTTACTTTTTAGCAGAAATACCTACTTATTTTTCTGTATTCGAATGCGTTATTGGTTCGGTGGTCAACTGAGCCCGCAGCCCACTGACTCCGCGGGCTCAGTTGACCACTTTTAGTTTTTTCGGAGTTAGCTCGACCCACATTATATGTCAGACTAGCACTGCGCCGCAGTTTTATCGGCAGCGAAACAAAATGACTTTGATGATATGATGATGATGTCATCAGCGTCGTTTTTGGTTGTTTTCGTCTGATGATAGCCGATGATATAATTAGATATTATGTCAGTCAGTCGCCAGTATTCTGTACTTAATTTTCTCGTTTGATAACGATCAGTTCAGCGATCTTGAACGATCTTAGGATAAAGAAAGGAAGTGTGAAGATATTATTACATACAAATTTAAAAAAAACATTCGTTATTCATCTTCGTGATGCACTGGATTACCACAATAAATTCTATTAAGATTGGTTCATAACAATTGTGAAATCGGTTACAGTGCATCGAAGCTACGATATCAATATATCGTGTAGTGTATGTAAATGTAGGAATACTTTTTTTTTTTTTTTATAGAAAATAGAACTACGATTGACCACCAACTCGCCTGATGTTAAGCGACGATGTGGCCGAGGATGGAGCTCGTCGATCTAGAAGATATATATTCACTCTAGCCTTGAAAATTCCAAGATTGTAGGTCTCAGGAAACAGAGATGGCGGCAACGAATTCCATTCTTGTGAAGTACGCAACAGGAATGTGGATCGATATCGCTGAGTACGGATTTTTGGCATTTCAACGAGAAATGGGTGGTAATTCGCCGACTTTCTGCTAGTCCTGTAGTGAAATGGGGAGGGTGGAATTAGGCCGTGAAGCTCTTGCGTACATTCTCCGAAATGAATCCTGTAGAAAATAGACAGACATGCTACTTTACGTCAGTGCTCGAGACTAAGTAGCTTCTTGGCAGCTAGTTTATCGTCACCGATTAACCTCACAGCTTGCCAGTCCACTGATTCTAAAGCTTCCAGCTGATACTTGGCTTATCCATCAAAAAGATGGCAGCAGTACTCCATACACGATCGGACCTGTGCTTGATATAGATGTAGCAGTTGTCCTGGTGAGAAGTATCGCCTAACCTTATTAATGATGCCAAGCTTTTTACTAGCTAGTTTAGCGTTAGATTCAAGGTAGCCCTTAAAGTTCATTGTTGAGGTTAACGTGAGTCCCAGCAGTTCAAGACGGTCTGCCAATGATATGGGTACGTTTCGGAAAGTAGGAGACAAAAGAAACTCACTCTTTTTGGCGGAGAAAAGGCAGGCTTGAGTCTTGTTGGTGTTGAATTTGACGAGATTTTCGTCACCCCAGTCGGACACAGCTTCTAGAGCTTTATTCATACGCACAACCATATCTTCTCTCAACGCCTCGATTTCCGCCTTTTTGGCTCTTGGACCAGAAGTGTATCTTTCCACAACTGTGCTGTCATCTGCATACCCTAAGATACCAGGATAATTAATGTATATCAGACTTATATTTATAAGTAAAGGGCTGACAAATGGGCAAGAATAGATATTATTTATTTATACTCAAAAGCTTTGATGTCCTATTAAAATACTATGTATCCTATAAGTATCTAACATGTTAACAAACACAAGCTGATTGTCCGAGCTTTTTACAGTCGCTTGGTCCGCGCACTTCCAGCGCACGTCAGCCACATGACTCGTAAGGTAACACCAGAGGAAAACCATAACGAATAATATCTTAGACCTACAAACCAAATGAAGGTCATACGACGTGGATATGCATACATTTGTGGATACCCTGTAATACACAATACATTTATTATTACCTACTCATAACATAATAGAAATAATGTCCTTTTTACACCACCTCCCCAATAATGTTCCTTTTTGTGTCATGTTGTGAGAGTCCAAAGAAAGTACCTGCTACATTTACGCCCATGGGCTGTAATATTGTATGGGATTTCATTATATCACACCATTGACTGGCCTTGTGGCTCAGTTGGTAGTGTGTTTACGTCTACCTGCTGAACTGAAAGGTCGTGGGTTCAATCCCCACCCAAGGCAAACATTTGTGTGATGACCATGGATGTTTGTTCTGTGTCTGGGTGTTTCTATGTATCTTAAGTATATATTTACAAAAAAAAAAGTATATATGTATTCTATCAGCCATCTAGTTCCATAGTACAAGATTTGCTTAGTTTGGGCGAGATGGTGTTGTGTGAAATGTCCACAAATATTTATTTATTTATATCACACAGTGATATACCGTGAATTGAATTTGGAACCTAAGCCTACTAGATTGTTAGAGTCCAATTAGAGATGATTATTTCTACCATACCGGCCCATAAAAATAATTCTGTCGAAAATCGTACTATAGTCGGATTTTTATTAGACGGAGTAAACTGACAGATTGACTGTTCTTCTTCTTTTTTGTATTGGACCCGCATTAAAGCATTTGCCAGTGTCAAGTATTAGGATTTTTTCAAGTTTCTTGAATAAAACAAGTTGTAAATGTTCTAGTCATAATCTAAGTCACGTATACAGTCAATTTATAAGTCGAGTCCTGCTTCAGTAAAGTGGTGGCGTCTTTACTAGAAGCTTCTATGGAGTTTTGCCGATAACGTAAAATCACACGTTTTACTGCTTTATTTCACTTGCCCACACTCACGCACTTTATCGAACACTTAATGAATAAAACACCACCATTTTTATAGCATTAATGTTCAACATAACACAAGTTTAGGAAAATAAAACAAAGTAACATGTTAATAAGACGTTCCTGCCAACAAAGCCAGATTGACTGTTGCCGCTTTTTTATGAAATGAAAATAGTGCTGCGAAAATAATGCATGATGTGCGATTACCACTTATTCGAACCACATGCTTACAAGCACGCGGGGCATCTTGCTCGTATTATCACTTAGTTGTAAGTATAAAAAATCGGCCAAGTGCGAGTCGGACTCGCGCACGAAGGGTTCCGTACTATCATCTTCTAAATATTTACTTACAAATATTGAAGTTTCTACCTGTTAATTAAGATCGAGTAAAAATTGCTTAAAAATTACGTTTGTTGTATAGGAGCCCCCTTTAATATTTACTTTATTGTTATCTAATTATTTATTTTGAAAGGTAATATACAAGTAAATATTCTGTGAAAATTTGAAGCGTCTACCTGTTACCGTTTTTAATATTGAGCAAAAAAATACGAAAAAAACACGTTTATTGTATCCCTCAATTTTTTTTTTTTAATTTTTTGTATTTTTTGTTATAGCGGCAACGGAAATACATCATTTGTGAAAATTTCAGCTTTCTAGCTATCACGGTTTATGAGATACAGCCTGGAGACAGACAGACAGACAGACAGCGGAGGCTTAGTAATAGGGTCCCGTTTTACCCTTTTGGTACGGAACCCTAAAAAGGTTATCAGCTGTCAACTGGCTCAAACATATTTTTCATCTTTTTCAGAATCCTGAATCGAAGTGCATCGCAAAATATGTTCCTCATCATCTCCAAGTAAGTAAGTGAGATTGTTTAGTAATATATGTAGTATATTATTACCTGAGAAAAAGAAAAACATAAAAAGAAAACATAGAATGAACCATGAATGAACTGCTCCTTTTTCTATAAAAGTCATTAAGGCACTTGAGAGTAATTGGCGTTTATGTAGGCGTTAGGCTGACCCCCTGTCACTCCAAGCCAATATTCCATCAATATCGTGTCTCCCCTTACTCTCTCCCATTCTCTAACTGCAGTGCGACTGCAATGCGACTGCAATGCGACTGCCGCACAACTGCCGCGTGACCGCAATGCATTCAGATGTGACTATGAAGGTGATAAATGTAACATTAGTAACATTTGTCACCATTAAAAAAGAACTTATTAGGTTAAAATCAGAGATACCAATAAGTTACAAAGTAGGTAGGTATTTGAAACTATTTTGTGTATAAGTACTCCTATATTTCTCTTTGTTAGAAAACAATAAAAGTTGTTAATGATTGTAGCCCCTTTCCATTTAGTATAAGATTTATATACAGATTGATCTGTATAACCCATTTTTTATTATTTTCACAAATTGTGTCATGAGGGTTCAACCGTTATCATATAAGTATTTTGATAAATTTTATTCAAACGTTTCAGCGTGAAGAAATAACACACATTATCTAAATCGTGGTTGAATATGCAGGCCGCAACAACGCCGAAAAAGAACACTCACAAAATTTCGTATTTTATCTAATTTTGTAAAAGCGAAAGTAAATGACGTAAAAATAAGTCTCTGGTCCTCTCCCTCCCTCTCCCTCTCTACCTCCTGCCCTCTCTTTCTCTCTGATCATCCAGCCAACCTTCCACCATGGCCATTTTTACTAACATGCAAGTGAAACGTCAAAGCTCATCTACTAATAATTGAGCAATATTGGAAATGAATAACAACACAAAAGATTATTTATTTATTTATTAAGTATATTTGTTGAGTGCTGGTGCGAATGGTACATTCTTCATGATGGCGCTGAGAATGGAAGCTGGCACCTGCAGGGGCTGCTGCATCTGAGGGATCGCGTGCGAACTTACCGCTGAAGACAACAAGAACAACTAATTTATCGGTTTTTTGCTTAGTTTGGGCTAGATGGCGTTGTGTGAAATGTCCTCCGATATTGTTTTTTTTTTTTAATTAATCGGTCTGGGGTAATCGATTTGCTTTTTGTGTAATTACTTAGTAGTTTAGTTAGTAGATATGTATAATTTGTATATTGTTTTGTTATAACTAATTTAACAAGTATTTGTACATATTAAAAGAAAATCAAAATACCCGTCTACATAAGAATGCTTTTCGTACTATTAATTACGATTGGTGTTGAGTGTACATTTTAGTGAGAACGTATGCGCAAAGCTAATGTATAAGTAATTTTAATAGTTTTTGTAAAATTACTTATTGGTTACGAAAAATTTTGTTGAGAATACGGAAAAACGCATTTTTTTAGAGTTATAGTAATAATAATACAAGACACTTAAGGAGTACAGACAAATATAACGACATGCCGTTTAGGCTGTAGGAGGTATTGTAAAAACATACATATATATATGTACTTACAAGTATACATATACTCGAAAAACATAACCCTCCTTGCGCAATCCGGTTATTAACAAACAGAACAAGTACGTATATATTGAAAAACAAAGTATGCCACTGTTTTTAAGCAATTTTCGTAGTAAAGGTAACTGATAGATTTATTTATTTATGGTGTTTAGTGTACATATATTAGGTAAATATTAGCCCACAATCGCCATAAACAATGAACAATTCGGTCACAGAAGTCAAGGGCCCTATATAGCTATTTCGGTATCCACTTCCCGAAAATCACCGAGACAACGACAACTATGATAATAAGAAAGACAAGGTGACAATGAGAATTCGATTGTTTTGTTACTTTTTAGGTTTCCGTAAAGATGCCTACTTATTAGTGAAGCTTCGGTGTCTGTTTGTCTGTCCTACATTTAAACGGCTGTATTTTTTTATCTACAAGTCTCAAAATTGGCACGATTGTAGGTAGGGTTTACTTTGATGTAAATCTACAAATACTAAAAACTGGTCAAGTGCGAGACAAGCTTGCTCAAATATAACAAAAGATTTTGAAGAAACTTAGTTAAGAACATTCTCAATCCTCTTTCAAACAAAAAAATAACTAGATTAAAATCGGTCCATCCGTTTGAGAGCTATACACAAATAGCTCTTAAACGGATGGATCGATTTTCATCTAGTTTTTGTCAACTCACAGATATTCACGTCAAACTTATAACCCCCACCTTTTGGATCGGGGGTCAAAAAATAACTATTGAACAAACAAAACTAACGATGCGAGAAATTGAAACCGGATTGGAATTGGTCTGTGGGTTCTAAAATAATAGTTAAGTTAACTAAATAATTAAAATTACTAAGCTACTCACCACAAATTATAAAAATTGCAAACATAATAATATTTTTGCACTCCATATTTCGGTAAGTAAAAAAAATAGTGGTTATAAACAATAGTCTTCGAAAGTCCTCAACGTTGTAACAAAATGCGATTATACATATAAGTATTTTATTATTTTAAACATTCATTTGTTTAACAAAAATGAATCAAATATTATGATTTAAAAAATTATTCATGCTCTTTAAACATACGTTTATTATGATTTTATAATATACCTTTAATATACATAATAATATACCTAATATACAATAGCAACTGGATGCCTTCCATTTTCAGTTCATTTGCCGTCTTACAAGTACAATTAATATTTGACCGACTATAAAAACGCATTTTTCAAGTACATTAAAAAAATTATATATATATTATATATTACCTATATTAAATTATATATTACCTATAGGTATCATTGTGAACCTATTTCGAAGTTACATAGTACATTTCGCAGAAAGCAGGAAGACGCTGGATGCAAGCCGCTTGCAATCGGCCTTTTTGGAAATCCATTGGGAAGGACTATATCTAGCAGTAAACTTCTTATGGAGATGATGATGACGATGATATTTTTTTGCATGTGTCGGTACGGTTATGGTCACGGTCGTCGGTTCAGTGGGCGTCCACCTTTATTGATTAACATAAGTTATCTTAGAAACGGCGAAGTGTGACAGGACCCGTGTCCGGCCCAGTTCACACGGTTTCTTTTGAATATCGACTTGAAGAATCTTGGACAATGGAAAAACTATTGGAACTAAAGGGATTTCGGGAAAAACTCGCTATTGTTGGCTGGGGTAAAAAATTATTTCTTTTCTACCTGATTCCAAAAGAGGGGAATACATTTCATCGAATTATGTTGTTTTTTTTTATATTATATACATACCTAAGTATTTTATATTTATAAATTGTCAATTTACACGTAATTTTTGTATCAAGTAAAAAGTAAGTCGTTCATAAAATGAACATTCCGGATGAAACAAAATTCGTAATTTTGAATCAGTTTTAAATATTTAATTTTAAAATACTAGTAGAAGTGGCAGACTACATTCTCGCTCTTATTGCACACGGTGAAGAAGTCCTTCTCACCGTCAATCTCGATGTATTCGCCGTTCACCATGGCATATAGAGGTGATAGTATAATAATAAAAAATTCGGACACGCGCTAATTACCACTTTTAACAGACTCACAAAAAGAATGAGGTTCTCAATTCGACTGTGTTTTTTTTTATGTTTGTTCACCGATTATTTCGCCAATTTTATGAATTGATTTTGATGATTATTTTTTTCTTTAATAAAACCTCAACACCTTTTTACCTCAGAAGTGGTCCCGTACAAAGTTTATGAAAATCGGTTCAGTACTTTGGTTTTTATAACAAAATAACTGGAAAAAGTCATTCAAGTAAACGAAATTGCGTATTTTGAAACGACTTCCAAAGAGAATGAGGTTATTTCGGTTCTTTTTGTATTAAGTAGATCATATTTCAGAGGTGGTCCCATAATTATTTTAGAAACATAGCTTTACTATTTTTTGAATAATCTCTAAAAATAGAAATATTTCATTGGATTTCTGAGTAAAGTGCGTCAGATTATAGAATCGCAGAGTACCACGTTTCACCACCATCAGTCCATCCCTGACACGTTTTTCTTTAGAAAAGTGTCAAATGTTAAGGATTATCGTATAGACATCTGCACATTTTCTAATCTTCGAAGACGAAGCATTTGACATTCAATGTCAAATCTCATTCTTGACAAAAATAACGAGCGGGTGAAGAGAGGTCGAGAGGTCTCTTTAAAAGTTTACAACCGTGCTTATATTAATTATTAAATAGTATAAAGATCTACGATTGACCACCAACACGCCTGATGTTAAGCAACGGTGTGGCCGAGGATGGAGCTCGTTGATCTAGAAGATATCTATTCACTCTAGCCTTGAAAATTCCAAGATTCTTTTACAACAATTCTACCACGTTATACCTAGCATTGTAAGAACTAAAAGGGTTAGAAGTGGTCTCATAGTCATAGGCAATTTTTTTTGTAATAATAATAATAAAACTCACGAAAAAATTAAGAATGCGCTTTTTCTGTGCATAATTTCTCTCAAAAACGTACACTCAATACCATAATCATGGGCAACGTAAGCGTTGCACTACTAAGTCGCTCATGCGTTTGGGTATTTCGATTTTCTTTTTAACCAACTTCAAAGAAAGGAGGAGGTTATCAATTCGTAGCTTATATTTTAACATAGACTGTATCTAAGCATCCAAGCCATCCAAATTTATTTTATTGAAATAGGTACAGTTACAGATATAAATGATAATAAAAAAATAATTAAAAGAAAAAAATATATATATTCCGATACATAGAAATCGTAGATCAAGCCGTACAACACTCAAGCTCAAGCTTAAAAGAAAAAAAATAACTAAAAATTATTATATTTCGATACATAAAACTCGTGGATCAAGCTGTACCTACTGTAACTAGTGGTTCCCGTAATGCTAGTATAGTTTTTGCGATAAAGACAATGATAGATTGGTCGCTAGTCCACACGGAACTCATTTATCAGTCCGTCTCGAAGGGCTAAGCGGACAGCCCTAGCAGCAGGTTTTACTCAACTGCTTAATAAACGCGGTCATGTTTTTCCGGTGTATGTAAAAGTGGTGAAATTGATATTTTGGGCACAAGTTTTGCTGGAAAGAGAGTATAATTTAACATCTACTATTTCACAGTGACAAGCTCAGGACATCGCCACACAGGGTTTTGTACAGTTGAATTACACAATACTGATTTAATTGGACTGTTATGGGGAAACATGATGCTCTTTTTTTAACCGACTTCAAAAAATAAGTTCTCAACTCGAATACTTATATTTTTTATGACGTCTGTTACCGCATAACTATTATGTAATTTATAAACCGATTCGCATTGGCCCCATAGAAATTTTATCGATATTAGTTGAGTAGATTGGTTTTTATAACAAAATTGTGCATTTTGAAGTCGATTGTATCAGTGTTTAACGACTTAAAAAAAAAGTTAACAATTCAGCTGTACTAACCGACTTCAACGAAACGACTTCAAAAATAATATAATTAACTGAAAATGGAGAAATAATACGAAAAATTTAATCAAAACTGGGCGTCTACCTAAGTAGGTACGTACACCAACTATTTTTTGAGAGCGGTGTCTGTATTGGGACTTGGTGATAGTTTAGGGCCTTACACCGACTCAAAAGTAGTGTACGTACCTACTTATATATATATATGTAAACGCCCAGTATTTATTTAATTTTTCGTGTTATTTCGCCTTTTTTCAGTTAATATGACGCTTTTGAAATCGTTTTTTTTATTTTTTATTATTTTTATTTTAATTAAACTATAATTATTAAGATAATCAAGTTTTAGATTTTTTAATGATTAAGCTAAGTAATACTATACTTATCAGAAATAATCGATTTTCTAAAAATAATACGGTTTTAGTGGGACTTCGGGGAACATTCAAAGTTTCGATTAGAATTTTCACGAATCAATTTGTGTTTTCGTTTACTTTTCTTTCGATAAAATAAAAAATACTTCTCGGTGTATTTTAAAAAACTAATTATAATATTCATGGGGCCTCGGCCGTTTGATGAGTTTCAAACAAATTTCGAATATATTCATGAAAAATATTCCGTTCTTCCCGATCGCCCAACAAGATGGTGTATGCCCGACTACACGAAGGGAGGACAATAATTATGTCTAATGTAAATCTTGAGCCAATCACACTTGCTTACACTCTGGTTATCACAGCCTAAAGCCGTCAATGTAATGTTATCGCGTCCGTTACAGCAAAACAGACGTTATTTATTTATTTATTTTTGTAAGCTAAATAGCTGAGATCCGCGGTTTCGCCCGCGTAATGATGAAGAAAGGTTATAATGATATTTACAAATGCCAATGTCCGTCTCCACTCTCCAGGTTCAAAGCTATCTCTGTACCAAATTTCATAACAATCGGTTCAGCCTTTTGATCGTGAAGAGGTAACGAACATTTTAGCAAAGTTTTATTTGTCTGATGTAAATATTTTTTTACGATAAGTATAACTTTAGAAAATTCGAAACTCCCGACAATAAAAAGGCAGAACCTTGATTGATCATAGCTAAGAACACTCTCGATGAAATTCTCTTCCACTAAAAATCATCATCATCTCAGCCATTAGAAGTCCACTGTTGTATATAAGCCTCCCCCATGAATTTCCTAAAAGGCCGATTGGAAGCAGCTTGCATCCAGCGTCTTCCCGCCACTTGTATGAGGTCATCTGTCCATCTCGTGGCTGGTCTTCCTACGTTGTGCTTACCGGTGCGTGGTCACAAAAAATGCTAGACCAATATCGGTCCATCCGTTTGAGAGCTACGGTGCCACAGACAGACACACAACAGATACACACCACACATCAAACTTATAACACCCATCACTTTCGGTCGGGGATTCATAAATACGATTACATAACCATTTGTTCATGAAAATCGTTCGAAAGAAAGTCATACCTGTATTTGATAAACTGGCTATTCAAAAACTGGGCTCGGAAAGTCCCCGCGGTATCAGTCTCTGATCTAGATAATTAGAAAATAAATTAATCTGAGTAATTTTGCAAGAAAAGACTGTCCACTCTACCTAGAGCTTGGAGCTCAGTGGCTCGATGTCAAGCTTCTCAGCATTTGCCCTAGGGATTATATTTAAATACTTAGACAGTAGTCCTTTTCTGCCTAGAACTACCTTGCATTGAGATATTATACATCGTTCGATTCTTAGGACCATCTTAAGATAGGTATCACTAACAAAAACCGGACAAGTGCGGCTCAGAACGGCCCACCGAGGGTTCCGTAAAAAAAGCAAGCTCCTTTTATCAATATTTTTTTTACATTTTTAGTCATAATCCGAAAACCACACGTCATATTACATTTTAGCTTGTGATAATGAAGCTCTTTCATGTAATACCCCTCATGATACGGTTATTATAACATTTTAAAATTTGGACCCTCATTCGTCATAAAGCCCTATTTTTTGGGATAAATTAAAATTGTACAATTCTCGATTTTTTTCCTTTATGTGCACTATAAGATAATGCTTCTTGCCAAATTTCATAGTTCTCTAGCAACGGGAAGTACCCTAGAGATTTTGATTCCTTTGTGAGTGTCGAAATATGCGATTTTTTGCGACATATACGGGTGTAACATTTTTTTTACGATAACCGAGAAGATTAATTTTTTCGCCGCTGCAAGGAACTATTGATCTGCGTGTATGGTTTTAATTTGAACGCTATACCTCCACGCGTCCCTGAAATAAAAGGTCTTGATACGGACGGACATACAGACAGACGGACGGACGGACAGAAGGACAACAAAGTGATCCTACACGGGTTCCGTTTTTTTCTTTTTGAGTTACAGAACCCTAAAAATCATTGAAATCAGACAACGTCGTTCAAATATATCTTTCCACAAATCAAATATATTCTTTTACATATATGGTAATCGGTTAAACATAGTAAATTACCAGTACTAGTTTATTTTATATTAGTTAGATGTCTCGAAATAATTGAGTCGAAAGCAGAAGCATTCCTTTCAAAAACTTTATTTTAACTTGAACTAGTAAAAGTTTGAATAACCGTGGATTTTTTCTTCCGCGGTTCATTAAATCCGGAGTCGAGGGATGCGGATCTCAAAGTTTTCCATATCTTTTCATTGGTTTTAAGCGTTTTATTTTTTAAACTACCGCAGATTAATTATCATAGTTCGAAGTGCAAAGTTTATAATTATTTTACTTCAAAGCTATAAATTAAGTGACATTCTATAAATCTATTCGAAATTGAATTATTCACTCTTCTTTTTTATCGTATTGGAAATATCGGACTCACGAGGTTTGCCATTTTCAATATTATAATAACGTCCTAGTCCTTTTCTCAGTCACATATCAAGTCCTAGTCACGCCTCCATAAGTTGTGGCGAGTTTACTAATAACTTGTACTGACTTTTCCAACAAGATGAATAGACACTTTCCTCCGCTTTATTTCATTTGCCCGCACTCGTGCATGTATTGAAACACCTAAGAAATTAAAAAAAAAAACGGATTTATCGCGTATATTTTACATAAAACTTCAGCCTCAACACAGATCTGCGATACAGTTCACAGTCACTTACAGTTCATAAATGACGGAGTTTTGTGGTAACAAACTTATTTAGATTTTAAACAAATTAAACTTTATATTGTGTGTGTTATTTCTCCCTTTTCAGTTAATTAGATTGGTATAGAAGCTGGTATATACTAACATATACAAAAACTGTGCAGTTCTCACATTAATACATGCATATGCATATAGGTCGAATAGATAACCTCCTTTTTTTAAGTCGGTTAAAAACACGACTAATTAGAGAACCTCCTCCTTTTTTAAACTCAGTTACTAAAATATACCGGTGGCACATTTTTTTCACATTTCCTTTTTACGCTTTCACAGGCTTTTTACTTTGCTCACACAAGCATAGCTATATGTTTAGGATAGTATGATATCCACACTCGAATCCTACTAAAATTAATTTTCCAGCTACGAAGTCACGACATGGCGCTACGTCTCAGTCCTGTACTTATTTTAGTCGCTTTGTAGGAAAGTATATTTTTTCGTAAAGTACTCGCATCAAATTAAAACGCGGAGGTATTCTTAATTCGTTCCCCTTACATCCCGAACCTTCCAAACTTGAACTTACAAATATTGGGACACGACACATCTGCAAATTGGTCTTTGTCCATAGATAATATATAAGTGTAGTCTGTGGTACGTGTATCGACAAAGATAATTTAAGAAAAGATGTTATTAAAAATAATATTTTTTTAAGACTTTAAGACACGACAAATATTTTTAACAACGTTTTCATATTCCGAAATATATCTCTTCCAAAACTTCGTCGCCAAAATAAAGCGCCGTGTCTAGGATAACTACCCATTATAACTAACCCTTGCCTAATAATCAAGCCAAAATGTCTTGAGATTTTGGTCGAGAGTCTTCGCTATAAGACCATTCCCATTAGACTACTATCGGAACAATGATCGTCTAATCAACATGCTATTGACAAATTGTAAACAAGTACCGGCGGTTGTAGTGGTGGATTTGAAAATCCATTAAATTTAAGCTTATTAAGTTTACCGAATCACTGTATTATGTATTATATTTGAAACATAACTTTATATAATTAAAATTTTTGATGACTCAAAACATCATAATAAATCCCTAATAAATCTAACAAGCAGCATTGAGAATATCGTGAAGTCTGTGTCATGTCTATAGCTCATTCATCCACGAGCTCATGGTAGGTACTTTGAGAATCACTGACTCCACACTTTTCCTATTGACATAAAAAAAGTTTTAATTAAAAGTGGAGAAGCTCCTTTTAAACCTTTTTAACTGATATTTAAAAAACTTCTCTCGAAATAGTCGGGGACGTTAAAAAAGAGTCAAAAGAACGGTTTTTAACTAACATTGCGTGAAACTGAATTTACTTATACTTTTACAATATTGTTGTTTTAAATGGTTTAAAATAAGAGTACTTAATAATGAAGTAAGTTTTTTCTCATCTTGTTTATAATTAAGAACTTTACTGAACCGAAAAACTAATGTTACTTGCTTAATATCCCCGTCTGATTTATATTTTATATTTTTTCTCCATCCCATAGTTGCCTGGAAGAGATCGCTTTTAGAGATAAGGCTGCCTGTTGTTGCGCTAGTCTATTTAAGTACTTTGTTGTTACTTTTATGGTGTGTACAATAAAGAGTTTATCTATCTATCTATCTGTTAATGATTTTTAATGGGACTACCTCTGCTGTGCCTCCATGAACTTTATAACAAAAATCATCTAAATTAATCTTCAGCTGGCGTCATTTTCGTGGAACATTCACCCAAAACATTCTAAATATGGATTGCTAAAATAGTATTTAACAAAACGGCATACTTACATATATACAGACAATCAAACAGACATCTGTGTGATATAGGGGTAGATGAGCAAAATTTGGACTACATGAATTTATAAGGTGTCCTTGTTTGCTCCAGTTTATACAATTTAACGATATGGTAATATTTAACTTCTATAGGTTATTTGTAAAAAAATATGGAAATATATATTTTTGTATTTTGTAGTTCATCTGAACTACAAAATGCAAAAATATGTATAAATATGTATTTTGAGGATCTCCTCAAAATGTACAACCTAGTCAAGAAGCCTCTTTTTAAAATATATCAAAAAATATGAAAAAGCAATTTTTCGCACAAAATATTGACATATTTTACACATCAATCACAGATTCTATATTCAGCATGATATTAAAGCGATAATGTATGAAGAAAACATTTCGTGTTTACGGCCTTCTGATAAAATGCTATCAATCTTTACACGCCGGGGACGGCAGGGACACATTTATAAACTGTAAAGGCATTTAGAATGTGATCAGAAAGAAAACACATTTTTAGGGTTCCGTAGTAACTACGGAAACTCCTCAATTCAGCATGTCTGTCCGTCTGTGTGTCTATTTGTATGTTACTGTCATTTTACTCGAAACTATGAGCCCTACATAAACGAAATTTGGCAGGCAGATGTGTGTAACGGTTTCCGAAAACCGTTACAAAATACATGAAATGATATCACTGTGGGCCAAGCTGTGCAACAAAAGCAAAAGCAATGCATGTAGAAGTAGATTTTTTTATGTATTAATAGGTTTGCGGTCCACGATGGAGCGCGCTTACCTAGAAGAAACCAATTCACTCGCGATTTAAAGAGACCCAGATTATATCCATCGGCAAATACCCACTCAGGAAGCGTATTCCACATTCTAGCAGTCCGCACGAAGCGTTTCGTTCGGGGTTTTGGAATAAAATCATTCAGATTCAGAAGAAACTTTTCGTCAATTAGTCGCAGCGTCGTTTAAAATCAGATGTCTAATCTTCGAGCCAGATAGAACAATAGATAAAGAAAAGTTTTTCAATTTGATATAATGTAGTTTTATGAGGGGTGAAGAGTGAGCTAGTGCCAAATTGGCAAAACTACAACTGACGGGCCACAGAATTCGAGGCCCTATTACATATGAGATAGAAAATTGATTAAATAGAAACTGTTTTTTATTTATTATCTGCCCGCCACTGGGAAACTTCCCCCAAAATCTATGTCTCAGAAGTAACCGCACTTCATCGTCGACCGCAATTTTGCTTACAATTTCGTAGAAAACGTTGTTTACTTTATCAAAACAATTACCCCTTATGTTCGTTGTTGTTGTATTAACATACAAAGTTTACTTAAGTCTACTTTTGTTACAGATTTTAAACCGAGTCTATGGTTATGATCTAATTTTTTTTTATTTATTTTTTTTTATTTTTTTTTTTTTTTTTGCCATAAAACAAAGAGACTAGAATTTATATAAATGATGCTAAAACATAAACTAATAATTATATGGATCTTCGTGTTTGTTTCAAAAACATAATATTATTTTTAATTACCAAAAGTATATTTTAGTCCGGTTGCAGTAGCGTTGTTTAATTAAAAATCTCATTTTTGTAATCGGTCAAGAAACCCAAACATCCCGACATAAATTTCTATTACGCACCCCAAATTAAAATAAATTCGCCACAAAATGTCTATTCCACCCCAAGATCAAATAAAAAATGTAATTTGTCAGAAAAAAACGATGGTTCATCCCTTGAGAGTCACACACCCTTACTGGGGGCTTATACGCCGTGAAAATAAGGCTAGACACACAATGCACGGGCCCGACCGAGCGAGTCCGGAGTGGACCGGACGAACCCTGACCACAGGATATTATACTACATAGAGTACATATGAGTAGAACAGGTCCTAAATATCTACTATGGATATACATATATATTAACCTACGTAAAGAGCATTTCGTTTTATTATATAGGTAGCTCATAAACCTTCTGGTGTGTGGCAGAGCACTGAAGTATCCGGCAGAACCATATAAATAAAATAAATATTTGTGGACATTTCACACAACACCATCTAGCCCAAACTAAGCAAAGCTTGTACTATGGAACTAGATGGCTGATAGAATACATATATACTTTTTTTTTGTAAATATATACATATGATACATAGAAACACCCAGACACAGAACAAACATCCATGCTCATCACACAAATGTTTGCCCTGGGTGGGGATTGAACCCACGACCTTTCAGTTCAGCAGGTAGACGTAAACACACTACCAACTGAGCCACAAGGCCAGTCAAAAGTCAATATAGCAATAGACCTATTTTCTTTTTATCTGAAAAGATTTTAACACTACCGTTTACTCTATTTTATGTCACATGACACCAACTGTCAACAAACGTTCACTTGTCATTTTTCGTTTCTTTTTTGTGGAATCTACAAGGTTTTATCTTGCACAATATTTTTTATTTTTTTTTAATTATTTACGCAAGCATGTCTCGCTCTTGATCAGTATTAATTTGTAGATTTACATCAAAGTAAACGCTGCAATCTTGCTAATTTTAAGACTTCTATCTATTACCGTTCAAAAGATACTCATAGCCTCATAAATTGGCTCCCGCACCCTTAGTACGGAAGCTTAATAAACTAAACTTCTGTATGTCTGGCCTGCCCATTGACTTTGATTTGTTTTTTTTTTTATCTACTTTTGCGATGACGAAATTTTGATGAGAGAGTCAAAACTTGGATTGAGGATTCACAAATGTCAAGTAATAGATCTATTTGATTAAATATAATGATATATTAACAAATCGTTTTCCTTTCAAAACTTATTTTACTGTTTCAATTTTTTTTTTTTTTTTTCAAAACGATTGCTGCTTTGTTTTCTATTTATATTCTAATTATATACATACAGTTTATTTTGATGAAGCACCTATAATACATAGTTGACTTTCTAAGTTAATTCTATTAGGGCTCTGTGACGGTCCGATGTAAAGTGCAATGTGAATCCAGCCTAAATTGTTTCTGGGGATGGTAAATTACATATTGCGCACCACCGAGTTCAACTACTCAAAGCATGACAAAAACTACAAAGATAGTGACAACCAAAGACTTCGGAAAAACATTCGCAATTTAAAAAAAGATACCACTTCTTCTTGCGGCGGCGTCGTGTGGCGGGTCGCCCTCATCCCTCAAATATGGTTGAGGAGAGCGATGGCTGGTACATGCGTCAACTCGTGAACGGGTGCTGCTTGCGGGAGCTGGACTGCTCGGCGTACACACGCATGCATGTGCATGTTACTTAAGTATTAACGTCTTCCTCTTGTACTCTGGTTAAAAAAATGTTAAGTTAGCTAAAAAAAATGTATTAGTTTATAAAAGGCATGGTCCCTGGAGTCTGTGGTGCTCGAATTTTTCAAATAAAAAATAATAATAATAACAGCTACTAACTGTAAACAAATTTTGTATAAGATGTTATGTTATGATTTTGTTTTGTATTTTGTATAAGTTAATATTTATTTCATTTTAGTTCCTTGGATTATTTTTGTTGTAGTGTATGGTGTATAAAAATAAAATATTTTCTTTCTTTCTTTCTTTCTTTCTTTATTTAGGTTTTTTTTTATTACTTTTATTTTTCAATTTTTTTAATCATTAAAGTATTAAAATGGTGGTCATTACTTGACAAAGTACACACCTAACTTAAACATGAATATTTTTATCAGACTTTTAAATTCACAAAACTTCACTGGGTTAATTTGTTTATCTAATTTTCAAACATATAATTAAGTATATAATCAATATTATAAGATTTGGTCTTTTTAAGATCACAATTATCTTTTGGGTGTGCGTACTTCATCTTCGACCACATCGTCGCTTTTCAACAGACGAGTTGGTGGTCAAACGCGAACTTATTCGCAATAAAAAAACATCATTATAATATAATTAACATATACGTTTTGGGATAAAAAGTATGCCAGATGTTTCTACATAGTACCTATGCGTAATAAACCTAACAAAAGTTGGGACGTTTATTAGTTTGAATTGCGTCGTTGAATCGTTTCTATCCGCCTATCTTGAAACTACTGAACCGGTTATGATAAAACTTACACTCTTCCCTAAGTTAAAAGATACTTTATTCAATAAAAAAAGCATTAATGAAACACATTTTCTAGTTTCCGTGTAACTTGCGGACAAACTTGCATACTTACATACATAACACTAATTATATTTGTCACACGTGTTTAGAAACTAGCATAGACTAGCATAATTATACAAATATTGTGCTATTCTAATAAAATTACCTACATACATGCATAACATGGCCAATTCTCAAGGCAACACGTATTAAACTTGTTAAAATAATTCAAAATACTGAAATATATTGTATATGTTTTTTTTTTTTTTTTGTTTATTAAGTTTAGGAATATCAATTACTTCAGTGGTGCCTTAAGAATAACCCCTATTGAATAATGTGTCCTTATTTGAGGACGATTTAAAATGTAGTTTAAAATTTGTACATACCTATAAATTACTCTTCACAAATATATTTCTACCATTTCGTAGACTAACACCACCACTATTCGACCCCAAAAAAGATTCCAGGGGTAGTTTTTACAACCCTCCCGTCCCTCAGGGATTCTGAAGTAGAATAAACTGTGCGGTAATACTCACCTAAACGTTAGTTTTCCTGTACATATTTCCGCGCGAATTTCACTTGGATTTCCTTTTTATTTAAAAACTAATATACCCATGTCTTACGTTTTACCTACTTTTCTTATCCCCAAAGGGGAAAAAAGTTTAAACAATTTTTAGGGTTCCGTACCTCAAAAGGAAATAACGGAACCCTTATAGGATCACTTTGTTGTCCGTCTGTCCGTCTGTCCGTCTGTCCGTCTGTCCGGGTGTCAAGACCTTTATCTCGGGAACGCGTGAAGTTATGGAGTTGAAATTAAAACCATATACGCAGATCCATAGTATCTTGCTGCAGAAAGAAAAATAAAATTTCTCAGTTTTCGTATAAAAAAGTTACAGCCGAATATGTCGTAAAAAATGCACATTTCGACACTCACAGAGGAATCAAAACCTATGGGGTACTTTCCGTTGACCTAGAACTCTGAAATTTGGCAATGTAGCATTGTGTTAGAGTACACAAATAGGAAAAAATCCGAAAACTGGACATTTTTAATTTTAATCACAAAAAAATAGTGTCGTTATGCAAGGTATGAGGGTCGAAATTTTAAAGTGAATTAACCGTATCATGTGGGGTATCATATGAAAGAGCTTAATTAGCATTAATTAAAACGATGTATATTTTTCGGTATAAAAAGGAAAATAAAAAAATATGATTTCCCCTTTTTTTTTATTTACTAGTTTGTACGGAACCCTCGGTGGTCGAGTCTAACTCGCACTTGTCCGGTTTTATTAAGGTAATATTAAGCTTCTTCTGAAAACATTTACCCACATTTTAGACAGTTGGGTAACAATAATAACACAAACCAGAAATATTTGAGATCTGAGTGTGATTGATTCTCCTGCTTTCGAGGATTCAACTTAAAAGGACCAGTTTATTCTTTTTTTACGAAATGTATAAAATTATTAGAGACTCGGGAGGTGAACAAAACACGACTCTAAGGACACTTCGCACATCAAAATCGTTCAAGCCAACCAACGTTCAACTTATTACTAAGATTCCATTGTCTGTCTGTCTTTCTGTCTGTCACCAGGCTGTATCTCATGAACCGTGATAGTTACACCGTTGAAATTTTCTTAGATGATGTATTTCTTTTATAACAACAAGTACTAAAAAGCAGAATAAAATAAATAATTAAGGGGTTCCCATACAACACACGTGATTTTATTGCTCGTTTTTGCTCGATATTGATAATAATGGCAACAGCAACGCTTGAAATATTCACAGAATATTGAGTTATATTGTTCACTTTAAAATAAATAGTTAAATTAAAATAAAATTAATATTTAATATTTTCCCCCATACAACAGACATTATTTTGTGCCGTTTTTAAAGATAATGGTACGGAACCCTTCGAGCGCGAGTCCGACTCTCTCTTGACCGGTTTTTAGCAAAAGAACTGGGAAAAATATGCCATCCAAGCACGCAAACAAAATTGCGTATTGTAGAGTCGGTTGTTTCAATTTTTTAAACTATAAATATGTATTAGCGAATTCTAATGTTAATGAAAATTTACAAATACAAAATACAAATAAATTTATTTGTCATAACATAATTTGTACATTCAGAATTTATACGGAAAAGAACAAAATGTATACGGTTAGAGTGTTAGAAAAATAACAACCCAACTAAATATTTTTTACGTAAGTTTGTCTCTTATAGTAAAAAAAAGACTAGTATTAGAAACGTACGGATTCCCCCCTAAAGAGCTTTTGTCGATTCTGATTTTTTTAAGGCCACGGTAAAAAGGTGTAAAAAGATACTTACTACGTATATAGTACATGTACCACCCGATAAACCTTACCCTCTTTCTTGGGCAGTTGAATAAAATCTCACACCAGCGTTCCCCACATTAAAAATCAATTTAGAAGTACTAAATCAAGGCGGGTACGCGCTTTGAAAATTAAAATAATGATATTATTATCACCCCCTTGCATATTGCAACCCTAATTTATAAATAACTGGGGTCGAGAAACAAACTTAGTTCTGCAGTTAGTTGCGGCGCCACTATTGAGTTTTCTGAACAAAATTGTTATAAGTATATACATTTTTTTTTCTCTAACACACACCGTCAGATAAATTCCCTCGTCGATTCGAGTGTAGGTGTTCGTTTTGCAAGTTGAGTTGTTAGCCCTGGTGTTGGTTAGTTAGGGGGTGGTCGTGGTTGTGACCAGACGTGTAGGCGGAACCTTATTGTGTGTAAAAAACTTTAAAAAATAAGTTTGTGGTTCGCGGCTAAACTTTTAAAAAGACAGTATTAGATACGTACGGACTTTTAATCTTTCCCCCTAAATACCTTTTGACGAAAAATTTTTTTTAAGGCCACGCTAAATTATGTTTTGTGTGTTGAAAACAAAAAAGATTTTCTTTTTGGAAAAGTTAGTGATATTTTTACGTCTAATTCATTAAATAAAAATTACTTAAGTACTAAGAACTTTTAAGAAGTTATTTTCACGTGGAAAATTATTATTGACATTGTTTTCAATGAGAGATGAATTTTTAGAATGCAAAATATTTTTGATAAAATTGGATAGCTTTTGTGTGTTTTGTGAAATAATAAACTTCAGAAAAACACGAGTATAAAAAGTTAATTTCGGAAGTGAATTTGATAATGCACATGTGAGTACCTACTTAATTATATCTAATAAACAACGAAAACAAATTTGTAAAAAATAAATAATATCGTTCTTAAAATAAAAAAATAAAAGTAAAATATCATTATTTTTTTTTGCAAACGGAAAAAAAACGCGAACAGTGTTTTAGCAAACTCCCTTGAGAGCCAGCTTTTGTTCCTGTCTATGCCCACCGCCATATATTTTTATGTCAGTTTTGGTCAAATTAAAAGTGTGTGTAGTCAGATTATTGTTTTAAAAGTAAATTGAAAATCCATGAACACTAACCGAGCGAAGCGAGCAAGTGTCTATAAAATTACATATGAAACCGTGATGTGTGAATGAATTTAATTGTATGTTGGTATACGTCCAGCAACATCTAGCCAGCATATGCTAGACTATTCAAATAGATTTGACGTTGCAAAATTAAAAGAGTTCCTTGGTGACTACGGAACCTTACAAAAATCTATAAACATCACAAAACCTATCAAAACAAAGAAAACCCTTATAACGATACCTGATATTTGGTCGCATTATGATAAGTAGTTTAGAAGTTATTCAGGGACAGATGTAGGTACATACAAACATACATACGGGCTGAAATCTTAGCTTAGTCAAAATCAGATATAATAATTATACATAGTTTAAAAAACTGAAATAACCGACATCAAAATGCGCAATTTTGTTTTACAAATCAAACTACCGAATCCACCCATCAAAATGGGTTCGGTAGACCCATTTTGATGAAACACACAGAGTTTCATCCCATAGAATTTCTGAATTCTGAAAGTATAATTCCTTTTAAACAAAAATAAAATAATTCCAAATCGGTTTATAAATGCCGAAGCTGTGCGGTAACAAACATAAAACAAGTATAACTTTAGAAAACTCAAAAACTCCCGACAAAGAAACGGGTGAACCGATTTTGATGATACATTGCTAAGAACACTCGCGATGAAATCCTCTTTCAAGCAAAAACAAATAGATCAAAATTGATCCATCCGTTTGAGAGTACTATGCCATAGACACAGATACAAACGTAAAATTTGTGGCACTCATGTTTTTGGATCGGGGGTTAAAAATACGAATATTTATCAAAAGCGTGAATACGGGGGTATTCACGAAGCAGGGAAGAAAGAAAGAAAAAGAGAGGGAAAATTTTTGACAGCTATACGAAGCTTCCATCATAAAAATCGAATTATACTTACCTATGTCGTAGTTCAAACGGAATTCGGTGTAAACGCGAAACGTCTAATTTAATGGTAAAGTTCCGAAGTGCCCGCGACGGATTCTTTCAAAGTAAGATTTATGTAGTTGGAATACTTCGCCAAGGAATTTTGATATTAGACCGGACTTAAGGGCTCTCAGGGACCCCTGCAAGGGAAATACTTCATCGGGGTACCTTTAAAAAAAAATTAACGGTATTAGTTGCGCTTTCAAATTTTAACGTGCTCTTTACTTCGTTGGTTTCTTGAGACATACCTCTCTCTCACTCTATCTATCTATCTCTTTCTCTTACCGACATTGCCTTATCATCAGGGTTTTCTGTGCATTTGATTTGCTTTTACAACGTTTCAGCAAAAAGTAACGGATTCAGATCCCATAACATCCTGTGGCATCGTCTAAATCCTATACATAGTGTCAAATTACCTCCATCAGTAATTCCAATCAAGTGATAGTGATGTGCCTGTGCCGTATCGATCATATTGATAAAACTTTACATGCTTACGTCCACTACCCGCGCCACATTAGTTTCACTGTAAGTATGACAGATAAAAATAAGTGCAAACTGTTAATCTTTGTAAGTTTAAAAAGTTTTCATTGACATTCTGTCTTGTCAAGGCTCAAGGGAGATAAGTACCTACGCTATATGACCCAATATTCCTGAGCGTCCCGTCTAAGATAGGTACTTTCCTAGTGCTACGTCATTTTGTTTGCAGCCTCTTAATTTGATTACGTCAAATAATAATAAAAACATTAATAAATCCCATTTTCTCTTTGTAAACAGATATAAAATTAAAAAGATTCGACAGACTGACATATCAACGCGCAGTCTAAACCGCTAGTCGTGAATTGTGTTGATGGAAAATATTTAGATAAATGAGTAAATAATTCTCGTTCATGAGTAAAATCATGATAGCATGCATAGTTATAACTTCGTAAATAATGTTATAAAATCGAAAGTAATTGTTTGTTAAAAAAATATAAATACAATTAAGTTCCCGTATGTGTAAGAAATTTCGATAGATTGTTTTTTTTTTTTTATACTTCGTGGAACATTTAGATTAAACTCACACACTAGTAATAGACAATAATGTATATATTCGTGATGATAATGCAAATCCAATCATCGATCGAGGTCACTCGATATTTGACGAAGGCGTGATTGGATGTTGGCATTACTAGTGATTGAATATTAGTTTGGAACAACGCTGATTTGTTAGTTTCCATTTGCAATAGAGATGCCTATAGATTTTTAAGAATCTTATCACCACTTATTATGTTTTTTTTTAAATACTAATTCAATCGAGTTTTAACTGAAATATGTACTTAAATTAAGGTAAATGTAAAAGGCTGATGACTACTCACTTATAAACATTATCAGATTTGATGGTTATTTTATTGATTGGAATGATGAGTGGCTAGTTTTTTTTTGTTCAATTTTTATGAAAACTTTGACGTAATAAGTTTTAAAAAGTTAATAAATCCATAATATTCAATATTACAAATGATACATACAAATAATCGACATTATCGTGGTCAATATTGTCCCATCTCTAAGTTATTGTAAATTGTAGGGATGCGTTTGACTCCTCAGATTGGATGCATGCTTTCAGCCGGTATAACGTATGATGACATTATCACTAACATTTTGCAGACATTCAAATGCATTTTTGTGTGCGTGTATATATTTTTTTATTGCAGCAGAAAGGCAGACGGCTTCCCTGCTGGTAAGCGATAACGTTCGTATATGGACAACTGCAACATTAGTGAGTTTACTGTTGTGTTGCTGGCCCGGAGAAGTGCTTGCTGGACACCCTTTTTAAAACTCTCTATTCCGTGAACAATCCATTCAAGAAAGTGGTAGCGAAATTTTTTATCTATGGATCCGTTCCTCGTATTTAAGTTTTTTTTATTAGAATAGGGATAAAATTTAGAGTCCTTTGGGTTGTGTTAGAAATCAAAAAATACTGTCAAATTAACAATTCTCCATATATAAGTCTGTTAAAAATGGTAATTGAGCCAGCGATGTCGTAATGGCTCCTCAACAGTTGACTAGTAGAAGTAGAGGCCACCCTTTGAAATGGTAGATGGTGACGTCAGATACGCTGACAGTGACGTATGGCCAACCGAGGAGCGATGCCCGGTAGAAATTAATTGCTGGCGGTTATTTCACGATAACTGCTTGAATTTTAATTTTGTTTGACTATTTTTTCGAAAAGCTTTTTTAACAGTATAGCTACAGACACAATTCTTAACAATTCAATTCTAAACGTATATACGTTCTATGCCTGAACCATGATCTCATAATACTCTTCAAAGTTGAGCTGTGAGATCAGTATTATCCTCCAACAAACATACATACAAAGTGAATATATGAGAATATACTATAATATAATAGCTACAGTCCTTCTGGTTGTTTATCTGGTTACTGAAATACTGTGAGGATAGCATTAATTATTTAGCTATCCTTTAGTAGCAGTAGTCCGGTTGTCAGTGTCAATATTACGGTGGGTGTGGGCATAAAACTAGGTAACAATAAAATTAGTTCACTTGTTGAAGCGGTTACCCCTGTCGTCTCGTGACAGATGTTATAATGACAGCTGTCACTCAAACTGGTCAGTTGGTGTTCAAACGTACATCTATTCGTAATCTATTTCGTAAAAAACTCTTACATAGTAACAAATCAGACCAGTCTTCGTTTTACAGCAATGACGTCAGTAAAAACTCCTATATTTAATTTGTCTCAGTAGAGTTCGCTTCGCTCAGCTGAACGCGAGTCAAACATGCGTTAGTAGATAATGACGCAACGTCAATACTACCGGCTTGTTATCGTCGAGGCGCGTGTCGGTCGCGTGACTAGTTAGCGATACACCCTGTATTTAGGGTGGCCACGCTAACATAGCACGCTGGGAAAATAAACGAACTATATAGCGCTAGTGCAACATGCGGCAGATGTTCTATTAATCTCACACAAGTAATGTTTGTAGTAAGATACATGGTTCAGCTTTTTTACCCGACTGCACAAGAAGGAGGATTATGTTTTTCGAGTGTATGTGTGTATGTTTCTATATTACCCCCTACATCCTAAATAGCTTGACCATAATTGATGTGCCAGTTGTTTTAAATTCGTTTTTACTCACTTAGTGTCACAGGCTACATTTTTTGTAATAATAAAAGTAAAACCTAAATAATCTTCATTCAAATAAATTATACAATATCTTTGTGCATACTTTCTAGCATAAACGTACACTCAACTGCGCATACATTGCACTACGAAAGTAATTCTTATGCAGTTTAGATATGTACTTTTTTATTCAGTAATATGCTTACGCTTAACTTCCAACTCACCTAATGTTTAACAATAAAGCGGTTCACGAGGAAGCGCGCTTACCAGCAAACAGCTGCAGGCATAGTGGCTTGCAGCTGTTTGCTGGTAAGCGCGCGTACAGGCTACTACTACTTTTTTTAAAGATAAATACTGTTTCTTGATTGAGAAATAACTACCTTCGAATGCTTAAACTATAATATTTAAAGTAAATTGTATAAATTCGCGTTAGATCTCTCATACCATCAATAATATCAATATCATCTCATCATAGAGTATCATAGAATATATTTTTTATAAAAATTCTGAAATAGCGATTACTAAAAATAGTATCTTATTTATGTCACGTGAATTATAACTTTAACCATCAAAGTATATGTAGATATATATATATATAGTATATATATTTAATAATACTTAGAATTCATAATGTTTTGGTTCTCTTACTTTTTAGACTAAATAGGTAAGTACTTTTTATATAATCTTGTAGTAGTCCTGTCATCCATTACAAGTATTGTTTTTACTTAAGTTATGGGCACTGCAATAAGCGACAAGACAAGACAAATGTCGCGCACGTGCCGCTGCGACAAGCGCGCGACGGACGCGTGACGCGTGCCACAATAGGGAGGGGACACCTGCCACATGCCGGATACGTTCGAATAGAATAAAACCTACCCTGTAGATGGTTTTGCTAATAAAAACTGGTTTCTTATACGAAACTAAAATAGATCATGAATCGAATATTTATTCAGAAATTAATTTATATTTGTGTCATTTAGATAAATAAATAAAAACTAAATGGTGTTTCTTGATAATCTCATCACTTTAGAATTTTAAACGATTTGATATATTTGTCTCTATAGTTAGTCAGCCAAATATAATTAATAAATGTTTGTTATTGTAAACATTTATTAATTATAACTATTTAAATATCGTAAAGTTAAAAAACTTGCCCAAGAAAATTGTCTGATTAGGGAAAGAGTGAACTTCCCTACTTATTTTTTTATGAACTCAGTTTTAAGCCTAGTATGATTAGAAATCAATAGTTTATTGCATTCATTGTAGTTTTTACATGGAGATGTTGAAGTACATGTTTGCTTTTAGTGATTTAATTACCCTGGTAGGGTGTAGCAACTGGTACAGAGCGGAACAGTTTATTCAATTATTTTGTTTGTCAGTGAAAAACTCGTCTAGGGTATAATAACACTTATTAATTAGTATACTTTAGTTATAGATAGTTTGGCCAAACTCCTGTTCATGTATGTTATCGACGCTTAATAAAATTACTAGTAGTAATCAACACTTATGTTTAAGAACTGAGATTAAATTGAATCAACTAAACCTCCAAGTTATCAATTCAGGTTATTTGTTTTAAAAAAAAAAACAGCAATCGTCAAGCCAGGTCAGAGGTCTTTCGGCGGCTTAATAACTCTGACACTAGGACTGGCCACTCAGTCTATACGAACTTACATTTTTTTTTAATTCAGTAGGGCAATTTCATCGACTACTACAACTCTAATACATGACGTCACAGGAAGGAAACGTCGTCTCTCTTTCTGTCATAGAATATACGGCAGTAAAAACTTTAGGGTTGGGAATTATCACTTGGGGAATCATTTGTTTGAAATATAATAATGTAGTAATGAAGAGAGGGATAGAAAAGAAATAGAATCCAGTATTTGCGGTGCCCTCGTAGGAATTGAATAAATTCATTTCAATAGTAATAAGAAACTGAAAAGCTTGGAACATCGCCGCAAAGTTGCTAGCATAACAGATTTTTATGCGATACATTTTGTAGAGTTTAGTTCAGATCTGCATGAACTTGTGCTTACCGCTTGGTTGTGTTATAATTGATGACTGAAATAACTAGCCTAGAATGTTTCGAGCCACGCATATGGCAGGGTTCAAAATAAGACTACCTGAAAAAGAAAACTACCTAATCAATGCGCTAATTTTTTTTATACATTTATCGATATATCTTGAAACATACTTTCAAAAAAGATGAATAAAACATTATTTTTTTTTATAAAATTATCTATTTTACAAAACCTTTACGGGATAACCGACACGCCACGTATGAATTCGGTTGAAAAAAAATCCTCCCCTTTTTATTCACGGAGTGCCGTGTCAACCATAATTTAAAATTTTCATCATAATGTACTGCAATTTCATCATATCAGAAAATTTCGCTTTACCGAATAAGATGGCTACGCCATGTGGGTAGGCACACGGATTTGTAATAAATTTATAAGGCGCCCAGTACACAGTACACTTATCAATCTGGATCGTGATCGGCGATCACGATCCAGATTTAACGTGTAATGGTGTTGATTAACAGATCCGTTGTTTCAATCAACACGTTCAAATCTGGATCGTGATCATGGATCTCGATCCAGATTAATAAGTGTACTGAGTGCCTAAAGCGTCCCTCGTAGTACAATGAATCCCTATAAATGACCCTAAGCTAATTCACTCGTTCTAACTTTCTTCGGAACAAAATGTCGAATCTCTTTGTCTAAAGTTAGCTTCAGTCGGAAAATGACGCTGAGCCGAGTCGGAAAATGACTCTTTTTTTTTCTTGAATCGAATTGTATCTAATGTTCAATTGCATCCTTTTTCAATCTCCAACCCAAAAAAAGGTTTGTTATAAATTTGACGTGTGTATGTGTGGGACCGATTTTGATCTGTTTTTTTTTTGTCTTAAAGAGGATTTCATCGAGAGTATTCATAACAAAGTTACATCAAAATCGGTTCAGCCTTTTTTGTCGGGGGTTTTTAAGTTTTCTTAACTAATACTTGTTGCCTACTGCCCAAGAAGTAGAGTACGGCTATTTTATTACTTACTTAGTTTATAATCTAAGTTATCTCCTGTAGCCTTATAATTTTGAAACAGTATTTTTAGACTTCTTTGTACCTATCAAAATATCGTAGGCAAGAAAATATATTTTTTTCGTAATAAATTTAATAAATACAATTTTCTTTAACCACAGTAATTATAAGGTGAACCATGGATTGAGGCTGGTAAAAAAAATCTTAACACGTATTGTTTCTAATACGCGTAATTTTTTTTAAATTGTTTTTTTTTTATATAACTGTACATGGGACTCTAGATTAAAGGGTGAAGCCGCGGGACAGAGTCGTTGAACATAATTATTATCATAGAGGCGTCGACACGAAACTCGAGCTTAATATCAGAGCATAAATCGATACGTACGCAAATTCAATCACACAGCGTCGGGCCACGGAATACGCGAGCAACACAAGCTGATGGATTTAACAAAGGACTTCAGCACAAACTTTTTTTTCGTCTAGATTTATTGTATGATGACTTAATTATGTATTACACTGTACCTACATTAACAAGCCTCATGGCTCAGTGGTAGTACGACTGGCTCCTTAGCTGTAGATCGTGGATTCTCTGGGTATACATTTGTGTGATGAGATGGATGTTTGTTCTGTGTCTGGGTGTTTCTATGTATCATAATTATAAAATTACAAAAAAAAGTATATGTGTATTCTATCAACCATCTAGTTTCCATAGTACAAGCTTTGCTTAGCTTGGGCTTGATGATGTTGTGTGAAATGTCCGTTAATATTAATTTATTTATTTAAAGATTTTATAAATAAATTAGAGCACATATAAAATAGTGTCACAATAATTACAAGTGAAGTCAGGATGCATTAATATTGATCGAAAAAATAATAAATAATAAAGAATGTTACCATGCAGGCTTCAAGCTATCAACGCCTTTAACAGTGGTCACTTATTGTTGTTTATATTTAGTTCACGCTCGCTTTTATCTTTCTAGGTAGGGCGAAATCATCCAAAATTGATCCATTTCGACTTTTGTCTCGCTCTATTATCTGAAGAAACGTTGAAATAAAACCGATCACGGAAATATGTCACTGTAGGTCCAACGAGATTACAACGACACGGTAGATTTAGCTATTTCTATTAAAAAAAAACATATCTATTAATTAGACATCCGTAAAATTTTAAAATTTCGTAAGTACTTTTCATGGAATTTTCTTATAATCTAGTGTGCTAACAGCATGGACATCTACCAGTACCTATATTTATAGTATAAACCGATAAAATTTTTGGCGGCAAAAATAACTAGCTAAATAACTTCAATGCAAAAATAACTAGCAGAATAAAATGATTCCAAACCAAACAATATGCACAAACTACGGGTAAAATTGTTTAGGAGCAAGTTATCATTACATTTATAATAGAACAAAATATCATAGACTGCATTTTATAAGAAAATCCAATGAAACTAGATGACGGCACTAAAAATGCAAAGATACGATTTGTCGTAGGTACTTAATGTCTACAAAACAATCATTAGATTAATTAATGGGTTTTTTTGTCCAACTACCCCTAAAGCAAGATAAAGTTTCGATATCTGTGTATGAACATCTAAATAGTGATTATCCTATAGTTTAAATTGCTTGATCTATTTCTAAGAGTGCGATTCATTACATTTATTTGTATGTACAATGTCATACACATTTTTTTTATGGGCAAGTGCCTTTATTAACTACACCAAAACAATATACAGACTCAACTAAGTAACTAAACTACTACACAAAAAGCATATCGATTACCCCAGACCGATAAAGGTCTAAAGATAATCCAAATGCTCAAACCCACTGCCAGTTGGCAGCGTACCCAGCATGTTGACGCACATGTCATACACTTCATTTTCCAATTATTATTTAATTTTTCGACAATGACTTATCCAGCCCAATTTTGTAAAGTTTCATACCCGATGTAGCCCGCTTCCGCTTGTGAATCCGGTTGATACACCCGCTGGTTCCCTGGCGCCACACAACGTTAATGTCAAAGTTTGCGTGCTTGGCGTGCCAAGTTAACATTTACTTATGTTGTTATGTTATGGATAAGTTAATTAAGTAACGTACCTAATTTAATTACGTACATAATGAGAATGAGGAGTTATTTTACTTATAAATAAAAAACTGTGCCTTGTGACCTCGCCCGTTGTCCTACGGGAACTTTTCAGTTTTCACGAAATACAGAAATCTGATTTGTATATGTGGTCCTAGTTGGAACTATATAATTCCAATATTCGATCTTAATCACTCATGTTTATTCAACTGCCCAATTCAACACTAACAGCTCAGCCGAAAGGTGACCGGGATGGGACACTGACTCCTGGAAATGCTTAATATTTTGCAAAAGAACGTTAAAATTAAAACATATAGTTTACGCACATCTACAATAGTTTCTTCTTCTTGTAGGGCAATCACCATATCATGGGGTGAACGTGAAAAAAATCATACCCACTAAGAAATAAGAAATCCTAATAAAAAAACAAGTTTTAATTTTATCACTTTCTCGGTTTGATTAAAATGTATACCCATACCAAATTACAGCAATCTACTACTAAGAGAACACCAGACGAGTTGACGGTCAAGCGCAGACCTATTATCGAAAAAAAAATGTACCCTGGACGCGGATGTAAGAGCACCTACTTGATGATGATTAATCTGCCGCGCTTACTATCAGACGAGCGACGTTCTCGTCTCGTTACTCTTCAATTAACTCCCGACTCAGGTAATAAATTTAACATAGTCGAGAGTAATTTAAGTAAACGAAATCAAGTTAGGTGCTAAGTAAATTCTGTGAGTGTACTAAGAATGAACGAGGGGGAAAGTTTTTTTATTGCTAATTAGATGAGAATGTATATACGATAACAAGCTACCCTAAGCTGCTGACGGTAGCTTATTATTATTACTTTTTCAGCCGTTTTTATTTTTCAGATATATTTTTTAATTATTGAGACATATGCTCAACGGCAACTTTCAGATTTTTTAACAATTTTCGTACCATGTGAAGGTACACTTGAGGAAAAACTATTTTTTTTCAAGTCGAGGGGCGTCAACGACCGAGAGTGATGTGTGCGCTGCTCCTTTGAAAAATACCGCCGAATGCGGTCGAAACTATAGTCGGATATTTCGGCTCAAAATAGACGTAAGTGACCCGTAGTTTTTATTTAAAAATGTATGAAAATTAATTCACTGGCGATTTTACACATTTCAAGCTAGAGAAAATGTTTTTTTCTCTAGTTTAAGAAGATTACAACTACGAAATACAAATATGAGGATTTTGTGAGACCACAAAACACATTATAAAAATCAAATGTCTTAAGTTCAACCTCTGCAAGCTCTTGGTTTAAATATTAGTATGCCTCTATAACGCCGCTCGCCTTTCTCCCTCTGTCCTGACTTCTGAGTGCGCCCCTGCTTCCAAACACGTATAAATTATAAGCCGCGGCGCACGTCTCGCCCTGAATCACATGACAGCGGAACCACTTTCCTATCTCATCGCAAATTATACAGCCAGCTACATACGACCGGCTAGTGCGGACAGCGGTGCTGACGATGTTTTTCGTTTGCAGTTGGTATGTTCACTTGAAGAAACTGATTCACGTGCAACTTAAGCTGACTATTTAGCTTTTTCATAAAAAAAAACATTTCAGCCAACAAAACCCTCTTAATATTTATAATAAAAAATTACAGTTTAAAAAACTAAAAAACACGTTACAAATTATTGTGGTCAAAGTTCATTACAAGACTTTTCTAACAAATCGAAACACAGCTATGATACGATGTTCCATCATGAAGTTCTAGTTCATATCTTCCGGCTTCATCATCAGATCAGTTCGACAGTACCATATTATTGTAGTGTCATCAGAACTACATACAGCTGCAAATTTTCATGACGCTACGATCCTTGAAAGATGGTTAAATTAGTTACCTTAGATTTCATTACATAGTTACATACAGGTCGACCTAATAAAAGCGTGTTAAAAAATGGGACCCTAAATAAATATTGGTGACGTTTCACTCAACACCATCTAGCCCAAATTAAGCAGAGCTTGTACTATGGAAACTAGATGGTTGGTAAAATATATATGTAAATACTTTTTTTTGTAAATACATACTTATGATTCATAGAAACACCCATACAGAACAAACATCCATGCTCACAACACAAAATGTTTGCCCTAGGTGGGGATCAAACCCACAACCTACAGCTTCGCAGGCAGACATACTACCAACAGAGCTACAAGGCCAGTCAACTTACATGCACCAATTAGGTAAAGATAGAGCTCAATGCATTTTTGTTCTTATACACTCAGTGGGTGTTCCTAGGAAATTTATAAACTTGCGGATCTTATTATATTCCGGTGACATATACATCCTTCAATGCAGCCATTCTGATCCACTGATAAAACATAGGCGTCTCTCGTTGAACGTTGCCCAACCCGATGTCAGGTTGTAAAATCTAATTGTTTTGAAATGAAATGAAATGAAGTTTATTGGAAAAAATGCTAGGGCTAATTACAGACACCGAGGAACAAACAATATGAAAATTACATCTAAATAAAATTACAATTACAACGGTGTCACCCACACTAGGGTGACCTGAGTCGTGGGTTTCAGACTCCTTAAAACAAACTTTTGTTTTCCAAACAAAAGAACCGTGTGTCACGGAACAGTTTATAATTATACGAATCTCCGTGCGCACCTGTCACGTCGAGTGACGTATTTATTGAGCTGTGGTTTAACCACACCCGGTCTACGTGTACGTGTGGTTTAACCACTCTTGCCGATGTTTTTGAGTGTGGTCTAAGAACTTATTCTATAGAATGAAAATAGAATGTGTTGCTTAACCTATTTGACCCAAGAAAGTTTCAATCAATTCATAGATGCTACTTTGCAAATACCTATTATAGTCAAAATAGTACCGCATTTACACGATTATTACCAAAGACATCGTTTTTTTTTTATTTCTGTGACTATTACACTAGGGATATTGCATGAAAACTAATCTAAATTGATGTTATCATCAATTTAGATTAGTTTAAAATATTTATATATTTTAAAAAGTAAAAAAAATAATTAAAAAATTAAAATACGAGTATTAAATCTGATGTAGTAATAAAAAAAGATACATCATGCTGAATACAATTGTTGCAAAAAGGTTTGTTGTTCGGACGAGGTCTACTGTTCACTACTACTCGTTCTCAACTACTAGTAGGTACTCATAAGAAAAAGAACAAAATATATGATCGCAAAGTTGTGCGCCTTATAATGCTCGGAAAGTAAATACAAATACACCTCACATAATAATAAAAAATACCTCACACATAAAAAATCGTTCAAGCTACATATTTACACTACACAAGTGAACATATACTTAAATGTAACATATACACACCCGTTAAAATAATCCTCCTTCTTGGGCAGGCGGGTAAAACCAGTCGAGCAAACGGTTCTAGACATTTTGCAAATGCCCCCTTATGCAGTGACCCCTTGAGGCCGTGACTTACGATCCCTTCGTGGGAATCTCGCTAATTTCCCAGATCAAAAAGCGGGAGGGGTCGCGACAAGAGCGGAGCTGGTATTTGCTTATAGCTGTATTCTTTCTACTAAGTATTTGTTTTTCAAAGGGGTTGGTTGTTGTAAAACAAGCGTGTCTATTTTTGACCGACTTCAAACAGGGGAACCTGTTTTCTATTCAACGTGTTTTTTACAAGTAGGTACCTGTGCTTCAAGTACAGGTACTTGTAAAAAAACACGTTGCTGTCAAGCACTGTGCTTGACAGCAACGTGTTTTTTTACATAATTATATATATATATTTTACATAAATAATTCTATACCACATTGTCCGAAGTCATTGATACTTTTAGCTAAACTGTATCTCAGGGGTGGTTCCATTAAAAATTGTAACTCGGGTTTAGATTTTTTTCAATCTGCCTTTTGAGTAAAGCTGATTTAGGTTTTATACTTGTAGAAAGTTAGGGCAATATTAAAATCTGCTGCTTTTCACTTCGTCATACAAAAAAAACACAAGTTTAAATGTACATTCCGGTGTTTTTTTTTTTTTTATTATCAATAGAAACTTTTGGAATAAACATTTTTAATATGACAGCATCTGTTAGATACAAAAACGTGCGCTTGAAAATCAGTTTGACATTTCAAAACCCGGGAAACTTTTTTTAAATCTTTCCCACGGATTTGGCGCGGGCCTTGTGTCCAGGATTAAATACTTAATTTAAATAGATAAATCCAGAGGGATGGGCGCCCTTTGCTTTTAAAGGGTACTTTTTTGTTTGTTGTTTTCGTTTTAAAATGTATTCTGGTGTTTATTAGTGGTTTTACAAATTGTGTTCTATGGTTTAATTATATTTCGTTAATGCGTATTTAAGTCTAATTTCTCTAAAACAAAAAGGCGCAATTTATTTTTTTATGGACATAAGAATTTGATCGGAACTCACCTACCTGGTGTATTCTATGGTGACGTCACTTAACCCGGAATTGACTCTCATGTTAGGCAACCGGAACTGTTATGTGCTTGGCAACAGATGATTTCATGGTAGGTAGATCGTCGAGTCCTAGAAAATATTCTACCGTCTGCATGAAACTTATTTTTAGCTATTGTAATGAAGACAAAAATAAAGTGATCTAAGCAAACCTTTAGTTACAAACTTTTATTAATTCAAAAAAATGAGTCAGAGCTCGATATAGCCACCACTAGCTCTATGGGAGTTACCGGATCTACTTTGCAGCTCCTTCATCAGAAATAACAAAATAAGTCAAAAATAACAAGTAGATATATATTTAAAAGAAACATAGGATACCCTACTGCTAAAAGCGATTTTCGTAGTGTCACACTTGACTGAGTGTTAGTTTTCTCGAAAAAGTATGCTAAGAGTCGCTGTACAATTTATTGAAAGAAACTTACTTTAGAATAATGTACTATATATACCCGACCCTAAAATAGGGGTGTTATAAGTTTAACTTGCGTCTGTCAGTGACAGTGACTGTCACTGACAGACGCAAGTTAACAAAAACAATGCACTGACAGTCAGTGGCATCGTAGCTCGCAAACGGATGGACCGATTCTGGTCTAGTTTTTTTTGTTTGAAAGATTTGATCGAGATTGATATTAGCTATGTTTGATCAAAATCGGTCAAGCTGTTTTTTATGTTGTTTTTTTTTTAAGTGAAAACTTCATAAGCGGTGTTGTGCATTTTTGGGATGGGTAAAAAATGTTAAGCTCGCGTCATATCGTCAGATCGTAAGACGGACAGTCAGAAACCTATTCTAACGTTCTGCATTTAAAGTTCATTATTGTATGTACAAGTTTGTCCTTCTATGCACCGAATGCTTATTTTCGATACATGCACGTAAGACTCGTTAGCTCAATAGGTTAGAGCACCGATATATAAATTTCAATTTGTCAATCGGAGGGCGGAGGTTCAAATCCTTCACGAGTCAGTATTTTTGCTATTTTATTTTTTAGTTTTCACTTCTGCCCTCACTCCCGGAGTGCAACCAGTTGTTTTTTTCTGGTTTTCTAAATTTACTTGCCTTTGTGTATAGATCGTGGAATCCTCGACCCAGGATGTCCTGGAGACATATGGGAGCAAATTCATATAAATACAAGTATTCTCTGTTGTATCTAATCTAAACATGGCACGAGCAAATTAATTGTTTTAGGTACTTACTCGTACCCTCGTTGTGCGGGCTTCGCGTAATTTCATACTTTAATTATATTTTTTAATCTTTCCAATGTTATCAGACGAATTTTAGGTAGAATTATTATTATATTAAACCCGTATACGTGTAATATGAGTGAATTAAAAATAGGACTGGCTTAGCAGCATTTTGTGTTGTCATCGGTGAAAACTTCATGGCGGTCATTCAAAGAACGAGTTTGATACAATGTTGAGATGTTTTACCAACCGTAAAGTAGTACCTAAGTGATGGGGTAAATATTGATAGGATATTAATGGTGCTAACCATAAAACAAATATAAATAGCCAAACGCTTGGTAGAGGTGACAAGTGACCAGAATGCTGGCTCCTACTTTGCTCAAAAAGTAAGCATTGCCATCCAACGTGGCAATGCTGCCAGTATTCTTGCCACTTTTCCCACTACCAGTGGACTTTTTGAGTAAGTTTTTATTTTATTTGTTTTCTGTATATATATATTTAAAAATTGTTTTTTTTTAATAGCCTTAATGTGTAGATAGTAATGTATAGTTTAGACAAAATAAATTGCCCTAAGTACTTAAAAAAAAAACAAATGTATATATTTTAAAGAAAAACCCAATAAGTACCCAACTGCAGAATGATTTTTGTAGTCTAACTTACGATTTCGTTATGCTTGATACGCTGTTGAGTGTACGTTTTTGTGAGAAAGTATGATAAAGTCGCTGTAAAAGGTTATAAATGAGTATTCTTTAGAATAAGTAATTCTAGTAAAATCTCTTATTTTTACGAAAAACTTCGTTGGAGGCAGTGTTGGGCATTAATCAACTAATTTTTCGATCAACTTGTTAATTGTCTAAAAAGTATTTGCAATTAAATTAATCACAATTAATCTTTTAGTTGTACACTGCAATTAAATTATTTAGATTAATATAAGTTAATCGTAGGTCACAATTAAATTATGTAATTGCAATTAACTTTATAAATTGTTCTATGAAATATTTAGAACTAACAAATAACCGACTTATTTTTACGGAAATCAATTTAAATCGCGAATTTTATTATTATTACAAAAAAATATAGACACTCAGAAAGTGAAGATGGAATCTAACGACACCTCACACATCAAAATCGGTCAAGCCGCTTAGGCTATAGGGGCTCATATAGGAACATACATATACACAAACATACATACACTCGAAAAAATAACCCTCCTTCTTGCGCAGTCGGGTAAAAATACGGATGATGCCGCGTGGAGAGCGCACTTGAGAGATGTGTTCATTCAAAAGTCAGTGCCACTTATTCGATACCATAGATGAACGAATCTCTTTTGTTTTTTTAGGAAAATGGTGGCCAGTTTTCGAATTAAATTCATTTTCATAGCCATAATTAAATTTATCACTTTTCACTCATTTCTTCGATAAAAAAATATTTTATAATCCATAAAGTGTTATTTACTAAATGTTTGTTTGGTTTAATTATTTATGATCACATGTTTCTAGACTAGTTGAAAACACACAAAAAACACAGGAGAGTCACCGCGTCGTCGCGACCCCTCAAATAAATAAATAATAAATCTAGTCCAATATCGTCCCCGTCTATATCTTGTTCCGAATGATTGATTCCCCCATGAGGGGTCCCCACATACGTAGTATCTTCTGACTGGTCTGTGGTCCCCACTGCACCAGGCACAGTGTACTTACTTATACAGTATGGCCGCTACGTGTTATGTTGTGTTATTTCGCCATAGTATTTCTTTACTTTTTAACCGACTTCCAAAAAGAAGAAAAAGAAAGTTCTCAATTCGTATGTATGTTTTTTTTGGATTGTTTTTGATGATTTGTTTTTTGTTTGATAGGTGAAAGGTGTATATCAGAGGTAGTCCCACATTTTATCAAAATTGGTTCAGTACTTTTGTTTTTATAACAAAATGACTGAAAAAAATATCATCCAAATAAACGAATGTCTTAGCAAATATATCAATTTGAATTGCGAATTGAAATCGTTTTTTTTTTCAGTTTAAAAAAATATATATTTATGAACAAATTTATATAGTTTAAAAATTACACACATCCGACGAGACTTGGGGCCCAATTCAGTTATTCAAGACCGCTCCATAGCCGAACCATAATGTGGAGCGTTTCCCGCCGGCCGCCATTTTTTTTTGATTCTGTCACTTTTATGTCATACAATTGACACATTTGATGAAACGCAACACGTCCTTCACTCGTTACTAAATCAAAAAAAGATGGCAGCCGACAGGAAATTCTTCGCACAAGGTTCAGCTACGGATCGGTTTTGAATAACTGAATTGACCCCCTGAACCTTCATATCCATCATTCATTCTTCATTTCTTTATATATTGGAATGCTCACATCCTCTCTCTCCTCTATAATATCTTATTTAACCCTTCTACCCCGAGCTACCTTAAAGAACATTTCACATACTGGTCCTCTTCTCATTCACTTCTCCTTAGATCAAAGGATAACCTTCTTTTAAAAACTCCCTCAACACAACGCGTAACCTTTTATGGAAATTCTTTCGCATTCCAGGCAGTTCAGCTGTGGAACGAATTACCTGTGTCTGTCAGACGTGCTCAGTCGCTAACTGTTTTCAAAAATCAAGTAAATTTATTTTACTTCTCTAAGGTCTTACCCTAAAATACGTTGCTTTGGTACTTTTTCTGATCTCTTATTTATGTAGGCACTTTTCGGATTTTCTGTATATGTTTGAAATATTAGTATTTATTGTATTATATTTATTAGTGTATATTATTATTTTTATTTAAGTATTTAGTGTTTAATTTTATTAGATTGTTTGTTATGATTATATTATAGCTATATCCAGTGTCTCTGCTATTGCACACCCGCTTTACTTTTTCTATGAATTGATCTCCATAACACGGTTGCCTGGAAGAGATCGCTTTTAGCGATAAGGCCGCCGGTTGTCACACTAGTTTTGTAAGTTTCTCTGTTTTGTTTTTTGCTTAATAATGTACAATAAAGAGTTTATCTATCTATCTATCCCGATCTGTACTTACGTATATCTGTAGTTGTAGTTAGTGTAAGCAAAAAAGACTGTTCGAAAATTTCGACCATCCCACGTGACACCTCCGTGACCAAAACGGTACCAAAAGTACAGATCGGAATATGCGGGTTCAAGTCCAGTCGGATGTGTGTAATTTTTCAACTGTCTATAAATTAGATTAGGTTAGTCTTCTGTTTATATTGATATACTACAACACAGAAAATCGCAAATGCAATATTTTATTAATGTGCTTAAGCACATTAATAAAATATAAATAGTGCCTTTAAAGGCACTATTGGAACAGGACACTTTTGTAGATGTAAAATTATTAAATTTATTTTTAAAATTATTCGAACTAGGTAAGTCACTTGAAAACAATATTCTGAACAAAATCATATACCTACACTCACCTATCATATACAAAATTGTATTGCAATGTATGTATGTATGTATGTGTATCTGTCAGTTAGTTACCTTTTCTCTATGTATTACAGTGAATCGAATCGTCATAATATTTGGTAAAATTATTGCTGAGAACCTGGAGATGCTCGCTACATTTTATCACTGTTTTTTATCACTTCGCGGGTGAAACCTTGGTGCACAACTATTAATGTACCTAAATTAACGTCCAAACGTGATTTTTTACCTTAAAAAATTTCGATTAAAATAACAAATATCAAAATAAAAAATATTTTGAATATATTTCAATATTGTTACAATGAAGCTGGCGTTGGTATTTATCAAAATATATACAATAATTTAATGTCAAAATAATTATACAAATTCGAAATACGCAATTCGTTTACTTGGATGACATTTTTTCAGTTGTTTTGTTATAAAAACCAAAGTACTGAACCGATTTTGATAAAATTTATATGGGACCACCTCTGAAAACCATAAAAATCAATTAGGCGCACCATCTACTACACAAACTAATTTTAATTCAGCATTTATTTTCAATATTCCATAGCAAATTTCGATCCACCCCATGTTGTTTTTCATCCCATTTCTATGCATTTACAAGCACTTAACCCTAGGGGGCGCTAAACGCGTTAGAGGTTAGTTTAGGGGTTGAAATGGGATTGAAGGTTTAGGCAGAGGTCATGGTAAGGGGTAAAAATACCCTTATTTTACCCGATTCTCTCAAAAGATGGGTAATGTTTTAAGATAATTTATGTGTATAAAACATGAGATAAATTTACACACAGTAGCATGTAATTGATGTTATTCAGTGGATATGGTCACTTAAAGTCATGTTTTGCCTTCGTGTGCCTTTCGAGTGTATTTGTACAAGTTACAAAAATGCTAAGCATTATACCTCCCGCAGTGTAAATGTCATTGTATGATAGCCCGATGTAACGGAGTAGATATCTTTTTATACCTATATACTTGGGTCAAACATGTTGTCCCTTCAGCAGCGGTTCTAAAATAATACCTTTGTTTGTTTGTTGCCATAGCAACTTTGTAAATTTAACCAAATATGATTCGTTTGATGAACAGGGGCCCAATTCAGTTATTCAAGACCGCTCCATAGCTGAACCATAATTTATGTGGAGCGTTTCCCGTCGGCCGCCATAGTTTTTTTGATTCAGTCACTTTTATGTGATACAATTGACACATTTGATGAAACGTAATACGTCCTTCGCTCGTTACTAAATCATAAAAAGATAGCAGCCGACAGGAAATGCTTCGCACAAGGTTCAGTTACGGATCGGTTTTGAATAACTGAATTGCCCCCCTGAACTAAGTGTGAATTGTTTACATCGACATTTTACAAATATAAACAGAAATTATTTGCCACGAATTCAAAACTTTTACTTTTACAAGAATTGTATGCGACCACTTCGTCATAGTCGAACGACGGTTTTGAAACATTAAAATTACATCTTTTGTTTATTTTAACATAATTTGTTCTGCTTCATCGGCCAAAAATACTTATTCACAAGTTCACAAAATGTTACTTTTTTCACAACCGTCGCTGTTCTACGACTATGACGATTTTGGATTTTAAATGTACTATATTTTTATTTTTCTATAATATAAGTTATATAACTGTTTTGTTACAGATGATTATTTCCGCGCGTAGAGCGTGAGCGGGATGGCGGCGGGATGGTGCGCGCTGCTGTGCGCGCTCGCTGCGCACACGGCTCTCGCGCAGAACAACCGCAGTAAGTGTATTTAAACACTGACGGACTTACCGAAAAACTTTACTTAACTTCAAGCATTGGTTAACATAATTTGTCAACTTCTCACTCAATGTGACTTGCGGAAAAAAGACAGAAAATTTAAGACGATGGTTAAAGTTAGTAAAGTTTTTCGGTAAGGCCGGCCATTTAATAAGCTACCGACCATTCTCAAATGATACCTAGATCGATCGAGACAAGGAAAGTTATCAACTGTCATCAATATTGTTTGTTTTATTTATTCCGTATTTCCGTACCTACCCCGATACTAGTAACTTTAAAACACTAAAATACCCCCGACACACAAAACGGCTGAACAGGACCTGGGTTGATTTTTGCGGACAGATTAAGAAGGTGGATGAATTTTGACACCTCTTGTTAAAAAAATCGAGACTATGAACCTAAACCTCAAATTGTTCCACCGAATTTATCACATAACTGTTTTCAAGGCCAAACAATCGATCAGGAAAGGAAATTACATCTCGATGAAGGAAAGAAATCACCGCTATATTTAATCAAGTCGACGACGCGCCGACGCGACGAGTGAGGGACGCCGCGCCAAAACTCGCTTCCGGTGCTTACAGACGAACGTTTGTGTTGGTAAATCCGTTTCCGATGTTGCTAGTGCGTGGAGGTGTAATATTCAATGATATTTTGTGTACTTTATGCCATTAGCTATAAAAGACTTTTCTGAGTAATAAAAAAATTACCTACTGCTTTTCTATCACTGAAACAATTTGTTCGTCATAAAAAATATTACACTGGTCAATAAATTGAGGACGTTATTGACCCGGTCAATGTAATTAATTTAATACTTATTTATTATCACATTGTCTTCTCATATTGGGCTTTACTCATACTGCCCGGGCGTTATAAAATGCCCAATTAATCATTTGACCCAGGACATACGACATCGAGATAACCGAACCGAAAAATCCGAAAAAATAAGTAAGGGAACCGAAAATACTAAAAAACTTCGGAAAACACAATCTGAACCAAAACAAACTGTTTTTCAGTAGCGGCCCAAGTATGTAAAAAATAGATTAATTAAAAACTTAAACGGTTTAATCGATACAACATATTGAAAAACAATAAAAATCAATTGAAGATGGCGTCTAGCCGGATATGACTCGCGGGAAACGAGCCTATTTCCGGTGTTGCCATCCACCATATTTGGGAATTGGTTAAATTGACTGTTTCGGAGATAATACAACTAGGATATGGAAAGAAAATGGTTTTGTGATTTTTCTTTTTTTTTTCTTATAAAAGATAAGTACATTTATGGTTGCTGTTAACGGGATATTTACCCTGGTTCGGAATTATGTTAAGTTCCTAATATTTCTTCGCAGCTGCATGGACCATGTTCAACAGAAAATAAAATAAGTGAAAATTATATAGTACGAAGTATTTTTTATAAAAAACTATTTTTTAAGAAATGATATATGATATGATAGGCACCTTGATAGTTTTAGCGCCCTGGTCATTTTGGCACTATGTAGGGGTATTCAGAACTCATTCGGATTCAGAATATATATCTCCGTCTCTGTCATTTCTATAGAGAATGACAGAGATGGAGATTTAGATTCCAAACCGATTCCTACTGGTCATTACACCCCGAAAGGACTTATTTCTTTAGGCTAAGATAGGAACCTCCATGAACCCCTTTCGGGATGTAATGACCAAGGTGATCGAAATGATCAAGGTGCTAAAATGACCAAGGTGCCAAAATTACCAAGGTGCTAAAATGACCGTACTATCAAAAATCTCTTCTGTAACATGGTCAAGAAGTACAGAAACAGCCAAGTGTGATTTTTATCCTTGTTTATTTATTTAACAATGTTTGTACACAAAACATCAATTATTATCCTTTTTTTGAAGGTATTGTATTAAACAAAAAGGTTGGAAAACTTTTGTACATAATGAAGGTGTCTCGTTACTCCGTCATGTTCATATTTTGAAATTATTTTTCTCCCTAAATATTAAAATACTAGGAGAAACGTAAAACGATCGATTTTCTTTCGATATGAAAAGTTCATATTTGTAAAATGTGTTTATTTGTAAAAAGGAATATAAGAGACATGTGGAAAAAAAAACTCAGTCTCTTAAACATTTCTATTTTAAAATAAAACGTTTAAAACTCAATTTTATGAAACTAGTGACTTGAAAGATATTAATCGTCGAAAGTTCCACACGAGGCACTGTTCAAAGAGGATTTATTCAGAAACTTGCAGCGTTTATTCAATACGACTCACTGACAGGAAATTAATGTTTTTTTTAGAAATAGACAAAGAAATGGAGCATATTTTACTTTAATGTGGTAGTGAGTTTTGTTTAATAAAATTAGAAGAGTATAAAAATAACGTGATGTGAATCAAGAAAATTTTTGACGGGGCAAAATCATAATTATAGGAAGCCGTTTAGTTCTGTTAGTGTCTTAGTAATCCAAACAACCAACAAACTTATACCTATATACACGACTATCAATTTCATAAAAGTTAGTGGAATTTTCATGAAATTTTCCTTCTTTAACCAACTTTAAAAAAGAGGAGGTTCTCAATTCTGTTGTATTTTTTGTTTTTTACCACAGGACTCTGTCATATATACATATATTTGTTTTTAGGGTTCCGTACCTCAATAGGAAAAAACGGAACCCTTATAGGATCACTTTGTTGTCCGTCTGTCCGTCTGTCCATCTGTCCGTCTGTCCGTCTGTCCGGGTGTCAAGACCTTTATCTCGGGAACGCGTGAAGGTATCGAGTTTAAATTAAAACCATATACGCAGATCCATAGTATCTTGCTGCAGAAAGAAAAATAAAGTTTCTAAGTTTTCGTAAAAAAAAGTTACAGCCGAATATATCGTAAAAAACGCACATTTCGACACTCACAGAGGAATCAAAACCTATGGGGTACTTCCCGTTGACCTAGAACTCTGAAATTTGGCAAGAAGCATTGTGTTAGAGTATACATATAGGAAAAATCCGAAAACTGGACATTTCTAATTTAATCACAAAAAAAATAGTGTCTTTATGCAAGGAATTAAGGTCCAAATTTTAAAGTGAACCATGAAATTTTAAAGTGTACCATGTGGGGTATCATATGAAAGAACTTCAGTAGCCTATGCTAAAACAGGTTTTTAAATATTTTACGATGTATATTTTTCGGTTTATGAAGGAAAAAAGAAAAAAAAAAATGATTTTCCCTTTTATCTACTAGTTTGTACGGAACCCTCGGTGGGCGAGTCTGACTCGCACTTGTCCGGTTTTTTATTTAAAGGATATACTTTCAGATTGATTTCATAGAAATTTAATCTAAATCGGTTATTCTTTTTTCTTTGTAGTCCACTGTTTTTAGCATAATTCTCCTGTCCTTGCATGGTTGCCTGGAAGAGATCGGTCTAAGCGATAAGGCTGCCGATTAAAACCCTAGCCCTAAGTACTTTTATCTTTCTGTAAATTTGTTATCATGTGGTTTTAAAAAAATTGTTATCTATTTACGAGTATCTATCGGTTACGACTCTATCTATCTTATTCTGAGATTTCCAGAATAAGATAGATAGACAGTATGACTTTTAAAACAGATTTAATCTGTGTTTTTAAGTCATACTGTTTTTATCGAAAGAATTGGCAGTCTTAGCTAGTCCAATATTTGGCAGAACAAGTTTAGACTTGTTCCTTGTCATCATGCAATTATAAATGTCACTTCTTTTCGAGAATCTTAATAAATAAAAAATAAATAAATAAATGTCATAATTTTAGCCTGGGCAAAAATGAACGGAGCGTGATGAACGTAGATAGATGTTTGTGTTTTGTCTAGGTATTTATATCCATCCTATGTTATCTACATAAAAAATATGTATGTTAATTCTATCAGCTATTTAGTTCGCTTAGTACAAACTTTATTTAATTTGGGCAAGATGGTGTTGTCTGAAATGTGTACCATATACGCAGATCCATAGTATCTTGCTGCAGAAAGAAAAATAAAGTTTCTAAGTTTTCGTAAAAAAAAGTTACAGCCGAATATATCGTAAAAAACGCACATTTCGACACTCACAGAGGAATCAAAACCTATGGGGTACTTCCCGTTGACCTAGAACTCTGAAATTTGGCAAGAAGCATTGTGTTAGAGTATACATATAGGAAAAATCCGAAAACTGGACATTTCTAATTTAATCACAAAAAAAATAGTGTCTTTATGCAAGGAATTAAGGTCCAAATTTTAAAGTGAACCATGAAATTTTAAAGTGTACCATGTGGGGTATCATATGAAAGAACTTCAGTAGCCTATGCTAAAACAGGTTTTTAAATATTTTACGATGTATATTTTTCGGTTTATGAAGGAAAAAAGAAAAAAAAAAAATGATTTTCCCTTTTATCTACTAGTTTGTACGGAACCCTCGGTGGGCGAGTCTGACTCGCACTTGTCCGGTTTTTTATTTAAAGGATATACTTTCAGATTGATTTCATAGAAATTTAATCTAAATCGGTTATTCTTTTTTCTTTGTAGTCCACTGTTTTTAGCATAATTCTCCTGTCCTTGCATGGTTGCCTGGAAGAGATCGGTCTAAGCGATAAGGCTGCCGATTAAAACCCTAGCCCTAAGTACTTTTATCTTTCTGTAAATTTGTTATCATGTGGTTTTAAAAAAATTGTTATCTATTTACGAGTATCTATCGGTTACGACTCTATCTATCTTATTCTGAGATTTCCAGAATAAGATAGATAGACAGTATGACTTTTAAAACAGATTTAATCTGTGTTTTTAAGTCATACTGTTTTTATCGAAAGAATTGGCAGTCTTAGCTAGTCCAATATTTGGCAGAACAAGTTTAGACTTGTTCCTTGTCATCATGCAATTATAAATGTCACTTCTTTTCGAGAATCTTAATAAATAAAAAATAAATAAATAAATGTCATAATTTTAGCCTGGGCAAAAATGAACGGAGCGTGATGAACGTAGATAGATGTTTGTGTTTTGTCTAGGTATTTATATCCATCCTATGTTATCTACATAAAAAATATGTATGTTAATTCTATCAGCTATTTAGTTCGCTTAGTACAAACTTTATTTAATTTGGGCAAGATGGTGTTGTCTGAAATGTGCACGAATAATTTATTTATTTTCTTGACCTTGTAGCAAAATTTCGTGACAAAAATACTCGTGAAGTGATGATATTTTTTCATCTCATCTACTGTTTTACTCATTTATGCTCATATTTCTATATTATTTTGTAGAGTATAATTTTGTATATGACATGTAACATTTAAGTATTAAAAGTCTACTTTAATATGATAATCCTAATTTATCTCTAGTAAATGTTATTTCGTATCATTGGCAAATGTTGGATTCAATTTTTAAATTTTGTTTGTAAAAACAGAAGGAACACCTGTTTATATTATCTTGTCTAAGCAAATAGGTGTTTATCCATTATTAAGGAAAATAAAGCGATTACTAAATAACAGTATTGCAATATTAATCGTGTTTAATCGTCAATCGGTTGGGCCAGTGTTGCCATACGCCGGATGCCATAAATAGCACAATTCTACCGGAAGCAGATCCGGTCGTTTCAGCATTTCCGGTCGGCGTGCCTTCAGGGTACTGTTCCTTAAACTGTGGCATTACGGTTAATTGTTTAATCTTGTATGAATTGATTTGTAGGTTATAAACAGCGCCCGTTTCCCAGAGAGGGGAAATTTCTATTGATTTTTACTGTATATCTAGCGTTTGGAGTTTTATTTTCCAGAAACTTGTATTTGAACATCGTAACATAAGGCAGCCTACGTATATCACAAATGCTATGAAATAACTCAGAAGACACACTATACCATTTTAGCAATAATAATTGTGTGTAATTGACGCTTGAAGCGTGTGTGTACGGGTGGTGCCACCAACGCTTGATTGGTTTAAGCAAAAAAGACTGTTCGAAAGTTTCGACCATCCCACATAAAGGCTTCTAAGTACGGATCGGGATATGCGGGTTCAAGTCCGGACGAGTGTGTGTAGTTTTTGAACTGTCTATAAATTTGTAGATACTTCAGTGTATAAACACTCAAAAATATCGAATATGAACATGGTATTGTTTGTTTTTCCTTGCCCCCAACCTCTAAGAGACAAATTCGTCTCGTCTTGCCTACTATCGCACTTGCATAACTTTTTCAAGATGTACAGAGAGCCACAAAAAAAAATCTACCGAAAACTTTCACAATAGAGTCCCGCAACAATAACTAACTCAAAAATCAAACTGGCAACCAAGAGTACAACACAAAAAAGTAAAAACTAGGGGCATCTATGTATTTCTTGATAGTATTTCTGGTTTAATTTTGTTATATCAAATTCAAAGTGGTCAAGTTCAAGGTATTCGGTCAAAGCTCTGTGGTCAAAGCCAAGTTTAAGGTGAAGCTCAACGCGCGAAGCTATCTCTCTCGCCCATCATAACATTATTGAACATATAAAATCATTAGTTAATGATATTAGAAAAATTAAATAATGTTTTATTCAGTTATCATTATTCAGTATATCACTGATACTGGCGAAGGAGTAATGAAATAACATATAGGTATTTTTTCTTACTTCTCAGCCAATTTAAAAGATATCAAAGAATAACTTTTTTTATATTTTTAATAAATAAATTCATTTCTCTCTTTTCTAATATCCATAAGATAAAATATAATACAAAACAAATATAACATGTTTAATTTTTTATTTTTTTTTACATTATTAGTGATTTTAAGTTTAAAGATTTAGTAATGCTCGGGAGAGATAGTGGCGCGCGTTAAGCCCATTCTTGAGGCTGCAGGGTTGGTACCTAGTTTTAAACAACATAGTAACAACAAACCACCCGGATAGATGAAAATTTTGCCAGTTAATGTAGAGACTTTTGTACGCTTTGTTCAACTGATCAAAAAGTAAAAAGTATTAAAAATATCCATCGGAGAAACCTACTCAGCCCCCGTATTCTGAACCCATTCGGTTTCGGAATCGATTTGATTTGTATATCTCCGTCTCTGTTATTCTCTATGGAAATGACAGAGACGGAGATATACAAATCGAATCGATTCCGAAACCGAATGAGTTCAGAATACGGGGGCAGGTATCATATCAATTCATATCGTCCGATTTAGAAGTTAGTATAATAAAAGCAACAACTTCAAACAAGGCGATTCGTTTGAATTAAAAATGTAAATTCTAAACTTTTTCTAAAATTTTAAAATTTTACAGTCTTTTGCAATAGGTATGAAAAGTAGAGGCTGGTCCGAGATGGGGATCCGATCCTATGTGTCCGAAAAGCGGATGGGTTATGGGGGAGGCAAGGGGTCATGATCCCCCAAAAAAACCTTTATTTCCTTCCCAAAGTAGTTTTTAATCCTCAAACTATTCTGTAGCAAAACAGACATTGTTTTTTAATAATGTTGCTTGCAATTCCCCAGATGACGGTCCCCGGTTCCTGTCACGAGGCCACTCCTTCCGCACTGTGGTGGGGGACACGTTACTGCTGCCATGTCAGGTGCAGAACCTCGGTAGGGATCAACACATTTTCTACACACGTCACATTAACGTAGAGAAAATAGAAATACCATGATTAATTTTAGAGCTTTATTTACAGAATTTTAAAAGTTAACAAATACCAAATTAAAATTAACATTTTTTTTCTTCAAGACAGGTAAAACCAATTTTACTAAAAGTAAAGTGTCTTAACTTTTTGCTATGGAAGAAAGGCAGCCAGTCCCCAGTGGCCTCGTCCAAAAGTGAATAATATTAATACCTATGCTTGAGTTCAAATGATATTGTGTACATAACAGGGTCACTGGTGCTGCTATGGCGACGCGGGCCGGCTGTGTTGACTGCCGCCAGCCTGATGGTGACTCGAGACGAGCGCTTCCGGCTCGTGGACGGATACAACTTGCAGATCACAGATGTGGGACCACAGGTAATAACACTTCACCGTTGTAGTCAAGCTCGAAAACTACCGTCATCTCTACGTTATTATAACGTTCCTCAATATAATAAAAGTTGAATTAATAACCCTAGCTGGTGTACTTACATGGAAACTACAATAGCCTTAATTTTATAGGTGTAGGTCCCTACCCATAAAATCCACCAAAATATCATGTTCAGATCACTTTAGGTGATACTAGACTTCACAGCAGAGAATGCAGGGTTTTCGTAATTAAGTATCTACTTTATATTTTTATAAGACTTTATTGTACCAATTCTTAAAAATCATTGTTAAATGTAGGTACCTGCTTCTTTACCCAGGTGGTTTTCCAAATAAACTAACTTTGCCACATCTATTTTGCTTACCTACTTATTGCTATCTCTTACAATTATTATTTATAAAAAAATGATCTAATCACGGAGGAGATGTCTTTATTACTATATTGTTTTTTTTAGTTGATTTTTACAAAAACTATAACATTTTGGTTAAATACTGCAAACCTGGTACAGGAATCTATATATTTTTTCTCATTATGTACACATATTTTAAAATTTCAGAATGCCATAGCAGCAAGTTTCAAGGAGATACGCATAATGTGGTCTCTGCATATGTAACACAATGCTTTTATATCCTTCGAGCAATCAACCCTCTCTAGGCTATCCAAGCACGTAGAACAAACTACACATCTATTCATCCTCTTTGTCACGAGCAAGGAGTATAAAAGTTATGAAGTGCCGCGACCCTCGCTCTGGCATGTGTTCCTTATTGTTTATGGATGCGATACGTAAATACAAATGGCGGGAGAAACGGCGCTTATGTACGAGCCATTTCTAACTCTCACAGCGAATGGGCACGAGTCGTGACCTATAAAATCTTGTTTACATTAACAATAATTGTATTGATAAAGTTTTTTTTTTTTAAATGATCCAAAGTTTTCACTTTATTTTTTCTTAATCAACATAACATCAAGCCACATCATGCGGAAAATCAAATTTGAATGATCAAATTTAAAATGAAAAGCGAAAAACCAAGCCTAGATATTCTTAATAGGCAGTATTTTTTTCATAAATGAGTTACCAATTTAATACCTTTTATAATTAAATTTCCTTACAGCATTTCGTTTTACTAGAACCACAAGAAATCTAACTAAATATTTCCCTTTTATTTATTTATTGAACCCAAACATTTCACACCTTAGCGAAAAAGATAAACATTTACGCACCCAATCCGTTTTATAACACTAAAAATAGCCAAACATTCTTTTTTTCTCTCGGAAAAATGCAAAAGAGCACCCTAAACGGTAATTGGTCTGTAAAAATATGATAATTGCGACATAAAAACCTTTGTGGTAGTACCCGCTCGTTATTTTTTATGTATGGCAACACTGAGGTACGGTTTCGCGCGCAATTTTCGTCCGCCATGTTCTTTTTTGTTTTTTTTTTCGGTGTATTTTGGCAAGCCGTCTTTATGGCAGTAGTTAGGTCATGATTTAATGCTCCCACGATAGATATTTTGGAAGTTTCTGTTAGAAAGGTATCTAATTTGTTTATTGATATGAGTAAGACAGGGTTGGTAGGAAGATAAGTGTGACTACAATTTTTGCTTTTTTAAACAACTTTTATTTGGAAAGTTGTTATTACTTTATTCTGTTGTAAAGTAGATATAGTTTTCTTAAGAAATGCGCAAATCGCGGATAAAACGAAAACCTTTTTTTTTTATACACTATAGATCTACGATAACCTAACTTCATTAAAGTGAGAGCAACTCTGTCTCTCTTCTCTCTATTTGTTTGTTACCTTTTCACGACCAAATGGCTAAACCGATTATTATGTAAGTAATTATTATAGATTAAACACTGAAATAATATATTTACGAATTACAATTTCGATTACTTAAATGACATACTATTTTTTATAGTTATTTTTAAAACCAAATGACTGAACCGATTTTAATGAAATTTCTAAAGGCCCAATCTAAAAGATCCTCAAAATTTAGACTTATGATAGTTTTATAAAAACGGAATTATGAGCTAACAAACTTAAGAAAAAAAAATAACCGAATTGATAACCTGCTTCTTTTTTGAAGTCGGTAAATATTTTTACACAAAAATAGCTGAAAATCTGAAGACGGACATTTAATACATTTTATCATCATCAGCACTGCTTAATATCACCATCGTTTTTAACAATAGGAGGGGGGGGGGGGGGGGGGGTGAAACCACGGGTATATAAAATAGCTATAGATAAAAGTTATAACTTATAATAATTGTGCAAGCAAGTGGGTACCTAATCTGTCTTAAAAGATAGATTACGATGCTCTTGGAATATTTTTCCATTAACACTCAAGAAATGTCTTTTCTACCCAATTTAATCAGATTCACTCAGAGATAACACTTGAGTGAATCCGACCTACCTCTAGTTAGTAGCTGTGACCTTCTCAGTCGGAGTACAGTGGAGGGCGCCTCTATCAAATTTCCTGTACAAAATTTAACGCACATCATAGCAAATTTTAGTTCACCTTTTGGCCACTTTTAAAGAATTTACGGCAAACCCGAGTTTTATTATAGTTAAATGAGGTTTCTACCTTTTTTAACAGTCCTTTAAATGTCCAGTTAGAATTTAATCAAATGCACGACAACTTTTTTTTTTTTTTTTTGTCCTATACAGTCGTTCTTGGTAGGACTAAGAGAGTTCTCATTATTTTTCCTTTTTTGCGGAAAACTAATATGAAATAAATAAGAGTATCGACTTTTTGGCAGACCGACCAAAAAAATCTTCCAACTCTTCCAGTAAAATGACCGGCACTTTACGGAAGCGTGAGTAGGACTTGAACTTGACGGCACTGAAACGTGGTATATACGGTGGTGCGGTGGTGGTGTACGTGGTATGACTATGGGCCTTATAAGGAAGCTCAAGATCGCGCAACGAGCTATGGAGAGGGCTATGCTCGGTGTCACTCTACGAGATCGAATAAGAAATGAAGAGATACGTAGATGTACAAAAGTCACCGATATAGTACAGAGGATTAGCAAGTTGAAATGGCAGTGGGCAGGGCACATAGCACGTAGAACTGATGGCCGATGGGGCCGAAAGGTTCTCGAGTGGAGACCACGTACCGGCAAGCGCAGCGTAGGAAGACCAGCCACGAGATGGACAGATGATCTCATACAAGTGGCGGGAAGACGCTGGATGCAAGCCGCTTCCAATCGGTCTTTTTGGAAATCCATGGGAGAGGCCTGAGTCCAGCAGTGGACTTCTTATGGCTGAGATGATGATGATGATGATGAGTAGGACTTGACCGTAACAGATTTGACTTGAATTTGTGATTTGATTGACTTTATAGTACGACAGCGCATTGGAAAAAGCTTACTTCATCGGGTACCACGATGATGCCTATTTTTAGTGAATCCGTGATGGATAGGTGAATCAATTTTCTAGCTGAAGCTAGAGTCAATTTTCGTATTATTTTTTTTCGATGCGTTCAGAGAGGTTATAATTTATAGTTGCGTTCACACAAGTATAATATTATAGATGTCAGAGCAAAGGACGCGTTTCGCGCACAGCATTTATAACAACATGATCGTACGCAAAATGATTCCAGGACGCGGGAGACTACGTATGCCAGATATCGGACCGCGTGGCGCGCGACCAGGTGCACACGGTGGAGGTGCTGGTGCCGCCTAGCGTGCGCGCCTCGCCCGAGTCGAGGCACGCGGCCGCGCGCCGCGGCGGCGCCGCCGTGCTCGAGTGCCGCGCCAGCGGGAACCCAGTGCCCAGCGTCACCTGGCACAAGCTGGTCGGTAACTCTATATTCAAACACCACAGTATAAAACACAGTGAAATAAGTGGCCAACAACACCGTATAATGTAGGTGTGTGGTGGCGAGCAGTGTGGGTGTTCCGTTGTTGCACATTAGTACATTATTGCACTTTGTTAAACATTTCTCTTATCTAAATGGACAAAACTCTCACACTTTTATAATATGTGATTTTATATGTTTAAAAATAATGTAATGTGTGAAAGATAACAGCGCGCTTTGAGTACAGCCTTAATACATAATTATGTACTTACGTTTGCTATCTCAATGGCCGAAACTCACATAATAATATGATTGCGATCCCAGCCCCATTTATTTAGTGTTTTTTTTGTGTGGTCCAAAGAGCAGCCCTATTCTCCTACAGGCGCCTCCGTTTCAGAACGATACAACGACCCGAATCGGGGAAGGCCCACAGCTGCAGCTGTCTCGACTAGAACGTCGTCACTCAGGTCGGTACGCCTGCACGGTTGACAACGGAGTGGGGGCGCCACTCGTGACGGAGTTCCAGTTGCAAGTGCTATGTGAGTGGATTACTTTAATGAGTAACTCATGACTTCAATAAGAGATGGCGCTATCAACAAATTCACAAAAAAAAATTGATTTGTGAAAAGTAGTAACAATCCAGAGAAAAAAACGCCCTGAAAGTGACTCAATTCTTGGTTTTCTTGAATTCCAAAGTGTAGGAACAAAGTAATCACGGGTGCAGCCAGGTTTTAGTTTCGGAGGGGGTTTTAGAAAATGAAACAACAAAATTTTAGTCACGGATCCAACCCTCAAAAAAGGTTTTGGTCACGGCTACCCAAAAATCGAATTTAATACTTTGACTAAGAGTTTCTCAGGGGGGGGGGCTAACCCTCGAAGCACTAGGTGTCGCACGCGGTCTTTTCTACATGTCATATCTACATATAAAATTAATAAATATACTTAAGTCTTCTGTGGTGTAGGTAAAGAATGATTCCTAGTGTAACAAATGGTTGTAACAATTATCTGTTTTTAGATCCTCCGGAGATCACAGTGGAGAGATCGTGGGTTCATACTGGCGAGGGGTTCAGAGCCGAGCTGCTGTGTACCGTGTTGGCTGACCCACCGGCTGAGGTAAAGCTTCACCTCAAAATACTCAATATCTTATAGACTATTTTGTTAAACTGTGTATATACGGTATATGTACATGAATGTCTCTTTCTACCACGAACATATTGTAATGTAATAATTATTAGAGTAAAGGTGTCCTCGTCCGTAGGTGTCCTGGTACCAGAACTCGTTTCCCCTGAGCGCGTCGGAGCGCGTCACCATGTCTGCTCGAGGGAACAACCACACGCTACTCATAGCAAACGTGCAACCTGAGGACTTTGGAAACTATAGGTAGGTACCATACCATAAATAATTGACATCAATATAAACTCCATTAAATCATGCATTTTTAGGGTTTCGTAGTAATCCTTATAATTTCGCCATGTCCATCTGTCTGTTCGTATGTCACAGCCATTTTACTCAGATAGTATAAGTCCTATATAAATGATATTTGGCATGTAGATATGATATATCAGATAAGATAAGATATATTCGAGATATAGTGCGCCAAAGGTAAAAAAAATGTATCCCTTCCCCTGAATTTCTAAACCATTAAACCTATAAATTGATGATTAATAATAGTAGTAGACCATATCAATAGAAATACTTTCAATGAAAATTCTTTTGAACATTCTGTGATTAAATTTTTTTTAGATACAGGTATAGCGATAAATATGTAAACTACTTCAGTCATCATAGTACAGAGGTCATTGACCTTCTTGCAAAGTAGTTTTAGCAAATAATACTCGCCAAGTAGTTTTCTTTTAAATTACAACATTGGCTGCGGAACTCTACCATATGCGTGTTTCGACACGGTCTTGGCCACTTATTTTTTATTCTTATTATTCATATTGATTTTACGTCATTAATTAATCCATATGTTCTGCCTTTTTAAATTATTTTTATTATTATTTTATGTTTAATTTACGTGCTTTCCCTTTTTTGATAGTATCAACTAGTGTAATTATTGAGCCTTGACCGATCCCATTGAAATTGATTTTCCCTATTTGTGTTGTGAAAATCAATTTGAATTTTGATCAGAGAATTTGTGGACATTTATGCAAGTATATGAGGAAAAGTAGGATTACACGATTTAGCGTCGTAATAATAGAACTTACGTATAATACCTACATGTAACTACCTATATATCTGCAAAACAGAAAACTCCCTTGTTGTGTATGTCTGGAACATAAAGCCGTGACAGGTGGCATTGCCGTCGTAGCAAAATAAAAGCTATACATAATTTGTGTAGTGTGTTCGTCAGTATGTTAACCTGATGAAATTATGTATTCCAGTTGTGTGGCGGACAACAGCCTGGGCCGCGCGCGGCAGCACGTGGAGGTGTCGGGGCGGCCTGGCCCCGCGCGCTTCACCTCCCCGCCCCTCGCACGCTCCCCCACGCACTATACACTCTCCTTTGCCGTGGATAGCTACCCGCCACTGGACGAACTAAGACTGCTTTACCGACAGCTCGCGGTTTGTATAATCAGAGCTACTATACCGACAGCATTCGACCACTAATGATGCCGTTAGAACGTTTACTCTAGTATTAAAATTATGATAAAATTAATTCTCAACCTTTATTCAGACCACAATACCCTGTCCGCCTAAATAGATCACCTGAAATGACAAGTAATCGTTTAAAAACCTAAAGAACGACTTCAAAATACGTAATTCGTTTACTTGGATGACATATTTTTCCAGTTATTTTGGTATAAACCAAAATACTGAACCTATTTTTATAAAATTTCCTAAACCTGGGAAGTATACCCTTTCAAACAAAAACATAATTTTTCAAATCGGTCTTGGTGTTTTCGAGTAATCGGGGACAAATTGTGAACCTCCTCCTTTTGGAAGTCGGTTAAAAAGAAAAATAATTATTACTTAAGAGAATTGTGTAATTTCCGTCATGTAAAAAGAACGCTCTTTTTTCGTAAACGCAAATAAACCAGAGATCTTTTTACGTGACGGGGACTATACTTATATTTAATTAAATTCCCATTGTAATTTGTTGAATGCGATCCGCAGATAAACGAGTCGTTCCAGCAGCCCGGGCGATGGCACGACGTAGTGCTCCCTGCACCTCCCCCGGGAGGCTCCCTGCAGCACGCCGTCTCGCACGAGCTGCGCCAGCTGCAGCCCGGCGCCGTCTACGAGGCCATCGTGCAGGCCAAGAACAGATACGGGTGGAATGAAGTCAGTCACTAACCGCTCAATATATTTTGGACTTAATTCTGCCCATCCCTTTCTACCTACCTAACTAATACCGCACTTTATGTTATATCTACGAATGAACACCAACTCTTCTGATCTTAAGCTACGGTGTGACCGCTGATGGAGCTCGTCGATCTAGAAGGTACCCTTGAAAATTTCAACATTGTAGTTCTCAGGAAACAAAGATGGCGGCAAACAATTCTGTTCCTGTGCAGTACTGTGTACCTACTGCACAGGAACGGAATTGTTGGAATTGTCACACTACACAAGAACGTGGACCGATATCGCCAAGTACGAATTTTTGGAATTTCAATGAGAAATGGGTTCTAATGCTCTATGCACACAGAACAATATTAGTCTATGCATATGTCTGAAATGGGCTCTATGCTTATGCCGACAAATGCATAGAGATTAGGTATACTTGAAAGGCATTGTTTCATCCTCATGAAAATTATAAAGTAGTCGGCCCAAAATTTGTGAAATTGAAATCAATAAATTTTTATTCCTGCTTTCAGGTCAGTGACATCTTCCAATTCCATACGCTCGGCGGTGCGCATACAGCGCACGCTGACGAACTAACACCAATGTTCGCGGCAGCAGCCACGACGCGATTGACACATCTAGTCGCATTCCTCGCCTTATATACCTTCCTTGACCAATGAGAGCACGCCATTTGACTCACCAATAAGGGCGCGCTGTTCGAACTCCTAACCTTTCAGTGTTACCAGTTAACAAGTTTGATTTCTCTATCTATGATCGTATAACGATTTGACGTGACACCAAAGATTTTATATTTTTAATTGATTAGAAAGTGTAAGCTTTTGAAGTGTTGTGACTGCGTTTTTTTTTTTGTATATTCACTATTTGTACTTTAAATAAGTGGTTCCGTTTTTTATTTAATTACCTGGCCAGTAGGAACCTAAAGTTTCAAATGCCATCTAAACGTCAGTCATAGTATTTGAGGCATGGTACAAAAATTAAGGACCGTTTTATCAGTTTTATCGTTTTGATGGCTTCTTGCCTTGTTTTATTGATAGGTTTTGTCACCGCACAAAACGTGATAATTGCAACGTTTATTTATTAATTAAGTTATACTTCACATATTATTATGTACATTTTGTAAGAAAACTATGTTTATATTATTTATTTGTCCTAAATACTTATCCCACGAAATACGAAATTAATTAAGGACTCTAATTTTGTCAACATTCATACACTTTTTTCGTATTATTTTGCAAATTTTACAAAAAGGTTAATCTTTCTTTTATTCTTTTCTATAATGCTCGTTTATGTTGATAATAAGCTGTATAAATTGTCTACAGCTTGGAAAAAGTGTTAAAAGTTATGGAATATCTACTTTTGCAAATTATTTATAAAATTGGCTATTTAAAGGCAAATCAATTACAGTTTTAAATCGAAAATTTGTTAATTTATTGATTATTTCTACTTATTAATACATTAAAACCCAAAAAATGCAATGAATTAAAGGTCACTGTTAAAACATACGATATCGTGGTTTTTGAAGGTTTTTTTTCAACATTGATAAAAAAAACTGTATATTACGTTTCTAGACTGTTTTATCCAGCTGTAAATATTATTATTTTTTACGTTAAAATTATTTGAATGTTTAAAAAAAATACGAATAGCTATTAAAGAAAAAAAAACAGAACAATTTAACTGTAATATATAATAGCTGTATTTTTATCTTACGTGTATAGATTTTTTTATTTAGATTTTGTTTTGTTTTATATAATCGTCATTTCAAATAGTTCTTTATTATTTTCTGAAGAATGAATTGTCGTGCATCCATATAAATGAATTTATAATTAAATACGTAGTATTAACTAATATTAAGCAATAACTCGTGTTAGTGATAACGCTATTTAGATATTATTATATAAATATTTATTATTATTACTATATTATCGGTTATATTGCCATATGAATTATAAATAATAATCATTTATTATCAACTTAACGGATTTACCTTATTATTTATAAAGTTATCTGAATTTTCTAGTAACTTTGAATGAACGGCCTTTAAAACAATGTTTAGGTACTCTTTTATACCTTTTCTGTTTATATATTTAAATATCTTAAATAACGTATTTTTAATGTATATACATAAAAGTATTCTAATAACCACCTGGTTCCCATAGTACAACCTTTGCTTAGCTTGGGGCTCGAGGGTGTTGTCCTCCAATATTTATTTATTTATAATATATGTAATAATATTTAGAAGCCGTTCAATGTTACACAGAAAATTAAAGTTACATAACATGACTGTACTATTTTTATTAATAAATGAGTTATTTATTATTCACATGGTAAAAATACCAAATTTTTATCGTCTTCGAAATTTTATTTTCCTCCATAAGTAGAAAATTGTATGTATTTAGGTGCAATATTAATTTTAGTCGAAATTGAAGCAATACTTGTACACATCACTAGTTTATTTGTAAGAATAAAATGCTGATTAATTTATATTTCCTAGTTAATTTGTGGAAGAACAAATATTTTATAATACCTAACACTGCCGATATAAGCGTTTTATATTTTTTTTAAAGTACGGTGCTCACTGACGTCTATTCATTAATATATTTTTATTTTAAAACGTAGACGTCAGTGATATTGCTTGAAGAAAAATGATAAGTTTAGAAAAGCGCCATCTATTAGTAGCATCACAAAGTCGGGTCAGTCTTCATTAGTAAAAACATGAATAATTCGTGTAGTACGGGAACACACTGCAAAACACCACATCGAATACCAGGATAAGACCTATAGAGTATATAATATTATGAGACGATTCCGTGCTTGATGGGCTTTCTTATAATAACTATGTAAGATTGACTACGTAAATCCTAGAGCGATTCTTGTAAGAATCAGTTTTCATGTTGATTTTTTGTTCTTAGCTATCTACCTTTGAATGACCACCTACCAATATGAAAACTAGTTAGTAGTGTAAACAATCTATTTCTTTAAAAAAATGGGGGTTCCTGACCTCAGCTTGGCATATTTCGTATAGATCACGTTATAGCCCATAAGCCCCGTACAGACTCACGCCGAGAAGTCTCGGCAAGAAGTCTCTTCGAGACTTCTACCGAGACTTAATAAACTGTCCACACTCACTATGTTCTCACTTACTGTTCTTGCTCCTACCCGCTGTGGACGTGTTATTGTACAATACTAATTTGTGCAATAGCCTATTATAACTTTATTAAAACTAAACAAAAAGCAAAGAAAAAATAAGACCCAACCGATGGTAACAGATATACCTATTATAAACAGATATCCACGCACGTATACTTATAGAGACTCTCACATTCACATACGTCTCTTTCTCGTGCTCGCCTGTTCTCCGATCGGTGTCGGTATTTTTGCCCGCTTCAAAGGATGTCTTGGGCGAGAAAAGAGAAGACTATCACATTCTTTTTCTTTATACGTGCGTGTTATGTCTCGGTAGAAGTTTCGACGAGACTTCTTGCCGAGACTTCTCGGCGTGAGTCTGTACGGAGCATAATTTCCCCGTACAGACTCATTAAGTTGCTTCGACAATAGGTTTCATTTGCAGGTATGGGACCTAACCTAACTTTAATGCTTTTTTTCAGAGTAAGTTGCATAGCAGTCTCATAGAACAGTATAAGTAACTAATAAATGCAAAGTTTCGTCAAAATCGATGTAGCCGTTTTTTACATATTCTTTTTCATTTTTAGTTATATACCTACTACACCACAAGATAAGTCAAGTATACAAATTTATAAAAAAAAAATAGGGTTTCCTGACCTCAGCCTAACACATGTCATATTGGCCACGATAGGGTCGTTTACTAATATTTAAAAAAAACGGCTGGACCAATTTTGATAAAAATTTGCATGGAGCTAGTTCCGTTTATTATAATTACTATCAAATTATTACATAAATTGCACTTACAAATTTAGTTAAAGGTATGCTCACATACAAATAAAATGCATGGTTGATGCAATTCTAACGTGGCTGATTACGAGTGTGTCAATATATTAATTAGTTTATGTATAAATCTGGTTACTTGAGTTGTTTTGTGTTTTTATTTTGATCATCTGTCATAAGCATTTTAAATACATTTGTACTTATTTAAGTATAAAACGCAACCTTAAAGTGACCTATAACGAAATATGCCAAGCTGATGTCTATTTTTTTAGTTTTCGGTTATTTTAAACTATCTTCTGGTATAGATTTCATCTTGGTCATATAATACTTGTGACCAAGTAAGTAAGTAGTAGTAAGCGTTGTGTACTTGTGATAGTTATCACAAGTATACACAAAAAAAATCAATACGGACGTACGTATTGATTTCTATATTTTTTTTTTATCAGGCCTGTTTTTACAAACTGTCCCACTGCTGGGCGCGAGCCATCTTCTCATTGTGAGAAGGGTAAAGCCATAGTCTACCACGCTGCGCAAGTGCGGATTGGCAGACTTCACACATCTTCAAGATTATTGAGAACTCTCAGACATGTAGGTTTCCTGACGATGTTTTCCTTTACCGTTTGAAGTTGACAGCAATCAACAATACGCACATAACTTTGAAAGACAGAGGTGCGTGCCACGGGATTCGAACCCAGGACCTGCGGATCGCAAGTCAAACGGTCTCCCGACTAGGCTGCCGGAAGCTTCAATGATTATTAATTTCTATTATTGATTTATTTATTCGTATTTTTTTCTTGAAACGCTGCAGGATTTGCGCAGTCAGTCCAATATATTCAGGACGCTCATCAATCACGGAATCATCTGATATAGATCTCATCCTGGTAGTCGATGAGGTATACTGTATGCAGTGCGCTCCCGTACCAGTGTATACATAAAGAATATATATTCTACGAATTGATAAACTCCTCCTTTTTGAAAGTCGGTTAAAAAATTAGTCATGCCCCTCGCATGTCTACAAAACTCACCATGCAGTATCGAGCCGAACATCATTTTTCTTCGAAGCATAGCCTAGGTATATGCGAAGATTATTTTTCAAGATATTTTTAAGATTTTTCACTAGATACTCAGTAAGTTTATTATTATGAAATATAGCGTAAATGGGGCGTAAATATAAAATATCGGCCATAATTCCAAATCTTTTTAATTAGACGTAATATTTTTTAGAAAAATGAAAAAATGTGGCGAATTCTTCTCACGCTATGCGAACTCCATAGATCGCAATATTTTATGTGTTCTTTTGTTTTTGTTTCATCTATTCTCTGTGACAAAACAAAACACTTCTATAGAGAAAAATGCATTTAGAGATCATCACCAATCGCCAATACCGTCATGAAGACTTGCATAGCAGGACAAGAGTTAACCACAAAAATACTATAATAGTTGGTAAAAATTGTAAAAATTCGAGGGGCTGTAGAAAAATCGCCTTTTTATTTGAAATGAAACTGAATCCTGTAAGTAGAACCATACAATAAACGTGTAAGTTTAATAAAAAATACTGTTTTAATAATTCCCAAACTAACCTCTCCCAGTATACCTATTTACTGCGTTCAAATCTGAAGGCACCGCTTGAGCAGTTAGAACTGCAAATAGGAACTCATTCATCAATACATTAATAGATACCTACTGCATAACTCTTTTATAGAGGTGCAAGTGGATATACAATAATATTACTGCTAAAATTTTATCAATTGCATGATGGTCTTATATCGTAAAATAATTTCTTGTAAGCATGGACAAAACATGTAGTGAAAACAGTATAAAGAAAATTCATTATTAGTTAAAATAGTTTTTATTTTTCATATCATGGACTAATTCTTATAATATAATACATGCTTATAATTTATCTAATAAAATTAAAGTAAACATTCGATACACTTTAATAACACACGCCCAGAGCAACACTGCATTAGGTCAAAACAACATTTTTTCAAACTTTATTACAGAAAATAATGGGTTTTCGGTTACTCTTATAGTTTGCTAATATACCTATCTACCAGAGTAACCGAAAATTCGTTATCTCCATTATAAGAGATAACGGATTTTCGGCTACTCAGAAAGAATTGTTATTGTAGTACGAAATCCATCTCCATACCATCTTACCATCCACCATCTTTAACAACCCGCAACCCTTATTTGCGGCCAGATTCAATTAGGCACCCGTATATCATAATAAACAGAATAAAATTAACTTTCATTTGATATTTAAATAACAAATGTACATTATGAACGTATAATCATCCCAAAATCATACCTGTTTACATCTGGCTGCGAAGAGGCGCGGCCAAGTGCGCGACGGCACCCGTGATTTTTCAGTCCTTATATATTGCCGTCAAGTGGACGACATTTTATTTAAAAAACAAGTGAACGAAATTTTTCCCCAAAAATCAATTAATAATTTATTTAAAAATACTAGCGGCCACATTTTGATAGGCACCCTAGTAGTTATAAATTATATTATTCTCCTAATCATGAATATGCGTAAAAATTTGGTTTTTAGCAAATACTCGATGAGTGCACAGATTCTGCAGCCGGATCTTAGACTATTGTGACTTAATGCAGTGTTGATCTGTCCCTTTACTCAACTTACTCACTACACTACTTATATTAGAAGAAACCGTTTCCTCATAAGTACATTACCTATGTTATAGTTCATCTGCCTAGTACATCTCTGGTGGAAAAGCAAGCTTATACATGAATACTCAAGCCACAGAATATGTTAACTACTACTATCAATTATTATAAGCAAGAGTACTTGTACAGACAGTATCATTTAATGATTAAAGGCCTTACCAGAAAACGTTACTTAACTTTAACCATCCTCTTAAATTCTCTGCCTTCTTTCCGCAAGTGTCATTACGTGTAAGCGAGAAGTTGACAAAATATGTTAAGAATTGCTTAAAGTTAAGTAACGTTTTTCGGTAAGGCCGTAAATATTTTACTATGATCTAGTGACCTAGTGATTACAATGATATGGGGGAACCGACAGACACAGGGGCTCTGAAAATGAAAAAAAAACATTGTAGGGTAAATATAATCATATTTAACATATTATATTATGTAATCATTCAATATCGGATTTGTCTCGAAAATAATATTTTTCTCTCATTCAGTCCTCATATAGATGACAGAGACCGAATCAATCGAATTTACATCCAACAGTTCTGAATAGCCCTCAGGAAATGATATCTGAAATTTTTGTCATTACATGATAAAGTCAGTTTTTATCACTAAGTCGGTAAAACCACAGTACACCACTAGATTATTGAAGTGAATACTTCTTTAGCGGAGTTGTGCATTTTTGGGATGGGTAAAAAATGTTAAACTCGCGTCAGATCGTAAGACGGACAGTCAAAAACCTATTCTAACGTTCTGCGTTTAAAGTTGATTATTGTATGTACAAGTTTGCCCTTCTAGCATGACGTCATTATTTTAGTTAGAAATCTATTCTAACATTCTGCATTTAAAGTTCATTATTGTATGTACAAGTTTGTTTATCTAGCATGACGTCATATCGTTGTGCCGAATGCATATTTTCGTCACATGCACGTTAGCTCAATAGGCACCGATATAAATTTAAATTTGTCAATCGGAGGGCGGAGGTTCAAATCCTTCACGAGTCAGTCTTTTTGCTATTTTATTTTTTTAATTTTCACTTCTGCCGGCACTCCCGGAGTGCAACCTGTTTTTTTTTTATATAGAGATAACATTAGAGTATGTTCAACTAGAGAACTAAAGTGGTATTGAGGGCGCTGCTGTCCTCTTTCCATAACTTGTTCAGGTGAGACCACAGAATACCATAATAGTATATTTTTCGAGACATTACTTCTTCTTTTTTGCCACAATACAATTACAAATAAACAGACACTAGTAGAAGTAGGGATGAGATAATGATATACCTACTTTTTCACACTGCTGTCTCTGAGCTTAGCTTTTTTCTGGTGCCCTCGCATCCTCAGTTTAAATTTCTTTGTACTTGTCTAAGTATATTTATTTTGTTTATATCCAATGCATTGTGATTTTTTAACCGACTTGCCAGGGATTATTCATAATCACCACACATATTATATTTGTATGATTTTGTTCAGTATACATTAGCTTGTACTGTTTTAAACAACTTGGCTGACCTCATTTAGTCACACATTTCACATTATAATGATTTAAAATTACACATGTCATACTCATATAATTTTTCTCCAATAAGTATGTGTAAATTTACATTGTTTTAAAACACTTGCATATACTGACTTGTAATCACAGATTTTACATTCATATGCTGTTTATCCAGCATGTATTAAAATATATGGCTTTAAATGATTTTGATGTGCTTTGCGATTACACATGTCATATTTATACAGTTTTTTCTCCAGTATGTGTTAGTTTGTGTCGCTTTAATGTATTTGATTTTGATGTTTTATAATCACAAATATCGCATTCATATGGTTTCCTAGAATGTGTTAGTATATGTTCTTTTAAATGACTTGAATAAGCTGATGTATAACCGCATATCTCACATTCATATGGTTTCTCTCCAGTGTGTTTTAGAATGTGGTGTTTTAAAGTACTTGCCCGTGCTGATTTATAATCACACATATGACATACATATGGTTTCTCTCCTGTATGTGATCGGATGTGTATTTTATAATAGCCCGCTTGTGCTGTTTTATAACCACATATATTACATTCATATGGTTTTTCTCCAGTATGTGTCTGAATATGTGTTTTTAAATTACTTACATATGCTGTCTTATAAGTACACATTTTACATTCATATGGTTTTTCTCCAGTGTGTGTTCGTTTGTGTTGTTTTAAAACATTTGTATGAGCTGACTTGAAATCACACATATCACATTTATAAGGTTTTTCTCCAGTGTGTTTTAGAATGTGTCGCCTTAAACTACTTGATTGTGCCGATTTATAATAACATATGTCACATTCATGTAGTTTTTCTCCAGTGTGAACACGAAGATGTCTTTTTAAGTTACTTGCATATGTAGCTTTATAATCACAAATTGAGCACTCATATAATTTCTTATCAATTTTCTGCTCAACACATACTGAATTTGTTTCAGAGTTAACGCTATCTACATATTTGGATTGCATTGTTGTCACACAGCTCCTGTCCTCTGTATCCATTAGTTCAGGTTGGTTTATCAAACTGAATTCACAGTACCTTTGACTTAAGTCCACCTGTAAGTTATCACAATAATATAATAACATTTATTATAATCTCAGTACGCAAGTCAAGAATATAATATAACACTGTAAAGATAGATAAGTGCATTGTCAGGCTTCTTTTCTATAATGGACTCAAAATATCATAGTTTTGCTACCCTTTCAATAATCGCTGTTTTTAAGCTATTTTACAGAAGAAGCAAAAATCTTAGTTTTCTTTAAAGGTATCAATAGTCTCCGTATAAGTTACCTATTTATTTAAGCGATAGTATTGCACAAACTTGTAGTTAAAGACAGACGAAGATAACTTGTTGTTATTCTTTGGTTGTTATAGATTACTTACGAAATGACAAATAAATAATGATGTCTTCAGTCTTCAAAATACAGACCAGTAGCAGATACGTATTGACTGACTAGTAGATGACCACAAAAGATGAAAGAAGGGAATATTCAACGATTTACATGTAATAGAGCACGAATTCTTTGAGAATACTACTTACTCTACTCACAGACGAATTAGAGAACTAGGTATCTCTGTTGTAGAGCGGTAGAAAGTTTGGTAATACAAATTCGTTTGTACTACAAACGAATTAAAGAACTAGTTGTTTGGTAGAGATTACTAATTTTCTTTGCTGTAGTTGTCTGTAGCTCTGACAATTATTAGACACAAATTTTAAAGTAATTTAGCCCAGGCCCAGAAGAGGCAGTCACTGAGGCACACACAGAGTACAGACACTCAGACAGACCAAGCCTTGGAACTTGGAAGCATGGAACAAAATACTCAAGAGCTTGGAAGTTGCGCGCCTGCGCGGTGCGTCAGGCTAGCTAGTTCTTCTTTTTTTTTTTATTGGACCCGCATTAAATCATTTGCCAGTGTCAAGTAATAGGATTTTTTCAAGTTTCTTGAATAAATCAAGTTGTAAATGTTCTAGTCACAATCTAAGTCATGTATACAGTCAATTTATAAATCGAGTCCTGCTTCAGTAAAGTGGTGGCGACTTTACTAGAAGCTTCTATGGAGTTTTGCCGACAACGTAAAATCACAAGTTTTTCTGCTTTATTTCACTTGCCCACACTCACGCACTTTATCCAACACTTAATGAATAAAACACCACCATTGCTATCGCATTAATATTCAAAATAACACAAGTTTAGGAAAATAAAACAAAGCAACAACATGTTTCGATGACGTTCCCGCCAAAACAGCCAGGCTAGTTTCTTTTCTATAAAATCTTCTTCTTCTTCTTTTTTGTATTTATGATTTTTGAAGGACCTAAGAGCAAAATGCCCTACATATTAAAACGACACAATATCTAAATGACCTAGTAGCAAAACGTCCTATTATCGGAATGACACAAGATCAAAATGGCCTGATAGCAAAACGACCTATTAACGAAATGCCCTCTAGGTACAATAAGAAACTTCATTAGCATAATTTAAAATAGAGTTTTAAATATTTTTACGATGTATATTTTTCGGTTTATGAAGGAAAATATTAATAAATATATGATTTCCCCCTTTTATCTGCTAGTTTGTACGGAACCCTCGGTGGGCGAGTCTGACTCGCACTTGCCCTGTTTTTTGTAATAGTAAGACGGTTAGAAAAGCAACTTTTCTATAGGGAAACTAGCCAGCCTATGGACACACTCGGGTTAGTGCAGAGTAAGTTAGTGACTAATGTCGTTTTGTGGACAAAACTAAAACAGTAGAGTAAGCGCGCCAATTATGGACCACCATAAGGATTTTGTCAAATAAAACTCAGAATTTTAAAGTTTAATATATTTTGAACAGTTCGATAATTATTTGGCATCAAAAACGATTAATAAAATTCTGAAGAAACATCTTAGAAATAATCAACATTTTCTAAAATATGTCATTATTATAAATTTGCAAAAAGTGTACAAAATATGGACCACATGACCATCTTCAGAAAAAAGCTCTTTACAATACAAACATCTATCATTTTGATTTTGTGAACGATCTGGACTTTCATCGGTACTATCATTGACTGAAAAATCACTCTTATCAGAACTTTCAGACGATGTTTTTTTAACTTTTGAGATTTTTCTTTTCTTTTGTGCTGTTTTCTTTGGCGTTTTCTTTGGCATTTTTTGTTGTTCCTTTTTTGTGCTCTTTTGTAACGACGTTTCTAAATCTTGTTTATAGGGTGAAGATGTCAAAATCGTAGGCCTGGTGGTTTTTCTTCCTCTATTGCTGACAGACTTCTTTAAATGCGGTATAGGCTGCAACACCTTTGGCGACAAAAATGTTCTAGATGATGTAGAGGGACCAGCTATAGAATCATCGATGGTCGTCGTCGGCAATTCGGTTGCGGGTTAGCTTGGTGATGTCCATCAACGCTCTGGGGTGATGGCGGTTCATTCACAGATTGAGATCTCGGAGTTACAACAGCTCTTGGCTCAGGCAAGCAGTTATCGGAATCATCATTGAATGGTGTCATTAAATCGCGCGCTGGATCATCAAAAGGTTCTTCTACCTCTGGAATCCCATGTTTGTCTGGTCTTTTCTTTGGTTTTAGATGCCATCCTAAAACAATAAAATTAAATATTAGTGATTGCTTGTAATATGGACCACTATTCCATATTCAAAACATGCCGGTGGTCCATATTATAATACACATACATTTCTAGGTTAATATTGTTGTTCAAAAAATCATAAAAACTATTAGTTATTGTAACTTAATATGAATAATTGCAAAATAACTCACCTTTCCCCTGGTTTAATACACTTTCACAAAGAGTATTATTTGTTGAAATTATGAACTTAAGAAGTTAGCTAAGAAATTATATCACGCGTTGACAAAAACGAAAAATGGCTCCCGTGAACACATTCGCGCGCCCTGTTGGCTTGCAATCGACTAAGGCAAAGTTACTTTATGGACTAAGGGGCCGCGGGAGGGTAAAGCTTACCGTGTGCTGACCGACGGCTCGGTACAAAGGATGTTCTTTAAGAAACATCGGTAGTCCATATTACAGAACCAGTCCATAATTGGCGCACTTACTCTATATTAAAATATATCGAGAAACGGCTCCTACTACATATATATATATATATATATGTGTCATGCTACTAGGTAGTAGGTAGGTAATATGGTACGTAAGCACGTACGTGCTTAAATAAATAAAAGATGATATTCGTTGACAATTGTTTAATTTGTTTTGTACTTTCACACAATACAATCATTATGGATTACGGAATGCATGAATTCTAAACTATCCACTAAACTAATATATATTTTGACATACCTAGATGTCAGAATATATAATAGTTTAGTGGATAGTTTTGATGGATACTATACGAAAACACAGAACTTATAATAATAGTCCTACACGAAACTTAGATACACATAAGTACCTACCTACTAAAAAAAACAATCGTTCAATCAATTTTTGAAATAATACATCATACATCATTGGATATAGGGATATAAATAATATATCATTGGATATTTAGATTGATTGATTGTAACTTTAGAAATTTAAATTTTGTTTTTAAATATCTAAAATATCTTAAAATATTTATTTTGTAGGAAGACCAGCCACAAGGTGGACAAAGGATATCATACAAGTGGCAGGAAGACGCTGGATGCAAGCTATTTCCTACCGGTCTTTTTGGAAATCCATGGGGGAGGCCTATGTCCAGCTGTGGACTTCTTGTGGCTGAGATAATGATGATGAATTTTGTTTTAGTGAGACAGATTTATTTATTGTTTAACTTTTTTAAGAGCAAATAAGAGCAGGGTTCCGTGTTTTTCTTTTTGATGTATGGAACCCAAATAAACAATGTATTGCATAGAAATAGTCCGATGACCCCTGATAAAATGTATGGAACACCTCCTTTTTCGCAAATTTGGAGTTGTGTCATGTTAATGAGTACAATGCACCTTTTGCCATATTCCCAAAAGAGGTCATTATAGTTAACACCAAAATAAAAGTATAAAAAATCGTTCAGTCTCTCTGTGCGGTCAAGTGCTGTATACCTCTATTTACAACTTGTCGTATTCAGAATCTGGTCAAAAACTAACCGTCTTACTTGTAAACGCTGAAAGGGTATTTTGGTTAAACAGTGTTTTGTTCCGTTTTCGCGCGTGACAGTTCCCATATGACAGACAGTGACAAGTCCTTATCTCCATCTCTGGCATTCTGTATGGTAATGACAGGGATGGAAATATAGTTTACGACCCGATTCCGAAAACGACAAATTCTGAATGCGCTGTCCCTGTTGACACCGGATGTTTTGGCACATTTGGCACACTAAACATTTTTACACACTGGATATTATGCCCTGAACGACAGTGTAGTGTGCGAGTACATCCATTCACGGCTCTTCGCTTGTTTGGTCAGTAACAAGAAATCCCCAAACGTAAGTTGTAGGAACATTTCATTCTGCGGCAGTGTGACCACAAGTGACGACGTATACAGGTGGAGCAGACAGGAAGAACACGGGGGGTTCTGAAAACACAAGTAGCTTAAAAAACTTTAAAATACTTAACTCCTAACCAAAAAAATAAAAAACGGCTGAACAGATTCTGTTGAAACAAACAGCTATGTTTGATTAAGACGCTTCTTAACTAAAAATACTCTAATCAAATCCTCTTTCAAACAAAAAAAACCTAGGTAAATAGTTCAAAGTCGATTCATCCGTTCGGGAGCTACTAATCAGTTATAGATAGACTTTTTTCCTAATTAGCTAACGGCATTGGCTGATTCTTAGTTGGATAAATCAAAGGGGAGCCCACATACGATGCTATGGACATTTTAATTTTGAACAAACGCGTTACTCACGTCTATTTTTGAGCCGTATTCTCAGACTATACATAGTTTCTAGTAGACTATACTTAAATAGAAGTGAGTAACCCATTTGTTCAAAATTAAAATGTGTAACGACCTCGTTAGTGTTGATAATAAAAGATACTATAGACGTCCACCGTAACAGTCCACCGTCCATCCACGTATTTAAACTTTGTTGGCTATAGGCCGTTTTGATTGGTCGATTCCTCTAAATCACTAGAAAGCTAACCAATCATAGATATAATCACCAATGGTATTGACCATTGGTAATTAAATCTATGATTGGTGAGCTTAGGCTTTGTGAGGTTTGGTAAAGAGTCAAATCCAATCAAGCCGTAGCGGCCGCTGCTAACTGTATCTAGATATGAAATTCGTTGCTATCAATCGATAAGGCCACAGTGCTTTAGTCGCAAAGCTGTAGTCAAATGCCTAACCTCTCCTGTTGATTAAAAAACTTACCACATGTCACATTGTCTCCCGGAATATCCTTGTTGCTGTGTGTTTTACTGAAAAATAATGATTGTAACTTCAAATAGTAAGCAGTACTGCTTGGTGGGTGAATACCAGTCACTCCCTCAGGTAGACTTTATGTATAGAATAATGTAATGTTTAGAAAATTCAGAAATGCCTGACAAAAAAACGGCTGTACCGATTTGATGAAACATACAAAGCTAAGAACACTCTATGAAATCCTCTTTCAAACAAACAAAAAATATATCAAAATCGGTCCATCCGTTTGAGCGTTACGATGCCACATATAGACACACATTATATACAAATACACAAGTCATACTTATAATACCCTCTTTTTGGGTCGGGGGTTAAAAAGTGTACTTACTACAAAAATCAAAAATTTATTGTCTTTGACTGCGATCATAGACATGATTTTTTTTCTCTACATACAAAACAAAGAAAGTTAGTACTCTCTACAAAATGTCTTTGTATATAATCTCCTTTTTTTCTCCTCATTATCATCATTTTAGCCAAGTAGCAGAATAAATCTATGTTTTAGCCACAATAAGCCTAGTCAACTGCTGAACATGTGTTATGAACATAAGAGTGTCTTTAGTAATGCAACTTTTTTTTATTACAAAAAAATACCAACGAAAAAAAACCTGCATTCATGGAGTGAAGACGAATCTAACGACACCTCGCACATCAAAATCAGTGCAGGAAGAAAAGAACATCCTTTTAGGCTTATAGGAGGTAATATAGAAACATACATTCACTCGCCATACATAACACTTCTTACTATGGACATTAACGTGGTTTTCACACATTTTTAAATCTACGGGTCACTCACGTCTGTTTTGAGCCGAAATATCCGACTATAGTTTCAACTGCATTCGGCGGTATTTTTCAAAGGAGCAGCACACACATCACTCTCGGTCGGTGACGCGCCTTGCACTAACAATAATTTGCTATAGTCAGATATTTCGGCTCAAAACAGACGTGAGTGACCCGTAGTTCTTATTTAAAAATAACACTTCTTCTTGATTAAAAACAAGAGAAACATACCAGCGATCGTGCAAGTCGTTGAGTGATCTAGAGAGGTAGCATGTTTGGACTCCGCCGCACGCTGGCAGCTCGTGCATGGAGCATGCTGCTCGTAGCCGCGACACCAATCTGCAATTTACATAATTTTGGGATATATATAGCTTAGATACTTATAGAATATGACGTAGTTAAATAAACTTGTCCTACGTACGTACGTACTTTATACTGTAACTCATCATAATCATCATCAGTCCACTTTAGTCCACTGCTGGCCTGGATTTAGACTACTCAGTTTGATCTTCAGCTCTTTGTACATCGTTACACCATGGTCTGAGTGCGTCCTACGTCCTACTAGTTTTCCGACTCGCGGTCTCCAATCTAGAATGTTTTACCCCAGCTAGCGGTTATCGGTATTGCTACAGATAATAATTTGGCAGTCCCATTGCCATTTCAGCTATGAATTTTAAACTTTAATACTTACTAAGCTTCGACTTTTGAATATAAGTACATACTGGACTATTAGAAGATAGAAAGCACGCGAGCGACGCGACGACGTGATGAATTAGAGAAGCTATATTCGTTCTCTTTCAGGGCACCCAGATCTATAGAGAGATCATGCTCATTGAACATGAAATAAAAGCATGGCAAATCTCGGATCTCATCACTTTCGAGGATTATCTTGGCCTTAGGTATATATCTTGGTGTTGTACTTTTTAAACGCACAGGATGGCACTTGTCACTCTTCACAAGTCACGTCACGCGTCTAGCAGAGTTGCCCAACGTGTCTCAACTGAAGACGAGTCGGGCGATTACCTTACTTGAGGCTTGTCGCGCAGAGCCTGGGAAAACCTATCTAAGTACGTATTACAGGGTACCGAACGTTGCTGGAACTATCGCGCGTTTCGTTTTGTCTGTACAAAACTACCATTATTCATGTTGTATGCCCTCTGAGAAATGTTATAAAAAATTTCATTCATATAAAATTAGCAGCATCTCGCGGTTGTATACGTCATCGAGCAATTCATTACATAAAAATGGATGTGGCACCCTTAAAAATTTCACGCCTCATTAGCAGTTAGTCATAACCAGCAGTTTAGGCTGTACGTTTAATTTAGTCACAGGATCTTGATAAAACTTTAATTTATATTTTTTTATATTAGGTATATTAAGCAACAATTTCTACAAACCTGTGAGGAATTTTCGAGCAAATATCCGAGTCTTCTACATTGATAATAGGTACCTGGTGTGTTTGAGTATTAACGTCGTGTATTTTTTGGCAGGTACATCTAACTTTAGTGTTGCCACCAAGAAAATCTTCTGCAGCAGCGCATTTACAGGTCACTTTTTCTGACACATGTTGACAATTACATTGTGAATTTCCCGGAGCGGGATTTTCAGAACTAGTAATATTTTCCGCCGAAATTGTCACTTTCTCAGTGGAATCGGTTACTTTTATAGTATAAGTTGGCCCTTTCTCTGAAGATCTGTGCAAGTTAGGGTCGGAGGCATAATTTCGGTTTCTTTCGTTAAACTGCACGTGTTTTTTTCTCATCAAGGAGAGTTGATATTGACCGCGTCTGTGTGCAGAAGGAGACATATTCGGCGACATGTTGGGCGATCGATTGGGTGATGTGTATGCCGACGAAGATTCTGGACGTTTTTGTACGTTTTTTATATCGTATTCAGTTGCTATCGCGTCAAATACCTGAAACATTCAGTTGGTTAATTAAATATTTTCAATGACAGTTGTTTATTATACATTATATTCATGATAAATTCTTCAATTTATGTCAAATTGGCAAAATCTGAATTAGGTAAGTACCAGTATTCACAACTTTTCGGATTTGGAATCGGGTCGGGAACTACCTATATCTCCATCTCTGTCATTTCCATAAAGAATAACAGCGATAGAGATATACATAGTTCCCGACCCGATTCCGAATCCGACTGATTGTGAATAGGGGTACTGGTCACAATGGTATATCATAATATAAATTAGAATGTTAATGAGTAGGTAAATATCCAAATATGTTATTATATTGGACGTCAATGTCTCAAAAATCATTTAAATTTGAGATATGGAGATTGGTACTGACATAAGTATCATTTGAGCCTTTATTAGGGTACAAGGTACACCAAATCCAAAAATGGGAACTAAATACTATAACGAGTAAGTAGAAACTGAGTAGGGATGCGAGAAAAATAGCAGTAGACACAAAAATTTAACAAAATGTTAGTAAGTACTTTTTTTATCGACTTAAAAAAAAGGAGATAATAAATTTGATATGACATGTACGAGTATGTATGTAATATCGTTAGAATTGCACAATTTTCACATAATATGTTATTCTATGTGGGCATCTAAAAACGTGTGCCAAAGTTGTATGCGGGTATGTATTTATGTGGGAACGTATGTCTATATTACCTTATATTAGCCTAAACGCATTCACCGATTTTGATGTGCGAGATATCGTTAGATTCGACTTCATCTCCGAGTGTCACAGGCAGTTATATTTTTTTGTATAGTAGTTGCCGTCACGTAAAAATAACGCTGTTTTTTCGCGTTTACAAGCAAACCAGCGTTCTTTTTACATGACGGGACGGGAACTATAATAATAATAATACAACGCACGCAAAAAAATCAATATTCATTCTTAAATTCCAACAATTTTGTTTTTGTTAAAAATAAGTGATTTTACTTTACTAGAATTATTTTTAAAGAATGCGCTTACGATACATATTTTGTCACAAAAAAACGTACACTGAACAGCGTATCAAACATAATGCAATCGTACACTTGTCTCAATACGGTATCATATCTTAGAGAACTCTCATTAGCCTTACCTGCTCTGCAACTAGGTTCCTTGCATATGGGGAGTCCTTGCTTGGCAGGGTTTCTCTGCACAGTGCACAACGCTCTAGTCGGGACCAGCAAGCTGCGTATAGAAACAACTCAGTATATTCTATATTAAAATATTATCATGGTGATATCTTTGAACCTGTATAGGCACTTGATCAAAGAAGCTTTTTTGTCTTCACAAAAGGCGGTGTAGTATGTGGGTATATATATATAAATAAATAAATAAATAAATAAATAAATATTTGTGGACATTTCACACAACACCATCTAGCCCAAACTAAGCAAAGCTTGTACTATGGAACTAGATGGCTGATAGAATACATATATACGTATTTTTTTTGTAAATATATACTTAAGATACATAGAAACACCCAGACACAGAACAAACATCCATGCTCATCACACAAATGTTTGCCCTGGGTGGGGATTGAACCCACGACCTTTCAGTTCAGCAGGTAGACGTAAACACACTACCAACTGAGCCACAAGGCCAGTCAACATATATATATATATATGACCGCCTGCAGTCTAAACGGCTTGACAGATTTTGATATACGAGATGTCATTAGATTCGATTAGATCCCTGAATGTTATAGGCTATATTTTTTTAAATAGTAATACACAAAAAAATGCTTAATATCCAACGAACTTTTACGTCTTAGTCATGTGTTTTTACATGATTTTACTAGAATTATACTAAAGAATGTGCTCATTTATAATCTTTTACAGCAATTTAACGCACACTTTCTCACAAAACACGCACACTCAACAGCGTATCAAGCGTAACAAAATCGTAAGTTTTTCCGCTTTTCTGCAATCGGCTATTTTGTTTTTCTTATAATATAGATACATTGTTAACCTGCGCAGTAGAGGTGGTCGCGGCGACAGCTGCGCGGCACCGTGGCGGTGGCGGCACACACGCAGCACGACAGCGCTCGCAGGACACCCTCGAGCGCGCGTCGGGACCGCTCGCCAGCCAACCCGCCGCCGCAGCTCCATAACAACTGGATAGGGCATTATCCAAATAAGGTGGATATCAACGCACGCAGCTATTTCTCTCGCGCATCACAACCTTTTTAACCATATAAAATCATTGAATAAATAAAGTTTTATTCAGATATCACACTGGCCATGGAGTAGTGAAAAAACTTATATTTTCGTACTCCAGCCAATTTAAAAGACATCAAAGTAAAACTTTTAGGTAATTCTTAAGTAATTCTTCAATCAAAATAAACAAATTCATTTCTCACTTTTCTAATATCCGTACTCGATGATTATGTAGGTATTATGTGTTTAAAAAAGTTGTCTCTCACGCATCACAACGCACGCTGACCGAATCCTTAATTACAAGGGCAATTTACATAAGATTTTGACCTTTACATTAGTGGTTTAACATTATATTTTTAAAGGAATCGGTTTCATTTATGGAAGTGCTGCTTATCGTTAAGACCACGAAGCAAAAAGTAACATAAATGTAAATGAACCTCCTAACTAAACATCTGAAAACCATAGCTACATGACTAGTGATAGTTTTATTTTATGGATATAGATAATGGTCTTATAAAAGACGCAAAAAATAGACATATAATATAGGTAGTTTATTAAATATTTGGTAGATATAGCTAAGATTATGCAGAAAATAATTACTATGTCCAGTACCCCTATCCACCACTTATCGGATTAGGAATCGGGTCGGGTCGGGTCGGATTTGGTCGGAAACTATATCTCCATCTCTATCTTTCTGCATGGAAATGACAGATATGGAGATGTAGTTTCGTACCCGATTCCGAACCCGACAAGTTGTGAATAGCCCTGCTAGTATTGTCCAGATTCGAAAAAAATAGGCTAACATATGCCTAATTATTTTCATCGTTACCTTACCTCTGGGTCGGTGGTGGGGTCGCGGCCGCAATGCCACGCAAGCAATTTGACATCACGTCCGGCGCCGTCGCCGCGTATCAAACGGGCCACCGAACCTACCTGCACAGAATAATAAGAATTACGCATCGTACCATCACCATTATCCACCACTACTACTTGTTTTAGTGTATACCATATTTTAGTTACTTAGTTTTAGTTACTAGTTACTCGTACTTTTAAAGGCCACTCTATCTTTCCTATCCGTGCATGGTTGCCTGGAAGAGATCGCTCTAAGCGATAAGGCCGCCAATTAAAAGCCTAGCTATAATTATATTTTCCCTGTATTTCTTTTTGTGTCTATTAATAAAGAGTTATCTATCTACCTATCTATCATCACTAACTCATTTTAAGCCACTGTATGTTATTCAGCTCGATTTTCAGCAATCCGTTTCCAGCAACTGTCCTTCCTTTTTTGATACACCAGATACTACAGCGACAACTACATATTTTTAGGCTCAATACTCTTACTTTTGTTCTTTGAATTTGTGTTCTCTCTTTTTGTTGAAGTGTATGGTGCATAAAAATAAAATATTTTCTTTCTTTCTATAACTACTAATTGCTTTACGCATATCGTCAGTCCATCGTACCTCGGGGCATCCCATGCCATCATGCAATGTAGTGAAATTAGATTTCATTGGGAATTAGTGTAAAGTTTCGCGATTTAAATACATGATTATGAATAGGTAGGTAAATAAAATAAAAAACGGCTTAACAGGCAGTTTTTACCAACTGAGCTGCGAGGCCAGTCAAATGGACTTATTTAGGGTCCGACATAATTTTTGAAATTATCGAGGGCTCGTGTATGTAATAATAAATGAGTATATTGTAGAACTACACCCTCAAAAAAGTGTGGTCAAAACTCACAAAAAAAAATGTGCCACAAAATGTGTTTTGCTATGACAGTTATTATAGTGTTTGTACTAACCGGAAGCCCAAGTAAGTCTTTCTCGTCAGCTTGTAGCAAGCAGTCTCCGGGGCGAAGCCCGGCTATCGCTGCAGCACTTCCCGGACTCACTTCACGAACCTGTCAAAATAAACATGTATAGAAGGGTACAGGCAAAGAACAGGGAATGTCCTATTTAATTGACTTGAATTCTAATGATTGGAATTTAAAATACCGTAGACAAAGATATGATTCTACAAAAAAACTTTTTTTTTGAAATTTGTGACATTCCCTGTTATTTGCCTGTACCCTTCATTATTTTATTATGTACTGCTGGTTAATACTGTGACTATATCTGTACTGTGACTCAATAATGTTGTAGGTACCAAAATAATGAAAAACCGCAAAGATTGGATATAAAGTATAAGCGATGGTTATTGATGAAACACCAATGCAATGAGCGCGTCTTAGCTGTTCTTATAAAATGGTCATCGTTTTTATATCATTTATTAAAAGTCCGTAGTCCGACCATCGTACGACTCGCTCTCGCATACCCACTTTTATAGGGTTCCGTACCCAAAGAGTAAAAACGGGACCCTATTACTGAGACTCCGCTGTCTGTCCGTCCGTCCGTCCGTCTGTCCGTCTGTCACCATGCTGTATCTCATGAACCGTGATAGTTAGACAGTTGAAATTTTCACAAATGATGTAGTTCTGTTGCCGCTATAACAACAAATACTAAAAAATATAATAAAATAAATATTTAAGGGGACTCCTATACAACAAACGTGATTTTTTTGCTCATTTTTGCTCGATATTGATAATGGCAACAGGTAGACGCTTGAAATATTCACTGAATATTGAGTTATATTATTCACTTTAAAAATAAATAATTCAATTAAATTAAATTAATATTTAAGGGTCCTAGAATCCTATACAACAAACGTGATTTTTTGCCGTTTTTATAGATAATGGTACGGAAACCTTCGTGCGCGGGTCCGACTCGCGCTTGGCCGGTTCTATTGAAGTTATAAAATGACTGAATGAACTTATAAACAAATCATCGTTTGTAAAACTAGAAAACAACTTAACAAATATCGACAAAAATTTCAATTTGATCCAAGTAAATTTTCATACATAAAAATCATTTTTGCGTTAATAACTTCTAAATAAAATTATTTATGAAAATGCTTTGAAAATGGACACCTTGCTAATGTGCGTCATCCTAGATAGGTCTTGTTACCCGATATATGGTAGACATGCGGCGCGCTCTTAGTCTATTTTTTTAATACATTATACTTATAGATCTATGATTGACCACCAACTCGCCTGATGTTAAACGACAATGTGGCCGAAGATGGAGCTCGTCGATCTAGAAGATATCTGTTCACTCTAGCCTTGAAAATTCCAAGATTGTAGGTCTCAGGAAACAGATATGGCGGCAAAGAATTCCATTCTTATGCAGTACGCACCAGGAATGTGGATCGATATCGCTGAGTTTTGGCATTTCAACGAGAATTGGGTCTATCAGAACCCATATATATATGTATAGTCTATAGTCTATTAGAACGATTTGGGGTCTTTAAGATGCCCAAAATAAAATGTTTTTATTGAGCTTATTTCTAGGATTTTTTAAATATTAAATTAATTCATTCATTTTTTTTTCATAAACATTTTTTCATTTTTTTTTCATTGTATCCATTGCAATAATTATTGTACATGTACATAACCTTACCCATGGGTACGGGTCCCATAGAGTCCTGGTCAGCCGGAACCCCAAACCTTCTCCTTCGTCTTCGGGCAACTTCAACTGAAAATAAAATACGTAAATTAATACAGTATCAATGTTGCTGTTAAATATAAACTTTGAAGCCTTATATTTCGTTTATTAGTTTAAAAAATGATGGGGCCTTACCTTAAAACGTTAATTAACTTTAACCAACGTCTTAGTTCTCTGTCTTCTTTCCACAAGTGTCATTACGCGTCAGCCAGAAGTTGACAAAAATGTTAAGCATTGCTTAAAGTTAAGTAACGTTTTTCGGTAAAGCAGAGGGAGTCGTGTATTTTATTGTAACTCTACTACTAATTTTAGGTACTTATGGTGAGGAGACGTAGTAACAGCCTGCGTGAGACAGAGGACAACAAGACTACAAGTAGACGCTTAAAATATTCACTGAATATTGAGTTCTATTATTCACTTTAAAAATAAATAATTAAATTAAAATAAAATTAATATTTAAGGGGGGGCTCCCATACAACAAAGGTGATTTTTTGGCGTTTTTATAGATAATGGTACGGAACCCTTCGAGCGCGAGTCCGACTCCTACTTGGCCGGTTTTATTTCACTAATCCATCATCACCAGTGTGAGTGCTATGAAAATAAAACTTCTTTGTAAATATTTCTCCTATCTAAATAAACAAATTCGTTCTCACTTTTCTAATATCCTTATGCAATTATTTTATATGTTTAAAAAGGTTGTGATGCGCATGAGAGATACCAGTGCGCGTTGATCTCCACCCTACCGGTAGTCATCGTTAACTCAATGTATGACTGAATGCATGAAAACACTGTTTCTACCATAATACACCTTCCCCATTAACAGATTTCTAATAGAATCTCTTTGGGTTTTTTTTCGGACATACGAGTACTTACCACTAGCAGTCTCACTCCAGCAGTAAAGTCCTCAGTACCACTGGCACCTGAAGGAGGCTCTGAATGCGACTCCATCTAGTCTGAAAATATAACCACTAAAAACCCAGCTCAAAGTGCGTAGGTAGGTCTATATCTCTCTCACGCACACATTTTAGGGTTCCATACCCAAAAGGTAAAACGGGACCCTATTACTAAGAATCTGTCAGTCTGCCTGTCTGTGTAAAGATTTTCTTTTCTATCCAACTGCGCGATAAAGAGGATTATGTTAGCGAGTATATGTAGGTATGTATTTATATGCTTCGACAAAATTCAAATTTATTTAGAGTATTTTAGTTTTTTTTTTTTTGTAGAACACATAGTTGTTACGAAAAAGTTCGTTGTAGGTTACGAAAAGACCCATTATTTTTGCGATAGTTGTATTATTATTATTACAAAAAACATAACTTAGGTACGACATTCCTGGTGGGTGTGAAGACGAATCCAACGTCTAGACGTAGTCACGACACGTGTCTAGCAGCATTCTTCAGTCCCGACGTGTCGTGACTGAAGACATAATGTTCTGTGACTGACCGCTTACCTTACTTGAGGCTTGCTACGCAGAGCCGAAGAAAATCTACTACATCATTGACCGGCTACATGTTTTCGTCTGCGCTGCGACAGACAGCATACGTGTTTAGATAATCGCAGCCGTAAGGAAGGCCGTATGTACTCGTAGCATAGAAATACTCATAGCCACTGAGTAATGGCACTTGGAATGACAGGTTTCATTCATTCCGCTTACTGTTGAAGCCAAAATCTATAAAAATGTGTGCACTTATTTCTCTTTGACATGCATATAAGCGTCCGAATGAATCAAGTAGGTATGTAAACATTTTAGTACAAAATGTTATTCGTAAATATGCTGTATTTCATTAAAACACCCGCAAAGTATAATTTATTTTGCAAAATAACCTTTTGAATTGCTCCTTGACATAGATAGATTTAATATGGGTATGTAGGTAGATGGTAATAGTTAGCCTTGCGGAAGCCTTGCGGCTTATTTACGACAGCGACAACGACAAAAGGAGGATGTTGTGTTTTTAGGCATCCGTACCCAGTGTTGCAGGAGCCTATTACTAATTTTACTAACCACCCAGCTACGCAGGCAGTGTAAGCTAAGAGGATACATTTTAGGGTTCAGTATTAAACAAGGAACCCTTATAGTTTCGCCATGTCCGTCTGTCGGTCTGTCTGTCCGCGGCTTTGCTCAAATACTATTACTACTTGGGGTACCTCCCCTACACGTAAAGTGGGGATGAATTTTTTTTTTTTCATCTACCCCATCGTGTGGGACTTCGTTGAATAAGTAACCAAAAAACATTGGGGGTGTGCTAAACCATTTTTCAATTAAGGGATCCGTTTACGAAATATTAAGCTTTGCAGTGGTAATTTTTATTTACGTTGCAACGTCGTGGCTTATTTATTTAATTTGAATTTGAATTAACTTATTTAATTTGAATATAAGTCTATACTCTGCACTTTGCCGTCTAAAATGGAACACACTAGCCTAATAATTATATAGTTTAAAAAACTGACGCAACCATCTTCTCATGGATGCCATTGTCAGAATTGTGGAACTGGTACCAAATTGAAATGGGACCACACGGGAAGCACCAGCTTTCTAATAAAAAAAACATCAAAATATTCAAAAGGTTCCCCCAGTCGAAAGTTCTGAGGTAACAATACAGTCGATTTGAGAACCTCCTCCTTTTTTGAAGTGGGTTGAAAATCCGATTCACTCGCAATTTTAGGACACCTATTATGGCCATTAAGAAAAACCCGCTTAAGGAACATCCCCATTTTATCAGATATGCACGGTAAACACTTGAATTAAAGCGTTTTCCCTTTGGTCCATTTTCGTAACTGTTTTGTCATAACTAGCTACGGAAGAAGAAATGAGGGTTTTTACCCGACTGCGTAAGAAGGAGAGTTGTTTTTTCGAGTGGTATATTTTATGTATGTATGTGGGTATGTTATAAATGATCGCCTACACCTTAGACTGTGCCTAAACACATACAGCCTAAACGGCTTGACCGATTTTGTTGTGCGAGGTGTAGTTAGATTCGTCTTCACTTTCTAAGTGTCATAGGCTATATTTTTTGTAATAATAATTATACATCCTCACAAAAATAATAAAATGCGTTTTTTTTCGTAACCTCCAATGAACTATTTCGTAATAAACAAGTGATTTTATTAGAATTATGAAATATTACTGTGATCATAGTTGTATAAAAATACATACAAGTTTTCTTAAAATAGATTTTTTTTAAACAAACAGATCTTTGACGAAATAGTTTGACCACGAAATCGACTATGGTAAGCGACGCTATGGACGAGGAAGAAGCATATTATAACAACCCGCGTGAAACTAATTATCACCTTAGACACAGTTTTTCACAGTTTTAAAGCTCTCGAAAACACTGGATACGCGAGTACACTAGCACAAGTAAGATAGAACTGTCGTCGATCAAAACATTAATGTGTAGTGTTGGGTCGCCCTGGCGAAAGTTCTATCGATACTCGATAATAATTTGTCCATTGGAGTTAAACAACAGGAAAGTGTTACCTAGTATATATAATTCACTTTAGTTCAGAGTAAATGTATTCACATGCGTAGTTTGTATAAATTCGCTTTATATCAAATAATATAAGGTAATTTTTGGCGCTGACTCAAAATTACTTAGGTATACTTACATTACCTTAAGGACTTAGTTATTAAAGTTAAATAAAAAAGGTTTATTATTTTATGCTTTTCAGTTTTTTCGGAGGTTAATTTTTTTGTAAAAAGTTTTTTTAGTATAATTAGATAATTATTTATTTCTTCTCTGATTATGTTGATTTATCGATAAACATTGTCCCATCACTTCACTATCGAAACCAGTTCACCTTAGCCAAGGCTATATCAGCTCGATTACAACATATGCCATTAAAAGAGAGAGGAGATTTATCGACGTAATGATTTAAGTATGTCTATACTTATATTATGCATATAGGTACGTATTGAGGCTCTTTTACCCGACAGTCTGTAAAAGTCATTATACTTTTCGCTTATAAGAAAATTGTCAAGTGCGTGTCGTACCAAGCGCCAAGTAGTGTTCCGTAGTTACAAATTATAATCTAAAGTGAACTTAAAACAGAGTATTCTATTTGATAGAACAAACGAGTTAAAGAATTAAAAAATACTTAATCTGTTGACGGAGTTATGAAATAACAAACAGAAAGAAAATCAACCGAATTGACAACCTCAACCTTTTATAAAGTTAGTTAATAAGGCGACCATGAAATTTTACCCAATTGCGCAAAGAATAGGATGTTGGTTTTCGAGTGTACCTAATAAGTTGTATGTACATATTTTTTCCAACACAGCATTCCCTTAGAATTAATTATGGTTTAAATAAGTATCTATATTATAAGAAAAAGAAAATATCCGACTGCAGAAAAGAAGTTTTTGCAGCATTCTTTACGATTGATACGCTGCTGAGTGTACATTTTTTGAGAGAAATTATGCGTAAAACGCATTTTTTATTTTTGCGAGAGTTGTAGGTATTATTATTATTACAAAAAAATATAACCTATGACACTCAGGGAGTGAAGAGAATTTTAAAAACACCTCGCAAATTAAAATCGGTCAAGCCGTTTAGGCTGTAGGCGCTCATAAATACATATATACAAACATACATACACTCAAATAACATAACCCTCCTTACATAGTCGGGTAAAATAACTAATTTGAAAATACGCAATTCATTTACTTAGATATTTATTTTCCCAAATATGTTGTTATAAAAACTTAAAAACCAAATTACTGTATCGATTTTGATATTATATGGGACCACCTCAGATTAAATATAACCTACCAAACAAAAATAAAAAATCATCAAAATTAATCGCTGAACAAACACACGAAAAAAACATACAGTCGAATTATGACCTTCCTCATTTTTTGAAGTCGGTTAATTGACCGAGCGAGCGAAGTGTCTCTGCATCAACTGGCCAAATTTTTTTTCATCTGTCAGTTTGTGATTTGTGAGTTTGTATGTTCGTACTCGCTGGGCGTAATTTTGAACCAATTTTGATGAAACTTAACGTATATTGAACCAATTTTGATGAAACTTGACGTATAGGTTCCATGGATTATTTAAAAAAATGACGTCGGCGATTTTTTATAGGATTTGGTTGATTTGGTTCCCATAAAAAGGGGGGAAGCATAGAATTCGCCCTATTACATAGGGGGAAGTTTATTGTGGTGCTAATTACCAACTGATTTTAATGATATTTGGTAGATAGATAGATAGATAGATGAACTCTTTATTGTACACACCTTAAAAGTAATAACAAAGAACTTAAATAGACTAGTGCAACAAAAGGCGGCCTTATCGCTAAAAGCGATCTCTTCCAGGCAACCATGGGATGGATAAAAATATAAAATATAAATCAGACAGGGCGTGCAACGAGATATTTAACAAGTAACATTATAAACTATAAATGTCATTATTTATATACATAGACATACATACTAATAGTAATTACATACTAATACTTATATAGAGAGGAATAATATACTAATAAATATTATAATTTAAAATAATAATAAATACAACATACGTTATACATTACAAAAAAACATACTTAGAATAAGTAAATAAGCATCATTTTGACAACCCGTAAATTATTTATCGACTAGACCTTAGACATATAAAACAACTTGACCCGTTCTTTAAAAATAGCGAGCGAAGGAGATTTTCTAATTGACGCAGGTAAATTATTCCATAGCTGAACCGCCTGGAATGCAAACGACTTACCATAAAAAGTAGCACAACGTGAAGAAGGAGTCTTTAGAGAGAGGGTATCTTTGGATCTGAGAGGTAGGGGATGGGAAGAGTGCCAGTGAGTGAATTCAAGTTTCAAATAGCGTGGGGTACCTACATGGGTTAAATAAGATGCTATAAAGAAGAGAAAGTATGTGAGCATTCCGGCGAAGGCGAATTGGTAACCACTTGAGTTTTTCACGAAATTGAGAGATGTGATCATATTTGCGTAAGCCAAATATAAATCGTATGCAGTAATTTTAGTAGGTAGATTAAGTACACAATTATTACAACTTGACGTAAAAATAAACAGAATTGGTTTAGCGGTTGTCGAGATATGACGTCCAACTTGAGATTGCGTGTAACAGTGAGGGTGCGTGGATGTGCTTGATGCATTTTAGCGCTGCATAATTTTCTTGATTTTACGTTTTCTCCATTTATAAAATTATAATTTGTTTTTATAAGAATATACTCTGTTTTTTTTAATCGAGAGGTAAGAATATGCAAATAAGCTCTCTCGCGAGGTCTACTGTTCGTATAACTATTAGTACTTATACGTATACACTATCGAACTACGAACATAGCCAACGATACGCCAAGTTTCATTAAAATTCTTCAAAATGACTCCCTGTACGCGAGTACGAACTTACAAACAAACTGACAGACGAAAGAAAATTTGGCCAGTTGATGCAGAGACGCTACGCTCGCTTCGCTCGCTCAGTTAAAAAGGACCACTTTACGTTACACTCGAATTGCCCTCGCTCACGCGCTTTGATCAAACACTTCTGAATAAAACTACCATTTTTATAGCATTAAAATTCAAAACACAAGTTTAGGAAAAAATACGCCACGAATTAATAGCCTCCTCCAATTTTTAAGTCGGTTAGTAAAACGACAGCATGTTTCCATGACGTTCCCGCCAAAATTCTGCGGTGAAACGTGTCAATTCACGTTGTCGGCATATCAATAGGAATCTTCTAGTAAAGTCACCGACATTTTGTTGAGGAACTTGAATTTGAAAATGACTATTAACGTAGCTTAGATTGTAAATAGAATATTTATTTGTATCAATCATGAAATAAGAAAAAACAATACTCAACATTGGCAAATGCGCTAGTTGTGCGAGTTCAATAGAAAAGAAGAAATATTACTTCATACCTTCCCGCAACCCTCCCGCCCCACCCCAGGCCATTCTCGCCATTGCGCTCATACATTGCACAACCAGAGATTTTACAGCTAAGTAATGTACAGACAGGAAAAGAAAGCCAGTTCTTCTTCTTTTTTGTATTGGACCCTGCGATTAGCGATTTGCCAGTGTCAAGTATTGAAATATTTTCAAGTTTCTTGAATAATACAAGTTATATAATGTTTTAGTGACAGTCTAAATCATGTAAACTCATTTTCAAATTTGAGTCTTGCCTCAGTAAAGTGGTGGTGGTTTTACTAGAAGCTTCTATGGAGTTTGACTGACAACGTAAAATGGCACGTTTCACTGCTTTATTTCATTTGCTCACACTCACGCACTTGATCGAACACTTAAAATAAAACACCACAATTTTTATCACATTCGTATTCAAAATAACACAAGCTTACGAAAATAAAACAGAGCAAAAACATGTTTCTATTACGTTCCCGCCAAAACTCATGTCCTTTAGTACAGGCTTTAAATGCCGACCAAAAAAGCATGCACGTTAAACCGAAGCCGTTTACATGGATTCCTGTCTGTACAAAACTTACTGTACATTACTGTTGGTTGTTCATTATTGTTTCCATCTCCGCGAGCTGTTTGTTTACAATATTTTTATTGTTTGGCATTTATTCAACTTGTTATAATAATAACTCAAATAATGGAAACTTCTATAGGGGATGAAGATCTAAAGTTAGATATAGTAGATCCAGAGATACCCATCTGTAGGTGTTGTTTATCAACACAAAACAGAATGCTGGACGCCACAAAAGTTAGCCAATATTTCATGGATTTAGCCAGTATTGATGTAAGTTAACCAAAACTTTTACTGAATTTATTGGTAATATAGTACTTTTTAAGTATTTTAATTTCCTATAGTGATTATTGATTAATCATAACAGAATTAAAGGAAATGACAATTTCAGACTTAACCTATAAATCTAAATACATTGAACTATTGATTACTTATTGTATCAATGCTATAGCTTTCTGATCATGTTTTTCTTTGCTATCAACTGTACCTTAATTAGTATGTTTTTTATGCCAATAAAAAAATAGCTGTATCTAAGAATGTTAGTACATATAGATCACAGTATTTTCATAATAGAATGCTAAACTCTCATAACATATACTAAAATTCCCAGACATATTTCTCACTAGGTACTACCAAAATGAAAAGAACATGTAAATTTACCTATCAACATTGCCCAAGCAGGAATTAAACTTGAAAGTCTACTTGTGAAGCAGACATGCTACCACTGAACCAGTGGTCATAATTCAAGCATAGGTGGTTATTATTCTGTCCTAGCTTTGACCCACAGGTTTTACCTAATATCCTTTGGAAGTCTTTTAGGATTCCATGCTTCAAAAAGATAAACAAATCCCATGTATGAACACTTTTTTGTATCCATCTGTATCAGACAAGACAGGTTTTTCTCAAAAATGCATGGAGAAATGAAGTTGAAATGAATATCAAAAATGTTGGCCAAAGTTGTACAAAAATGAAACTTTTAAATCAATGCAATCTTAACTAATATTATAAAAGCAGTCTGTTGTAAAAGCTGTCTGGTTGTTACCTTTTCACAAATATATGGCTAAACCAATTGTAATGAAATTTAGCCATAGACATAAATTTATTGTAACCAAAACACACAGAAAATAAAAAATCATACACACAAAATAGGTCACAAAATAATGTTTTTGTCACAATCCAGCCCCAGCTCAGCAGAGTTATAAATATTGGTGGATATTTTACACAACACCATCTAGCCCAAACTAAGCAAAGCTTGTACTATCTCTAAATAGTTGGAATTGAACTGTATGGGCAAATATTGTTTTCAACTACTTTTTTTTTGTTGGAACCATTTTCCATTGTTTATAATTTTAGTATCTATGGGAAGATAGGTACAGAAGCCTCAGTAATGCAATATACTATAAAAATAGTTTACAACTTTTATGCAATATGGTATTATGTATTTATTTTAGTAAGGATACTTTATTAAACAAGTACTAATAGAGCAGGTAAGGTTATTAAGAAATGGAAAAGAAATCATCATCAAATCAGCTACTTGCCAATATTAGTGTGATATACCCTGAAACACTGATGTGTTTTTCACACTCTCTCCCCACTTTCTCACCATCTATTTATATGCGGTTGGATTTCAGGTGCGAGCAACAGATGGGCTACCAATGTGGATATGCCATGAGTGCAATGCACTGCTGCGGAAAGCTGTCATGTTCAAATACAAGATGTTACACATTCACACCAAGCTGTATGAATATACCACTCGTTGTGCACCAGTATGTATTTTTATTTGAATAGTGTAAAGCTAGAACTAGGGTGTTATTTTAAAATGACAGGCTTAGTCATTTGACCACAGCTTGCTTTTTGAAAATTTATGAGCGCCGCTGCGTGATCCGAGTCACCCGTGCCGTCCGTGTACAGTCATGAACATTGATATTGAAACGGAATGTGTTATTATAAAAGTTCAATCTCACCCTGTTATAGGACAAGATGTTCAATGATTTATATAAAGATAAGGATTAAAACGGTGAAGGAAAACATCGTGAGGAAACCTACATGTCTGAGAGTTCTCAATGATCTTGAAGATCAGCGTGGCAGACTATGGCCTAACCCTTTTCACAATGAGAAGATGGCCCGTTCCCAGCAGTGGGACAGTTTGTACAAACAGGGCTGATAAAAAAACGATTAAAATATGTTTCTAATTTCGAAAATAATTTGTCGAATGTATTTGTTGTCATTTTAGAATAATCGAAAGATCTCTTCTGATTTTCTTCCAATTCAGTAAACTTTAATACGAATTCTCCACACAACAATCGAGACATAAAATAGACTAATTGGCTGTTGATATTTCTCTTGTCTACGTCGTCTTTTTGCTACGTCGTTAGTCAACAAATAATTCATTATACCTATACGATATCGGATTATCTGTCGGCAGCGGAGCACGTCGCGGTTGACCGTGACGGACGCTGGACTGGCTCAGTGCCACGGGGTAACAAATCAAAAAATACAAAATAATTTATTCACGTAGGATAATACAAATGTTCGTACTGGCACCAGCCACCAAACTGTGTGTCTCGAACCCGTGTCTTGGTAGTTGGTTTATTCTTATATACTAGACTATAATGATACGTAATTATATTAATATTATATTATAAGTAACAGTTTTATTTTTCCAATGTCTAATTTTACAATTTTCATCATTTTTAATTAATTTATTTGTAAATATACATAAATAATAATGATAAAAATAGATTTGTCGAAAAAATCTAAATATCTTAAAGCGGTGTTATCTTAAACTACCCCTTCTTTGGGTGAAGTCACTAACCAACCCTATATAAACAAACATTCGCAATACCAATAAATTCAAAATATTAAAATATAGGTAATTATGCAATTTAAAATATAGGCTAAAATCACCAACCAAGATTTTGTTATTTATTTACAAGTGATAAGTTAAAAACGTAAAAAAGTAGTTGTGACAATTGTTCACATTACGCGTTTTTTTCTTACAACAGGAGAAAATTGTTTTCTACTTCAAAATATCATCTGATTTCGATGATTCTTTATGGCTGAAACCAGTAATGGCTATGTTTCTATGGTTTGTTTATTATATATTATTATGGTATGTTTGTTTTTTATTATTATTTAAACATTTAAGTTTTTAGTTAGTTTTAACAAAAAAGAGCAAACCTTAAGCAAAGGCATACCCATTTATAATTCCAATCAAATAAAATAAAAACATCGAAATCTGATGATGTTTAGGGATAGAAAACAGTTTCCAACAACGTTTCTCGGGGTGGGTGCTGGTTCTTTAGTTTTTTTTTTTTTTTTTTGTAGTATATATGCCTACGTCAGTCTCTTAAAACGCGTTTACAATGTAATTTTGCTTTGGTACCTATTAGTTTATATGAACTAGACATCCAAATGTGAAAATTTTAATGATTGGATGTTATGAATTTATCAAAGTTATCAAAATATTTTATATTACTGTTTTTATGAAGCTGACGTTCGCATAATATTTATAAATATTCAATATTTTTGAGTATTTTACACACTGAAGTATCTACAAATTTACAGACTTCAAAAATTACACACATCCGACGAGACTTGAACCCGCATTATCCCGATCTGTACCTGGGAGCCTTTACCATTTTGACTACGTAGGTGTCACGTGGGCTGGTCGAAACTTTGAACAGTCTTTTTTGCTTAAACCAATCGTTGGTGTCGCCACCCGTAACACACGCTTCCCCTCGGATGTGTGTAATTTTATAACTGTCAATAAATTTGTACACTAAATCATTTTAAATCTACTAAAAGAGTGTCGCGCGTGAGCAAGACAGCTGCGCCGCCCACCTCGAACCGTAACAATATTTGTATGGCAGTTCCCGATATCGGGCGACGACCCGGAGCTGGAGCGGCTGGCGGCGCCACAGCTCTGCTCCTCGCACACTCTTGCCATCGACATAGGGAAGAGCAAAAACGGCTACCACAAGGTCTTACAGGTCTGTATACAGTATTACTATTAAGGAGCTGGTACACAACTAACTAATACAACGTTAGCGCTCAAACAACAAGTAAGATTAAAACTAAAAAAAAACCGTAGTTATTGTTTTTAAAACGGCTGAATCGATTTTGAAGAAACATAATAGCTAAGAAAACACCCGATCAAAACCTCGTACAAACAATAAAAAAAATTAGATCGAAATCGGTTCATCCGTTTGAGAGCTACAATGCCACAGACATACACACTGATGTACAGATACACACATCAAACTTAAAATACTCCTCTTATTTGACTGGAGATTAAAATATTTATAATACTGTTTTCATGAAGCGGACATAATATAATGTGTATTTATCAAGAACTAGCTGTGTTACCCTTTGTTTTATATAAATTGTATCAAAGGAGATATTATTTTTCGACATAAAAAGTAGCCTATATGTTAATTCAGGTTGTCAGCTACTTACATACCAAATTTCATCAAAATCGGTGTAGCCGTTTGACCGTGAAGAAGTAACAAACACACAAACTTTCGCCTTAATATTAGTGTGATCATTAATGTGTGTGTGCGCGCGAAGTGTGCGATATTCAGCAATTTTACATGTTATATAAAAAACTGACACACATGAGCGAGACAGCTGCAGTATTGTAAAAGCGAGAGCACAATCAAAACGAGAATAGGGCTGATCATGGCTTTCTTTACTCATATGACTCTGTAGGAAAATATGGTTTGCACATTGTATCAAACAACACTACTGAACACTAGAACATAATATGGTATATAAAGTAAATTTTTAGGCATTTACTTTAAGAACTTATTTGTATAACATATTAATTGTATTATATTAACTATTGCTTTTAATAAATTGATTATGATTATCTCTAAACTACTTTAAGATATCCCAATCGATTTTTTTTACGATTGATGTGGTTTTTAGGGTTCCGTACCCAAAGGGTAAAACGGGACCTTATTACTAAGACTCCGCTGTCTTTCTGTCCGTTTGTCACCAGGCTGTATCTCATGAACCGTGATAGTTAGACAGTTGAAATTTTCACAGATGTATTACTGTTGCCGCTATAACAACAAATACTAAAAACAGAATAAAATAAATATTTAAGGGGGCTCCCATACAATAAACGTGATTTTTATTGCTCGTTTTTTGCTCAATATTGATAACGGTAGGTAACAGGTAGGCGCTTGAAATATTCACAGAATATTGAGTTATATTATTCACTTTAAAAATAAATAATTAAATTAAAATTAAATTATAATTTATTATTATCCCATACAACAGACATAATTTTTTTGCTGTTTTTATATATAATTGTACGGAACTCTTCGTGCGCGATTCAGACTCGCACTTGGCTGGTTTTATATAAGTCAAATCTATTTTTCAAAGTCTTGTAGTGGGGACTGCAGTGACATCACAAGCTTCGTCCTTTTGACTGTGGAATGGAATGGGAGATGGATATTCCATTGCATTTAGACCTGACTTGAAAACCCAAATGTATTTTTTTTGGCTGTATGTATGTTTGTCTATCCTCATGTAAGATAAACGTCTTAATAAAAGTTGATATGTGAGTTATCTTAACTTCTTGAGTATTATAAGCTATATTCTTCACTAGTGTATTTTTGTCGCTTGTTAGATTGGATAATATTGTGTTTGCAGCACAGCAAGAGAGAGGTGAAGTTTGAACTGGAGTTGGAGCCCCTGGTCGCGGCTTCCTCGGCCGTGAAGATGGAGCTCGAGCATGACACCGATTATGAGGACGACCTACCACTTGAAGAGATCAGGTAGTTATGTTTAAGCTTCCGTACTAAGGGTGCCTATTCGTGGTGTATGTCTATCTGTTCTACGCTTAAACGGCCGTATCTTTTGAACGGTAATAGATACAAGTCTACAAATTGGAAAGATCGATCAAGTGCGAGAAAAGCTTGCGTAAATAGTTTTAGAAAAAATATTGAGCGAGAACCGCGACATAAAACCACCTTGTTGATTCCGCATAAAAAGAAACGCAAAATGACACGTGCTTGTTTCGTTGATAGTAAAATATAGTAAACGATAGTGATAAATAGTAGATTGTTATACAAGAGGCCAAGAAGACCCTCGTTACAACGAGGTTTACGAGGTAGATTTTTACTCCCGAGCTTTAACGAGGCAGTACATAGAAACCGAGTTCCAATGGGCTTTAGCGCCGTGTGTTACACTACTTATCACTGCGATTACGAGAAAATAAAATAAAAATGAAATGTATTAATATTAACGAGGATATTGGCTGGATATATTAACTGGATATTTAACGAGATGTTTGCAAAGAGAATGTAAATATACTCCAAAGAGATCGCCATTTTTAGTTCCATTTTCAAAAAATGATGTTCTTCTTTTTTATGAAACAGTAAAAAGTCGAGTCTTTATTTATGATTATTCTACTTTTGAATAAAGACTGTTTCGTTTAGGTAGGCTCTTTGGTAACAGATAAAAATTAAAAAAAAAAAACTTTTTCTCCTAGAGCAAAATATGCTATTTTTTCCTCGCTCTAGTACGCTACAATGACGGACTTTTTCAGCAAGAGGAGTGAAAAAACTATTTTATTTATTATACTAATAGCCTGGATACCGTACAACCCAACAACAACTTCGCATACCATACAACCCACCAACTTATTAATTAAAATCATATTTCAGATCGACAGCAAACCAGTTATTGACGGAATTGTTAGACACAGAAGAAATAAAGACTGAACAGGAGGTAAAGAAGAAAAAGAAAAAGAAAGAAGCCAAAACTAAGAAGAGAAAAGCGAAGTGAGATTATTGCATTTTATGTTCGACTGAGTGACGGACAAGCAAGTTGCTCGTATAATTTTAAGGCAAGGATTAGGGTGGCGCCGCTTTCTCGTTCACCCACAGCACCTTTTGTTACCTAACTGCGTAAGAAGGAGGGTTATGTTTTTCGAGTGTTGTATGTATGTATGTATATTTTTATGTGACAGTCTACAGCCTAAATGGCTTGACCGATTTTGATGTGAAAGGTATTGTTAGATTCGTCGTCGCTTCCAGAGTGTCATAGATAATATATTTTTATAATAATAACAATACATCTCTAGCAAAAATAAAAAAAGCGTCTTTCGTAACCTCCAACGAACTATTTCGTAATAAACAAGTGATTTTTACTAGAATTATGGAATAATTCTATTAAAAATGCGCATTTATAATCTTTTACAGCGATTTTACACATACTTTCTGACAAAAAAACGTACACTCAACATTGTATCAAACGCAACGAAATCGTAAGTTAAACTGCAAAACTGCTTTTCTGCAGTCGGGTATTTTGTTTTTCTTTTAATATACATTATTGTTAGATGTATAATTATTGAAATTATACATATAACTGTAAGGAATAAGAAACTGTAAGGGTGCCTAGTTTACGAATAAGAATAAGAATAAGAAAATATTTATTGCTTAACTGTGTTTACAGTGATGTTAATATATTGTAAAAGAGTTCCAACAGTCTGCCCTTTCGAGCGTACAATAATTTAAATACTGGTCTAGAATATGCCACCAATATCCCCTTAGATTCCCACATTAATACCTACAATATTGATGTGGGTCTCATCAGATAGAGATGTATTCCAGACGAATGATAAGGAATGACGACACACATAAATAATTATTACTAATTAATGTTAACTAAGTACTAGGCTTTGTACAATTTCTTATTTTCCATTGAGTATTTATAAGTTTAGTATGTTGTATATTGCTATTTTTCTCTCTTCAAAATATTCTTTTGTGTTATAGAAGGCTTTCGAGATGAGCCATGTTTTTAGTTTTTTCTTAAATCTATTACAATCTAGTTTTTTTAATTCAAGCGGTAGGTGATTATACATTTTTATAGCCATTGCATATGCACTATTTGAAAACATACTGTTATTTAATTGCGGTATACAAATGTCGTATTTCTGTTTTGATCTCTTAACTTCAGCACGAGTGGATTGTACATCACAGAAATAATTTTCATTGTTTTTGACAAATAAACAAGTTTCATATATATAGATGCCTGTGAGCGTTAAGAGATTATTATTTTTGAAGATGTTTCTCAGGGTGTCAGTATTATCTAAGTTGAATATAATTCTTAGACATCTTTTTTGTAATAAGAAGGTTGAGTGTATCTCCACTGAGTTTCCCCAAAATACTACTCCATAAACTAACTGAGGATAAACATAACCAAAGTAGGCATTTAAAGCAATTTTTTTGGAAGAAATATTTGATAATATCGATAAAGCGTAGCAGTACTTTGAGAGTTTATTGTTTATTTTATTTACATGAGATTTCCAATTTAAGTGGGAGTCTATATTTACGCCTAGAAAGTTGGTTTGTTGAACTGTATTTACTTGTTTATCTTTGTATGTTATATTTAGTTGCAGAGGAGATTGCTTATAATTCCGAAAGTGTATTAGTTTTGTTTTGTCGACATTTAATCTTAGATTTAATGTTTCTAGCCAATCGCCAACTAATTTTAAAGTATTATTTATTTCAGTTTCATAGTTTTGACTGCTTAAGTTATGTTTGGGAATGTATATAGTGGCGTCATCTGCAAACATCACGCACGAATGTTTAGTTACTTGAGGTAGTTTATTGACATAAATTAAGAATAATGGGGGCCCCACAATGCTACCTTGGGGGACGCCTGATGATAATTTTACGAATTTAGAGATTACCTGTTCTACTGTTTTTGTGGATTTATTATAAACATCTAATACTATTGCTTGTGATCTTTGTTGTAAATAAGATTCCATTAGTTTTAAAGCTATACCTCTTATTCCTGTGTGTTCCATTTTATTTAACAATATGCAGTGATCTACGCTATCGAATGCTTTCGACAAATCTAAGAACAAGGCAACTCCAGGTTCTTTTTTATTAACGTTTTCTCCTACTTTTTTAATCATCTTAAAGATAGCCAAGGTCGTATTTTTGCCTTCTTGGAAACCAAATTGGTTTTTATTTATTACATTGTTGAGATGAAAAAATTTTTTTAGTCTTTTGTATATTACTTTTTCAAATATCTTTGAGAAGCAAGGAACCTTAAAATTTTAAGAATTTGTAAAGTTATAAGCGGTTGTTCGACCACAATTCCACAATTTCCGTCAATTTCAGAGAAGATGCCGAAGATTCCGCACCGCCAAAGAAATGTATCAGGAAGCCGATAGAAATAGACCCGGAGAAAATTAAAATAATCACTTTGAACCCGGAAGAACAAGTCCGGCAACGAGAGGTAAACCATTATTATTTAACCCTCGTCGAAAAAAAGAAACATTTGTATATATACTGGTTGTGCCCCGCGGTTTCACCCGCATAATAAAGATTCAACGATGGTGATGGTGAACTATGATGATGATGATAAAATGTAACTTCAGTCTCCAGGTTCCCTGATGTATCAGTATCAAATTGGATAACAATCGCTTGAGACTTATTTAACGTGAAAAAATAACAAAAAGACAGAGATACAGACAGTTACTTTCCAAAGAATTACAAAAAAGTCATAAGATGAAAGTAAGGTTTCATACATGATTTTTTATAAATTCTATAGTCCAAATTATTTGACTGATTATTTCAGGTTTGGTCCCATAATAGAAGTTATTCATAATTGCGAATACAATGACCCTTCAAAATATTACCGTCGTTGACTGTTACACCCTGTATGTTTGTTATGTTCGCAGGAGGAGAGTAAAGCTAGCCTGAAGTTCCCATACCAGTGCAATCTCTGTTACAAGGGGTTCAACTTCGAGTCCAAACTGCAGAACCATATGTACAAACATAGCCCCGTAAGTATACATCTTTGTAGACCTATAAAAAAATAGCTGAGTTGGCTTCAACTTTAAATCTGAATCTGTCTCATGAGAATCATTTGTTAGTGAAATGTACTAGACAGCTAGCAGACAGACTAGCTTGTGACATTACAGCGTTTCTCGCCACAGTTTGAAAAATGAAACGCATAAAATCGACATCAATAACAAAAGTTTTGAAATAGGGAATATGCTTGTTGTACTTTTATTTACTCATAATAAATTTAAGCACAAATAGATCTGTTCCACATAAACAAAATTAAAATATCAGCAAAAAATAAGCAAGTTACAAGCATTTCCATTTTGTGTTAAATTCAGTACAAACTATCGATTGGCGGGAATCATCCCCTATCCGACGGATAACATCATTCAAAGCACTGTGACGAGCTATTCAACCTTCGGCACTCTTGCTGCAAAATAAACCATGGCCGAGGCTATTTATTTATAATTATATAGTTTCAAAGTACTGAAGCAACAAAGACTTCAAAATACACAATTTCGTTTGTCTGTATGTAATTTTTCCAGTTATTTTGTTATAAAAACCAAAGTACTGAACCGATTTTGATAAGATTTATACGGGAGCGCCTCTGGAAATAAATAAATCTTGAATATCTGAACCTACTAAACAAATATTAATTTAGAATCATCAAAATGAAATCGTAATTGGCAGAGTAATCGCGTAACAAACATACAGTCGACTTGAGAACCTCCTTCTTTTTGGAAGTCGGTTAAAAATAGTTCAGTAAAGTGTAGAATAAAAGCATGAATTATTGAATGCTTTTATTCTTCTTCTTTTTTGTATTGGACCCGCATTAAAGCATTTGCCAGTGTCAAGTATTAGGATTTTTTCAATCTCTAATTGTACAAGTTGTAAATTTTCTAGTCACAATCTAAGTCACGTATACAGTCAATTTATAAGTTGAGTCCTGCTTGAACACTTAATGAATAAAACACCACCATTTTTATAGCATTAATGTTCAAAATAACACAAGTTTAGGAAAATAAAACAAAGCAACAACACGTTACTAAGACGTTCCCGCCAAAAACTCAGATCACAAAAATGTAAATAAAAGTTATAATTATACTTTAAAAAAGCGCGGGCAACAGCACGAGTGCCGAAGTGCGCTCTGATGTGTATAAAAGTACAAATAAGCGTTCCTAAAAATTGTTACTTTGAAAGATAAACATTACAATAAACCAAACGTGTGTTAATTTTTTCCTTTAGATTCTTACGTAATATATATTACACAGGCGGGGAGGAGGTCGGCCTATTCTTATTTTTTCTTATATGGGAGGGGAGGGGTCAAAAACTGGCAAAAGTAGTCTTACGTAATAAATGAATGGCCCCTTTACCCCATTAATTACTAGTTTGTTTCGTTGTGTGCAGTCCCGCGGAGTGTTCTCGTGCGCGCTGTGCCGCATGCACTTCCCGACCGCGTACAGCTACACGGTGCACTCGCTCGCTCACACGCGCCGCTACGAGTGCCTCAAGTGCGGCACGCAGATGTACGACCGCGCCAGCATTTACCATCACTACAGGTCAGTACACGGGACTTTCTCTACAAGCGTTCAACCACTCTTATTTAGATATTACTTTGACTTTCGACTCGCTCTTTCTACCGTTGAGAGAGCAAGACAAAGGTCAAAGCTATACTGAAATAAGATTGTAGAAAGTGGTAACTCCTCTGTCCGGAACACTGCAATACGATGTCGCACCATATTGTGTGTTTAGCAACTTACCCTGGTGATACATGGGTCGTATGGGGTCTGGGGTCGTCCATTAATCACTCAATGGTTTTTAACAGTCTGGGGTCGTCCATTAATCACTCAATGGTTTTTAAAAAAAAAATATCCCCTCCCTCTCCCCTGGTGATACATAGTTAGGATTTGTCTAAAATCTTGCCATTTATGACAAGGAGGGAAAAAAAAGAAGGTTAGAAGAAGAAGGTTAAAAAGTTGCTAAAATCATCGCGTGATTATATTTAAAATAAAACTTTCCACCTTTTAAATTTTCATACATCATTACGTAACATAAAACCAGAGAAAAAAATTATACTCTAAAACGATAGCTTAACTGATTGAAGTTTCTTTTTACCCGACTGCGTAAGAAGGAGGGTTATGTTTTTCGAGTGTATGTATGTATGTATATTTCTTTGACACGCCCTAGAGCCTAAACGGCTTGATCGATTTTGATGTGAGTGGTGTCAATAGATTCGTCTTAGTTGTGAGAGTAACACTGGGTACATCAAAATTAAAAAAATCTTTAGTTAGGCTGCAAAAACCTCTTTTCTGCAGTCGGGTATTTTGTTTTTCTTTTAACATTGATACTTGTTCGATTTATTAAACTATGTCTTTTGTTCTAGAACTCAACATGAAGGTATATCGACTATAATCACGTGCAACTTGTGTGGCAAGACATCCAGGTAAGTTATTACTGACTTCTCATTAACTTATTATTTAACATTACATTTGAGTGGTGAGTGCAGTTCATTGCCACACGGTTTAGAATTGTTAAACAAGACGTTTTAATTCTACATTTATCGTATGTGCCGCTAAATTGTGGAATACGCTTCCTGAGTGGATTTTCCTCGATGGATACAATATGGTTGTCTTTAAATCGCGCATGAATCGGTTTCTTCTAGGTAAGCGCGCTTCATCGTAGATCGCAACATCGTTTAACATCAGGTGAGTTGGCGGTCAAGCTCATACGTATATTGTATAAAAAAATACAGTTTAAAAAACTAAAAAACACGCTACAAATTATTGTGGTCAAAGTTCATTACAAGACTTTTCTAACAAATCCAAACACAGCTATAATACGATGTTCCATCATGAAGTTCTAGTTCAATCTTCCGGCTCCATCATCAGATCAGTTCGACAGTACCATATTATTGTATTGTCATCAGAACTACATACAGCTACCAATTTTCATGACGCTACGATCCTTGGAAGATGGTTAAATTAGTTACCTTAGATTTCATTACATAGTTACATACAGGTCGACCTAATAAAAGCGTGTTAAAAAGCCAAGTTCTAAGACCATTGGACTATGTTATCACTCTGTTATATAAATGGAGTCGATTAAAAACAAAACACCTGCATTGATTTTTAAACTTTATATTTGGCTTCAGTAAAAATCATTTGTTTTTCACTACTTTTACAGCGATTTTACACTAACTTTCTCACAAAAAAAACGTACACTCGACAGCGTATCAAGCGTAACGAAATCGTAAGTTATACTGCAAAAACTGCTTTTCTGCAGTCGGGTTTTTTCTTTTTCTTTTAATATAGATACTTGTTTATTATTTTATGCAAAGGGCCTCTCAATGTTAGCGATGGCTCCACTGATGCAATGATGAGATTCCGATAACTTCTATGCTTTCAACAGACAAGACAATTGGTCAAATGCATAGCTTGTCCACATAAGCATAATAGATTTGCTGATATATGCTGAGCTGTTTTCGATGTTGTTCATCAGCAACTACAAGACTCATCGCGGCCACATGCGGAACCACCACTCCGGGGACCGACCCAAGTGCGATCAATGCGGGAAGTCTTTTGTCAACAAGGATTCCCTTACGGAACACTTACAGTGAGTTGCATTGCATTTTTTAACCGACTTCCAAAAAGAAGAGAGAAGAAGGAGGTTCTCAATTCGACTGTATTTTTTTAATGTTTATTTATAAATTACTCCGTATTATGAATTGTGTGTGTGATGATTCTGATTTTGTTTCGTAGGTATTACCTCAGAGGTGGTCCCATACAAGTTTTATTAAAATCGGTTTAATACTTTAGTTTTTATAGCAAAAAATCATCCAAATAAACGAATTGCATATTTTGTTATTTGCTCATAAAATCTAATCACATTATTAATTTATTATAGATCTGTTCACGAAATTAAAATATTGTCGAAAGTAACAAAGTTGTAAGCATTTCAATTTCATGTCAGAGACCGCACCACTACATACGATGATGTCGTGTATTTGTACGCCTAACGCCATACAATTCTATACACATTCTCACACACGTGCGATCTTTCATACAAATAGAATAAAAATATTTTCTACCCCTAAACATTGAATATTTTCTAATCTCGTTACAACTCCGAAGTAAAAATTTAAAAAAATATATATTATTAACCACTAACGGTTCCAACTATAAAAAAAATTAGAAATCAGATAATATTTAAGGGTAAGTAATTATAGTTTAAAAAACAGACTTCAATCGTTTTTATAACAAAATAACTTCCAATTATTTTGTTATAAAAACCAAAGTACTGAACCGATTTTGATAAAATTTATATGGCACCACCTTTGAAGTATGTCGTAACAAATACAAAGAGAATCGTGAACAAACACATTTTCTCTTGTTATATGAAAAACGCGCATTTTTCTGGCGAAAGTTTCCTGGACAACATTGTTCTTTTCATCTTTTCCCTCTATCTCTAATCTTTTGAACAACTTGTCAGATATCAACATATGGAGTGTCTATCAAATAGCCCTCACACTCCGCGTGCTATGCTATATGCTAATATGACGTCATATAAAATCCTATATGCTGATTGTATAACTTTTTTTTCCAACAGGACAATGGTCTTTATTAACTACAAACAATCAATATACAAACTACACATTCTTAACTAACTAAACAACTACACAAAAACTGGTAAATAAAGCACTGAATTGAATTGAATTGAATTGAAAAAGCAAATTGATTACCCCAGACCGATAACGGTCTAAAAACAATCCAATTGCTCAAACCCACTACCAGTTAGCAACGTACCGAACATGCCGCCAGCATTGCCACGTTGAACGGTAATGCTTATGCTTAGGCCATATAAGCAACAGCATTTTGGCCTTGCGTATAACTTTATACCTAATGTATTATATGTTAGGTTTTGCCGGTCGTTATTGTTTAACTTTTAACGGATTCATCGCGTATATTTTAAATGATTTTAAGACCTGACGTTTCGAACACTTTGTAGCGTGCGCTGCAATAATTCTAATTGATATTATTCTTTCTCAGGATCCATGAAGGCGTGAAGAACTACGAATGCTCCGTGTGCGGGAAGCGATGCCGCACTCGAACTCAGATAAAACAGCACCAGTCGAAGCACGCCGACACGAAGGATTACTACTGCGTCGAGTGCGATGTCAGGTATAGCGTCACTTCCAACCGAGTGCCCGAGTGTACCCCGCGCGCAACTTCGTGCGTCCGTAATTACTACTGCGTCGAGTGCGATGTCAGGTATAGCGTCACTTCCAACCGAGTGCCCGAGTGTACCCCGCGCGCAACTTCGTGCATCCGTAATTACTACTGCGTCGAGTGCGATGTCAGGTATAGCGTCACTTCCAACCGAGTGCCCGAGTGTACCCCGCGCGCAACTTCGTGCACTCCGTAATTACTACTGCGTCGAGTGCGATGTCAGGTATAGCGTCACTTCCAACCGAGTGCCCGAGTGTACCCCGCGCGCAACTTCGTGCGTCCGTAATTACTACTACGTCGAGTGCGATGTCAGGTATAGCGTCACTTCCAACCGAGTGCCCGAGTGTACCCCGCGCTCAACTTCGTGCGTCCGTAATTACTACTGCGTCGAGTGCGATGTCAGGTATAGCGTCACTTCCAACCGAGTGCCCGAGTGTACCCCGCGCTCAACTTCGTGCGTCCGTAATTACTACTGCGTCGAGTGCGATGTCAGGTATAGCGTCACTTCCAACCGAGTGCCCGAGTGTACCCCGCGCTCAACTTCGTGCGTCCGTAATTACTACTGCGTCGAGTGCGATGTCAGGTATAGCGTCACTTCCAACCGAGTGCCTGAGTGTACCCCGCGCGCAACTCCGTGCGCTCCGTCATTTCAAACGGAGGAATTATAACCTAAGAGGAGAATAATTTCGATGCAAAATTTTAATTATACTTTTACTATGGGAGAAAATAAACCGTAGTAAAAGATTAATTACAAATAAATCAATAAAAATAAATATAAATATTTGTGGACATTTCACACAACACCATCTAGCCCAAACTAAGCAAAGCTTGTACTATGGACACTAGATACTAGAGACATTGAAAATATATACATATGATACATAGAAACACCTAGACACAGAACAAACATCCATGCTCATCACACAAATGTTTGCCCTGGGTGGGGATCGGGCCCACGACCTTTCAGTTCAGCAGGTAGACGTAAACACACTACCAACTGAGCCACAAGGCCAGTCGAATTACAATTTTGTACAACACGAGACAATCAGTTGTTTCATGTAAAAGGTTCAATGACCCTCCCTGAATGAAAATGTATGGAATCGTTGATTTTTCGAGTTCTCAGAGTTGTCCCCATAGCATACATCGGACACTACATACAACGTGGTCCTATTGTGTGACACATACGCAACTTGACCTCTGTAAATAACGCACACACACATGCCATGAAGTTAGGATCATCGTCTGGCTGCCGCTCCCTCGTGACGTCTGTTGGGATTAAGAGTAGCCGTGTGTCGTTCATGAACGAGTCGTTCAATTGGACTGCTTCACATATTTCCTTCCATCTTTCTCTAGTTCAGTTACGATACAACTAACTCATTTAATCCAGTAACTCTGCGAACGATACGGACACATGAACGAGAGAAACCGAGTTGAGCCGAACAATGTATCGTTCAGTTAAACTTCAACTTGCGAGCGCGGGCGGTGGGTGATGTACCTGAGATGGACGGGAGGCAGGGAATGCCCAATTTGTATATAGTAAATACATATTAAACAACTGTACCGTAATTCGAAACCCAATTAAATATATGAGAGTAGCGTGCTTGACTAACATCCGAAATAGTCGTGCCGTGATTCGGGTCCGCTCGTTCACCTCCGGTTTTCTCGTCCAATCAGAAGTGACTCCGCCCCTTCCGGCCCCTTCCTTCCCCTCCACGTGTACCATCACCACAGGTAGTGCGCTGGGCGCAACTAGGATTCATTGGCGTTTGGATTTTCATCCAAAAGCGGTCGTTAGTACCTTCTACATACTTTATAGGCCGCGTCGTGCTATAAAAGTGTTAAAGTACCAAATAGTGTTAACCGGTAAGAGGTTGATAATTGGTAAGTCCTGAACAATTATTTACTTTACCACATTTAACGGTGTTACCGTTCGTTATTTTATAAATTCATACAGAATTTAAGGTTATTCCAGCATTTATGTGGCTTGCTTATAACGATATTATAAAATATGTTCGGAAATTGATTCAACATTAATTTCATAAACATCAAGACTATATACTTCCTGGCTACTTGCAACTCGGCCGGACACTTTCTTAATTCTAGGATTTAAAGGAGGAGAAATTAAGCGCATTATCGAAAGAGAATGCCTTGAGCACCTGTACCTGTGCCTTGCACTCTGTATCAATGGCCTTCCGCCAAGGCTGTGCTATACATATCAGACTGGACGGTATAAACATGAAGTCGCCCCACAAGTAGAAATAAACTTCCAAACCCTAGTGTTTGAAACAAATATACACATGTATTTATTGCTATAATATGCTATGTGTGCTCGCGTCAAAACGCTCAACATACAAATACAAGGGTACAAAGTTGGCCTTCGGACATACAAAGTGTACCAATCACTGTTAACACAGACATGACAATGAAGCGACTAGTACTAAGGAGGAAAAAGCAATCGTAAGGGAACTTGCAAGATCAATATCATTAGATTATTCAAGTACATCCCTTGGCTATTATGACAATAGGCTAGTTAAATACACTGCAGTTAATGAAAGGCATTGAAAAATCTTATGTCAGTGCAATACTCACATGATCAACCTGAATTACAAACTTCAACTGAAACGAAGAGAAAATCAAACTTTAAGGTCCACATCGAACAAACCTGTATTCTGCAATGGTTTCAGGATTGCACATCAAATTCTCAGGTGAATTGTTACGATGCTCTTTAACATAGAGTTAGACACCTTTAATCTTACTTAGTCTGTTTTTCATCTCCACAACTAAGAAATAAATTACTTGAGAAATGGACAGAAGTCAACAAAAGAATTGATAGTGGATAATTTCTTTATCGTCTTTATTAAAAAATTACAAATTATCGCAACTTACGAATAACCAACTTATGAACCTAAAAACCAATCGCATTGCAGACCTGCATTTGTAAATTGGTAGGATATGCTCTGAATTTAGTGTGTACCGGCCCATTGCTGGGCAAAGACTTCCCTATTCTCTTTCCATCCTTTTTGGCTTGATGATAATTGTATCCAGGTTTTACGAACTTTAGTAAACCACTAGAAAATTCAGAAACCAAGTTCCAGTTGTTACCATGGCCGGCCACCCACCGCCGATAGTAATTAATATGAATACAAAAATAAATAAATTATTAGTATTGATAGTTTTAAAATAAGATGTATATCTGCCATTTAGAGGTATCAATACCTTGTATGAATTGAGACAGGCTATGCTAAAGTCCTATCGTGTCTCAGTTGAATATTTTTTGACTGACCTGCATAAACTTGTAAGCAGTCCATCCTGGTTAAAAATGATAGCGGTTACATATTTTAATTTTATACTGTACCGCAGCCTGAAATTTCTATCATCATAAATAATCGCATATGAACTTTCACAGTTCCACCCCACACAACAATTACTCCGTGTTTAATGGAAATAATATAAGATGCTTTTATGCCTAGAAGTGTTTAACTTCACCAAGTTTGGGAGCTAGTGCTGCAGTTTAATGTTTTATACCATAATTATTGTAATAATAAACAACTTCAATTTGAATGGATTTACTAAACCAAGAACAATTGGTCTAGTTTCACCTGTTACCAAAGACGCTGCAAAGTATTCGAAATATTAGATCGCAAAATTATGTAAAATACATACATACACTATAGCTGATACTGCTTAAAAGAAGTAAACACTGAATCAAATATACCTGGTAGCTACAGTCTAGCAGTGGCATCAACCAATTGTAATAACAAAATAATAATATTCTATAACAGTCGGTTTCTGATAATAACTTGATCTTACAACTACTTAACTAGTAGTTACTATAATACATCACTTTCAAAATATTAGTTGTCTTTGACTACACTATACAGTCAAACTAAATATATCACATTGGCGTAACGTCACCATCACCACCAGGCGATAACAAACAAGTCTCTCATATATTTAATTGGGTTTCGAATTACGGTACAGTTGTTTAATAGAGATGTTTTACCTGTAAATAAAACATTTATTAAACATACTTACCTATTCGAAACCCAATACTTTCTATATCTGCCTGGTGGCCTAATTATATGAGATAACCAATGAATCCTAGTTGCGCCCAGCGCACTACCTGTGGTGATGGTACACGTGGAGGGGAAGGAAGGGGCCGGAAGGGGCGGAGTCACTTCTGATTGGACGAGAAAACCGGAGGTGAACGAGCGGACCCGAATCACGGCACGACTATTTCGGATGTTAGTCAAGCACGCTACTCTCATATATTTAATTGGGTTTCGAATAGGTAAGTATGTTTAATAAATGTTTTATTTACAGGTAAAACATCTCTATTAAGGTATTCTTAAATAAATAGGTATAGTATTACAAATCAAATTCGACCCCGTCATGTATGCTACAGGCATGATCAGAGTAAATTAAACTCTCAATTCCATTAATAAAATTATTTAAAGTAAAAAAATAAAAATAAAATAGGACATAGACCCAACTTATGGGTCTTGGTCGCCTAGCGCTCTTGTCAATGACAGTTCAACACATTCTTACGCATTTGTTTATTAACACGCTTTTATTAGGTCGACCTGTATGTAATGAAATCTAAGGTAACGAATTTAACCATCTTCCAAGGATCGTAGCGTCATGAAAATTGGCAGCTGTATGTAGTTCTGATGACAATACAATAATATGGTACTGTCGAACTGATCTGATGATGGAGCCGGAAGATATGAACTAGAACTTCATGATGGAACATCGTATCTTAACTGTGTTTGGATTTGTTAGAAAAGTCTTGTAATGAACTTTGACCACAATAATTAATTTGTAGCGTGTTTTTTATTTGTAGTGTGTTGACTGGCCTTGTGACTCAGTCGGTAGTGTGTCTACGTCTACCTGCTGAACTGAAAGGTCGTGGGTTCGATCCCCACCCAGGGCAAACATTTGTGTGATGAGCATGGATGTTTGTTCTGTGTCTGGGTGTTTCTATGTATCATATGTATATATTTACAAAAAAAATAAATATATGTATTCTATCAGCCATCTAGTTCTATAGTACAAGCTTTGCTTAGTTTGGGCTAGATGGTGTTGTGTGAAATGTCCACAAATATTTATTTATTTATTTTAGTTTTTTAAATTGTAATTTATTTCATTTTAGATTCAAAACGGCGCATAGTTTGAGACAGCACTTACAGAAGAGTTTGAAACACAGGGATGTCGATAGTTTACAGTAAGTAATCCGTACGTAACGATTTCCTTCTAAATTTAAAATTGTTAAATAAATACAATATTAATTATGCTACACAAACTAGATTTTTAGACTGACCTATCAGATATTAAGAACAATTTTTCCAAATACCAATAAATGACAAATAGACTGCACCAGAGACGCTTCTACCATCTTGTATTCTATTGTAGTAAAATAAACTCATTTCATTTCTTTCTGACAGATACCCATGTCCCCGGTGTCCGAAGCGCTACGCGACCTCCCTCGCCCTCCAAACGCACATATCCATCTCCCACGAGGGAGTGAGACCGCACGCTTGCAGCACATGCGGCGCCGCTCTAGCGACGCGCGCCGCGCTCAGGAAACACACCGCCACCGTGCATCTGGGTAGACGGCCCGAGCCGGCGCACGTGTGCGATACTTGCGGGAAGGCGTTCCGTGTGAGTATTGGACAAACTATATTTACCGACATCAAAAGAAGGGCGTTAACATGTAACAGGTTGAAATGTAAGTAGTTAAAAATGTTTGCCCTGGGTGGTGATTGAACCCACGATCTTTCAGTTCAGCAGGTAGACGTAAACACACTACCAACTGAGCCACAAGGCCAATCGAATTACAATTTTGTACAACACGAGACAATCAGTTGTTTCATGTAAAAGGTTCAATGACCCTCCCTGAACGAAAATGTATGGAATCGTTGAAATTTCGAGTTCTCAGAGTTGTACCCATAGCTTACATCGGACACTACATACAACGTGGTCCTATTGTGTGACACATAGAGTTAAAATATATATATATATATATATATATATATATTTTAACTCTATCTCTTAACTTTAACTCTATATATATATATATATATATATATATATATTAACTCTCAACCCACTAATAGGGCTGTTATAAGTTTGACGTGTCCGTGGCATCGTAGCTCTGAAATGGATGAACCAATTTTAATTTAAAAAAAATCGAAGTTATATTTAAAATAAGGTTGCTATTACGGTAACCCCCCCCAAGTTCCTTACAGAGAGAGCGGGATGGGGAGGTGGTTCTTATTTCTTAAAGTTTTGTCTGTTATCAGGGTAAGAGCGTGCTGACCAATCATCTCCGCACGCACACCGGGGAAAAACCTTTCATATGCGGCGCGTGCGGGCGCGCCTTCTCACAACGCACCGCGATGCGGACGCACCTGCGACGTGTGCACTGCAAGACGGGCAAGGTATTTATATATGTATCATTAGCTAGTAAACACCAAAGGAATACAGAACTAGCAGAAAGTCTGCGAATTACCACCCATTTCTTGTTGTAACGCTAAAAATCCGTACTCAGCGATACTGGTCCACGTTCTTGATGCGTAGTGCACAGGAATGGAATTCTTTACCGCCTTCTCTGTTTCCTGAGAAGTACAATCTTGGAATATTCAAGGCTAGAGTGATTAAGTAGATATCTTCTAGATCGACGAGCTCCATCCTCGGCTACACCGTCGCTTAACATCAGGCGAGTTGGTGGTCAATCGTATATCTATCTAAAGTAAAAAAATAAAAATAAAAGTTATTGTTTATTTATTTATCAGTTAATATATTTATATATAGTAAAGATTCATTTAGTGCACATTTTATCTATACATAAGGACAAAATATATCCAATTTTTATGTATTTTCATGTGATTAGAAATTAGTGGATGAGCCCTATGTCCAGTGGATCATTTTATTTCATTTTAAATTCGGAATTAAAATATAGAAGCGTAGCCATCTATACTTTCAATCATACAAAAAGTCGTCGAATTCAGAATTCTTCTTTATTCAAATTTTACTTATAATTTTAAGCTATAAAAAAACCCAACCTTACAGGCCTGGCTATTTATGGTTCCTACCGCATAAAAAAGAAACAGCAAAATCGAAATAGAAAACAATTTTCGATATTTTGAAGTAATTTTCCACACTTAAGCATCTACAAATTTATAGACAGTTCAAAAATTCCACACCCGACGGGACTTGAACCCGCATATCCCAATCTGTGTCCACGTGGGATGGTGTGTAATTAGGAGCCTTTACCAATTTGGCCACGGGAGTGTCCACGTGAGATGGTGTGGTACAAGTACTTGACCACTACATTACACTGCCACAAATATTTACAGACGTGCGACACCTCTTGTCAGTCTAAGGGACCTGTAAAGGCTCTGTCTGAATAATGGGGTATGTAAAGTAAATTATTAGGTAGCATGTGTTATGCTTTTAGTTGCAATTTTAAAATATTTTAAGGAACTATATTTTTCTGTTTCAAGTTTTTTTTTTTCATTATTAATAATCGTGTGTTACGGGTGACGTCATCAACGCTTGATTAGTTCAAACAAAAAACACTGTTTGAAAGTTTCGACCATTTTTGAACGTCTATTTTTTTAACTGTCTATCATCATCATCATCTCACCCGCCACTTGTATGAGGTCATCTGTCCATCTCGTGGCTGGTCTTCCTACGCTGCGCTTGCCGGTACGTGGTCTCCACTCGAGAACTTTTCGGCCCCATCGGACATCAGTTCTACGTGCTATGTGCCCTGCCCACTGCCACTTCAACTTGCTAATCCGTTGTGAACTGTCTATAAATTTGTAGAAATAAAATAATTGTCCTGATGTATGTAAATTTTGCGACATACTGCCGAAAATAGCGGTCTCAATGACTCTTAAAAGTAGATGTTTCTTAGCAGCCAAAGTTGGAGCCGGCAGCGGAGGCCGAGCACTCCTTCCCCAAACACGAGCCGGCTGTGACCACGTGGCCGCAGACACAGGAGGTGTTCTACGTCACCTCCGGACCTTGAACAATGCTACTTGAACGAGAAGACAGTATATCGACTTACTATTAGCTAACGAAATGTCACGTGACAACACGTCAGTTTCCTAGCCTTTCGAAGCGTTAGCGTTTGTAGAAATATAGTTCCAGTAAAAATAAGATTTGTGACAACATAAAAGACACCTAAGAATATTGCTATTTAAATGAATGAATGGGGTTTTGTAATACATTTGACACAATTTCATAATGATATTATAAAATCGAAGTTCGTTACCTTTACACGCTCAAACAGCTGAACCGATCGTTATGAAATTTAGTATAGAGATAGCTGTGGACCTGGAAACGGTTATAAGTTACTTATCATCATCATAATCATCACCGTTTTTCATAACTTTGCGGATGAAACCGCGGAACGCAGCTAGTTTATAATTCGGGGATTATTGTGAATTTATGTTTTATAGATGCGTATCTATTATAATTTCAAAGAATCCCTCAAAGTGCATTTAATGTGTTCAGCTCCATACAAACGGTTTTATTTTTACTAGACTAATACGTTTGTCACTTATCTATGTCTAAGCCTGCTGTTCAGAACTAAGTGTTATTTGCTGCCGCCTGTAATAGAGAAGATCGAGTGGCTATGCGTTAATCTTACTGTTCACATCAAAGCTGATTTCGTGTAGTGAAACATTCTATGGTATTTAGGTTTCCGTAGTCAACTAGATAGATAGATAGATAACACTTTATTAAAAACCACATGATAACAAAAAAACAAAGATAACATTAAGTACTTAGGGCTAGGTTTTTAATTGGCGGCCTTATCGCTTAGAGCGATCTCTTCCAGGCAACCATGCAAGGACAGGAATTGTATGTTAAAAAACAACAAAAACAACTACGAACTCTTATAGTTTCACCATGTCCGTCCGTCTGTCTGTCCGCGGCTTAGCTCAAAGACTATTACTACTGAATAGTTGTAATTTTGCATGGGTATAATATTTATCACGTCAGCAAAATGGTAGAATAAAATCTTGAAAAAAATAATTAGGGTACCTCTCCTACAGATAAAGTGCGATTGTTTTAATTTTTTTCTTGTTTATCCCATCGTGTGGGATATCGTTAGATAGATAATTCAACTAATAGGTAATTAAAATATTGGGGTGTACGAAAACCATTTTTAAATTTAGGGGCCTATTTGCGAAATATCAAGCTTTAAAGCATCGAGCTAATGTTAGGTAAATGCTTAAAAGTGACATTTTTTGTTATAGTCAAATGTCGTCTCTTCTGCCAGCTAAACGGTTGGTTTTGGAGATGTGAAAAAATCATGCTAATAGCATATACTCGTATAAGGAAATTAAGAAGAAAAGAATCGCAGATAATTGGGCTTTACAATTTAACAAGTTCTAGACAACCAACTCATAAAATGTACTTGGAGAGACAAATTTCGTACAGATTCCATTTAAATCGCAAAATCAACCAACATATTCGTAGCATCAAACAAATAGCTCTATTCTAAATCCGCATATAGTGCAAGTAGTGCAACTACGGAACTCTAACCTGCACGTGCCTTACACGCATTTGGCCAATTATTTATATTCAACCCTCCGTTAAGAATACAATTAGGCAACTAGTTGTAAAATCGACTTGTGAGGTGCGGCGAGGGCAACCAGCCACTGTTCCCACGCCGTTCCGCCGGCCGGCGGTTCTGGTTCCCCGAACAGCGGAAAAATAAATACATAGATACTCTTTTATTGTACACAAAACAAACAAAAACAACTTTTGTAATAACAGGCTAAACAAACTGGTGTAATAACAGGCCTGCAACTATTACAGTAGAAATAATTTAAACCATAGCAAGATCAAAACCATGAAATACTTAAAAAGATGGTTTTATTGCCTACCCTTCGGCGCATAAAATTTCAAAGAAATGTGCAAACAAAAGGTTTTAGGTAGAAATTTGTTGGCTTTGTTTAGATTTTATCCCTTAAACGTGGTCGTCAAACAGATGTCAATTAACTTGTACTATTGTTTTTTTTTTACTATTTTGTACTTAGCGGTGTTTTCTCCAAAGTTACTGTATAGTTGTATGTTTATGAGAAATTGTTATATTAAACTGAACTGTCCAATACTAAAAAAATATGAGTCTTGGAAACCTTATTGTTTTCAGATCTTACAACTTAAAAACGACGTCAATTTTATTTAAAGTTTCACTTGACGAAGTTCTACTGTATAAATAATACCGCTTGCTTGAACGATATCGTACTAAAATCGCTTTAGCCACGGATCTTCATATAAATATCCGACCGCTCAGTATTTCCCTTTACCTTCAGCAGTAGCGAATAACGCTTTTTCGGTCTGAACAGGCCTTTAGGATGGATAATTTACCCCCAGCAGTAGCGAATAACGCTTTTTCGGTCTGAACAGGATGGATAATTTATGTAAATCGATATACTTACGTGGATTATTAAGTCTGAACTCTAGGTACCAACTAAGTTTTGAATAACTTACGGTGGCCTTCTTCAGGGTAAACGCGCGTGTAGTCCTGGTCTCTCTTCCTCCACGCTTAAGAGCTACAAGCGTCACAGCCCTATTAAGGTTGGGCTCAATGCGCGCATCACAACAGTTTTAAACATAATATCACTGAGTTGGGGATATTAGAAAAGTGAGACATGATTTTGTTCATTTAGATAGGAGAAATATTTGAGGAAAGGTTTTCTTTGATATCTTTGCATAGCATATATATATATATATATATATGTTTTTTTTTTTTTCACTACTTCGCGCTGTGTCGCTAATATCAATGCTATCTGAATACATATTTTTGTAAAATGTTTCCCCTATCCAAATAAACAAAATCATGTCTCTCGTTTTTAATATCCCTACACAATGATTTTCTATTTTCCAAAAATATTACGATGCGCGAGAGAGCTAGCTGCGCGCATTGAGCCCATTCTTGAAGCCACGTACAGACATCGTAAGGCGTGCGCTGCTAATGGCTCGTCACACATGAATCAGGACCTATGGCGAGGGATTACTGCGAAAAATTATTGAGTTTTATGAAAATTGGCTAATATTATGGGGTTTGAAACATCTAAACTATTACAATAATGTAAATATTAATAATGATTAACCACGTTTAATTTGTTGCGTGCCATCCGTGGTGGTTTAGGTGCTCGCCCTGTGCATGTGCCATGCGGAAAATGACTTTTTTTAGGGTTCCGTACCCAAAGAGTAAAAACGGGACCCTATTACTAAGACTATCTGTCGCTGTCTGTCCGTCCGTCTGTCGCCAGGCTGTATCTCATGAACCGTGATAGTTAGACAGTTAAAATTTTCACATATGATGTATTTCTGTTGCCGCTATAACAACAAATACTAAAAAACAGAATAAAATAAATATTTAAGGGGGCTCCCATACAACAAACGTGTTTTTTTTTTTGCCGTTTTTATAGATAATGGTACGGAACCCTTCATGCGCGAGTCCGACTCGCACTTGGCCGGTTTTATTTTTACATTGCATGCATTGAGGCATGTAGACAAGCATTTCGCAGCGCTCGTCTCGCATTTTTCATATACCAGTGAAAACTGTTTTCTACTCCTAAATATTTTTTGATAGATAGATTTCGATAATTCGTTAATTAAATAGATTTTATAATTCGTTCCTAAATAGATTTCGATAATTCGTTTTTTTATATTGTTGGGACGTGGTTCGTACTGTTACTGAATATGCCGTTACGGTTAGCTTTATTTTCAAAATTCACACTTAATTTTTGAACTTCGGAATTATAACGTAATTTGAAAAAAGCAAATCGTAGAGGCATAGATAGTTATGATTTGATAGATAGAACATCTTTGTTAAAAGTAAAACAAAATGCCCGACTGCAGAAAAGCAGTTTTTGCAGTTTAACTTACGATTTCGTTACACTTCATATGCAGAAAAGTGTTTTTTTTGTGAGAAAGTATGCGTAAAATCTCTGTGAAAAGATTTAAATGCGCTCTTTTTAGAATAATTATAGTAAAATTGTTTATTGCGAAATAGCTCGTTGGAGGTTACAAAATAACACTTTTTTATTTTTGCACAAAATGTATTATTATTATTACAAAAAAATAAAGCATAAGACAATCTATCGACCCCTCGCAAATCAAAATCGGTCCGTTTAGGCTGTAGGCGATCATATAGAATATACATACATACACTCGAAAAATATAACCCTCCTTCTGACGCAGTCGGGTAAAAAGAATCATCAAAATTGGTTAATGTGTAGGGGTACAAAACAGTTTTGTCCTATTTGTAGGGGAGATCGTGCAACAACAGTTCTCATAAGCGCGACCGTCAAGTGTATCTATCCGCACGTTCATTCTAAAGAAGACACTTTCGGCCTTACCGAAAAACGTTACTTAACTTTAAGAAATACTTAACATATTTTATCAACTTCTCGCTCACACGTAATGACACTTACGGAAAGAAAACACAGAATTTTAGACGATGGTTAAAGTAACTTTTTTCGGTAAGGCCGTTTATGTCAATTTATGTGACATACTTAGATAATAAATTGAAATGTGTGATCTGTAAAACCCAATTAAAATATTTTAATGATAAAGTTGTTTTAATCTTTCCTCCTGATAGAATGAGGGCTACGTTTATGCTTATCAGCAGTTTACATGTTACGATCTCGTGTTAATGTCTATTTTAATTTTGAAAATTATGTTTTCTCTGGATTCGACATAGTTTCTTGGTTCATAAACATTTTATAAACTTTGCTTCAGTAGTTCAGTATAGGTACATCACCAATTATTCAGTTTTTTTGACATCATCTAAACTACAATAAGTAGTGATAGGTAGGTACCAACAAAAAGTATTCTATTAGTTATTTGGTTATCATAGTACAAGCTTTTACTAGGTTGGGGCTAAATAGTGCTGTGTGAAAAATGTCCACTAAACTTCGCATATAATGCGATTATAGCGCGCTGTCTGAAGGGAACACATCAATTTCTGAACACTATAGCACTTTTTAACCGACTTCGAAAAAGGAGGAGGTTATCAATTCGTAGCGTATATTTTTTTATGTATATACACGAATTACTCCGTCATTCGAGAACCAATTTTTGTGTTTCCTGAATTGGTTTGGTGCATAGAGGAAGCTCCCAAATTGGTCCCATAATTATTATTTATTTATATTATATAATAATGTTAATGTATTCGTACTACCTACTGTAAAATATAACAGAATATAAAATAAAACGAATAAGGTAATTTCAAAGTACATTCAATGTTTTATTTTTATCATTCTTCATAGTCTTAACAGTGTTCAGGACGATTAATACAAATTGTGGTTTATAAAATTGTAGTAGAAGTTTTGAAACAAGGACTTCTACAAACCTTAGATTAAAAAAAAGTAAATAAGTAGTCTTATTTTCTTAATTAAAAATTGCGATTTTGGGTAGCACACAATGTGGTCTACACCGTCGCGGCATTCGACAGGTTAATGATATAATATTATAATTAAAATATCTAATCATGTATAAGAGCTGGCAACATTAGGCTAAAGATAATCATTATAAAAATATATTAAATGTACTGACGACATGATGAAAATAAATTCAGCTGTACAAACTTATTTGGCTCACTAGCCAGAGGAACAGTGGCAATTAGGATCGTTTTTTGTGTTCGCAAAAAATCCATTTGACAAATGTTTCAATAGGACATTGTTAATAGATACCATTTTCGCTTACGGAGCCTACGTTTGTATGACTATAAGGCTGAATCCTACTTCCATTGATGGAATTACTGCGATCGTTTGTCAGATCATTAATATTGACATTGTTTGTTGCTACGTTGCTTATATCCGAATAAGGAATGTTGTGGTGAGTGATAAGTGACAGATGTCAGATCAACTTATGTTTATCATTACATTTTAACCGACTTAAAAAAATGGGGAGGTTATATAAGTGACGTGTCAAAGTTAGAATTATTATTGAGGTACGCGCACATTGTGTCAAGCCGCAGGGCAAAACGGAAACAACACATTAGTGTGACAGCGGATTAACGAATTTCGAGTATAGTACATTACTATATCTGACATTGGTACTGCACCATATGAATAGCTCTCAAGAATAACTTGCTTTTTTGCCTTTTGTATGAAGAGAAAGCCAAAAGTGTAAAAAAGAAATCCGCACACACGAATAAAATTGCCGCGCAATATCTGACATGCTGCGCCCCTGCATAGTGTGCAATCACTATGCAAAACTATGTGTGATAGTTCATGTAAAATACATGCAATCGATCTAGACGGATTTTTGCACTACGGCCCAATTGTACGCGTATCTTTATGGTGTAATAAACATTTACTTGATTTTGACACTGCCCCTTTGACATCTTTCACAGGTAAATAATATTTAGAGCCAGCTTCTTATCGCTTATTTGAAAGCATTCTAATTGCTTTAATTATCTTCTATTTCCATTTTAATGGTTACTTCCAGTATAGGCGGATGCCCGCAATTTTTTACATGCTCATTATATTCTGAACTATCTATTATTTTATCACACACTCTACATTTTATTTCATCTATTTCCTTCTCACTTTTTACAGAGTCCTCAGTCTGAGCCTCGAGTTTCACAGAGTCCTCAATCTGAGTCTCAAGTTTCACAGAATCTACAGTCTGATTCTCAATTTTCGCAGAGTCCATAATCTCATTCTCAATTTTTACAGAGGCCATAGTCTGATTTTCAATGTTCACAGAGTCTATAGTGTGTTTCTCACTATTCACAGAATTCAAAGTTAGATCCAGAATAACATCCGGATGACATCTCTTCAAATGATCGTCTATATTTGCCTGTTTAAAATTACAAATAGCGCATTTGACGCCATTGTGAACTTGTTTCTTATGTTTGTTGACAGCATTAATGTTTTTGTACATTTTTAAACATACGTCGCACTGAAAGTTACGCGATTGCAAATGCGATTTTTTGTGCTTGTTCAAATATTTAGTTGAAGTAAAGGTTTTCTGACAGATGTCACACGGGTATTGACCGCCATCATGTACAGCTAGCACGTGCATACGTAAATGCAGCTGGCATTTAAATACTTTTTGACAGGTGTCACATTTTTGTGTCGCTTCGGGGGGCGCGTGTGTGATCCTTATATGATTTTGTAGATTGATGGGCGATTTAAATTCTTTCAAGCATATGTTACATGTAGCAGTCTCCAATGAATGCACTGACATCAAATGTCTATGCAGCGCTGCGTAATCAGAAAACTCTTTGCTGCATATAATACACAAATTATTTGGCAATTTCTGTACTTGAGCATGAAATCTTTCTATATGCCAAAATAACGAAGTCGTATTATTAAATGTGCGCTGGCAGTATTGACATGTGTGTTCTTTCGGGACATAAGTTTCTACAGATCTGTTTCCATTATGGACATTAATCATGTGTCTCTCTAGAGAGTTCTTTGTTTTGAATGTACGTTTACAGATATCGCAGGTAGCTCTGTTGAATAGATGTACATTTTTCATGTGCGTTTTGTATCCCTCCAGAGAAGACAAGATCTTGTTACATTCCTGGCATTTATAAGTCATCCCGTCGTTGGGGTGGGCCCATTTCATGTGTCGTTGCAGAAGCATTTCGACTTTGAATGTTTTGTAGCAAAATAGGCATGGATGTGGGTCGCCTTGCGGATGGACATACCTGTAAAACAAATCAAAAATGTTAACCATCTAACTTTGTATTGCTATCTTAGAGATCGGACATTAATCAGGTGAAGCTTTCGAGGGGAGTTCAGGAAAAATTACGAAATATAACAATGGGGAGGATGTAGTGAGTGAGTGGGATATCACATGTAGGTAGGTATTTATTTTTTTGTTGAATGCACCATTTCAACACTGAAAAGCGGCGCGTGACCATTGCCCTAATTTTTTAAAGATAATGTGTATCAAAAAATATAGAGGGATGAATTTTTTAGGATTCCGTACCCAAGGGTAAAAACGGGACCCTATTACTAAGACTCCGCTGTCTGTTTGTCTGTCCGTCTGTCTTTCACCAAGCTATATCTCATGAACCATGATAGTTAGACAGTTGAAATTTTCACAGATGATGTATTTCTGTTGCCGCTATAACAACAAATACTAAAAAACAGAATAAAATAAATATTTAAGGGGGCTCCCATACAACAAACGTGATTTTTTTGCTCGATATTGATAATGGCAACAGATAAATGCTTGAAATATTCACAGAATATTGAGTTACATTATTTACTTTAAAAATAAGTAATAAAATTAATATTTAAGGGTGGCTCCCATATAACAAACGTGTTTTTTGCCATTTTTATAGATAATGGTACGGAACCCTTCATGCGCGAGTCCGACTCGCACTTGGCCGGTTTTTTCAACTCCACATCGTGTGGGGTTGAATGAAATGAAAAATGTTTTGAACACTCTATTACAATTTGAGATGTAGTGATAAATATACAAAATACTTAAATAATTATTGATAAATTTATAAATCTAATAACACCAATATGAATAAAATATGATACCTCATATGAATTCTCAAATTGTACGGCCCTTTGAATGTTTTCGAGCACAATTCACATGACACTTGTTCCTCCGGTTGTCTGTGCGTATAATATATATGGTTATTCAACTTTTTCTTATTTAAAAATACTTTATCGCAGTGATCACATCGGACTATCTCAGTCTTAGCGTGCACCGAGCTCATATGAGATCGGAGATATAACACAGACTTAAAACTCCTCATGCATTCTTTACACTCCACTGTTTGATCTACAGCATGCACAAATTTTATATGATTTGTCAAATTAGCTCTGTTCTTAAATGATTTTCCACACTGTGTGCAATTTACACGATTGATTTTCCCATTTCCATTTACTTTTCCTTTGCTTGTTTGAGGGTATGAATGTTCTGAAAAACTTTGTTGTGTTTCTAGAACTCTCTGTGTATAATTTGTTTGTGAGTTTGTATTGTCCTCTACATAAGCTTGTATGTTTTCATTAGTCTCAACATACACTTTTGTGTTTTCTTTTCTCTCCATGCATACTTGTGTGTTTTCATTTTTGGAGATTTGAGAGTGCCCTGTGCTCAGTTTCCGGTCATTTATATCCTTTTCTGTTTTTATATTATAAAATTCATTTTTATAAGAGTTTGCAAGACTTTGTTCACTGTTGGCATATTCGCTGTCTATAGGTTCTTCCTTTACTTCAATTTTAACAATATCAAGTTTAACACATTTTTCTTGCTCCATGGTTGTGCTGTAAAAATATATATGTTTTAAATTTAAAGTGGAGCCATATATATCATACTAGCTGCGCCCCACGGTTTCACTGCTTTTTCTTCACCAAATTTCATGAATATTGGTTCATTAAAAAGTAACAGACAGTTACTTTTTCTTTTATAATAATGACTAAAACTAAAAAAAAACATCATTGACAATACACAAAATTACATGTTCCAATAAAAATTTAGAACTAGAGAACTTTTTGCAAGAAGGAAAGTAAGGCTTTGCAGGTGTATGTAATATGTATGTTACATACCTACAGAAAAGTCTTGACCATTTTTAAACCCCAATCCAAAAAGAGGGGTGTTATAAGTTTGACATGTCTATCTTTGTGTCTGTGTTTGGAATCATAGCTCTCAAATGGATTGATGATATATGAGGTGTTGTATGTTACATTTGTCATTGCTTCCCAAATTTCATAGGCTAGATTTTTTTGCATTAAGTATAATGTGGATAATTCTGAAGGTACCACTAAACTAATTAGCCAGACCTCATGGCTCAGTGGTAGTACGGCTGCCTCCTGAGCTGTAGGTCGTGGGTTTGATCCCCATCCAGGGCAAACATTTGTGTGATGAGCATGGACATTTGTTCAGTGTCTGGGTGTTTCTATGTAATATAAGTATGTATTTACAAAAAAAAAGTATATATGTATTATATCAACCATCTAGTTTTCATAGTACAAGCTTTGCTTAGTTAGGGCTAGATGGTGTTGTATGAAATGTCCACCAATATTTATATTTATTTATTTAATTAAAATTCTTAAACACACTTAATTCAAAAATGGAAAAAATGTACGGTAATTTGGTTCATTTTTTAAATTAAATTATTTTTTAATTAGTTAAGTGGTGACTTCAGAAAACCTCTTTAAATATATGTAATGTAAAAGAGAAACAAAAGCATTTAAACTACAGGAGGTAATATAGAAACATACATACTTATTACACATTTAAATATTATATACACTCAGAAAACAATCTACACCAGCATTGTATATTGTTAAAACGACATTATTACTTACATGTACCCAAAAGATTTAGTAGAAAAATGCACATTAGTAACACAATTTTGACTAAGTATGTTAGTTGTTTTTGATTTAATCTTAATGTTTCCAAGCTGTCCAATAAACTATTTCACATCAGCACACGGTTAAAACTGCGGGCTTTTATAAATTGGAAAGCTTTAAAATTTCCTAGCGAAAAAAAAGTGTAGACAATTTTTTCGGAGAAGACAATGCAGGATAAGCCTTGGTAGTTCTCATCGTAACATAATATTAAAAAAAAATAGTTAAACTTACTAATAATTATCATATTATTGCATTATTTTATAATTGTAGTGGCGACGAACAGTATTCTTGAATAATATTGCCGATTGCGCTTACTGTTGGCCTATTACATAAAGCAGTACAATAAATAAATTATGCCTGAAGACTTGGATTTTTATTAGACGCTGTATATAATATTCCTCTATGATTAGACGGCTGACGGACTAAACTGACACTGACAGACTGAAATGTCACAATGTCACCTTTTTTTTTTCTTTGATTTTGGCATCATGCTTCCACATTTGCCATTTGTCGAGTTTATCAATGTCACCTTTCGAAATAATGCTACCGGCCCTTAAATTTAAAATCACTCTCCTTGACACTTCTGACATTGGCAAAGTTGCTACTACGCACGGAAGCCATCAAACAAGTTGAAGTTGAAGTTTAAGTTTTAGCGGGAACGTCATCGAAACATGTTGCCTTGTTTTATTTTCCTAAACTTGTGTTATTTTGAATATAAATGCGATAAAAATGGTGGTGTTCTATTAATTAAGTGTTCGATCAAGTACATGAGTGTGGGCAAGTGAAATGAAGCAGTGAAACATGTCATTTTACGTTGTCGACAAAACTCCATAGAAGCTTCTAGTAAAGTCGCCACCACTTTACTGAAGCAGGACTCGACTTATAAATTGACTGTATACGTGACTTAGATTGTGACTAGAACATTTACAACTTATTTTATTCAAGAAACTTGAAAAAATCCTAGTACTTGACACTGGCAAATGCTTTAATGCGAGTCCAATAAAAAAAAAGAAGAAGAAGAACCCTCAAATAATGGTGATGCTTTGAGTCACTTATAGTTCAAACAAAAGGTCGGAATACGGAATGAAAATAATAGAAAATTACATAATATAAATCTTGAAACGTTTATGTCAGCGAATCGCTTTTATTGAGTCAGCAACAACCTTAGAGGAAGAAGAATGTATTTTACTGGTTTTTCTGCATAAACTTAGGAAATTAGTGATTCCATAATTGTATCTCCGTATAGTTATAGTGTAATAGTTATTTCCTAAAAAACATGTAAGAAGATCGTGGTATGTTAAGTTTAAAATCTTTGATATCTATATTACTAGTTTGCAAATACACTATTTGGACAAACATTTTTTTAAGAAGATTTAGAATACAATGCAATGAAGAAGACCACTTATATGAATTAGTTCATTTTAGTAGCTCTTTGTAGCACAGCATTATTTTCATGTCATAAAAAAGTGGCAACATTCGATCTGTCAATATTTGATTTTCAGATAGCTCTTCTTCTTTTTTGTATTGGACCCGCATTAAAGCATTTGCCAGTGTCAAGTATGGAAATATTTTCAAGTTTCTTGAATAATACAAGTTATATAGTGTTCTAGTCAGAGTCTAAGTCACGTAAACAGTCATTTTCAAATTTAAATCTTGCCTCAGTGAAGTGATGGCGACTTTACTAGAAGCTTCTATGGAGTTTTGCCGACAACGTAAAATCACACGTTTTACTGCTTTATTTCACTTGCCCACACTCACGCACTTTATCGAACACTTAATGAATAAAACACCACCATTTTTATAGCATTAATGTTCAAAATAACACAGGTTTAGGAAAATAAAACAAAGCAATAACACGTTACTAAGACGTTCCCGCCAAAACTAGACCACGTTGCCATTTAGTATGATAGCTGATAGTCAAGTTTAGGCTATCTTTTCTTTCCTATCTGGAGAACTTAAGTAATAACGAGGATCTGAAGGTAGAGCGGAATGATTGCCACTGAAACACTTAAAAAGTACTAAAATAGTCAAGTGTACGCTCATTTATTTTGGTCACCGGGCGTCCTTCTCTGTGACATGTTGCTCTGTTTATTTTCCTGAACTTGCGTTATTTTGAATATTAATGTTGTTTGTGTGCGAGTAACTAGTTATTATAGATATTTACACACGCCTATATGATAGTACAAATATCCAGTGGAGTTGATTTTGTTCTATTGTGCTAGATTTCTAGCGTATTTTATGAAATATTAATGTAATAACCTTAATTTATAAACCTTCTTAAAATATAAGAAAAAATAAATTGATGATACCTTAAATAAATTCCATATAACCATTTATTTCGCACTTAACAATAAGAATGTATGTATAACTATTTACATGTGAATAAATAAATGTTTTACAAAACGCCTGTATTTATTATACAAATAGATCGCACATTATAGAAACTGAATCGGCTGAATCTTAGAAAGTAAACAACAATGGCTGAAGTTACGTCCAACTTTAACGTAAAATTCTAACTTTAATTTTCAAAATTACGACCTGTCATTGGACAGTAGTCCGCTATTGTTTACAATAAAACACAAATAGATTCGAACAATACGTTAAAAAATAAGATTGTTACAGCTACATAATTTAACCTTTCCAGCGACCTACGGTGTAATTACTACAGTCACATGACACACTTGAAGAATGGTATGGGAAGTAGCGTAGCGAGATACAGAAACTTAGCAGCGTAGACTGCGGCTACACTACTCGTCTCAAGCATGCAAGTTCATTATCTTGCTCACCTATCTGTCAGTTTAGCGGTTTTAGGGCGCAAGAGAAAGAACCGTAACATTTTCCATAATTATGCCGCAGATGTACTTATGCCCTGCTCTTTACTCACAATATTCGCGCGATAATTTGCGCCTAGCCACACGCTGCCTTGTTCGAGGCGAGTAATGCAAGCACAGAAGCACACGACTTCCTTACCCTCTCGCCCTTTTCCCAGAACATTCATTCAATGTGTGTCCTAGCGCAAATACTCGCGCGAGAAGCGAGAGCACAAAGCAGTGACAGCGTTGCTGTAGAATTATATAAGTGAAGCATGCCACGTAACTTATATTATTTGAATTGCACCACTTACGTGTTTTCGAAAGAAGCAGATTTGTCATTGAATACAAATCCTAGCGAGAGTATGGCAGGCGAAGTCACATCAAAAGTCAGGCCTTAAAGGCAACAAGAAGTAGGTAAGATAAATTTAATTAAACATCCTTGTAAGAAAGTGTCAATATCCGTAATATTAACGCTTGCATAATACAAGAATGTTTAATTAATAAGTACTTACACACAAGAAATTAGTTAATATATAAAATTGCAATTGACAATCATGTGCATTATATAATACGCCTCGATTCAAAATATAATTCCCGGTTACCGTTTGTTAATTTAAAAATACGCAACATACAGAAATAAATTTCACAATTAAATTTATTTCTGTATGTTGCGTATTTTCGTCGTTCGTCAACTTTGACTGTAACACAAAGCCCAAAGTCAAATTAGTTCTTTAGATATTCACGTAATCTTTCATAGGAAGGCCTGTCAGCGATTCCAATATGAATAGGATTATCTCTCGGCACGTTTTAGTCATACACAATTAATACGCGGAGGCAGGGTAAAGCATCGTTTCTTGCTCAATTTACCAAATTCGACATGAGTGAAGTTAGAAATAATACGGGCTAATCTTTTTAAGGTGCCATATAATAGCGCAAGTGGATGTGCAGTAATTTTATTTTAGGGTACGAGTGTCGCTGATTGCGTAACGGAGGAGCTCGCGAAGAGCGATGTCCAGTCTAAATATAGGCAGGAGCATCACAAAATATATTATGTAGGCATAATATATTCAGACTGGAAATGATCTAAGGCCGTAGCAAGCGTTCAAGTCAGTCTTATTTCAATACTACTTTGCCTTTTGTCTCGCTCATTTTACAGTTGAAAGAGCAAGACAAAGGTCAAAGGTATATTAAAAGATGATTTCTATTAAGATTGAGGTAACTACCCTGTGTCTAGTAGTTTCCCCGCAATTGAGATGCAACATGGCGTAAAGCCAGATCTATTATTTTTTATATTGTATATACATTTTTACATGACCGAGGGACCGGGGATCGGGGATCTGTCAGGAGACGTCACAAAAACGGGTGATTTCGGATTCGAATCAGGCTTTTTCTTGCTAGCAGCACGGCACACAAAGACAGATTTACTCGACTTGATCGTGACTAGGACTTATTGACTTTTAAAAAGACTTATTTTTTTTAATCAAAGGACAGTGTATTCATCGTAAAGAAAAATTACGAAGTGATAGGTACTTTCTAGAGTGCCACAGAGATGCTATAACGTCACAATAAGAATGCAACGTGTATCGCGACACTGCGTGTCTGACTCTTGTGCGTCGAACATCGATTCGACGACGCAGTGTCAACGCCACACCCATAGCGTGACCACACTTAAAAGTGACTTAATAACAAAATAAACGATACAATATACTTATTTACAAAAAAGTCAACAACAGTAAACTAGTGAAATAACAATGAATTATTTTAATCTAGGTACTTCAATCTTTAGACTTTATTCTCGTTCTCTCTCTCTCTCTCTTTTTCTCTCGCAAATTACACACACTCTTCTTCCTTTTTCACAGTTAGTGTGGTTGCAGATGGTAAGCACACTTAGTCTGGAATGTGAACTGGGCCGAGCAGGGCAACAGAGACACGTAGTGTGATTAACTTCGAGCAAGTAACCCCAAAAGTAGCGATGCCATTCAGTTAGTTCTAAATAAATTCCGCCAACTCAAAATATAATAAAACCGGACAAGAGCGAGTCAGACTCGCCCACCGAGGGTTCCGTACAAACTAGTAGATTAGATAGAAAAAATTTCATCGCAAAAATATTTAAAAACCTGTTTTAGCTTGTGATAATTAATCTCTTTCTTTTGATACCCCACATGATACGGTTAAAGCCATTTAAAATTTGGACCCCCCTTCCTTGCATAAACACCCAAATTTTTGTGATTAAATTAAAAAATTCCAGTTTTCGGATTTTTTCCTATATGTGTACTCTATCACAATGCTTCTTGCCGAATTTCATAGTTCTAGGTCAACGCGAAGTACCCCATAGGTTTTGATTCCCTTGTGAGTGTCGAAATGTGCATTTGTTACGACATATTCGGCTGTAACTTTTTTTTACGAAAACTGAGAAATTTTATTTTTCTTTCTGCAGCAAGATAATAGTATCTTGCTGCAGAAAGATCTGCGTATATGGTTTTAATTTCAACTCGATACCTTCACGCGTTCCCGAGATAAAGGTCTTGACACCCGGACAGACGGACAGACAGACGGACAACAAAGTGATCCTATAAGGGTTTCGTTTTTTTCTTTTGAGGTACTGAACCCTAAAAACGGACGTCTTTATATTCAAATACAAAAACATTAAAGTTAGTTCCATAAAATAGTTCAGTCTCAAACAAAAACACAAAAGTAAATAGCTAAACAATTACTTTAGATATCTACTCGTATCTATAATTATCTTGATATCCTTGACGAAATTCACAGATTCTGCAAAGGCAGAATGTGCTCTCGTTGGCTAATTCACCGCCGAGTAATGAAGATGGCGAAGGAATATACTAAATGTGAGATCCATACACAAGATAGGAGTACAAACTCACTTATCATTTTTGTATTTAGATGGGCCATTCCTCTCTTGGGGTTGAATGCTCCATTGGTTCAACACTTGCCACCATACTATGTGCACCACTCAATATGTTAATTCCAGAGCTCAAGAACATTTCAATTTAAGCTCATACTTTTTGGCTACTTTTTTTAAGTATGTTAGAATGTTGTTTATTTGACGCGACAACGTCTAATAAATCGATGAACGCCAGCTGCACGCACGAAAAAGGATGACTCATTGTCCCGTTACGCTCATTGTAACGTTTGCATTTCATCAATGTTTTGTTATGACGTTGTCACGTTAAACAATCGTCCGTAAACCGACTACAGACAACATTTTTTTTAAATATTGCTGATACCATGAAGTATGTGTAACTAGTAAGACGTTAATACCCTTGTACAATCATATGAAAAAAATGCAATGTTATGAAAAAAAAAAAAAAATTATGGCAAAAATGTATGATAGAATTGCACCTCATAATGTCTTATTTTCATCATTTTAACTATGTGCTACCTGCACTTTCATATGCAACTTTTTTTTCGAGATAATAAATTACTTAGCTCAATAGTTAGATCACTAAGATGACTGAACAGATTGGAGTGAAGTAAGGAATTCATGTAACAAAAGTATCTTTAAGCTCTACAAAATTAATGTTTCTTAAATAGCATGTGAAACCGCAAGGTGCAGTTAATATTGCCATATATACAAAAGTATTCATAAAGGAAGCTTACATAATTCTCTAGCTAGATAAATATCTTCATAATTACTTCAGCTGTTTGAAAAGTAACAAAAATAACATCCAAAAACTGTATTGTGCTTTGAGCATATATATTAACTGGAGACACCATTTTTTATTTGTTTAATTAGATATCTAGCGAACCTAGAGCCTAGATCTAGAGAGTAAAAGAGAGAGATAATGTAACTGTAAATGTTGATACTTTGTAATTGTGTGCAATTTATCTTTACTTCATCCCCTCAAAATGGCAGAGCTAAATATTTAATTATCTTTGATATCTCCAGTTCTATAAATATACTATCATTTTATCTACCTGGTATTATTTTTTAAAATTTCTTAACTATACATAATTTTTAAAAATATTTTAACTATGACATAATTTGTTATTAAACAATTTTTAATTTACTAGACCACTTAGATTTCTTTTATTTTCATATTCAAATATCTACTTTCAAAAAATTAATGATTTCACTCTTCTCATTAAGTAGTCTATTCCATTTCACTTGCTATCACTTGCATTCACTCAGAGTCACTTTCGCTTTCACTGTCTGATTCCTCAGAACTTGAGACAGGTTCACATTTGATGAACTCAATCTCAGCCCGCTTTTTCCGTCCCCTTTTCATGGGCACCTTTTTCTTCTTCTTCTCATCTCCTATAACGGTCTTAACCAAAGAAGAAATCCTCTTTAGATGCTGTTGTTCATGCCTCTGCAAATGGTTGTTTAAATACTTTTTGATCTTAAACTTTTTCCCACACTGTGGGCATTCATGCTCATAGTTAGATTCATCAATATCAACATGAACAGAATTATTATGCCGTTTCAAATAATGTTCATGAGCAAATTCTTTATTACATTTATCACACCGTAGTTTTGGTTTTGTTGGATGAACAATCTTCTTATGCTTTTTCAGACGTAATTTCGAATGAAAGATTTTGTCACACAACTCACATTTTACTTTTGTATCTGGCGAAGAGTGAACTTGCATATGCTCTTTTAAGTACTGATCATTTTTAAACTCTTTTAGACATTCCGGACATTGCACTTTGGATTCTAGCGGGGGATGTATGTTTAAAACATGTCGTTTCATATGGTGTCTTGATTTAAATGTCATTGGGCAGAAAACACATTGATGCCTCTCTATCTCTGTATGCTGGAATAACAAGTGCCTTTGCAAATTAAGGTTTGTTTTATACATTTTCAGGCATATGTGGCACTTATGCTTTTCTCTATCTGCTTTGTGGCACCGTTCTATATGGTGCCTCAGTTTGTATGGTACATTAAATTCTTTGCCACACTCTTGGCATTTGATTTCTGGTAGTGTAGTTGGGTGGATCCTTTTAACATGCATGTGTAAAGCTCTCCGAGTGCGGAATTCTTGGAGGCAGAACTGGCAGTAGCATTTTTCAGACTCTGAATAGTGTTTATTCATCCGGTGCATGTATAGATAGTGCTTATTCTTGAAGCTTTTGTCGCACTGGTTGCACATAACTGCAGAGTCCTCTGTTGAATGGACACGCGTCGTGTGGAGATATAGGTTTTGGTAGTTCTTGAATTCTTTACTGCATTTCTGGCAGATGTATCTGAAATGGATAAAATGTATTCTAATATTTTTTTATCACAAAACATGAAATGTTACTAGTAAGTATTAGCGGATTCGTAACAGTCCTAAGCCAATAACAGTTGGAGTAGAGGCGTTTTAGAATACTATGGCTGTGTACCGGCTACGCAGTTTTAGTATCATGCCTTGGCAGCACAAAAAACGAAAAAGGGAATAGAAATTTTGTAACATATTGACTCATCACCATTTTATTTATTTATTTTGTATGGGTATGGGACATTTAAAAGTTTCCGATTCAGTTTATCTATTTATACTAGAGATACACAAACTTAGATCACTAGTCATTGACAAAATACTTTTGTTACCCAACTATTTAAATTTTATTGATCAGCAAAGTTTTGGTCTCTTTAAAGGTACCTTCGGCGTTAATTGAAACTTGCAATTTCAAATGTCTCGGCCTTAGTGACTATGACTACTTGGTCCTTTTAAAGGGACCAGCGGGCTTACGAGGTTAAACTATATATTATAACTAAAAATATCAAATATCACATGTGACAAATGTCAGTGACTATGATTTCAACAAATAATAATCGAGAAAAATGCATTTATCTGATTGAGATATTAATTTCAGATGACAGGTGTCAAACTTGACAGGCATTACAGACATGAAATTGTATACTCTATAACAGATTTCATTCCAAAATTAAGATCCCAATGTTATGTATATATATAATTTTATTAATATGGATAATTTCCACCTTTTATATTGTTTTGGATACAGAGCTGGCTTCCAAGTGTTCAGTACAGACTCATACATCTCTCTCTGCTCATCCGTCAATATGTCACTCGTCACAGATATAAACTTCATAATGCCATCAGATGTGGTTGGTTGGTAAGATGTGAATGTGTTGGGTGGGGGGAAAGAATTCAGAGTGGGGACAGATGGAGGCGGAAGGGGCTTTGCATGGCTTTCCCCGACAAGCTCTTCTTTGCCTGGACTTGTTCTGACATCTGATGACTCTTGCTTTATTTGTAAGTCCATATTGAATCTGTAAGATGAACATTTTTTAACAGGGTGTGCTAGAAGGCATCCTATGCTACGATCGTTTCCTCATGCTTTAGTACATTGTTTGAATCTGAACTCAGAGCCTACTGCAAGAAAGTCCCACAACTGATTGATCACTTGATCACTTGACACTTGTTCACTTGACTTGATTGATTATTTTTAATAATAACCCATTTCTTAAGCTCTACTCAATCAATTTTAAGGTTTTCTCTGGGCGTTATTTACAGAGTTGTCTTTGTATGCTTTCCCAACAAGCATCCTCAGAACAGATTCCAGGTATGAATGCAAGGATGGTATTTATTTAGATCTTCAATAATGGTTATTTACAATAGAACAGGTTACAATACCCTTGGTATTGTTTTATTTAACAATCATTATCCAGTTATGGAATAAAAAACATCACAATCTACAATTTTACTGCTATTATCCGTACATATACGGACGTTAACTTCGCACACTAATCGCTATTAGTAATTTATTAACCGATGCGACAGTACAACTCAATAAAAATTGCGTATTGGGCGGCGGCAGGCAATCCTATAAATCTCTAAATAGCTATACACTTACGATGTGCGATTTCAGCATGGGTTAAAACAATCGCAAAGATTCTAACACGTCATATTTTCTATCAGCGACAGAAATATTGACAGAAATCACGTTAATATGACTATGAGGCAGAGGTCTTCACAACACAACATGGCGATGATTACCGATCCATTTTACCGCGCTATGAAACGATATAAAAAACACTTAGGTTTGGATAGCGCAAGATTTTTATCAGAAGCGACTTTAATTTCAAAAGGTAAATAATATTACGCTCAATAAAATTGATTGACAAAAATTTCAAAAAGCAATCGTGTCTTCGCCAATCCAATCACCATCATTATCATAGACTGCAAAGAAATAACCACAGAAACAACCAAAACCAAGTTACTCTATCAAAATAAGTACCTACTCTCTACAGAGAGAGAGAAAGAGACAAAGTAAGAAAGTAGTTTACAGGGTTGGATTTAGGTCGGGCGAGAAAGATAGTACAAAACTTCCAAAAAGACAGTACATTGCGAGTACATGGCGAGCAGGTGGTCAATCGTACCTAGATCTATCTTCTAAAAAAAAACATATTCTTCAAAAAGTTATCGTGCGAGAACTTTTTGAAATTTTGGGTCCCAAAATTTGGGAAGAAATCGCCCAGAGTAGGATAGAAACCGTCCCATTGTTTTCTCTTTCACTCACCAGTGAAATAGCATAATGTGATTAAAGCAACCGTATCAATTTAGAGAATGTAAAAAATTATTTATTTTATTTGCTCATTTATACTAATGTGTACTATTTCTCTTTGTTGTAATCAGAGGCGAAACAATAGCTTGGTGGGTAAAGGTTGGTGGCGCATGCGATTCTCAAAAATCCTGACCAGAGAGATATCTCGGGGTACACCTCGCTGATAGATTTTAAGCACGTGCGCAGCCCAATGAGCGGTAGTTTTTTACCTGCTTTGTTAGTATATTGTTTCTAGATCTTTGGCGATTATACGTCTCACAAAAAAATAATCTGTTGGCCGCCCCTAACATCTGGGCGCCCTAGGCCTGGCCTTTTCTGCCTTAGGGGTAATCCGCCTCTGGGCGTCCCCGTTATCCAACCAAACATTGTGTGCACTACAAGCCAGCGAGAGAGTACTTTTGTTTATTATTATACTGTTCTTCGGACAATCAGTGTATTTTTTTCGCGATTTATCGCCAGGCGCCCCTAAAATCTGGCGCCCTAGGCCCGGGCCTTTAGAGTAATCCGCCTCTGACACAGATTTGATTGCATATATTCTGTGGTTGTATGGCGAGGCTCGATGCGATTGCATGGAAAACAATAAAGAAAAAGAATAAAAAGATTGAAAGCAAGATTGACATTAGGAGCTGTCAAAAATGCGTTCCGTTTCAGTTTTTGCTTTTTATGGCATTCATAAATTGAAATGTATTTTTTACATTCTAATTTGAACTTTTTACTTGTGTAATAATTCTATTATTGAATAAGTTGAAAATCCATTTTGCAGACTATTTTATATTGCTAAAAATATTTTTGATAACAGCCAATAGATGTCGCTACCTTACTTTTCACTACCTTCATTTACAAAATTTTCTGTAATTTATTTCTGCTATTTCATGAGCTATCTGTAATAGATTAATTCAAAATGACTGACTCGTTAGATTTATTTTCGCCGATATAGACTTTCGTACGATAGCATACAACGTTAAAATTCAATAGTAAGTGCCCGCCCATTCATAAGTCTTAAAATAGTACACAGCTACATGGTCGTGAGTCGCACATGCTGAGTTATTATTTATTTATTTTTTAAGTAAAAAATGCGTGAAATAGTGCACTTGCAGGCTGGGCAATGTGGTAATCAAATCGGCTCTAAGGTACGTTCCGTATGGTGCATTTTTATGCAAATCTATTTTTTTAGAGATCTATTTTCAATCGCGCTCTAGTTTGTGACGTGATGTAGAGATCCGCTTGAGTTGATTTTCTCATACTTTGCCTCATTAGCTTTTAGACAGACGATCGATTAACCATTGTTTGTGGGGCTGGGGCTAAGCTATAATTAATTAGCCGAGTACCAGAGACGAGAAGAAGGTACCTATTATTACGCGATGTTATTACTAATTTTGATTTTAAACTTCTTGAATCAGACGTTAGGCCTAGAAGTAATATGCATAAAATGATTAGAGTCCAATACACACGGTTAATATATTCTAATATTTTTAGTACAACATATCTCAGTATCGCTAGCCATAAATTTCAACGATAGACCAGACACGGTATATAATTATACCTAATCGGTATATATTTTTATGCGCGCATCTATATATATCTATATCTATTTATATATCTATATATCTATCTATATGTATATTGAGCTATTCGTATATCTTACGATGCTAATGCCTAGAATATATCATCTTACGATATATGTATTTGCGTATCGTAAGATAAAATACAGTGATTTTTTCTAGCGGCTCCTTTGAAATTGTGTTCCCAATGCTACGGACTACGGTTTTACCAATGAGTGGGACTCGCAGTGGGATTTGGAGTCGGCCCAGAGTGGGACAGGACTCGGAATGGGACTTGGAGTGGGACTCTGAGTATGACTCTGAGTGGGACTCGGAGTCGGTGACGAACTCGAAGTGGGACTCGGAGTGGACTCTGAGTGGGACTCGAAGTCGAGCTGGGAGTCGGACTCGGAGTCGCAATCGGAGTGGGACTTGGAGTGGGACTCAGAGTCGGAGAGTTTTGTAACTGCAGTCGCAACCTTGCCGTCGAATTCAAAATCAGAGTCATCTTTTGAAAAACTAGCTAGCGAACACGTCCACCTCGTTCCGCGTCTGTCGACGCATAGAGTAACTTATACGAGTATAAACGTGTCAACGGAAAGAATGAGTCTCCATAGGAGTATATATAAGTGATATATTACTCTATGGGAATTAAGCGATTTCGTGTATTATAGTAGCTTCACCGTAACATAATATGAAATATTAGAATAGATTAACTGTGTGTACTGTGCTTAGAAAAGCAAGTAGATATCTCTCTCGTGCATCACAACATTTTTAAATATAATGTATAGTTTCCTACTTCTCAGACAATTTATATCATGTAACAGACATCGAAGAAAAACTTTTTATTTAAATATTTGTCGTCTAAATAAACAAATTAGTCTCTCACTTTTCTAATGTCCCTACTCAATGATTTTATATGTTTAAGAATAGTCTGATGCGTGAGAGAGATAACTGCCCATGGCCAGGGCAAATGTTTGGGCTGGGTTCCACCTTATACGATGACGTTGTGCAAGCTGTTTGGATTTATATCGATAGCGCCGGCCATCTGCAGTCAGAAACCAACCCACTTTCTTCCTCTTTCCAAACCTTCTCTAACCAAAAAAAAGCTGTTTGGATTTGATTGAATGCATACATACACTTCTGCAGTGCTGTACCTAATTGTAATTCGGAATATTTAATATCGTCGAGATCCTGGTTTACACCGTATACAGTCTACATGGGGTTACTGAAAAACACTGAAATAAGCACAAACATAGAGTATAATATAATTACTATGTCTGTGGAAATAAGTTTAAAGAATCGCTAATAAACTAAAATACCTATAACACTATCCAATTTATCTGACTCTGTCTATTGTCGGAAGTTTAAAAGTTACCCCTTAGCTTAGGGTTTAAGTGTACAGTTGTATACCAGTTACACGGTTGGTAATTTTTGAGTATAAACGGACTCTTATTGGTTTTCTTCTTGGAAATTTTAGTTCTGGGAGATAATATCAGACGAACATGGCATTGACACCAACGGATATTACAAGGGCGACAGCGACCAGCAGCTGGAGAGGATATCCGTCTACTATAATGAAGCTGCTGATGGTAAATATATACATGAAATTAAATAATACTTATATACTCTCACACAAATATAATAAATCTGTGTAGATACATACAAAAAATGCGGGTATTTTACTCCAAGACAAAGTACAATTTTAACTCGTACCACAGAACCTATCTCGTACGTCTCGTGTCTCGTACGCTCAACGAGCGCAACTATCTCTCTCGCGCATCACAACCTTTTTAAACATACAAAATCATTGAATAGGGATATTAGAAAACTGAGTGGCTTTGTTTATTTAGATAGGAGAAATATTTAAAAACAAGTTTACCTCGATATCTTTTAAATAGGCTGAAGAATTAGAAAATATATGTTTTTTCTAATACCGTCGCCAGTATAAATGATATCTGCAAAGATATCTGTTTAAACCTTTTTTTTATGTTTCTTCTATTTGAATAAACAAATTCGCCTCTATCTTACTCAATGAATTTATATGTTTAAAAATATTGTGATGCGCGATAGAGATAGCTGCGTGCTTCATCTCGACCTTAAAAGCAAAATAAATACTGACTCTGTTAGTTATTCAGCACAAACATATTTCATATCTATATCTGTTTATAAATCACTTCATGCATTTTCCATAGAGTTCAAATTTATTTTTAAATAAAAACTACGGGTCACTCACTGTTTTGAGCCGTAATATCCGACTAAAGTTTTATATATTAATTTGTGATTAAATTAAAAATGACCAGTTTTCGGAGTTTTTCCTTTAAGTGTACTATAATACTAATTGCTAAATAATGCTATTTGCCTTTCATAGGGTCAACGGGAAGTACCCCCATAGGTTTTGATTCCCTTGTGAGTGTCGAAATGTGTGTTTTTACGACATATTTGTCTGTAACATTTTTTTATGAAAACTGAGAAATTTGATTTTTCTTTCTGCAGCAAGATACTATGGATTTGCGTATATGGTTTTAATTTCAACGCGATACCTTCACGCATTCCCGAGATAAAGATCTTGACACCCGGACAGTACGGACAACAAAGTGATCCTATATGGGTTCCGTTTTTTTTCCTTTGAGGTACGGAACCCAAAAAATTGGGTCTTTATGCAAGCATGGAGAGTTCAAATTTTAAAGTGCTTTATCCGTATCATATGAAAGAGCTTAATTAGCACAAGCAATGGCGTCGGGGGGGATCAAATTAATATTATGGAGGATGGATGAGAAAAATATGAATTGTAGGTACAGCATTGTTATGTTCTCCAGGTTCTAGGTACGTTCCACGAGCTGTGCTGATTGACTTGGAGCCAGGCACGATGGACGCAATCCGCTCCTCCACCTACGGCAATCTCTTTAGGCCAGACAACTACGTGTTCGGACAGAGTGGCGCCGGTGAGCATGACTCTGACAACTCATTCCAACTATAGACATCCGTAGTGTGTAAGACAACGCAAATAGACGACGAGAAAAATTTCGCATCGAGCGACCGGGGGCGGCGCCCGCTGTTTGTTTTAATAATACTCGTCAATCTTTAATCAACTTTTATTACTCATGTTTTATTACATAGCGATCGCCATCTTGATCAAACATTAACCCAACATCCAAAATTGCCTGGAAACTATATCTAGTTGTCACTGTCAATTATGACAGTAATATATTAAACTTCCATAAACACCCGCGTCTGAAGAGAAACTTTGACGAACGAGCTTTAGAGCCGTTAACTGTAAACTAAGGTGTTGGATCACGACACGAGAGCGGTGGGAAATCCAAATTGCAAACAGTTTTTATTCTTATAGCCAGGTCAGAGTAACTATAGTAATTAATCTTTATTTTTATTTTATAGAAGATAGATCTACGATTGACCACCAACTCACCTGATGTTAAGCGACGGTGTGGCCGAGGATGGAGCTCGTCGGTCTAGAAGATATCTATTCACTCTAGCCTCGAAAATTCCAAGATTAATGTAGGTCTCAATAAAAAGAGATGACAGAGAGACAGTTACTTTCAGTGTTATAACATCTAGGCATGAATTAGGATGTTCAGTGTTAGCAATGATTTAGCACTTTCTGATGTGAAAATAGCAGGTTTTTGGACTATGGTCTAGCAAGATCCCACTGCGTTGATAGACGGTTTCAAATGATCGTATCCGGTCCAGTAATGTACTATCCCTAAACGTCTGCCCTAAACATAAAAGTTGCGTTAGTAGTAATCTACCTAAGTGTCAGTATCTAATATCTGGTATGGATGTCGAATAGATCATTATTGTATTTCTCATTATCATTAGTATTAGTTCTATGGGTATATAGTATAGTAGTAGTGTTTAGTTTTTAACCCATTACAGGTAACAATTGGGCCAAGGGTCACTACACAGAAGGGGCTGAGCTCGTCGACTCGGTCATGGACGTCGTGAGGAAAGAGACAGAGACATGCGACTGCATGCAAGGTGAGTGAGACAAAAGATAATCTTCAAACACAAGTTGTAGATAATTAGTAGAGTTAATTTTTACATACAAGAGAAAAAGTTTTCATCTAAATATAATCTAATTTCGGCAGTTCTTTGCTTTATTAAGCCTCGTATCCACTAGGCAACATTTGGTGCGCGACATGTTGCGCAACATATTGCCCAGCATGTTGAAAGTAGTCCACTCCACTCCACTCCACTCCACTCGACAGCAATTGATGCTCAACTAACGATACTCTTTAGACAAACAACAAGCTGCGCGTCATGTTGTGCGCCATCTGGCAACGTCGCCGAACATGTTGAGCGGCACGTGTTGCGCGCCAAATGTTGCCTAGTGGATACGCGATTTTAGCCCGCTACAAATTATTTACCTACCTACATGGTAGGCTTGCGCTTGACCGTCATTGCGACTTTGCGGTCCAATGATGGAGCGCGCTCGAATCGAAGAAACCGATTTAGGTATTCGCGACATAAATATGAAAATACTTATATATGGTAAAAAAAACCTATGTATGGAAAAACGCGCGACAATGAATATCGTTGTCGCGCTTCCATATTTTAATATAAGAAATTAATTTTTATTTGTATTTACTTTTATTAAGTCCTCTAGATTTTATATTCAAATTGTCCAATAGATGCCGCGGCAAAAATAAGTAAATCCATTTAACTTAATCCATTAGGTATACCTACATAATTTATCTCCATAGCAGTATCCTAACTTGAGTGCCTAATAAACGTACCTATTCACAAAGTAGTTTCAAGATTTCCATTGTTTATTTTATTGGCTTAGGAAAAAATGAATTCCGCATCATCTACCCTTTGGAAACTAATTTAGTTTGGATTTTCAGGTTTCCAGTTAACTCATTCTCTAGGCGGTGGCACCGGTTCCGGTCTTGGCACACTACTACTCAGCAAGTTACGCGAAGAGTATCCCGACCGCATCATCAACACATTCAGCGTCATGCCGTCACCTAAGGTCTAATCTACGTTCCTATTTTTTTATTTTGTATTTCCGATTGTTTATTTCAAATCTTGTAATAATTATTTAGACATTAATATTTCATTCAATATGTCTCGTGTATATATCGGTAGTGTTTTCAACTTTATTGCTTACCTTCATAGAATTGCTTACCTTCAACGATAGGTACCTACCCCTATCGTTGAATATTACACAAATATAGTATTTCACTAGCTCCATCTTAGGTTCTAGCTCGGAAAGTTTCGTTTCCACTGAGGCACTAGCGTGGAAAACTTTTTAATTATCTATCTAACTATCTATTGTCACTAAAACGCCTATTTAACCTATTTCTCGGGTACAGTCTATCCGTTCCCTGTCTGGGAACTATGGAGATCGGGACCCTGTACCTTATTACAATACCCTGTCCCTGGCGACAGGGCACAATAAATCGGGTAGTGTAAGTGTCTAAGTATACCGAAAATCAAGCAATCGTACACGGTATATTTACCCAAACGTCCAATGACGTTTGGGTAAATATACCGTGTTTTTTTATTGTCTATGTAGGTAGACAGGCCTCATGGCTCAGTGGTAGTATGTCTGCCTTCTGAGATGTAAGTCGTGGCTTCGATCTCCACCTAGCCCAAACATTTCTGCTGCGCATGGATGTTTGTTATATATCTGGGTGTTTATAAGTATCATATGTATGTATTTAACAAAAAAAAAGTTTATTGGATTCTATCAGCTATCTGGTTCCACAATCCACAATCTTTGCTTATTTTGGGCATAGAACATATATCTCTTAATACTACGTATAGAAGCGTCGATCCCGAACGGACACTCCTCACTCACCTCAACTTGTTATTGTAAGTACGTAAAATGTGGATTTTTTGAAGCAGCAATGTCTACGTAAGTGATTACAAAATTTCCTTGGTAAGTTTAAAATAGTGACAACCATTGACGTTTTTACACACATAACTGCGCCTGTACAGATTGTCCGTATGTCGGCTACACAGACAGCCGCGATGTTTGTATGGAGATTTGGTTGAGTATCCGGGGTGTGGTTTGGGTCTAGGTGGTAGTGTTGTGTGAAAATGTCCTCCAATATTTATTTATGTATTTCCAGGTGTCAGACACAGTCGTGGAGCCGTACAACGCAACCCTCTCCGTCCACCAGCTGGTAGAGAACACTGATGAAACTTTCTGCATCGACAACGAGGCTCTGTATGACATCTGTTTCAGGACTCTACGGCTGGTGTCACCTACTTATGGCGATCTAAACCATCTTGTGTCGGTGAGGGTTATATTTTACACATCCGACTGGTTGCAACACCTAGTAGGTACTTAGATTAGAACCTTAGAGGGTAGAAGCGCCCCAGCATCCCTCCGAAACTGAAAACTGGCTACGCCCGTGATAGGTACAATATGACTTCAAAACTAGTGGCGCCCACCTGGTGCCTTTTTAAGTAAAACGTAACGAGGACTGGAGACGATCTTTTGAAAACAGTTTGTTTCAAGTATAGTTTTATTTTAGACATTTATTTGCTAAATGTATTCATATTTCCACAGAATTCGCCCTATTGCATATTTCCTTTAAACTAAAATGTATCATAAAACAGGTTTGAATCAAACAAATTGACTTTTCCGTCCCGTCAGAATTTAAATTTTAATATGTGTCAGATAAAATGCCAATTTAAATCCACAGCTAACAATGTCAGGGGTGACAACATGCTTACGGTTCCCGGGCCAGTTGAATGCTGACTTGCGCAAGCTGGCTGTCAACATGGTACCTTTCCCCAGGCTACACTTCTTTATGCCAGGTACGTTCACAATCCTCATTTTACAGAGGTCTTTAATTTTTCTTTTTAAGCTTTTATCTATTTATTTTGGAACCGAAATTAGGGCATATTTCTCCCGATTACACTGACATACTGGATACGTAACTTCGATGACAACCATCAAGACCAACACTATTTAGGGAAAACGGCATCATGCTGAGCTGGGGCCGGTTTCTAGCCACTAATTCAAATTATAAATAGTTCCTAATTGCTGTTTTGCCGTAAAGAAATATTTTTTACAATTTTGTCTATTTCACACTGTTCAAAATAGGTTCTCACATACCTAATTATACACACATTTATTTTAAAATATGATAGACTATTCAACGATACCACATGAGGAATATAAGAAAAAAAAAAAAAACTGCAAATTTATGGAGTGACAACCCAAATTTTTAGTTTTTGACAAGTTTAGTAAGTACACAGTTTAGTAACAGCCAAGAACATATTTTTATCTGCAAAATTTTGTGTATGTAGTAAGAGTTGTAACCGTTCCGTTGTTTCCAGGGTTCGCACCTCTAACGGCCCGTAACAGCGCCGTGTACCGCGCGCTGACCGTTCCAGAGTTGACGACGCAAATGTTCTCTCCCAACAATATGATGTGCGCGTGCGACCCGCGACACGGCCGCTACTTGACCGTGGCTGCCATATTCCGCGGCCGCATGTCTATGAAGCAGGTCGACGAACAAATGCGGGCCGTGCAAGATAAGAACTCGGGGTGAGTGAATCTCACTATAATAAAACACCGTAACACAATATTCACATACGACCCGCGACATGGCTGCTATTTGACTGCCTTATTCTGGTGCCCAACCGCGACCCATATGACATGACAAGTCTTTCCTTATAAATGTGATAAAAGGCAGAGTCACGGTCACAAATATTTATACTTCGGACTCCTCATCCTCATCTTTATATTATACTTCCTCGCTAGGATGGAACACGTTCCATCCTAGCGAGGAAGTATAAAGATGAGGATGGAACGTAGGCAAATACGGCCTTACCGAAAAACGTTACTTAATTTTAACCATCGTCTTAAATTCTGTCTTCTTTCCGCAAGTGTCATTATGTTTCAGGGAGTGGTTGACAAAATATGTTAGGCAATGCTTAAAGTTAAGTAATGTTTTTCGGTAAAGCCAATAGTCGTTCCACCGTTTTATCCACCTTTCAGTGGCAGTAAAGTATGTACTGATATTGACAACTGACATAAGAACGTGGCTAAAAACGATTTATCTACCTTCCATGCTAGGCCAGCTGGGTGGACCACGGGTATTAGGTGCCCGTGGAATACCTAGGTGATCCACGGGTAGGAAACCCATGTGAAGTGTAAATTAATTGATTTACTATTATTCATAGTTACTTCGTCGAGTGGATCCCCAATAACGTGAAGGTGGCGGCGTGTGACGTGCCGCCGCGCGGACTCAAGATGGCCGCCACGTTTGTCGGCAACTCCACCGCGATACAAGAGATATTCAAGCGGGTTTCGGAGCAATTCACAGTCATGTTTAGGAGGAAGGTGGGTTAACATGAAATCTCGCCGAAGAATTTTTTAACAAGTATCTATATCAAAAGAAAAACAAAATACCCGACTGCAGAAAAGAGTTTTTGCAGTCTAACTTACGAAATCGTTACGCTTGATACGCTGTTGAGTTTACGTTTTTTATGAGAAATTATGCGAAAAATCGCTGTAAAAGATTATAAATGCGCATTCTTTAGAATAATTCTAGTAAAATCGAAATCTTTTATTACGTTTATATTTAATCGTTTATTATTAACGAAGTAATCGTTTATTATTAAAGAAGTAACGATTTAAGTTCGCTACCATAAAAGGTGGCATAACTCCTTGCTATTTATTCCCTGATTGATTGTTCAAATCGAATTTGAATTAAATATCCTACGGCTGCCACAATTTAGGCATAGGCTGCGAATGGCTAACCTTATAAGAGTTGTGAGGTCTCTCTCAGATATTATTATAGTACAAGTTGGTATTGGTATTTCTATTATGTCCTCTATAAATAAACATAATTATGTACGTGCACCAGGCGTTCCTGCACTGGTACACCGGCGAGGGCATGGACGAGATGGAGTTCACGGAAGCAGAGAGTAACATGAACGACTTGGTCTCCGAGTACCAGCAGTATGAGGTATGCAAACCAACCTACCAATTTGATACGAGTATACCTAAAAGCACAGAGTAAAAGGTTTCGTCTATAAGAAATATTGAACTCCCGTGATTTGTACATTTACAATTTTCAAACGATACTTTTTTAGAAAGCAAGTAAGTCAAAAAATAAAATCATTCACGATCAAATCCTAGTTACTTTAATACTATTTCTTTTAGCTTATTCCACACGTCGGACACTCCATACAAAGGCGCGCTAAATCAGTGACAGATATTATCTTAAGTAGTACACAAGTTGAAGTCTGTATATAATATGCACACATTTGTATGAAGTTATAGTCATAGTCTGATTGTCGCTTGCTCGAGACGTCTATTGGGTTTCGAACACTTGAAGCCCGCAACTTTGTTTCAACTAGCAAATAAATGCGCCGTACCATCAAATTTCGACAAACGTCAGGGCGAGTGCGGGGAGCGGGTGAGGAACCCGAGAGCGGCGGGCGGCAGAAAGTGTCCGTTCTGTATTGTAACGGTACAGGTTTACTGCCCCGTACAATTACACAAATGTTTTTAGTAAAAACTTATCGATGAAGTTTGGACATAAAGAATGGACACTAACAAACTTTATAATGACATTTTAATTAAGCTCTCTACATGGTTTTACTAATAAAATACTATATTATATAAAATGATACCTCGATAGATTCATGCTTGGTAAAATTATTATGAAAATCAACTTAAGCTTTCTTCCGTAATGATATTAGAGATAATTGTGTATATTTCCTTGGCTTTTCCTGCTTCAGATGTGATGTATCTTGAATATGTACCAACCTACTTGAAGAATATTGTTTTAAGCTGAAAACAAAACAAATTCACATGGTTAACTATGTTCTATTATTTCAAATAAAAATGGTGGTATAAATTATAGCCTAGATCTTCTAAAATGAAACTAATATAATCTTAAAGACTAATCCTGATTTAACTGCTTTTCTAAGATAATTCTAATGAGATTTAAAACTTAAAATCCTGTATTTAGTGTCACTATAATTACAATTTTGAGGTTAACTGCTATTAGCTTATCAGGGGCTTGATAAGACAAATTAGGGTTAACTAATCTAACTGATTGATATAAAAGTCACTTTATTTAAGCTTTCTGCAACCTTTACTAAATATAAGAACAAATTAACATGAAGGAAAAGGTACCTGAATGCTTTAATTCCATTTATCACTTATTTATTTAGAACTCAAAATAAATCTCCTTTTGACAATATTTGTATGAGTTGTTGGTGTTGTCCTTGGCTGGAATCGGATTTATAGTTGAAGGGGCATACGGGAGCTGTAATCAATTAAAATAAAATGTTAAAAAAATGACTAATTACATTAAGAACCTAAATGTCTTTGTCTGTTTTAAGAACATCAAAGTCTTTGTTAATAGAGTTAATATCTTAAGTAGTCTAACGGGTGTAAACAGCTCGATTTCTTCGATCAATGATGAAATTTCAATGGGGTTTGTTGTAAGTAAAGTTTTCATGAAACTCGAAACTTTGAGGTTATGTACCTATATGAAATAATTAATTGAACAAAAATTACTGTAGCATCTTGAGAGAATAATTGTGGAATTATATTAGATTAAACTTACCTGGAAATCCATGATGAAGAATGGGATCGTGTTGTTGTCGTGAATTTTGTAGCATAATTCAATTCTTGCAAATCCAGGAGAAAACCATGTTTTTCTATTAAAACTTGTCTACCATATCTTCTGGCTCATCTTTGGTTAAATTTAATCAGTTCTCTTCTTAACACATTACATATTTTACTATATTTTTAAACACATTTTGTAAACAAAACAGGAATGATTGAATTTTCAAATCACAAAATGGCGCTGAGTAAATGTTTTATCATTCTATTTGTCATATTATTTCGTTTATGAAACTAATTTTTTGTATTTATATCTTGTAATAAAAATCATCGAAATTAATATGGAAGACGTTTTTCAAATGTACATTAAAGTTTGAATTAAATAAACTCAAAGCAAACATTTAGTTCAAAGCAAAGACGCCATATTGTGTAGCATAGGTCGGAAAACTGTAGTCTATGGCAAAACTGTCATTGGTGCAAAAAGTCTGAGAAGTCGGAAAAGTCGGAAAACTCGGAAAACTCTCAAAACTCTCAAAACTCTTAGAACTAGCAAAAGTCGCTCTTGCGCAGAGCTCTGTGGAAAGAAGAAAGGAGTACGGGGCGAGGGAGTCGTGATTAGTATATAAGGGATCGAAGCGTGGAGTCGGGGCTCAGTCGAAGATCAATTTTCGAATTAGTATAATCAGTTCGTAATCAAATTTAAAAGTAGAATCCGTTCAAGATCAATTTTCAATTCAGTGTTCAATTATTTGGAAGTGCGCGTTTCTCCTTACTCTCTGTTCGGGTTGCTTAAATTTTGGGAAAATTTTAATATTAGTTTGCGTACCTAATCTGAAGAAGAAATAGGGAAGTAATTTAATTTTACTAAGATTAATTTTGATTAGCTTAATTAATTGTGGTTTATTAATTTCATTGGTTACATAAAATCATTATCGGTAAATTAGGTTTATTCTGGAGGTTCGCCATGAGAAACCCACTGCTAGACATGGGCCTCCCCAGGTATTTCCAACAGGTCCAATTGGAAGCGGCTTGCGACCAGCGTCTTCCCGCCTCTTGTGTGAGGTCGTTTGTCCATCTTGTGACTGATCTTCCTACGCTGCGTTGTCGGTATGTAAATTTAATATTTTTTTACAATAATAAACTTTTGATTTCTAGGCTGTGTTTATAGGTTGGCGGGAAGCGGCTATGATCATAGAGTCAGGTCAAATGTATTCTGTTGTGTCAGCTCAAATGTATTATGTTATTCCAGGAATGTTGATTGTAAACCAATAAGTTAACTGAAATTATAGATTTAATTTCTTTCAAATTAACTGGTCTTTAGTGTTCTAAAAATTCATTCCATAAGGAACGCTGAAGCACTATAATCATATTTACCAAGTTTAAGAGATTTCATCATTATAGACGGAACCCGGTACAGAATAATCGAGTCTTTCTTTACGTTATACCAAAAATGATATTGGGGAAAAAACAGACATAGACAAAGAAAGCTCTAGGAAAAACTAACCTCTAAAATATTGTTGAATATAAACAAATAAACTGACATTATAGATTTGATATCTTCTCAAATTAACTGGTTAAAATAACCATAATTTGCTTGAATTCTAATTAAATATGTACATATAAAGTTGCAGTGTATTGTGACTACATACGGGCAAATAGATCCGTGTTTAACTAAAGTCTATATTCTCAGTCAAAAAGTACTGTGTGTGTTTTGTTCTCCTTTAATGAGATCTAATAGGGCAGATTGTCCCTAAGGTCAATTAGAATTCACTAGAAACAGGAATTCGACCTCTCTACATTGGATTTATTGAAGGATAGCACGACAAACAGAAGTCGGATTGACTGAGCGATTTCATATTATTAATGGATGAAGATTATACTGGTTAAATTGGACAATATTTATAATTTCAGTTTATCTTGTACTTAAATGAAAACAAGTTGACCTAGAGAGCAGGAAGGATATACTTAGGATACGACTAGACTCAGAATTATGACAATTACTGACTTTACTTCCAAAACCCCAGGAACCGGTCTGTGGGTTTATTTGTTTTGGTAGGAGTGCGAAATAATGTACGACAGACAATACACACGTCCTCTTGAAAGAAAAAAGGGAGAGTCCCAGTCCTTTGCTTGTAGCTATGACTGAGTGTAATTAATAAATATGACTTAAGACTGAATTTTACAATTAGAGTCTATACGGAAGCCGTTCTTCCGAGATCCCAAAATGGAGGTCACTCATTCCCAGATAGTCGGCGGAGTGAATCGAAACAGGCGTTGGTTTTGGGGCCTGTTTCATTACAAAAAAATAAATAATATTTTCTACTGACTCGACTCAATCTTACAACTTCCAGAACTACAGACTTAACCTTACTCAAATGTATATCTTTCTAGGTAAGCTCTATGTTTCATATATGATTACTGATCGAATTCATTATAATGCTAGGCATAACAGACATATTACAATTATGTAGGGATTGTTAACTTCATCACATTTCAGGTACCAATTCTCAGATAGGCTAGGTTGATCCAATATATTCATTTCCAATGCTTTACTGGGTTACGACTACGACACACAACGTAAGGGGTCCTATTCACTAGACGATACACGAGCCATTTCTAACTACTAGATGATACACGAGCCATTGTTATATTCTAGACTTTCACGAGCCAATACTAGGTAGCAAAATGTTAGGATTTACTCTCATTCATTTACTAAATTACTTACCTGTGTTCTAATACCACCTAGGTTTGCGTAAGTAGGAATGTTAAGCGATAAAAATAGATTTAAACACTTACATTAGAAGTAGAGAACCTTTCTAATATCCTTCTTTTGTGTAGTAGGGTAAATGTTTCTTAGTAGGTCATGTATTTTGTAGGGGCTAATATAAAATATTAGGGGAGGTCAGTTATATAAGGAGTTAGTATAAAGTAAATAGGGGCAGATATAACGTTATAGGTATAATTAGGTGCAGCAATGTAGGGTATCAGGCTTCAGGTTTTGTGTATTTTTCTTAGACGCAATTTAGGTTTAGCACGTAGGCAGGCTAACCAGGTTTTATATCTATTTCTTTTAAAGCAATTTAGGGGTAGAGGGTAAAGTAGGCGGAAAGGGGTTTTGGTTACGTTTGGTTTGGTTGGTTAAGTGTGACTAGATCATTTAGATCTTCATTATCCTTTCTTTATTTCTTTTTAAAAATATATTGATAGGGACAAGTACAAATAGGTGCCGGATACCAGGATCTGAACTTCTGTTAAATTCATCATCATCATCATTCTTTCAAAATAAGTGATGTGCCTCTCACATCACAAAGTTTTGCCGTGTAGAGATGCGAATTTTGCGATTGGAAATGAATATATATGTAGGCAATGATTTAATCTATAGGAATTTACTTCTAGATTCTCTTCTCATTAGTTAGGGAAAACTTTAATTTCATTTGTGTAATAGGTCAAGAATTTTTACTTTAGGAACATTAAAACTAACTTCAAACTTCTAAATAAATGACACCAGGTAGATAAACATTTTAATAACATTGGGTTACCATATTTTACAAATTTAACATTTTAAAATTCAATTAGTAAATTCACAAAACTTATAAAAAAAATGCAGATCACTATTTCAAATTAAAATTTCATTATAACAGGCAAAACCAGGAGCAAAAGCTAGTATAGTAACAACTTCAGTAGTCAATTTTGTTGTATGATATTAAACATATATTCCAGGGATAATTTATTTCATTTACTAAAATAAAATTGTCGATTTTCAGGAGATTTAAGTAGCACTAGATTTACAACATTCTTTTGTTTTATTTTACACATAGTAACATACAAATTTATGGTTTAAATAAATAGCATGGTTCATTTGAAAGGTATAAATGGATTTTTATTCATTTTATAAATCTTTCAAGACATGATTTCATTTACTTACATTTAATGACTAGGACTTGTTGTTTCATAGAATATTAACTAGTTTTATGTGATTGATTTAGACATTGCTTGATTAAGATTCATTAAATCTGGGGTTATACTAATTAGACAAATTATTTTTCATCAACAAACTAAAAAGTCAGTGTTACCGAACGTTGGTAAAGAGGTTATCTAACTAATTGGGTAAAGTTTATTGTACAGATGGAACTTAAAATCTTTGTCAGGTCATTCTGTGTAGTGTAATTAATATTTTAGCCAAGTTTCATCAAAATCTATGTGCTAGTTTAGATTTTATGGTCGATGCCATAAAAGGGAACAATAGAGAAAATGTTTTAAAATCACCGTTTTAATACCAAACAATGTTTTCTCAAGTTAACAGCTTTATATATATTTACAGAATACCTTTTGTACATACAAGTAAATGGGTAAATTATAAACTCAACACATATTCACTTAGGTTGCAACTTTATTTCAGATTACTATAAAATTCATTCACTTTACTTACGGGTTTTTTTTAGCATAATTTGACTTAGTCTGGTATATGATCTTTGCTTGGTTTATCAGATGAATTTTAGCTATGAATGGTCACAATGGGGTATTAACACTTATAAATTAAAACACTAAACAAAGTAGCAACATTCAATCAATAGGTTATCAACTTATCACTTTGTATATTTTATAATTGATAGATTTTTCAAACAAATTCTTCTCCCATGATAAGTATTCACTTTTCCAAATCATTTTCTATACAGAGCGTTGGTTTTATGTAACATTTATTGCATCATAACAAAAGACTTGTAAATTTTGTTTATATTTCGTACAGGTTCCATTTAGTCCGGTTTTCTGTATGTTTGCAGTTTTATTCTATGCGTGTATTCTACTTTGTATATTCTGTGTGTCTCTGCATGTATTCTGTAACAAAAACATGGAACATTATAGTGTAGTTTCGACAATGATAGATAATTGAAAATCGAACGTAATAATTTTGATACTAAACAAGACTAAGTACTTACTTCGTCCGGAATGATAATTTTACTCTGTACTGAGATAAAATTAGCGGGATATTGCGGTTGTCTTGAAGCGCAAATCGGAGATTTTCTTTCCAAATTATTTTTTATAGCCATTTTGTATGTTTGTTTGCTAACGAGAGAAAATTAGTAGTGATGTAACTATATCAAAATTAGGACATAATTATGTGGTCGATTATTTTAAGTACGATTCGATTATTATGTGTTAGAAATGTTTTTGATCTAACAACTTGTTTTCAGTTACACAATTGAACCGCGAATAGAACTTTATTTACTCTTATATTTCCTGTGTATAATTTATATTTCGTTCGTTTTAACTTATGAACTTTTCAATACATTAACATCAGGCAAATTACTAGCAAGCTAACGTATGTAACCTGTCGATATATCAGAGCAAGTTTAAAAGTAATGCGAGTGAAGTCAGGTTAACATCATAGTTCACAAAATATGCCAACTCGAATTTTAACACAAATTAAACTAATCGAAATTACAATTACTTTATAGTTAAATTAACATATTTTTATTTTCCGTGTAATCAAAATTGTAATCGATAAAATGTAAAGTAGGATTTGTACTACGATAAAATATCACATCACTCGTAAGCTTAAAAAATAAAATTATCATTATCTATGCTTGATTGCTTTATTTTTATTTTTTTATTTGCCCTACGGGCAGGCTAAGGCCGTTTAGCCATACTGCCATAAGGTCGATTGCTAAAGACGAAGACAGTTAGTTCCAATCTTGTTCGTTTCATCCAGCGCTATAATCGGTTATTATGTAAAACTTTAGAACTAGAAGTCATTGACATTTTATAAAGTAAACTCGCGGGAATATTTGAATTACAGATATTTATTAGTGATATAGTGACGTGTTTTTCTTTTAATATTGCTGTTTTCAGGTGATAGGTTTTACAAATTTTTCAAATGTACAATTATTTTCGAGAAGGACTGGTGGTGTTTATGATGTTTTCACGTATGTTTTGATGTTTACTATTGCAATATTTTAACCAACTACGTAAAAATGGAAATGTTTTCGAGAGATATTACCTGGGTTCGAATCCCGGAGGGTGAAATTATTTGTGTTACATATTTTCTTTGATCTTGTTTGTAGAAGTGTTATGTTATCTGTATAACTATTTTAAAATTTTATCCGACAACGTTAAGGAGGCGATGTTTTCGAGTGTGAATAAGAAGTTTAGTACTTGGGTTTTGGTTGCGTTAATAATATTACATAATTTTTTTATTATGCGTGAGGTACCAGATTTAGGGTTGCCAGTTGAGTGTCTTATAAAAATTTTGATTTAAAATAATTTAAAAATTGCGGTCAAACGATTTATTTGAATTTTCCTGAAAGGTTAGAAGTTTTTCAGACGAGGGGTCGAATTTTAATAGGTTGTATTGTAAAAGGGGAAGTTATTAAGTGGAGTTTATCTTAAGAGGCAAGTGTTTTGTTAAGAGTAAATTCTAATTATAATTTTAAGAGGGAGTTTTAGTAAATCTTTTTAAGAGGGTCAGGGTTGTTAAGAGTAAAGTTTCTTAAGAGGGGGTTTGTTAAGGGTGTATTAACTTCATTTTTATTAAAATTAATTTTCCTTTTCTGGGGTTCGACGAAAAACTGACCGGACTTATTTAGTTGTGACTTTGACTTTACTGTCTTTGACTGAGTTCTTAATTTTGTAAGTTGCGACTTTGACTTTACCATCTTTGACTAAAATTTTAATTTCGTAAAAAATTATTTTATGATACCTAGATGATGTACTTGTGAGAATAGGGTTGTCATAAAATAGGGTTGTCAAAATAAAAAAAAATATTGGTGGAAATAATTTTGAATATTTTTTTTTCTGTAATAGGGTTGCCATAAAAAAAAAAGTTTTAATTAAAATTATTGTACAATTAGAAATAGTAATATTAGGGATGGTTGGAGCTAAGGGAAAATATACAATTGATAAAGCGTATATACAAATTTTATTCAATATGAAGGTTTCGTAACATGTTTAAGATGCTTAAAGTAACTTTTACGAATAAATATAAATTAATTTTGTTGGGTTTTCGTTTAGATTTTATTTTTGAATTATTTTGTAAAACATTCAATAACAACATAATTTCATTAGTTGAATGTTTTCTTTTGTTGAAATTTAAACTTTTAAGTACTCTTTGGAGTTTAATAGACGGGGGGTCGAGCATAGTTAATAATTGATTGAAGGAGTAATAACTGATATAAATTAAAATTTTAATAGTTTGTTTTGAAAAACAATCTAGTAATTTGACTATTTTGAGTAACGTAAAATTTTGCAATGTGCAAAATTGCTTCGTTCTATTTCAAACAGTACGGTATTACGCAGAGTCAGTGTGATAGCACAAAGAAAGGCGTGGTGAAAGTAGAATGAGGTTTTTGTTTAGATTTTCAAATGTAAGAATGATGAATGGTGGGTGATGTGTGTTTATATGTGAAATTTATCTTTAGGGTTATAGAGTGGCATGCGGCATATCGATGCTAGATTTAGGACGGGTTTGTAAGGATTCGACGTTTAACATCACACTACATCAGTTAAGTCTCTTATAGGAGAAAATTTGGTGCTAGGGGTAAATTTTGACGACAGCAACATAAGTTGCTTATAAGGGGCTTTAATACTGCACAAGAAGCGGACATGATACCTACTCACACTCCACATGCGCCCGACGATATTACTTAAACTGTGGTTGCGGCTTATGGTGAGATACAGCGGTCATCCGGTTTATTTTCATTTTTGCTTAAGGAGGTATCTGAATCTTGTTAGGGTCGTGTTAGTCTAGTTCTAGGGTGAGCGAAAAATTGGCTCGATCTTAGGCTGGTGACACGGGGTCAATCTGATCGAAGCAGCCTCACAACCTGTTTCCTTTCCAGGGTTTGGGAATCTCTGTAAATATGTTAATATAACGGTGGCTAATGTATTAATAAGCCATAATGTCAAGACACTGCAGGTTGACTAAAATTGGATGGGTTTAAATACACTCTATTCATATTGTGATAGGGATACACTTTCATTCATTGACACATAATTATTATGTTGAAAATCGAATCCTAACAGACTTAAATTTTGCACTTGCTTTCAGTTAAATATGAATTTTATTAATTAAATAGGAAAATATTTGTGATGAACATTAAATTTATTTTGAAAAATTCGCTTCGTTTACATAACATTGCTCCTTCACGAATTTTGGGGGTCGGATGTAACGGTACAGGTTTACTGCCCCGTACAATTACACAAATGTTTTTAGTAAAAACTTATCGATGAAGTTTGGACATAAAGAATGGACACTAACAAACTTTATAATGACATTTTAATTAAGCTCTCTACATGGTTTTACTAATAAAATACTATATTATATAAAATGATACCTCGATAGATTCATGCTTGGTAAAATTATTATGAAAATCAACTTAAGCTTTCTTCCGTAATGATATTAGAGATAATTGTGTATATTTCCTTGGCTTTTCCTGCTTCAGATGTGATGTATCTTGAATATGTACCAACCTACTTGAAGAATATTGTTTTAAGCTGAAAACAAAACAAATTCACATGGTTAACTATGTTCTATTATTTCAAATAAAAATGGTGGTATAAATTATAGCCTAGATCTTCTAAAATGAAACTAATATAATCTTAAAGACTAATCCTGATTTAACTGCTTTTCTAAGATAATTCTAATGAGATTTAAAACTTAAAATCCTGTATTTAGTGTCACTATAATTACAATTTTGAGGTTAACTGCTATTAGCTTATCAGGGGCTTGATAAGACAAATTAGGGTTAACTAATCTAACTGATTGATATAAAAGTCACTTTATTTAAGCTTTCTGCAACCTTTACTAAATATAAGAACAAATTAACATGAAGGAAAAGGTACCTGAATGCTTTAATTCCATTTATCACTTATTTATTTAGAACTCAAAATAAATCTCCTTTTGACAATATTTGTATGAGTTGTTGGTGTTGTCCTTGGCTGGAATCGGATTTATAGTTGAAGGGGCATACGGGAGCTGTAATCAATTAAAATAAAATGTTAAAAAAATGACTAATTACATTAAGAACCTAAATGTCTTTGTCTGTTTTAAGAACATCAAAGTCTTTGTTAATAGAGTTAATATCTTAAGTAGTCTAACGGGTGTAAACAGCTCGATTTCTTCGATCAATGATGAAATTTCAATGGGGTTTGTTGTAAGTAAAGTTTTCATGAAACTCGAAACTTTGAGGTTATGTACCTATATGAAATAATTAATTGAACAAAAATTACTGTAGCATCTTGAGAGAATAATTGTGGAATTATATTAGATTAAACTTACCTGGAAATCCATGATGAAGAATGGGATCGTGTTGTTGTCGTGAATTTTGTAGCATAATTCAATTCTTGCAAATCCAGGAGAAAACCATGTTTTTCTATTAAAACTTGTCTACCATATCTTCTGGCTCATCTTTGGTTAAATTTAATCAGTTCTCTTCTTAACACATTACATATTTTACTATATTTTTAAACACATTTTGTAAACAAAACAGGAATGATTGAATTTTCAAATCACAAAATGGCGCTGAGTAAATGTTTTATCATTCTATTTGTCATATTATTTCGTTTATGAAACTAATTTTTTGTATTTATATCTTGTAATAAAAATCATCGAAATTAATATGGAAGACGTTTTTCAAATGTACATTAAAGTTTGAATTAAATAAACTCAAAGCAAACATTTAGTTCAAAGCAAAGACGCCATATTGTGTAGCATAGGTCGGAAAACTGTAGTCTATGGCAAAACTGTCATTGGTGCAAAAAGTCTGAGAAGTCGGAAAAGTCGGAAAACTCGGAAAACTCTCAAAACTCTCAAAACTCTTAGAACTAGCAAAAGTCGCTCTTGTGCAGAGCTCTGTGGAAAGAAGAAAGGAGTACGGGGCGAGGGAGTCGTGATTAGTATATAAGGGATCGAAGCGTGGAGTCGGGGCTCAGTCGAAGATCAATTTTCGAATTAGTATAATCAGTTCGTAATCAAATTTAAAAGTAGAATCCGTTCAAGATCAATTTTCAATTCAGTGTTCAATTATTTGGAAGTGCGCGTTTCTCCTTACTCTCTGTTCGGGTTGCTTAAATTTTGGGAAAATTTTAATATTAGTTTGCGTACCTAATCTGAAGAAGAAATAGGGAAGTAATTTAATTTTACTAAGATTAATTTTGATTAGCTTAATTAATTGTGGTTTATTAATTTCATTGGTTACATAAAATCATTATCGGTAAATTAGGTTTATTCTGGAGGTTCGCCATGAGAAACCCACTGCTAGACATGGGCCTCCCCAGGTATTTCCAACAGGTCCAATTGGAAGCGGCTTGCGACCAGCGTCTTCCCGCCTCTTGTGTGAGGTCGTTTGTCCATCTTGTGACTGATCTTCCTACGCTGCGTTGTCGGTATGTAAATTTAATATTTTTTTACAATAATAAACTTTTGATTTCTAGGCTGTGTTTATAGGTTGGCGGGAAGCGGCTATGATCATAGAGTCAGGTCAAATGTATTCTGTTGTGTCAGCTCAAATGTATTATGTTATTCCAGGAATGTTGATTGTAAACCAATAAGTTAACTGAAATTATAGATTTAATTTCTTTCAAATTAACTGGTCTTTAGTGTTCTAAAAATTCATTCCATAAGGAACGCTGAAGCACTATAATCATATTTACCAAGTTTAAGAGATTTCATCATTATAGACGGAACCCGGTACAGAATAATCGAGTCTTTCTTTACGTTATACCAAAAATGATATTGGGGAAAAAACAGACATAGACAAAGAAAGCTCTAGGAAAAACTAACCTCTAAAATATTGTTGAATATAAACAAATAAACTGACATTATAGATTTGATATCTTCTCAAATTAACTGGTTAAAATAACCATAATTTGCTTGAATTCTAATTAAATATGTACATATAAAGTTGCAGTGTATTGTGACTACATACGGGCAAATAGATCCGTGTTTAACTAAAGTCTATATTCTCAGTCAAAAAGTACTGTGTGTGTTTTGTTCTCCTTTAATGAGATCTAATAGGGCAGATTGTCCCTAAGGTCAATTAGAATTCACTAGAAACAGGAATTCGACCTCTCTACATTGGATTTATTGAAGGATAGCACGACAAACAGAAGTCGGATTGACTGAGCGATTTCATATTATTAATGGATGAAGATTATACTGGTTAAATTGGACAATATTTATAATTTCAGTTTATCTTGTACTTAAATGAAAACAAGTTGACCTAGAGAGCAGGAAGGATATACTTAGGATACGACTAGACTCAGAATTATGACAATTACTGACTTTACTTCCAAAACCCCAGGAACCGGTCTGTGGGTTTATTTGTTTTGGTAGGAGTGCGAAATAATGTACGACAGACAATACACACGTCCTCTTGAAAGAAAAAAGGGAGAGTCCCAGTCCTTTGCTTGTAGCTATGACTGAGTGTAATTAATAAATATGACTTAAGACTGAATTTTACAATTAGAGTCTATACGGAAGCCGTTCTTCCGAGATCCCAAAATGGAGGTCACTCATTCCCAGATAGTCGGCGGAGTGAATCGAAACAGGCGTTGGTTTTGGGGCCTGTTTCATTACAAAAAAATAAATAATATTTTCTACTGACTCGACTCAATCTTACAACTTCCAGAACTACAGACTTAACCTTACTCAAATGTATATCTTTCTAGGTAAGCTCTATGTTTCATATATGATTACTGATCGAATTCATTATAATGCTAGGCATAACAGACATATTACAATTATGTAGGGATTGTTAACTTCATCACATTTCAGGTACCAATTCTCAGATAGGCTAGGTTGATCCAATATATTCATTTCCAATGCTTTACTGGGTTACGACTACGACACACAACGTAAGGGGTCCTATTCACTAGACGATACACGAGCCATTTCTAACTACTAGATGATACACGAGCCATTGTTATATTCTAGACTTTCACGAGCCAATACTAGGTAGCAAAATGTTAGGATTTACTCTCATTCATTTACTAAATTACTTACCTGTGTTCTAATACCACCTAGGTTTGCGTAAGTAGGAATGTTAAGCGATAAAAATAGATTTAAACACTTACATTAGAAGTAGAGAACCTTTCTAATATCCTTCTTTTGTGTAGTAGGGTAAATGTTTCTTAGTAGGTCATGTATTTTGTAGGGGCTAATATAAAATATTAGGGGAGGTCAGTTATATAAGGAGTTAGTATAAAGTAAATAGGGGCAGATATAACGTTATAGGTATAATTAGGTGCAGCAATGTAGGGTATCAGGCTTCAGGTTTTGTGTATTTTTCTTAGACGCAATTTAGGTTTAGCACGTAGGCAGGCTAACCAGGTTTTATATCTATTTCTTTTAAAGCAATTTAGGGGTAGAGGGTAAAGTAGGCGGAAAGGGGTTTTGGTTACGTTTGGTTTGGTTGGTTAAGTGTGACTAGATCATTTAGATCTTCATTATCCTTTCTTTATTTCTTTTTAAAAATATATTGATAGGGACAAGTACAGTATTTAATACACTTATTGTAATATATGCTTTTTCCTTGGTTAGGACGCCTGCTGATGAAGTCGGTTTGTATCTGACTAAGAAAGAATATAATATTTATGTATTGTCTTCTTTCTGTACTTCGCAGGATGTGGGGGTGGAAGACGGCGACTTCGACGAGCAGGAAGAACCACCAGAACCAGAAGAATACGCGGAATAACACCATCTCTCAGTATTTAATATTAACAGGACAACATAGCGCACTTTTACCATACACCAGGAAAAAGCTAATTTCTGCACTTGCACTATAGTGGTGTTGTGAGCAGTCGGCTTCGGCAACAAAAACTCACCACGTAACACCACAGGGGGAGGGAGGGATTAAATAGTTGCTAAAAGCAACACGTAATAAATGGATAACCCCTAATAATGGACTAATTGATATCTTTCAAGGTAGAAATCAGTTTTCTCCTTTTACATGGACAAATGCGTGTTTCATGATTTTCTTTCCATTCTGATATATCGCATGAAAACAAAACCAAAATGTTTAGGGACAAAAATCAACTTCCTATTTTAAAAATTAACATACATATAATCTGGTCTTTAAATCGTTGCGACACGTGATTTACTCTCCACTTTCGACAACAAACGTTGTTTAATATCAACATGGAAAACAGACATAGATACAGTTTGTTTCCACCTGTCATGTCTGTTAATGTCATCACATGTTGTAGGTATGTGGATAGATAATTTGTCTACTTTCCATGGAAAGACTGTATGGAGCTGGATTAGCAATTTAGCAGTCAAGCACAAACCTATAATGGCTTAAGTGAAATAAAAATGTTGTTTGTTACGACTTGTTTTTATTAAAATTAAACACAATCTTATTTAAAGGTTTTGAATCAACTTTTTTAATAACTTCATTACCAAATGTTTTGTAATTCAGAGCTTCATTTATATTTGAAACTATGTTTTTGTCAACTGACGTACAATCAACAATGTCTAAGCAATTTTTGATGATCACTTCGCTGGTTCTAGTCTCTTTTTCGTTTGGCTTTGATTTTTTAATAGTGTTATCTTTTTTGTTTGTTCGTTTTCGTTTATTTACATAAATTATATTATTTTCACTCATATTTAATTTTATCTTTTCATTTAATACTACTTCATTTATTATTTCATTACTTTCTCCTATACTTTGACTTATGGAAATGGAATCTTTATAATTAATCTCTTTATTATTGACATTGAAGTTATGTTCCATTTCATTATTGAAATTTTTAGAATCATCTTGTACTAATGTACCTTTTTGCAAGTTCTTCAAACGAAACAAGACATCTCTCTTTCTGTGCAGTAGTTTATCTTTAGTTTCCTGTATAGTTTCGAGTTCCGGCGCATAGCACACATGTAAACTGCCTCCGTAGAAATTCTTCGTGTCGAGCATTCTCTTAGCGATGCGTGCAGACTGCAAAAAAGTAATATTATTAGAAGTAATACGAAATAAACGAATCACAAAACATAAATAAAATGTAAAACACGATACAAAATTAAAAAACTGAAAAAACCGACTTCAAAACACGCAATACAATACATAAGCGACTTGCTGTTCACTTTTCTACAGGCACTTGGATGATATATTACTTACCAGTTATTTTGTAAAAACCAAAGTACTGCACCGATTTTGATAAATTTTATAAGGGACTATCTCTGATCTACCAAATACAAAAAGAATCGTAAAATCAATGCACAATTGGCTGAGTAAATTGGTGAACGAACAGATAACCTCCTTCTTTTTCGAAGTCGGTTAATAAAAAAACTCAATCCTAGTGCCATGCCTAATTTGTTATAATTTTACTACAATATTGTAGCAGTTCATACAACCTCCTTCTTGTCAAATTTCATGTAAGTTTTGTCTGAATTAAACAACTGTGACATGTGGACAGTTAGAAGACAAGTCATGAATTTATAAGGGTCTTGTATTACTATAAATCTCTAAAAACTGACAATTTGTATTACCTGTATTCTCTGAAAGCATGCATGATATGTTTCAGTGAATTGTTCAGCAGGGTGGTCAGTTGTTACATAGAACTTAACCAACTTGCCAAAGTTAAGGAGCAGCTCTCTAGTCTCACGTCTCAGATTGAGAGATGGCACTCCAAATATTAAAAGATGACTGGATTCATTGTTTACTGTGTACACCTGAAAATATTACACAATTACACACCGACTTTATATTCAACTTAAAAAAAGGAGATTCTCAATTACTGTGGAAGTAACTTTTTTACTAATTCATTCATTTATTTCAATTAGGTACACTTTTAAAAGTCATAATCAGCGATGGGTAAAAGATCCGGTTTTAACCCTCACCGGGTTATTACCCAGTAACAACCTGGGTTTAAGCCCTTTTGACCCGATGATAACTAATATCTTGCTAATACAAAATGCAAGCCCCAATAGAGGGGTGTGGCGTGGTAGGGAATGGTAAAGAGTGGACTGGTCAACATTTTATATCATAGTAAATCAAACTACTTCACTCAGCAAAAAATTAAAATTGATCTAAATATTAAAAAAAGTTATTTTAAAAGTCAATAAATTTGCTTTTTGAGGCATTCAGATACACCAATAGGTCTTAATTGATATTGTTTATTCTCATAAAACTTATCTATTATTATAACAAGTATAACATAGAAAATATTTATGCACTGTCAATTTACAATTTGTAGAATAAAAAGTTCATTTATATCATCAGTTTGAAAGTTTGATAAATTACAATTTTTAAGTTTTGATTAATGGACACATAAAATATACAATAAAGCTGTATAGGGGCTAGAGTATAAATATAATATAAATAAAATTAATGCCACTATAGTATAAATAATTATTTGTCATGTCGTTAAATTCATATGTAATTATAATTAAGGGAGGAAGGTAAGAAGGTGAGGGGATCTATGTAAGTTAACGATTTTATCATTGATTGACATATACAGACAAAGTTCAATGATTTCCTGAGGCTAAAAATCTGAGGTAGCCTTCTTAGTTTTATAATCTTCAAAACTTGGTTATAGTATTTCCACAATTTTATAGAATCTTTTTAATTATGGGAGATTTTTAACAAGTGGCATGTCTGTTGCAAAAAATCTGTGCTCGCAAGATGTACTCTCTATTATAGTTTCTGTAATTACTAGTAGATATAAAATTAAGCATTAATACAATATATTAAAACTTCAGCCTTATGAAAATTGTATTATAAAATATTTATACAATGTTTATTTTGTGATGTTCAATATTCAGCTATAATAATAAATATAAAAATATCATATTACATACCTTCGTAACTAATATTATAAAAGCAAAAGTAACTGTCTGTCTGTTTGTTACCTCTTCATGGCTAAACGGCTGCACCAATTGTTATGAAATTTAGCAGATTCTTCAGGACCTAAAGGACATAGGCTACATTTTATCATCATCACCGTTTTTATCACTACGCAGGTCACAGCTATAAAGCTCACGAGTTCTAATATTTATGAAAACTCTATTCAATAATTCTATACATTGAAAATGTGTTGCGTGCAAGCGAGACAGCTGCATCACTCTACTCCTTAATACAAAACAAATAAACAAACCTTCACAGCAGTGAGCTTCCTTCCTTGGCGGTATGGTAGACGACTTTCACAGAGAGGAAGCTGTTCATGGTGAGGTAAAAGCTTATTCTCTTCCTCTTTACCCGCGGAAAACATAATATTACAACTGCTTTATTAGAGTCGCTGAATATAATATATCGCTATGCTACGCTAAATTTTTACATAAAATCATTCAGTAAAAACTAGAAACTGGTTTATAATTCGACAATATTTCTGGACCAAACGACTTATTTACATCCTCTTGATCCTCTTTGCACACGTGTATCTCGTTTGTTAGAGTGTAAATTTTCCTTGGCATGCATTTGGGTGATATTTTCTAAATGTAGGTACCTAAACCACAAAAATTAAAATAATAAAAAGACTGCAGACCAAACCAAAATCCAAATGTAAAATTCATTAATATTCCTAAACACAGTAAAATTGTAAACACAGCACAGACGCCACAGACTAGTAAACACAGACTTCTTCTTCTTCTTTTTTGTATTGGACCCGCATTAAAGCATTTGCCAGTGTCAAGTATTAGGATTTTTTCAAGTTTCTTGAATAAAACAAGTTTTAAATGTTCTAGTCACAATCTAAGTCACGTATACAGTCAATTTATAAGTCGAGTCCTGCTTCAGTAAAGTGGTGGCGACTTTACTAGAAGCTTCTATGGAGTTTTGCCGACAACGAAAAATCACACGTTTTACTGCTTTATTTCACTTGCCCACACTCACGCACCTTATCGAACACTTAATGAATAAAACACCACCATTTTTATAGCATAAATGTTCAAAATAACACAAGTTTAAGAAAATAAAACAAAGCAACAACACGTTACTTAGACGTTCCCGCCAAAACTACCGCCACTTCATTCATTAATATCACTTCTTCTTTTTTGTATTGGACCCGCTTTAAAGCATTTGCCAGTGTCAAGTATTTGGATTTTTTAAGTTTCTTGAATAAAACAAGTTGTAAATGTTCTAGTCACAATCTAAGTCACGTATACAGTCAATTTATAAGTCGAGTCTTGCTTCAGTAAAGTGGTGGCGACTTTACTAGAAGCTTCTATGGAGTTTTGCCGACAACGTAAAATCACACGTTTTACTGCTTTATTTCACTTGCCCACACTCACGCACTTTATCGAACACTTAATTAATAAAACACCACCATTTTTATCGCATTAATATTCAAATAACACAAGTTTAGGAAAATAAAACAAAGCAACAACATGTTTCGATGACGCTCCCGCCAAAAAAAAACTCTAAAACGAAGAAAATAAATTTTATATTGATATAAATAAAAGCTTGTCGCGAGATTTCAAACAACATCGTACCTATCTACTAAGTAATATTTAATTCCAACAAAAGACAGACGCGTTCTTATCATTTGCTTAGAATTAAAGTTAGTATTGTTCTTTTGAAAAAAAAAAAGTTTGTGTTCTCACGACAAGCTTTTATTTATATCAATATAAAATTTATTTTCTTAGTTTTAGAGCATTTGAATAAAAGGTTGTTTAAAAAAAAAAATATTAATATTTTATTTCAATTATTGTCACTTATTCCGAGAAAGTTTATCATATACACTTAATTTAATTGTAATTCAAACAACGGCCATTCTCATCACGTTATTTTAAAAGGTATGTTTTTTAAAAGATGCACAATACGTGGCCTGAAATCTGGAAGAAAAGATGGTTCACAACAAATTTTCGTGGGAAAACTTCCGCTCGACGAAGAAATAAAATTTAACATTTCGATAAAATTTTCACATAGGCTCAATTTTTAAGAGCCAAATAAAATCAAATTTATTCATTGCCATAAGAACGGTGTAAGTACAGATATATAATTATAAATGGGCGTATATAAAGGGGGGTCCAGGGGGTCCGGACCGCCAATGGCATTGGCCGAAACTAATAATTAAGTGCTATAATAATTCCGAAATATCACGGATGGCACGGATGTTACAAAATATACATAAACACCTGATGCGCGATTGTCATAACGACAGTTTTGCTAGAGACGCAGTACCTTAGTCCGTCCTTCGCCCGCACATACTACAAACGCGCATAATTATCAAATCGAAACTATCTATTTTTACTCGCTGTCTAAGAAGGAGGGTAATGTTTTTCGAGTGTATGTATGTTTGTATGATTCTATATGACAGCCAACAGCCTGAACGGCTTGACCGATTTTGATGTGCGAGGTGACATTAGATTTGACTTTGCTTCCCGAGTGTCACAGGCTATATTTTTTTGTAATAATAATAATAAATCGCTTGCAAAAATAAAAATAAAGTTTTTTCGTAACCTCAGAATACTTCTGTATTCTGAGCCTCTAACGAACTATTTCGTAATAAACAAGTGTTATTTTTTTTAATTATTCTAAAGATTGCGCATTTGTAATCTTACAGCGATTGAAATTTTACATTGAGTTTTGGCGGGAACGTCTTAGTAACGTGTTGTTGCTTTGTTTTATTTTCCTAAACTTGTATTATTTTGAACATTAATGCTATAACAATGGTGGTGTTTTATTCATTAAGTGTTCGATAAAGTGCGTGAATGTGGGCAAGTGAAATGAAGCAGTAAAACGTGTGATTTTACGTTGTCGGCAAAACTCCATAGAAGCTTCTAGTAAAGTCGCCACCACTTTACTGAAGCAGGACTTCGACTTAAAAATTGACTGTATATGTGACTTAGATTGTGACTAGAACATTTACAACTTGTTTTATTCAAGAAACTTGAAAAAATCCTAATACTTGACACTGGCAAATGCTTTAATGCGGGTCCAATACAAAAAAGGAGAAGAAGAAGAAATTTTATATTGATTTTACGCATCTTTATCACAAAAACGAACATATTTATGATATTCATGATCTGGGGGCACGGCCATGCCCCCGCCATGTGAGCGAGTTAAGTTCTTCATGAAAAAGGCAATATGGCTAAACTGCATTAGCCTGCCCGTAGATGTGAAGTGATAATTGAATTGGAGTTTTGGCGGGAACGTCTTAGTAACATGTTGTTTCTTTGTTTTATTTTCCTAAACTTGTGTTATTTTTAACATTAATGCTATAAAAATGGTGGTGTTTTATTCATTAAGTGTTCGATTAAGTGCGTGAGTGTAGGCAAGTGAAATAAAGCAGTAAAACATGTGATTTTACGTTGTCGGCAATACTCCATAGAAGCTTCTAGTAAAGTCGCCATCACTTTACTGAGGCAAGACTTAAATTTTAAATTTACTGTTTACGTGACTTAGACTGTGACTAGAACACTATATAACTTGTATTATTCTAGAAACTTGAAAATATTTCAATACTTGACACTGGCAAATCGCTAATCGCTGGGTCGCTGGGTCAAGAAGAAGATGAAAATGAATTGGAATTTTGGCGGGAACGTCTTAGTAACGTATTGTTGCTTTGTTTTATTTTCTTAAACTTGTGTTATTTTGAACATTAATGCTATAACAATGGTGGTGTTTTATTCATTAAGTGTTCGATAAAGTGCGTGAATGTGGGCAAGTGAAATGAAGCAGTAAAACGTGTGATTTTACGTTGTCGGCAAAACTCCATAGAAGCTTCTAGTAAAGTCGCCACCACTTTACTGAAGCAGGACTTCGACTTAAAAATTGACTGTATATGTGACTTAGATTGTGACTAGAACATTTACAACTTGTTTTATTCAAGAAACTTGAAAAAATCCTAATACTTGACACTGGCAAATGCTTTAATGCGGGTCCAATACAAAAAAGGAGAAGAAGAAGAAATTTTATATTGATTTTACGCATCTTTATCACAAAAACGTACATATTTATGATATTCATGATCTGGGGGCACGGCCATGCCCCCGCCATGTGAGCGAGTTAAGTTCTTCATGAAAAAGGCAATATGGCTAAACTGCATTAGCCTGTCCGTAGATGTGAAGTGATAATTGAATTGGAGTTTTGGCGGGAACGTCTTAGTAACATGTTGTTTCTTTGTTTTATTTTCCTAAACTTGTGTTATTTTTAACATTAATGCTATAAAAATGGTGGTGTTTTATTCATTAAGTGTTGGATAAAGTGCGTGAGTGTGGGCAAGTGAAATAAAGCAGTAAAACGTGTGATTTTACGTTGTCGGCAAAACTCCATAGAAGCTTCTAGTAAAGTCGCCACCACTTTACTGAAGCAGGACTCGACTTATAAATTGACTGTATACGCGACTTAGATTGTGACTAGAACATTTACAACTTGTTTTATTCAAGAAACTTGAAAAAATCCTAATACTTGACACTGGCAAATGCTTTAATGCGGGTCCAATACAAAAAAGAAGAAGAAAATGAATTGGAATTTTGGCGGGAACGTCTTAGTAACGTGTTGTTGCTTTGTTTTATTTTCTTAAACTTGTGTTATTTTGAACATTAATGCTATAACAATGGTGGTGTTTTATTTATTAAGTGTTCAATCAAGTGCGTGAGTGTGATAAAGTGAAATAAAGCAGTGAAACGTGTGATTTTACGTTGTAGGCAAAACTCCATAGAAGCTTCTATTAAAGTCGCCATCACTTTACTGAGGCAAGACTTTTTGAAAATGATTGTTTACGTGACTTAGATTGTGACTAGAACACTATATAACTTGTATTATTCAAGAAACTAGAAAATATTTTAATACTTGACACTGGCAAATCGCTAATCACGGGGTCCAATACAAAAAAGGATAAGAAAATGAATTGGGAATTTTGACCAAACTTCATACATTTCGACTCAAATCAAAATTTGAAATAGTTTCATACATTTTTTTTATTGGAAGATCCCACTCTTATAGTTCCCGTCACGTAAAAAGAACGCTGGTTTGTTCGCGCTTACGAACAAACCAGCTTTCTTTTTACGTGACCAAAAGGACTAACTGTATAGTTCCCATACAGTTAGTCCTTTTGGCTCCTACACGGTAGTTAAGTAGTATCTCGATCGATAGAGGTGAACTTTCCGTTTCCCACCGTGTGGAAGTCGTCTGGGCTTTGCTTTAGTTTAGGACCAATCGAGTTGAGACTTCATATTTTTTTCATAGATACTCGTAGGTCTAATCATAAATAAGCTTCATGTGTAAAAGTCTTTTCTATCGAATCTAAATAATTTCCGAGAAAAAAATTAGTAACGATTGGAAATTCCTAAACAAAATCACGGTATTTTGACGAATTCGAACACATTCTATGTGCGCCGTGGATGAAACGGAACGTGATTTTGATCACGGATCACGACGACGGAATTACATCGGACCTTCTGAATGCGGGTGGAACACCAGTAATGAAAGTCCTTCAGAGACTTCAATTCCGTCTTGTTTGAAAGTACAACGCCAGAATCATTGAAAATAAGCGTGGTGGCGTTGTTCTTCAAAAAAGGGGATAACACTTTGCTGAAGAACTACAGACCCATCTCGCTTCTGAGCCATGTTTATAAGCTGTTTTCGAGGGTCATCACGAATCGTCTTGAACCCAGGTTTGATAACTTCCAGCCTCCCGAACAAGCCGGTTTCCGAAAAGGCTATAGTACCATAGACCACACCCACACGCTGCGGCAAGTGATACAGAAGACTGAAGAGTATAACTTGCCCCTTTGCTTAGCGTTTGTGGACTATGAGAAGCGATGCCGCATTGACTATCGCTATATCGAAGTGCTGAAGTGTTTGTACCACAACGCCCCCTTGTCGGTCCGAGCACAAGACCAGAATTGAGAGGCAATTCCATTGAAGCGAGGCGTGAGACACGGATACGTAGTCTCTCCGAAACTGTTCACTACCGGACTGGAAGATGCCTACAAACTTCTGGACTGGAAAGGGCTCGGCATCAATATTAACGGCGAGTACATCACTCACCTTCGGTTTGCCGACGATATAGTGGTTATGGAGGAGTCGATGGAGGATCTCAGCAAGATAATCGAAGACCTCAATCGAGTTCCTCAAGATGAACATGGACAAAACGAAGGTTACGTCGAACGCCCATGTAGTGCCCACCCCAATAACTGTGGGGAACTCCACTCTCGAAGTTGTCGACGAATACGTCTATCTAGGACAAACAGTCCGACTAGGCAGGTCCAACTTTGCGAGAGAGGTAAATCGTCGAATCCTACTCGGCTGGGCAGCGTTCGGTAAACTCAAAAGCGTATTCTCGTCCAATATACCCCAGTCCGTCAAGTCGAAAGTTTACGACCAGTGTGTGCTAACAGTGATGACATATGGCACTGAAACGCCATTACTATGGGCCTTATAAGGAAGCTCAAAGTCACGCAGCGGGCTATGGAGAGGCCAATGCTCGGGGTCTCTCTACGAGATCGTATCAGAAACGAAGAGATCCGTAGACGTACAAAAGTCACCTGGCACAGCGGATTAGCAAGTTGAAGTGGCAGTGGCCAGGGCACATAGCACGTAGAACTGACGGCCGATGGGGCCGAAAAGTTCCCGAATGGAGACCACGAACCGGCAAGCGCAGTGTAGGAAGACCAGCCACAAGGTGGACAGAAGATATAATACAAGTAGCAGGAAGACGCTGGATGCAGGCCGCTTCCAACCGGTCTTTCTGGTAATCCATGGGGGAGGCCTATGTCCAGCAGTGTACTTCTTGTGGCTGAGATGATGATGATGATAAATCTACCTACAAACTAAATTTCATTAAAATCGCTGGAGCCGTTTCCGAGATTCAGATTATATATATACAAGAATTTTACTCATTTAAAGGTATTAGATTAGATTCAGGAATATTAGCCCCTCGCGTTTCTCCAATAATATGCGATTCGATAGCTAGAAAAGGCTCGTTTTATTCGGAATAGGTACCTATTGCCTTTACTTCAATCCTAGTCTTTAGTTTCGTCTGCATTATTCAGATTCAGATTGGTACTGGCTATTTGGTAGGTATTTTTTATATCCTCATTTCATCAAAGATATTGCTTGCTCTCTGGGTTACACAGTGTAGGTATATTTTTCAAGTCTACTAGTGTAGAGATGACATCATATTTACTCGGGTAGCCTTGAAATAGTAATGTCGTGTGACGTCACACGGTATTTTGGTCATTGTGATGAGTATAATACAGACGAATTGAAGAGGTGCTTCGGGTATTATATATCCTTTTTTATTGCCTCTTTTCTGTACCAAAATAATAAAATAATTTAGCGTGTGTTACGATTTTTTCTCTATGGTTTTAATTTTAATAAAAATATTTTTTTGTCTCATTAAACCTCATGTACTATTCATTCATACCAAAATAAATTTATGAACCTACTGAATTTGGTTTCGTATTACAAATGGATTCCCGCTCAAAATATTAATGTTTGAATTTGGAATAGTCAATCGCGTCCCGCGTTCCGAAGCGAGTGTTGTTATTTTTCTCAATTAACTAGTGACATACTTAATTCTATTGCGCTTTAAGGGATTCTCAATAGAAACCATATAGTAAGTACATATTTTATATATCACGTTTATAAAAATAGTAGATCGTGCTATTTTTGATTCTGATATTGTTGTTAGACTATTAAGTAAGTATATATGTACCTATGTTATTAAATCAAATACACTAAGACAAGAATTTTTAGAGCTCACCCCCTCATTGATCTACTCAGAGAGGTGTGGCTAACAGCCTAGCGACGGGTGATATTATAAAATCGTGGTAAGGTATTAATTGAGCTACGTTTATATGTAAATCAATTTCATAATATACCTAGCACATTTCTGGCTGTAGCCAGTAAGTATAGCCTTCTTCTTTTTACAAGCCATTTTTATTGTAAAATTCAAGTCCAAGAAGCTACATTATATTACTCCCCGAAAATTCTGACACTGACTCAACATACAATATTATAACCTCGACCCAAAACAAAGGGTGATTGAAGATTAACAGAATATATATAGATATCAGTGCGTCTGTGTTGCATCCAAATGAATAAATACCTAGTTATTTTTTGTTTGAAAGGTAATTTGATAGATCGAGAGCATTAAGAATTTTCAACGCGCGCAGCTATCTCTTTCGCGCATCTCAACCTTTTTAAATATATAAAATCCACAGAATTCGCCCTATTACCTATGACCTCTTTGATAAAATCATTGAATAGGGATATTAGCAAAGTGAGAGAAGAATTTGTTTATTTAGACAGGAGAAATATTTAGAAACAGGTTTTTCTCCGACATCTTTTAAATTGGCTGAAGACTAAGGAAATACCTAATTAATTACCTATATGTTTTTTCTAATTCAGTATAAATGATATCTGATTAAAACTTTTTTTAAATTTTTCTCCTTTCCAAATAAACAAATTCATCTCTAACTTTTCTAATATTCCTACATAATGATTTTATACGTTTAAAAATGTTGTGATGCGCGAGAGAGATAGCTGCGCGATTTAATCTCGACCTTAAAGCTCGCTCGTCATGTGTTGCACCAACTAGTGAGCGTACATAACTAGTGCACTTTAACTTGAAATCATGGAATATAATAAAATTATTTAATATTGTTTAACCGATTGTTAATATGTCTGTCTGTAACCTTATCACGATTAGACGTCAGAACCGATCGTTATGAAATCTGGTACAGAGATAGCTAAGAACATGAATACGGAGATAGGCTATATTTCAACGTCATCATAACCATAACCGTGTTTCATCACTACGCGGGTAAGCGTGAAGCGCAGCTAGTGGGTCTATACTCTAGCTAGATGACCGATATTATTCCGAATGAAACTAGGACGTCTACCAACCTACACGAAGACTAACATACACGAATAGAACATTGATTCACTTGTTGGTGCCATATATCTTGCAACAAAATTGAATAATCCGAACGCAAATCTTTTGTTATTATGGGTTTTCTGCAATTAAGAGACTACACAAAAGTTGAACTTGAATCAATTATTAAAAATATCACAATTTAAATTAGTCTCATTCGACCTTTTGTCTCATACTCTTAATTACAGAAAAAGCAAGATAAATATGGGCGTTGAGCGAACTTTGCATCGCTATAAGAGTTGAAAGTAACTGATGGCGGCAAAGATAAAATATTCTGCGGATTATGAGTCGCGACTCGCGAGGTTAGTAGTAGTCGTAATCAAGGGCGAAATTCAGGGAGCACTCGGCACACCTACTGATAATTCTTTGTTTGGAATTCTGAGGTCAAACTTAAATGTAACCATGCATTTCCTGCCTCACTTTTAGTATAAGTCTGCCACACGCAAATTCACATCAGAATTTACCTTTCAATATATCCAATAATCATTACAATTATTGCAATTTGCAATTATTTTGATTTGATGATTTGCATGCCGAAAGGCAGATATGGCGATCTAATTCCTATTTACTATCTATATGCTATGTACCCATATATGCATAATAAACAATATATTAATGAATGAATTAGTATTTTAGATTATTCTTTAAGATCTAAAAAAAATAATGAAAAACCAACATACCTATATATTTTGTTAGACTATTGATTTTAAAGTGAGAAAGGACACTCGAACCCCGTTTGTTCATACACCGTAAAAAATATTCTCCTTGCGCAGACGGATAAAAAGAAGCAGTCAAAAAGGAGTCAATAATGTATCCCAAACGCCCGGAACTCTAACCGCAGATCTTTGATGGTGCGGTTCAATCTGCGTTCAATAATTTGCAACACACGAGGAAGTAAGGAGTATTCATTCAAGCGCAAACCTTGTGTTATGTAGATATTAACACAGACGAAGTGGGAAGCATTGTCAGTAAACAAACCGTGAGGTCGCATCAGTGAAGTCATCGCATCAATATAGTTTTTGGACTTCCAATAACGGTCATGTTCTTACGCAGTGACATAGAATAGGATCGCCCGACTGCTTTTTGTGGTTCCGTACCTCAAAAGAAAAAACTGAAACCCTTATAGGATCACTGTTGTCCGTCTGTCCGTCCGTCCGGGTGTCAAGACCTGTATCTCGAGAACGCGTGAAGGTATCGAGTTCTATAGTCTATAGCAGATCTATAGTCTCTTGCTGCAGAGAGAAAAATCAAACTTCTCAGTTTTAATTTAAAAAAGTTACAGCCGAATATGTCGTAAAAACGCATATTTCGACACTCGCAAGGGGATGAAAACCTATGGGGTAAATTCCGTTGACCTATAGCTGTGTAATTTGGCAAGAAGCATTGTCATATAGTACACATAAAGGAAAAAAACCGAAAACTGTACATTATAAATTTAATCACAAAAAATAGGGTCTTTATGCAAGGAAGGAGGGTCCAAATTTTAAAGTTTGTTTAAAGTCCCCCTTATCATGTGGGATATCATATGGAACAGCTTTATTAGCACAAGCTAAAACAGGTTTTTTAAATATCTTTACGATGTATATTTTACGGTTTATGAAGGAAAATATAAAAAAAATATAAATTTTCCCCTTTTATCTACTATTTTGTAAGGAACCCTTGGTGGGCGAGTCTGACTCGCACTTGTCTGGTTTTTTCGAAATGGGTTTAGTGCACTCCTTTTATATAACCTTATGTTGTAATTTCCATAAATTAAGTTATCACTAAGTCACGTTACGTTATTTATGCGGTGATGTCATCCTTAAGTTAAATACACTTATCGAAAATGATTACGAAATAACATCCCACAACACGTTGTGGTCACTTAATAAAACAAAATGATTAAAGTTTAAAGCTATTTTCATAGTATAACTTATGCTTGTGACATGTACATTGTACACATGCACAAAGCTGCTTACAAAATGTACCTGAATGAGTATCCTAGTCATATATCCTATCCTATCCTTTAGTTAATTCAGTAATTTGTTACAAAAAATTTCATTGGTGGTGATGGACCTAAGTTTTCTTTTCCGACTGCGTAAGGAGTTTACCTGCGTTACTGCGTTTTTCGAGTGTACCTGTACATAATATACTTATATGTACAAAGGTATGTATGTTTCTATATTACCTCTTAAAGCCTAAATGACTTGACCGATTGTGATGTCAGAGGTGTCGTTAGTTAGATTCATCTTCACTTCTTCAGTGTCATAGGATTTTTTAAGCTATTGCATAGCTTCTATCGCGGGCCTTGAGCGTGGAGACCGAATCCAGAAATTCCGTAACGAAAATAACCTAACACACCGCGCGTAAAGCTATTATGCAATAGCTTTACCGCGGCAGTCTCCGAGTGCCACACGTCTTTTTTTTTGTAATAAATTATTATTACAACAAATAAATAAAAAAATAAAATTATTTATACAACTCCCGCATAAAATAAAAAATTGTGATTACCAAAGAACTTTTTAGTAATATTTATTACTAAAAATAACTAATAATAATCACTTATTTAAGTGATTTTACTAGAATTATTAGTATCAAGCGTAACGAAATCGTAAGTAGAGTGAAAACAATCTAATTAATTGAAAAGGGAGAAATAACACGAAAAATATCAAACTGAGTGTCTACCTAAATAGTACGTACACCAACTATTTTTGAGGTCGGTGTCTGTATAGGACTTAATTGGTGATACTTTAGGGCCTGCCACCAACCTCAAAAAATTACCTACCGTACCTACTTAGGTAGACGCCCAGGGGGTTACCACATTCGTAATAGCAACCTTATTTCAATATTACTTTGATCTTTGTCTCGCTCTCTCTTATATAGAAGTCAAAGTAATATTGAAATATAACTGCTTGAACGCTTGTGGTACGGCCCTAGTTTTGATACTTTTCGTGTTATTTCTCCCTTTTCAGTTAATTAGATTGTTTTGAAGTCAGTTTAATTTTTTTAAATTACTTTTTTTATTATTACGCTATTAAGCCAACTACAAGTTTTCCTAGTGAGTGATACACATTTAACTCTGTATCTCAAAAACTACTGAACCGATTTTGATGAATCTTGCACTGATCCTAAGTACCTAACTTATACTTTTGGATATATGCGTATGCGTGGACAAATATACATACACTTATGAAATTTGGCACACAAGTTTAGAAGCATTGCACAGTTTTTGTATATGTTGCACAGGTTTTGCATACAAAAACTGTGTAATTCTGAAAATATTACATACATACAAGTGGAATTGATAACCTTTTTATTGAAGTCGGTCAAATCACTGAAAACCACCCTCCATTTGGCACAGCCGGGTAAAAACGAGTAAACAAATAATTATAGTTTAAAAAACTGAAGCAACCGACTTCTCATGGATGCCATTGTCAGAACTGGACCAAATTGAAATGGGATCACAAGGGAAGCACCAGATTTTAAATAAAAAAAAGGAAGCATCAAAATCGGTTCACCCAGTCAAAAGTTCTGAGGTAACAAACATTTAAAAACAGTCGAATTGAGAACCTCCTCCTTTTTTGAAGTCGGTTGAAAATACCTTGATGTGAAAAAAATAAATGGTATATTATCATGCTCTCGTTTTGTTTGTGCTCACATGCATCCGAAATTATATTCTCGTAAGTACATATCTGTGTGATAACAGACGTTATTTACTTATGTACAATGTACAATGCGGTTTTATTCAACTATTCTATGCAATAATTGGCCAAGTGTGTGTCGTGCCACGCGCAATATAGGGTTCCGTAGTTACATATCATAATTTATGGTTGCGCTTGACCGCCAACTCTCCTGATGTTAAGTGACGTTGCGGTCTACGACGGAGCGCGCTTATCTAGAAGAAACCAATTCACTAGCGATTTAAAGACACCCAGATTATATCTATCGGTAAGACCCACTCAGGAAACGTATTCCACAATCTAGCAGTCCGTTATGTGAACTTAAAACAGTCTCTTGTTTGATACTACGAACATACTAGTTAAATTATGTTAATTTAAATGAAATTCTTTTTTTTTTTTTTTATTCATTTTTGACTTGGCTAAGTAATTATTTTAAGTAGATCGACTAAAGTCTACTTAGTCGTGATAGTTTTCCTTTTAATTTCTTTTTATATCTCCAAAGTGAACCGTTTAGTCGGGAGTCTCGTGAGGGGGGGGGGGGGGGGGGCGGTTTGAGGAGGGAACGTACCTAACCATACTTTTTCGGTATAATTAATATTTCGATGGAAACACACCTTGAGCACTTTTCTAAATTATACTATTTTGTTTTAATCGTGCTACTTGCATATTTGCTATTCGCCAGCATTTTTTTTTTACCATAAACAAATTACTTTTCAGATATCTTTTTTGAAGCAAATCCAGTTTCAAGTTTTTTAGCAATGACGACGTCTTAACATTGCGAGGATTCGTACATTATGTTCCGGTAGTGAAAATGAAAACCCAGCTTAAATGTGCAAACTTCTTTTATCTGACGACCTCGTATTTTGCATTGAAACTAGGTATATTTGAATAACACAATGGATATACTCGTTCATACGTTTAAACTTGAATTTTAAGCAGGTGACGTAATTTGTTTTAATGCGCGTAAGGTGACTTGTTTTTTTGTGTCCTTCTGGGAGAAAAATGGCACTGCACGTCTCTATGCATTTGCCGTTATCAAGTATTCGTCGTTTCTTAAGTTTGAAGTTATAAAATTAGGTATATAGTTTATAAACAAGTAAATATACTTAAAAGAAAAACAAAATACCCGATTGCAGAAGAGCGATTGCTCATCACACAAATTGCCCTGGGTGGGGATGGAACCCACGACCTACAGCTCGGCAAGCAGGCATGCTACCAACTGAGCCACAAGGCCAGTCATTGTCAAGGCCAGTTGATTGTCTATAACCCCTTAACTTGTAAAGCCTACTTATCCGTGATAATTTTCCTTTTAATTTCATCAAAATTATAAACTACAAGCACAATTTTTTTCATGTCTCATATGTCAACCATCTTTTCTAGGGTTCCGTACCTCAAAAGGAAAAAACGGAACCCATAAAGGATCACTTTGTTGTCAGTCTACCCGTCTGTCAAGACCTGTATATCGGGACCGCGTGCAAGTATCAAGTTGAAATTAAAACCATATACGCAGATCTAGTCTCTTGCTGCAGAGAGAAAAATAAAACTTCTCAATTTTCTCAAGTTACAGCCGAATATGTCGCAAAAACGCATATTTCGACACTCGCAACAAGGGAAAAATCTATGGGGTACTTCCCGTCACTACGTTCCCGTTACTATCCGAAAACTGTACATTTTTAATTTAATCACAAAAAAATAGGGTTTTTATCTAAGGAAGGAGGGTCCAAATTTTAAGTGCTTTAACCGTATCATGTGAGGTATTATATAAAAAAGTTTCATTAGCACAAGCTATACCAGGTTTTTAAATATTTTTAAGATGTATATTTTCGGTTTATGAAGGATATTTAAAAAAAAACCCTTTTATCTACTAGTTTGTACGGAACCCTCGGTGGGCGAGTCTGACTCGCACTAGTTCGGTTTTTTTATTGATACCACTAGAGATTGTAATGCACCGCGTACGAAGTCGCGGCGAGCAGGTATGCTAGTTATGTATTTAAGAATATATCCTAAGTCGTCACTTGTCTGATGTTACAGGAAATGGGTAAAGATGAAAAAGAAGAGACCGGATTCGGTTTCAAGGACAAGGCGAAGGCTGAGGAGACGCTGCGGCTGCTGGAGGCACACGACCCAAGTTACAGGCGCCTTACAGTGCGTGGGCTACTAGGGCGCGCACGCCGCGTACTCTCGCTCACCAAGGCGGAGGACAAGTTAAAAAACATCAAGGAAGCCATGGAGGTGTTCGAGAACTGGCTCGCAGAATTAGATAAGAACAAGGAAAAGAAACCGGAAAAAGAGAAGAAACCAGCTAAGAAGGAAAGGAAAAATAGCGGAGATGAGGTTAGCAGTTGATCATAAATAAAATATTGTATTGTAATTTTTTTCTGTAGTTATGTGAAATAATGTGCAAGGTATTGGAAAAAATGCTATTGTCAATTTTTCTTAACCTACGTTTGCACTGAAGCGGAGCGGAACTTAGCATGAATTAACTAATCACGCTGCTCGATTTTTTTCCACACGGAGATTTCGAGCATTGTGATTGGTTCAAACAACTCTTTGATCCAGCTCTGCTCCGCTTCAGTGAAACGCAGCCTTATAACAACCGAACTGAATGCTCGCCACACTCGTGTATTTATTTAACATATCCGCAATGACGTTAAGAGGTAATTACTACATGAATGCAAACATGTATTATGTAACGTCATGCTTATGATCAAGACTCGTGCGTAGCGGGTAAGGTTTAAAGCGCCCTTGGTCAGCCACTCAATTAAACAAGTATCTATGTTAATTAAACATTAAACATATGATTCTTATATATTTTTGTAATCTCCTTTTAATTTCCTTCATTTTGATACCATACACGATAGGTTTAGTTAAAAAAAATATTAACGTCTTACAATTTAGCATCAAAAATTCGCCATTTTTACTAAAAAAAAACTATCTAAGGACCATTTTTAATAAAAACTACGGGTCACTCACGTCTGTTTTGAGCCGAAATATCCGACTATAGTTTCAACCAAGGCGCAAGTGCAAGGCGCGTCACCGACCGAGAGTGACGTGTGTGCTGCTCCTTTGAAAAAGACCGCCGAATGCGGTTGAAACTATAGTCGGATATTTCGGCTCAAAACAGACGTGATTGACCCGTAGTTTTTATTAAAAATGTGTGAAAACCACGTTAATTTCCATAGTAAAATATCTAAGGACCGTCGAGTTTTGAGACGAATCCTACTAACGATACCTTCTGTCGAAATCCATTTAGCCGAATGGAAGATAAGAGGTAATAAATAAATTTAAAAACATACAGGATACGCGCGAAAAACATAAGCCTTTCTCGGCAGTCAAGTAAAAAATATTCTTTATTTTCATTATCATTTCGCTCTTCAGTAGATTTTCAGGTTTGATTTTCATGCTCATTTGTACTATGTAATACATTTATTGTGTTGTCTACTATTTCAGGAAACAAGCAAGGATGAGAAGGAAGAGACCGGATTCGGGTTCAAGGACAAAGAAAAGGCAGAAGAGACACTGCGGCTGCTAGAGGCACACGACCCAAGTTACAGGCGCCTTACAGTGCGCGGGCTGCTAGGACGCGCACGCCGCGTACTCTCGCTCACCAAGGCAGAAGACAAGATAAAAAACATCAAGGAAGCTATGGAGGTGTTCGAGAACTGGCTCGCAGAATTAGACAAGGACAAGGAGAAGAAACCGGAGAGAGAGAAGAAGTCGTCTAAAAAAGAAGAGAAGTCTAGCAGAGATGAGGTGATGTATTTAATACTCTTGGAAAGTTGGGAGCAGTGAAATTTCGCATCTATACTATAATTCATTTCAATTCTTTATTAGTCTTTGAAATAGATGAACTCAATTTCAACAAAGTTGCATAACACGGATCTGCTCAAACGGACGAAAAATGTTTAAACTGAACAACAAGCTTTTTTTTTCTCGTACGACTTAATGTGGTCGAAGTAATAATATTTTTCAGACAATATTTTTAATACTACGTCCACACATTTGTCGCTTACCGCAAATTTAAAAAACCCCTTCAAACGAATCTTGAATTTTCAAGCTAAATATAGGTATTCACACGCTTGCAAATTTGTCGTTGTTATGTGTTTCCAATAAGCAAGCTAATGTCGGATATAACGTTTAGGTAATCTTAATTCTCTTTAGTGTAAAATAAAAAGAATCAAGAAGACTATCGAGTGAGACCATTGTTCTCTCGACATTCGGCAATTTGTAAACCTAGCATAAAGGCTGCGTTTTCACTGAAGCGGAGCTAACCGGAGATTAGCGGCCAATGAAATGACCAATCAGAATGCTCGAAATTTTAAGCGCAAATTTCGAGCATTGTGATTGGAGTCAACTCATGCACCGCTAAGCGCATCTAAGCTCCACTTCGTTTCAGGGAAAAAGCAGCCTGAAACAAAGACAGTCATATGTTGAAATTGCAAAATCAAAAATACAATTTTGCTTCTTAGAACTTGTGTTCTTTACTGGAAATCCGCTAAGAAATTAGCAATTTGTTCCCTGTACGATTGCAGCAGTAGTTTAAGGCGCTTTTCAAATAAGTGGAACGAAAATGTATAATTTTAGAAAATCACTCATCACGATTATTTACATTTCAGGCCAAAAATGACGAAGAGAAAGAAAAAACAACGAAAGAAATGCAGGGGCTTAAACTTAAAGAAAAAGAAGACAAAAATCAAGAGATGGAGCATGATGGAGAAGTAAGCAGAGAAAGCGGCAGCAAAACTAAAGATGGCGACGCCAAAAATAAAGATGGCGATAGAAAGGATAGGAAAAGACGAAGCAGCGCGAAATCAGATGACGAATTGTCCAGTAAAAAGAAGAAAGATTGATGATGAGGGCTACAGTGATATTAGAGGCATTTAATTATGAATAAACGGATTATAATTGCACTTTTGATGTACTCGTATTAGCCCTTAAATATTAGATGTAGCAAACGCAAAACTCACGGCGCGAATAACACGCAAGTAAATAGGGCCACGAATTCTGTAATATCGCGGACACTATTCACGGACTCCATAGCATAGCGCATACGCACGTGAAAAAAAATCACGCGTTATCAATGAATATCAGGCTTGAAAATTCAAATTGTCAGGGATTAAACAATGAAAATCGCAACGCGTCTCTCTGCCAATGGTCGTAGGTCGTAGTCGTAGCGAATAAAGGTAAGTTTACATATAATAGATACGCAAGTCTCAGTGACAGGCTCATCTTTTGGTCCAAGGCTCTCCCTTTTTATAAATCACAAGAATAATACGGACTTCTACAACAAACTACATACTTATAACTAGTTATACAACTATACAAAAATGCAACTGGAATACTCCGGAATAATGAAGACAATCCAAAAACTTAAGCCCATAACCGGCTGGTAGCAAACTAGCATGCTGCAGCATTGCCACGTTGAGCGGCAGTAATTAGCCTTTTTGTATATATACTCTTTGGATTAGACTAGACTAAATTTTTGAACTAAATTTGACTGTCCGCCATTGTTAGCTGGAAGGCAAATGTAGCGGCGCGTGTATAGGACTGCAGTGTATCGCGGACTCTACTAATCATCCTCAGTATAAACAAATATGCGACAGAGGTCTACTGCTCAAAGAAATACTATTAGACACATTTTAATTGCACTGTCATCGTTTAATGGTAAAAATATGAGATAGAACTGAATAAAACTAGTTTAGTTAATAATATTATTTATTGATTTCTAGTTAGCTTCTTCGTATCCTTCAGTTTTCATGTCGTTCAGCCCGAGCTCATCGTTTTGTTCAAAAGATCTCACGTAACGAGTAATTTTCAGTCCTGAAAAGTAAAACAAAACCATGTTTTTGAAACGCACTTGTCCGTAGAAGAGAACACCTATTTTTACTCCATTATGGAAACTATGAAAGACTAGGATAGCTTTTCACATATATACACATTTCACATATTCACTATAACTTTGAACATAAGTATAAGTTTAGAAAACCTACGACAAAAAAAATGGCTGAACCGATTTTGATGAAACATAGCTAAGAACACTGTACATGAAATCCTCTTTTAAACAAAAAAAAAACTAAATCAAAATCGGACCAACCGTTTGAGAGCAACTATGACAGAAACACAGATACACACGTCAAATTTATAAAACCCCTCTTTTTGAGTCGGTGTTAAAAAAACTTGAAATAAAAGAAAAGCACACTTACGGCTCCTGAATGGGATTTTCTGATATAGATATAATCTGTGTCTTTGAATCACGAATGAGTTGGTTTCTTCTAGTCTAGGTAAACGCGACACATCGTCGACCGTACCGTCGCTTAACATCACTTGTAAAGTATAAGTATAAGCTTATTACTGAATAAAATAATTATAGTTTAAAAAACTGAAGCAACCGACTTCTCATGGATGCCATTGTCAGAACTGGACCAACACAACTGGACCACACGGGAAGCACTAGCTTTTAAATAAAAAAAGAATCATCAAAATCGTTTCACCCAGTCGAAAGTTATTAAATAACAAACCTTTAAAAAAATATACTGTCGAATTGAGAACCTCCTCCTTTTTTGAAGTCGGTTGAAAATAAAATAAATAAAAATAAATAAAATAAATATTTGTGGACATTTCACACAACACCATCTAGCCCAAACTAAGCAAAGCTTGTACTATGGGACTAGATGGCTGATAGAATACATATATACTTTTTTTTTTTTTTTTTTGTAAATATATACATATGATACATAGAAACACCCAGACACAGAACAAACATCCATGCTCATCACACAAATGTTTGCCCTGGGTGGGGATTGAACCCACGACCTTTCAGTTCAGCAGGTAGACGTAAACACCCTACCAACTGAGCCACAAGGCCAGTCAATGGGACGAGTGCATGTGTGCATTCGTGCACATTGCGATTGAAAAGCAAACTTTCATTACATGCAAAGAAAGCTTTAAACGACTTCACAGTACAGTGAATTTTGCGTAGAACTTTGCGGTAAATCGCGTCAAGTATACCCATGCCAGACTACATCTTTCTAGAACAATACAATACAAAAACACTTTATTGACACCATAATAACAATAACATTAGGTGTACATATTATTATTTTTGATTTTGATTAGGGCGTTAGAAAGATGCAACAGGCGGTTTTATCGCTAATAGCGATCTCTTCCAGACAACATTTAGATGGTAAAAGAGAAACAAAAAAGTAAAAGCTGATGGTGGTGAAATCACATATGAAACAAATCTTATGGTCAAATATATACATAAAATACTGTACATACAAATAATACTAATGGTATTTGAGCAAAGGGACGGACAGACAGTCAGACATGTCGAAACTATAACGATTCCTTGTTTACTACGGTACCCTAAAAGCAATGTCATCTCTGACCGACGCAGATGCGGCAAATTCAGAGCGCTTATCGAACGAGTCCTTTGCAGCGGATGTTTAATTATACTTCTCATATTAAAATTTGATTAGTGATAGATTTCTGATAGTTGTCAGATTAAGAAGCTTTTCTCCTGCATCTAGGCTTTCAAGTTTTTTGAAAACTTTTGTATATATTTGCGGCCAGTGAGTTAGGACTAGAACTGGGTATTACAAGTTATTAGACATAAGCTTTACCGAAGTTTAATACTTCGGTAAAACAAACTTAAGTAAGTCTATGTTGTGATTTAGTTTTTTAGAATTGACAGTTCCATTTTTTATCGTATTTGGACCCGCTTAATGCATTTGCCAGTGTCAAGTATTACGATTTCTTCAAGTTTCTTGAATTAAACAAGTTATAAATGTTCTAGTCACAAACTACAAATAAAATCATTTAATAGTTATTTTCAAATTCGAGTCGTGCTTCGGAATAGTGGTGACGACTTTACTGGAAGTGCGTTTTAGAGTTACCTGTCTATGATCCTAATTACGGAATATCGAACATTATTTCCCAGTAAATGTTTGTTTTTCAAATGACATTTTATCCAAATCCCGAAAGCGACAATTCGTCTGATAACCTGTGAATAATAAACAGCCTAGTAATTTAAAGAACCTAACCTAATATTTTATGTACATATCTGATAATCAAACCTTTTTAAAGAGAAGGTTTCTGGAAATAATAAAACAGACCTAATTTAGGTTTATTATTTCCTAATCATTATTCGACCAAATGAAACTTTGACTAACAAATTTATAGAATCAGAAACGTGTCAAGTAAAACATCCTAGGGGGCAATTCAGTTATTCAAGACCGCTTCGTAGCTGAACCATATGTGGAGCGTTTCCCGTCGGCCGCCATAGTTTTTTTGATTCAGTCACTTTTATGTCATACAATTGACACATTTGATGAAACATGTCACGTCCTTCGCTCGTTACTAAATCAAAAAATGATAGCAGCCGACAGGAAATGCTTCGCACAAGGTTCAGTTACGGATCGGTTTTGAATAACTGAATTGCCTCCCTGGATTCAGACAGTTCTATGAAACAGATACGGGCAAGTAAGATTCATCATCATCATCTCAGCCACAAGAAGTCCACTGCTGGACATGGATTTCTAAAAAGACCGGTTGGAATCGGCCTGCATCCAGCGTCTCCCTGCTACTTGTAAGTAAGATTTAAACAAATGTATTTCTGATTATAGATTTTGATTACCGGGTTGTAGTAGTTGTTCGTCTCTTACCTTCATCGGGTAAGTTAGGGTCGTCGTGCATGCTCTGCACGTACGAGTTGCCGGCGGGGTCATCGAGCACTATCGTGACGGGGCGCGTACATTCCATCACCTCGTCTAACGCTGACAACACTCTGCAATCAACATTGAACAATGACGCCTTAAGTTAAAAGAAAAACAGAAATAATGGCGCGCTAATGGGGAAACCTGTACTCAGCAGTGGTCAGCCCCGGATCTACGATTTTTTGAACCGGGGCAGAAACTTGACGGTGGCCCTCTCTCCAGCGCTTAAAATAACTTACTTAAAAAAACTTAATATAATTATCTATGTGGCGCCTTTTTCTAAAAAGTTAACGGTGAGTCAAACAAGCTTTCGTATTCTAGGCGCTTTGTGGAGCAAGTTATTTTATTTTTAATCATATTAATTATGATTTTTGCGCCCTCTGAAAATGCCGCCCGGGGCTGGCAGTGGTTAGACAATGGTTGATGATAAATGATGCCTAAAGTTTTCGATTTATTAAATTATGTATGACGTCATAAAACTGATTCGTAAAACAGCGTGCTACACCCGCACTAAGGAGATTAGAATCTAAGCCACGCGTGCTATACCTTCACTTTGCCAAGGATATTACAAGCTTATCCACGCGTGCTACACCCTCACCTTTCCAAGGAGATTAGAAGCTAATCCACGCGTGCTACACCCTCACTTTGCCAAGGAGATTAGAAGCTAATCCACGCGTGCTACACCCTCACCTTTCCAAGGAGATTAGAAGCTAATCCACGCGTGCTACACCCTCACCTTTCCAAGGAGATTAGAAGCTAATCCACGCGTGCTACACCCTCACCTTGCCAAGAAGATTAGAAGCTAATCCACGCGTGCTACACCCTCACTTTGCCAAGGAGATTAGAAGCTAATCCACGCGTGCTACACACTCACCTTGCCAAGAAGATTAGAAGCTAATCGACACGTGCTACACCCTCACTTTGCCAAGGAGATTAGAAGCTAATCCACGCGTGCTACACCCTCACTTTGCCAAGGAGATTAGATGCTAATCCACGCGTGCTACACCCTCACCTTTCCAAGAAGTGCTTGTTGACGGCGGGCGCGTCGCCCGTCGCGCCGGGTGCGTCCCGCAGCTGGTCCCTGGTGGCACGGATCAGACCCTCCGCAGTGGTGAACCGGCCACCTAGCGCACGCCCGCCCACCTCCAGCTCCAGCTCCGGTATCTCCATACTGCACGTTTCCGACTGATAACCAGATTACAAAACTCAAAAACGGACCCGACACACAAAAACGGCTGAGCTGATTTTGATTAAACATAGCTAAGAACAAAACTATGTTCTTTAACATCACATACACATATCTCATCACATCTACATTCATTCATTATAATGTATGTCAAAATGGACTTTAGGTCCTCATGTATGACAAGTCTGCCATAGTATGGGGTTCACTAGATTCTAGTGTACTAACATTACATGATATTCTAGTGACTAGAATATCATGTAATGTTAGTATACTTTTTTGGAAATAAATTAATTTGTAAATATAGGACTATGTTTTTAATCCTTCGCCAAAAAGAGGGGTGCAAGGGCGTCGCCAGCGCCAGCCCCCCTTGGCGACGCCCTTGGAGGGGTGTTATAAGTTTGGCGTGTGTATCTGTGTCTGTCTGTGGCATTGTAGCTCTCAACGGGATGGACCATTTTTTTTTGTTTGATAGAGGATTTAATCGAGAATATTCGTAGTTGTTTCATCAAAATCGGTGCAGCCGTTTTGTATGTCGGATTTTTAAGGGTTTTGCGATTGTTACTCAATGATTAATTTCAATGGCTTTTTTTTTGTTTTCTATACTTACTTGTCTCTCATTGGACTCTTTACATACGCAGAGTACTTAAGTATTAAATAAATAAATAAATATTTGTGGACATTTCACACAACACCATCTAGCCCAAACTAAGCAAAGCTTGTTCTATGGAACTAGATGGCTGATAGAATACATATATACTTTTTTTTTGTTGTAAATATATACATATTATACATAGTTACACCCAGACACAGAACAAACATCCATGCTCATCACACAAATGTTTGCCCTGGGTGGGGATCGAGCCCACGACTTTTCAGTTCAGCAGGTAGACGTAGACACACTACCGACTGAGCCACAAGGCCAGTCATCGTTAGGCGGGCAACCGCACAGGCAGTAGCCTTACCTTGAGTACGTCTCTTGAGAAGTCTTCCTTAGATCGGATGCTCACTTCGAACCTGACGCCTTGGTCTTCTATGCCACCTCCCGACTTAACCTATATACAAACAATATACATCGTGTTTAAATACATTTTACAGCGTCTTTCTCGCAAAACCGTACACTCAACAATATATCGAAACTATACTCAATACTTTCCCACAAAAACATTCAACAGCATATCGATCGTAACGCAAGGTTAGGCAATAGTTAGGCAATAGTTCCCGTCCAGGTAAAAAGAACGCTCGCTGTTTACCTGCGCACTGAGCGTTTTATCGGTCAAAATGGTGGCATGAAGGGGGCGCGACGGGGAAACGCTCAGCCGGCCGCACGCTATTGGTTCGTCACTCGATCCTTGCTTCCCGCGCTGAGATTGCCCTTTATTTGTTTCTAAAGTACAGCCACACACACCACTTTCTTTACACGACGATGATTTTACATAGATTGTTGTTTTTTTTTTATGAGAACGCGGAATTCCAGTCTCAGCACCCGAGGCGGATCAATGATATTTTATCTATGTACGCTATGGACGCAACATATTGAAACTCGTCATAGTTGTGCGTGCTATGGACAGGGCTATGCTCGGAGTCTCTCTACGAGATCGAATCAGAAATGAAGAGATACGTAGACGTACAGGAGTCACCGATATAGCACAGCGGATTAGCAAGTTGAAGTGGCAGTGGGCAGGGCACATAGCACGTAGAACTGATGGCCGATGGGGCCGAAAGGTTCTCGAGTGGAGACCACGTACCGGCAAGCGCAGCGTAGGAAGACCAGCCACGAGATGGACAGATGACCTCATACAAGTGGCGGGAAGACGCTGGATGCAAGCCGCTTCCAATCGGTCTTTTTGGAAATCCATGGGGGAGGCCTATGTCCAGCAGTGGACTTCTTATGGCTGAGATGATGATGATGATGAAAGTTGTGCGTGAATTTTCCGATCTTTTTCTCTTTTCATTTTAAGATCGAAAAAAAATAATGCTCAAGTGAACATTATCTATTTTTAATTCCTGGATATTCCAAAGTATTATGTAGCTAGTAATGTACCTATTGTTACACTGAAATTATAAAACAATAACCTACCAAGAGGCTAGAACTTTAGAACGTAATTTTACCCATGTGCAGACACATCCCCCCACAGTCGCTCAGCGTTCTTTTTACGTGACGGAAACTATACAAAATCACTCTTATGCAGTCGGGTTATTTTTCTTTTTGTAATAAATACATTTTAGGCTACCGTACCAAGGGTCCGGGAGTCTATTCGTAAGACTACGGTGTCTCTCTGTATGTCCTACACTTAAACCTGTATCTTTTGAACAGTAATAGATAAAAGTCTCAAAATTGGCACGATTGTAGGGTTTACTTTGATGTAAATCTACGAATACTAAAAACTGGTTAAGAGCTAGACAAGCTTGCATACATATTTTTTGAAAAAATAGGAAATTATTGTGCGAGATAAAAACCTCATTAATGATTCCACAAAAAAAATAAAAAAATTACAAGTGAATGTTTCGATGACAGTTGGTTATGTGACATACACTCAAAGAGAATAACCTTAAAATAAACTTAAAATAGAGTAAACGGTAGTAATTAAAATCTCTTTGTAAAAAAAATAGGCCTGTAATACATTTACTTAATTGAACTTTATAATATATAAGAAAATATGAAGTTACGAATATTCTTAGATATAAAGTACATCTTGTTGAGTAATTAGCCCTGGTGTCAGTATTTATGTTCATGGACAGTACATATTGTGTCACGCATAGGAGTACGGAAGCCTCGGTGTCTAGGCGATTAAAACTCGTATTATTTACATTATCCACTGATCTACGATTGACAACCAACTCGCCTGAAACACCTGACTTGTAACATATGTACTTATTTAACTTACGTACTTCATTCGTCCGATGTCCGCACGCGTCGCATGTAGTAGCCATTATGACTACTTGCTTAAAATGCGGGATATCTGGAAATATATATATAATAAATTAGTATAAATAAAAAACTGGCATGAATTTGGATTACTTGTGACTTCTGACCTTTATATTATTGTAGGCTGGCACTTTACAATCGGGGTCAATTTTGCGACCCCCCCCCATTTTGATGGACAAACGGAATGAAAAACTAATGAATGAACTTAAAGATCACTCTGACAACTTACCTGTAATCTTCATATTAGTGTCGGCTGGTGCGTTACACTCGGGACAGTTTGTGCGAAATTGTAGTACTTCGTCAGCAGCCATCTTATCGTAATTGCCGGATGAGGGGTCCACGGGGGTGAGCAGCGACCCCGAGGAAGGGGGAGGGGTGCCTTCCATGCTCACCTGTGGATATAATTAAATAACACTACGTAATATGCATACTGCACACGTTATAAAAAGGAGAATATCAATTTAATATGTATGTATGAAATATTGTTACTGTTGTAACTTAGGTAGTCGCTCACTTTCAAAAGCGGGCGTCCTCAAAAAACTTGCAACTGAGCGTCTACCTAATTAGGTATGTACCCCAAATATATTTTTGAGGTCGGTGTCTGTCTAAGACTTAGTTGGTGATAGTTTAGAGCCTGGCACCGACCTTAAGAAATAGTTGGGGTACGTAACCTATTCGGTATTATGTAACAGTTATTATTTCTCCCTTTTCAGTTTTGAATTCGATTTTTTTGAATAAGTAATTCAAAAAACATGCAACTGAGCGTCTACCTAATTAGGTATGTACCCCAAATATATTTTTGAGGTCGGTGTCTGTCTAAGACTTAGTTGGTGATAGTTTAGAGCCTGGCACCGACCTTAAGAAATAGTTGGGGTACGTAACCTATTCGGTATTATGTAACAGTTATTATTTCTCCCTTTTCAGTTTTGTATTCGATTTTTTTTAATAAGTAATTCAAAAAACTTGCAACTGAGCGTCTACCTAATTAGGTATGTACCCCAAATATATTTTTGAGGTCGGTGTCTGTCTAAGACTTAGTTGGTCATAGTTTAGAGCCTGGCCTTAAGAAATAGTTGGGGTACGTAACCTATTCGGTATTATGTAACAGTTATTATTTCTCCCTTTTCAGTTTTGAATTCGATTTTTTTTAATTACTTTTGTTTACAAGTCTATACCTCGTCATGCGTAAATATGCCGAGGGTATGATCCTGCTCTCGGGTCCGCTTGAAGTCTACACGTTTACAGCGAGCGTCGCGAGACGGCGCCATTGGGTTCTCTATGAAACAATTGCCTGAAATGTAGAAGTATACAGATGACTAAAATTATTGTAGTAAGACTGAGCATCACGCCGTCCCAGCTGAGTATTTAATCATTTCGAAGTACAGAGCGTGGAAGTCATATCTAGCGTCGCTACAAATGAAGAAAATTCCATACAGTATACAGCAACATACAACTGTTAGGTTATAGCATAATAGGACAACTATAGACTAATTGTTTTTGTGTAAAATGTAATTGATTTATAGTTATTCAGTTTCTGGTCGCTTGTATTTTTATTTGGAAAACATTGTAAAATTTGCAATGATGTTTAGCGCATAATTTAATTTATAAATATAGTCTTGATTTAACATAAAGATAATTAATTGACTTTTATTAATTGTAATAATGTTTCAATATTGGAACTTCCGAAAAATCTAGTAGGCTATGGTTTGGAAGGCAGGAACGCCATTCCGGATTTAACAGAAAAAGTAGCAAGATGTTGATAAACCTCAAGGCTATTAAATTGTCTAATTTGAAACAATATTGCGATATAAACTGTAACTGTCTTATTAATAAAAATAGCCTATTCCTACCTTAGTCCGACCTTACGCTTGGACTAGTTAATTCGAGAGTAACTAAGGAGTAACTCTGTGTTTAACGACGATATTAATAAACATGGAGTAAGCTCGGATTAACAAAGCACTCCTTACGCCTGGATTAACGCTTATGCTATGGCAACCCTTGCATTTTAAAAGTAAAAAGAATGAGTCGGTGAACGATTCCAACGTTATTTGACAGTGACAGATATGTATACAAGGTCAATTTTCTATCTTTTTGAGTTTGACAATTGATTTGAAGATTTTGAAGTTCATTTCAACATTTGTTTTTAAGAATTTGTATATTTTGTAAGTGATTTACTACGTAAAATTATATTTTGCTAAATATTAATTTTATTTCAAATATGTCTAAGCGCACTCGCTCCGTTAATTGGGACGAAGAAGAAAAGGTAAGTCATGTACATTATTGTACTTATAAAAATAAAATACAAATACCACGAAGTAAATACCACACCACATGCTTGCAATAAAATATATTCTATTAAATTAAGTATTTCTTCCTAATTGTGAATGTATATTTGTTTACTGTTTTAGCAATTATTTCGCAGTATATTAAAAGACCATGCGAAAATTATTGAGGATAAGACGCTCAATGCAAATACCAATAAATTAAAAGTTAAAGCATGGGAGGAAGTTCACGAAAAGTAAGTGATATGACCTTTTTTTAAATTAAATTTTCTCCATTGTTTCAGTCACGTGGACAACCTAGGTGTATAATTAATGTGTTTACTAGAATAATGTAATTAAACGCGAAAGTCCATATCAGAATGTTTTTTTATTGGAACAACAATAATTTTGTATAATAATTGAATATTTAATTTGTAACTAATTATCCTTTATTTTCCTAGGTTTAATAGCTTAAATAGCAGAGAGAGGGATTTGACTCAGTTGAAAATACAATGGAAGGGCATGAAGATGACTGCAAGGAAGAAGTATGGCACGTACAAAAAAGAACAAAATAAAACAGGCGGAGGACCAAGGCCAGCTTCACCTAATGAAGATATAATTAAAAGATTTATTAAATCCTGCAGAATTATTGGTAGACAATAATATTTATGATTCAGATGGGATTGTGAGTATACTGACTGTCTTAATTAATTTTTTATATAAAGTGAAAAGTTGAGCAAGACACTTTGCCTGATGTTATGCTTCACCCTATGCAAAAACAGTCAAATGCTGCCTAGGAATTTGAATTTAATAGATGTTAAATTTTATGCTTGGAAATTTTGCTGAAATCATTGTCTTTCAATTATAGTTTTTTACTCACAGCTGAAAGAGTGGTGTTATAAATTTCAAGTGTATATTTATGTGTCTGTCTGTCTGTTTTAGCTTTGTATCATCAGAATTGGTAGAGTTGTTTTTTTTGTGGCAGGTTTTTTAAATTTACTAAACTTGTAACCTAGCTATAAAAGCTTGACTAAAAAGCAATAATTAAATTATACATTTCTATTGTTTCAATAGGTCCTCCTCAATCCAGAATCAAATAATTCAATGATTTTACCAAAAACAGAAGAAATGATATTGGTCAACAAAAATGGTAATGAAACATATACACTGCCAGCACGCCAGGTAAGTTTACACTGTTTGTAATTAAAATTTTGTCAATCTATTATATTGCATACTAAATTACACTTCACTATAAATAAAGGTAGTAAGTTTATAGCACAGGTAATTGTTAAAAAAAAACACTTCAAAATATCAAAATATTTTTTCCAGTTATTTTGTTATGAAAACCAAAACTGATTTTGATAAAAATTCTATGAGACCACCTGGAAAGTATACCCATTCAAACAAAAAAAAAATTTTTGAAATCCGTCTACCCGTCTAGGGATCTTCGAGTAATCAAGGAATACATAAAAATAATAAAAAAACATTTCCGACGAATTGAGAACCTCCTCCTTTTTGGAAGTCGTTTTAAGTCTATAGATGTATTAATGTTACAATTTCTTTTAAGGATGGCAGTATCTCTATGGAAATAATGGAGACAGATATAACAAATAATCAAACACAAATCCAGGATTTAAATGTAAGTCAGTATAATTGCAAACTTACAGCTATATTATATTATAAATCTATGTAAAAACTAAAGGCTAGTGTTTGGATTAAACTTAATTTTTGCTTTATTTTACAGAACTCTACAGAAGATTCAGTTTTGGCCACACCACTCGGAAACAACAAACCAAAAACAGTATGTAATAATTATTATAAATTATTATGTTACAGTATGTATTATTAAGATGGTATTAATTCCTTTTTTTTTTTGTTAACAGAACCCAGCACGCAAGCTGTTGCAAAGTAAGACTCGTAATATATCACTGAAATCCCAAAAGGTTTGTACACAATTACACCCTGTTACGTTTGGTCATAGGGTATGGTTATAGTAAAACTGTTTTATCAAAGTTATTGATTTATTTATTAGCTATAGTGATTGTCATTTGTTTATTTTCAGAAATACAACTATTATGTGGATAGAATGACTGCACATTAATCAGAATTAAAAGAAAAAGAATATACTCGAAGAATGGAGATGCTGGAGGAAAAACATGCAGTAGAAGTGGAAATCCTTGAAGAAAATTTAAAAACTGCTAAATTAGAGCGTCAGATTGTAGAAGAAAAATTTAAAAGACTGCAATAAATATTTTACACTTATTTATTAAAATTAAAAAACATTATTAAAATAGTTTTAAATGCATTGTATTGTATTGTGTAACCTTCCTGCTGCTACCCAGTAGCCTAGTACCCACCCAACCTAACAAAGTTGAAAATAGTATTAGTCTTAGGATTTGATTTAAAATCAAAATATAACAAAAGAATGAGCGATTACATCAGAATCCTTAACTGATCTAGGATTTTAGTCAAATACATGGATTTGTTTAGAAATATGTGTTAGGATTGATAGCTAAACTTAATAATCTTTATCTTGCTTATAAAAGTACTTGCTCAAAATCATGTTTCAATCCTGCAACATGTTTTAAGTATCTGATGATAGCCTTGCCTATCTCTATCTGATGGAATGTATGGAAGTTGCTTAAAGGTGATACTTTTCTACGTTATACTCCCTTGCTTTCCATTCAATTTTTAGGGTACGTCTTAAAACTTACAAAACAAATCACTAAACCATATTTGAAATTAATTATATATTTAGAAACTAGCTTTAAAAATTTTCATTAATGAATGCTGCCCGTGATACATTCCCTCTCAAAGAATTATTTATTGTAGGGGTACTGGAAATAAATGTTCCATCGTCTACTACAATTTCTTCATCTTCAAGCATATCTTGTTTGTGCATTGCAATATTGTGCAGAATTGCCAATGCAACAATATATAACTTTGTGTTATCTAATTTGGTGGTAAAGCCACGCAGTAAGCACCGAAACCTTTGTTTCCACACACCAAAGCATCGCTCAACAGTGTTACGAGTCCTAATGTGTGCACTGTTATATGACTCTTCTTTTTGTGATCTTGGATTTAAAACAGGTGTATACATGTATGGGGTACAAGCGTAAGCCGAATCGGCTAATAGTCTACCCTTAAATTCTCCCTGCTCAAATCTTTGTTTTAGGTGACATTCATTGTATATTCTGGAATCATGAGTGCTTCCACGCCAGTGTGCTACTAGGTCCATAATTTCTAGGTTTGCATTGGACACAACTTGGACATTTAAGGAACTATAACCTTTTCGGTTTATATAGTATTGTCCAATATTTCCTCCAACTTTTGGTATTTTTATATGTGTACAGTCAATGGCTCCGATGACTTGTCTAAACCCACATATAGCATAAAAAGCAGCAATCACATTCCTCTGATCGATGTCATTTTGTGGCATTTTAATCCATTGAGCGATATGTGGTACTATTGCTAAAGCAACTTGGCGGCATATTAGTGATATCGATGGTTGACTCATGCCGCTTATATCACCTGCATCATCTTGAATCTGTTGAATTCACAAATTAAAATTAAACACCTTGCCACTTATACTTTAAACAAGTTTATAAGTCTACTGACTGATAATTATGCAATTTATGTACTTACTTCTCCATGGGACCAAGTCCTTATTGCACTTAAAACTTTTATATGGGGAGGTATATGACCACCTCTGGTATCTCCAGCTAAATCATTTTTAATCATATCAATTATAAAAATAGCAGTGGAGCGCGAAAACCTATACTTGTATTTAAATTCGCTTTCTTCAAGTTCTTCCAATGGATTGTAACGTGTTTTATAAAACTTTACACTTCTCATTAGTGGAGCGTTATTTTCTATTTCTTCCATCAGTAGTATATCATCCATATAATAGTCTCTTTCCATTTTTCACTTATTTAATTGCAAACGATCGCTAAGTAACACTAGCAAAATATGTGCTCAGAAAAACTGTCGACTGCCAAGAACAAATTGCCGCCGACGGCGCCGATTACAACATGTGTCATGCATGTGTCAAGTTAAGATGCCATAGATAAACGCTACTCCATCCTTAAGTCGGCCGTTAAACCAGGTAGCCCCAAGGTTTAACTTTTACTCCGAGAGTAGAGTCGGATTAGCTTACTCTTTCCTTATTCCGTGTTTATTAATATTGAAATTGGTTACTCCTGGCTTAATACTAAGAGTAAAGTTAATCTTGCTTTACTCTACGTTTATTAATAAGACAGTAAGTGTATAATTTTTGAAGGATATACGGATTTACTTCATTGATGTTCGAAATAAATAAATGTATAAAAACTGCCCATTGTGTTCTGCTCTGCCAATACAACCACTCTTTAAAGTCGACAACTGTGGTTCACCAGGGGGCCGATCGCTTTATTTTGAACGTCTATAGTTCTGCTGCGGTTCAGCTGCGCTTGTAGTCGAGTTACGGTTCAACTTTGGTAAAATTTGGTATTGCGCTAAAGTTCAAACGCCAACCAAAGGTGGTTAGTGTTTGGAGACAATTTATAAGGTGAAAATTCTACAAAATATTTTTTATTACTAAGCACAATGACCCAGTGCAACGGCTGACATTTTGTAACTTTTCTCAAACGTTTTTTTGCCAGTGGTAACGTTCTAACTGCGCTCAAGTTGCGTTTCAACTTATGGTTAAAACGTTAACGCGAAAAGTTGCGGTGCGTTCAATGTTCAATTGCGCTTCAGCTGAAGTATTTAAGTGCGATTGCCCCCCAGATGGCAGACCGTTTACATGCATACAATGGAATTCTTTACCGCCATCTCTGTTTCCTGAGACCTACAATCTTGGAATTTTCAAGGCTAGAGTGAATAGATATCTTCTAATTGACGAGCTCCATTCTCGGCCACACCGTCTACGATGGAGTGCGCTTACCTAGAAGAAACCAAATTACCTAGAAGAATTCACTCGCGATTTAAAGACACCCAGATTATATCTATCGGGAAAGACCCACTCAGGAAGCGTATTCCATATTCTAGCAGTCCGCACGATGAAAGTGGAACTAAAGCGTTTCGCTTGGTGTCACTATAGTAATACATATTGTTTCACACCAACTAGAATTGAAGCTATAATAATTACTTCTAAGGCTAGAACGAATATATATATACATATGTAGGATGGATGAAGGAGTACTTTAAGGTTTGACTGACGGATGATTGATAGCGGAAGGAACCATAGACGGATGTGGATGTGAAAGGGTAATGAGCTATACGAGTGAAAGAGAAAGTGGAAAGAACCATAGACGGAAGTGATTATGAAAGGGAATGACCTATAGGAGTAAAAGAGAAAGAGTAAGTGTAAGAATGAAGATGGCGAACTGAAGACGCAGTAGGGTGCGCTCGCGGTTTTATAATTAAGAAGTACGAAGAATACAAACAGTTAATACGAAGAAAGTGGTTTATTTCACTCCGCCAGCATCCACCCTACAGTTAAACACTTATTTCCATTTGGACACGAAGTGGTAATATGATTATGTTCTCCACATTTATAGCACCTTGTTTTCGTTGCTGATGATGTTGTAAAACTTGCGGATGGTTTTTGCCTTGTTTCTTTTGCACTTTCCTGCTTAGCCGATGCAATTTTTTTCTTCATCTTTTCATATAATTGTAGTTTGTCCTTGAGCGATGCATAGGTCGTGACCCCGTACAACATTGCTTTGTTAATTTCATAATCCGGTATGCCTTCAACTATATACTGGATAGCGACGTAATCCGGAAATTTAGCACGTTTTCCCATTTCCTTCATCGTCAACATGTATTGGTAATAAGATTCATCTTTGTTCTTCTTACGCGCCGCCATTATTTCGTGCATCTCTTTGCAATTAATAGTTTCTGGGAATTCCTTGATTATCGCGTTTTTTAATTCATCGTAGGTTTTGAAGATTTTTTCAGTTCTTAGCCATAACGCTGCTGTTCCCGCCAGAGATTTTCGGGCGATAATGAGCTTTTGTTGCGGCGTCCATTCGAAAATTTCTGCGTTGTCTTCAATATCTTGCGCCCATTTTGTTGAAGTATAAGTATCATTGTCGTCGCCTGTGAACTTCGTGATTGCGGCTTCCAAATCTTTGCATAAAATGCCACAATGTTCTTTCTTCGTTTGTGCCATCGTCGTTTCCACCGGGCAAGACACGTGGAGCAAGCTGCGAGCTGGAACGTGAACCAGACCGAGTCGAAACCGTGACAAGACCGTGACGAGACCGGACGAGACCGGGACGAGCCCCCAAAACTGTAGGGTGGATGCTGGCGGAGTGAAATAAACCACTTTCTTCGTATTAACTGTTTGTATTCTTCGTACTTCTTAATTATAAAACCGCGAGCGCACCCTACTGCGTCTTCAGTTCGCCATCTTCATTCTTACACTTACTCTTTCTCTTTTACTCCTATAGGTCATTCCCTTTCATAATCACTTCCGTCTATGGTTCTTTCCACTTTCTCTTTCACTCGTATAGCTCATTACCCTTTCACATCCACATCCGTCTATGGTTCCTTCCGCTATCAATCATCCGTCAGTCAAACCTTAAAGTACTCCTTCATCCATCCTACACATATATCTTCTAGATCGAAGAGTCAATCCTCGTCCACGTCACGTGGTCTAACATCAGGCGACTTGGTGGTCAATCGTAGATCTAATGTCAAAAAATGTCCCCCAATTAATGTCCCCTACTGAGTTTGAAAGAGTGACCCCCGCTCTTCCTCAAAGATAATATAATAAGGACCATAAATAATTGTTCCCCACAAAATATAGAATATTTCTTTCTCTTACCAGATGTGTCTTCCAAGTCAAGTCGCCAAGACGAAGACAATAATCGTAATCCCTTGAGGCCCTCAGTGACTTTATCTATTTGTTTAGCCGTCTCAGGGTGTTCTAACCGCCTTCTATCTTGGTCCTGTTCGAGTCCCGATATGGCGCGCGATAATATACCTTCTACTGTTGTTATTTCTGTGGACAGCATTGTAAATTATACATTTAATTTATGAACGATGTACTTCTATTAGAATAAAGATAAAAAAATATGTTATTCTTTATTTTAATAGAAACATGATAAAATCACGCCTATTTTCCCTTACGAGATACGCAATCCTCATCAGTCCCTATCCTTTAATTGACAATACATCTAATAAATAAGTACGTTGGGTAGAATTTGATACATACTTACCTACATCTCAAAACTTTCTTATTTCTTATTAGTGGAATCGGATGGATTTCGCTCGCTAGTGCTACAATGGATTATGACCTGCCCCCTGATTCAGAACTCATACGGATGGATGGATTCCTCCGTCTCTGTGATTCTCTATGGAAATGGCAGAGACTGAGATATAGATTCCGAATCAGAATGAGTTCTGAATGCGGGGGCTGATGGTACCGAAACCAATAAATAACAAAAGTACTCGTCCACAAGGCTCGATAGACAACCACTGGGCCTCAAGGCTGCTAAGGTGACCATCACTCGTTCGCCGCTCGCTGATACGATTCAAAGACAATTTTGACGAATTGCTAGTCTATTACTATACAAATAGAGCAGCAGTTCACTGAGCAGCCTTCAGGCCCTGTCCACACGGCACTTTATTCGTTCGCTCGTTCAATATTTTAAATAGCGTCATTTCTTCTTACCTCCTTTTTGGCTCATGGCAGGTATTTCAAAATCGAGCGCTGGAATATAGACACGCGTATAGTCGCTCTTCACCACCTGTCGGTTCATGTCCTCAGGGCAAGACACTTCCAGTTCCCATCTAAAGAAAATAGGATTTAATTAATACGGCTAATTGTTCACCTTTCATGTACGTAATTGTAGTTTTCTACATATATTTATTTATCGGGAGCCACTGCTTTCGAAAAAAAATATATTGTGCATGCTTACGACGCTTATTTAATGCTTACGTCTGTAGCTCGACAATTGTCCGTCTCGCTCGCGCATATAAGCATTTTTTTGTGTATACACAAAGATAGAACGAACTTTAAAAAAAAGAGCACAGTACACTAGAAAGCAATATCACAAGTTTTCGACAAAAAAAAACATTTTGATCTAAGTTAATTACCATACATAAAAATATTTTTTGCGTTAAATATTGTAAAAAATATTTTTATGTATGAAAATCTACTTGGATCATGTTTTTTTTGTCGAAAACTAATATTGCTTGCGTTCTAGTGTTATGTGGAATTACTTAGTTTTATTAATTCATTCGGTTATTTTATATTTTTAAAATGTTGATATGGGTGTGCGGACGGCCGGCCTAGTCACGTCACGTCCAAAAAATCACGTTATACACCTGCAACTGCCCATTCGGCACACACTGTGGCTATACCACAAGTGTTCAAGAAGCCTTATTTCAATATTACTTTGACTTTTGTCTTGCTTTTTCTACAGTTGAGAGAGTTAGACAAAGGTCAAAGTAATATTGAAATAAGATTGCTATTAAGATAGTGGTAGCATGACCAGGTCAAAAATGCTCGGCAGTTAATGTGTATAAACTGTGTGGTTTCAAAAGACCGTGTGAAAATCACCCGAGAGGCCGAGACGTTTTGGAATGGTTTAGCGTGAATTTTGACATTTTGTCGGAAAATTTTACTCATTATGGAACTGGCCCTCATTTGATTATGAGAGTGTTAGCGTACATGTAATGCATGTATGTGTTATTTGAGTAAATGCGCTCGTACCTGATGCCGGTATCGGCAAAGGCGCCTCCAGGCTGTATCTCATTGTTTTCATATCCACACTCTTCACAAGAGAAGCTCATTATCACCACGTTCTTATAGTGCGGGATACGAGTTAGAAGGAGACGAGTTATACCCTGGAATCAACAAATAGTTTTGTTTAGATGACAATTAGCTGTTGACTTCTACCGGCTTCTACAGATTTAGGTACCTAACTTTGGCGAGCGCAGATAGCGCTGCGCCGGTTACAAATTAAACTTTAGTTTGTAAGCGACCCAGCGCTTACAAATTAATTACGTAATAATAAGCTTTCTTGATCGTACTATTGTTTTATTTCACTAATAAATACATACATACAATCAAAAACATAACCCTCGTTCTTAGGCAGTCGGGTAATAACCGATAAAATAGCAATTTTGCAATGATGCTTCAGGATTTGGAGGTTTGCCAAACCGTTTCTCAATAGATTCCAACGCCCCGAACTGGTACTTAGCCGATCCATCCCAAAGGTTCAAAGCCTATTTAATAGGTACTTAACTAAAGAACATAAGATTTTAAATGAAATATGTATATTTTTTTTAAATTTAGTGCCTTCGACTAAACAGAAAATTGATATATTATTTCTGCGTAATTATTTAGATAATACATGGTAACAACAATAGGGTATGAAATCATTACTGTAGAATAATTATACTTTAAAAACTGAAAAAAAACAACTTCAAAATATGCAATTGTTCTACTAGTACGACATTTTTAGTAATTTTATTATAAAAACCAAAGTACTGAACCAATTTTGAAAAATCTATATGGTAAATTACATCTGAGGTATTACTTACCAAACAAAATCATCAAAAACAATGCATAATTGGTGGAGTAATCGCTGAACATAAAAAATAAAAACATACGGTCGAATTAAGAACCTCCTTCTTTTTGGAAGTCAGTTAAGATAATTACTATGTTTTCCGTGAAACTAGTAGATGTCATGTTTTTATTTTAACGTTTTTAATTATATGGATTATGACCAAAAAAAGAACACTTTTATCTATGACTACTACGCCCGGTAGTTCTTTTATCTAGTGGAACCCTCGGTGGTGGAGTCTGACTCGCACTTGACTAACTCGGTTTTATTTAAAGTTTTGTGCTTTTGAAGGTAGTTGTACACCCCAGGCGGGACGTCGGTGCAGGTCTTATCGCCCCCACTTCAAATTAGAAGGTAGGTTTTGTTTTGGCTTATAGAAAAATTTAACAATTTAAAATCAAGCTAGTTGGCACATAAAAATTGTGCCAACTAGCTTATTTCCGGCTGATAATCACTCCACACACAAGTAAAAAATCTGTAACATAGCATTTTTTTAAACAAACAATTATAAAAAATGCTTTATTAATGTCGATGTTAATTCAGGCTAATATGCAAGTGGTTTCCAAAAGAAACAATATCTTTAGACAGCAAAAGCAATTTTATTTTACTAATTACATTAATATACTAGGAAAGCCCACACAAATCCATACATCAATCATTAACATCACAGGTCTTTTATAATTATCAAATTGCATGCTATTAATCTGGAGTCTTATCCAACTTATTATGAAATGTATAGAAGCAATTCTTTTGATGATTGAAACAAAGATACACTTTACATTTTGTGCACATGTTGTTTGTTCTGCTTTTGCATTTCTCTCTGCGACACTGACGTTGAGATTTAATGCTCTTGTCCATTACTAACCAGTGGTCTTTACCATCAAAGCGAGATTCTATAGAGTCTAAATTAGGAGGTAAGTATGTTGGAACTTCAGATTGAGTAGGCAGGTGACATTGGGATGTAATGAAATCTGGTGTCGAACAAGGCAGATCTCTATTCTCACTTTCTTTACTAGTAGCCTCTCCAAGTAGTACATCAATGATTTCAAGTCGAAATGCAATGGCTTCTAAAGTTTCTGCACGGGTCAGGTTGCAACGCTTTGCTTCTGTGCGATATTCGAAATAAGCATTCACCATGGCCATCTCAAATAAGTGTAAGATGACATTAACAGGCCATTTTTTACACTTAAACGGTATAGAAAACATAGACATCATTTGTTCATTTAAGCTAACACCTAATATGTTACGCTTATAATTTTTAACTATTAAGGGACAATTGACTTTCTTATATTCTTTTGTATTCTCATCATATGTTTCACAGCGTTGATATGGATTTGAACCATATGCAGTAGATATTAGAGTTATACTCGCTTTGCTGTCTCTCCATTTCACAGTGCATATTTTACCATCCAACCTACATATCTCTTGCCACTGTCCAGGGCACATTTGTTTGTCTTTTTTTAGCTCATACTCTCGTTTAAATCGAAAAGGCATGATTGATCCTGTAGCACTGATTTCTCGTTTTGCCAGCTCATTCATCAGGGGTAATGTAGTGAAACGACGGCCAAAGTACAGACAAGCACTAGGTAATGTCCTTGCTAGACGTAAGACAATAGCTGCTTCAGTACCAAGAGTAGATCTATCAGGTAGATCAGTGAGTGAGCCTTGGAAAATCTCGAAATCAACTATTAATCCATCAGGGTTGGTAACTATGAAGTTCTTAAGTCCAACAGGTCTTGATTTCCAATGATAACGAGTACCAATCCTTGTTGTTGTAAAGTTTATCATTTGCTCTCCAACACTATAATGAGAACAGTCCCGATGAAGCTGCTGGCATCGAAAACGTACACTATCGATAACAGGCTGTACTTTCCATAGTCTGTTACTAATTTTTTCCAAATCATCTGGGTTGTCCTTATCCACAATATGCAAAGAGGTCCGTATCTGTCGAAACTTCTCATATGTTATCCGATTGGATATAGGACCATATTGAAACTTTTTATTGAAGTACAACTGCTTTTGTGGGCATTTAACTACACCCATTAGTGCATAGACACCAAAAAATATTCTTATAAGAGCTTTTGTACAATATTTGAAATGTTTTTTTCGTATTTCAAGTGATTTCTTTGTATGCTTTGCCATTCTTTCAAATAATTCATCTGGGAAATATTTAGAGAAGTATTCAAATGGTTTTTTTGTTTGTGCAATAGGGATGGGCAACTTTTCAAGTATAGTTTTAGTTTGAAAGGGTTTTTCTTCCCATTTATGGCATTTATCTTGATGAGGTTCATCTGTAGTTTCAAAATCAGGGCATAGGTCAAAAGTGTCTGGGTCTTCAAAGTCTCCACTAGGCTCCTCTTCTATATCAGAATGTTCTAGAAGTTCAGCAATATAATCATCAGATGGCATAAACATAGACATTATTTAAAAACTGTATAGCTGATAAAATCTTGTTCACAAACACTTCCTAACTTAAAGATTGATAAAAAAAATACATAAAAAATTAAGCTTTTTAAAGCTTTCTAAACTTATCTTGATTTTGAAGTATTTATGTAGGAGGTTGTAGATTCACAGCCCTCTTACAAAACTGTAACTAAGGGCCCACAGTGGAAATATAAGGCGTATGCCTGGTATTATAAAGAAATAGACGGAGTCATGTAAATAAGATGTTATTTTAACTTTTTCACAACAGACAGTACATTTTTCACTCTAGACAAAAGATACAAGACATGACATAAATAGAATCAATTTAATCTACATACTTTGAAAAACCGGCCAGTATCAATTTACAAATGTATTAAAAAAGATACTCAAACTCTTTTCAACACTCCTCCATAAATTGATAACAGTTCTAACCTCGTCATGTCATCACTATTCATCTTCTCATCACATTCATTCATGCACACACTCACTTAACCATCCAAGAAGCACACCACTCAAACTTCTCCTTAGCTAAAGCCTTTGTTAGCGCATCTGCTGGCATTCGCTTGGTTTCCAAATACTTTAAGCCAATCACTTCTGTGCGCAAACATTCTCTAATAAAATGATACTTCAGGTCAATATGTTTGGTGTGATTGTGATGTACTGGATTCTCTGCAATTGCGAGAGCCGACTGACTGTCGCAATAAATAACAATTTTGTTATTTTTTCCAGTAATTTCAGCCATCAATCTTCTCAAAAATATAGCCTCCTTGGCTGCTTGCGTAAGGCTGACGTATTCAGCTTCTGTGCTAGACAGAGCAATGATTTGTTGCTTTTTGCTCTCCCATGATATTGCTCCTCCAGCAAAACGGAAAACACACCCAGAATATGATTTTCTGTCATGATCTCCTCCATGATCAGCATCAGCAAAACCTTCTATTTGTCTTCCCGTTTTCCTGTAAAACAAACCACGATTTTTGGTTCCTTTTAAGTACCGTAATACCCTTTTGGCTGCTTGCCAATGCTCTTCTTTAAAGCAGTTATTGAACTGACTTAAGAAACTGACTGCATATGCAATATCTCCTCGTGTGCATACTGCTAGATACATCAACGATCCAATCAACCTTTGATATGGTATATTCGTTGGAGGTATATATCCTTCTTCATCAGGCTTTGTCAAACGTTGACCAGCTACTAACGGAGTGGCTACTGGCTTACAATCCTCCATTGCAAATTCCTTAAGAAGCTTCTCAACATATGCTTCTTGATCCAGTTTAATTCCGTTTCTTGTCTGATGAACTCTCATTCCAAGCACAAGCTCTGCTTTTCCAAGATCTTTCATTTCAAAGCTCTTCATCAGCTGTTTCTTCACTTGTATTAATTCCTTTTCATTATTCCAGAATAGTAGTAAATCATCCACATAGACAGCAATTATTGTCCAACTGTCAATGGATTTCCTCATATAAACACAAGGTTCATTCTCAAGTTTCTTGAAATTCATCTTGTTTAAGACTTCATCCAATTTCAAGTTCCACTGTCTTGGAGCTTGCTTTAGTCCATATAAGGATTTCTGAAGAAGACACACGTAATCTTCTTTTCCTTTTTCTTTAAACCCTTCTGGTTGACTCATATATACAGTTTCGTGTAAATCCCCATTTAAAAACGCTGTTTTTACATCCATATGATCTATTTTAAGATCATGTTCTGCTGCCAAACCAACTAGCAGCCGTAGTGAGCCATGCCTCACTACTGGTGAGAATGTTTCGCTATAATCTAGACCTCGTTTTTGTCGAAAACCCCGTGCGACCAATCTAGCTTTAAAACGTCTCTTATTTCCCGCCTCGTTTTTGATTCTAAGTACCCACTTCGAATCAATAACATTTTGTCCTGGTTTGGGTTTTATCAAAATCCATGTATTGTTCTTCTTCAAAGCATCCAACTCTTCTTGTATAGCTTTCGTCCACTCTTCTTTATGTTTACTACTCAAAGCTTCATGAACATTCGAAGGTTCTTCGCTTATTTCATCTCCTATAGTAGCTTCATAAAGAACATGGTCTGGAAATTCTTTCAACTTCCGATTTCTCAATGGATATCTTCTCTGAAGAATCTGTATCTCTTCTTCATCTGAATCTGATGATCTGATCTGATCTGCGTCAGATTGGCAATCTTCAAAACCATCTTCATCCACTTGGATCTCTTCTACTCTAATAGGAACCTCTGTACCAACATCATCAGATGATTGTTGATTGATAGATATTTCTGGGAGTCTGGTTTGTTCCACACCAGGAGAAACCACTACTCCACCATTATCAAAGGATTGTGGATTGACAGCTACTTGTAGATTCTCTTCTTTATTATCTTCTTCAGTCAGTAAATACATCTCTTTTGAACGTTCTTCTTGTTTTTGTTCAAGATACATTTGATTTTCGAAAAATACTACATCCCTAGCTTTCAAAATTTCGTTAGTAACAGGATCCAAAAGTCGATAAGCTTTGCTGTCATCACAGAATCCAGTGTGAATTAACTGTCTACTTTTTGAATCCCATTTCTTTCTCTTTTGTTTTGGTACATGCATAAAAGCTTTGCACCCAAATGTTTTTATGTTCGTTAAATCACATTTCTTACCAGACCACTTCTCTTCTGGTGTCTTATTTTTTACTGCAATGGTTGGTGACCGATTTTTTAAATATACAGCATGATGGACAGCTTCTGCCCAAAAACGCTTAGGCAAACCTGAATCCTGAAGCATAGTTCTTGCTTTTTCACAGATTGTCCTATTAGCCCGTTCAGCAACTCCATTTTGCTCTGGTGTATATTCAACTGATAGTTGATGTTGAATACCATGACTCTGCAAGTAATCATCTATCCTTTTATTCACAAATTCGGTACCATTGTCTGTGCGCCAAATTTTTAATTTATTGCTACACATGTTCTCAGCCAACTCCTTGAACTGAATAAATTTCTCAAAAACTTCACTCTTCTGTTTTAAAAAATACACAAAAGTTTTGCGTGTAAAATCATCTATAAATGTCAAAAAATAACGACATTTCGATACAGAAGGCACTTCCATAGGTCCGCAAAGATCGGAATGCACCAAACCTAGCATTTCACTAGCTCGCGTAACCTTATTTTTGTTAAACGGTTGCTTAGTTTGCTTACCCATCAGGCATGGTTCACATTGTAGTTTATCATTAGTTTTAGGAAAACTTACCCCTATTGCCATCTTATCTCTAAGCAATGTGAGATTCTTCATACCTAGATGTCCCATTCTTCGATGCCACAACATCAGCTGGTTACACTCTGATGCTGTTGTAAGCGCGGAGCTCTGGTAACAGTGTTGTATTTTGTAGATCCCATTATTAACAACTCCTGTAAGATTAACCTCACCCGTAACCTTACATCCATCTGCTTTCATAATCTTAAAACCAGATTTGTCAAACACAATAGTTAGATTTCTACTTACGATTGTGCTCACACTCAGTAGACTGGTTGCCAGTCCAGGTACATACAATACGTCTCTGATTGTCACACCTGTTACCTCATCAACCACGTTGCCAATTGCTTCTCCATAAACCTTGTCACCATTCGCACAACCTACCTCTACTTTTTTATCAAGAACCTTAAAGTCTCTTAACCACTCTTTCCGATTCGTCATATGACTTGATGCGCCCGAATCAAGAATCCATGCTGAAGTTTCGGTTCCTGACGTCGCCATCGCAAATGAAGTCATTGCTTCTTTCTTAAATTTCGGATTCTGTGGACAATCCTTAGCTTTATGTGGTCCTTCGCAAATAAAACATTTTATAGAGCGATTCTTCTTATTCTGCAATTTCTTATGATTTTTAGCTTGTAGTGCATTTGTGACAGTAGTGCTGGTTCCTCCTTGGTGTATGTCCTCCATTTGAAACAATTTGTTTTTCACATAATCGGTTGTTAAGATTATGTTTGCGTTTTCCATCGCAAGTTTCATTGGTTGAAATTTGTCAGTTAATCCTTGAAGCATTAATGTGGCAACTAGCTCATCATCAAGGCTTTTTCCAATATCTCTCAGTTGTTGCGCAGTTGACATTATCGCTGTCACGTAGTCTCTAATAGAACTATACTGTTCTAACTTGTAGTTTACTAGTATAGAAAGCAATTTACACCGGTTATTAAGACCTTTATCTTCATAAGCCGATTTCAGCGAATCCCACACTTCTTTAGTGGTTTTTGATTGCCTAACATGTATTAAGCAATGAGGTTTTATTGCTAAACATATTTTAGCTCGCGCTTTTGCATCACGTCTTACTGCTGCAACATCGGTTTCTTCAGGAGTAATGCTCGTATACTCCCATAAGTTCTCATGTATGAGATATAGTTCCATGAGAAACTTCCATGTACTGTAGTTTGATGTACCGTCAAGTTTTTCTATAGACGGCAATCCCGATGATTCCGTTATCGACGTATTCGTACTCATAGTACCAGCATCACCTCTTGCGGTAGCCATAACCTGTAGGAGGTTGTAGATTCACAGCCCTCTTACAAAACTGTAACTAAGGGCCCACAGTGGAAATATAAGGCGTATGCCTGGTATTATAAAGAAATAGACGGAGTCATGTAAATAAGATGTTATTTTAACTTTTTCACAACAGACAGTACATTTTTCACTCTAGACAAAAGATACAAGACATGACATAAATAGAATCAATTTAATCTACATACTTTGAAAAACCGGCCAGTATCAATTTACAAATGTATTAAAAAAGATACTCAAACTCTTTTCAACAATTTAATATTAAGAATAACAAGAATTACAATCAAGAATCTCAATTTAATTCTCAGGCAGGAGACTTGGCGCATTTGGTAAGCGCAGATTTTACAATCAATAAATTTTGTCTTGAAACTCCAGCTGGTAATTTAGACATGCGCATTGCGCCGTGAAAGCCAAATAGGTTATACATCGGCAAGTAGTAAACTAAATAATACCTGTATTCTCTTTAGACCACAGAGGTTGTTATTTATCTCTATGCTTCAAACTATATGAAAATCTTTAATTTACAGATCAGTACAGTACTATTTACATATTCATTCGGAAATAAAATATAAATTGATTTCACTAACATTTTTGTGGCAGTTCATACACATCGATTCAATTTGGGTAACTTCTGGGTCGGGATCGTCTGCAGAAAGATCTCTGAAGACGGGTGTTTCTGCTGCAGACATTTTCACTGATAATGTTAAAGTTCACGTTGAGTCTGAGTAGTTTTACCACGGAAGAAAGAAATCACCAGCAAACATTGAAAACCATGAGTCACGGCACAGAACAATAAGATTACATATCAAAGAGTAGGTACTTTGTAATAAACGGAAACCAAAGAGTACTTTGTAATACGGAAACTAGTGGTTACTTTAGATTTTTAATTAAACGGAGTAAATTGACAGATCGAATGTTACCACTTTTTTATGATATTAAAAATAGTGCTGTGCTAAAAAGAGCTAAAATGATCTAATTCATATAAGTGATCTATTTTATTACGTTGTATTCTAGATCTTCCTAAATATCTAAATTTTTGTCTAAATTGTGTATTTGTTAACTAGTAATCGATATCAAAGATTTCAAATGAAACTATTACATACCATCTTCATAAATGATTCTTATGAAATAATTATTACACTATAACTATACGGAGACACAGTTATAATGTAATAATTATGTTATATTAATTTATAGTGTAGTGATACAGTTATGGAATAACTTCTTAATTCCTGAGTTTATTCAGAAAAACCAGTGGTAATATTTCAAAAAGCCAATTTCTAATTCACTATCTCAACTTATATTAATCCGATGCGCTGCCTTTTAGCTCGCATTACACGTCCGTGCGCATCTATAGTCAGGAGCAAACCAAAGAGCAAACTGGTACGGTGCCGTGAAATTCACAACACCGTACCAGTTTGCTCTTGTTTTCTCTCACCGTTTGTTTGTTTAGTGCTGAGCGTTTTTTCCTATAACGGTTTTAAAAACTAGTTACTCTATGAAAAACGAACAAACCCTTATGCTGATATGACACAACCAGTTACAAAAAAAAAACGAAAGAAACGAACTCGCGTCCCGCGACTGCTGCGTGCAGCAGTAATAACACTCTTTGGTAATAACGAAACGAAAAAACGAAAACGTATCTACTTTATGAGCCAATTTAGTATAATGTTTTATCTATTGGATACGGTCTATTTTTGATTGAATAGTAAACCCGTTTTTTGTAACTACATTTTGGCCCAAGTTAGAAAGTTCTCTATCTCAGCTCAATAAAATCTATTATTGATTGAAATTAGAAACCAGTTTTTTCTAACCACATAATGATACAAGGCAAAATATTCTTTAACGTAACTAAATAAAGACTAATATTGACCGAAATAAGAAAAACCCGTTTTATTTACAACCGTTTCTAGAAACGCTTTTTTCTAAGAAAAAACGTTTCGTTTCGTTTTACATAAAACTAAAAACGACCCAGCTCTACCGTGAATGTGGATGCGCGAGTGAACGAGGCGCGAACTGCCGCGAACCCTTTGTCGCGGGACAAAATACCAACTTCGATCGGGGAACAGGCGTGAACGCCCGCGAATGCCGTGAAAACCCTCCACACTTATGTTCACGCCTGTTCGCGGACGTTCACGGCACAAAAGTAGAGCCGCGGTCAGAATACGGGGCAGGCGTGAACACCCACGAACGCCGTGAAAATCACCCACACTTATGTTCATGCCCTAGTCTGTGTTTACGCCTGTTCGCGGACGTTTACAGCACAGGGCCCTTATTCGCTATGACCATTTGACGTGAAACCGTACTTGCGTCACGGAATTTTGCTTAACTCGGTATTCTGTATGACACTTGTCCGATCCTTAACAATGGGGTGGTACGTAATTGGCGTTGTTTTGAACTGTCAAAAATTCCTTGCATGCGGTTTGCGCGTTTAGTCGTTTTCGACACGTTTTCGAAGTTTTTTTTTTTTTTCCTTTTATTCTTTGGCATCGCACATGAAGACGATTTGTGACATTTGTGTACATAAAATTTTCAAAAGTATTTTAAAGTATTAAAAGTATTTATAAATTCTTAGCTTTTTAGCATTTAATTTGCTTCGTGAGTACTTATTTTTACCATTGTTCATCGAGTAGTTAATGGATATTTTTTGATAATGCTCTCATAATGTTACTGTATTTCTTAAGAACGGAGAATTCTTGTATGTTTATAATGCTTTAGGCTTTAATTTCCAGTCACAATGAACCGCACGAAAGCCTCTGCCAGCCAACTCGCCTTCCTTGTAGACCACATGAAACTATATCAGGAGATGTCCACAGGACATCTCAATAATAGTCTGCAAGGGAGGCTTGACTTAGAAGCATTGGCATATATAAATTCAAATATGTATTTATTTCCTTTTTTTTACAGTTTGGTGGATGTTCTACAAAATATATCAAATAAGTTAACACCGCTTCCAATTGGTCTTTTTGGAAATCCATGGGAGAAGCCTATATCCAGCAGTGGACTTCTTATGTCTGAGATGGTGATAAACATTACAACATCTTCCTGTGGCGTGAACTGTCACAGACCAATACTGCTCTCCATATCCTGAGCAACAGATTTGTGCACAATTAGAATACCCTTTAATTAATTTTTGTTATGTACGGCCTTCCAGCAAATATTCTATTACATGACCCTCCAAGCTTGAAATTATTAAATAATATGAGTGCATAAATCTCTTGCGTTTTTTTTTTTTTTTTACTCAGAGCAAGAGTTAGCCAGTTTTTAAGCACTTAGTAAGTATTGAAGCAATAATAAATTATTTTAATTGTAATAATATTTGCCTCTGTTTTATTTTATTTCTGTCTTCTTCAGTGATAGGGAAATAACTTTTAATTTGTGTTAGGAATAAAACAGGTCTTACGAAATTTGTATCATTTATATTTTTTAATTTACAGATATTGATCATTAATTTTAAAACTACAATAGGTATATCACAAATAATAATGTGGTATTCAAGATGAATTCATATTCAGATTCGTTTAATGAGAAAGCTCCTCACACCCGGTAGCTCCTCACAAATAGTTTGGGATCTAAGGCTAGGGGATCGGCAGCATCTCTCGGCAACCTTTGGTGTATAGCTGAGTTTCGTTGGCGCCACCTTCTCACATGCCGCCTTCGTAGTATAACATCCATGTTATCACAAAATGAATACAAAGTCACAGAACAATACGGGATTTAATTTGTATTTGGACAAAGTTTCGCGAAGGCAATCTAGGATTACACGAGGCAATGACAGTGATTGACAATAATGACAATCAGAATCAGTTGAAAATAAATACATTTTCGTTCTAAAAATACACTCGTCGTCCTCTATATTTTAATAACTTGGGTTTTTTAATCTCAAAACTAGACAAAAATGGTATTTAATAAGATATAACAGTGTTTAAATGCAGAAGAATTCGAATTAAACAAAGATATGCTTATATTTATACGATGTAAAAAATATCCGGTATTTTCCGTTTGACCGGAAGTAAGTTTTTGAACGTACGTAGTGTAAACCTACCGTGTGGCATACTGAATACTCTTTTAAGAAAACATCGGGAAAACAACATAACTATAACATCAGCCACACCGTTCGAAGTTTTTGGATTCCACGCGTTCGTACGTCTCGTGGTTGTAATTACAGTGGTCATAGCGAATAAGGGCCCTGGGCCCTTATTCGCTATGACCGCAGTGTAGAGCCGCGGTAAGTCATGAGTTCACTGGGCAACAATGTCATGTCACTTGTCATTTTTTTTTTTTTTTTTTTCTTCGCCGTACATTTTGTACTGGCAGGCAAAGGTCATTTGACCATACAGCCTCGTCTGATTTAATTATATCTCAATTATTAGGAGAGTAAGGCCAAAGCCAAGTCTTCAATCAATCTTTCTATGAAGCAATATAGAAGTAAGGCCAAAGCCAGGTCTGTAACATCAATTTCATCATCATAATCAGGGCTTGTCACTTGTCGGGTACTTTGACAAATTAATAGTGTTGAAAAAGTGTAAAATTAAAAACCGGTAAACCTGTAAATTAGGAGAAATCGGGAGATTTTTATTCGGAATAAAACAAAAGTATTTTATGTTAATAATGCGTTCATTTATTTCTTTACAATCATTTGTACAATTAGTCACATACAATCATTTATTCACGTTTGATAATTGTTCATTGCGTGGTAAGTGGTAACATCATGAATGTCATGACCCAGTTTACTTGGGTCATGGGTAACATTCGATCTGGAGTTTTGGCGGGAACGTCTTAGTAACGTGTTGTTGCTCTGTTTTATTTTTCTAAACTTGTGTTATTTTGAATATTAATGCGATAACGATGGTGGTGTTTTATTCATTAAGTGTTGGATAAAGTGCATGAGTGTGGGCAAGTGAAATAAAGCAGAAAAACTTGTGATTTTTCGTTGTCGGCAAAACTCCATAGAAGCTTCTAGTAAAGTCGCCACCACTTTACTGAAGCAGGACTCGACATATAAATTGACTGTATACGTCACTTAGATTGTGACTAGAACATTTATAACTTGTTTTATTCAAGAAACTTGAAAAAATCGCTGAGTACGGATTTTTCTCATTTCAACGAGAAATGGGTGGTAATTTTGAATATTAATGCGATAAAAATGGTGGTGTTGTATTCATTAAGTGTTCGATCAAGTGCGTAAATGTGTGCAAATGAAATAAAACAGTGAAACATATAATTTTATGTTGTCGCCAAACTCCATCGGAGCTTCAAGTAAAGTCGCCATCACTTTACTGAGGCAAGACTCTTTGAAAATGACTGTTTATGTGACATAAACTGTGACTAGAACACTATATAACTTGTATTATTCAACAAACTTGAAAATATTAACATGCATTACACTCGCAAATCGTTAATCGCGGGGTCCAAATTCCAATAAGAAAAGAAGAAGAACCACAGAAAAGATTGACTTCTTTTTTCTGTGAAAAGAACATTCGATCCGTCCAAAGAAAATTTGTAGTATTTGTATTCTCTTTCGAGAGCAGAAACTTTTAATACGAGATTTACTCCGTTTTAATAAAAAAAAAAACAGCAGTGGCTTGAAACAATCCTAATACTTGACACTGGAAAATGCTTTAATGCGGGTCCAATACAAAAAAGAAGAAGAACATGGACAAATAGTCTTTCCCCCTTTTAAATACTCTTCAGAGGTCAGAGAAAAAAAAAGTATGTACTGACATTGACAACTGATATAACAACGTGGACAGAAGCCTTTCATGCAAGGCACAGAGACCACAGAACATTAGGGGTATTCACAGAGACAGAAACAGTCTGAAAGCTGAAACAGCCAGAAAAGCAAAATTCTTAGTTTAATTTGTAAATATTTATTCTAATTTATTTATTGTATTCTTGTTATGAGTAAATTTTGTTGAATCATTATGATTGAAAATTTCGATACGTGTGATTTTAAATTGCCAATAGAAACAGGAACATACCAAAGTACAGACAAACAGAAACAAATGCAAATAGTCAATACATTATATCAATGCAATATCTGCGAATATAAATCAGCACAACTATGTGCTTTAAAACAGCATGTGCGAATACATACTGGGGAAAGACCATATGAATGTGATTTATGCGATTATAAAGCAATACAGGCAATTCATTTGAAAAAGCACATGCGAACGCATACTGGAGAAAAACCATATAAATGTGATATGTGTGATTATAGAGCCACTGAAACAGGCAGTGTGGTAAAACACAGAAGAATACATTTGGGAGAAAAACCTTATGAATGTCATATTTGTAATTTTAAATTCACAGATTCAAGTAATTTAAAACAGCATATACGAACACACACTGGAGAAAAACCATATAAATGTGACTTATGTGATCATAGAGCTGCAGAAGCAAGTAGTTTGAGAAAACACAAAAGAACACATTCCGGAGAAAAACCATATGAATGTAACAAATGTGATTACAAATCAGCTCAAACTCACCAATTAAAAATGCACATGCAAAGACATAATAGAAAAAAATATATATGAATGTATGTGTGCTTACAAAACAACAATAACTATTTATTTGAGACAACACAACAGAAAACATTGTAGAGAAAATCCATAAGAATATCAATAAAAAATATATAGGAAAATCAATAAATAACTACTTTATACTAAATTTCTTAGTAAAATGGATTAATATTTTTTTAACAATGTGACTATTGTAATTAGATTAAAAGGCACATATCTGAAATTATGAATAAAAATCTGCTGCTCTCATTATTATAGGTTTCTACTTAATCTCTTTCTTTTTGGTATTTATATTTCTAACCACAATCAGCAGAGCTATTACTAGAATGTATAAATGGAGACATCTGCAGATTGAAGTCTTAATGCACTCATTTCCTGGTTGTATCGTCCTTGAATGTTTTCTAGCTCTGAAATAGTAGTTTATTTCAACCTTTCTTTCTAATATAATTTCCTAGACTAGCTACTTCGTTAGGGTTGAGTGCAGTAAAAGTTTTTTATGATAACAAATATACTGACCTCTTTTGAGCTTATTATAGGATACTCAAATATTTAGATGGTATTTAACAAGTTAACAGTCCCCATACAGAATTAATTTCCTTGTAAGTCCTGCATATTACTTGAATCTCTATACATCCTGCTCAGTACAAAGATATTAATCTGAGTGCATAATTGGTGGTTTCTTAGTGACCCATAATGTGGGGTGTGGACATGTGGAGCTAGTTCATTGTGGCCCATATAATTGGGGCATTGGATTGTGAATGTGTTAAATGTTTTCTAAGGTTGTTACTCATTGAAATGAAACTTAACAGATTTATCGCTTATAAAGTACTGAACTGATTTTGATTAAAAAATGATGGGACCAGCTCTTATTACCTACCAAACAAAAAAAAACATCAAAAACAATTCATAACTGGCAGAGTAATCACTAAACTAGCATACAAAAATAATACAGAGTTGAATTGAGAACCTCCAAAAAACCTTAAAAAAAACAACTGTCATCTAGTCTCACCCGTGACTATGGACGCTGCAAAGTGTTCGAAATGTCAAATTAAATTATGTAAAATATATGCAAGAAATCTGTTAAAATTTGTTTCATTTCAATGTGTTGAATTTTTTAATAATCTATTTTGTTTTGTTTTGTAATGTATATTATGTATTTTAATTTTTTAAATGTTTTGTACCTGTTAAATGAAATAAGTGTGTTGTATTAATCTATGTTTGTAGTTTCTGAATTGTAGCCTTACTAAGTAAATAAAGTACACCTTTCTTATGTGTAAGAGGCTAGGCATTCCAGAAAAGTGTCCTTATAAGAAAAATGTACACAATAGTTCTTGTTTTTTTATTAATTGTTATATATTGTTGCAAACTTAAAATGTACTATGTGTAATATTAATACAATTACACGGGAGTTTGTGGATTCGATAACCACACTAAAATACTATTAAAAATCAATATAAAAATATGTTATAGGGGATTTAAGATTCGCAATGATGATATAAATTGTTCACTTATTGTGTGTAAAATTAAAAATCTGATTGACTGAACATCACTTTGTAAGTTTGTTTCATTTTCAAGTAACAGCTGCTATTTTGAACTACAAAATTTATTTTTATTGAAATTTACAGATTAAAAGTTTGACAAATCTTTCTACATAGTAATTACCTATGTAATTACCTTTAAACTCGCAATTCTTAATTCTTGTTAATATATATATCTCTCTTATCTAAACATATATATATATTTTTATCTCGGAAAGAGCTCCAACGATTTTAATGAAATTTGATTTGTAGGTAGTTTAGGGGACTATAAATCGCTCTTGCTAGGTTAAATTTTTAGTGAACCCGGGTTTGCTCGTATATTCAGTCATAAAATTCCGAGTGGAGCGCGGTCGCCCAGGTATAAAATATAATCTTGCCAAAATCATTCAGCAATACCTCGTTTTCGCATCCGTTTAGATAGAATGCTGTGCTGCATAAAATTAAAATGTTTGTATGCGCGAGCGAAACAGACGATGGTCGAACTAGACTTAAAATAATCCACGGAGTAAACGGTAGTGTTAAAATCTGTTTTGATAAAAATTAATACGGCAAAGTACGAGTTTCACTCGCACACCGATGCTACCATACTGCGATGATATGAACACAGGGACTAATACTTGTAATTTCACATAATTTCTATACAATAGAAATATAAAACGGTAGGCAAATCTAAAGAAAATATTGATAAAAGTGCCATCTAGCAAACTTTGATAAAACAAAATGACTGGCGTGGGCGAGTACACAGACCAGTTAGAAGATACTACGGGCCAGTACGCGTACAGTAAAACAATTATATCGACGAAGATGAGGGTGTGACAAGTGACGTCATCTAGTGTCACTCGTTTATGTGTTACGAAAAAGTTTGTTCCATTTTTTAAAATGTACAGAATTGTACCGTTCTTCGCCCTCTTCTTCTTCAAAATTACATATCCGGAGTTGTCTTTTTTAGGGTTCCGTAGAAAACAAGGAACCCTTATAGTTTCGCCATGTCCGTCTGTCTGTCCGTCCGCGGCTTCGCTCAAAAACTATTTAGAAAGCTGTGATTTGGTACAGATATGTAGGTATGCATATTAAAAATGCCGAGAAAGTCGTACAATAAAAGAAATAAAAATTGGGTTCCTCCCCTACACGTAAAGTAGGGATCAATTATTTTTTTGCTTGTCTACCCCATCGTGTAGGGTATCATTGGATAGATAATCAAAAAACATTGGGGGTGTGCGAAAACCATTTTCATCATTCAATTTAGGCAGCCGTTTGAGAAATGTTAAGCATTGAAGTGATAATTTTTGTTAGAGTCACGCGACTGAAGACGAGTCGGGCGATTACTTACCTACTTGAGGCTTGCCACACAGATCCGAGGAAAACGTATCTACGTTTAAACATCATTGGTTTGAATAGACCAACATGGCGTGCGACTATGTTTTTGCAGAGTTAGCTAATCAATTTACAAGAAACTGTAGGTAACAATTGATTAGTGCTTAGACATATATGTATTTTCAATCATCTGTCAAAAAAAACAAGGTTTTTTCGGATGCTATGGGAGCTATGCTATGCTATGCTATGCTACCCTCCCTTCTATACGCCCATGCCTATAATTAAAAAAAATTAGTAAACATGTATATTGAAAGAAAAACAAAATAACATACTGCAGAAAAGCAGTTTTTGTAGTCTTAACTTACGATTTCGTTACGCTTGCTACGCTGTTGAGTATTTTTTTTGTGAGAAAGTATGCATAAAATCACTGTAAAATATTATAAATGCGGATTCTTTAGAATAATAGAAACATACATACATACATTCGAAAAACATAACCCTCCTTATACAGTCTGGTAAAAACTGGCACAGACATTACAGATAGATAGGCAAGACAGACAGAAAGGCAGAGAAGACGAGGCTGTATTTTATCGTCAACATAATCACCACAGATTTTCATCACTACGCGGGTGACAGCATAAGCATAAGGGTATAAGATACATTTTGTTCGAGTGTGCCGATTTGAGTCTCTTTTTACCGACTGCTTAAGAAGGAGGATTATGGTTTTCGAGTGTATGTATGTTCGTATATATGTGGATATGCATGTTTCTATATGTTCGCCTACAGTCTAAACGCCTCGGCTGATTTTGATGTGCGAGGTGTCGTTAGATACGCTGTTGAGTGTACGTTTCTTTGTGAGAAACATACGTAAAACCGCTGTAAAAGATTATAAATGCAATGCGCATTTATTAGAATAATCCTAGTAAAATCATTTATTACGAAAAAACGCATTTTTGGTAGAGATTTATTATTATTACAGTGAAACTTGGTTAAATGGGACCTGGATAAATGAGAAACTTCTATTATTGAGAGTTGCAATGAGGTCCCGGTACTTTTTCATTGAATTACCTCTATTAATGGGACTTTTAGAACCTGGTTAAATGAGATCTGATTTCTAGGATTTATTCTGTTTTTTTTTTTTTTTGTTAGGTGGCCAAATGGGCTTTGGCAGCCCCGGCTGGTCACTGCGACCTTTACAGATCTATTGTGACATCCCCTATTACTTACAGCACCTCTCCAAGTCCAATGCTGAGCATGTAGTCAGTGATGGCCTTGGGGGAGGAGGTTTTTATCTCATTGGGTGAGATTATGTGGCCTCCAAGGTGCCGGCTTCTGCTATGGTGCAGAGGCTCACATTCGCACAGGACATGTATGGGCGTTTCGTCCTTATTCGATGTTTACCTTTATAATTGGGACTCTGGAGTTCAATTCCCTCTATAAATGAGACAAATTAATCGGGGTGGTACAGGTTTTGACATGTTTGTTTACAAACATTAGAAAGTCTTTCGCACACGCTTTGTTTGTCAGTACTGTCAGTTTCAGTCAGGTTTTGACCTAAAAACAAGAGAGTAAAAGTGTACAAAATGCCCAAACGTAAATATAAAACGTTATCAGCATCTGAAAAATTACAACTTCTATCAGTTTTTTTTATTAGCCCTGTTTGTACAAACTGTCCCATTACTGGGAACGGGCCATCTTCTCATTTTGAGAAGGGTCTATCAGATTATGATTGTGGTAAGTCGCGTGATGAACTGTATAGGGAGCGTAGTATACCAAAGTGTACCCTGTGTAGAATTATTCAAAACAACGAGAAAATTCGGTCTCAGTGTATTGATGGAAAACGAAAACGCACATTATTTACTTATTAACATTTCAACCTCTAAAAATGGAATAACCGTACATTTCGACCTCTATAAGCGGGAGCCTCTGTAAATGAGACAACAATAATTTTAAACCAGCCTTATTTGTAAACCCTCAATAAATGGTACAACATTCTTGGTCCCTTGAGATCCCAATTAACCAGGTTCCACTGTATTACAAAAAAATATAGCCAATACGCTACACTACTGACACTATAACTCGCACATCAAAATCAGTCAAGCCGTTTAGGCTGTGGGCGATCATATAGAAATATACCACATACATACACACGAAAAACTTATCCCTCCTTACGCAGTCTGGTGAAAATAGTAAAGGATTACAAAGGCAGCAAATAAGACACGACATGCATGGCATAATGAATTTATCAAATCACTAGATATTCACAGTAAGTAGACTGGTGATTATCCTGTAGCATCAGTGATCTGTCTCAATAATGTCAGTGACCTATTTCTGAAGTATCAAAGACCTCTTTTTGTAGCATGAGTGATCTCTCGCTAGTATTAGTGACTCCACTGTATAATGACTTTTCGCCGTAGCGTCAGAGAGCGTAGCTCTAGCGTTAGTAACCTCGCCCTACATTCAGTGACTTCTCTCTAGAGTTATTGATCTCGCCGTACAGTCAGTGACTTCTCTCTAGCGTTAGTGATCTCGTCGTACCGTCAGTGACCCCTCGCTTCCTAACACGCCGTATGTTCTTGTGCACGCCCCGGATGTGTTCGTTCAGCAAGTTTCTCCGTATGAACCCTTTGCCGCAAATGTTGCATTTGTACCGACGGTCGCCAATGTGAGACTGCAAACGAAAAATAGAGAAATTGTATAAGCAAACATCGCTTCATATTCATAGCTCTCCTTCAAGATTTTTAACGTAAAAGGCGCTATGGGATGCACAAAATACCAAACACATATGTCTACTAATAAACTATTTCGCCAAATAAAATAAAACAAAACAAAAGAATCATATCTCCATAGGACTATATTTCACCGGGACACCACGGCGGCGCAACCAGTCGCGCCACCGTGGTGTCCGTAAGCTACCAAACTACTCACCATACAGACACCAGAGTCGCCACACCACACTGAGACAGTATCAAAATGGACCTCGAAGAGATAGCACTACTGCTGTATGTACGTAGGAAAAGAGATGCAATGTGGTCACTGGCAGCCGGAGTGGCGGCCGAGTGAGTGAGATACCATACAGCGCTATAGCAATTAGTGGTGGCGCGACCAGCGTGGCAGCGCGACCAGTAACATTCTGTGCACTCGTCCGGGCTGGTCGCGCCGCCAAATTGGTTGCGCAACCAAACGTACACCAGGTGAGTAGCTCTCTATAGAGCTGTATACACTTTGTTGGTAGCGGCGACTGGTTGCGCCGCCATGGTGTCTTGGTGAAATATAGCCCTTAAGAGGCTTAACGCAAAGAATAGGGTGGCGCCACTGTCTCGCTCGCGCGCGGCGTGTAAACGTCATAATTTTCACGTTCACACGTTTATTTCGGTCAAAATAATAGATATAAAAATAACAGCTATTGTTAATACATTGTTTTTTTTTATAAAGCTAAAGAAAGAATATTTGTCAAAAAAGTAATTTCAATAATTTTATAAAAAGAAGGTGCCGCATGTGACACTCTACTCTTTGCTTTAATAGCGTAAAATATGTGTTCTTATTTGAATAATGTCAACTTACGTACAACAATGTGGGCTAGTGAAATGAAGTGAACATCACTTTTCATGTTGCCAACAAAACTCCGTAGAAACTACCATAAAAGTTACCACCACTTTACTGACGCATGAGCTATACTATAACTTGAAAGTGATTGACATATTTTCTTGAACCAGACTATGACTAGTACTATCAATGAAAATTGATAAATCTCAACACTGGACACTGGTGAATGCGGTAATCGCGCGTGTTTAATACGAAAGAGTAGTGACCCGCATATGGTTGTGCAGGTTGCTGTGCGAGCGGAACTTCTTCCCGCAGAACGCGCACGGCTTGCTGGGCGGCCGGTGCACCAGCCGGTGGAGGTGCAGCGCGTTCGAGCGGTGGAAGCGCGCGTTACACGTCTCGCACGCGAACGGACGCACGCCCGAGTGCACGTTCAGATGCTCTTGGAGAGTGTATATCTTCTGGGAAATAGATTTTACCAGGTTTTATTGCAGCCTTTTAATTACATTTACATACATACAATCACGCCTATTTTTAACCCCCGACCCGAAAAGTGGGGTGTTTGAAGTATCTGTCTGTATATCTGTGTGTCTGTCTCTGGCATCGTACAAGCGGATGGATAGACTTTGACCTAGTTTTGAATGAAAGAAATAAAATAAAAATGCTTTTGCGAATGAACCTCTTTCATATGATAGCCCACGTGATACGATTAAAGCACTTTCAAATGTGGACCCTCCTTCCTTGCTTTTTTGTGATTTAATTAAAAAAATTGTCTGTATTTATACAAGATTTTTAACTCGATGGTTGGTAGTCCGTTCTTGCTTAACTTGATCAAATTCAATACTATGCATAACCTCCGGAATCGACGACTTTTCACCGTCCGCCTCACTTATAGAAATAACATATCTCGCAACTGTCCTGTCCCGCGAATGTGTCGCTCATACAACGAACTTTATCGTAGTTGTGTGCTCGTCATAACGTACTTCACTAATTGGATCTATTCGGAATTAGTCTCAATCGTTTTCGCAACAATGTCTAAAATTCACTGTACTTATTCTAACGATAGCTACATGATAGCGCGATTTTATACTTGTTTCTCATCTTAAGTATATAAACTACATTTATTATTAATCTAATTTTATATTAAGTTATAGTACATTATGATACAAGTGTGCTAATTTGGTCATTACAGTCGAGGCGGAATTGCAGCCCGAGCCGAAGGCGAGGGCGTAATAGAGCCGAGAGTGTAATGACCATAATGCACACGCGTTTCATACGACGTTTTTCAACACACTTGCGAGGAAAAAACACCCGTTTATAACTGAAATATTTAATTATTGAAACAATATCCAAAAATCATCAGATGTTTCAGTTGTAGCATATTTCATTCTCTTTGGTTGCAATATTCGTGCCTGGTTTATTTCTTTATGTTATATTCTCGGTTTCCAGTACGATTTTCGAGTGAATTCTTTTTGTTATGGGCCGGTATGGTATTCATCTCTGATTGGACTCTGACAATCTAGTAGGCTTAGATTGTGCGCGCGCAGGTGCCCTCGCATTGGTTGTAAACAAAAGACACTAGTGCATAATAGAAAAGTCAAAAGCACGCGTGTTTAATAGGATACTTTTCGGTCATAAAAACGGTTGATTAAGGGCCACTTTACGAGCAAGTGTGTTGAAAAATAATGTAAACACAAACTACGGGTCACTCACGTCTGTTTTCTTCACGTAGTTTTTATTTAAAAATGTGTGAAAACCACGTTAATTTCCATAGCAAAATTTCTGTACAAATTACATATTATGATGATTATCTTACCGAGAAGCTTTTCCCGCATATATCGCAGAGGTGTTGATGCTTGTCTGCGTAGGTCTGCTCCAGGTCTAAGGTGGGATGCTCCAGGGAGAAGTGCAGGCTCAGCCAGCCCCAACTGCCGCCCACACTGTTACACTACAAACAATAACTGCATGTACTAACTTATTCGCTATCTTAGATCCCTTTATTATACATATTGAGTTAATTGAAAGGAGGTCATTTGTTAATTACTTACACAAAAATTATAGAACGAATGTATTATGATGAAATGACTATCATTGTTTTATGTTCTCCAGTGACGCACTTACCAATGAACAGCATTTATTTAACTTCTTCAAATCGCATTGCGAGTGAATAGGTTCCTTCTAGGCAAGAGCTCTCCACCGTAGACCGCAACAGTCGCTTGATATCAGGTGTGCTAGCGGTCAAGCGCATGTCTATTTGCGAATGAAAAAAAAATATAGGCAGAGCGTTTCACCTTACATAATATATGGTGATGAAAATCAGCGATGGTGTGATATGCCGCCTATACCATTACAATTTTGACAGTATTCAAACGGCCAATCCGTTTTTAGTCTTGACTTTTACGATACTGTTCGTATGGAGGATATGGTAATTCATGCAGTAAATTTTATTTCCTCGTAATTATATTACACAATCATTTCGCAGTGAGTCCCAAACTCGGCTAAGCCGATCTTAGGAGCCCTGTGGCAGAAATACCTAATGAGTAAGCCGGTATCTTGGGACCCCTGTGTAGTACCTATAATTACTCATGCTTACGCGCTGGAGATATTAAATACCTGTCTATGCATTACAATTATGATGTAATTAAATTTAAGGACTTGGCAAATTAATCATAAAACTAAACAATATTAATACAATTATTAAAATGTGTGTGGATACAATTGGATATTGGTTAGTTATACAGTGAGCTAGCCTTAACTTATCTCTGTATTATTTTCGTCTGTTAGATGTTGAATTAACAGAACATAAAGACAAGTGGATAACATTTCCACTATACTAACCAATAGTGTCCATACTGTATGTACGAGTATGAATGAGTATTATTCGTATCTATATTATCATAAAAGTTCGGGCAGGGCCCTGATTCAGTACGACCATCGGCCGCGTTACGTGAACGAGACGTGGAGGTTACAATAGGTCGCAGTGACGAACCCCCCCCCCCCCCCTCCCCCCAAATCACCGACGACGAAAAAAAGATATTTATAGAACCTATACGCCAAGTTTCATCAAAATTGGTTCAAAATTATGCCCTGTACGCGAGTACGAAGATACAAGCAAAATCACAAACTCACAAATAAACTGAGAGACGAAAGAAAATTTGGCCAGTTGATGTTTTATCATGAAAATGTAATAAACGTGCATAAAACCTAACTTTCTCTTTATTAATACTAGACTAGACTGATAAAAAAGATGAAATGTATTTCTACATTTTAATAAAAGTGCAATGTAGTAACCGTTTAGAGTAAAAATAATGCGCGAGCGAAACGAGCGCGTATTTTTTATGTATATCGATAGAGGCTTTAGATATAAATTAAATGTGACTGTTCTTATATGAATTAGCATGTATGGTCCAGTCCGAGTCTTATGGTTAAGTCCGACGCTGGCGTTGATAGTGAAAATTAGACTTTTCGTCTAATTAAGGCACCCAAGTCAATTTCACGTAACGAGACGGATGGTCATACGGAATCAGCCGGTGCTGTGAAGTGACCACTCACCACTCGGCAAGTAATGACGGGTCGCTTTCTCGATCTATCGCTCCCGAACTGGCTGAAAATGAAATGTAATATAACATAATAATACGTGATATTCCTAAGCTAACATCATAAAAGCGAAAGTATCTGTAGTCTGTCCGTTTCCTTAACACGACTGAACAGGTATTCTTTTAAAATTATAGCATTAACTAACGAACCCTATGATATGCGTGCCTCGACATTGTTTTGGCCATTTGTTTAAATCTTAGTACTTTTAGTTTTTAAAGAAATAGCAGCAAATAAGCAGTAGGTTCAGTGCATGATTCTCGACAGTATACTTTTCTCTTTTTTAAGCTTCCGTTCTAAGGGTTTGGAAGCCTATTAGAGATGCAACGGTGTCTGTCTGTCTGTCCTACACTTAAAAGTATGTATCTTTTGTATAATATGTATATACAAATCACACAGCTCAGCCGCTGATACTAAAAGTAGTTTATCAAATACGTCCCGTTAATTTCAATGATCAACGGGACGTATTTGATAAGAGGTGAGCGCGCTCCATCGTCAACCGTAACGTCGCTTATCATGAGGCGAGTTGGCGGTCAAGTCCATGCCTATTAGTGAATAAAAAAATCTGTTCACAAAGTTAGTTTGGTACTCACACGGTGGTCCCAGGCGGGCGCCCTCGGGTCACACGCTTGTGCGTCACCCGGGTATGATTGTCATATGCTTCACTCGACGCGAATGACAGCGAACACTGGTCGCACTTTACCGTTAAATCTGTAACGGTCCCTTCGATCTAGAATCAAACGTTATAGTTAGTATAGTTTAATAAATCCGGTAAAATATGAGTTTCACTCGCAGAGGTTTCCATACTCCCATGCAATATAAACACAGATAGATACCAGACTTAATTATTACCTACTCAGTAAAATGTGCTTTATATCTATAAACGTTTGTAATTTCGCATATGTTTTATTCAGTAGGGATAAGCCTGAAATGGTAGGTAATACTTTCAATATAAAGTTCCAATAATTTTATTTTCTAGCAGTTAGAAATAATATCGACATTCAACAATTCACCAGTTAGCTATAAAAATTGGGTGCAGGTATACTTAGTACAATAGAAAAACTTGGTGAAAGCGCCATCTAGCTAGATTTCATAACAGTACGGCACGGCCATCTTGTCTTTGTCGATAAAGCAGGACGGGTGTGTGGCATATACTAAAGACATTTTATGACGGGCATATTATATTCGAAAACGCGAATATCCACGTCGTAGCCGTTTTTTTTTTATAACACTAGATTTAATTATCCTAATTAATTTTGCATGTATATGTGACATAAATTAAATAAAATTAAAAGTATTTCGTTCCGTTTACTTTAACAAGCAAAATTACCGAATATCTTTTAAGTTATGCATTGTCTCATGTGATTAAAAAATATAGATTGACCGGTGATACATTGTTAAGAGAGAGTTGATCGAGCCGTTCAAACTGCAGAAGGTAATAAAGGACATACACACACCCAAATAATAGTCAGTAATATGACAACAGCAGACAGTACCTGGTGCTCCCTGGAGATGTGTATCTGCAGGCCCGCGCGCGTTCTGTACGCCTGACCACAGCTCGTGCACACGTGGTCGCGCGCGTGCCGGTACGACATGTGCGAGCGGAACGATGACACACTCCTGACAAACAACTCAGGTGTAATGTTTTCTTAGGTTTTCGCAATTGTAACTCAATGTTTTTTTTTTATTAAAAGCAGAGAGGTCAAAGAATGTCTGTAAGCTGGCACTACAATAATTGAAACATATATGCAAACTAATTCTTTGATGTGAAGTATCAGCATATTTTTCTAAAGACATGTATACAAAAACCACAAAGAATGCCTCTATCATCATCTCAGCCATAAGAAGTCCACTGCTGGACATAGATAGATATATAACTCTTCATTAAAAGACCACATTGTACAAACATATTAAAAGAAGACAATATTACTATGGCTAATCGTTTAATAGGCGGCCTTATCGCTTAAAGCGATCTCTTCCAGGCAACCATGTACGGAGTAGGATAGGTGGCACTGATAGTGGCCTTTTAAACTATGACATAAAAAAAAATTGCATACACAAAAGTGAAAATACTACAGAAATAAATACTGTATATGAAAAAGAAAGGAAAAGTAGTTATTTACTCATTTAAATAGACATCTCTGGTAACACACACTGGTTAGAAACATTAGATTTGAGGCACTGAAGTACTCGTATATCAAACGAACTTTTGAGTTTCTCGAACGCTGCCCAGCCGAGTTGGATTCGACGATTGACCTCTCGTAAAGTTGGACCTGCCTCGTCGGATCGTTTGTCCTAGGTAGATGACTTTGTAGATTCGTCAACAACTTCAAGAATGGAGTTCCCCACAGATATTGGGGTAGGCACTACATAGGCGTTCGACATAATCATCGTTTTGTCCATGTTCATTATCAGGACCACCCGTTGAGAGTGATGTACTCGCCATTAATATTGATCCCGAGCCCTTTCCGTTCCAGAAGCTTGTAGGCATCTTCCAAGCCGAACAGTTTCGGAGAGATTATGGCTCCCTGCTTCACGCCTCTCTTCTATGGAGTTGCCTCCGAATTCTGGTCTTGTACTCCGACCGAATTGGTTGTTGTACAAACACTTCAGCACTTTGATATACCGATAGTCAATACGGCATCGTTGGAGAGCCCAAGCACCACCCAGGTCTCGATCGAATCAAAGGCTTTCTCATAGTCCACAAACGCTAAGAAAAGGGGCAAAGTTATACTCTTCGGTTTTCTGTATCACTTGCCGCGGCGTGTGAATGTGGCCTATGGTAAGAGGCGGATTACCCTAAAGGCCGAAAAGGCCCGGGCCTAGGGCGCCAGATTTTAGGGGCGTCTGGCGATCAATACACTGATTGTCCGAAGAACAGTATAATAAAAGATAGAAATACTCTCTTACACAATATGCGCAGAGGCATATGTTTAAAGGCGCATTATATGTTATTGTAGCATCCTACATCACGGACCCCCCTCCCGTTGATAATAAGATCATCAGAAAAAAAACATCATGCTGAAAAGGGGGCGCTTGATTTGACTCGGCCTAGGGCGGCTAAGACTGCTAATCCGCCTCTGTCTATGGTTTTATAGCATTTTCAGAAACCGGCTTGTTCGGGAGTCTGGAAGTCATCAAACCCGCGTTCGAGACCATTCATGATAACGAAATCGAGTTTTATCGGGTATTAAGAAATAAACAAACAGTATTTCGTTGTATGAAAAAAAAAATGCAGTGCACAGGCGAAAATTGCGGACTCAAGAATTTTCGCAAATTGAATATTATTAGTTTAGAAAACTTAAAAATTAAAGATAAAATAGGCTGAACCGATTTATATTAAATATAGCTAAGAACACATTTGATCAAGTCCTATTTCAATCAAAATCGGTCCGTCCGTTTGAGAGCTGATCTGAGCTGAGAGGGATCCGGTGCCACAGACAGACACACAAATACACAATTCAAACTTATAGCACCCCTCTTTTTTGTCAGGCATTAAAAATATATACTTACGCAAAAACGCGTTTGCATTCCTTACAGGTGTGCTTAACGCCTTTGTGTTGCTGATAATGGTTCGTCATTGAGGTCCTGTAAAATAACTGTTGTTATATTTTTTTTATGTACCTTCAAAACCTTTTTCAAACTATAAAAACTAGGTTATAATCGATCCATGGTCCATCATTCAAGTTATAATTATTTATGAGAAAGTATGTGTAAAATCACTGTAATAGATAATAAATGCGCATACTTTAAAACAATTCTAGTAAAACCACTTGTTTATTAACGTATTTTTACCCGACTGCGTAAGAAGGAGGGTTATGTTTTTTGAGTGCATGTACATATGTTTCTATATAATCGCCTACAGCGTAAACAAATTGACCGATTTTGATGTGCGGTGTTTTGATTTTGGTGTGAGGTGGCATTAGTTAGATTCGTCTTCACTTTCAGAATGTCATATGTTTTTTTTTTTTTTTGTGATAATAACATATTTCTCGCAAAAATAACAAAATGCGTTTTTTCGTAACCTCCAACGAACTTTTTCGTAATAAACAATTGGTTTTACTAGAATTATTCTAAAGGAAAGAAATATTTTACAGCGATTTAACGCATACTTTCTCACAAAAAACGAAAACACAACAGCATATCAAGTGTAACGCAATCGTAAGTTAGACTGTAAAAACTGCTTTTCTGCAGTCGTGTAATTTGTTTCTCTTTTTAAAAAAAAACAAGAACAAGTGTTTTTACTAGAATTATTCTAAAGAATGCGTATTTATAATTTTTTACAACGATTTTACGCATATTTTCTCACAAAAAGTGTACACTGAACAACGTATCAAACGTAACGAAATCGCAAGTTAGACTGCAAAAAGTGCGTTTCTGCAGTCGGGTATTTTGTTTGTCTTATATATAGATACTCATTCATAATGATGCCACACATAATCATTAGTCTCCTATCAGCCTGTAAATGGGCAAAGTGCAAATAGTACAAATATACCTATGATATGTGACGAGAGGGCACAGTTTGCATTTGAACACTACCGTGTGCAAGTGTTTATGTGTGGCCGCATTGATGCTCCATATGTTGCATATAGGACAGCACACCAATCCCAGCTGTTCCTACAACAAACAAAAAAATAACATTTGAAGACTCACTCAGCAACACACTTAATTGACCGAGAGAGCGAAGTGAACAAAGCAACTAGCAAATTATTCTTTCATCTGTCCAGATGCTTGTTCGTACTCGCGAACAGGGGGGCAATTCAGTTATTCAAAACCGATCCATAACTGAACCTTGTGCGAAGCATTGCCTGTCGGTTGCTATCATTTTTTGATTTAGTAACGAGCGAAGGACGTGTTACGTTTCATCTAATGTGTCAATTGTATGACATAAAAGTGACTGAATCAAAAAAACTATGGCGGCTGACGGGAAACGCTCCACATATGGTTCGGCTATGGAGCGGTCTTGAATAACTGAATTGGGCTCCAGGAATCTTGACAAAACTTATCATACAGATTCTACAAATTTAAAGATTAATAGGTGCTCACCCGCTTAGTGATGAAAAACAGTGATGATGATAAAAAGTATATTAGAAAGAAAGTAAGGATTTTATGATTTTATGTTCGAAAAAAAGCCAGTTGTATTATTTACCCTTACATTCTCAGTATTTTTTTGTTATTATTTAACAATTGGTTGTTAAACGCAGCAGTCATTTATGTTAGTTGTGAATCAGTAGATAATCATTTTCGGCTACTGGACTGAATATGACAATTTTTTTTAGACAACTAATTGCAGAAGCAATTGAAGTGGAAGTAAAAAATTGTGAAATATTATTACATGTACATTCTGGATTAAAAATAAAACTTACAGTGTGCCACTTCTTAATGTGATACTCCAAAATTTTTAAGTTTTTAAATGTTTGATAACAAATCTCACATTTATGTTTTGCTTTCACATAGCACTCATACGTTTTTCTTCTATTAAATTCGTCCAATTTCATCTCTAGGGTTGTTAGATACTCTATATCAAAAACAGATTCATAATTTGTATCATTTCTTTTAACTTCACCATAATATTCTGTTTTAATTTGTAAAGATTCGTCTTTGCAGGGACTTTTTTTTAACGTAACGTAACTATCTGACGAATCTTCGTTTAAGATCTTTGTTTCTTTGCTGCTGTTATCGGTTTCATCTTTGACAATCAAAATAATATTACTATCATCATCATTCATGATTTCTACAACATTATCACCAGAAAGTTCTTCAAGATTAAAAAATAATTCTTGCTCTTTTCCATCATTGTTTTCAGCGCTTTGAGCCTTATCTTTATATATACATGATTTAGTGCTACTATCATTACCATTATCATTTATCGATTCCCCTTCATCACCAGAAAGTTCTTCAAGATTCATTAATAATTCTTGCTCTTTTCCATCATTATTTTCAGCGCTTTCAGTCTTATCTTTATAGATACATGATGTAGTGCTACTATCATTACCATTATCATTTATCGATTCCGCTTCATCACCAGAAAGTTCTTCACACTTATCAGATAATATTTGTTCTACATTTTCTGTACAATTCTTTATTTCATCTAGCTGATCTGATTTGGAATCATTTTTGGAGATATTTTCATTTCCAATTTTACTGATGTAATTAGTATTGTCTGTTTGGTTACATTCCTGTTTCTCCTGAATGTTTGTGTTGTTCATCGATTTCTGCAATGTTGAATATTAATACTTTTAATAACATCATATTAATAAATAAATATTGGTGGACATTTCACACAACACCATCTAGCCCAAACTAAGCAAAGCTTGTATTATGGAACTAGATAGACAAGTTTCGCGGGCAATCACGACGGGCCGGAAGGATGGTTAATAATAAAATAATTTAATTTTAAAAGTAATGACGTCTATTCGCCATGGTGGCAAAGCTATAAATAACTTACCTAATATGCATATATTTAAAATTTGAAATTACACTTAAGCAAAAAAACTGTAACAAAAAAGGGTGGCTGGCGGGTCCCGCGCCAGGGCGTCGGAAATATAATATATTATCAAGTGTCAGAACTACTGCTTATTTTGTGGTCAAATCGACAATTACTATTGATTTAACGTAATATAACTAGAAAAGTGAAATGACCTTAAGGAAGGGATCAGTGTACATAATTAGATGGTTGATAGAATACACATATATACCTTTTTTGTAAATATACATCTACTTATGATAGATTATTAATTTATTTTAAAACTGGCGTTGGCACAGGTGTTTTGACCGCGCCCCACGATAATAGCCGTGCTGCGAAACACTTCGCGTGACCTGCACGAGCCCTTACTGTCTGTCACTCACCGTATCAACACATAACATGTGTGTATTAGGCGCTTGCACGCAAATGACGGCCATCTTATCAAAATTATTCCACGTACCAAGCGAAGACGGAGGAAGCAGTGTGTGGAGAACAGTCAATGGTTGTTGCTTTTTCTGGAAATAAATGGATACTTTTTATTGTTTACGCCTCAAATAAAACTCAAATTACATAGCGAAAAGGGCTTGCATGTCAGTGAAACAACAGGCGGCCTTGTCGCTAAAAGCGATTGGGACATACCTTCTGGTGAAGATGTAATGACAATAAAAATAGATGGCGGGGTGTTTAAAAATGACAAGAAAGAACAGAGGAGGAAGTCTGCTAGCTAATTTAGTAAGTTAATACCAATCCTTCTCAGTAAGAACGAGCACAGCTAAATGTGATGTTTTTTAGAGAAAAGGGAGCAATCATAGTTAGCCATACCTAACCATACAAAATAAAGATATTATATATAACTATTTAGGTTAAAACACAGAACCACAATCATACTTGGCAGGAACATGAAGCTAGAGTTTTTTTTCCAACTACCCACATTCAGGACATAACATGCCTTTCCCTCGGGATAGCTACCTAATACCGCACTTAATTGACTTTGGAAAACGTACCATTGTCTTTGTCCTTTTTACCCGACTGCATAAGAAGGAGGATTATGTTTTTCGAGCATATGTACATAGTTACTGTGGTATGTATGTATGTTTCTATATGACTGCCTACAGCCTAACCGATTTTGATGTGCGAGGTGTCAATCGATTCGTCTTCACTTCCAGAGTGACATATGCTATATTTTTTGCTGACTTCAGAAAAAGGAGGTTATCAATTCGACCTGTATGTATGTAATATTGTCAGAATTGTATATGTTAGTCTATAGCAGCTTCTAAACATGTGTGCTAAATTTCATAAGTGTATGTATGTTTGTATATTTGTCCTTTTTTGTATTGCTTTATCATTTATGCCACACATCGACCTTTCCTTTAATATACAATTTAAATCAGAATAATTACAATGTAGACTTAATTTTCTCAATTGTGCAATATAGTCTATCACTTTTTCGGTATTTTCCGGATCTCTTGTGTGAAACTTGTATGATTCTACAACTTCATTTGGTTTTGGTTAAAATGGTTATTCAAAACATATAGGTAAGTGTACATGTAAATCAATGTTCATGAGATATTTTTTTATGAAATACAACAGTGAATCAATAAAATATATAATACTAGCTGAAACTTTGTACAGTACAGTAATAAAACTGGCCAAGTGCGAGTCGGATTCGCGCACGAAGGGTTACGTACCATTATCTATAAAAACGGCAAAAAATCATGTCTGTTGTATGGGAGCCCCCCTTAAATATGAATTTTATTTTAATTATTTATTTTTAAAGTGAATAATCAACTCAATATTCTGTGAATATTTCAAGCGTCTACCTGTTGCCGTTATCAATATCCAGCAAAAACGAGCAAAAAAATCAAGTTTGTTGTATGAAAACCCCCTTAAATATTTATTTTATTGTGTTTTTAGTATTTGTTGTTATAGTGGCAACAGAAATACATCATCTGCAAAAAACTCTCTAACTATCACGGTTCATGATATACAGCCTGGTGACAGACGGACGGACAGATGGACAGACAGACAGCGAAGTCTCAGTAATAGGATCCCATTTTACCCTTTGGGTACGGAACCCTAAAAATGAGATTTGTGACAACATAATAAACAAGTAAGAAAATCATTACAATAATAATTTATAAATATATTTGTCACAATGGAGGACTGGAACATTTTTTATCTATTCTGTAGATTTGTAGTGATTGATAATCCAATCAAATGTGTGAAAAAATTTGATAAAATAATGAAGATACAGCTATATCAGTATCATATGCAAAAGGAGAACAAAGAGCAATCATAGGGCTTGTGATGTAGTCATCTTCTTACTCACACACCTACTTAAGTGCTATGTGAGTGTGCTCCTGTTCATAACACCTGTGACCTTATCCATAAAGCGATCGCATTTTAAACAAGGCAAAAACAAAACTTCAATAACTTCACTATTTGTCAACAGATTACACTCATCCGAAAGATTAAAATAGTCTAAAAATCCCACCCACTGCTTTTGCCTATATACTTAGAATTCAAATATTTCAAGCATGCATGAACCTCATTTCATAATACCTAATCTAAATATATTTTTTTCATCACTGGGAGGGTGAAATCATGGGACGCAGCTAGTACTTTATGAAAATTAATTATGGATTATTATTAGGATTTTGGAGCCAATTCCATAACATACTGTTGCAAAATTCACAGGAATAAAACACCTGACCAAATCTGATGATGATAGGCAGAAAAAATAGTTTTTAAGTTCTGACAACTTATAGTTACATGTAATAACAAATTGCGTCATTTTGAATTTATGAGAGGTCAGGTGTGTCATATCTGATCTTATTCATGTCAGGTTAACTTACTCTCATTACCGTCGACTTCCAATTTTCATATATTTTCTGTGCCTTTATACATTTCTGTTTGAATTTGTAAAATTTTGCTAAAAGATATCCACATTCATTGCAGTAATAACACGGGGAGGACATTGTGACCGTCTGCAAAAAACACAAAAGATCACATCAGAAGAAATAAACACTAACATAAGTTTCATAAACTCCCATGACTAAGGAATGACAAGTGTCCATCATGACTACATAAATTAGACAAACCTTTGGTAGGTTCATCTTTTGCTATTTATTACCGAACTAATTGTCTTATTGTCATTACAAATACTTTGTCTATCGAATACTGTATAAACCAAATAAAACCATAACTCAAATATATATGTTATATCTTCAAATTTCCTTTCTATGTTATCACAAGATCTTAGTTGAACCACAACATAATGGCCATAACTAATATGGTCCAATTTTGGATTTGACCACTTCTCTAGCAGGTATATTTCCTCCATATATAGTCCACAAGGACCAATATAGTTTAGAGTAAAAGGCTTATGAAAAAATAATTCATTAAATGTTTTTTTACAATAAAACAAATTCCAATGACAAACAGATATTTATTGACAACAGAAACAGAACATTTTTATTGATAATTTGTACAATTATATGTCATAATTTCAATTTCCTCGGTAACACAAACATCATATGTAGTAACAGTTCAATTGATAATTCCATTCAATAGATAATCAAACAAAAAACATTTTTAAGATTACAAATAAAAGTAGATAGTAGTACTTATCTAAAGTATGTAGGCCTATTTTGTGTATTTCAATTTAAAAAAATAGCAAATCCCTATTCTTAATAATGTAATCCAGTAAATTGTGATCAGTACTGATGTGATTATTTCATATTTCTATTTAAATTGGGCACATATATTATCAAGCAAACTTATTCTACCAAATATTATACAAACTAAAAAACTGTCTCTCTCTGTAACTTTTTCATGACTAAACGGCTGAACCGATTGTTACGAAATTCGGTACAAATATAGCTTAGAACCTGGAGAAGAACAGTGGGTACATTTTTTACGCGAGTAAAGCCGCATTGAAAAAAGTATATGTGGGCAGCTAGTAATGAATATGTGCAATTTACGTGCTAAAAAGGAGTACAAAAATATACTTTCTTGGGGACTGTTTACGATCAGTTTATTCATGAAAGAGTAACCAAGACACAGAAAGATATACAGGTAGAGTTACTTTTGCAATTCTAACTAACGGTAAGAGTACTTACAGAAACATCGCTTAGTATCAATAATTCTTCATGAAACTCTTTTATTGTTTCACTCGCAATTTTAAGAGTAGTATTAGTGCGAAGGCAAATTAGACACAGACTCATACTTGTGAAATGCAAAGAGAATATAATATAGGTATTACAACAGTAGAATTGTGCTAAATACGAAGAGAAGAGCTTGTGGGCTGCTCTAGGCTGCTCTAATCTCTATTGCGATTCTCAAGCACTTCTTCTTTGAAGCACGTCTTCTTCTTTTTTGTATTTTAACCCCGCGATTAGCGAGTTGCCAGTGTCAAGTAGGTATTGAGAAATTTCCAGTTTCTTGAATAATGCAAGTTATGTTCTAGTCACCGTCTATAGACAGTTATTTTCAAAAGTTTTGTTCGCCTCAGTTAAATAGCGTGTCGGTGATTTTACTAGAACTAAGCTGAAGCTTCTATGGAGTTTTGCCGATAACGTAAAATGGCACGTTTCACTGCTTTATTTCATTTGCCTACACTCACGCACTTGATGGGACACTTTAATGTTTAGAACACCAGCATTTTTATCGCATTAATATTCAAAATAACAAGAAAATAAAACAGAGGAACATGTTTCTATGACGTTCCCGCCAAAACTCTTTTTTTTCTCGTCATCAGCATCAGCAGGACAGCGGGATTTGGTTTGGCCTGAGGGTTTGGCGACGCTCGCACACTTGTGCAGTTGCCAGTGTCAACTCAACCCAGAGTAGGTAACTTCTCTTCATTCTAGCTAGGTCTAGGTCTATGCACGAGTTTTGGCGGGAACGTCTTAGTAACGTGTTGTTATATTTTCTTTAACGCTTTGTTTTATTTTCGTAAACATGTGTTATTTTGAACATTAATGCTATAAAAATTGTGGTTTTATTCATTAAGTGTTTGATAAAGTGACTACCACCATTTTTATAGCATTAATGTTCAATATAACATAAGTTTAAGAAAATAAAACAAAGCAACAACACGTTACTAAGACGTTCCCGCCAAAAAACTCAACACAAGATACCATATTATGTTACTATATGACTAGATACAGTCTAGTGCATCTATACTAGTGCAACTTCATAGAAAATTACTAAATGTATGAAAAACACAGAGTAGGTCTAAGTTGATCTTTGATGAAAAAGGCGCGAAAATGACATTTAGTTCCACTGTTTGACACATACTTAAACAATTTTTTGTTTGGTGGCTGCTGTCTCTAAAAACCATTCTTCCAACAACAGACGTTAGGGTTTTTGGCGGGAATGTAAATATTTTTGTCTCCGCAAAAAAACGCCATCTATTATTAAAAATTATCACTTTTTTCGAGAAAGTTTATAATTATTAGTTTTTAAGATACACTTAATTTAATATAAGCAACATCCTTCATGTTATTTCTATCTGATTAAGAAGGCCTGAAGATGCAGTTGGAAGATTACCAATGGAACTCTCTAGTTGAAAGTGCTAAGATAGTCAAGTTTAGGCTATATTTACTTTTTTTTTACATCTTACATCTAAATCAGATTTTTTATCTCGAGAACTTTACAATAAATTTAAAGTTCTCGAGATAAAAAATCTGATTTAAATGTAATAAAGTGAATCTGTAAATAGTGCCGAATGATTGCCACTGGAACGTCTGAAACACTTGTGAAAGTACTAAAATAGTCAACTTTAAGCTTTTTTAGTCACTGTAATACATTGTTAAAAAAAAACGTTTGTGCCTAAAAAGTTGTATGTTTTATTGCAAGCTTGCTTTATATTAATTTCTCACGTACGTTTAGTACACATCTTGCAAGCTGAATTTGCAATCTCTTACCCACAGAATTCGCCTCTACATAGCTCTTACCTTGTAAATAAAGGATTTTAAAATTTTGCAAGTATTCTAGTAGTCAGTTAGTTCAGATGACTAATTTATTAGCTAGGATTGTCTACTCACAAAGGAACTCTTCAATTGTTTTTATAAGGGCATGAAATTTTAAACATAGACTCGATTTTTAAAAGCCAAATATGATCAAATTCACATACATACACTCGAAAAACTTATTCCTCCTTTTTACGCAGTCGGGTAAAAATAGTAAAGGATTACAAAGGGAGCAAATAATACACGACATGCTTGATTATGGCATACTGAATTTATTAAATGACTAGATATTCACAGTAAATAGATCAGCGATTATCCTGTAGCGTCAATGATCTGTCTCAGTAAAGTTAGTGACGTAGCATCAATGACCTCTTTTTGTAGCATGAGTGATCTCTCGCTAGTATCAGTGACTCCACTGTGTAATGACTTCTCGCCGTAGCGTCAGAGACTTCTCTCTAGCGTTAGTAACCTCGCCCTTTATTCAGTGACTTCTCTCTAGAGTTAGTGATCTCGCCGTACAGTCAGTGACTTCTATCTAGCGTTAGTGATCTCGTCGTACCGTCAGTGACCCCTCGCTTCCTAACACGCCGTATGTTTTTGTGCACGCCCCGAACATGTTCGTTCAGCGAGTTTCTGTGTATGAACCCTTTGCCGCAAATGTCGCATTTGTACCGACGGTCGCCAATGTGAGACTGCAAACGAAAAATAGAGAAATAGTATAAATAAACATCGCTTAACATTCATAGCTCCCCTTAAAGATTTTTAATGTAGAGGACTCTATGGGATGCACACAATAACAAACGCATATGGCTACTAATAAACTACTTCGCGCCAAATAAAATACCCATATCTCCTTAAGGCAGTAGGGTGGCGCGGCGCCGCTGTCTCGCTCGCGCGCGGCAGGTAAATGATATAATTTCCACGTTTACTTCGGTCAAAATAATAAGTATAAAAATAACAGCTTTTGTTAATAGTGTTCTTATGAAGCTAAAGAAACAACATTTATCAAAAGTAATTTTGATAAATATTAATATAATAAATTTATAACTAAAAAAAAGGTTCTGCCGTCCGAACGGGACAGCGGCGACCCTACTCTTTGCCTTAATAGTTAAGCGTAAAAATTCGTTAAATGCTGTAAAAACATCACTTTTCATGTTGCCAACAAAACTCCGTAGAAACTACCATAAAACTTAACACCACTTTACAACGCATGAGCTATACTGTAACTTGAAAGTGATTGACATATTTTCTTGACTCGGACCAGACTATGACTAGTAGTATGACTAGTGTTGAGATTTATCAATTTTCATTGATAGTAATAGTACTATCAATGAAAATTGATAAATCTCAACACTGGACACTGGCGAATGCGGTAATCGCGCGTGTCTAATACGAAAGAGAATAATGTAAGAGTAGTGACCCGCATATGGTTGTGCAGGTTGCTGTGCGAGCGGAACTTCTTCCCGCAGAGCGCGCACGGCTTGCTGGGCGGCCGGTGCACCAGCCGGTGGAGGCGCAGCGAGAGCGCGCGGTGGAAGCGCGCGTTGCACGACTCGCACGCGAACGGACGCGCGCCCGAGTGCACGTTCAGGTGCGCTTGGAGAGTGTATATCGTCTGGGAGATACATTTTACCAGTTTTTATTGCAGCTTTTTTATACATTTAAATAAATAAATAAATGTTTGTGGACATTTCACACAACACCATCTAGCCTAAACTAAGCAAAGCTTGCACTATGGAAGTAGATGGCTGATAGAATACATAGATACTATTTTTGTAAATATATATACTTACATGATACATAGAAACACCCAAACACAGAATAAACGTCCATGCTCATCACACAAATGTTTGCCCTAAGTGGAGATCGAACCCACGACCTTATCGCTCAGCAAGCAGACATACTACCAACTGAGCCACAAGGCCAGTCATTTACATACATACATACAATCACGCCTATTTTGAACCCCCGACCTAAAAAGGGCTTTATGTGTCTGTCTGTGGCATCCTACAAACAGATGGACCGATTTTGATCTAATTTTGATTGAAAGATGATTTCATCGAGTGTTATTAGCTTATGTTTCATCAAAATCGGTTGAGCCGTTTTTATTTGTCGGGGGTTTTTGTGGTTTCTAAACTTATACTTGTTTCCTTACAGGGTAGGCGGAGCATCAAGGACCACGAGTTCGTCATGAGAGCCTTTTGACGCCACATTTGACCGCGGTTAGAGGGTTAGATGGGAGGGAGAGTGTATTAGAGTATCAGAAAGTATTAGAGGGTAAGTAAATTTGGCCTGCAACAGGGGGTCAGCCATACGTACACAGTGGACAATGTCAATAAATAGCGTGTTTTGCGAGCTTACGTATAACGTCGTTTCCTTCCAATCCCTGTGCCCACTTCCCGTAACAATACTATGGTATCTTACCGAGAAGCTTTTCCCGCATATATCGCAGAGGTGTTGATTCTTGTCTGCGTAGGTCTGCTCCAGGTCTAAGGTGGGATGCTCCAGGGAGAAGTGCAGGCTCAGCCAGCCCCAACTGCCGCCCACACTGTTACACTACAAACAATAACTGCATGTACTAACTTATTCGCTATCTTATTATCCCTTTAGTATATTGAGTTAATTGAAAGGAGGTCGTTTGTTAATCACTTACACAAAAACTATAGAACGAATGTATTACGATGAAATAACTACCATTGTTTTATGTTCTACAGTGACGCACTTAGCAATGAACAGCATTTATTTAACTTCTTCAAATCGCATCGCGAGTGAATAGGTTCCTTCTAGGCAAACGCTCTCCACCGTAGACCGGAACAGTCGCTTAACATCAGGCGTGCTAGTGGTCAAGGCTAGACTATTTTCGAATGAAAAAAACATTATACAGAGCTATCACACTACCACGTTTCAACTAATAAAATATTATGGTGTCAATGCCGCCTTTACCATTAGAATTTTGACAGCATTTAAACGCCCAATCCGATTCAGTGTACTTAGGCTAAGGCCGGACTACGGTTAAACCGCAGCGGTTTTTAACCGTTTGAGTTTATGAAACAGGAAAACGAATACAAGCGGCCGCACTTGCGGTTTTTCCCCGCGATTGATTTAGTACCGTCTCGAGCGGTTTCGCGGTTTATAGCGGTTACCGCTCGCGGGAAAAAACCGTAGTGCGGCCTAGGCCTAAGTCTTAAATTTTACGATACTGTTCATATGAACGATACAGTAATTCGTGCAGTGTGGATACAATTGGATATTGGTTAGTTATACAGTGACCTTAAATTATCTCTGTATTATTTTCGTCTGTTAGATGTTGAATTAACAGAACATAAAGACAAGTGGATAATATTTCCCACTATACTAACCGATAGTGTCCATACTGTCTGTATCGAGTATGAATGAGTATGATTCGTACCTATATTATCATAAAAGTTCGGGCAGGGCCCTGATTCAGTACGACCATCGGCCGCGTTACGTGAATGAGACGTAGAGGTTAAATGCCGCAAGGTAGCAGTGACGGGAGGTTTATGGCCTTCCACCCTACCTGGCATAAATAGAATGTGACGTGGACGAGTTGGTCAAGTGTCGTACTGGGCCAAGGGGCCCGGCGTGCTATTATAAAATAAGGGGCCTGCTTTCACTCGATAGAATCTGCCCAGAAATTTTTGAGGTCTATTATCAAATCATACAGAAAAACAGGCATGTTTTAAAACTTTTATTGATAGAAGTATGCGATATGTTACGAAATTATCCTTTGTTTTGGATAACATATTTATTATTGCGTATAATAAACATGAGCGAGCGAAGCGAGCGCGCAATTTTTAAAGATTTTGATGAAGTATGATGTTTTGGGCAATATTTTTAACCGACTTCAAAAAAAAAGCGAGTCGGACTCACGCATGAAGGGTTCCGTACCATTATGTATAAAAACGGAAAAAAATCATGTCTGTTGTATATGTTGTTGCCCCCCTTAAATATTAATTTTATTTTAATTTAATTATTTATTTTTAAAGTGAATAATATAACTCAATATTCTGTGAATATTTCAAGCGTCTACCTGTTGCCGCTATCAATATCAAGCAAAAACAAACAAAAAACACGTTTGTTGTATGGGAGCCCCCTTAAATATTTATTTTATTCTGTTTTTTAGTATTTGTTGTTATAGCGGCATCAGATATACACCATCTGTGAAAATTTCAACTGTCTAACTATCACGGTTCATGAGATACAGCCTGGTGACAGACGGACCGATAGACAGCGGAGTCTTAGTAATAGGGCCCCGTTTTACCCTTTGGGTACAGAATCCTAAAAAGGAGGTTATCAATTCGACCTGTAATCATGTAATTTTATCAGAATTGCACAGTTTTTGTTTATGTTAGTCTACATCAGCTTCTAAACTTGTGTCCCCAATTTAGGTATAGTCCACCTTGGGACCAGTGCAAATTTCATCCAATTCAGTAGTTTATGAGGTATAGAGTTAAATGTGTATGGACGAAGTTGGTTTAACAGCGTAAAAAAAACAGACTTCAAAACAATCTAATTAACCGACAAATTATAATTAATCTCTAAGTTACAAGAAAAACAAAATACCCGACTTACTTAAAATACGAAAAACATTACCCTCCTTCTTACGCAGTCGGGTAAAAAGGGAGAAATAAGACGAAATATTAAATCAAATTGTGCATCTACCTAAGTAGGTTTATACACCGACAATTTTTTTTGAGGTCTGTATAGGTCTTAGTTGTTGAAAGTTTAAGGCCTGACACCTACCTCAAAAAAAAGTTGGTGTATGAACCAACGTGTTGGTGTGTGTATGTATGTGTTGGTTTAGGTACATAGACGCACAGTTTTGATTTAAAATTTCGTGTTATTTCTCTCTTTTCAGTTAATTAGATTGTTTTAATTTAATAAGATGCAATGTAGTTTATTTAATAAGATGCAATCGTTTTGTGTAAAACGAAGCGCGAGCGAAGCGCATAATTTTTTCAGATAAATAAATTAATTGTGACTGTTCTTATATGAACTGGCGTGTATGGTCAGTCCGACGCTGGCGTTGATAGTAAAAAAACTTTTCGTTTAAGACACTAAAGTCTAATTAAGGCACCCGAGTCAATTTCACGTAACGAGACGGATGGTCATACGGAATCAGCCGGTGCTGTGAAGTGACCACTCACCACTCGGCAAGTAACAACGGCTCGCTTTCTCGGTCTATCGCTCCGGAACCGCCTGGAAATGAAATAATAATACTTGATATTCCTAAGCTAACATCATAAAAGCGAAAGTGTCTGTTGTCTGTCCGTTTCCTTAACACGACTGAACATTGGCAGCAGAGGGAATGTGTATACCGTTAGCGCTGAACCTCTGCTGCCAGGACCAACCCACTCCCACTAACGCTCCAACCCTTTCTCTCAAAAAAAAAACCCTACTGAACAGGTATTCCTTTAAACTTATAGCATTAACTAACGAACCCTATGATATGCGTGCCTCGACATTGTTTTGGCCATTTGTTTAAATATGAGTACTTTTTTTAAAGAAATAGCATCTAATAAGCAGACTGTTCAGCTGATGGTTCATAAAAGTAAACTTTTATCTTTTTTTAAGCTTACGTGTTAAGGGTTCGGTAGCCTATTCGTGATGCTACGGTGTATGTCTGTCTGTCCTACACTTAAACGCATGTATCTTTTGATCGGTAATATACACAAGTCTCACAGCTCACCCTCTGATAGTAAAAGTCAAATACCATTGATCATTGAGATTAACGGGACAGATTTCATAAGCGGCGAGCGCGCTCCATCGTCGACCACGTCACCTAACATGAAGTGAGTTGGCGGTAAAGTAACCTAATAGGCATGCACTTTACCGAATAAAACAATCTGTTCACAAAGTTAGTTTGGTACTCACACGGTGGTCCCGGGCGGGCGACCCCTGATCACACGCTTGTGCGTCACCCTGATATGCTTGTGATATGCTTCACTTGACGCGAATGACAGCGAACACTCGTCGCACTTTACCGTTAAATCTGTAACGATCCCTTCGTTCTGGAATAACATTATAATTATAATAGTTTAATAAATCCGGCAAGTAAAATAAAGCAACGAAACGTGTCTTTTCACGTTGTCGGCAAAATTCCATAGAAGCTTCCAGTAAACTAGCCACCACTATACTGAAGCACGACTTTGAAAATGACTTTTGAAATGACGTGAGTTATATTGTGACTAGAACATTTATAACTTGTTTTATTTAAGAAACTTGAAGAAATCTTAATACTTGACACTGCCAAATACTTTAGGCGGGTCTAATTTAAATTACTATTTTGTTTGTATGAATTTTAGGGTTCCGTACCTCAAAAGGAAAAAACGGAACCCTTATAGGATTACTTTGTTGTCCGTTTATCAAGACCTGTATCTCGGGAAAGCGTGAAGGTATCGAGTTGAAATTAAAACCATATACGCAGATCCATAGTCCTTTGCTGCAGACAGAAAAATCAAATTCACAGTTTACATAAAAAAAATATTTTTAGTTAATATCAAACTAGCACTATAATTATGTAACGCTATCACTAAAGCATACATATTTTTAGTTTTATAACGGTTAACTATTAACTCAGTTAAAATTCACCCATTCTATTCAATCGTTCTCAAAGCTGTAAGTCTTTAATAGTACTATAAAGTCTTAGAAACGTCGAACAATACATTACATTGTTCTACCAGGATCCATGTACACTGGTATCTGTACACAACTATTTGTTAACTATGATTATGTATATTTTTCGGTTTATGAAAGAAAATATATAATTTCCCCCATCTTTTTTATCAGCCCTGTTTGTACAAACTGTCCCACTGCTGGGCGCGGGCCATCTTCTCATTGTGAGAAGGATAAGGCCATAGTCTACCACGCTGGCCGAGTGCGGGTTGGCAGACTTCACACATCTTTTAAGATTATTGAGAACTCTCAGACATGTAGGTTTCCTCACGATGTTTTCCTTCGCCGTTTGAAGTTGGCGGCAATCAACGATACGCACATAACTTCGAAAAGACAGAGGTGCGTGCCGCGGGAATGGAACCCAGGACCCGTGGATCACAAGTCGGACGGTCTTCCGACTAGGCTGCCGGAAACTTTCCCCCTTTTATTTTTTTTTTGCTTTTCCCCTTTTTTTTAGTTTTTACGATTCGCACTTGTCCGGTTTTAATATTCTTCTCTGTTATATGTTTTTTGTTACAATACATTTATGTATATGTTTATGTCTATAATTTATTTTATAGAAATTAGGAATAATATCGTCATAAATCAATTCACCAGTTAACTGTGAAATTTGGTTGCAGGTATACTTAATAAAATATATAGAAAAACTTGGTGAAAGCGCCATCTAGTTAGATTTCATAACAGCACGGCACGGCCATCTTGTCTTTGTTGATAAAGCAGGACGGCTATGTGGCATAATATACCAAATACATTTTATGACGGGCATATTATATTCGAAAACGCGAATATCTATGTCGTGGCTGATTTAATTTTAATAATACATGATTTAATTTTCTTACTTTAATTTGCATGTTGAAGTAAATAACATTAATATTATGTCGTTTAGTTTACTTTTTTAAGCAAAATAACGTACAACTTTTATGTTATGTATTGTCTCATGAGATAAAAAAAAAATGGATTGATTGTTAAGAGAGAGTTGATCGAGCAGTTTAGGCTGTAGAAGGTAATATAGAAACATACACACTCCCCTATATTGGTCAGTCACATGACGATAACAGATAGTACCTGATGCTCCTTGGTGGTATGTATCTGTAGGCCCACACGCGTGTTGTACGCTTGACCACAGCTCGTGCACACGTGGTCGCGCGCGTGCCGGTACGACATGTGCGTGCGGAACGATGACACACTCCTGACAAACAATTCAGGTATAAAGTTTTCTAGGGTTTTCGCGATTGGAATTACAAAAAACCTGTTAAAAATTGTTAAATTTCAATGAACTCAGGTATGGTATCCATTTTCAAGAGAAAAAAATATTTATTTTCGAGATTAGATTTGATCGAGTGTTTATTTATTTAAAAATTTCCTTATAATTTAAGACTTCAACCACATAAAAAAATAACGAAATCGGGTTTATTTAGGGATAAGAAAACGGTATTTTGTTGTATGGAAAAAAATTGCTGTGTACAGGCGAAAATTGCAGACTCAACTAATTTCGTAAATTAAATATTCGAAGTTTAGAAAACGTAAAATTTTAAGATAAAAAAGACTGAATCGATTTTGATGAAATATAACACACTTGATCAAGTCCTGTTACATATTAAACAAATCGAAATCGGGCTATCCGTTTCAAAGCTAATCTGAGCTGAGAGACCCTGGGCCATAGGTAGACACACAAATACACACGTCAAACTTATAACACCCCTCTTTGGTCAGGAATTAAAATATACACTTACGCAAAAATGGTGTTGCATTCCTTACAGGTGTACTTAACGCCTTTGTGTTGCTGATAATGGTTTTGCATTGAGGATCTGTAAAATAACAACATATATATTTTTGTGATATTGAAGTATTATTACACTTGCGAAACATATTTCCAAAAAGACCGATTGGAAGCGGCTTGCATCCAGCGTCTTCCCGCCACTTGTATGAGGTCGTCTGTCCATCTCGTGGCTGGTCTTCCTACGCTGCGCTTGCCGGTACGTGGTCTCCACTCGAGAACCTTTCGGCCCCATCGGCCATCAGTTCTGCGTGCTATGTGCCCTGCCCACTGCCACTTCAACTTACTAATCCGCTGTGCTATATCGGTGACTTTTGTACGTCTACGTATCTCTTCATTTCTGATTCGATCTCGTAAAAATCGAAATCGAATCGTTCAATCGGTCTTTTTGGAAATACATGGGGGAGGCCTATGTCCAACAGTGGACTTCTTATGGCTGAGATGATGATGATGATGATGAAACATATTTTAAGCAATACTGACAAGTAAATTTAAAATACTTAAAACCCTCGACATAAAAAAAAACAACTATTGAACCGATTTCGATGAAACAGCTAAATAAATAAAAATTGGTAAATTTCACACAACACCATCTAGCCTAAACTTAACAACACTTGTATTATGAAAACTAGATGGCTGATAGAATACATATTACACACGTTTTTTTTTTTTGTAAATACATACTTAAGATAAATAGAAACACCCAGACACTGAACAAACATCTATGCATATCACAAAAATATTGAATCCTGGATGAGGAACCCACGACCTACAGCTTGGCAGGCAGCCACTACTAACTGAGCTGCGAGGCCAGTCAACTCAGCTAAGATTTCAAAACCTTTTTCAAACTAAAAAAAAAACTAAGCTTATAATCGCTCCATGGATGGATGGATGACTCACACAGACACAAATACACACATCAAACTTACAGCACCCCCCTTTTAGGGGCGGGAGTTAAAAATAGAAGAATCTAACCCATATTACTATTTTTAGGGTTCCGTACCTCAAAATAAAAAAACGGAACCCTTATAAGATCACTTGGTTGTCCGTCTGTACGTCCGTCCGTCTGTCAAGACCTGTATCTCGGGAATGAAAGTATCGAGTTGAAATTAAAACCATGTACGCAGATCCAGTCTCTTGCTGCAGAGAGAAAAATCTGTCGAATATGTCGCAAAAAACGCATATTTCGACACTCGCAAGAGAATCAAAACCTATGGGTTACTTCCCGTTGACCTATATATAACTGTGAATTTTAGCAAGAAGCATTGTCATATAGTAGGTACACATAAAGGAAAAAACCGAAAACTGTACATATTTAATTTAATCACAAAAAATAGGGTCTTTATGCAAGGAAGGAGAGTCCAAATTTTAAAGTGATTTAACCGTATCATGTGGTATCGAAAGAGCTTTATTAGCACAAGCTAAAACAGGTTTTTAATTTTTTTTACGGTATATATTTTCGGTTTATGAACGAAAATATTAAAAAATATATAATTTCCCCCTTTTATCTACTAGTTTGTACGGAACTCTTGGTGGGCGAGTCTGACTCGCGCTTGTCCTGTTTTTTTTTATCAATTCAGGCCAGAAAAGAACCTAGGCCTCACAAATACGATCCATGAATCAAAACACTAAACAAAAATGTTAGCACTAGATTTACTCGTGCGCATTAATACTATTTTAGTTAATTTGGCTTATGAAAGTGCCTTGGGCGGTACAAAAAAATGATAAAAACAATATATATCAATATTTACGCGGTAGCTTTGCTCGCGCTTTGTTACCTACTAGGTACCTGGTTTTTTTGTTTATCTGGGCTATTGGATGCTCGTCAAGACGAACAAAAAACATATTACTACCTAAAAATTCATAGAAAAGCTTAAAACTAATGTTATCGCTAATTTTGAAGTATGAGGGTGCCAGGAGGCCTCTTTCACGAGCATATTACTTACTAACTGAAACTAACAAGTATCTTTTGCAATATTTTTTGTAGTCTAACTTACGATTTCGTTACGCTTGATACGCAGTTAAGTGTACGTTTTTTTTCTGAGAAAGTATAATCGGTGTAAAAGAATATAAATGTGGATTCTTTAAAATCACTCTAGTAAAATCACTTGTTTAGTAACGCATTATATATTTTTGCGAAAGATGTATTATTATTATTACAAAAAAATTACAAAAAATATACCCTACTATGACAAGGGAGTGAAGAAAAATTAAACTTACTCACCTCGCACATCAGAATCAGTCAAGTCATTTAGGCTGTATGTGATCATATAGAAACATATATACAATCTACACCCACATACATACACTCATAAACAATAACTCCTTTATGCAATCGGGTAAAAAAAAAACTAATTTTTGAGCTCGCGCATTAGATAGATAGATAAACTCTTTATTGTACACTATTAAACAAAAAAAAACAAACAGAGAAACTTACAAAAACTAGTGTGACAACCGGCGGCCTTATCGCTAAAAGCGATCTCTCATTCATTCATTCGATCGATTTCATTATAAAATGAAATGGTGATTTATCGACACTTACTTGTAGTAGGTGACTAGCGGGCACAACTTGCATCTGTAGACCGCCTCGTGCATGCTGTTCATATGGCTGATAAGGCTCTTCTTACCACGCTGCCTCACCTTGCAGATGCTGCAGATTATCGCGCCTGCGCTTTCCTGCATCACAAACAAACTGTCAATTTTACGGAAACATTGAACTTTTAAGCTATTGCATAGCTTCTATCGCGGGTCTTGAGCGTGGAGACCGAATCCAGAAATTCCGTAACGAAAATAACCAAACGCAGTAACGCCGATACAACCAATGCCACCTAGAGGCGATTTGCAGAACTAAAAAGACAAGCGTGATATTTCAAAAGTCATTAAAAGTTCTGCTATTCATCGATAGATGGCAAAACTAAAAACTAAAAAGTATCACCGCTGTGCCGGTCGGAGTGGGGGGTGTTAGGAATACTGCATAAATAAAATAAATAAATAATTATAATTACATAAGTTGATAAAAAATGCTATGCAATAGCTATACCGCGGCAGTCTCCGAGTGCCACACGTCTTTTTATTTTTATTTTAAGTATTGACATGAGTTGCGACTGTTAATGTATAATTTAAGAAAAAGAATATGAAAAGACAGAAATCGAGCCGTTGGGAGAAGGTATGGTTGTGCGTATGAATCAAGCTTTAAAAGCTGTGTCCGACTAGGGTGATGAAAATCTCGTCAAATTCAACGCCAGAAAGATACAAGCTTGCATTTTCTTCTCCAAAAAGTTTATTTTTATTTCTCTACATATCGAAATGTATCTTTACCATTGACAGGCCATCTTAAACTTCTGGGAAACACGTTAACCTCAACATTGAACTTTAATGACTACCTTGAATGTAATGTAGGCTAAACTGGCTAGTAAAAAAATTGGCATCCTCAATAAGCTTAGTTAGGCGATACTTCTCACAGGGACAGCTACTTCACTTGTATCAGGTACAGGTCCGATCGTGTGTGGAGTATTGCTGCAACCTTTTTGATGGATCAGCTAAGAATCAGCTGGAATCTTTGGAGTCGATTGGCCGGCTAGCTATGAGGTTAATCGGTGACGAGCCGAATGACGAATAAGACCATTATTGTAAGAATAACTAAAAAACCCAAATGGATTTCTCGAGGTATCAAATTATGCAGCAAAAAGAAACGATTACTTTTAAATGCATACAGAGCCGATCCCACAGATAAAAATAAATCTACTTATGTGTCCTACACAAAATTATATAAAAAGATTATTAAACTCACACAACGGGCACAAAATACCTATAAAATAAAGACTTCACAGAATAAAAGTAAAGCGACATGGCAAATTATTAATGGCTCTAAATCAAATATACCTAGACATCCCATAGACAAAATAAGAATATCTAATACAACTATTACGAATCCATTACAAATAGCTAATGAATTTAATAATTATTTTGTTGACAAAATTGTTCCGATTACCGATTCTGGAAGAAATGTAACCTCACTTATAGAAAATAGTCCCAATTCAATATATATGAGTCCAACCTTACCAGGCGATATTGTTAAAACTATTAATAGTCTAAAAAACACTAACAGTGTGGGACATGACGGTTTTCACACAAAAGTAATTAAATTTGTCGCTGAAAACATCTCAAAACACCTTAGTTATATAATTAACATGTGTATAAGCTGTGGTGTATTTCCAGAAGATTTAAAAATATCTATAGTTAAACCGTTATTTAAAAAAGAAAACAGAGAACTCATGAACAATTATAGACCAATTGCATTAATATCAGTCTTTGCTAAAATCTTTGAAAAGGTGATCTATAAACAAATATATTCATATTTTGAAAAATATGACATACTTTCTAAAGAGCAAAAAGGTTTCAGACACAAAAAAAGTATCAATTTGGCTATTTGCGAATTTTTAAAAAACGTCATGTTAAATATTGATAAAAGAAACCCTGTCTGCGCTATTTTTTGCGACATGACTCAGGCTTTTGATTACGTAGATCACAACACACTACTTAGTAAAATGTATAAATACGGGGTAAGAGGAAACAGTAACGATTTACTAAAATCTTATTTAAGTAATAGAAAGCAACTAACTGAGATATCAAAAATTAATCCTAAAACAAAGAGAGAAGAAATATTTACTTCCTTAGAACGTACTCCAAAATATGGGGTACCTCAAGGTAGTGTGATTGGTCCACTGGCATTTATTTCGTATATTAACGACCTTCCAAAAGCAACAAAACATCCAGTTACACTTTTCGCTGACGATAGTACCATAACAATAGCTTGTAATAAAATAGAATCATATAAAAATGACATTATTAATTCTCTTGACTCAACAATAAAATGGCTTGACAATAATAATCTAAAAATAAATTTAAGTAAGACTAATATTATGCACTTTTCTCAACGACCACAGAATATAACTAATTTTGACATAACATACTGTAATAACCCGATAAATAATGTAGAAACCACAAAATTCCTGGGGTTAATTATTGATCAACGTTTGAACTGGAAAGCACATGTCCATGACCTAAATAAAAAACTCAGCAGCTGTTCCTTCGCTCTTTACAAATTAGCACCGACTCTTCACTCAGACGCCCTTATTACAGCATATTATGGACTTGTGGAGTCAGTGCTGAGATATGGCGTAATATTCTGGGGTAACTCAACTGATAAAAATTATGCTTTTATATCCCAGAAAAAATGCTTAAGATCTATGTTTGGACTCAAACCAACTGATAGCTGCAAGCCTTACTTTAAACAGCATAAGATTCTGACGCTTCCTTCACTATACATATTTGAGGTTGCAGTATTTGTACGGGCTAATTCTGAAATATTTCCTAAGATGTCTACAGAATCGATATATAATAGACGAGACAACAAAATACTAATACATAAAGCAAAAACTCAATTGTTCAGAAACAGCATTTTTGGAATGGGCCCTATTATATATAATAAGATACCTATAAGTCTTAGAAATCTGACAACTAATTTATTTAAAAAGAAATTTAAAGCCTTGCTGGTTGAAAAATGCTACTATAAGATTAAAGATTATATAGACGATCGTTCCTTATGAACAAAATATTTTAATGTTTAGAAATTTTATTGACACAATTAATAAAAATAAAAATAAAAAATAATTTTATATAATTGTATTATGACATGTTTAAATTGACATTTGTATTTATATTAGTAGTTTTAAAGATCGATAGCGCCCTCTGATTTGCACGCCTCCTCAGGCATAACATGAAGCACATTAAAATTAAGAACACCAAAAGCATGTTATCACTCATGTTTAACGCAAATAAATTTACTTTGACTTTGACTTTGACGATAAAATAGTTGCCAAGAAGCTACTTATCTCGAGCACCGCCGTAATGTAGCTTATCTGTCTATATTCTATTTAATTCATTTCGGGGAGTTTGCGCAAAGGGTTCACGACCTAATTCTACCCTCCCCATTTCACTACAGGACTAGCAGAAAGTCTGCGCATTTTGCACATTTTCACCCATTTCGCTTGAATTGTCAAAAATCTGGACTCAGCGATATCGAAGCAAGTTCTTAATACGCACTGCATCTATGTTTCCTGAGAACTATAGTCTTGGAATTTTCAAGGCTAGAGTGAATAGATCGACGAGCTAGCTCAAAGCTCAAGGGATTATGGAAGCAATGTCCTTACCTCGTGGCATTTTTTGTGGTTCAGCAATTTTTTTTCATGTTTAAAACCTTGATAGCAAACTTCGCACTTGAACTCCGCAGTGATGTACGATTCATAAGTCTTTCTCTTCTCGAACTCTTCTATTATCTTCTCCTTAGTATTGAGGTATTCTATATCGAAAATTGAGCTGTATTCACTTTTGTATTTATTCTGTATGCATTTGAATATTTTCAGTGCTTTCGGTTTGATGACTAATTTTCCTGAAAAGAAAAGTTTCTTTAGGTTAAATAATGAATTTATCTGAAAAGTCAAGAGCAAGACTTTCTTTAAGATTGACGCTCGGAACATAGTGTTTAGGCTATTGTATTAAGGGCGCGTGAGCCTATTCGTGAGACTACGGTGTTTGTGTTTGTCTGCCTGTTTTACATTTAAACGGCTGTATCTTTTGAACGATACAGCCGTTTAAGTGTAGGTAATTGCGTATTTTGAAGTCAACCGACTTCAAATTTTTGGTATAAAAACCAAAGTACTGAACCGATTTTGATACTTCAGAGGTGGACCTCTGATGTATTACCTACCAAACAAAACAGAATCATCAAAATCAATTCCCAATTGGCAATTAAATCACCGATTACTCCAATCGGTGATAAAACAAAATTGGAAATCTTCTTTTTTGGAAGTCGGTTAAAAAGACATAAATCATGATAATTATGTAACTACGGAACCCTACATTGCGCGTGGCACGACACGCACTTGGCTATTTTTCTTTATTTTTACTGCTTGGCATCCAGAGCACAGCGATGCTGACGATGCTGTCATGGCGCTAAATCAAAAGGTTAAATTATGAGCTGTCATTAGTAGTCAGTCGATCAAGAGTTGTTTAAATTGTTCTTAATATAAGGGAGCTATTTAAGAAATGTAAAATATATGTACATACGATGTACAGCGTTGTAGAGTTGCCTCAGGACGTAGTCAGTCACTTTATCGTCGAGACACTGCAGTATGAAATCCTTGTCTATAACGGTACCGTCTGCTGCCTTCACCTCACCATGTGAGGCGAATTTACTTCTAACCTCCTCTATTAACCTGTAAACAAAAAAAAAATGAAAATTAAAAAAAAAATGCTTTTCAATTTATAGAGGTTTGCTGTGAAGAGTACACTGTGTACCTACTGTGGATGTAAAAAAATAGCTTTTCAATTTAAAAAGGTTTTCTGTGAAGAGTACACTGTGTACCTACTGTGAACACCGCTGTCACCATGTATGTCTTGATCCATAGATAACTTTTTTCTATAAAACCTGGGTGTTGCCACCTCACAAGAGCTAAGCATTACGTTCATAATCATACATACACAGTAAGAGTACACAGCAAACCTTTCATTTGATACTCAGTCACACTACTAATATGTAATTAACTATACAGTATACTATACAGTATACTATACATTGTCATACATACCAATCGTGTTGCAAGTCGTTCTTTTGATTGGAGCATGTATTAATATCGATACTGAAGCCATAATACTACATACTAATCAATATTACTTTGTCTCGCTCTTTCTACAGTTGAGAGAGCGAGACAAAAGTCAAAGAAGATTAATATTAAGATTGTGGTAAACCCTATGTACGCGATTAGGTTTATCAAGAAATATTCGGACAGAAGAAAGAAAATTTAGCTGAATCTACTTTAAATACCTTTATTAGCTTCATTCATTTGTTTAAATACCAATAAAATTATAGTTAAAAAAACGACTTTTTTTCAGTTATTTTGTTATAAAACACCAAAGTAGGTACTGAACCGATTTTGATAAAATTTATATGGACCACCTCTGAGTTATTAGCTCCATTCAAAACCAAACAAAAAATAATTATCAAAAACAATTCACAATCGGCGGAGTCATCGCTGAACAAGCATACAAAAAAACAGTAGAATTGAGAACCTCCTTCGTTTTGGAAGTCGGTTAAAAAGAACATATTATAAATAAAAATGGAAGTTGTCAATTCGACTGAATTTTTTTTGCGATATTTTTTTATATACATAGCTCACGTTTGACCACCAGCTCGCCTGATGGAAAGCTATACTGTGGCCGAAGATGAAGCACGTATGCCTAGAAGATACTTATTCACTCTAGACTTGAAGACACCCGGGTTATAGTTTTCAGGAAACAAGGACAGCGGCATGGCATTCCATTCCCGAGCGGTTCGCATTAGGAAGTTGGAAGCAAAACGCTTTGTTCGAGCTGATGGCAAATCTACCATGAAGGGATAGCATTGAAGCGTTTTCCGGCTTGTCCTGTTGTGGAAAGGGGAGGGAGGGATGTTCGTTTATTACTTTTGTTTTCGATCTGCGTCAGACTACTGGGTGGATTTTAATGGTGTTTGAAAAATTCTGGCATACACTTTAGTCAGAATATTAAAGCAGTTGACCTTTGGCTAACATTTAGATGTTTAGCTTAATTTAATCGCGAATGAAGTCGTGGGTACATCTGTAGGTATATAAAAAAAAACGACATCTACATACCTTTCTTTACTATATGGGCGTTTTTTACAAAGCTTTGAATTATTCTCTTCATCTTCCTCTCTACTTTCAGAATTTTCGCAACATAACATATTAGTCAGCTCTTTATATATCTCTTTACGTGTATGAAATCGCGTTTTCTTATTATTATCAATATCATTTTCTTTTGCAACTTCTTTGCATATTTTTTTCTTCTTTACCACATTTCTTTTCATATACATTTTAAAAATCTTTTTTCTTTTAACACCCTTATTACTGCCGTCTTCAAGATTGCTTTCATCGTAACATCTTTTTCTTTTAGATAGTTTCGGCTTGTCTTCATTTTTACTTAAAGTGTTTTTTAAATATATTAATTTATCGTCATCATCGTCACTAAAGCCAAAATCACTCAATACGCCATCATTTACACTTTCATTATTTGCTAAGTTATCATTGCCTTTAGATAAGATTTCTTCAAACTCTTCATTTTTTAAATCGATGAGATCTTTTATGTATCTGACAGAGTCTTTTTCAGTGAGATTCTTTTGAATTTCGTCTGATTCTCGTTTGATTTCAACTTGTGAATTGGAATTTATTAATAAATTCTACAAAGAAACACCTAACTTAAACTTTGACAACGCTCAAGAAGTTCTTATCAATTATCTTATTGAACATTTGGACTTTTTCGCACAACTGCGCAAAAAGGAGGGTAATGTTTTTAGAGTATATTATGTTTAAACGTGTTTCTATATTAAATACTTGCCTGAATGGCTTAACCGATTATGATTAGTTTTAGAATAATAATAAATAAATATTGGTGGGCATGTTCGAACACGTACTAATACGTACGTCTCATCCAAAAACTATGCAAAACTTGTACTATGGGACCTAGATACCTGATAGAATACTTATACACTTTTTGTAAATACATACTTATGATACATACAAACACCAAGACAGAACAAACCTCCATGTCCATTACACAATTATTTTTCCTGGGTGGGGATTGAATCCGCAACCCACAGGTTAGAAGGCAGGCATACATACAGCGGTGCATACTTTCTCACTCAAATGTACACTCAACGTCATATCAAGCATAATATTTATGCTAAAATAATCTGTTTTTCTTTTAATATAGACATTTATTACTTTGAAATTAATTTAATACTAGTGCAAAAGCACAGAAGACTTCAATAGTACACTTCATATAACATTTCTCATTTCACTGCAAATTTTGGCCCAATTGAGCCATCTAATATCTTTTGGGCGTCCCAAGACAAGTATTTTAAGATGTGGAGGGAAGACAGAATCGTCCCCTAAACGCGGGGGAGGGGGTGAAGTACGCATTTCTTTTACTTTATATTTCTTTTTCAAACTGGTTACTATTAGGGCTTGTTTGGTATCATTTCCGTATAAAATTATCACTTTTTTTTTTATAACATGTAAGTATGATTTTAAACAAAAAATTTTTTTTACGAAAATGTAATCCCACCAAAAACATTTCATGTAAAATTGGTTGCCATTACTCGCATTGTCATGCGACTTTCACTAACAAAAAGATATCAGATGAAATCTGACTGAATCTGAAGAGCCAAGCCGCTAACTCTACAAAGTCTAATGCTACAATACTTATCTTTGTAAGCCTTCAATCTTGATCAAAAAGCATGGCTTGCGTACTTCACCCTTGCCCCGCGCACAGAAGATGATTCTGTCTTTTCTCCACATCTAAAAATGCTTGTCTTGAGACATCCTATCCATGGCAGAAATTTCATGCTTTTAACCAAAAGTGCACATTACCTGGGAGTCTATATCTAAATTACCACATCCATTCTTTTCAGTTCCTAATGCATATGTTTGCAAGTTTAAGTTTTGTGGTTCAGGCAATACTGACGTCTCTTGATGTACGAACTGGTATGTATACATGTTGACTGGGGTCCAGACACTGAGAGTAGAAGGCAGTAGTGTGCAGAGAGAGGTGATTGGTTGGCTGTCCTGTAGTTTAATTTATACAACTGCTTAGCAAAAACTTCTCATTAACTTTTTACTATCTTATTCTTATTCTATAACAAGTTGTTACTATTACTTCTATATTGTAATCAAAAACAGTAAATGTACCATTTCACATGGTTATTATTACAATAAAGTTTTTTTTCATTGTTTTATTATTATCTGTATTAAAAAGTGCTCATGAGCACAAATTCTAGGGGACCACCCTTTGCAATTTGGGTGTATTATTCACATTTTGGTTCCCTCATCAGATGTGTCATTATTGATTTTCAGAGTAGAATATACACACAACAGAAATACATTTACTTAATAATTCACCATAATTCACCAGCTACTTCATTAGATCAGCTCTAAGGTACCTAATCTCTCCATTTTATAATATATTTATGTTACTTATTATTAGTGTTACTTATACTTACATTAATACTTTTTATCCATTCTTTCAGTATATTACAAGCTTTTATACATTTCTCTCTGAATTTGTATGTTTTTTTCAGCAAATGCTCACATTCTGAACAATAATACTGATGTACACACACATAAACCTAGAATTAAAGTTTCATATATTAGTATCACAGATTCATTATTATACTCACTCTCACAAATTATAAAACTACTAATTAGTACCTCGGCAATATCCTTAGTAATCTCAACAGTGTCCCAAACTGAAGTTGTTGTAAGCAACTACTTTTAATTAGCAAACAGATTTGTATAATTAAATCAATTCTCTACTAAATAAATTCAAGTTTTCCTGTACTTAGTTTATTTCAAATGTAATGTTAATATAATTCACATATTTAACAAAATAGTGATGACATCACCGTGTGGCAAATCTGATGTCATTATAAATAACTATGTAATTTTAATTAAATTATCATCATTTCCTTGGCCTTATTCCACTAGATGGGGTCGGCACATGTTTCCTTTTGCCATTTCACTCTATCAGCCGTCATTAAAATATGTATGTATATCTACATTCACACCCCTTTAAACACATCCTCTTTCACACATTTCATACAGACTTTTTTAGGTCGTCCTCTCCCAGTCCTACCACTTGCCATCATATTTAGGGCCCTCTTGCATACATGGCTATCCTCCCATCTCATATCATGTCCATACTAGGACAGCCTTGCACTCCTTAACTTCTCGGTCACTGGTTTTACTTTCATACATCCTCTAATATACTCATTTCTAATCTTATCTAATTTTGTTACTCCACACATTCGTTTCAAATAAATATATCAAATGATATCCTGTACTTTGTTCATTTCAAATGTAACATATTTTTAAAAATTATGATGACATCATCATGTGAGCTTCTCATCATGTTGATAATCAACTAACAAACTAAAGAGAATTAATACATTTCTATACAGCTGCCCATTGCATGTATTTTTCAGTAATATTCTATACCTATTTACCTCTTATAATTTTAACCACAACTATACATGGTAGGAAGCGATTACTCTATGAAGAGTGTAAAATATTTTAGTTTTAGGTAATTTACAATGCAAAATTCGAGTACTATAAGTTTATTGTATATTTTATAAAAGACATTTAGATTGTCTGTTCCTAGTTATGATTCAAGATTTTTTCATTCATAGATATGGTTGCCCTAGACTTTCAGCTATTTTGCTGTTGACCGATGATGTAGTCCATGATCTCTTCAATCTTTTTTGTTGGGGACTTTAAAGTCTAACAATATAATATAAAAATAAATATTTATTTACCTTATTATTAACAATATTGGGACAATTTATACAAACTGGGTTGATTTCCATGTGATATAAATTTAAATAAATATATAACATATATACCCTCTCTCACACATAACACACACCCCAACTTTGTTGCAATCTAACCTTGATCATATTATTATAATTATGTTCTGTCATGGTGACATAACAATTGTTTACACAAATACACTTCATGAACCACTTTCACCCCATACAGAGAGTAACAGTACACCCATGAACAAACTATTACTTTTTGTTAATACTTATGATGATACATAAAATAATAGTTCATTTCTTTATTTATCGCTCTTCCTATTATTATTATATACCTATAACAGAAATCAGAAGTTTCACATTAGATAGTAATTAGACAGATTTATGATAACTTACAGAATAATCACATAATTCGGCGTGAAAATCTGATATTTTTTTATCAATTATTTTCATTTCTTTATCCGTGCGCAAGCAGATTAGACAAATATCCGTTTTCTTAGACATTATTTGTGTTGATTATAGTTAGTAAATCTAGCTTTTCTATTCATAAACGTATTAAATTAGACTCAATACACAATCATTACCATGACCACTAACTAACACAGACCAGCAGTGTTGCCAGCTGTACTGTTATGTATATAGCTAGATTTGACCCCAAAAAGTAGCTAGAAGTAGCTACGGGAGGAAAAAAAACAAATATTGTGTAATAAAAACCGGCAAGGAGACTCGCGCATGAAGGGTTCCGAACCATCTATAAAAACGGCAGAAAAATTATGTCTGTTGTGTGGGAACACACACACACACTTAAATATTAATTTTATTTTAATTATTCATTTTTAAAGTGAATAATATAACCCAATATTCTGTGAATATTTCAAGCGTCATCCTGTTTCCGTTATCAATACCGAGAAAAACGAGCAAAAAAATCACGTTTGTTGTATGGGAGCCCCCTTAAATATTTATTATATTCTGTTTTTTACTGTTTTGTTATAGCGGCAACAGAAATACATTTGTGAAAATTTCAACTGTCTAACTATTGCAGTTCATGAGATACAGTCTGGTGACAGACGGACAGATAGACAGACAGCGGAGTCTTAATAATAGGGTCCCCTTTAACCCTTTGGGTACGGAACCCTAAAAATTATGTCTTATTAACAAAATTTTTATTAAGATAGATCGGTTGATAAATTAATTCATACAGGCAGTATGGACACAGTCGGTTTAGTGCAAAATAAAGTGTCGATTTATTGAAGTGTTAACATCGGTGTATATTTGTCTGTAATATGACAAATCAACTTAATATTATAATTACATATAGAGATAAATTGTTACTAACTTACTCTGTACTTTCTGACTGTGCCCATACAGCCTGTATGAATCAACTTATCAACATAATTCTGTTGATAAATTGATTTATATAAAGTTGAGACCAGCCAGGTTCTTCAATTGTTGACTCGTAATCGTCATTATCTCAATCATGAAAAGTTCACTGCTGGGCATTGGCTTATTTGGCTTCCCCCATGGATTTCCAAAAAGACCGATTGACGACCGAAGTGGCTTGCATCCAGCGTCTTTCCGCCACTTGTATGAAGTCATCTGTCCATTTTGTGGCTGGTCTTCCTATGTTGCGCTTGCTGTGACTCGCAATAATGTATTCGCCCTAAACCCTGAAGTTTTCTGTGGCTCTGTTACTGACCAATGACGTGCAACCACTCTATAATCTAAGAATAAATTAGAGAATGGGTGGTACGCTTAGAGCATCTATCAACGTGGTAGGTACGCATTTGATTGTTACTGCCAACTCTACACCTTCATATTTACTGTCAAACTAGTTTGACACTCTATAAATGTACAAGTTACTGTGTCTGTGTCGCCGTGTTCAAAAGGTGCTAGAAAACGTAGCTAGATTTTTTAGCTACAACTTTTCGAAAAAAGTAGCTGACGGGGGTCTAAAAGTAGCCAGAAAGTAGCTAAGTTGGCATCAGTGCAGACCAGTCACCAGATATATAAGATACTACGTATCAGACGACTGACGACTGAACTTTCTTGGGTGTTAAGTTAACTGTGCTGGGGTGAAATTGAATCCTTCCTCCCTCGCACCGCATCCCACCGCCAACAGATATAGATAGTTAAACAGATATAATAAAGTCAGATTTTAGAATACGTGAGTTAATAGGTAGGTACCTACTTAATAAAATAACAAGTTAATACTTGATAGTTTAATACTTAATTATATAACAACCCTGTTAAACAACAAATAATGAGTAGTTATTACATTATATCCATAGAATACATCATGTTACGACAAGTTCGCAACTTGTACGCAGACAAAACAAATTATAAATTAACATAAATAACCGTTTTTTTTAAACATGACAGTATGGAAAAAATATTAGTAGAATATTTAAAAAAAGGATCATTACTTATTTGAATAATTATAAATAATGATGCACAGTACTTAATGCACAGTCAAATAATACTTATCTGTTAAATAGTAACAAAATCATCCATAATCTAAATAATAATAAATTAAAATTAAATAATAATAATAAATAAATTAAAATAAGTACTATTAATCTCAAATTATTATAATACAAGGGAACAGCATTTTTGTTGCATACAATAAATATTACGACTAATATATTATACGTTTTCAGGGTGCTGATTTTAGATCCGAAGTATTTTTTTGTATTAGTTTTAGTTTTTACCGACTTCAAAAAAGGAGGAAGTTATCAGTTCGTAGCGTATTTTTTTTATGTAGGTGTGTACACGAATTTCTCAGTCATTCGTGAACCAATTTTTGTGTTTCGTTAATTGGCATGTAGAGAAAGCTCCCAAGTTAGTCCCATAATTATTTTGGAAACATTGCTTTATTAAACGGAATTTTGAATAATCTATATAACTAAAAATATTTTCATTGGATTCTTGAGTAAAGGGCATCAGATTATAGAATCACAGAGTTCTACTGACACGTTTTTCTTTGCATAAGTGTAAAATGTTGAGGATTATCGTATAAACATCTGCAAATTTTCTAACCTTCGAAAACTAAGCATTTGACATTTAATGACAAATCTCATTCTCACTCATCTCACTCATTGATAGAAGAAAAAATTAACGGGTGAACAGCCCCCGTATTCTGGGATCTGAGGTCTCTTTAAAAGTTTACACTCGTGAAGGATTTAGTAAGCTTGAAAAGTAAAACCTTACTCCTCATCCAATGTGTATAGGGAGGAAATAGGCATTACTTCAACGCTGCGCCTTGTTTAATTATTACCCGACTGAACGTAATGATATTTATGAACTTTATGTATCCTAATCCTTATTTCCGGCAGCCTAGTGGTGAGACCGCCTGACTTGCGATCCGCAGGTCCTGGGTTCGAATCCCACGGCACGCACCTCTGTCTTTTCGAAGTTATGTGCGTACGAGTATTGTTGATTGCTGCCAACTTCAAACGGTGAAGGAAAAAATCGTGAGGAAACCTACATGTCTGAGAGTTCTCAATGATCTTGAGGATGTGTGAAGTCTGCCAACCCGCACTTAGCCAGCGTGGCAGACTATGGCCAAGGGTTAGGCCATAGTCAGCCTAGGTCATAGGATCTTTCCTGTACGATTTCGCCTCGCTCTGCGCGATTAGTTGGGGATCTCGGGCTCTGTACAATTTTTGGGCATTTTCTGTTTACAATACAATATATTAACAAACCAATAAAAAACATACTGGCAACAATATACAGCAGTTTTGATATATGTCCAGAAGTTACGTCATCAAAAGTCGCAGGAAAAGGTGTAGTTGTTAGTATTCGTTGTTCGAATGTAATAGAAGGTTGTACAAGTTCCTCAGGTTCAGTGCTTAATGTAGTAGGAGGTACGGTGTCCATTGTAGTTGGAGGTACGGAGTCCAATGTAGTAGGAGTTACGGAGTCCAATGTAATAGTAGGCATCACTTCATATTTCGAAAGGGCAGGCTGTTCGGATGGTGTACGTTGTGTGGAGTCTAGTTCTGTTTTTAGGATTGTCGAAGGAGTTATATCTCGCATCCCAGGTAGCAAATTGACGTCATAATCGCCATTATCGTGTCAGGCCCTAAACTATCATCAACTAGGCCTTATACAGATCGAATTGATAACCTCCTTTTTTGAAGTCGGTTAAAAAAGCATTATTTATTTTTGGGAGAGATGTATTATTATTATTATTACAAAAACATAGCCTATGACACTCAGAAAGTGAAGACGAATCTAACAACACTTTGCACATCAAAATCGGTCAAGCCGTTTAGTCTGTAAACGATTATAATATAGAATCATACATACGTACATACATACATACAAACATACTTATTCTAGGAAAACATAACCTTCCTTACGCAGTCGGGTAAAAATATGGGTGCACGAGCGAGACGGACGATGGTCGAACTATGGACTGCGGACTCTTAAGACGTCTTCCAAAGGACTACATAAGTCGTCATAGTAACGTAAATTATTTAACGAGCTGAGGACATCTTTAAAAGGAAAATGTTCTCTACGACTACAAGGCCTGAGGGCCAATTCAGTTAATCAAAACCGATCCGTAACTGAACATTGTGCGAAGCATTTCCTGTCGGCTGCTATCTTATTTTGATTTAGTAACGAGTGAAGGACGTGTCACGTTTCATTGAATGTGTCAATTGTATGACTTAAAAGTGACCGAATGAAAAATAAAACCGGACTAGTGCGAGTCAGACTCTATATTTTTTATATTTTCCTTCATAGACCGTTTATGATTTCATGATACGGTTAAAGAACTTTAAAATTTGGACCCTCATTCCTTACATGAAGACATATTTTTTTGTGATCAAATAAAAAAAAAACAGTTTTCGGATTTTTTCCTATATGTGTACTCTACACACAATACACAATGCTTCTTGCCAAATTTCATAGTTCTAGGTCAACGGGAAGTACCCCATAGGTTTTGATTCCCTTATGAGTGTCAAATGTGCGTTTTTTACGACATATTCGGCTGTAACTTTTTTTTACAAAAACTGAGACATTTTATTTTTCTTTAATATATATTATTATTGCTTATTGTATAAACTTAAAAATAAACAATAATATAATTAACAGTAGTACAAGGGGCGGCCTTATCGCCTTAAGCGATTTCTTCCAGGCAACCTTTGGATGGACAGAAACTAACAGTAATATAAAGGACGGTGGTATATATACTTATATTACATATACCTAAATAAGTAAAATGTACAAACTAATACAATACTTAAATACAATAATATATATATATATGTATGAACTGAATAAAAAAGTTTTGTAAACGCTCAAGTTTCTTTCTGCAGCAAGAGACTATGGATCTGCGTATATGGTTTTAATTTCAACTCTATACCTTCACGCGTTCCCGAGATAAAGGTCTTGATACCCGGACGGACGGACAGACGGACAACAAAGTGATCCTATAAGGGTTCCGTTTTTTCTTTTTGTGGTACGGAACTCTAAAAAATGGCCGCCGACGGGAAACGGTTCACGTATGGTTCAGTTACGAAGCGGTCTTGATTAACTGAATTGCCCCTTTGTTGTTCGAAAGTGAAGCATTACACACGCCGTGTCTTTACAAAACTAGGGGGGTAAAGTAACTTATAAACGGATAACGTAGTATAAAAAGGATGATATATGTCGTCATAATTATTTACATTATAATAATATGACGAGTTCAGCCCCCGTATTCTGAACCCATTCGGTTTCGGAATCGATTCGATTTGTATATCTCCGTCTCTGTAATTTCCATTGGGTTCAGAATACGGGGGCAGGACGTCTTCGAAAATGACTGAAAATTACGTTAATATGACGTACGTTTATGTCGGAGATAGTACCGACCCTAAAATGGCCTTATATAATAAAGTCTTTTTCCGTCATTGACGTCAGTTTGTTACCTGGGATGTTAGCTAGTGCCTGGAAACGTCGAACTCTTTTCAATAAATCTGAAAGGAAACGGCCATCGTTATCAAATGTAACTAAAAGTATAAAATATGCGTATCGAAAATATTTAAACTTCTACTTCTTCTAAATATATGCCAATAAATTTATAAACTAGCTGTATATCTGTGCCCCGCTGTTGCACCTGCGTTGTATTTTTTAATATAGCCGGCCAAATGAATGTCGGGCCATGCGCAGTGGAGGGTTGCAAATACTAGTTAAATTTTGTTTGTTTAAGGTGATATTTTTGAATTTTGATACGTCGATACGTATGCAGCGGGAAATTCAAAGGAGAGGTCAATAAATGTATGGAAGCTGGTACTAAAATAATTGAAAAATATATGCAAAATAATTCTTTGAAGTGAAGAAACAGCATATTATTCTAAACATAGAGGACGAGCAATCAGTTAATTAAAACCGGTCGGTAACTGAACCTTGTGTGAAGCATTTCCCGTCAGCCGCTATCTTTTTTGATTAAGTAACGAGTGAAGGTCGTGTCGCGTTTCATGAAATCACACTTGAAAGTGTGACATAAAAGTACTAAAGTGCGTGAAAAAAATATGATGGCCACCGCTTTACATAAGGTTCAGTTACGAAGCGGTCTTGTTATGATACCCCAGGTATATGTAAAAGCACTGAACAACATGCCTCCATTTTAAGGGTTCCTTACCTCAAAAGGAAAAAACGGAACCCTAGAATCACTTTGTTGTTCGTCTTTCAAGACCTTCGAATCGGGTTAAAATTAAAATCATATACGCATATCCGTAGTCCCTTGCAATTGTGTAAAAATCAAATAACTTTTGCTGTAAAAAAAAGTTACAGCCGTAAATGTCGCAAAAAACGCATATTTCGACACTCACAAAGGAATTAAAACTTAAAAGATATTTCTCGTTAATCTAGAACAGTAAAATTTGGCAAGAAGTATTGTCATAAAGTACACATGAAGTAAAAATCCGAAAACTGTAGCTACATTTCTAATTTTATCACAAAAAATTAGGATCTTTAAGCAAATAATGAGGCTCCAAATTTTATAATGAGTTAACGTTATCATGTGGGGTATTTTATGTGAGAGCTTCATTAGCACAAGCGATAACTGTTTTTTAATTAATTTTATGTGATGTGTAATTTTCGGATTATGACCAAAAATGAAAAAAAAATATAATTATATGTATGTAGGATGATTTAATAATGTGAATTTCCGCAAAAATTCTAGGGATATCGCGAAAACACGGATTATCAGACAATGGATATGACATTTCTCAATCTCACTGAAAAATTATAGTTTTTTCAAAAACACGAGTTGCTTTCTTATCATTACTATGGATAAAAATGACTCAAGTAGGTATTACGGGTCTTACCGAAAAACATAACTATATCTAATGTCTTAAATTCTCTGTCTTCTTTCCACAAGTGTCATAGGTATTACGTGTCAGCGAGAAGTTGACAAAATACGGTATGCATTGCTTAAAAAGTCCGATTATTTAAATATTATTTGCTAGAAATGTTTGGTTTTTAATGTTAAACAAGAATTTTAAATATGTGCAAAATTGACTAAGTGGTTATGTCAAGATAAAAGGTTGTAATATAATAATGTCAATTAAAAATGGAAAGTTTACTACGAAGCAATTTTGTCGGCAGATGTTGATAACATTTGACTGAAACATGTAATTATCTATTGAGAACGAATACGATTTTCGAAAATGAACAGTAGACCTCGCAAGCACAGGCTTTTTGTGAAACAAATTTTTGCAAATATTTGAGCTCGCGATGTCTACTGTTCATAAAACTAGGTAGGTACTATGTACTTTTACTATGCCCAAGTTAAATCCCTATATTCTAAATAAGAATTTTATTTGTAGTTGCGTCATAATTGATACATTTTAGGTATCTAGGTATATTATATTTACCTACCTAGGTACTTACTTATTTATAAATAATATTAAATCAGGAAGAATCCTGCCGGCTAGCGGCTATGTGAACACACTTAGATAAAGTTTAAATGAATGTAATACTTACTTTGTGTGGAATATGAAACAACAAATAACACAACAAAAATTCGAACCCAAAACATGACTATTAAACTTTAGTAAAAATAATAATTTAAAGTAGTGTGCTCCGACAACTGCCACATACAAACAAAAAACGCGCGCGCGAGTTGACAGCTGCAAAACAACACACCACTAGACACCACCAGTGTCTCCATTAGTAAATTAAGAATTACCGTGTTGCAAGGGTAAAAATACCGTGTTTCTAGGCAAAATTACGGTGAATCTTATAAAAGAGTACCGTGTAAATTACCGTGTAATTTTGCAAAAGAAAAATTAGATTTAAATTAACGATTATTCTGAATTAAAGCTAGAACTTAAAACAACTTTTGGATTTAAATGCTTACAACGTATTTGTAACACGTAAGTAGGTACAAAGAAGAAAGAAAACAATTTTTTTACGCGATTCACTCGTCGCTCTAACAAATTTCACTCCTCCCACTATTTAAATAAGGACGGGAATATTCGTTTTACGCATTACATATATAAATATTTACAACAACTTTATTTGTAATTTATTTATTTATTTATTTATTCAATTAGCACCGCTGATGCGAATTACACTAATGATACGTCATTATACATTACATTATATATAAATTATATCAATACGTCAAAACCATAATAAATTACAATGAATTCAAAATTATTTAAAATGCAAATGTCAATATAGTAAAATTAATATTAATAATTGCACAAAAGATATCAAATGTCAAAAAAATAACAATGTCAATATAAAAAAAAAAAGTAAAAAAATTTCAATCGATATTGTAATGGTAATACGGGCAATACGGTGATATATGACACGGTCACGGTAGTGTATTATTACTTTGACGGTAGATAAAGACCTAATTACGGTGCATCTACGGTAATTACCGTGTATATGGAGACACTGGACACCACTGTAATACACTCACTGGCACTGGCAGTCTGGCACTTTATGGTCTCGTGAGTAATAATGTTCCTTGATGGTCTGGCACTCCCTAGCCCTCCGTCCGCTGTCCGCAGTCCGCACCATAAATCGCGTTATCCGAAATAAAGATTTATTATTATTATTATTATAAAGTAACTTTATATAGTCCGCACTCCGCACCAACTCTTGATTATAAAGTGTTAATGATAACTTTTTCTAGTTACTTATACGATTTCTAATAGGTTTTCTTATAAGTATTTTTTATCAACTGCATATTTGGTGTAGGTACATTATTTTAACAATCATAAGGAAAAAATGGCATTTACATGGCAGCACTGTTATGCAGAATATTACGTTTATTTTGCATGTTGTATACGTCTCTTGTTTGTTTATGTAAATTTACCCTAACCACGCCCTTTTTTGTAAAAGTGTTGAACATTTGTATTTGTGTACGAATATAAATACTAGAAGAGTTAATTTGTGTGACGATAGTTTTTAAGTGTGTGTTTGTCCTTCCTCGCCCCCCGCAAAAAATGGCAGAAATTTTTGTTCGTAGCCTAGCACAAAGAGTACTTTGTAATATACGGAAACCTAGCATTTAAACTAAGGCGCGTCCATTTTTAGATGGTCTAAGGGTGCCTTACCATTCCAAATTACTTGATACGGAGACGCCTTGGCTAAAATCTAGTTTTAAAACTTTTGCTAGTAAATACGCCTCACCTCTAGTTTGTTGGTAAATGCAACGAACTGAACATGAACGAACGATTTTCATTGTTCCAAATCCATATGTTTTATGTTCGTTCTGTGAACTTCTGTGATTTTCATATTTTTCATGTACTTTATGCAAAGCCTCGGATTCTTTGACTTTGAACGAAAATGAAAAAGACAAATATTTGCCGAATATGTCTGCGATTAGACCGAAAGTTGTATCCAGTGGACGGTAAATTATTGGAATTATACGATGAATTATGCGAGTATTCAGTAAGTTATTTATAAATATTATTATTTACTCATAAATAGTCTGGAAACTGATTTTGTTGGCATTTCAAAGATTTAATAACTTGGGTTTTTTTGCGTAAGTATAGTAGTATATCTATGTTTAAATTAAATATTTCTCCGAATATACTACTTTTTAACCGACTTCACAAAAATGGGGTTCTCAATTCGTCTGTATGTTTGTTCACCGATTACTCCGCCAATTCTGAATTGATTTTGATGATTCTAGTTATGTTTGGTAGGTCATACTTTAGAGGTAACTTTGTACTTTGATTTTTAGGGTTCCGTACCCAAAGGGTAAAAACGGGACGGGACCCTACTACTGAGACTCCGCTGTCTGTCCGTCCGTCCGTCCGTCTGTCACCAGGCTGTATCTCATGAACCGTGATAGTTAGACAGTTGAAATTTTCACAGATGATGTATTTCTGTTGTCGCTATAACAACAAATACTATAAAACAGAACAAAATATTTTTTTAAGGTGGCTCCCATATAACAAACGTGATTTTTTTGCCGTTTTTATAGATAATGGTACGGAACCCTTCATTGGACGGTTTTTATAACAAAACAACTGGAAAAATATCATCCAAGTTAGCAAATTGCGTATTTTGAAGTCGGTTTTTCCGATTTTTAAACTATAATTCTATTAATTATTTGTTTTTTGGGCTCCTGCTGTTTAAGGTACTTTAGTATTTCAGTTATTGAAACCACAGAATTCGCCCTATTAATTGAAACCATAATTGTAAAGATAACTACTTATAAATTACAGTTGCATAACATTAGGCGAGTTGGTGGTCAAAACTCTTTTTAATATGAGATAGATCTATCTTGTAATGAAAATAAATGCCTACTTATAATGCTTCTCGAGTGGGTCATTACGTATAGATATAATTTAAGAATCTTTAAATTGTGAGATGCATACATCATGACTGGCATTGTGGCTCAGTTGATAGTATGTCTGTCTGCTGAGCTGTAGGTCATGGGTTCGATCTCCACCTAGGACAAACATTTGTGTGATGAGCATGGATATTCGTTCTATATTCATTCTGTGTCTGGGTGTTTCTATGTATCATATGTATATATTTACAAAAAAAGTATAATCTTATATATTCTATCAGCCATCTAGTTGGTGTTGTGTGAAATAATGTCCACTGATATTTTATTATTATTATTTATTATGAACATAGACGGTAACATCGTTTTAACATCCGGTAAGTTGGCAGTCAGATACAAACCTATCATGTATAAGAAATAAAGTGTATGCATAAAATTGTGTTCAAATGTAAAAACACTGTAAGCTATGTTTAAATGTGATTTTGGCTGGTCACTGATATACTTACCAATATTGCTGGATATTTTTCATATAGCACCATCTAGTTCCAAACTAAGCAAAGCTGCTAATACTGGTACTATTGGAACCAGATAGCTGGCAAAATAGAATACTTCTATACTTTTCTTTTGTAACTACTTGATATGCACAGAAACAACCAGATACAATACAATATCTATGTTTATAACACATGAGACATGGTCATGACATGGTCTCATGGTCTTTGCATAGTCTAGACTTCCTGAACCTAGGCTGGGTGGGTTAGACTGGATGTTTTTTTTAGCAGCTCCTATTAGCTACTTGTTTTATTCTGTACCTATAGTCTGCTACCAAACAGCTCACCTGAAGGTAAGCAATAACCATTGTGTATGGACAACTGCAATATCAGTGGCGTCGCTATTGCTTTGCTAGCCCAGAGAGGTGCTTGTAGATACTCTTTTTTTAAATGTTCTTTGTCATTTCTCTTTGTGAAAACTTTCTGAGGAATGAATTTCCACATTTTGCTTGTCTATGGGACAATCTATCTAGGTATGGGATTTTCAATTATCCAAAATATGGGGGTAAGCTTTTGGCAAATGTATATTAATTAATAGAAATAATGTATGTGATTTTTCTTTCAGGATTATACTCTCAACCCTTTATACTGCTCGGAATGTAAACACCTCTTGAGGAAAACTTACAATTTTAAAAGCAAATGCATACAAGCTATCAAAATATTTGATCATTGGAGAAAATCAAAAGAAAATGTGAGTAGTGTCTTTTTATGATTTTCCAGCCAACAGCAGACTCTATTGATGTTTATTGAGATTTATGATTTAATTATGTATTATAACAATGTAAGTAAGACACAGCCTGACATACATTTTCAAAAATGTATGTTTAAATGCTTTATCAGTTTCAATGTATGGTATAGAAAGCTTGTTTTTAAGGTTCCGTACCTCAAAAGGAAAAAACGGAACCCTTATAGGATCACTTTGTTGTCCGTCTGTCTGTCCGTCCGTCCGTCCGGGTGTCTAGACCTGTATCTCGGGAACGCGTGAAAGTATTATGTTGAAATTAAAACCATATACGTAGATCCATAGTCTTTTGCTGCAGAAAGAAAAATCAAATTTCTGAGTTTTCGTAAAAAAAAGTTACAACCGAATAAGTCGCAAAAAACGCATATTTCGACACTCGCAAGGGAATCAAAACCTATGGGTTACTTCCCGTTGACCTATTACTTTGAAATTTGGCAAGAAACATTGTCATATAGTAAAAAAACCGAAAACTGTACATTTTTAATTTAATCACAATAATAGGGTCTTTATGCAAGGAAGGAGGGTCCAAATTTTAAAGTGCTTTAACCGAATCATGTGCGGTATCATATGAAAGAGCTTTATTAGCACAAGCTAAAACAGGTTTTTTAATATTTTTACGATGTATATTTTTCGGTTTATGAAGGAAAATATGACAAAATATATAATTTCCCACTTTTATCTACTAGTTTGTACGGAACCCTTGGTGGGCGAGTCTGAATTGCACTTGTCCGGTTTTTCTATAAAAAAAATAATTAAAAAATGGTATGTGCGCCACCCTATACCCTAATAGTCGAACTTTGTTGACAAATGTATTGTGATCTGCAACGTCAAATGCTTTTGAGATGTCGCAGAAGAGCACAGCTATCTCTAAAGTTACTCTATTGCTATCTCAGTCCTGCGTTCCCGAGCTTATATTATTCGCGGCACCACTTCTTGTGCTAGCTATGTAGTGGATCGTCCTTCGCGATATGCGAATTGGTGTGAGTGGACTTAAGTAATTCGGTGATACGGTCAGAGTGAAGATTCACTCTAGCCTTGAAAATTCCTTGTAGTTCTCAAGAAATACAGATGGCTGCAAAAAACACATTCTTGCGCAGTACGCATCTAGAACGTGGATCGATAGATCGATGAGTACGGATTTTTAGCAATACAATAAGAAATGGGTGGTAATGCGCCGACTTTCTGCTAGTCCTTTATTGAAATGGGGTGGATGGAATTGGGTCGTGAATCTCTTGCGCACATTCCCCGAAATAAATCCTATAGAATATTACATGCTACTTTATAGTTTAAAGTATATATAAAGTTCAAATCTATAATGCATTATCAACAGGACAACAAGCCAGAGCATCTGTGGATGCAACTGCCGATATCACTTGGATTCTGGTTGCACAGTAACAAGATCGCCAGCCTGTATTATGAATATAACGAAGACCAGAATGCGAGTACAACGTCCCAGTCAAATAGTAATGAGGTAAGTCAATGTTATTGTTGTTGCGAATCACTGTATTTTAGTTACTTATCTAATTCCCCCTTGCCCTTTTTACTATCGGACAGTCAGAAACACGAAAAAGCGTCACCGTTTCATGGTGGATATTCCAAAAACCCGAACGAAACGCCTTTGTTCCACTTTCATCGTGCGGACTGCTAAAATGTGGAATACGATTCCTGAGTGGGTCTTTCCCCATAGATATAAACTGGGTGTCTTTAATTCGCGAGTGAATTGGTTTCTTCTAGGTAAGTGCGCTTCATCGTAGACTGCAATGTCGCTTAACATCAGGCTTAACATCCTATTTCAACATTTAATAAAAACTAGCTGGGCTATTCTTTCACCAGCTTAGTGATAATAAAAGGTAACTATGATCAAATATTACCTATATCTGCCTACAGGTTCTTACCTAGCTATTTCTGTACCATATTATAATAAAGATTGGTTTATCCGTTTGATTGTGAAAAAGTATGAAGCATATTATGTTTAAATTTCAATATATTGTCTACCAGCTGTGCCCTGCGGTGTCACCCGCCGCGTAGCATGAAATGGTGTTGTTGATGATGACAAAATATAGCATGTCCTTCTCCAGATCCAAAAAAATCTCTATGTCAAATTTCATAACGATTGGTCCAGCCGTTTAGCTGTGAAGAGGTAACAAACAAACAGAGGCCAGAAAGAGTTACTTTCGCTTTTATAATATTATACTAGCTCAGCCCCGCAGTGTTATCCGCTGTTTTACAGCCTTGCTCATCCCAAGGGAAAACTATTTTTTTTCGAGATAAAAAGTAGCCTATTTGTTAATCCAGGGTGTCAGCTATCCTCCATACCAAATTTCATCAAAATCGGCTTAGTCGTTTGTGTGTGAAGATGTAACAAACACAGAGCAAACCATCGCGGAAGATGACGTCATGCAACATATGCGCCGTACATATTCAATAAATACCGCCGTTTCGCGAGAAAGGGACAGAGCATAGCAGAACAGAGCAAACTTCAAATGTTTATAAATCGGAATTAAAATTCCGATTGACTGACCGATTTTTTTTGTACAATATATGTTATTCATTATTGTCAGTCTTTTTCATATTATTACTAGCTGCGCCCTGCAGTGTCACCCGCGTAGTGATGAAAAACGGTAAGGATGATGATAAAATATAGCCTATGACCTTCTCCAAGTCGAATAGAATATATGTGCCAAATTTCATAACGATTGGTGCAGCCGTTTAGCCGTGAAGAGGTGTCAAATAGACAGAGTGACTGACGATAGAGACAGTTATTTTTGCTTTTATAATATTAAGTTAGAATCCACTAAAAATATTATTCCTATGAAATAAAATTCATGCATATTCCTTATTGCACCAGAAGATAGATAGATAAACTCTTTATTGTACCACCTTAAAAGTAATTACTGAGTACTTAAATTAGTGCAAAAACAGGCGGCCTAATCGCTAAAAGCGATCTCTTCCTGACAACTGGGAAGGAGGTAATGCTTTAATAAATCACATTACTTTTCTAAATCAGTTCGGTTTGTATCAACTGACACACTGCTGGGCGCGGGCCATCTTCTCATTTTGAAAAGGGTAAGGCTATGGTCTACCACACTGGCCAAGTGTAGGTGGGTAGACTTTACACATCTTCATTAACGTTTAGAACTCTCAGATATGTGTAGGTTTCTTCAAGATGTTATCATTCACTGTTTGAAGTTTCCAGGCAACAATACGCGCTTAAATTGGAAAAGACAGGTGTGTACCGCGGGATTTGAGTCAAAGACCTGCGGATAGCAAGTCAGACAGTCTTATAGCCAGGCTGCTGGAAATTTCACATTAATTGCTTAACTAAGTATAATTATTTCATGTGCATTCAAAAACTTACTTAGAGAGCAAATTCAGGTTTCAAATTCACATATTATTATGTACCAATTGTTTTTCTTCCAGAGTTACCATAATAATATATTCATATACGACACAGTCAAGTTAGAAACAGATGAATATGACCTGAAAAACCACATAAAAAATGAAAACATAATCAATAAAATAGATGAAAATACACAGAAAAATAATATTGATATTATAGAAATTAGCAACAATGACCATATAAAAAAAGAACATGAAATTAATGATGTTATAGAAAGTACTATAGCAAAAAATGAAGGGAGAAAAAATAAATTTAGTGAAAATATAGAGACATTTGATGATTTATTATCTGTATTTGATGGAAATAATGATGATGATGCTGTAGACAGTGATGATAGTCTAACTTTAACAGAGCTATGTATGAAAAATAAGATTAAAGAAAGGAAAAGTATAAAGAAGACCAAAGATATGAGTAAGAAGAAAGTCACAAATCCAAAGAAGAAGATAACAAAGACTGATAAGTCAAGTAAACATAAGAAGGTTAAATTAGAGCAAATACAGTTTAGTAAGGAAAGGTTTGTATTGGTTAGAAACTCATTAAAATAACTAGACTAGCTTTACTTCATTTTGTGACGTTATTGCTACTTGTAGATAACTTCAGTCAGAATTAGCTGCAAACATCGTTGTATGTTTTTATGACTTGTTTTTATGTTCTCAGTTTATTGGTATTTTTGTATGCATGTCGTCCCCATGTTGATATACTGGTTCTGTTCCGATTTTGGTTATTTTGTTGATTTGAACACACATAGCCTAACTTGTGAACATGTCATTTTTGGGTACCTTATTAGAATTTACCATACTACATTTTTGTTTCTACAATGAATAAAAATAAATAAATAAATATTTGTGGACATTTCACACAACACCATCTAGCCCAAACTAAGCAAAGCTTGTACTATGGAACTAGATGGCTGATAGAATACATATATACTTTTTTTTTGTTGTAAATTTGTATATACATATGATACATAGAAACACCCAGACACAGAACAAACATCCATGCTCATCACACAAGTTTTCTCTAACTATATAATTTATAGCAATGGCAAAATGGCGCATGAATATGCCAGCTAAGCCAGCTTACATAGGAAAATGTTTGATTGGAATTGCAAATGGCTGTCTCAAGGTTTTTTTTTCATTGTAACTCCAAACAAAAAAAATATGTATAAATGAAAAAAAAACTGTAAGAGCACAACCATGAATTCAAACGAAATACAAAGAGTTATCGAAATTTGATAATATTTAGGGGTAGAAAATAGTTTTCCCCGGTGTGTGGTAAAACACGCTATGTAATTTCCAATCAATCAATTCTTTATTTGTACGTGAAACTAGGTATATGCACATAGATAGGTATACATAGATCTTACATAAAACAGAGAGCTATAGTTTCTACCTCGGAAGGTATACAGACAAAAAGTTTGTTCTAGACACTTTAACATCATTTATAACAAAATTATAGTTTAGAAAACTGAAGCAATTGACTTATCATGGATGCCATTGTCAGTACTGGACCAAATTGAAATGGGACCACACGGGAAGCACCAGCTTTCATATAAAAAAGAATCATCAAAATCGATTCACCCAGTCGAAAGTTCTGAGGTAACAAACATAAAAAATAAATTAAAAAAGTAGTCGAATTGATAACCTCCTTCATTTTTAAGTCGGTTGAAAACTGAGGCTGTTATAGACACAACACATAGTACATCCTTTCGCCTTTTCGCTATGTAATATGGTTTTAGTTAATGTCAGTGCCGTAAATAGGGCGGTTCCATCGGTGCCCAGGCACAGGTCGTAGTCTCTGGGGGGGCGCAAGAATGGCCAGACCAGGCAGGACAATTATTTTTTCGGTTTGCTCCTGGTAAGTTCCCGCTGTGCCCCTAGTGCTAAGCTAACACAACCCCCCCCCCCTAATATTCCTTGACCTATGATATCTAAATAAAAACAAGGGCGCAGTTATAGAAGCTCGCACAGGGCGCAGAAAAGGCTATTTACGGCACTGGTTAATGTGTAAACAATAAAGAGATTTTACTATCTAAACACGTAATGTACTATCGAAAATTGCTCTGAGCACAATTATTTTAAACTATAAATATTTTAACAGGTTAAGATTGGAGTTGGAGGCAAAATTCTCTGCGTGGGGTGAGCTGAGGACAGACGACGGCACCGTCATAGACAAGGATGTTATATTGAACTGCCTCAATGATAAGATCACTGATGACAGGATGAAGCAGTTATGGGACTCCATACAATGTACGTGACATTTTTGGCTGAGCTACTTTTCATGATTTCATATAACTGACAAGTGAAAGAAATTTCTTTATTTTATATTGTTTTCATGGTCTCAGATAATTTTTTTTTTTGCTACGAAAATCATCAACAAAGCTTGAGATAAAGATATCTCGATCCTTTGATACTTTGCGAGAAAGAAATAGATCGGTGACTTTGATCTGAGTAGTCACACTTAATTCATCGCGGGCTGACAGATGCCTAACTATGGGCCTTATAAGGAAGCTCAAGGACACGCAACGAGCTATGGAGAGGGCTATGCTCGGAGTCTCTCTACGAGATCGAATCAGAAATGAAGAGATACGTAGGCGTACAAAAGTCACCGATATAGCACAGCGGATTAGCAAGTTGAAGTGGCAGTGGGCAGGGCACATAGCACGTAGAACTGATGACCGATGGGGCAGAAAGGTTCTCGAGTGGAGACCACGTACCGGCAATCGCAGCGTAGGAAGACCAGCCACGAGATGGACAGATGACCTCATACAAGTGACGGGAAGACGCTGGATGCAAGCCGCTTCCAATCGGTCTTTTTGGAAATCCATGGGGGAGGCCTGTGTCCAGCAGTGGACTTCTTATAGCTGAGATGATGATGACAGATGAGTATAGCACTAAACATATTTGTTTCAGGTGAAACCCCTGAACCAATAACCATCCGTACATTCAAGCATCTAACCCGGCTCTACACTAACGAAGAACAATACACCTCCGTATTCGAGATAGAATACTTGAACACGGATCAAAAGATGCTGGAAGAACTAGAGAGGAGGAAGACATACGAGTGCTATATAAAGGCAAAGTATAAATGCGACAAGTGTTACTTAATGTTTTATAAGCCTAAGCATCTGGGGAATCATCTTAAAATGCATGAGGTGAGTTTTATGTCTTTATTTGCTCGAATTTATATTCGAATGCGCGATGCAAAGAAGGTTAATGTGTTTATCAGCCAATGCCTATATATGTATGTATGTTCGTTACTTTGTTGCGTTCTGTAGGTATATTGACGACTTGTCGGATTCGAAATCGGATCGCTAACTATATCTCCATCTCTGTCATTACGATATAGAATTCTCTTTATAACGTAATAATAATATCTTATTCAAATAATGTAACATACCTATATTTTGTGCAGTAGATAGGCACAAATCCAGGATATACCTCCAAAACTGCTTTTTTACAAAAATAAAACAGCAAAAACAAAACAGCACACACAAACAGCTTTCTGCTTTCTAGCAGAAAGTCGGCGAATTACCACCCATTTCTCGTTGAAATGCCAAAAATCCGTACTCAGCGATATCGATCCACATTCCTGTTGCGTACTGCAAGAATAGAATTCGTTGCCGCCATCTCTGTTTCCTGAGACCTAGAATCTTGGAATTTTCAAGGCTAGAGTGAATAGATATCTTCTAGATCGACGAGCTCCATCCTCGGCCACACCGTCGCTTAACATCAGGCGAGTTGGTGGTCAATCGTAGATCTATCTTTTATTTAAAAAAAAATGCTCAGAAATTTTAAATTAAAAAAAATATTTCCATTTAAACTTAGAAAATATATTGGACATTCCAAATAACGATTTTTTTTATTACAAAGTTCTCAGGAATATCCCAAAAACACGTTTTCTCTGGGTTAACGTTTATGGGATTACTGTACACCATCTTGTGATTTGATGTGACTATATCGAGAATTGGTGAAAGCAGACCGAAGGACTCTTGTGCTGTCTTTCTTTTCTGCAGAGTTTCTTTACCAAACATAACATTGGATGAAACAACAAGCTTTTTAACCACGCGTACACCGTACTTCGACGCGTCGAGAAGAGCCTTCTTAAGGGGCTAAATAAGGGTTATCAATAAGTTGCAATTTTTTTTGCAGGCAACAGCAGGAAATTTTGTATGCAAGATATGCAATCTGCATTATACTAGCCGTAAGAACTACCGCGGGCATATGCTAGCACACAGCGCGGTGTACAGGTGTAAACTGTGTCCCCTAGTTACGTATTATAGGTGAGTGTAACTATTCATTCCAACATAGTCGATAGTGTGATGATTCTACGCCCTTGGTGCAAGGGCAACAGGTCGTGAGGAAGGCTGAAAAGGGGAGCGCTAAAAAAACTAAGATTACCATGAATTCTATTACCAAGGCTAGAGTGAATAGATATCTTCTAGATCGACGAGCTCCGTCCTCGGACACACCGTCGCTTAACATCAGGCGAGTTGGTGGTCAATCGTAGATCTATAATGTATAAAAAATTACACTGTTTGAAGGATGGTATTCATGCGACAGATATGAATATACAGATAACATCTGAAAATGTGAAGTAGCTAAAGGAAACGTCTCCTGTCGGCCTCAAGTATTGGGTAAGGGCAGAAAGATAGTTATGATAATGATGTTATCGAATTCATTAACTTTGAAGATAATTTGAAAAGTGTTTTTAAGCTATTGCATAGCTTCTATCGCGGGCCTTGAGCGTGGAGACCGAATCCAGAAATTCCGTAATGAAAATAACCTAACACCCCCCACTCCGACCGGCACAGCGGTGATACTTTTTAGTTTTGCCATCTATCGATGAATAGCAGAACTTTTAATGACTTTTTGAAATATCACGCTTGTCTCTTTAGTTCTGCAAATCGCCTCTAGGTGCATAAATAAAATAAATAAATAATTATAATTACTTTAGTTAATTTAGTTGATAAAAAATGCTATGCAATAGCTTTACCGCGGCAGTCTCCGAGTGCCACACGTCTTTTTTTTTATGGAAGAGCGCGCGACAATGTTTCTCTTAATATATCTTCCTGATTGTGTTATCTAGAGGTAAAAAGAAGCGTTAAGGGGATCGTTTTCGCGCTATAATTTTGTCAGCAATTTATGCGTTTTTCATACAACAGGAGAAAACTGTTTTCTACCCCTAAATATTATAGGATTTCGATAATTATTTTTATATCATGAAATTAAAAGGAAAATTATCACGACTAAGTAGGCTTTACAAGTCGACGAGTAATAATAATCGATCAACTGAAAATGTACTCAGAAAGGTCAAAAATGAATATTTCATATAAACATTATGTGTTCCTTGTATCAAACAGAGACCCTGTTTTAGGTTCACATAAATTATGATGTGTAACTACGGAACCCTACATTGTGCGTGGCACGACGCGGACTTGGCCGCTTATTTTATATAATTATGCATCTAAGGCTTTTTTTTCAAAATTTACATTTTGAATTTTTGAATTTATGAACTACAATGAAATTTGAAAAAAGCAAACCGTAGAGGCTTAGAGATTTATGATTCCAATTAGATAAAACGAATCATCGAAATCGGTTAGTGCTAAGGGTTAGAAAACAATTTTCCACTATTTGTATGGGAGATCGTGCGATAACACTTCTCTTAAACTGAAAAACCTATGCGTTCTATTACAGAGACTCCATGGTGAACCACTACAACCAGCACGAAGGCAAGGCGTATACGTGTGAAGAATGCGGACATGTCTCTAAGTAAGCTATATTGATCTTATTGATATAGCCGTATGAGCTTGCAGTCTCTTACTTAATTTTCATGATATTTTCACATAATATAATATGTAGTATGTTCCTTCAACCTCACTCGATACTCGGTTCTCAATCCAAGACCAAGGTCTAGGTGTACCGCGTAAGTGGACGACGGGTAAGAATCCGTGCTATCTTGGATTGGACAACGCGTTCATTTAACACGAAGTGAGCTAGCCTCGAATGCTTAACATGTCGATCATAAGATATAGCCGGCTAGGCGCGAATGTGTTTCGTACATCGAGACGTGCCGCCAAATCCAACTTTGCCGCCATCTCTGTTTCCTGAGAACTACAATCTTGGCATTTTCAAGGCTAAAGTGATTAGATATCTTCTAGATTAACGAGCTCCATCCTCGGCCACACCATTACTTAACATCAGGCGAGTTGGTGGTCAATCGTAGATCTCTCATGCGTAAAAAAATCTGTACTTCCACACACACAGACAGACTGATGAAACGGACGACGAAGTGATAAGGGTCCTGTTTTTCCTTTTGATATACGGAACCCTAAAAGCCTTTGAGTGTTTAAGGCAATATAGTAGATAGACTTAGATTGGAACTTATTTGAGTCGAGGAAGTTTGCTACAAACGGATACCTGATAGGCTGTTGATTGATATTTTTAGTGATAGGTTTACGCTTGACCGCCAATCCACTTAATGGCATGTGACGGTGCGATCCACGATGGAGCGTGCTTATCTAGAAGTAACCGATTCACTCGCTATTCAATGACCCAGATTATATGTATCGAGGAAGGCCTACCCAAGAAGAGAATTCCATATTTTTACAATGCATACGATAAAATATTGATAAGTAACTAGTTTAACAAATAAATCAGCGGATCGTACGTAGCAAACTTATCGAGACCGTAGAGAGAAAGCGATAGAGTACGTCAGTTTTTTTTTCTCTTTCACTCTCCAGTGAATCAGCGTAATGTGATAAAAGCAAGCGTTGCTTCATGTATGTCCTATTTGCTGTAGTACAAATATTGGTGACATGTAGTGGAAAATATATTAGATTTTCATGTTTTTTGAAAATATTTTATTTATTAATTACCTCTGGCCGTAATCATCGCGTTTAATGAAGTTATTTCACACAACTTATTTTGCCTGTTTTTTTTATTATTCGAAAATAGGCTTCCGCTTGACCGTCAACTCACCTGGTGTAAAGCGACAGTTACGGTCTACGATGAAGCACGCTTGCCTAGAAGAAATCTATTCATATCTAGCTTTCTCCGGGGTTATAATAAAGTCGGATCAGTATCGCTATCTCATACCCGGTGCACGATACTTGTGTCTATATTTCCTTGATCTATGCTCGTGACGAACTCCGAGCAGCGGCTGCCAGTTGCCATCTTTATAAGATCATGTTGAATATGTCTTCCAGGAGTATGTCTGGGTACAAACGTCATCAGTACTTGTTACACCGGCGCGGGCGGCACGTGTGCACCGCGTGCGGGAGAGCATTCGTATCCTCTCTTGGAGTTTCACTGCATAAGAAGAGAATGCATCAGGTACGAGGCGTAGATACATGTGTCCGTACCAGGGTTACGCGAGCACTCTTATTACCGATGCAAAGTTGGATCGCGCCCGTTTTTATCTTGCTTTTTCTGCAATTTTTTTTTTGCTTTTTCATCAATATTATATAATGAGATGTGAAAATAATATTTCACGTGGTAGTCTGGCCATGAATGCACAGCCTTATTCTGGATATGACGTTTACGGTTTGTTTTTCTCAATATTTTAACTCTTACATTTTTTATATTTATTAAAAAATTTACGTAAATTAACAGCAAACCGTAGTGGCCTAGCCATTTATAAATCTAATGAGATAAAAATATAATTATTGAAATTGGTTAAACTTAAGGGGTAGACAACAGTTTTCACTAGCTGTATGAATACACGACAGGTTTCTTTTAATTATACTTATGTAATTTCCAGAACGAAGCTCTGCCGCCAGAGGGCGCCACACCCGTCACTTGTGTGGAGTGTGACCTCTCGTTCCCCTCGGAGGAAGTGTTCCTCAAACACAAACGCACCTGGCATCAAGGGCATAAGAACGATAAGACCACCCGGGGTTATAACTAGTAAGTATTTTTACCCGACAGTGTCATAGAGGAGATGTATAATAATAATAGAAAATCTGGCGAAATTAGATTTAGACGACATATTTTTTTCCAGTTATTTTGTTTTAAAAAACAAAGTTTGATATTTGGATAAAATTTACAAACAAAAAAGAATTAACAAAACGAATTCATGATTGGCGAAGCAATCGCGTAACAAATAAAAAAAAACATACAGTCGAGTTAAGAGCCTTCTCCTTATTGGAAGTCGGTAAAAATAAAATTGTCATAGAGGAGATCTATAATAATAATAGAAAATCTGGCGAAATTAGATTTAGACGACATATTTTTTTCCAGTTATTTTGTTTTAAAAAACAAAGTTTGATATTTGGATAAAATTTACAAACAAAAAAGAATTAACAAAACGAATTCATGATTGGCGAAGCAATCGCGTAACAAATAAAAAAAAACATACAGTCGAGTTAAGAGCCTTCTCCTTATTGGAAGTCGGTAAAAATAAAATGTTGTTTATTAGCAAACGTTTGCTAATAAACAACATTTATCACACCCACCACTGAGACGATTCTAAAAGTGCTCCACTTGATATTGGTGGGTGTGATAGGGTAGGGTTCATTAGGTTTACGAAATGGGGTCATCATCATCATCATCTCAGCCATAAGAAGTCCACTGCTGGATATAGGCCTCCTCCATGGATTTCCAAAAAGACCGATTGGAAGCGGCTTGCATCCAGCGTCTTCCCGCCACTTGTATGAGATCATCTGTCCATCTCGTGGCTGGTCTTCCTACGCTGCGCTTGCCGGTACGTGGTCTCCACTCGAGAACCTTTCGGCCCCATCGGCTATCAGTTCTACGTGCTATGTGCCTGCCCACTGCCACTTCAACTTGCTAATCCGCTGTGCTATATCGGTGACTTTTGTACGCCTACGTATCTCGTCATTTCTGTTTTCGATCTTCGATCTCGTAGAGAGACTCCGGGCATAGCCCTCTCCATAGCTCGTTGCGTGACCTTGAGTTTCCTTATAAGGAAATGGGGTATGTAAACTAATTTCATGGGTATTTATTTGATGTTTTTTTTCGAAAATTTATGTATTGTAAGAAAATATTGAATATGTCCAATATATTGTAATCAATGTTGTTATTATATTTTTAACCATTTTTCAAGATTTGCAGTGGAGAGCGTTGTGACTTGTAAAATTTAGCCAAGTACTTTTGACTAATCTTTCCATAATTCATATACTTTTATTTCAGATTTCATTAACTAAAAATTACCGAAAAAATTTAACAACGTCATTACGTCACAATCTATAATAAATAAGAAACAACATTGTTTACCTACATAAACCAGGTGTAGTTATTTTGTAAGCTAAATGGGAGGATTAGTCAAAAGTACTAAACGAACTTTTTGACGTCACAGAACTCCCCACTACAAAACTTATTAAAATTAAAAAATATTAAAAATATAAAAATTACATCAGTCAAAAAATATTTAAATTATTTCTTTAAAATTGTCATAAATTTCAAATAAAAGCATAAAAGAAATACCTAAAAATTGACTTTACATATCCCATTGTCACTCATTGAAATTGAGCTCTTTCGCGCACGAGAATGCTTGAATCACTGATCATACATTGATCAAACAAATGATGTATCAGTACACGCGTAAAATATCATATAGTTGGTATGCTATTTAAATGTGTATTAAAATTTGTACCTGAATATAATTTGTATTTGAATATATCACATGTCCATACAATTTATTTCTTGGTTTGTTGTAGCAAGCGGCCACGAAAGGAGAAACCAGTAGCTCCTAACATCACCTGCCGCGTGGTAAGCTATACTATACTACCTCTATCCCACGATCTTACCAGAATAAATAGGAGTTACGACAGCCTAGTTGAGAACATCTGACATGCGATACGGTCATGGGTTCCAATCCCATGTTATTATTAAAAAAACCGGACAAGTGCGACTCAGACTCGCCCACCCAGGGTTCCTTACAAACTAGTTGATAAAAGGGGGAAATTTTATATGTTTTCCTTCATAAACCGAAAAATATACATCGTAAAAATATTTAAAAACCTGTTTTAGCTTGTGCTAATGAAGCTCTATAAAATTATACCCCACATGGTACGGTTAAAGTACTTTAAAATTTGGTCCACTCTTCCTGGCATAAAGACCCTATTTTTTGTGATTCAATTAAATGTACAGTTTTCGGATTTTTTCTTTTATGTTTAGTATATGACAATGCTTCTTGCCAAATTTCACAGTTATAGTTCAACGGGAAGTACCCCATAGGTTTTGATTCCCTTAAGAAGTAGAAGTAACCAATTCATTCGCAATTTAAAGACATCCAGATTTTATCTATCGGGAAAGACTCACGCAGGAAACATATTCCACAACATAACAAAAAAAACTTTACGACTTAACGTGTTACGACTTTGTCCTTGAAGAGTGAAGGCTAACAACTGGCAAGCAAGTTGCTCGGACTAAGTTGCATGAAAAATAATTATATTCAATCATAAAATAGCAAGATTTTTTTACATAAAAATATCGCCGTATTCATAAATAACTCTTGTTTAAGGGGTTTTATAAATATATCCAGAAGAGGTTGTCACAATAAATATACGAAGGTCGCAGTGACGCGCCGGGGCTGCTCAAGTCTGTTTGGCCTCCAAGGGTTTTAAATAAAAAAGTAAGCATTTTTGTACGAGCTGTGATTCACGAATTACATGGTCTCGCTATTCATGCTTGCATTCAGATGTCTCAGAAAAAAAAATGCGCCTAGTATACAACGCTAAAATAAGTGTTAAAGCGTTTCTATAATTTACAAGTAGTAATGGTTTCTCATTAGTGTGGCGCGTCGGGCAGTATCGGGTGGCTGTCGCTCCACTTCCGCACCGAGCATCCCACACTCAACATGGACACGGTGTATGCGGACAAGAGGAAACATCTGTGCCACGTCTGCGCTAAGGGATTCTGGGTAACTCACACTTCCTTTCTAATGTTAGAACAACGATCTGTATTAAACGAAAAATAAAATACTCGACTGCTTAAGGGCGATTTTCGTTGTAACTTATGCTTGCTTGATGTGATTTTGAGTATACTTTTTCATGAGTTTTTTTTAAAGTAGATTACGATTGATCACCAACTCGCCTAATAAGCGACGGCGTCGCCGGGTAGGAGGAGTGTAAAAGCCGGTGTAAATATACATTTACATTATATTCGTTTCAGAACGCTACATCTCTGCGATATCACCTTAACACGCATACGGGGCACCGTCCGTACGCCTGCGATCTATGCCCCAAGCGATGTTTCAGTTCCATCGCCTTAAATGAACACCGGTTAAGGCATTTCCCTCCGTCAAAGGAATGCAAGCAATGCGGGAAGAAATTTAGGACACAGTCTAATCTGCATAATCATATGGTGGTGAGTAATTTTGCTCCCAAGTTTTGTAATTTTGCCTCAAGTTGAGTACTTTCTTCCATTCATTGAAAGCTAGTTCCGCTGGAAGAAGAGATGGGTATTGGGGTTTTCTAAGATTATCAGAAGTCCGTCGAGAGGGTGAGGACAAGGTAACCCTGAAATCCGGTAACATACTCTACTACCGGGAGGGTGACCAACAGTCCCAAGGTGGTGTCGGGTTTCTCTTGCTAACAATATTCTTGTCATCGACAGTGTGTCGAGTAGGGCTGCGAATCTAATACTCATATCATCCAAGGAAGTCTGAATGAATGACCGACAAGTTGTAAAGTGTGTTATATTTAATGTATTTAAGGTTTCTAGAACACGTTTTGTTTGTACTCAGTTCCACATCGGCAAACGTCGGCACAAGTGTACCATCTGCAGCAAGACGTTCCTCCACAGCACCTCGCTGAACGAACACGTGAGGGGGGTGCACTACCACGTGCGGAGGGTCAAGAGGGGGGCGCACGCCGCGGACAAAACTGTGCCCCTGACTGTTGCCGACATGAGCGATTGAACTACGAGTACTATTTATTATTATCTCATTTTTTTACTATACATATATTAACATAAAAAAAAGAACATAAATATTGTAAAAACTTAAAACTAAGGTGCCGCCGGCAGCGAGGCAGGGCTCGAGCTGCCGGTGGTAGTGGCTACAGAGTGAAGAACCTCCTGACAATACCTGCCGTGTCTAGGATGACTGTGTTTTTGTATCTGACCTTTGACCCAACCACTAACGAGAGCTTCTTGAGATGTTGGTCTAGGCTCTTCGATATTATTATTAATTATTATAATAATATGAGTACTAGTCGTCTCTAGTTATCTATACATACTTGTTTGGCTTTGCCCTAACTGGCTGACTGACAGAAAACATAAAATGCGCTGATTATAATTATGTTTGGGAGATATTTTTTTCTAAATTTAAGGTTATTTAAAGTACTTTTGATAAATATGTATATTTCAGCTTCATGCAAACTACTTATTACTTCTTGTTTGGTATAAGATACGCACAATTAGCGCATTTACCAGTGTCAAATATTGATATTTCATCAAGTTACATGAATAAAACAAGTTAAATATATATGTTCTACTCACAATCAAGCAATCAATAAAACTTTATTGACACTACAAATATGTAATAATAAATATAAATTGGAAGAATTATATAATAATAAATTGGAGGGTCCTTCCGCCACTTAATCCGTGGCGTCATGGTAGCCGTTGCAGCTTCTATCGAGCATTCTTGAAAGTTACCACCATTATCTGTAAATATAACATTAATACGACCTCTTCATCATGTGCATACTGCTACTTGTAAAAGATTCGACGAGTTCTAAGTGCACCGCTCTATAACTCGCGCAGATCATTAATACGATCCAGCATTTCTCTTGGTCTCGAAAGATATAAAGACCCGCCAGGTCGATTCCGGTGACCTGGAACGTAGCTGTGGCTTCAATTCTATCCGTAGGTTTTGGCGGATCGGCGCTATTGTGGAACTGTCACAAACGCTTGCTTGAAATCAGAAACTACTCCATTAGTACCTTTACTCATGTAGTCATTCAATGACCACCCATTTTTGTCTTAGAAAATGTCTTTGTAGATGCATCAAAAACTGGGCGTACTCGGGTCGATGAACTTGATGGTTTAATGACACTGTGATGTGGTATGTGTTGACCTTTTTTAATGTTGTTCTGTGTAACCTCCTCAATAATATTGTCCTTCTTCCAATCTTGTAGGACCTGATTATAAATGTTTAGGTTACCTGTCGACTTCAAATTTGTTGTCGTTGTTTACAGCCTCTTACATGAAACTTCATGCTTCGGACGCCCTTCTTTCCGTAGCAGCAAGACTTCATAACTGCTTTGTACATCACTAAAATGTTATAATTGAATACATTTAAAATTTCCATTTCTGTTTCATTCTTACCCTGCTTTTCATAGGGGTTCTTTAATACCTAATAATTCAACACTCCACAAATCTCTCAAGATTTGCTTGTGAAAAGCATGAAACACTTGATGTGTTGACTGTGCTTGTACTTTTTATTGGTCCTTGTGACGTCCATCTTAATTTGGTGTTAACAGCCTTCATGTTGTTACATGTACCAAATTATCCATAGATATGGATCTAGGAAATCTGAACCAATTTAAAATATCAGTCTCTGCAATATCTATATCACTAATCTTAATATTCATGTCTTGTAATTTCTTTAAATGCTACATTCTGGATTTTGGACAGGTGTCCGCATAAAGCTTCATTCATCTGTCATACCTTGATCTCTTAATAGAAAATAAGCGGCCAAGTGCGTGTCGTGGCACGCGCAAAATAGGGTTCCGTAGTTGCTCATTATACTTAGTCTGGCCATAAATACTGTTACAGTTAAAAATAAGAAAGATATTACATTTGAATTTGGAATCTGTCATTTTTATACGATTGTTCATTGAGTTTTCTAATTTTGGCGCCAATACATTGTACAATATTTTGCGATATTAAAATGGAGTGGGGTGATAAAGAGAACTGAATCGCTGTGATTGCATTACACAAAGTTGGTTGGAGATGATGACGAACTTTATGTACTTTGAGAAGTAAAATATGAAAATTTCGTGCATTATTACGAATTATTCATAGGATGCCCATTGTAAGTTCACATAAATTACCTAGTCTTGCCATAAATATTGTCACGAAGAAAAAAAAATTGTTTTATTGCAAATAATATTTATTACTTTTACAGTGTGTTAGTTTAATACATAAATATAAAACAATTTAAAATATAAAAGCTTATTCGAAGTGGTCTCCATTGGCTGCAATACAGTCCTTTAAACGTTGAGGCCAGTTATTAATAGAAGCACGCACTCTTTCCATGGGAAAATTCTTCACTGCCAATCGTATGGATTGTTTTAGGGACTCCAAATTATCATGGCGTTTAGAGCAAGCCATACTCTCTAAAACTGACCATAAATCATAATCCAGCGGATTAAGATCAGAACTAGACGACGGCCAGTCTTCAGCTCTGATGAAGTCCGAAACGTTCACTTCCAACCAAGACTGCGTGGACCGAGCTTTATGACCTGGCGCCGAGTCTTGTTGGAAGGACCATACTTGGTTATTGAACATGGTGTTGTTAAGGGGCTTAACTACCTTCTCAAGAATGGTATTTTGATACACTTGTGCCGATGTTTTGATACCTTTTTCACAAAAATATGGCTCAGTCACTCCTTCATAGCTAACACCTCACCAAACCATCACTGAAGTCGGATAATGCCCACGTTGCACTCTGTCGACTAATTGGGAAGCTTCCTTAGAGCTTTGAGCATAAATACGGTCATTTTGTTTGTTAAAATGTTGCTCAATTGTAAAGATTTTCTCATCCGTAAACAAAATTTTTCTGTGATCTCCCTTTGCGTACCGCTTCAGTAGTTGTTTCGATTTTACCACCCTATTCTTTTTGAAATTATCAGTTAAAAAATGACCAGTGCGTCTCTTATAGGCTGCAAGTCCTAAGTCATCTTTTAAAATACGCGACATGGTTCTGGGTGCTATCTTCATCTCCCGAGATAAAATCTTTTGCTTTCGGATAGGATTTCTTCGAATTCTTTCCCTTACTGCTTTGACCACCTTTTTCGTACGAACACTACGTGGACGGCCAGATCTTTTTCTGTCACAAACAGAGGAGGTCTCATTGTACCTATTAATAGCCCGGTACACAAACATTTGACTAATACCAAGCGTATGGAGAGTTTTAAAAATTGCATTTGGCTCCATACCAACTTTGTGTAATGCAATCACAGCGATTCGGTTCTCTTTATCACCCCACTCCATTTTAATATCGCAAAATATTGTACAATGTATTGGCGCCAAAATTAGAAAACTCAATGAACAATCGTATAAAAATGACAGATTCCAAATTCAAATGTAATATCTTTCTTATTTTTTACTGTAACAGTATTTATGGCCAGACTAAGTATATCCATATGAAATTAAATCTTTCTAGTATTAATAGTCTTTGCGCAACAGACAGACGGACATGGCGAAACTATAAGGGTTCCTTGTTTACTATGGAACCCCAATCACCTGTGTTCTACACCACTCACCTGTATTTCAAAGCATTTGCCTACCTCATTAGGTTGTTCTACACCTCTAAATAATGTATGGCCTATACGCTCCGTACCAGTCGGCTGTAGTTTCAACTTCTTAACAACTGCAGCTTTCACATATGACCTCTGTGCTCTGCTGTCTAAAAATGCTCTTACTGTTTCAACCTTCCCTTTGTTGTAGTTATGTATATTTCTGGCACAAGAAGCGTTCTCCAAAGTCTTAGTTTTCTCCCTGTTATGTACTTCCGGACACATAATAGGTTCCGGATACCTCTTACTGCAATATAGACATTTTACAAATGATTTACAACGATTATCATTGAAGTAATTCATGACTTTAGCCTTCTCGTTTCCTTCCTTCCAGTTTCCACTAAGGCTCTATTTGAGTTCTCGGTTTGCTCTCTTTCCAAGCTGGTTTTATGTTATTTGCAATACGCTGAGCTTCCAGTTCAATATCCAGTATAGAGTTAGCTTGCTACCTGGGGTTCCCAGCTCTGCTTATAATGATTTCCTATATGATGCTCAGTCAGTTTTCATGGGATTCCTTTTGTGAAGTTTGTGATTTAATGTGCCCACTCCTGTACCTAAAGCATATGCAGTTGTGATTTGAAAGTGTTACCTCCATCTGACACATGTCAATCATAAATTTTACCAAATGCCTTATTGCAAGCCATCATCACATCAATTATCTCCCTTCCAACAGCATTGAAAAAGGTTGGCTTGTTGCCAGTCACCTCGGTGGCTTCGTCACTAATCTCGGTTCCTTTTTGCTGCTTGCGCTTCGACAGCTTCGCTCTTAACCGCTTCGCGGAGCCATTCGACATCTCTCGTTGCAGCGCACCCTTTCCAGATCCGGTCGCAAACGTGAAAATTTAAATCTTTTTCCTTGTGATTAGTTTTGTTACAAATACTGCATGCTTTACACTGAGGTTTAAGATGGTTAGCACGACCGCACTTGAAATATTTTTTGTTAAAGCCATTTGGATGCTTTTATCATTTGAATTTCTGTTTTTTTCCAATAGTAATCTATTCGTTAAATTTATTAGTGTTTTTTCATTATGTACTTTGTGTAAATTCCCAAACAGTTGCAAAGTACCTACCTACTTGTAATTATCTGATAAACATGTTAGTATGTTTGACATAATTAATTCATCGTATATTTTGTGATCTAGGTTGTTGAGTCGCATGGCCAAATTTTCAATACTTGAAATGAGTTGATTAATTGTTTTAGTTTTATCATATTTGTAGTTGAAAAAATCTTGCAGTAATTTTAATTTATTTCTGTGGTCGCTACCTTTAAATATGTTGCAAAGTTTATTATACATCTCGTAAGTGGTTTTGCAATTTATAATGTGGGATTTTAGCTTCTTGTCAATCGTTTCTAAGATGAGTTTTTGCACCTTTGCGTCTTTGATGAGGAAAGTTTTATCCGATATTTGTTTGGCTGACGCCGGCTTAACCTCCAAACCACACGCCTTTAGGTTCACTCCTATTTCAAATTTCCATAGTTGAAATGATTCTGCATCTGTTAATTTATCAATTATTACTCGATTTTCATCGTTTTCTTGCATTTTTGCCACTCTTTTGTGGTTTCTATCGTGTTTATCACAGAATTCATAGCCCTATTTACATAGGACCCAGAAATCCTACTGGGAATATCCAATTCAAGTCTCAGTGTCTCCATATAGTAAATTAAGAATTACCGTGTTATTAAATTAAGGGTAAAAATACCGTGTTTCTAGGCAAAATTACGGTGAATCTGCTTAAAGAGTACCGTGTAATTTTTCAAAAGAAAAAAAAAATCATGAGCAAATCAAGTCTGAATATATTATTTTTTATTACTAAAAAAGAAAATTTGAATATGACGTGCAACATAAAAAAAAATCAATACAATAATATTATTCCGAATCAGATTCTCCTAGCACGACGACAGTGTCTGTTTCGTAAATGGATTTATTCATTTTTGACATGTCGTTAGTTGGCCTGAAATTCACACAGTTTTTGTTGTTTCTTTTAATTGCTTGCTGGGTGAAAATATTCCCTTTTATTGTTTCTGTTAGAAGTTTGTTTCTTTTTTTCGTTTTAATATCATTGACTTGGCTGAAAATGCGCTCGCAATTATCGGCATTTGAATGTGGCAGCGAAAGCACACCCACAAGCATGAATTTCGGCAGTTCCTTTTTATGCCCATAATATCAAACTCCTAGAACCCTCATAATTTAAAAACATTCTAAACCCGAATTGGGATTTAGCTAGGATCGAGTTATGTTTAGCAAACCATTCTAATCTGTTCTTAAATAAGTGCTCCATAATTTTGGCTAAATCTGAGGATAATGCTATAGGTCTGTAGCTGCGAGGATCTGAAGGATCCTTGCCTGGTTTCAGAATCGGAATTATAATTATATTATATTTTATGAAGTTTTCTACTGACATATTTGCGTTGTATTCTACTTCTGCTTGCTTGCGCTCTGAAACAGCAGCAGTGCATTCTGCGTCCCACCAAGGAGTAGAGATTCTACCATCTTTGGAGGGCTTTTTGTGAAGAATATGTTGGTCTGCTGTCAGCAGATCATCAGTTGATTTTTGACGTCCAAATTCAGGGCAGACTTTATTGTTCACGAAGTGGCGTCCTAAACTGTGGAGACATAATGCCTGACTTTCTGGGATTTCACACCTATCTCCGTCATGTTCTTGAGTACATTTGAAACAACGAGCTTTCGATCTGCACTGATTTTTAGTGTGGCCAAATCTGCAGCAAGCATGGCATTGGATAGTGGGGTATTGGTATAGTTCCACAGGTAATGAGGTGTAAAAGGAAAACACTTTTGGTGGTAGAATTTGACCATGGAATGTCACCACCACAGTTTGTGTTGGGACCCATGAGGTGATTCCTTCTACCACTGTTTTTCTATTAAAGGGTCTCGCTTTAATTATCTTGCGACAGGTAGGGGGAAGTTCGATGGAGTTTACAAATTCCCTCATTGATAGGTCCGTGGGCACTTGTCGAATTATTTCCGTTCTAGTGACACTGACACGTCGGGATTGTCGATGTGTACTTGGACGCGGCCAAATTGGCATGGCAAGAAAGTTATTCGCATGGTTTGCCTATGTAAATTCTACCGATACTTTATTTCTGCCTACCCGTTTTACGCCATCAGGCTTGATGTTAACAATTTTATGTTTCTTTAGAAATTGGCCAAATTGGTTTGATTACGGTACCTGATGTAGGATCCGATTCGGGAGACTTGCACCAGAAATAGGCCTTTGTCGGAAGCTGTGTATGCTAAACTACCGACAACAAGACTAGGATCTATATTCATCATCATCCAGGCCGGTTTTCGGCTATGGCGATAGCAGTCAGATGCGCGTGACATATTATAGTGCATAAGTGGGTGCGCCTACACAGATGCACTCTCTCGTCCTGCCCCTCTATATCCAGTGGAACGGAAGACCGCTACGACCGGAGAAGAGTTGCATGCAGTGTTCTGGCCGACAGTAACTTTACACCTCCTACTGCCGCCCTTGGCCTTCACGCCATGCCTTGCTTTCCCGCCGGATTCGCCAACATCAGTCGCTTATCAGCTGTCGAGTTGCCGTCAACGCCGAGATAGACTTCATGCACTGTACGGGGAGTGACCGCACCAGACTTGCCTAGGACCTCAAGCCCTCTTCACCAGGTTCGGCGGTCGACGTCTTCGACGCGCAGGTGTTAGCGGCGGTGATGGCGTCGGAGGCTCGCTCACGTCGCTCTACGTACTGGAGTTGTATGGCGTGTGGTACTCTTCATCCCCCGAGGACCAACTCGAAAAAGGCGTCGACGACGGTGCGGGCGGTGATGTAGGTTGCCCATTTGTAGCCGCTATTGTCCTGATTTGTGTCAGTTTAGCCCTCATTATCATTTCGGTATTATTTGTCCATTTTCTTCATTAGATTCCATTTTTCTTTGAGATGTTTTGAATGACATTTTACTGTCATTATGGGCATCATAGATTTGATTTCGGTATTTATGTTGCTGTTTGTATTTGATAAATATTTTCAAAAACATTCTCGATAATTATTATTTATCGATAATTATAATTATATATTGGGTATCTATTGATGCTGAAGGAGAGGAAATATTTTTAGAGGAAGAATCATCTGCCTCCGCGTCAAAACGTTTAGCCGCTGGCTTGACTAGCCTATTGAAGTCAGACCAAGCCAACTTAATACGCTCCTTGGTTTCAAACTTACATTTTAAAAATGTTAACAAATTAAAGAGTTGATTTGGTGATTGATCACTACATGACCTATTCCAGACTACAATACTTGATCCTGGAATAACAGATTCTACCAGTTGATACAAAATGGTTTCATATTTCTGCTTAATGATGCCTAAAGTTTGTAATTATAATAAGTAAGGTAGATAGTGATTTGTTTGTTGATGATTGATCCTGATTTTTGTAGTGATTAATTATAACCTGTGTATGTCCTCCTCCACACTGTTCATGCGGCTGCTGCTCCCTTACTTCGCTGCCTGGACGAGGTACTGGAATTTGCCCTCACTTATGACAGAGAGAGTAATCTATATCTTCCAGAACTGACCCCAAAAGGCTAGCCAGTTAAGGGGCTGATCGTCGAACTGTTTGAACACGAATTCTGGTAGCTTATAATTTCTGATAGTCTGTATTTTCAATCCTTTCTGTCGTTATGTTCTTCGAAGCACCGATTTGCTATCGGCTGCTTATTTTGCGGCTGAAATTCTTCGGCAGTTTCCATTTCTTCTTGGAATGTGGTTTTGTCAAAGATGTTCGACGCTGTCTTAAATAATCTTGTCGAGAGCCTCCATCCTTAGCCCCTTACCTCGCAGAATTTCGACATCTTTCTCCGCGTTGTTGAAGTCGTTGGTTTTTATACTGGTTTCTACTTGTTGTGCCGATCGGGAGAAAATCTTTGGTTGAGTGCGGCATTTTTTGATATTACTTGTGATCTTGAAAATTATATTTCACAATTTCTCATGCGTGGCCGCTTGTTTCGCATCAAATTCTAGTTTTGCAGACGGTCGCCTAAAATATGGTGAATAAAAAGCCGTTATCTCCGAAGATTTCCACTTTTATTCAGTGGAATAAAACTTCAATTATATTTAATCATTCACGACATCCTCTTCTGACTTTTTATTCTAACCACCTTGCGCGTGACCTCTTATGTCCTTAACGGCGATTCCAGATAGTCCTGTGAGCAAAGAAATTAACTTTTTTGAACAAATTTGGAAGTTATTTAAAAACATCACTTTACATACTAACTTTGACTTTTGACATTTACTGTTCACATGCATAATACCATATTTTCTTCTGAATGTTCTTGATTTTTTTTCCAGTTATAATTTCCAAAGTGACGTATAACCTGGCTTTTGAACATAAACATTAGTTGCGCTTCATACAGTTCTAATAAAACATATTTACAAATTATTATTTTTATTTTTACATTTACAAGCGTAGTCTAGTCACGAAACACTTTGGATTCAACTTGTTTGCTTCTGCCATAGTATGGCAAATTCTTGTATGTAAGTTCCTTCTGTTGCGCTGTAATATTAGTTGCGATATTTTCTTTTGCGTCCTTTTATAGGTCGCCCGATCTCATTGTTAGTTTGTATTTCCATCAAATTGAATTTTTTGTCTTGTATATCTAAACCAATAGGTAAGTAGGTAGGTGGGTAGGTTAGTTAGCTCAAGATTATTTGAAAAATCTTGGCAGGCGATATAATTCGTATTAGTACTATTAGTAGGTAAGTTCAATATACATAATGGAATAGCAATATTAGCTGTTATTGACGTATTTGGTATAGCACATCAGAATCTTCATCACTCCGCTATATAAAAGTTTTGACCTTTTTGTCTTTTCTCTTTCTGGTACATATTTAGAATCGTTATCAGTATTGAAGTCTGTTTCTTGCACAAGGTTTTCATAAATTCTGTTTTTGTGTGTATTACATTTCTTAAACAAGACAATTTCTACTGCTTCTATTGTTTCCTTGTTATTGTCTTCATTCATGTTGTTCAGTTCATCTAACTCGTAAAAAGTATGAAACGTTTCTTTGATAATATTTACATTTACTAGTCTCTGGTGACATGGCAGGTAATGGTGATGAATCTCGGCGCTCAATGGTCTCAGATGCAGCCACGTAAGAGAAGTGAGTATAAGGGCGCTTACGGTGAATCGGAATTACCTGAAAATAAGAACAATTTGACTTTTGTATGCTATATTATGTGAAATGCTTAAGCATCATAATTTGAAACGAAAAGCACTTATGAATGGAAAATAATTACTCGTACATTCAGGCTCTATGCTCTTCCTTAAAGGCAGATAGAAGGGGGCTCTCCAAAAACGTGTTCAGTGAAACCTCTGGTATCACATGAAAATAATGATGTTTTTATAGCATAAGCACCCATATTTTCTTTTTGGCTGAGGAGTTACAAAATATATGTTTTCCACTACTCTCTCGCTAATATAAATTATATCTGAAGAAAACTTTTTTTCAACATATCTCCTATCTAAACACTTTTTTAATATCCCTACATGATTCCTACAATGTTTAAAAATGTTGTCATGTGTGAGAGAGAAAGCTGCGTGCTTTGAGCAGGTTAGGTCTATTTACCTACATCTTGAGCAGGTTAGGTCTATTTACCTAATGAAAATAAAGTGGAAGCCTAACATGTGGGTTGGCTCTATATCGTGAAAATAAACGGTTATCTGTTGTCTTTGAGTCTTAAATCATTTTTTTCTAAATTAAATACTTCATATTATGTAACATGTAACTTTGGTATTATCTTTAACTCATTTTAACAAATTTCCTATCAGTTTAATTACATGCATTTTTATTTTACCTGTATTGTTCCACTGCTGGGCAAAGGCCTCCAGCCTCCCTAATTCTTTCCATTCTTTCCTGTCTTTGGCCAGCGCCATCCAATCTTAATTAAATTTCCCGAGTTCATCTCGACATCGTGTCGGGGGGCGTCTTGAGAATCGAGAGGTACCCAGAGACCTTTGCCCACCTGTCTGGATGCATTCGGCTTACGTGACCCGCCCACTCACATTTGAGCTTGGTAGATTTGTACATTACATCTGTGATGCCTGGGTCGAAGAGTTTGCACTTTAGTGAGATTGGGAGGTCTCCCTTCCTTAAATAACTGTTAATAAAATTAATTTAGTAGTAATTGCAGTTTTATTTGTTTTTATAAGCATTAATTACCCCTATCATATAGTTTCGTACGATTGGTAAGATTTTTCCGTAGTAAACAATGTATTCTTTAGTTTGGAGATCGAGACGCTGTCTTAGGTTACAGGGACAGGGTGGGTACTACCGACAAGGCAAAATAAATTGGGTGGTGTAATAGGCCTTATAAGTATAGATTTATAAGGCCAAAATAGATAATTTCATTCAAAGAATCCATACACAGCATCTTTATCGGCGTGGTCTTATAGAGGCAGGCGATGTCTACTGTTTCATTTTAATGATGTATGTCTACGGTTGGGGGGAGATCATGCCCGTGCCCCCCCCCCCCCCCCCCCCTCCATTTACTACTAATGAACTATTCAACAATGGGGTGGGCGTTCAAAAAAATTCATCCCTTATGTATAAATTGCCAATTGTAGGGCTGATAGTCTAATAATAAAATGACTGTGACATACGGACGGACAGAATAATAGACATGGCGAAAAGCTTCCTCGTAGTTACTACGGATCTAAAAAAAATGCGAGTTCTAGACAAACAACTGATAAAATGGACCTATTTAGAGAGGCATCCATTTACGGCCTTACTGAAAAACGTTACTTTAAGTAATGCTTATCATATTTTGTCAACTTCTCGCTTACACGTAATGACACTTGCGGAAAGAAGAAAGAGAGTTTAAGACGATAGTCAGTTAAGTAACGTTTTTCGGTAAGGCCTTTAAAACGCAAAATCAATCAATAAAGTCTGCTTACCAGCCTGGTCAAGGAACATTATTACTCACTGAGCCTGGTGCAGTGCAACTCCAAAAATTAAAATTGAGTAAAAATTAGACATGAGTTCGATATATCAAAACGTAACTTGTAACGGATATGAGTTAGATATATCATATCGATAAACCATCCAACTTAACTGATATCACTGTAATAGGGCGAATTCTGTGGATATCACAAAATATATTCGATTCAAAAAAAAAAATATAAAAACTTAAAACTGCAACGACGCAAACTTCACAAACGGTATGAAACATATTCGCTACCTCTCTTTCTAAATATATATATTCTATTACTAGTGTACAAGAGATGAATATGAGGTAGCTTTGGCTAAGGTCCGCCATAGATACAAATAGGTAGCTAAACCGAATACCGATGTAAATAACTGTAAAGTGTAAAGGCCGTCACAGACACAGCAATAATATATATTATACACACGGAGATGATGCTATAATATATATTTTGCCTTCATTTCATTGATTGTCGGCCTAGCGTTTGCACGTGTTTTGTAATAAAGGGTGATTTTAAAACACAGTAATTATGAATTCAACAAGTGCATTGTTATTGGAATTGACAGTTCTTCAGACGACGATTCTGATGTTGCTTTAGAGATGTTAGTTGCCCTGTCAGGCACAAAAATTAGTCACAATCTAAGTCACGTATACAGTCAATTTATAAGTCGAATCCTGCTTCATTAAAGTGGTGGCGACTTTACTAGAAGCTTCTAAGAAGTTTTGTCGACAACGTAAAAATCGTAAAATGACCACGTTTCACTACTACATTTCACTTGCCCACACTCATGTACTTGATCAAACGCTTAATGAATTAAACTGAGGGTAGTTACAAATGTTTTTTAAGTTTACGTATTTGAATAAAACACCACCATTTTTATAGCATTAATATTCAAAATAACACAAGTTTAGGAAAAAAAAAACAAAGCAACAACATGTTTCGATGACGTTCCTGCCAAAACTCTCTTGAAACATGCTGTATATTCAAAATATGTCTTGCTATACCATAATTTATATTAATATGCGATAATATAAAAATATGCAATAATATAAATTACGGTATAGTTTGGTTACGTCATAGAAATATATATTATAGCTGCGTGTGCGGTCACTCGAAAATTTGTATAGAAAATATATGGTAATATGTTTAGCTATGAAATATAATATAAATTATAGCTATGTCTGTGACGGCCTTAAGTTTGCGTTCGTTGCTAGTTTTTGCATCTAACATACATGGCTACCTATCATGTCAACGTTTGCTAACCGATCTACTGATATCGATATCTGAAAACATTTTTCTATATTGTTCGTTATGCAAACTGTATATCGGTTAGTTCTTCTTCTTTTTCTTCTTTTTTTTTTTTGTATTGGACCCGCATTAAAGCATTTGCCAGTGTCAAGTATTAGGATTTTTTCAAGTTTCTTGAATAAAATAAGTTGTAAATGTTCACAAATCACAATAGTCACAATCTAAGTCACGTATACAGTCAATTTATAAGTCGAGTCCTGCTTCAGTAAAGTAGTGGCGACTTTACTAGAAGCTTCTATGGAGTTTTGCCGACAACGTAAAATCACACGTTTTACTGCTTTATTTCACTTGCCCACACCCACGCACTTTATCGAACACTTAATGAATAAAACACCACCATTTTTATAGCATTAATGTTCAAAATAACACAAGTTTATGAAAATAAAACAAAGCAACAACACGATACGAAGACGTTCCCGCCAAAACTCTTCTTGAACGTCTTAGTAATAAATTTGAAAATGACTGTTTACGTGACTTAGACTGTGACTAGTATAAAACTTGTATTATTCAAGAAACTTGAAAATATTTCAATACTTGACACAAAGACTTACTATGTAATAGGGTGAATTCTGTGACTTGACACTGGCAAATCGCTAATCGCGGGGTCCAATACAAAAAAGAAGAAGAAGAAGAACTCTCATAATTATTTGTCTGTGATTAGTTAGATGGCTGTATGGGCTTGACACCCTTTGCCGTTCCCGAAAGGGAAAAATTAAAAAAATTAAAAATTAAAAAATTAACCAAAAAAAAAAATGACTGTGTGATTAAATTGCAAATTGTTTAACTCTTTGATAAAAGAGTACCTTTTATATACGGGTACTCTAAAGTGAATGCAAAATGAGATGCGCCGAAGTTTTTTCTATCGTCGCGATGGTATGCCTCTACATAACATGCTATGGTTCTGAATTCCGTGAGCTAGAAGATGAAGAGGGCAAATGGCCTACAGTAGGGATCTCTATGTTGGTGAAAGATAAGGCCCATTCGCTGCCGTTTACACTCACGTACCTCCAACAGTTGGATTACCCGAAGGATAGAATATATCTTTGGTAAGCTAGTGTTCTTTAGAAGCCTGGAAACCTATAAGATAAGTCTGTGTAGAGGAGACAAACAATTGACCCCATCACTGAGTATATTTACCTCAGCTTAAAAATGATGATAATATATAGCTAGGGTTTCTTGTCTCGGACCTAGAAATCGGAAATTCTAGGAAAATACCATATTTTTGGGGTTGGGAAATATATGGCGATCACCCTAGGCTTTGTTTTAATGCTCTAAAACACTTTATATCTTGATCAAGAATTCAAGATTAACAGAAAACTAGGATCTCATAATTCATAAAATAAAAATGTTAATGTAATACTTATTAGCTAGCTGCTATCTGAGCATCTGTTTTGCTCAGATAGTGGACAGATCATCTCACCACTGAATCACAGATCCACCGGAATATTGTATTTTTGGGACATTTATGACTAAAGTTAAATTTACATACAACAATCATACTCATTCCAAATATCATCATGATTGAAATTTGGACCTGTGTAAGTTATCTTGATATCATTTTCTAGATTTTTATCATACAAATAGATACTGCATAAATAAACGATTGTAAAAATATCTTAATATTTCCAGCTGTTAAAGTGCTGTGCACAGTGCGCATGGCAGTCTCTCTTATCTCGGAATAACAAAAAGGTGAAAGGCAAAAGGTTTAAACAAGTAATTTACTGCATATGTTGGTGGTGGTTGATTTGAGTGTTATAATTAGTAGTTTCACATATTATATGGAATATGGTTCAATTTTCCATTATTAATGTACAATTTGAAGAGGATGGGAAGAGATGAAGCAAACTGCAAATTAAAAGTACCCATCTAAGAAAGCTCACTTTTGTTTCATAAACATTGGGTTTTTGATATCTAATTAATTGTACTATTTTTTTTATGGAGATCTTGTTGCCTGAAAACTAATGTTGGGATAGGTATAATAGGTGGGACACCTCAATTAGCTTTGTACATGGGCATAATGATTTATTTTGACATTATAATTATTATATATTATTATCTGGACATAACTGGACATAACTGTTATTAAAGTAATTGTAATAGATTTGCTTATCGGTTTGATATATGTATAATAATGTGTTAATGTTAGATTAATTTTGTTATATAAATACATATAATTATTTTCTTTGTGACATCAATGTAAATGTATACAGTTTTATGTCAATAAATGAATTTGACTAAGTTGCTTCTTGATTATGGTAAAGCACAAGGCTATTTATGCACATTGTGTATACATTATTATGCTTGAGATGCCACTCAAGTGTGGCTTTGTTCTTATCATAGAAAAAACCAGTTGCTAGCTCAAAGCATTATTTATAATCACAAATAACATTGAAGTCAAACAAGAAGTCAAAGCTACTGAAATAGTAATGTTTGGGGCAAAAAACTGTTTTCTTCTGTGTTTGAGCAAATGCATGTTAGATCATCAACAAATGCACTGTACATGGTCTCTTAAGGTGCAGTTGTCATTAGTAAATCCTCTGTCTGCATATTAACGTATTTGAAAATATAAACTTACTGAGTAGACTTAGTGAATATCGAGTAGGTATGTAAAAAACTAGATAATGACATCTTTATGTATAAATGCAGTCAAAATCTCATTTTGATTCACAAATTCCCTTGCATGCAAATATGATATAGGAGATAAAAGTTACTTGAATTATTTTTCTCATTGAAAACTTCTTTAAATGAGAATTAAATTTTTTATTCAATTTTGTAACACAGTTCTTGAATATTTTCTGAAGTACATTTTTCATAAGTTCATTCAATAATTATGTATCTTCAAAAATATTGCTACCATTTGCTGCTTAGTGTTTTAATTGTGTAATTATATTTGTGGTAGCACACAAATAACCCAAAGTTTTATTGATTACTAGAAAGGATACAAAATATTATTTAGCTTGAACTGGAAATTGTTGTAAATTGAACTGAACTGGATTGGAATAAAAGTAATTTACAGGGTTCAGTACTTTAATTAATTTTAAGAGTAGAATAGTTAATAAGCACATACATAATACTGAACTAATCATTCTGACATATAAATTGGCAAACCAATAATTTCCTCGCAAAGATAATGTGTTCCACTTTTCTGTAAAATTATTTTCTTTCATGTTTTCTTGAATCTTTTACTTTACATTTATTTAAAATACAACTTTACAGCCTTGTTTAACAAATAACTATTGTATCCTTTAGCATTACTTACAAAAGTTTGCTTTACTTTTGTTATGTGTGTTCGGTCTATTTTTTTGTTTTGTCTGATATTTCCTATTAATGTTGTAAATTCTATAGTGTGTTTTGGGTTTTTTCTGTTTTGTTATTTTTTTTTTGTTGTGTTTTTTGTATATTTATCTATAGAACTCTTTGCTTGGCGTGTTTTAGGTTTTTTATTGACAACAGTTTGGATAAGTCCCAGTCTATCATCGAAGCATGGGGCAACAAGCACAAACTTGAGTATAACAAGGTATGTAGACTTGAGCTATCCTCATGTGGGATCTTATAAATATCAACAGAGAACTACAGTCATCAACATTACATAGCTTTTTAAGAAAAACATTTATTGTCCATATAAAATGAGAAAACTCATTTATACCCCTAAATATTATCTGATTTGGATGATTTTAATTGAAATGAAACAAATTTTAACAGATTAAAATTATGTAAAATATTTCAATTTGTTAAAATTTGTCTCATTTCAATATGAAACCATCCTAAGAAAACCTTTTTCTGCATGTCACTAGTTGCAAACATTCAGCGCTGGTCTTCCATCAATTAGATTATTAGGTTTACACACGATGCGATGCGATGTGCGAACGAAGTTGAATGCGCAGCTAGTCAATAGATATATATGTGAATGCAGGTGTATGTAACCAGCGACCGGAGCAAGGGCGGCGGCGAAGGCTCCGAATGGACGGAGCAGCGGCTGCGGCATGTCGCCGGCCTCCGGGAGAAGGCAATGCAATTCGCTAGAAACCACTGGGCAGATTATATATTTGTATGTTGTGTTATCCTACCTAAATATTATAAAATAAATAAAAACGACTGAACAGATTTTAATGAAGGACACGCAATCAATATTTTACTATCTATCCAATGTTGTGAAAATAAGCCATATTCCCTTATAAAACGAAAATGCAAGAAAAAAATCATCGCAGCGTAAGGACGTAGTTAGATTTTAGTTATTTGACATATTATGGTTTGTTACACGCTGAGAGGCGTCTCTAGTTTATGTAGCGCCCATATGCAATCAATTCCCTGGCGCCATAAAATAAAATGCGCGAGCGAAACGAGCTCGAAAATTGCGAGATACTTGAAGAATGCTGGGTGGCCAATTCCGTTGATGCGGCCCGGTAGCAATTTTTAAAGTTGCAAAACCCCTACTGTAATTATTATTTTTCAATTTCGATGGTATCGATTGCAGCCCCCTAATACGAGCACCCTTAGGCACTCTCCTAGTTCGCGTATATCGACGAGCCCTGGGCAGATTCTTGGAGGTGTCTCGTTCGTTGCTCGGCGCCTAAGACCTGCGCCCGTGCGCTGCACACCCTGCACTATAGGTAAAGCCGGCACTGTCCAGTTTCCATGACACGGTGATGTAATATGTTCTAGATGATAGATGCAGACGTGTTCCTCACCGAGCCCACCACCCTTAAGCGGCTGGTTCGCAGGAACGTGCCCATCGTAGCGCCCATGCTGCTCTCTGATGGACTTTACTCCAATTTCTGGTTGGTTCCCTTAATTAACAAAAATTACCTATTTACAAGTATTTCGTTGGGTAGAGTCTGTTTGGAAAGAGAACTTTCGTCTGGATTGTGCTAGTTGAACAAAATAATTTGTAAAATAAAAATCATTTTTATGCATGAAAATGCATAAAAATGATTCATATGACATAATCAAAATGATTTTTTGTCGATTAATTACGATGTTACTTTCTAGTGTGTGGTGTGAGGATTTTTTTATAAGTACATTCGGTCATTTTATATTTTCAAAAATTTTGGAATGCCCGAGCGAGACGGACTATTGCGAACTACAGATTGCTAGCCCTGCTTGCGTCGAATGTGATCATTCATATCATACGGTATGTTTGTTCATACGTTGTGCAAGCATGGTTAGTGACATAGTAGAGTTAATCAGGATTTTTTAGAATTTCATTCACTTTATTTGTGAAAAACAACAAACAAGCAAGTGTGTAAATATTAACGTCGTTTCAACAGGGATGCGATGTCGGACACTTTCTACTATGAGAAGTCGGATCAGTACGAAGCTATCGGAAATCGAGTAACCCTGGGCTGTTTTCAGGTAATACATTAATTTAAGAAATACAATATCAGTAAGGAACCTTTCCTTACTGATATTGTATTTCATAAATTTATAGTTTAACTAGCATTTACTCGCGGCTTCGCACACGTGTCTCTATCTCTATTGCCTTGAAATTAAAAAAAAAACATATGACTTTTTCATAGACCGGCTGTGCGTGTAGGTTTCTTCTAATTACAGCTGACATTAAAATTAACTGTGTCATAATAGGTACATACGTAACGTCAATAGGATTGTTATATACTTGGTTTTGACTCGCGAGATAGTGTATGACGCTCACGGTCGGTTGTGAGACAAATCTATCTCTGTGTGATCGTCTGTGACTCGCATCGCGAAACAGGGAATGCCGCTCGCGATCAGCAGAATGATGGACAGACGCTTTTCTTTTTGGAATAGAGTCTCTGAAGTGTGGGTCTCTGAATTGTGCACACGAACAGAAGCTAAACGTGTTGCTTGTCGCTCAACACTTTCCTCTGATTAGAGAGAGAGTACTACATTTTCTTTACCTCTGATCTCGCTATTCTATTTCTCTTCTTAAATTACTGTATGTTTTTTTTAAATTTATTTTTTATTCGATCATTAGGAGGCCAAATGGGCTCTGACAGCCCCGGGTGGTCACTGCGACCTTTTCAGATCTATTGTGACATCCCCTATTAATTACAGCACCTCTCCAAGTCCAATGCTGAGCATGTAGTCAGTAACGGCCTTGGGGGAGAAGGTTTTTATCTCATCGGGTGAGATTATGTGACCTCCAAGGTGCCGGCTTCTGCTATGGTGCAGAGGCTCACATTCGCACAGGACATGTATGGGCATTTGTGTGACAGAACCTGCAACTGATGTGTTCACCTAAGCCCTTAATGTTTAGCTGTTTGTGAAGCTTGCAGTGTCCGCTAAGGATTCTAACCAGGACTCTTAGTCGAGTTCTGCTTAGCCGTAACACTTCCCTGGAAAATTTCGCAGTGAAGCCTGCTATAAGCAGTTTAGAGTGTCTCAGGCCAGGGTTACTTTCCCAGAGCTTCAGTGCCTGGTCATGTCCCCAGGCCCTTAAGGCACTATAAGCGCCGCTGATGGGTATGCCACAGAAGGGTTCGGGACCTATCGGTGGACTTTCCGCACCAGCTCTTGCTAATTCGTCAGCAGTCTCGTTGCCGCTGATTCCGCAGTGCCCAGGAACCCATGCTAATGTTACCGAGTTGGTAGAGCCTAGGTTGTTTAGTAACTGAGCACACTCTAAATTGAGTTTTGAATCAATTTTATCCGACATCAAGGCTTTTGATGAAGCCTGGCTGTCGGAGAGGATGACTATCCTTTTATCTTTGTATGACCTGAGCAGGTTTTCATGTACGCATCTTATAATAGCGTACATTTCGGCCTGAAAGACGGTGGCGTATTGTCCTAGGTGAACCATGAGGTTGGCCTTAGGGTCGCCGCCGTATATCCCTACGCCTGCTCTGCCATCTTTCCTGGAACTATCTGTATACCAGATTATGTCACCGGACTTTAACTCTTTAGGTGTGTCGTCCTTATAAGTCGTCCTGTCAGGTAAGTGTACCTTAAATAATGTCCTGAAGTTTGTTATGCCTGTCATGGTATCTGATTACTGTATGTACACTACTATATGTACTTATATATAAAAGTAAATAAAAAAAATCGACTTCAAAACGATCTAATTAACTGAAAAGGGAGAAATAATACGAAAATAACTAAAAATGGGTGTCTACCAAAGTAGGTACGTACACCAACTATTTTTTGAGGTCGGTGTCAGGACCTAAACTGTCATCAACTAAGTCCTCAGAAATACAGACGCCGACCTCAAAAATAGTTGGCTTACGTACCTACTTAGGTAGACGCCCAGTATTGATTTTCTTTGTGTTATTTCTCTCTTTTCAGTTTGAAGTCGGTTAATTTTTTTATTACTTTTATTTACGTATTCATTTTTAATAGTATTTACTCGTTTTGTTTGAAATTAAAAATTGTATTCACAAAACTTCACTGGGTAAGTTCGTTTAATTTTCGAACACACTTCACTACTATTGTAACGCCTAAAAATTAATGAATCATGTAAGAATGCCAGATCCTTTTACATAGTATGTGTGATAAACCTACCGAATTTCGTTCAAATCCGCCCAGTAGTTTGTATACTTAGATAGCGTCGTTGAAACGCTCATATTTTAAAACTAAAAATGTCCATATCTTGAAAACTACTGAACCAATTTTAATCAAACTTACGGTGACTCCTAAGTTGAGAGATACTTTATTCAATGTATGGAACGAATTTTTGCAATACGACTTCTAGTTTCTGCGTAATACGTGTACAAACATACCGACATACAAACATACATACACTTATGAAATTTGGCACACATGTTAAAAATCTGGTATAGACTAACATAACAAAAACTGCAGTTCTGACAATGTTACAAACATACAGGTTGAATTAATAACCTCCTTTTTTTGAAGTCGGTTAGTTAAAAAAGTCCATATCTTGAAAACTACTGCACCGATTTTATTCAAACTTACGGTGACTCCTAAGTTGAAAGCTACTTTATTCAATATATACCTAAGTATATAAAAATATTTTTTGCAATACGACTTTTAGTTTCTGCGTAATACGTAGACAAACATACAGACATACAAACATACATACACATAATTATGAAATTTGGCACACATGTTCAGCAGCTGGTATAGACTAACATATACAAAAACTGTGCAGTTCTGACAATATTACAAACATACAGGTCGAATTGATAACCTCCTTTTTTCGAAGTCGGTAAAAAATATATACGCTACGAATTCATGACCTTCGGTTAAAATAGTCGTAGAACTATTACTAAATTCTGGAGTATCTCGTTTGCGCGTTTTAAGCCATCTCTTATTTTTTTGTCGAACTACAGGTACAGTCCGCGCGCTAGCTCCGAGGAATGATAAGGAATGTTGACGTAATGAGCTAGAGTGAGATGAAGCGACGGTCGGGCGCGGCGCACACCCGCCCGCTTCCTCAGCCACCGATTCCTCGGAGCTCGCCTCGCGCGCGGACACATCAGATTGCTTATTTATAATTCCATCGAAGTTATTTATTGGAATAACTCTGCTATTTCTAAACCGATTTTGATGAAACAAAGCCTATGACCTCCACAGAACCTTAGAGAACACGTTTTATATAACAGCATGTCATAATACTCAGTACTTTAAGAGTCTATAGCGGACATACAGACAGACAGACAGACAGACAGACAGACAGACAGACAGACAAAAATTTCAAAAACTATATTTTTAGATTCTACTGCTTTCATATACTCTAAAAAAATATTTTTCTTAATTTTATCTTCAATGTACAGACACGACTTCGTTACAGTTTTATTATAGGTATAGATAAACTGAAACGGCGACTTAAATCAGGACGCACCTGGATGGATTGATTCAAGATCACAATTCGGGATGCAAATAACGGCACGCAAAAGTTTTAGAGAGTATTTTTTTTTTTTTTACTGATGCTGTTACGATTCGTATCGGTTTCTGAATCAACGAATCGCAGGACTAACGCGGGGTGAAAATTTTTGAAAAATATCTTCAGTCAAAAAATAACCAAATTCATGCTTTTTTACCCGACTGCTTATGAAGGAGGGTAATGTTTTTCGAGTGTATGTATGTATCCACATGTAGGTATGTATGTTTCTATATGACAGCTTACAGCCTAAAAGGCTTGACCGATTTTGATGTTCGATGTGACATTAGATTCGTCTTAGCTTCCAGAGTGTCATTACTTAGATTGTTATTACATTACTTTCATAATAAATAAGTGATTTTACTAGAACTATTCTAAATATGTAATGTGCATTTATAATCTTGTACAGCAATTTTACGCATACTTTCTCACAAAAAAACGTACACTCAACAGCGTATCAAGCGTAACGAAATCGTACGTTAGACTGCAAAAACTGCTTTTCTACAGTCGGGTATTTTGTTTTTCTTTTAATATATACAAATCATGTTATCATGTGGTTTTTAATAAAGTGTTATCTATCTGTCTACAAATTTGTTCTTGTATATGTGTGTGCACCCGAGTGCGTAAGAAGGAGGGTTATGTTTTAAATTACCCTTTTTTTTGTACATATATTTATGTTCGTAGGTGCCAATGGTTCATAGCGCTGTGCTGATCGACCTGCGGCTTAGGGCTTCGGACCGGCTGACGTACGACCCTGACAAGATCAGCGGATACACGGGCCCTGTTGACGACATCATTGCGTTCGCAGTCAGCGCCAAATACAACGGTCAACTGATACATACATACCTCTAATATATTTAAACAAGCTATTCTTATTATGACAATAATTTCGGAAACGGCTACAACGATTTTGATGAAATTTGGTATGGATTCGGGGACGATAAATCGATCTAGCTAGGTTTAGTTTTTATTAAACTCGGGTTTGACTGTATTTTCAGACAAAAAATCCGGAGTTAGGTCGCCCACCTACAATAATAGGAATATTAATTGTACTTATTTATTAACGTACTAGTTTCAGCCTGCAGTTTCACCCACGTAGTGATAAAAATGTTGGTGAAATATAGCTAATGTCCATCTTCAGGCTCTCCGCTATCTCTGTACGAAATTTCATAACAATCGGTTCAGCTATTTATGTTCAAAAGGTAACCAACATACACCCAGACAAGAAAGGGATGGAGAGAGATATACTTTTTGGCCTTGTGGCTCAGTTGGTACTATGTCTGCCTGCTGTGCCGTAGGTCGTGGGTTCGATCCCCACCCAGGGCAAACATTTGTGTGATGAGCATGGATGTTTGTTCTGTGTCTGGGTATTTCTATGTATCATATGTATATATTTACAAAAAAAGTATATATGTATTCTATCAGCCATCTAGTTCCATATTACAAGCTTTGCTTAGTTTGGGCTAGATGGTGTTGTGTGTAATGTCCATAAATATTTATTTATTTATATGTATTAGGACTTTTTACGCCAAAACTCATTGTTTGTTGTGTATTTGACATGCAGGTATACCGCTGAGTGTATGCAACGACCAGCTGTACGGTTACATTCCCGTGCCGGTGGATATGAAACACGGGGATCTGAAGACCACGGAGACGGAACAATTCCTCAATGTGAAGATGGAGGCGATCAGCCAGGGTGTTGAGTTTCCACTAGGTATTTTTTTTTTACACAAGATCTACGATTGACCACCAACTCGCCTGACGTTAAGCAACTGTGTGGCCGAGGATGGAACTCGTCGATCTAGAAGATATCTCTTCACTCTAGCCTTGAAAATTCCAAGGTTGTAGTTCTCAGGAAACAGATCGTGGCAAAGAATTCCATTCCTGTGCAGTTGGCATCAATAACGTGGACCGATATCGCTGTGTACGGATTTTTACTGCAGACGAATACTACCGTCCTGGATCTACTTTAATTAAATCTGTTGTGATATACGTGATGTGCTAGTTAAATATTCTAAAAGGAGAACTCTTACGCACTGGTTTCGCAGACTTTGTGCATTTGCCACTATCAAGAGAAAATGATTAATGATGTTAATTGCAAAGCCAAGTAAAAAGTGTCCTGAGCCACAATTTGCTTCGATATCAAACAGATCTCGATAGACCGCGACCGCGAGATCGATCTCGCGGTCGCGGTGGATGTATGTGTGTGGGAGTGTGTGTCTGTGTATGAATATTATATGCCAATGCGGTGCGGCTATCCGTGACCACTTTTTGTAGACTAACTTCCATGCTGGACTGGGATAAAAAGAAAATATTGAATGTATCAGTTGCTTCTCTTCCGGGGCATACTGTAAAAGACAGTTAAGGGACTTGCGTGAATATGTTGTGTTCATATAGGATAGGCGATTGGCTGACCCCCTGTCACTGCAGGCCAACATTACATCTGACCCTCTAATGCCTTCTAACCCCCTAATACCCTCTCCTTCCTATCTAATCCTTTAAATACGGTAAAATGTGGCATCAAACGGCCTCTTGGTCTTTTATAGGGTCTTGGCATTGGTCTTTAATATAATTTAAATCTTTGGGGTAGGCTCTACCGGTAGGAAAAATTGGCGTGTTTTTATGTGTATATTCCGCTAAATTTGGTGTGATTAAATAATTTTGTCAATTCCAGAGCCTACATTGTCCAAGTTCGTGACATACCCACCGCGAGACCGGCTGGGAGTGGACCGCGTGTTCATGATCAACCTCGAGCGGCGGCCCGAACGCAGGCAGCTCATGGAGGCTAGCTTCAAGGAGCTCGGCATCGATGCCGTCACTGTCAACGCAGTCGATGGAAGGTGACCACATTAAATAATTATGAATTATGATCACTCCTGTTTTCGGACAATAGATAAAAAATAAATAGTTTAAAAACTTAAAAAAACACACTCAATCTTATCAAATTATTGTATTGTCATCGGTCCGCGATAAATCTACAAAGTTTGAATGACCATTTGAAGTGGGTTAAAATCATGTTCAAAGTTACATACTAACATACGTATGAAACTAATAAAAGAGTATTAAAAATCACCCCGAGTTCGTAGTCCAACCATCGTCCATCTCGCTCGCGAATACCCACATTTTTGTAGCTATAAAATGACAGTATGAACTTATAAAAAAATCGTCATTTGTAAAACTAGAAAACAACATCACAAATATTCGACAAAAAAACAATTTTATTTAAGTTAATTTTCATACATTGAACAAATACAATATTACAGAATAACTTACAAAACTAGTGTGACAACAGGCGGCCTTATCGCTAAAAGCGATTTCTTCTAGCCAATCGTGCTGTGCGTGTAATAACGAAATTAAAAAAAAACAGACGAATATTGTATGATAATATATAGTATATATATATATATATTTTAATTTAGATATTTTAGGAATTTTGATTTGTGTTGCCATAAGAATAAGTTTCAATGTATAAATATTTTGTTTGTGTTCGGATGCTTGCTAGTCAGTTTTTCAATTTGTTAATTATAAATATTTTCTGTAATTGTGATAAATATTGTAAAAAAAAATTTTTTTTTACAATATTTTTTAAAATTTTAATATATTTTTTATAGGAAAATGGACATGAATGACTTATCCGAGTTCGGTGTCACTTTGATGCCCAAATACGAAGACCCCTACCACAACCGGTAAGATTATCTATCTGATGAGCTCAGTAGCATGTGGATTTGATTTCCGGTCGGACACATGTAAGCAAGATATAGGTCAGAAAACTACAACCCGATGTCATTATGTACTACTACTGTTTACTATACTGTATGTTTTCTGACAATTGGCATATACATAAGTTGAACCGTTAATTCCTTCCTACTACGTTCGTACTAACGCGAAACAAAAAGAAGTTCAACACATTTCAGTAATTATTTGAGTATGTGGTATAGTGCAGTAAAGGAGGTTATCGATTAGGTTGTATATTTTTTAATGTTTGTTACCTCACAATTCAGTCATTTAAGAACCTATATGGAAAATTATTTTTTTATTAAATAACCGGCGAGATGGAGAAATGACCTTATACAAGTGGTGGGAAGACGCTGAATGCAAGCCTCTTCTAATCGGTCGTTTTGGAAGTCCATGGGGAAGGCTTATGTCCAGTAGTGGACTTCTTATGGCTAAGATTAAATTAGAATATACACTATTGTTACACTAGTTCTTAATTAATTTCTCTTGGTTTTAAATTTTATGGTGTACATTGTACATTAAAGACCAATATACAATTTATAATATAAAAATATATTATTTTTTTTCAAAATCGGTTCAGAAGTTTGAAAACAAAATAACTAAAAAAAAATCATGTCAAGTAATCCAAATTGCGTATTTTAAAGTGTTTCAGTTTTTAAACTATAATAATCATTAAGTTAAACTTGTAATTATTTTTTTATATTGCAGACCTATGAAGGCAGGAGAGGTTGGCTGTTTCCTGTCGCATTACGGCATTTGGAAGGAGGTATTTCTTTTCATCTTCATCTTATACTATTTTTTTATTAACTGACCTCAAAAAAAAAGATCACTATTTTAGAATCAATAAACGATACACAACAAATTATATTTCAACACATGAATTATAATTATAATAAAATTATATTTTTTTTCAAACTCCTGTTATAGATCGAACTTATTGAGAAATGTGCTAGTCTTCACGGCGCCCAATTTTGCAAATTTTTTTTTTGCAGAAACTTTTTTTTTTGGAATAAAGTAGCTTAAGCAAGCACGCATACACTCCCACACACAAACACGCATATATACGTTTAATTCGTAACTTGATTTGGTTTTAGATAGCGGCGCGGCACATACCTCGCTCCCTAGTTTTGGAGGACGACATCCGCTTCGTGCCGTTCTTCCGGCGTCGCTTTCACGAGCTGCTGCAGGAACTGGACACACTCGACTGGGAGCTTGTGTGAGTGTTATGTTACTGCAGTACAAGAAGGAGGGAGTTATTGGTACCACGCTCCCTGTTAGTGTCCAACATAGTCTCGGAAGACGACATCTTTAATGTTTTCTAAAGTTTTCGCGTTTGTTATACATTAAAATTAAACAATTAAAAAGAATGCGCAATAGATCCGTTCAAAAATGTTTAGTTTCAATGAGATATCTTTCTTTTACTTTTTTTTTAAACTTGTTTAAATAGTTATTTATGATACAAATGCAGTAAGTTGAGTTTTACAAACGAGTAGACAAATGTAAGCCGAGACGAAGTCGAGGCACGACCACTTGTATCATACAACGTTAAATACATTTGTGAGAAACCTACTAAACCTTACTAATAGTTACTATCATACTACAAAAATTTCGATGCAAAATCATATAGAAAATGGCGCCATTTACTTTTTAATGCGTAAATGCCGCATGCGCAGTAGAGGTTAAGGGTGAAGGAGATCGGATAGAGCTACATCAAAATAAATGAAATATTTATTATAAAATACTTAAAATCTAATCTTAGTAACAAACTGTAATTGTAAATACAATTTGATTGCTATTTCTTTGTTAAATCACATTTCTAGCATTAAAATAGATGAATAAAATATGATAAAATATCAGCAATATTTTTATTCTCATCTGTATTAAGTATCAACGATTTATCAACTGAATTGGATTAAACATGCTATGTAAACATTACATTTAAACAGAGTAAACGTAGTCACATAGAACTCCTTGCTGACTCGCCTTCAAATAATTAAAAAGGTACTTTACCGCCCTAGTGCTGTAAAGACACGGCGTGCGTAACGCTTCACTTTCGAACAACAGGCCTCGTAGTCGTAGAGAAAATTTTTCGAGCAAGTGTATTGAAAAGTACATTTTCCTCGTTTATCTTGTTTAAAAAAAATACGTTTATCTTGTTTTATACATAATATTGTCGCTTACAGGTACCTCGGCCGTAAGATCCTGGAGGACAGTTCTGAAGAGTACGTGTCCCGTCACGTGACCCGGCCGCGGTACTCGTACTGGACGCTCGGGTACCTGGTGAGCGAGCATGGCGCGCGTCGGCTCATACAGGCGGAGCCGCTCAGTAAGATGCTGCCGCTAGACGAGTTCCTGCCCATCATGTTCGACCAGCATCCTAAGTGAGCAACGTTACTGTAATAATTTGATTGGATCTGTAATGATTTGACTGGCCTTGTGGTTCAGTTGGTAGTATGTCTGCCTGCTGTGCCGTAGGTCGTGGGTTCGACCCCCACCCAGGGCAAACATTTGTGTGATGAGCATGGATGTTTGTTCTGTGTCTGGGTGTTTCTATGTATCATATGTATATATTTACAACAAAAAAAAGTATATATGTATTCTATCAGCCATCTAGTTCTATAGTACAGGCTTTGCTTAGTTTGGGCTAGATGGTGTTGTGTGAAATGTCCACAAATATTTATTTATTTATTTTTTTAATTATAGTTTGAAAAAAAAAACAACCGACTTCAAAGTGTGCAATTTTGTTTAAGAGTCCGTAGTTCGACCATCATCGTCTAACTCGCACTTACTCACATTTTTGAAGATATGACTGAATAAACTTATTAAAAAAATCATCGTTTGTAAAACTAGAAAACAACATCACAAATACTCGATACTATAATCGTATATAATCTGAATCTAATAAAAGTATATAATCTGAATCTCGGATACGGCTCCAACGATTTTAGTGAAATTTGGTTTGTAGGTAGATTTAGGGACGATAAATCGATCTTGCTAGGTTTCTTTCTTAGTGAACCCGGGTTTGCTCGTATTTTCAGTCATAAAAAATCCGAGTGGAGCTCGGTCGCCCAGGTACTATAATATTAGTTTTGATAATGATGCATCTTTCGCTCGTTCCAGCGACACGTGGAAGTCGTTCTTCCGTCGCCGGGAGTTGAAGGCTTACTCGGCGGCGCCGCTGCTCGTGTACCCGACGCACTACACCGGCGAGACGGGCTACATCAGCGACACGGAGGACTCGCACGTACTGCACGCCGCCATAACTAACGGACAGGTGCATCACGACACACATACACAACCCGACTGTTTCAACACTAGCAATATTCAAGGACGTGTTATTTAGTGCTCATATCAAACGTACAAATAAATAAAACAAAATATATAATATATAATGAAATATATAAAAACAAAACTAAGAAAACCGCGGTAAAAGTTTTTCCCAAGATTCCAGAATTTGTGGACGCCGCACCGAGCAAGCGCAAGTCATATAACTACGTAGGTACGTTGCGCAGTGATCGTGCGACTTGTATGTACTCTAGGCGCGCGTGGTTTGAGTGTCCGTAATTTATGTGTTTGCTCAGGATAATTAGATCAAATATTAATCACTTATTTTGTTTGATTATTTGAAACGAGAATCGAGTACTGAACACCCTGTGTCAATACTGCTAGTGTTCAATTAGTTACCTTGTATACGACCTCGACAAAAAGCCGAAAACCGTAACCTTATCATCCACCCACATTCTTCAGTCACCCGTGAACATGGTATATGTAACTGTGCCGAAATATCGGGAGCTCAAAATTAACGCGAACCACAGTAAATATACCGTTAATAATAATAGTGCTTTATTTCTATGGTTGATATTCCAAAGACTCGGACGAAACGCTTAAGCTTCACTTTTATTGTGCGTGATGATAATAGATGTAATCTGGGTGTTTTCAAATCGCAAGTGAATAGTTTCCTTCTAGGCAAAAGCGTTCCACCGCAGACCGCAACAGTCGCTTAAGGTGTCCGGCGAGTTGGCAGCCAAACACAAGCCTATTTTTGAATTAAAAAATCTCACCGAAAAACGTAACTTTAATTAATATGTGGTACCTGGACTGATTTTAAAATAATAATGATAACACACTCCTATATTATTCAAAATGAATTTTTTCGAGGTCTTTTCTGACAAATAAGTGATTTTAAAACAGTAAAAAAAAAAAAATATATTACCGCGTTCGTTTGTTCCCATATTATTGTTAATTTCTTTTTGTTCCTAAGTATCTAGAAATTGAGGATCTGATGAATTCCTAAATAGACGTGCTGCTTTCCAGACCGTCTGATAGTTGGAGGTTTGGTTACATAGAAGCTTAGCTAATTAGGCATACAGCTCATTAGGTGTTTTATACTGTTAGGTGCTTTGTTACTTAACGTTTTGATAAAGAGTCAATCACTAAATATAACCTATTATTTTATTCCAGAACGGAACGGAACATTATGAGCTATGATGGCCTGGCCACTCATGATGTGTGAGGTGTGTTTACATTGAGCTAGAAAACCTACAAAGTCACAATCATGTAACAAATAATGTCAGAGTCATAACTGCGCGTCCACGTCCACTTTTTTGTTAGTTACAAAGTATCCATGAGCCAACTACAACGCCGCATCATAACATAATGCTCAGTAATAAACTTCTCGTAATATTCAACAATGTATATTGAAAGGTTAAAATTCGATTCGGATTTGTATAAATAAATTTATAGACAGTTCAAGATATACACACATCAGACGGGACCATGATTACTATACAATAGAAATTTTTGTATACATAATGGTGCTTGTTCATTTCCTTGTTGTTTTTGCTTAAAAATTGTGACTCTATAGGTGTTGTAGCTGAATGTGCATCCTTCAAGCCATCGTTGTCGTCACCAGCGAGCTGCTGGACCACTGGTCTACTACAGTACATCACTACTGCCACGAGTAGAATTTGGTCTGTGTCGCACTTGCCATCTCCTGCCTTACCGAAAAACATTACTTAACTTTAAGCAAAGCTTAACATATTTCGTCAATTTCTGGCTGACACGTAATGATACTTGCGGAAAGAAGACAGAGAACTTAAGACGTTGGTTAAAGTTAAGTAAGTTTTACGGTAAGGCCCCTCATGTTAGCCTTGGACCTCGCCAAAGTAAAATATGTCAATTAATCATTTTAGTTTTAAAGATATATAAATTTAGCTTTAAGTTAACTGTGAGTTTTATACCCTGCCTAAATTTGCCCGGTGATTTATTCAGCTAACATTAGTAAAGTGTCCAGTGTGCAGAACAACGGTTATCCTGCAGGGGTAATCATAGTTATTACTAAAGAACTAATCTTAAAATCCGAATAATAAACATACATTTTGATTACTACTACATTTATCGACAAACTTTATATGGGACAGCTTATTTCTTCTAATTTTAAACATTTTGAACTTGGATAAATTTGTCGTTAGCCATTTCAAATTTTGACTTTCTGGTTAGTTCTCGTACAACAACCCCATTATGTCTCATCCAGTATAAGACCTATTATGAAATACATATATTATACTCTATTTTTTAATCCTAATTAAATAATAATGTAATTTAGGTAAATAAAGACATATCATGGATGGATGTAAATTCAATTCATCGCAAAAGTGACGGGCAAAAAGAAAGAAAACCAGACGGAACGCACTAACACATTACTGATCACCCGATAGTATCTTTCTTTATTAGACTACCTTTTTTTCTTGATAATGCCCTATTAATAAAAAAAAAGATTTATTCCTAGAACGCAAAGTAGTTTTTTTTTGTTCAAAACCTTAAAATGAGGCAGATTAAGCTATTTAATTTATCGGAAAATGTGTACCGAAAATAGTATGGTTAGCTAATAAATCACCAGGTCGGCTTTCTATGAATTATCGTAGTTATCGCGTTTTGGATAGCTATTGCAGATATATGTGCCATATTTACATATGAGAATCATTACACAAGTAACGATATCTTTTTTTTTTTTTTTTAATTTCTTGTAAGGGTTTATTATTTTGTGCCATATTAATAATTAATATATAGTTATATTTATTATATACAATTATTACGAGATCTAATTATATTTTAGATCTTTGTAATTTGTAACAAGTTCCTATAGGAGGGGATTGTGGAGCGCGCGGTTACTGCTATGTCGTGTATATTTCCATACAACAAGAGAAAACTGTTTTTTACGCTACACTTATCGGATTTTGGCGATTTTTTAATAAAATTATGATATTATAAATTATAAGGTAGAGGCTAAGTCTGTGTTATTAAGGGCTTTTTTTGAATTTTTTATACGGACTACTATAACTAGCAAGAACCTGGAAAGCCCAGCCAATAAAAGTTCAAATGTATATAATAAAAAATAGTCTAAATCGGTTAGTTTATGGGTGGAAATCGATTTTCTTTTGTTTATACGAATGCGCGCTAAATAATATTCTTCGGTTGTAAGACTTATTATTTTTGGTCATATTAACTTGCACTAGCAATGTGCCATTAATAAGTTATAATAGTTATATATTTTAATTATTTCTTAGATTTTCGCTATTATTGTTGTTGTTGTTGTTGCTAGCCTGTAGTGTCCCACTGCTGGGCAAAGGCCTCCCCTCGACATTTCGCTATTATTACTCATTGAAATTAAACAACTTTAAAATAATTATAATAAATACGATAAATTCGTCAAAAGTTGTTTAATGTCAATGTTTTTTTTTGTAGTCTGTTTTCTTTTTACATGTCGAACAAAGTTAATACCAAATGGCTGACTAGCAATCAATGAAACCTTTTTTAAATTACCTGTTGGTAATGCTGCTGTTGTTGTCATTCATATAGTTCCTAAACTTTTTTCAAAAGACTCCAAATCTCAAAATCATTTTACAACTCGTCTGATAGTTAAACCTTTGTGAATAATAAGATTTTTATGTTCAAATAAAAAAGAAACCTAATGAAACCAACCAGTGAAACCAAATAGTGGTTCGGGTAAATTAAACTTGAATGAGAAACTCGTGTTAAGGTTCTATGGAACAGATTCAAGATACGAATCGATCAATATTTTGTTTTGCGATTTCAGTTTTGTTCCATAGTTTTTTTTTAGATGGTAATATAATTCTTAAGAGACATGTGGGACCACCGATAATGGTGCTCAGCACCTACGTTGGCATTTATAGCACTTAAGAACATGTTTTGTTAACTTTAGTAATTAAAATGAGAATGGTATCTACGATTGTTTTTTTTTAACTGTAGTAAGTGTTATAAGGTCAAGGGGAAATGACTTAAACTACTCTATCACGTAAAGTACAGGGGCCGTACCACAAGCGCTCAAACAGTCATTTCAATATTACTTTGCCGTTTGTCTCGCTCTTTCTACAGCTGAGAGAGCTAGGCAAAGGTCAAAGTAATATTGAAACTAGATTGATTTTATTTTACTTGTGGTAACCCCCCAGATACTTGTGCACTCGATTGTGCTTATTAATTAGTGCCAAACTCAACAGGGTTGTCTCACTCAAACCTTGAGCTTTCGGGAGTCAGACTAAAAAATGAAATAAATTAGGTTGCCAGCCTTACACTTGGCGGGTCACGCTCAGCTTTTGTTGCGATGCAAAGTTGGCTCACGCACGTTTTTGTTTTATTTTTCTTATCTGTAATTAAGTTTGAAACAAAAGTTCAAATGAGCATACATTAAATTGTGGTATTTGCTATCAGTCTCTTCAATTTGTGTCGCTCGGGCACGAGCAAACTGCATCGCTTTAAGAGTAGAGCGTAACCCTGTTGGAATTTTTCTTATTCGGCTGAATTTTATATTTTAGAGATAGGAATTTGTGTTATATTTGAACAAAACTAAAATCACAGAAGGAAGATGTTGATATATTTTATTTTATAATAAATTAATTAAATAATAAGTTAATTAAATAAATTACGAGGCTAGTTACAAGTTTTCGCCTAAAATAGATTTGAAAAATATGAAATAAAACTTGAAGCTGTACACGCCTATCTAGCAACCATAACAACAATACTTGCCGGCGAAAAGATATTGATCGAAAAAAATACTTAATTTGTAAATTAAATAAGTTTGTGAATAAATGAATTCGGAATATATAATAATATCTATATTACAAAGTACTCTTTGAATTATATGAAGAGATTGATGATACTTTCACCGGTTCCAGAGGTAAGAAAAGAAATAAGAGTACCGTAGCGTAGATACAAGGTTGGTAAAACAAATTTAATACTCTACAGCTACACCTTTGCTCTACACTATAACTTAGAGGTTACTCTACCTATGCTTACACGGTCGGGCAATGAAAGAAATTTCAAGGCGACACTTTCAAAAATCCCAATCACGAGTTGACAAATTATTAGGTTGTCATAGAGACTTGTTTTTAGAGCATATTGTTGTGCTGCTTGCGTGTTTTAAAGTGTTACACCGCCATCTAGCGAACATGACATTAAGCTTTTGTAACACCCACAGAGCAAAAACTATGCCCCGGGTGTCGTGAACAGTGTTCCCAACTCTACCTCCATATTTGTAGCTAAAACCTTACCAAAAAGTAGCTAAATTTCCAGAGTTTATCCCAAAAATAGCTAAATATAAAAAATGTTATATTAATTATTTTTAGGGTTCCGTACCTTAAAAGGGAAAAACGGAACCCTATATGTAATAGGTCCAAAAAGTTCTCAGCGTGTTTGCACGGAATTGTTGTAACATAAATGTTACAACAATTCCGTGCAAACATCGTTTAAAGTCATTTGTTTTAGTAACTTAGTCCAAGGACAGGAACTATCCATAGGTGGTCCACGATACTTCATACCAAAGACCAAAGAGAATAACGTACTTAGTTCATACTTCACTTTCAAAAGAACGCTACGCGATCCATCCAAAGCGTATCCAAAGTCGCGTAGCGTTCTCTACTCTCTTATTTGTCTGTGGAATGGATATTCGTTCGTTTGTTTTGTTTTGTTGTGTTTGATGTTTATTGTTACGATTTTGTTAACAATAAATACATAATACGATTCTAGATTGATAATTCAGATAATTCTAAAGAATGGTCGACTTATTAGATATTTGTAAAATTTGCTTACGCACCGATGTAAAGCTAAAAGAAATCGATAAAGTGTTGTCAGATTATCATTATGTTGTGACTGATTTTGCTGTGAGTTTGAACTTATTCAATTTTACTTTCCATAATATCTTCTTTAAAAATATCACTGAAACCCATTGAGCTGTTATATCGTTAAGTATTTCAAACGAATTTTTAATATTGTTGATTAGCTGCGTCCCGCTGTTGCATCCGCTATCCTTTGGGAGCAGTCAATTTTTGGGCTAAAGGATAACAAATAGTCGTTATTTTGATTATATAAAAAACTCGCTCTTGCTTCGCTTGCGCATATATTCTTTATCTAACTTGGGTGCAATTGACGATAAAAATTAAATAATAGTATATAGCCTTTTTTAGATAAAGGGAGGACCCCATCTGAAGAATTTGCCATAGGCCTCAGATGGTAGAGTTATACCACTGGCTACTGATGGTCAAACAAGCTTATCTTCGTTGTTTACAGCAATGTGCATCCATACATTCCAACATTAGCACACCATAGTTGCACATTGTAAACAATAACATTTTATATTTTATTTCCTGAGAAAAAGGGTCTTGACAGATGGGCAGGTTGACAATGAAGGAATTACATAAGGGTTCTGTTTTCTTTTTGAGGTTTTTAAACTTTTAAAGATTATTACTTTCAGTTGATGCACATTGACTCACGACTTTGTGTGGAATGTGAGTACTTGTTGAAGAAATCTTACCGCTTCAGCCAGAAATGTGTGAAAGCTGCTAAAGTATTGCAACTATGGCACCGGAGTATTGTCTTTGGGACAAGGGTGAGAATGATGTGATAATATATATTCTATCAGCTATTTGGTTTCCATAATAGAAGCTTTTCTTAGTTTGAACCTAGCCCAGGTTGTGTTGTGTAAAAATTTCCTCCAATATTTATATATTGTACTATTAAAAATTTATATTGCATTTGCACAAAATCATATAAGAATGCATAATAATGCATTGCTTCATTGAATTTGGGGTGACCCAGGTTAGACATACTTAATTAAGTGCAGGTGTTATTGTCCCTATTCTAATTTAATAAAATCAAGAAATTAAAAACAATATTAATTTATAGAGAAGATATTGTTCTAAAATACAATTATTATAGTTCTAATTTGTCAATTTTTACATTATTATTAATTGCCGGAAAGCAGCAAATATGGCAGACCTCCATCTCCATCCATCTTTCACCTCCTATTTATGATTTATGACATGACAATTGCCTTCAATGGCTTTTGGTTTATATTTTTTTTTTTTCAGTTTTCCTTGTTCTCTCTGGGAGACTTGAGATGTTTGGCCACCTTGTGTAACAATAAACATTTTGGTAAAAACTTAATAGACAAGTTTTAAGTTAGTTTTATTATGACTCTAGTGACTAGTATATACCTCTCAGTGGACTTTAATAGATAATGATGGTGAATAAAAATAATGAAATATTATGTTTCCAGGATGGAATTCCATTGAGCATTCTCCACACACAAGTACCTCAGTGGCATCTCAATGTGTATCCTCAAGAAAATATTGAAATAAGCACACACAATGAGCCAGATCTCATACAACAAGTAAGTGTAAATCACATAAAGTACGGACACCGAGCAGGAAGAATTTCGTACATTGACCTATGATTACCTATCTCTGTCAATCCCGCGTGATTATATTGCTATCGCTCTCGCATAGGTGCTGGTCGTTGCATTGGAAACAAGTACTTAAGATTATAGTAAAACAATGAAATGCAATGTTGCTCCTGGTTATCAAGGGTAAAGAAACACATCATAATCAATCAAGTTGTATAGACTATTAGAGTAATATAGAATTAGTTTATTTAAATCAGGAAAATACATCTTGAACTATTGGATTGAATATATTCACTCATAATTTAATTTTAATGATTATTTATTAGAAGTCCCCTACTTCAGGTAAACTTTTGACAGCTGTAGAAATCACACTAAAACCCGTATCATATGTAAGATGTATAGTTAGTATGTTATGTTTTTACCTAAGTGTTGAATTACTTTTTTACCTATTTCAAAAAGGAGGATCTGAATTTGGTAGTACCTATATTTAAAAAAAAATGTTACCACAAGTCTCCATCATTTGTAAATCAATTTGGAACTTTTGTCGGCGGTAAAACTGCACAATCTTAAGCAACTGGGAAACTTGTAAGTTTCGAAGCGTAAGCGTTTCTACACATGGCCGTAGGCGGGGGGGGTTTGGACCCCCCAATCCTGGCCATTATAAAAATTCTTCCAGGCTTCAATAATTATATAAAATGCTTCAAAAACTTTCGCGCTTGCTTCACTCGCGCATGATTGTTTAATTTTGATCTTTATTTGTATTGATCATTAAAGTGCCGTGAACTTTCTAATACGAGCAAATAATTCACTAAAAATAGCCACTAACCAAAAATTTTTGCGCGTTCTTGTAGGTATGTTTGTAATTTTCTATAAAGTCATATATTTATATTTAGGATTATTAAATTGGCAATCAATGCATTCAAATGGTTGTATTTATAATTTTTGATAGCGTTAAGTCGCTCTTTACCTGTCGGGTATTTCCTTCACAATTACTAGTTTGATTCATCTGGTCCACGAAAATCTAAGACTCGCTAACACGATCAATGAATCAAATCACTTCCATGATTTAATATTAAAAACCTTTAAAAAATTCTTTTATTTTGAAATGGAAGTACTGTGGGTTCATTAATGCGAGAAATAAAGCATATTACTATAAAAACACTACTAAAATTTACGCGCTGGCGCACTATTACTATTTTGACATAGAAGTACTGTGAGTTCACAAATACGAGAAATTTAGCATATTACTATAAAACATTACTATAAATGTTTTTTGTGAGAAAGTATGCGTAAAATCGCTGTAAAAGGTTATAAATGCGCATTCTTTAGAATAATTTCTAGTAAAACCACTTGTTTATTACGAAAAAGTTCGTCGAATGTTACGAAAAAAACGCATTTTTTTAATTTTTGCGAGAGATGTATTATTATTATTACTACAAAATATATAGCTTATGACATTCTGGAAGTAAAGCCAAATCTAACGACACCTCACATATCAAAATTGGTCAAACTGTTTAGGCTATAGGCGATCATATAGAAACATACATACATACACTCGAAAAACATAACGCTCCTTACGCAGTCGGGTAAAAAAAACACTGATTATTGTAAAAAAAACCCGGACAAGAGCGAGTCAGACTCGCCCACCGAGGGTTCCGTACAAACTAGTAGATAAAAGGGGGAAATTATATATTTTTTTAATTCACTTTAAAATTTGGACCCTCATTCCTTGCATAAAGACACTTTTTTTTTGTGATTAAATTAAAAATAACCGATTTTTTCCTATAAGTGTACTCTAACACAATGCTTCTTGCCAAATTTCATAGTTCTAGGTCAACGGGAAGTACCCCATAGGTTTTGATTTCTTTGTGAGTATCGAAATGTGCATATTTTACGACATATTCGGCTGTAACTTTTTCTTACGAAAGCTGAGAAATTTGATTTTTGATTGAAAGAGACTATGGATCTACGTATATGGTTTTAATTTCAACACAATACCTTCACGCGTTCCCGAGATAAAGGTCTTGACTCCCGGACGGACGGACAGACGGACAACAAAGTGATCCTATAAGGGTTCCGTTTTTTTTCTTCTGAGGTACGGAACCCTAAAAACAACAATGGTCAAACTTCAGTCAAAAAGCCCGTCCCGAATTGTACCAGACGCAAAAGTGTACCTCATAGAATAGCGATAGACAACCTTTGCACTAGGTAAGAGCCGGAGCAGGGGTCACCACACTTTTCCGTTAACCGGTGTCCTAGCTCGCGAACCTAACTTTTGGCTTTAGTGCCAAATAAAAAAAAAAATGGTAGTATAACAATAAAATGCAGTATTGTTGTACGTAGTAGTTACTAGTGAATAGTAATTAGTTAATAATGAATTATTATAATATTTTCAGAACAGTAAACTGTCCAGCTCCTCTCGCCCACAAGTACCTAAGTTGCCTCTCAATGGTAACCTTCAGGAAAGTATCGAAAGTAATGATGAGCTTCAACCAGCTAACCAAGAAGTAAGTACATCTATATTTGAAATACTTATTTGTAGACAAGTATTTTTAGGGTTCCGTAGTAAACAAGAAACCCTTATAGTTTCGCCATATCCGTTTGTCTGTCTGTCCGCGGCTTTGCTAAGACATTATTAGTACTAAAAAGATGTAGCTTGGATATGCATATTAGTTATGCCGAAAAAGTCGCAGAATAAAATTATGAAAAAAAAAAAAGTTTTTTTTGGGTTATTCCCGTACACGTAAAGTAGGAATGAATTATTTTTCTCATCTGCCCCCTCGTGTGGAGTATCGTTGGTAGGTAATCAAAAATTATTAGGGGTGTGCGAAAACAATTTTCCAATTTAGAGATCTGTTTGGCTTTGAAGCGATCATTTTTGTTATAGTCAAGTATGTTCCCCCACCCTCTACCGGCTTAACGTTTGACTTAGGGGATATGAAAAAAATCATGCTAGTAGATGAAAATAATGAAATGATGAATGATGATGCATGATGAAATTAAAAGGAAAACTATCACGGCTAAATAGGTTTTACAAGTTAACGAGTAATAATTAATCAATTTAATTAATGTGCTTAGAACTCTACTTTGCGTGTGGTATGATATGCATTTTGCCGCTTATTATTTTAATAAATAAGAAAGGTATGCGCCTGACCGCAAATTCACTGGATTTTAAGCGAATACATATTATTTTTTTATATGTTAATCTGATTGTCCCGATACTGGATAACTAATAACTGGACAAATAAATCACGGGACAGTATACGCATATAAAAAATATAGAAAGATAAGACAGTTTAAGATCAGCGTGTATCACCAGTGTTGACACTTGGACTCACTGTATCTTATAAAAACTAAAAAGCTAAGATCACGCAACAAACTATGGGCTATTTTTGGAGTCCATCTGCGATATCGCATCAGAAATGCAGAAATGAAGAGATCCGGAGACATACGAAAATCACCGTTGTAGCATGGCAGATCAGAAAAGATTTCGAGTGGAGACCGCGAACCGGCAAGCGCAGCGTAGGAACACCAGCCACAAGGTGGACAGAAGACCTCATACAAGTGGCAGGAAGACCATTTCCAACCGGTCTTTTTGGAAATCCATGGGGAAGGCATATGCCTAGCATTGGACTTCTTGTGGTTAAAATGATGATGATGATGAAGTATAGAAAGGAGAGTTGGCAAGAAGTGGCGATGGACCTACATATATATGAGGAGGAGATGAGGTACCTTTGCCAAACAGTTGGGCAGCAAAGGTTAGGTTAAATGCATTTTTTTAAATTTTTTTTTATATAAATATTAGTTTACAAATGCTGGTTAATAGTAATTAATAATGAAATATTATGTTTTCAGAAATGTAAACTATCGAGCGTATTCCGCACTCAAGTGCCTCAGTTGCCGCTCAATAATGTTTGGCCTCGAGAATGTAAAGGACCATACAAACACAATGGGCCTCAACCCGATGCAATACAAGAAGTAAGCAAACATGAAATATCTATAGTTTGAAGGTTTTAAGTTAATTTTTAGGGTTCCGTTTTTTCAAAAACGGGTGTTTTTTGGAAATTAAAACCATATACGCAGATCCATAGTCTCTTGCTGCAGAAAGAAAAATAAAATTTCTAAGTTTTCTCAGAATTGCATCTAGCTATGAGCAGTGTCTGCTCTCGTACGTAAGTACATACAGCTCAATGTTTCTATATTACCTTATTTATCTTGAACGCCTTGAGTGCTTTGACTGACTCATTTGTGAAAAGTTGTTAAATTCGTCTTATGTCCTTTTACCTCATGAGTGTCATGTTATATTGAGTCTAGTATTTTTTTCTTTTAATATTATTACTTTAGTCCTCGCCAGGGTATATAATTATAGGGATCATTGTTTTTCTATTGCAGGAAATTTCAGAAATAAATCAAGACAACGATGTAAAAAAAGAAATTGAATTAAAAGTACCAGAAGAAAAACAGGAAAATCTAGTCACAGTAAAAGTGGAAGACACTTTTCAAGAATTTATAAATGAAGATGACACGGGAGATCATGACGGAACCAATGACGCTAGCTTAAGTAGTGATGATGAATTTTTAGCAGCTAAAAGATTACGCAGAAGTCAAGATTTCAAATCTGAAATTAATATTAAAAAAGATATAAAAAGAAGTGTGACAGATAACAAAGAAATAGTTAAGTGTGACGAGGGTAATGAAGTGAAAAATTATAATGAAGTTTTAAAGTCTGCAAAATGTATAATAGCTAAACTAAAAAATATGAATAAAAATTTAAATCAAATATACAAAAAATGGGAAAAGACATCCCTCATTGACTTGCCAGATATTACCGTTGCCAGTCCGATAAGAAGAAGTGTGACAAAGAAGAAATTAATCGACAAAGGAGAAAAGAAAGCGCAGATGTTGAAAAATAAAGGTGTTGTCGCAAAGTTGGCGACAATGAGCGCTGATTTGGATTCTATAAGGGGTAGTTGTGGAACATTGTTCAGTTATAAAGAAGGGCTTTTGAATCCTATAGAAAGGTTTGTAGACTTTTTTGAGACCCGTTTTAAGAGTGATTTTTACTTAAATCATGGAAACTGTGACCGGGCTAAGCTTAGTCGTAGATGGCAAGCGCGAATTTGTTTGCTATATATATATATATATATACGCTTTAGTTATACTCGTATTTAGGAATCCAGATAATTTGAATTGATTGAATTTTGATTCGACATCTCTAGTTGTATATGGTCATTGTATCAACTTTGTGTCATTGTAAACTGGTTGTATTCAGATTGCGAGCGGAGTTGACTTCTAGATTCGCTCTCTGCGGAGAACTGAAGACTGAGGATGGCTATGTGATAAATAAAGAGACAATCATGAATTGCTTCGACAGGGTGTCTGAATGTCTCATGAGACGACTCTGGCGGTTCATGCACGGTACGTACAGCTTTATAAAAGATTTATTATATAGATATAGGTATACTGGGTGTCTGGCCTTACAACTCAGTTGGTAGTATGTTTGGTTGCTAAGCTTTAGGTCGTGGGTTCGATCTCCACCCAGGGCAAACATTTGTGTGATGAACATGGATGTTTGTTCTGTGTCTGGGTGTTTCTACATATGTATCATAGCATGTATGTATTTACAAATATATATATGTATTCTATCAACCGTCTAGTTTCTATAGTACATGCTTTGTTTAATTTGGGCTAGATGGTGTTGTATGAATGTCCACATTTTTTTTAATTCTCAAAATGGGTAGCTTCTTTCCGTGTCAAAATATTGTAATAAAATGAAGAATTCGAAGGTTCTTGAGAGTAGGCGACAGATTTGTATTAATGTAATTAGACGATGTGAGTGCAGTCGCTGATAGAGCCCGATCAACCGAGGGCAAACAGATAATCTGGAATCCCATCTAAAACCGGGCTCTACCATTGACTGCATTCACAGAAATGCTAGTATTTCAGTAGTTAGAAATAAGAGTTGTGTGCACACCTTGAGCATTCATGCTCACCATCGAAGGCTCCTTCTTGCGGCGGCGTCGTGTAGCGGGTCGCCCTCTTCCCTAACATATGGTTGAGGAGGGCGATGGCTGGCACATGTGTCATACTCGTGATCGGGTGCTGCTTGCGGGTCGCTGGTTTGCTCGTGGTATGCACGCAACATAGTAATAAGTACTTAAATTAAAATAAAATTAATTTCCCGTAACGATAATTAGTAAACAATAATTTGTAATTATGACAAAGGTCACGGACCCTGGTGTCTGTGGAGATAAAAATTAAATAAAAAAAAAAAAAAAAGGTTCTTGATTTGTTTCCCAAAAGATTAGTCATCAAAATAATTCATAAATTAATAAGCAGTCGTTACTTTAGTTTATTAATTTTCTTTTATGTCAAAATTTCAGGGAAGTCCGGTTTTGAATCGCGTGCGATAAACACTCTGAAGCACATACAGAATAAATATCAAAATGAATATCAATACGAAACCGTGTTCTTTATTGAATACCTCAACACTAAGGAAAAGGTGAGTTTGAGGTGAGCTCGAGGAGAAATTGAGATGAAAATGCAATATTTCAAAATAGTACCAAATTGAAATAAATGAATTGAAATTGAATTGAATTGAAATAGGCTAATTTAAAAATATGTTTTAAGAAGCTTCTATTAATTTAAGTAAAAGTACAGAAGATATTAATAGTATTACATATAGAGCGCACAATCTCCGTTACCCGCGAATATAGAGATCCTCCCCCGCTACCCGCGCTCGACCTGTCGTTTGCAGGCTTCAAGCGTTCAAATATATTTATTTCCAAAAAATGTTTTTACATATAACCTTAACTATAGAATTTAAATATATTGTTATAACTACTAAAATTATTTAAGTGGCTTATATCTAGCTCAAATTCCAATTGACGTCGCGAGCAATTGATGTCCATGCTTTTCGATTAAATATCTTTCATAACCACATTAGTTCTCATGTAGAGCCTTAAGAAAACTTTTATTTTGTCAGGTGCAAGAAGAATTCGAGAAGAGGCGGACGTATAAATGTTATTTGAACTCAAAATATAAATGCGAGACTTGCTACTTGGGGTTCAAGTACGAAGCTCAGATGGAAAACCATAAACATAGCCATGAGGTAATATATATGGCATAATTTTTATTAATCGATGTCAGGTTTGCGCTTGACTTTAACCTTTTGAGCGCCATGGCATAAACACGTCGCCGTGCTCTGGAATGTGTCTTTCTACTATAGGCAGGTCAGGTTTAGGACTTCAACCGTTTTATTATTACTATTTCTTGAATATTTTGTCCATCCTTCAATGTCAGTTGTGTGTGTTTGTATATATTTCCAGGAAAGCGCCGGACAGTACCCGTGTCCAACGTGCGGCGTCCGGCACAAGAGCAAGAGAAGCCTCGACACGCATTCTAAGAGCCACGAGGCCGTATACAAGTGCAAACTGTGCCCTCTGGTCACATACTACAGGTTACACGTCTTTTATTTACAGAGACGGGCGTAGCTGTGTCCTAAAATTATAGTTTAAAAAACTGAAGCAACCGACTTCTCATGGATGCCATTGTCAGAACTGGACCAAATTGAAAAAAGAATCATCAAAATCGGTTCACCCAGTCGAAAGTTATGAGGTAACAAACATAAAAAAATACAGTCGAATTGATAACCTCCTCCTTTATTGAAGCCGGTTGAAATTGGATAGCCGTGAGTTCTGTTCACAAAGCAAGAATAAAATACAATGACATTGAGGCCATTTATTGACACATTTGACACTTTTTTTTTAAAATGTATTTAACAACACAAAATGTACATTATAATTTTGCTTATAAGGTACCTATAAACTACAGTTAGAGGGTGTTAGAGGGTTACAAGATATACAATGTTGGCTTGCTGTGACAGGGGTCAGTACCTTCCGCGCCTACATACATTAACGCCAATTTCTCAATCAAAGATAAAAAAAACTGTTTGAAAATTTGTATTTCCCACCGTATATGTAATATTAGACCCCAAAATAATGTGTAACTTGTAAATAAAGTGAATGAAGATGACTGACAGAAAATGCTACATTAGCATTAAGTCCTCATATTGTATAGCTTGTTACTTTGTACCTGTGTGCAATAAAGTGTTAAATAAATAAATAAAGTGTGTTCTACACTCTGCAGGTACTCGATGATGAATCACTACAACCAACACGAAGGGAAGATGTACAAATGCGAACTGTGCGATACTACCTTCAGGTGATTCAAATAGTTTATAATAATTTACTTGTTTGTTTGGATTGGCGGTTTGTTTTTTTTTTTCAAAATTTTAATATTTAAACATATACTTCAGACCTATAATGAAATTTTAAAAAAGAAAACTGTGGAGGCTTAAATAGTTAAAGTAAGGACGCCGAGCAGGAAGAATTTCGTACATTGACCTATGATTACCTATATCTGTCACTCCCGCGTGATTATATTGTTATCGCGCTCGCACTAGTGCCGGTCGTTGCACCTGTGCTAGCGCGATAAAAATATAATCACGCGGGAGTGACAGAGATAGGTAATCATGGGTCAATGTACGAAATTCTTCCTGCTCGGCGTCCGTACTTTAGTTGCGGTGGAGTTTTCTCATAATAATAGAATAGTGCGACGTTTTAATTAAAGCATGATGAGGCCTGTAATGATCAGGTAATTTCAGGAGTAAATCTGCTTACAAGACTCACCACGGGCTCCGGCACAGCGCGGGTGACAAGATATGCACTATATGTGGCCGGGCGCTCACTTCTCAACGTTCGCTCACTTGGCATATGGCGAAGCACAAGGTATCTACGAGCCTTTATTATACCTTGCAACATATATGTGCAGTCTAAATATTGGAAACTTTTTTTTGAAAATTGAAAATTCCGAGAGCGTAGTTCTCACAAAATAGAGAAGGCGGCAAAGAATTCCATTCCTGTACAGTACGCATCAAGAACGTGATACGGATTTTTGTTAGATTTCACATCTGTGTACTAATTAAAATTAAACAACTTCTAACGGATTTATCGCGTATATTTTTGTTAATTTTAAGACTTCATGTTTCGAACGCCATGTCACCTGTGACCGCATCTCTGCAGTGTTCAAAACTTCAGATCATGTAAATTACTAGATTTCCTCCGTAATTCCACTCGTGTGATGAACATTATTGGTGATGGTAACTGTATTGATGGTAACTACGCTGATGTTATAATGTAGCCTAAATCCGTTTCCAGGTTCTCAGCTATCTCTGTGCCAAATTTCATAACAATCGGTTCAGCTATTTGATCGTGAGAAGGTAACAAATAGATAGAGAGACAGAGTTACATTCACTTTTATTAGTTAAGACACGCGATAAATGCGTTACAAGTTATTTAATTTAATGAGACTAAAACTTAGTACTTACATAATGAGTTAAGTACTAAGTTGGCGCCAAATTGAGAAGCCGTGTACGTTACGTATCTACGAACTAAGTTATTAGCGTATTCATTGCAACCTTAATTTTTCTGGACCAATGAGAGCGCAGTATCGTTTCCAGCGGGAATCCCCGGTCGTCGGCAACCCGGTGCCGTGTGCACCATGTAACCTGAGCTTCGCAACGCAACAGGCATATCTGAGACATAGGAAAACTGCGCATAACTCCGCTACGTACATGTACGTATTACGTATATTTCTGATTCGACCTCGCCGAGAGACACCATGTTTCATTCGCTTCACCCGATTTAACATTTTTGCAGTGTCTGATTTAAGTACCACATCTTGGCCAATAGGGATTATGCATGAATTTTATTTCATAGGAATAATAGTTTTAATTGTTAACATACTACAATGTAGTACATTAACTAGAAACATATTTCAATCTGTCAATAAACTTCCGAGATATAAACATTAAAGTTTTAGGGTAGGGCTCTGTGTTTGCTCTGTGCTCTGTCCTTCTCTCGCGAAACAACAGTTTGTATTGAATTTGTACGGCGAACATGAACCATGTGCGCTCTTTGTCTAACATGAAATTTAAATGCTTGTAACTTTCTTATTTTTGAAGGTATTTTTTTTTTTGTTTTTGTGGAATGGGCCTATTTGTGGTTAGCTTTTTTATGACCAAGTAAAAATAAATCATGCATATTCCCTATTATTTCACAATGCGATTTAACATCTAATATCTCATAGTGACGTGTGCAATGCATTATCACAAAGGGTTTTTAAGTATCAATAAATATATGTTTTTTTTTGTCCAGGGACACGAATGAAATACTTTGGGTAGTATACCCCTAGATATTATCCAATTCGAGACGAAGCTCTCTTCAAATTTTCTTATGGTTAATTGTATTAACAAATCCAGTATCCAAACATGACTATAAAATTCCGAATACGGTTGAAACCGTGGTCGACACTTTCTAGTCACTAGCGTAGACAAGTATCAATGTTAAAAGAAAAACAAAATACCCGACTGCAGAAAAGAGGTTTTTGCAGCCTAACTTATGATTTTTTTTAATTTTGATGTACCCAGTGTCACTCTCACAACTAAGATGAATCTATTGACACCACTCACATCAAAATCGGTCAAGCCGTTTAGGCTCTAAGGCGTGTCAAAGAAATATACATACATACATACACTCGAAAAACATAACCCTCCTTCTTAAGCAGTCGGGTAAAAACCTGAAAAACTCCGACATAGAAGGTGTAGTGATTTTGATATACATAGATAAATAACACTCGAACAAATCTTCTTTCAAACAAAAAAAATCATCTCATCCATGACGGGCAGTATTACATGTTTTTTTTTTCAGGAAGCAAAATGCATTAGAAGATGCGCCGAAGAAAAAACCTATCCACACGTGCCGAGTGGTAAGTTGCCTTATCTTTTTAACCAACTTAAAAAAAGGAAAAGGGTCTCAATTAGGATGTATTTTTTTTTATGTTTCCGACAAGTGAACGAAATTGTGTATTACGAAGTGTTTTTAAAATGTTTTAAAGTATAATAATTCATCGACTTCATTGCACGAGCGAGACGAAAGGCACAGATGACGCACGAATGTAAATGCGATTTTCACATAAATAAATAGATAGATAGATAGATAGATTCTTTATTTGCATACAACATGACATGATGATAAAAATTACATTATTATTTTATTTTGCAAAGGATGTAACGCATAGTGTAATTTTAGTTAATCAAACTGTAGTCTCTTCTGTAAACGTCGTATTGTTATCAGTGCAACGCAGTGGGCCACAGTATCGGGTGGCTGACGCTGCACTTCTCCCTGGAGCACCCCGCGGTGGACATGGCGCTCACGTACGCAGACAAGCAGCAGCACCTCTGTGAGATATGCGGGAAGGGATATGCGGTCAGTTGCACTACCTCACACGATTCTGATGATTTTCATCAAAACATTGAGCTTGAATAACAACAAAAACGTCACGGCTCAGTAGGTAGGACGCCTGCCTTCTAAGCTGTAGGTTGTGGATTCGATCTTTACGCAGGGCAAACATTTGTTTTTGGATGTTTCTAATATGTTTTTTATACATTAGATAGATCTACGATTGACCACCAACTCGCCTGACATTAAGCGACGGTGTAGCCGAGGATGGAGCGCGTCGATCTAGAAGATATCTATTCACTCTAGTCTTCAAAATTCCAAGATCACAAGGTTCTCAGGAAACAGTTGGCGGGAAAGAATTACATTCCTCTGCAGTACGCATCAAGGACCGATATCGTTGAGGACGGATTGTAGTTTAAATGTGAAACGTGTAATAATGCGGCGAGTGTATGTGTTTCAGAACTTGTACAACCTGCGCGATCACCTGTCGATCCACGCGGGCGTGCGCGCGTTCTCGTGCGCCGAGTGCGGCGCGCGCTTCCACCGCGCCGTCAGTCTGGCGCAGCACCGGCTCACGCACCAGCCGCCGCGGCGCGCCTGCACCTCTTGCGGGAAGCGCTTCCACTCGCAGAGCAACCTCAACAACCATATGCGGGTAACAACACACACACATACACACGCACACCTCGCCTCCCACCACACACCACTCATAACAACACTTAATAAATCCAGCAAAGTTCGAGTTTCACTCGCCGAGGCTTCCGTACTCCTTTGCATGGCACATTAACACTAACACCAGGGCTAATTACTCAACAAAATGTGCTTCATATCTAAGAATATTCACATATTTCTAACCGACTTCCAAAAAGAAAGTTCTCAATTCACTGTATGATTATTTTTTTGATTTTTCAGATTACATTTTAACAAAAAAGAATCATCAAAATCAATTAATAATTGGCGAAGTAATTGCGTAACAAACATTTCAAAAACATGCAGTCGAATCGAGAACCTCCTCCTTTTTGAAGTCATTTAAAAATAACCTGCTGCGAAGTGTCACCTGATTCAGTAGTATTGAATGGTTGCAGGGTCACTCCGGCGACCGTCGCTACAAGTGCAACCTCTGCGGCAAGGGGTTCCTGCACAGGAATGCGCTGAACGAGCACATCCGCGGGGTCCACTACAACATGCGTCGTGTCAGGAAGCGGACCGACGACCCGCGCAAGGACTTACCAAATCACTTAATTAAATAATTGTACAAAACTTTACTGATATTTTTTTTTTGTAAACTTTGTTTTTCCAAGAGGTTCCTTAATGCGTTTTTTTACGAAACGCATAAAAGTCAAGGCCTTATTTATCAAGTCTTTGGAGAACGCTCAGACCGCAATTTCAGCCAAGACGTTACGCATTTTTTGACACATTGGCAGGGTTACGCTCAACTCGTATAGCGATGCAAAGTTGTCTCGTGTCTGTTTTTGTCATGCTTTTTCTGCAATTAAGAGAGTGACAAAGACTGTTAAAAATATCACCGTAAAAACTTTGCATCGCTATAAAAGTTTATAAAAGCGTTCTCGAACAAAATAACGAAATAAGGACAGCAGCGTTCTTTGTACTCGAACCTGTTTAGTACAATACTCTGACTCGAACAAAATAACGAAATAAGGACAGCAGTGTGACCAGTGTCTCCGTATGTAAATTAAGAATTACCGTGTTGCAAGGGTAATAATACCGTGTAATTTTGCAAAAGAAAAATTAGCTTTAAATTAACGATTATTCTAAAATAAGCTACAACTTAAAACAACTTTTGGATGCTTACAACGTATTTGTAACACGTAAGTAGGTACATAGAAGAAAGAAAACTTTTTTACGTGATTCACACACACACACACCAAACCAAATCAAACCAAACCACACACACACCAAACACACACACACAAACACACGTCACACTACCAAATTTCACTCCTACTATTTAAATAAGGACGGGAATAGGTTGCCAAGGCTTGTTGGTTGTGATACACGTATGTGCGTGTGGAGATAGACGTTTAAATAATATTGAGGGATTCCCCGGGACTTCATGGCAACTAGGACCAGTGTTGTCATTACTGTTGGCTGACAGATTCGTTTTACGCAGTACATAATTAAATATTTACAACAACTTTATTTGTAATGGTAATACGGGCAATACGGTGATATATGACACGGTCACGGTAGTGTATTATTACCTTGACGGTAGATAGAGACCTAATTACGGTGCATCTACGGTAATTAACTTGTAAATGGAGACACTGGCAGGGTCACAATAACAGCGTACAATGTTAACGCTTTAACATTCATGTTTATCGATAATTCTTTAGTGTTGTCCAATTGTTTTTTTTTGTTTGAAGTTATAAACTGAAACCCCTCTTCAATCAATGGCCTGAACAAAATATTGTTATTCGAAAATGTTGTTATTTTGTTGTGTTTCTTTTTTAGCACGGGTAAAAAAAAGCAATGAATTTTCATTTAAAACTTTATTTTACATTGAAAAAAAATAATGGAAAACAATATAAAACGAACAAAACACAAACAACTTTATATAAGTAAATAACTGGCTACATTTATTACATAATTTTTACAGTAACAAGTTTTAAAATTAGAAAAAATACCCGACAGCAAAATTGTGTCCATGATGCTCAAAAAATAAATTTAATGTAACGATGACGCCTCATACATCAAAATCAGTCAATCTCTGTTACGGAGGTAAATAAACAGACACTCAAAGAACATTACCGTTGTAATTAGTAAAAACATACATGGACTTATTTTTAGGCCTTTGTGGAAACTGCCCAAGGATCAGAGTATGTAGGTATATTTCTGTGTCATCATCTATTGCCTGAATGGTTTGACTGATTTTGATATGCGAGGTGTCAGTATGACACTCGAAAGATAAAATGTAACAATGTAGTGATAGTTATGAAAACATAGTTTTCATAAAAATTCAAATACTCTTACAAAATAAAAAACATTTTAGCTAAGGCCATTATGAGTGTACTGTAAGTTATACTAGCGCAAATCAAATAGATCACATTTTGGCTCTTAGACATATGGCAGTTGCGATTTTTTTAATTAATAAAATTGTTTTTGTTTGGTTAAAAGACCTATCACACCACCATATTTATCGTGCCCTGTCGCTAGGGGCAAATCGGAATCCTGTATTTTATTACACTACGCTTAGTGTAATAAGAGACAGGATTTCGATTACCGTACTTCCCAGACAGGGACAACAGGGAAAGACAACGACAACCCGATAGACAGGGCCCTAGAATTCGGGTAGTGTAATATCATTTATGATAATTTTTTTTTCAAAACGGGCCATTTCTAGATTACGGCGACACACTCCCTCGTGTATATAAAAATATGTAATTACATTATGGAAAGACAACAACAACCCGATAGACAGGGCCCTAGAAATCGGGTAGTGTAATATCTTTTATGATCTTTTTTTTTTCAAAACGGGCCATTTCTAGATTACGGCGACACACTCCCTCGTGTATATAAAAATATGTAATTACATTATTAGCTTCGCTTGACAAGTCTAAAGTCAACATGTACCTAAGGTAACTGAATGCCAGCGACTAGTTTATTGTCTTAGTGGCTCTGTGAGCAGTACAAAAAAAATTTTTCTGCCTCTAAAAATTATCTGATATCTGATTTCGATTACTATTAATATTAATATGGATTCAAGGAGGAGGAAGATGTTATGCTATTATGCTTCACATCCGGCCGATGGTTTGCATTTTCGGAGTAGCAGATCGGCACCTCTGAAACAAGAAATTTGTTTTTTATGGACACGTAAACATTTATGAAGATAACCTTACGCTCATAAATGAGGTAATGAACTCAAAAGTTAATTCGAGTCGATGGCGAGAGTCAGTACCCGTTCCAGATTAGATTTGCATTACCAATGGCCACAACCAAACCGCCACAGGCAGCCACTATTGTTCAACATCAGACGACATGTGGGCAAATGTCTAACCCTATTGACCATAATAAAATTACCACTATGAGACGAATTTTAGGGCTTCTCACCCGTAGTCCACTTACATACGTAGACCACGGCTAAGATACCTTTCTAATATCGTAAGTATGTGAGCTTGTTTGTTTACTCCTTCAAGCTAAAACGGCTAAACACATTTGAATAAAATTTGGAATGGAAATAGATCGCATCCTAAATTACCACATTTTTATTTTAATAATCAACGGTTCCTGTGAGGTGTCAGGTAGAACTGTTGGGCGAAGCGAGTAGATTTTAATAGAACAACTTTCGAATGACTTTCAAAGTAACAAAAAAAAACTGACCAACTTACGTACTTACTCACTGAAATTGTGCAGTTAACACAGAAAAGTGTATAAGAAAAAAAGAGAAAACTAATTCTGGATAAAATCTGGTTAAATGATAAAGATAATGTGTATCGACTTGCATACGAGGCATCATTACAAAGTATCGTTGTACCTCTCTGTAGTCCGCCTCAGAGATCACCGGCTTCAGCAGGTCAGTCCGTTTGAGCGGAGCGTCCTCAAGGTTGTGGATTAGCTTGTACGTCGCAGAGTTCTGCAGATGCTCCAGGTTTACCGGCGGCTTCTCGTACTTCATAAAGTTTATCCTGACATCGGAGGGAAAATATTAATTATTCTTCAATTTTGACGCTGACGTTTTTGAAATCGCGTGTTTGAAGCAGCATGCTGCAATAACTACGAGTAGCATACAATGTACGCGCGAATATAAATCTATTCTCGAATCTTTGTCATGTTGAAGCAGATAGCTGGGGTTAAATAAGCTGGGTTAGATAACATTATATGCGATAGTATAGCGTAGCAATGGGATATGTAAAGTATTAAATTATTATTTATTTTAAATAATTTTATTCGAAACTTTGCTATTTTAAGGAACTCATTTCAATGTTGTTTTTTTTTTATTTATTTTTTAAGTTTTGTGGTGAGTGCGCTGTGATGAAAAATTAAAATAAATCACAAAAATTTTGAAATTCGAACCACAAAATAGTTCAAAGTTTCGAATACGTATCCACCTAAAATAAAGTCCGCATAAAATAGCCACCTAAAAATTACTTCATATATCCATTAGTGGTTAATTATGATACACACGCACTAATTAAATTATTATCGCACTAATACCTACTCGTTGATCATCAACGTTGCAGTATGCTGCTATGACAATTCAATAGAATGTAAGTATATTGGTATGAGTTACATGCTTCCGCTAACGAAGAAACCATACGTTATTATAAATTTTAATAACGTTAAAAGTATATAATTATCATGAAAATCGAATGAATTCAGATACAGATCGAAATGTAGGTACAGCTATCAAATCAACCCCCTGACACACCGTGAAGATCTTGGAGAGTGACCGGAGCTAGTCCCGAGCATTTTGCCATATTGTATATAAGAACTGGTAAACGACTGGAAACTCATAAAAAGGTGGATTCTAACCGACGTTATAGGGTGTAACGTAACATCCGCTTCTTTACGCCGTGTAATTAAATCCCGTAAATATGCTATTGCGAGCGCATCTAGTTTCCCCATACTGACTGGACGAATGCTCGAAAACTACGGCTGGAATTACGGCCTCTAACACCGGTCAGAACCCTCCTTAACTGCGAGCCGCGAGCGGCGAATGTTCAGAGTTGAACATAATTCGCAACGAGCAACGAACAACAACAGACAGAGTAATGCGACAAACTCAGCTTACTCTCCAGCTCGGTTAGATATGAGAAAGGGTGACCGGGTGTGAAAATGACGGTACAAATGAAATACTGATAATGAATAGTATTTCCGACACAATCTCCGCGACTTACTTCAACCAGTGTGTCATATATCGAGACCAGTTTGTCCCGGAGCGTGTGGAAGTCCACTAGGTGGCAGTTCGATTCTCTGGAACACGGTTGTTATCAACTCGTAGAAGAGATTGATTACGTGTCCATATAAACGTAACTTTAGTATTACAACGGCTAAATGTTTCTACGAAACATCTAAAGAATCATCGCAATAAAATAACCTAAGTACAATATCAATTTTTATAGGATTTTTATAGGTTTTTTTGTTAGGTATATCTTTTTTTTTTGAATCTTTATCATTGATATTAGCTTGCGCTTGTCTGCCAGCTCGCTTGATGTAGATCGATATTGCAGTCTAGAATAGAGAGCACTCGCCTAGCTTTTTTGTATTAAAACTGAATATTACTCGTATTGTCTCGTATTCAAACGAACGAAAGGCAAGATTTTTATCACTATGTTAAAAGCCGAGTGTGATTCAAAAATTCAGTATAAAAAACCGTTTTATACTGAATTAGTTTAGATTTGAACCAGCTAGACTTAAAAAACTATTTAGTTATTTAGAGAGCTTTTGTGATATGTATTTGCGCGGATTTCAAAATATTTAAAAAAGCGCAACACACAGGTACAAACATTTACATTCTTTTAAATAGTATCTGTTTGAGTTCGTTCAAACAGATACAATTATTATTTTTATTTAAAAAATTGAGCTCCACAGCCTCCAGGGTCCGTGCCTTTTATAAGCTAATAAATTTTATTTTTTTAACTAAGGTAGCATTTTTTAAACTAGCATACTACAGATACTATTTTTAAAATCAAGAAAACGACAAATATACCTACTTAACTTTAAGGTAGTATAGTACGTACCTATATTTCCTACAGAATGATTTAGTGTCTCCCCAGGGCCAAATCTTGTTCCAGTTTTCGATCTGCCACCGCACACATGCAAACAAACAGAAAGCTGATGTTAACGCAAACACACGCACACACACTAATACCGTCTTATTAGAGGAACTAACAGTTAATAAAAAAGAAAAACTGATAACCAAATTAACAAATGTGAAAATGTTCATGGACTTATAAAAATTGTAGATAAAAACTATTTGAACATTTTATACGTTTCTTTTTCTATTTAAATAATGTATATGAGGATTATGAGGTCAAGAAATATAACTGGTATATACAAATGACTACGACTGGTATATACTGGTATATGATAAAGACAAAATAAAATTATTATTTTTAAATAAAAGTTTTTTCAAATTTAAAGTTAGCCCTCATTAAAACTAGCCGACTTTCGAAAAGAAGGAGGCAATTTGACTAATGTATGTTTTTTTGTATGTTTGTTCACCGATAACTTTTTATGATTCTTTTTTTGTTAGGTAGTAGTATTACGTCTTCTAGTCAAGACGGTTTAACCGATTTTGATGTGTTACGTGTCGGTGTCTTTACCTTCGGAGTGTCTCAACTTGAAGTATTTATTTTAATAAATATAGATTATTTGTAATTTTTTTGTTTGTGTAACCCTTTAATATATTTCTTTATAAGACGGTCTTCTACATAAAACTAGTCTGTTTGGATACATAACTATAGGGCACGGAGACGGTACTGTGCTTATTTCATTGTTTTGTTCAATCGAGACGTTCATTCTCATTTTGTGCCACAATAGTTCTCTATCCAAATAGACTCTTATCTATATAATTTTATTATTACAAAGTATAAACTAAGCTATCACACCAAATACAAAATGTGTTCATGTGGCTTAAATGTACAACAAAAACTACTTACACAAAACGTAATTAATAGTTACGACTATGTACACATTAAACAATGATTTACAATTTATATTATGTACATTTACTTAAATAAATACCTACTATTTAAGGGGCTATGCGCATAGAGTCCGGTTCATGAATTACCACATTTTGGAGATTATGTATAAATTGACAGAGTACTTACGACATATGTAGGAATCTGAACAGTAACATGTATCAAATAAAATTACATTTTTGTTTAGATATATTTTAATAAGTTCACAAAAATGAATTATATTGGAATAAAATTGATTGTTTTTATGAATGACTACTTGTTTCAGTCAAAAATAAATTATTTTATGGATTTCTATCACATGTGTAATATATCAAAGATTTAGTAGGCCCATAAAATTGCCAATACAATCTTTGTGTAATACTGTTATCTAGAGTCCTTATATATTTAAATACATATTGTATATATAGATTTGTTGTAAATTTCACTTTGACATTCACTGAATTTGTGTTTTCAAAAATATGGAAGGAAGTTTTTGGAAGTCGGTTAAAATATGGTAATGCGCGAGTTGCAAATTCTTTTCACATAGGCCCTTAACAAACAAGAAAGTATATAAAACAGGAACTATCATATAAAATCAACCAGTATACCATTTTGTGACTTTTTTAGGCGTCGAGTTATAGCTCAATAAGCGGAATTTATGGATAACGCCCTGAATTATGATAATAAAATTATAATTGCAAACCCGATCGGTTAACTAACAGGATCTACTTTTACTAGAAGTTCATTATTTTAATATCTATGTATACACAAAATTAAAATATATGAATACATGAAAATACATGATTTATTATATGGCATGCTTCATGATACTAATATAATTGCACAAGCAGAATGCAAATACTGGCGACATTGAAATAAAACTGGGAAATTGTCTTAATTTAATCAATGCAATGCAATTCTGTGTTTGAAGGCAAACTAGGCACGTTCCTCAATAAGAAATTAAAATAGACTCGTCTATTTTAATTTCTTATTTGACAAATACAACTTGGTTTTTATAGTCACGCGGTTTGTAAACGGTGTAACTTTGTAAGCTAGCCACCAATCACAAACTAGGTTATACCGATTTAGTTCGCTCTCTCGCTCACCCATCTCATAATTTTTGAATCATCATCATCATCTCAGCCATAAGAAGTCCACTGCTGGTCATAGGCCTCCCCCATGGATTTCCAAAAAGACTGATTGGAAGCGGCTTGCATCCAGCATTTTTGAATAAATTGACAGAATTTACTTACTTACAAGAAATCTATACGTAGGTAATTTCAACAATTACATTGCACATGTATATAATAAAATTCTACTTTGATTCAGAGGAAGATAAATTTTCGAATACTTAAATCTCTGTGCGAAATTTAGTTTGAATTAAAATGAAATTTTGTGCGATATGTGTACTTACAGACATTATACATTAAAGGAACATATTATCGAGATTCCTTGCTTAGATATTTGTCGTAAGTACATTCAGTCAATTTATACCTAGGTATCTTAAAAAATTGGGTAATGAGTGAACGGTATAACGAATTCTACCGGCACAGCCCCTGAAGTAACGGTTTGTAGATGTTGCAATCAATTACAAATTAGTAACTAAAATAACTGTAACTTTCTAGTGACTATATTCAGTATCAGTTTATATATTTTACCACATATCGTGTTCAAAATGCTGTACAGTAAATTAATATCAGTGCGTAAGTGAGCAATTGATGCTCAGTCGAATGACCTTAGTTGAGTGACCGTTAATTTAACATGTACATTATACAAGGTACAGAAGAAGATGGGACTTATAGCATATTTTTAGCATTTTTTTTCTTTTTAAAACTTCAAGGCATATTGAGCGATAAATTAAAGTTTAAACGCTTATGTGTAAAAATTATGTTTATATACATGACACATAACTTTGAATATTAATATATATATATATATATATATATATATACAGGGAAGGTTTTTAATTTGTTGTGTTAGTTTGATATCTACATATTTTTTTAATCAGAGTGGAGGCTAGAGCTAGCAAATTGCTAAACTACTCTGTAAAAATACCATATTGCCCAGATTCACGAGGTCACACAATTAGGCGATTAGCCGCATGAAGGGTCAGGCGAGTGAACATCAAAGGCTCTCTAACATTATGAAGATGACAAACCTGTGGTCGTATGGTAGGCGGTCGCTTTCGTACCTAAAATGTTGACAATGAATGATTTACTTTCACTATTCACTATTTTGATAATCTAAGTAGGTTATCTACGAATGTATGAACATGTATGTTTACCTATGAAAGTACGTATAAATTCTATGTGTACAACTATAGTAGGACCGTTAAGCTGAGTCTGTTCCTGAGGTATGGGAGCGGCACGGGAGGGTTCACATGTAATAGCAATGCTGACGCCCGACTGACGTCACGCGTCATTTGATGTACCGTAATATAACCCCTCCCGTACCGCTCCCATACCCCAGGAACAGACTCAGTTAAGCGGTAGATCTATATTAACTTTCATCCTGAGATGAATATCATGTTACTGTTGTTTCCAATTTTTTTTTTTGTGGAAAATCGTTTTACATTTTAAATAAGGGGCCATTCATTTATTACGTAAGACGATTTAGGGGGAAGGGGGGTCGACCATGTCTTATCGTCGGACCATGTCCATGTCGGTTTATTCTTATTTTTTCTTATATAGGGGGTCAAAAACTAGCAAAAATAGTCTTACGTAATAAATGTGTGGCCCCTAACTACTCATACCACCAAACTCAGGAATTTCAAACGAGAATAAATAATTAATAATTATGAACATGACTGGCCCAAACACCATGTTGCGGTGTAGGCCGTGTAGGTAATAAAGTAATATATATTTTTTAAAATCTGGACTAATTTAAGAAACTAATTTGTATTTTTTTTTGAGGCCGTCTCCAATTAATTTTCAAAATGTGATCTCCATGACGTGATAACGTCGCTCTCTGACATATTCGTTCGGGAGGTCCATGGCCTAGACCGAAAAAAAAAGAATGGCCGCCCATCATTCCTCATGTACAATATGTACTTGTATCAGATTGAACATTTTGTCGAATAAGTATTTGTGTGTTGTATTTTAGTTTTACAAACGAAGATTTTTTTATAAGTTCATCCAGTCATTTTATATTTTCATTAATCTTCAACAAGTATCTACATTTAAAGAAAATCAAAATACCCGATTGCATAAAAGCAGTTTTTGCGGTCTAACTTACGATTTGGTTACGCTTGATTTACGCTTGTGTGTAAATTTTTTGTGAAAGTATTCGTAAAATCGGTGTAATAGTACATTGTTAGGGGTTTATTCAGTCCCGAGACGGGCGCCAATAGTTCGAGGGACTAAAAAAAGTCTTTAACCCGAGGTAAACACTGTACTTTTCATTACGAATACAAGAAAATAAAAATAAAAACACGAATTAGCTACAGAAAAAATGAGTAAATTTCATCATTAAAAATGGTGAATATTTTGTCAAAATCTATGTTATTTTAAAGAAATTGTTGAAACTAAATTATAATAGTTATTTAAAAAATATATATCCATTGTTTAATCAATACTTATCTTTATGTTGTTTCAATTTTACATCGCGCTGTAATTGAGTGGCTGTAAAGAAAGTTGGACATGGCTCAATAGAAACGTGAAAATAGAACTAGTTTTTTTTTTATTTGTCAGCTGGCAGTTGAAAGCGATTCTCCCTAGGGCTGAAAGTATTACTTTCAACCCGCTCCTCAGGCAACTTCAGACCTACTTTCAGAGTATGAGTAGTGAAAGAGATTATAAATACATATTAATTAGAATAATTCTAGTAAAATCATTTATTACGAAAAAGTTCGTTGGAGGTTACGAAAAAACGCATTTTTTTTTAATTTTTGAGAGAGATGTATTATTATTACAAAAAATATAGCCTATGACAATTCGGAAGTTAAGACGAATCTAACGACACCTCGCACATCAAAATCGGTCTAGCCCTTTAGGCTGTAGGCTGTCATATAGAAACACATATACATACATACCCACATACATACATACAAAAATACATACACTCGAAAAACCGTTCGCAGCATCACTCAGAAAAATCAGAATCAAAGTATCATCAACAACCATCATGATCAAAAATTCATACTTACAAAGTTTTATATCATGTTCGCTAGATGGCAGTGTAAGCAGAGTTAAAACGCGCAAGCGGTTTGATAAAATTGCTACTCTACTCGATACGACGAAGCAAAAACTTTTGTCAACTCGTGATCGGTATTTTTGAGAGGTCGTGTTGAATATAATATCAACGTACGACCATAATGCGTTTTAACTTTTAAGGATTATGATATCGAAGTGACTACGAGGAACTTTTAAAATTTCGCCATATGTTATATTTTACTCAGAGACTATCAGCCTTACATAATCGAAATTTGGTATGTTATGTAGATGACTAGATGTGTTCTGTAAACTGTTGTAAAGCGCAAACAAAACCGGACAAGTGCGAGTCAGACTCGTCCACCGAGGGTTCCGTACAAACTAAATAAAAGGGGGAAATCATATTTTTTTTTTATATTTTCCTTCATAAACCGAAAAATATTCATCGTAAAAATATTTAACACATTCCTTGCTTACCACTCGGATCCGAGTGGGTCGGGGCTATAGTAGCGGCGCCTCCCACTCGGATCCGAGCAAGCGTCCCGTTCATTTTGTAGTAGTAGTCAGTTTGAGGCAGTCAACGTTGCTTTGCGTGTCCACTCTGTACTTAATTAAAATTCGCCTAAAAAGTTTTGGTTCCCAGCTGAAGTGACGGGTCTGCAGGGGGCGAAGAATGTGTTAAAAACCTGTTTTAGCTTATGCTAATGAGGCTCTTTCATATGATACCCCACATGATACGGTTAATTCACTTTAAAATTAGGAGAGTTTCAGAGTTCTAGATCAACGCGAAGTACCCCATAGGTTTTGATTCCTCTGTGAGTGTCGAAATGTGCGTTTTTTACGACATATTCGGTTGTAACTTTTTTTTATGTAAACTGAGAAATTTTATTTTTCTTTCTGCAGCAAGATACTATGGATCTGCGTATATGGTTTTAATTTCAACTCGATACCTTCACGCGTTCCCGAGATAAAGGTCTTGACACCCTGACAGACGGACGGACAGACGGACAGACGGACAACAAAGTGATCCTATAAGGGTTCCGTTTTTTCCTATTGAGGTACGGAACCCTAAAAAACGACGTAGTCAAATTAAAATAAAAAACAGGGGTATATATAAATAGGGATAAATAAGGGATGAAATTTGTTTTTCAACCCCACCCCATTGTGTGGATATAGTTGAATAGGTTTCTTAAAATAAGACTAAGGTTCATTTTTTTTTCTCAGATGTGATGTGTCCTAGATATCCCGCCACATGTGAAAAAATTGTGCCCCCTACATTTTTAAACTTTTAAACCTAGATTTTATGATAAACCGTAATAGTAATCCATATTAAATACTTTCAATGAAAATTGTTTTGAACACTCTGTGATTACAACTTTTCCAGATATAGCGATAAATATATGAAACACTTAAATCATTATAGTACTGATTGTCATTGACCATTTCGCAAAGTAGTATAAACAAAAAATACTCGCCGAGTAATTTTCTTTTAAATTACAGCATTAGTTACGGAACCCTACTATACGCGAGTCGATTTTAATTTATTTTAGCTTCGAGGTAGTTCCATATTTTTTGTTTCAATTTCGCTTCAGTAGGTTTTTGATAATAGTTCGAAAGTGCGTTGATTGTAGTCGGAATTTTCAGTTTTTTTAAACTATAAATTAATGCAAATAAATTGTTTTGATTTATAATACTTGTGACCTATCAGCTCAAATACACAAGTGTATTGTGCTTCTATTGAGGTCCTTTATTTACTTCACAATACGAGTATGATGTTAAAAGCAGTCGAAGTTAATATTTTTTCATGACCAATGAAATAAGTAGAAATCAATAAAATATTATAGTCCGCGCGCGAGCGCCGAGGAATCGGTGGCTGAGAAAGCGGGCGGGTGTGCGCCGCGGCCGAGACGTCGCTCTAGCTCGCTCTAGCTCATTACGACAGCATTCCTTATCATTCCTCGGAGCTCGCGCGCGGACCTTAGTTATTTATAACCTATAAAGGGTTTTTGAAAAATAATTTAAAATATACGGTCACAATGGCAAAAATTTTGAAATTAGTTTCTTAAATTAGTTCAAAAATGTCAAATAAATACATATTAGTACATATTTCCCCCATTTCTAACAAACTAACTTCAGTAGGGATGAATTTGATATCGCCTCTTTGCTTCGATAGTTTGTTATCTTGAAACAAAGCTCTCCGCAGAAAGAGAACGTGATATTGCAAACACACACAACAGTGCTGTCTTTTTCAGCTTCACCATTCCACGCGTAAAATTACCACGTTTTTTTTAAAAATAAAATCGCATTCGATTTTATTAATTTTATCAAATTAAAAACATTGTCGGATTTACCACGTTATTGACGCAAAGAGGTGATATGCAAAAATGATGTTCTGAGACTGTAGGTATACTCATAACTACATGTATATAGTACGATTAATTGGCAATAATGAATTCAAATAGTGATCTCTTCTCGGCCTAGTAATAAACCGTATAGAAAACACTAATATAAATGTGAATAATTTACCCCATAACTTTTCCCTGAATGATTTCAGACTGTGCCTGAATGGTTTCATCAATGAGTTGCTCATTGTAAGCGTCTTTGGGGCCCCTCCAGCGGCGCCCCCCAGGCAGCACCAGGGGCCTCTCTTCGGGCGACAGGGGCCCGAACATGGGACGAGGCTTGCCGACGCGAGGTGCACGCTGCTTCAATTGACGCGATTCTTGGTCAAGACGAGCTTTCTCTTGACGTTCCTATGGTTTTTTAATGTAGATTATGTTACATCTAGGTTATTTTAGTTTTGGTGAATAGATAGAATGAATATAACATACCATGCACTTCCTATTGTAATTTTCAAAAGGGGGTTGACGGTCTTATGGTTGAGTGAAGACCGCCAGCTGTAGACCACTGCCTTTGTTTCTCTAAACGTTTTCCCGTGCTTTGTTCTAGAGGCCCTGGGGCCCTCCAACAAATGCAAATAGCTTACCTACCGAATCTGAACTGATCCAGTTTAATGTCCTAACGCTGGGCACGGGCCTTTTTCTATTGCGATGCGCAAAGTCACAGTCTGTCTAAGTCATAGTGCGGGGTCCCAGAGTTTAAGTATGTTAAAAACTCTCAGATAAGCATTGATCATGTTTATTTACCCTTTGAAGCCAGTGGCTATTAACAATATGCACATAATTTCCAAATGTCAGAGAAACATGCCTGGAACTTGAACCCAAACTTCCGGTTTCCTATCAGAATCAGAAAGGCATACTAGGCGTATTCCCAGAAGACCTGGTTGCATTTAAAAGGAAAAATACATATGTTGAACAGATATTATACATTTTCCAGCTATAAAAAAATGCTCTTACCTTTTTCTCCTTCTCGCTCTTCCACTGTTTCTCAATCATGGCGTCGTGCTCTCTCTTAAAAGCTGCCGCCTCTTCAGCTGTCATTTTAGGCTCTTGAACTTCTTCTATGCGTTCTTCTTCTCTCTGGGCTTCTTGATGACCATTTTGTTCTACTTTTTGATGGTTCTGCGACACTTCTTCATTGTTCTGTGTAACTTGTTCTTGGCACTCCTGGTCGGAGACATTGTTTTCTGTAAGTAACATTGTTACAATGAGATCTTACAAGAACGAATTGTGGTTCCAGTGTCTATTACGAGAAATTGGTTGCATGTTTAGATTGACGTTGACGTAAGTACATTACAAAAATATTAGACATAATGATATTTCTGTTTTTTTTCTTCCCAAATTTATAAACGGTAAAAAAAATTGTTTGAACTGTATAAATTTACTAGAGACAAATATTAGAATCAGACAGCAGGTGCGTAAAGAAGATATTCGTATAGGTAATTGATGCTAGATAAAAGTACTCGCACACAAACTTGATGCAATTGTCACCTTTGAAGTGTTTACTTTTAAAAAATCGATATCGGTTTACTATCAGCTAAGAAAGATATAAAAATAAAACTTACAGATTAATCATTTTTTTTTCGATTTAAATAATTATGATAATTCAAATAAAAATTCGTTAAATTAGGGGTATTACTGAAGTTTTATAGGACGTGTTAGTCTGGCACGTTACCTACAAAGTAGTTTAGAGCTTCATTCTACTATCTAACTTACCATGGGTTTCTTGCTGGCTTTCCACGTTCATTTGCGTCTCGCACTTCATCTGATTAGTTTCCTACAAAAAGTAATATTATGGCTACAAGTGACTGCGTATATACCATACCTACCAGCCTAGATTAATTCAAAAACAAATTTATTGATCTTGTGGGCCTAGGTTACATGGTAAGTTGGTCTAATTTGATAGAATTCGTCCTCCAGGTCCTGTTTAAAAGTGTACAAGCATTTGTATAGGTCAGTCCTGGATTTGTCAATAGGCCGTATAGGCGCGGCCTAGGGGCGGCAGCGTCCTAGGGGTGGCAGATTTCAGAGGATTTAATTTTTGCCTTCCCTGTGGCGGCAAAAAATTTAATAGCCTACTGGCGGCAAAAGTGTAAATCCGCCACTGGTATATATACTATACTATCGGAGGTGGGCATCAGAACCTTCCGCGCAGTAGCGTAACGTGGGTTTTTGGCATACGGGGCCGCATAAGATTTTGCCGCGAGCGACATGAGCGCGGAAACTATGTAGTTTGGATAATGATTTCATTATTAGCTCGTATTAGCAAGCTCCCAGCACTTCTATGACCTATATAAATAAAAATAGGCAATAACTATGCGCGAGCGTAGCGATCGCGTTTTTTTTTTGGATCAGCTTCCCTACAAAATTTTATAAAGACGGGGCAACGCGCCTGAAGTTACATTAACATTACCTGTTCAATAAAAATAAAAATTTACATCGTAATACAACAACTTTTATGCATTTTATACTGATACTTTTTATTGCCACTACATTTAGTGTACATCAATGAATTCGGAATTAGGTTTTATAGGACTTAAAACTTAGTCGCCTTTTTCAGGCATTGCAACTTGCGAGGGCGCTTGTTTTAGGGTATATAATAATAAGACTTATATAACAATAGTTACTTAGCATAGGATATTTTTTTAATGACAACCCTGTCATTATGTCAGCTCACGAACGATTTAAGTAACTTTTTTGTTTTATACAACTTCTGAAGAAATTCATTGCATATTATAATTTAAAATTCTCTTGAATTAATAACAAACTTAAGATAGAGCAACGGTAAACAAGATATTATAGAACAATCATGTATACAGTAACATACACAGATACATATTTTCCTAGCCGGTAATAACAAAATCACAAATTGTTAAAATGACATATATACATATATTGATTATAAGTTTCTAAGGTGTGTACAATAAGTAGTTTATCTATCTATCTACATTGAAATGTGCAAGCCTAGACTTTTATGATTTTTGACTGGACCGCTCCAGTCAAAAATTATAAAAGTATACGTTTCAAAAGTGGTGGGCAGCCGAATATGTACAGAGGCGAATGGCACGTTCCGTGGAACCGCGGCGCCGGCCTCCGGCCGCACTACGCTAATGTTTCTGTGTAAAACGCCCTCAGCTACTGCGCTCTCCAACCCGCTTGCCAAGTGTGGCGAGTACTAGCAAAACCTCCCATTATGATAGTAAAAATCCTTGGTGGAAGCCTATGTCCAGTAGGGAACTTCTTGTGGCTGAGATTATGAAGATATCATACCTGCCGGCCCATAGAGGAGAGTTGCTGAGTGAGCAGTTCCAGCGAGTGCTGTATGACGCAGGGCAGTTGCGCCAGCGCTGACAGCTGCGCGCGCATCTGACACAACTGCTGCTCTAACGAGGCATTCGGATCTACCGGAAATACTTCATTTATTTATACAGCTCTATAGCGCTAGCAATATAGCTTCTATAATATCGTCGTCAATTATTCACGTGATTTGTTTAAGAAACTTTTTAACCCCTCATGCACCCTGGTGATACGTTTTAAACAAAAATAAAATTGTTCAAAATTTCAATCAAATGCGTAAAACAAATACGTAAAAAAAATTACTTTACAAATCATCATACAAGCCTTCCTTTTTTTTTTAAGTCGATCAATCTATTTAATATTCCTCCTGAGTACCTATTTCAAACCAGTCCTCCACTTTGTACAAATAGAAGGACTGGTTTGAAATAGGTACTTAACTCACCAACCATCCCCTTCACAGTATTGACCAGATGTTCTGCCATCGCGTTTTGGTCCATAGCTATCGTCTGAGGAGGTTCCTCTATGTCCACCTGCTTTGGTTCTGGAATAGGTTCTGGTGCAGGTTCTGGTGGAACTTCCGTAAATTCCGCGAGAATCACTGGTGGTGGGGTGGCAGGAAGTGGTATACCTTACAAATACATCATGAATACAATTAATTATAAAACCAGAAAACCCGAAATGCGCTTCCAAGTCATTGAATTGACTACCAATATATGTATATCCAGTAATTTTCGTTACCTATTTTTTTAATCATGTTTCGTTGGACTTAACGCGGGTAATGTAAATTCCGAAAATAAAACTATATTAAAATCGATTCGATCGACAGAGGTCAGAGACCACACACTCAAATCTAAAGTGATTATAACTAAGCACATATAACACAAGGGCGTCGCCAAGGGGGGGCAGGGGGGCAGCTGCCCCTCCCCCCTAGAGTTTAAAAAAAATGTAGCCAACTGCAAAGCAGCCAAGTCCTAAGGCCGTGCAATTGTACCTGTAGCTGTACCTACAATTCATATTTTTCTCATCCTCCATAATATTAACTTGCCCCCTCCCCCCCCTGGGCCATGGGCTGGTTTCTATAACGTGTATCCGATCGGGCCAGCCCCCGTATTCTGAACCCATTCGGTTTCGGAATCGATTCGATTTGTATATCTCCCTCTGTCATTCTCTATGGAAATGACAGAGACGGAGATATCAAATCGAATCGATTCCGAAACCGAATGGGTTCAGAATACGGGGGCAGATCGGGCCACCGCCGCGCCGCTGCGAGACTGCTTCGGTCGCTATATTTCGTCACAGACTCCATTAAATGCCTGTACGTAGTGCTAACCTTCCGAATAATCGAAGTTTTGATAACTCGATTTATTATCGATGCCGACAAATGCAAAAAAATCAAATATTCCAATGAAAATAAACTTGCCCACATTTTAACGACGGCGCTCCAATGTACCAACGTAAAATGTTGTTTTCTCAAACTGTTATCCAGCAAACATACAAAGGTGCATAAAAACAAGTAAAAATAAACGAAAACCCAACTACGCCTTACCTCGCCCATTTCCTCTTGCAAAAATATTTTCTTACTTGGGTGAATTTTGTGTCATAAACGTTTGTCAAAATTGTTTCAATTTTTCAAGGAGATTACAGAGGAAACACATGAACATATTATTCAGATACAGTCATACATAGACTGTAAAAATTATGACTTTAATTTTTGCTTATTAGATATGCCAACTTTTGCGTGTTGTATTGTGAGTTGGCAGTCGACGATGAAGCCTGGTTGCCTAGAAGGAATCCATTTACTTGCGATTCGAAGACACCCAAATTATATCAGAAATACCATATTTAAAGAGAGATAAATAAGTAAATAATCATAGAAGACTTAAACACTTTGATATACCTGTGTCTTCAAGATCGGGTACTTCGCTTTCCGGTAGCGGATCGATCGCTTCAAAGAACTCCGCTTCCTCTGGCACTAGTATTGGCTCTTCGGGTGGTATAGGCGAAGGTACGGGCTCAATTAGCGCTCTTTGTTCCCAAGGCAGAGGGCCCGTGTCGAAATCCTGGAGAAAATGAGGCGAAGTGGAGTGAAAACATAAATGAAGTATTAGTAACTTGTAGTGTTGACATGAAGAGAAAATAGAGGACTGACGTGAATTAGAATTTTTGGCGAGTTGAATTGACGATAATTAGAATTTTTGGCGAGTGCTTTGACGTGATTTGGATTGAAGTGAACTGAAATTAATTGAAAATGAAAGAATGCAGTCTATGCAGTCAGTGCATTGCCTAAGTGTAGATAGTGATGTTAAGTACCTACTACTATCAAAACAATGCAATAGATGTTATTAAATCAATATTATAAGTTAGCGTGTAAAATGAGTATTTTTTGTAATACATAAATGTAAATGTTAAAAGTGAAGTGGTTGTGAAAATTATTATAAAAAAGCGTAATTCCAAATTAACTTACAAAGTCGATGTTGATACTTAACTGATCAAAGACCAGTGTTACATATATTATCCTATATACAGGAATAAATCCAGCTTGGCAGAAAAAAAATGGTAAACAACAGTCTATAATGGGATATTGACTTAATATATTAATTTATAACTGCTTTTTTTTGTTGCAAAAAATCAGTAATAAATCAAAATAATAATAAACTATCTAAGTTTATTAATAATTATAGTTTAAAAAAACTGAAAAAACCGACCTCAAAATACGCAATTCGTATACTTGGAATCTCGTAACAAACATACGAAAAAAGTCGAATTGAAAACCTCCTTCTTTTTGGAAGGCGGTTAAATAAAGTTTATAATTTTTTTATATAGCATAGCTCTACGTTTCACCATCAGCACGCCTGATGGAAAGCGATACTGTGGCCGAAGATGAAGCACGTAGACCTAGAAGATACTTATTCACTCTAGACTTTAAGACACCCGGGTTATAGCGGGTAATCATTTATAAAACAAGTTTGTGGTAAAAAGCAATTAATATTCAAATAGGAACAGAATATTTTAAAAAGCTAATAAACGTCACGGTCATCACGAATATGAAAGAACAAGCAACATTCGAATGCGAAAAAATTTATTGTAAAAATTCGTTAATAATTAAAATACTAACAAAAGTAAAGCAAATTAGTAGAAAATTAGTGAACAAAATTTGTAAACACAATTTATTGCAAAATAGCAGTTAATAATCGGATACGAGCTTTACTGAAAAACTACTGTTACCTGTTAAGTACCTAAATTATACTTTAAGCGTTACTAGGTAGAACAAACGAACTATAGCCGAACCGCTTAACTGAGTCTGTTCCTGAGGTATGGGAGCGGCACGGGAGGGTTCACATGTAATAGCATCGCTAACGTCACGCGTCATTTGATGTACCGTACTATAACCCCTCCCGTATCGCTCCCATACCCCAGGAACAGACTCAGTTAAGCGGTTCGGCTATAGATACCCATATTTAGATTTAATATGGTTTTACAACTTTTACATCAAATTGTTTACGATCGCAAAAATACCACGTTAGAGAAAAGCTGATAAGCTGTACTCTGTTTCTTTTGATATAGGTACATTATTTAGAAAAAAAAAGTAATACATAGGTAATTTAATACATTTAGGAATATAACGAAGTAAGGACTGGCTTGCTTTAGATACATAGGTATACATTATTAAATATACTGTTATTTAATTAGTATTAATTAAAATTAATAAATTGCTTAATACATAATATAAAGCTAAGAGTTACGGTTAAGGTAGTGTCAGACGTGCGGCGGGAAATTCAAATTTCAAACAGTTATGTCCTTGTAGCCAAATCAGCCCCCGTATTCTGAACCCATTCGGTTTCGGAATCGATTCGATTTGTATATCTCCGTCTCTGTTATTTTCATAGAGAATGACAGAGACGGAGATATACAAATCGAATCGATTCCGAAACCGAATGGGTTCACAATACGGGGGCAGGTAAGGATTATAAGTTATAATGTTTGCGGCAATCTAAGATTATTCTTTTAATAGTTCAATGTTTGTTTATAATACATCAGGCTACTTATATTAACCTAGAAATCCAATTATACACATTCAAGCGGCTTCTATGTTGAGGTAGGCAATGAGGTACGTTATTGATAGTTAAATTGGCATAATATTATAAAGAATAATCTTAGAGTATGGGTAAAATTACGGACACATATAACAAATACCCGAGCAAATAAAGTAAAAAAAAATTGTTTGAAATCTGGGGGCACGGCAGTGGCCCCGGCCAAGTCGAGTTGCAAGGTTTTGTATTTCCCGCCGAATGTGTGGCGTTAGCCCTATATCAAACCGTATAGTAAAGCATCCACAGGCCGTATAGGACGAATCGGACGGATTGTATCAAAGCGAATTCATACTACCATAGTTAACTATAATTGACATTCCTAGATAGTTAACAATTAACAGTGTATATTTGCATTTGTCTACATAACACTGATTTCTGCCTCTGAACACTATTACATTTCGATGATTTTTTCACCAAGAGGTATTAGAATTACCATAAGTTACAATTAGAACATAGATTTAACCAAAAAAAAAGTCAAAAATCATTTTTTTTTTTTTTTAAACACATTCATGTTTCCAGGCATAAGTATATTTGTTATTTAAAAAATAAATTATGTTTTAAGAATTAAGAACAGTTTTCGCCTCTTATATGTAAACACGTGCAATGTACAATTGTACCCTATACGTTCTATACGATCCGTTCGATTAATCTTATGCAGACTTACGGATGATTGGGTCTAATTATTATAATTATTTTATCTATGGTAGAAGTATTACAAGTATAAGACCCATTAATTAGTTTACCTCGGGCTTATAATCAGGAGCTACTTTAGGTTTTGGTTGCTTCACTATTTTAACTTTATATGGTTCCTGAAAAGAAAAAGTTCATTTTAGTTAATAGAAATAACTAACCGTCTCACCTATAACCGCATGTTAAAATCTTATTCACTGAATAAGGACTTGTCACTTTCTGTCAGACGGGAACTGTCTGTCACGCGCGAAAACGGAACGAAACAAAATGCGCTTCATTTCGTTTATAAGTAAGACGTTAGACGGTAAAAAACTAAGTGAGTTTCGGTATAAAATATCACTGGATTCTTATTGATAACTTGGTCACAACCAACTGAATGGTGCGAGTAAGTCACACTGGTCGTTGCTAATAAAAACACCTCTAAACGACACGCACGCCTGGAATGAGTTGGCTTTCAAGTGGGTAGACCTATCAAAATAAACTATCTGTTTGGATACAGAATTTTAAACCAGATATTGTGGTCAATTCTGAAGGCACTACTAAACTGATTAAAAATCATAAACTCACAAAATTTAAAAGAGGAACAAAAATGGTATAAGAATTTCATTCGATTTTTAAATGTCAATTTAAAAATAAAAAAAATTGTGGTGTCTTTTGAAAAACCCTATCACCATTCCATAGTTTCCACACAGTGTTTTCTTACACTTTCAGCCAAACCACTTTGAATACAGAAGCAACAGTAAAACTTCCTCTAGGTCATGCTTTTTAAAATTGAAAATGCTATTTATAATCCAAAATACTTTTTAAATGTTTTAATTAAAAATATGTACCTAATGTCAAATAAATAAGTTTTTTTTTTAAATTCGATATTTAAAAAAGTAAAGAAATAATTTTTGAAATAAGTACATACAATTTTGTATCACTGTTTTCACCAAGCAACCTCACACTATGACAACGAACAAAAAACTGAATACATTTGAGACCATTTTTAGAGCCAAATATAGTTTTATTGAACGAATGCCAAATATTTTTGACGAATTTGTTTTACTATTGACTTTTGTTGTCAATAACGTATCGACAGGAATAGGAAATACATACTTTGGCAGAACATACGAGTATTACATATAATATGTAGCATTGAGTATGGTCATAATTTATTGTAGGAGTAAAAATATCTTTGCGGCCATGAAAACAAAAACCAAATATTACAAAAAAACGGATAAGTACGAGTCTAATTACAACAACGAGGATTCCGTATTCCGTCGCAGAAATCATGCCTCGAAAAATGTAGATTTTGTATGATTTTTTTAAATAAAATGCGACCTTTTTTCAATTCAAATTTTATGTGATCTTTGTGTAACCAGGTACAAATAAATAATTGATTTTCAGATTTTTTATTAAATTGTGCTGGCAGATCTTGCTTTTCATTGATCTAGATCTAGGAAAGTTGTTGGTCGGTACTCGACAGATACCTATACTAAGCAGAAATAAAGTTACTGTACATACTAGTCATTATGAATTCTATACCTATACCTACTTTAACCCTATACCTACTTTAAACGTCAAATCTATATTAAATAATAAATCCGAGCGGACCTCGGTCGCCCAGGTCCACACGGTTCACACGGCGCGTTGCGTCGGCGTCGCGTCGACGTAGCGCTGTCGCTCCGTCGTTTTACATACTAATAATCATAGTGTTCACACGGCGCGTTGCGTCGACGCAACGCACACACGACGGAACTGCAGCCCCCGAGGCGAAGCGGGCGGGGGTGTACTCATTGCGCTGTTGTTTGTGCGTTGATAGGTAAGACACACACAAACTCATTTCGTTTTGCGATGTTTTTACAAAATGCTCGCCGCAACTGTGCGACGACAGAACGTCACGACTGCGTCGTAGTAACGCTGCGATGGCAGCGCCCGTGTGGCCGTCTATGCGTTAAAATATTTGCGTTGCGACGACGCAACGCGCCGTGTGGACTGGCTGTAACCCACTAACTTACAACAACAACATACAATTTAACATATGGGTACAACATAAAATTCCGAAAAGAATTGCTGTTCCAATAAGTTACTTGACTCCTGACAAAACATATGGAAGAGCTGATTATTTTTCGTGAATTTTGAATTGTACGCATAGTAAAAGTTGCCTCCCAGGCCTTTACTAAGCCTGCTTTGTCGCTGTAATAACTCTGTATATGACACGCGAGACCTACGTAATGGACATATTTAGGTCTAACATATAGTTTTCCTCTCCTCACCTCAACATCAACATCCTCCGTTTCAATAGATCCGTTATATCCGAATCTCTCTCTCGGCACAGGTCGTTTCGGCTTCTGCAGGAACGTCGTCCATTTCTTCTCTTCCTTCTTCTTCTTCAGTTCGTTCTCCCTCATCAACTCTTCGTTGAGAGCCTTCAACACTTCGGAATGCTTGAGGGACTCGTAGAGGGGCTTTATCTTTTGGAAGTCGACGCTGGAATCGTCAGGGCGCGTCATGTGAGAGGTCAGCACTCGATTTAGTCTACGTTAAGTAAATCCTTGGTTTAGTGCAAAGTAAAACTGGTAAAACAACAAGTATAGATATTGAGTAATTAGGTACTATTTAAATTATTTTATAAAAATAAAAAACCTGCCAAGTGCGAGTCGGACTCGCGCACGAAGGGTTCCGCACCATTTTATATAAAAACAGCATAAAAATCACGTTTGTTGTATGGGAGCTCCCCTTAAATATCAATTTTATTTTAATTTAATTATTTATTTTAAAGTGAATATTATGTGAATATTTCAAGCGTCTACCTGCTGCCGTTATCAATATCAAGCAAGAACGAGCAAAAAAATCACGTTATTTGTATGGGAGCCCCCTTAAATATTTATTTTATTCAATTTTTTAGTATTTGTTGTTATAGCGGCAACAGAAATACATCATTTGTGAAAAATTCAACTGTCTAACTATCACGGTTTATGAGATACAGCCTGGTGACAGACGAACGGACAGACAGACAGCGGAGTCTTAGTAATAGGGTCCCGTTTTAACCTTTGGGCAAGGAACCCTAAAAACTAGCCTAGCATCCACAAGTAGATATGATGGAGTGACGATAAGCTACAGCAAGAAAGGTAAAAAAAACTAAAAATAAAAAAAAAATGAGCTAAGAACAGAGAAAACTACTGGGGTTCCTATCCAAGAAAATATACCATGCGAATTGAACAAACAAAGTTAAATATAATTTGGAATGGAATAGAACAGAAAAAAAGGATAGTGCATAATTATAAGTAAAAGTTTGTACAAATATGTATATGCAATTATTTAAGTGATGGGAAATAAAAAGGCTTTATTATTATTTTATTTATTACACACAAAGTAGACAATTTAACTACGCAATGCCCCACCAAACCGACTATAATTAACTACTATTATTTTTATTTATACCGGATTTTGTTAAGTTTTGCGTTAGGGTCTGTCTGTTGAAATCTGATAAGGCCATCCATTAAAAACTTAATCAATAGTACTACTATAATATTCGGATGGTAAATATGAATCTAACGGCACCTTACAAAACAGCCAAATCCTTTAGGGTACAAATCTTGATGTCATTTGGTACTAAGGTAGCTGAAACTCTGGGAAAGGTTATAAGATACACATTTCATCAACATTCACATCGTTTTATTCGAAGAAACCGGTGAAGTAGTGGGGTAGGTATGAAATTCTTTAGTTGATAACTCACCCCATGACGTGTGCTTCTCTTAGCATTTCAGATTCTCCTGATATCAGTTCAGAGATCTTCTCATCCGGAAGGCCTGGTTTCCCCAATTCCTCTGTCAAGATTAAAAAATAACATTTTATGCTTAAAATGAATTGTATACGATATACATATCTTTATACTTATAACAATGAACCGTATACGAACTATAATGGCATAGACAACTAAAACCCAACTATGCAGGGCAAACATTTGTGTGATGAGAATGGATGTTTGTTCTGTGTCTGGGTATTTCTATGTATCATATGTATATATTTACAAAAAAAAGTATATATGTATTCTATCAGCCATCTAGTTCCATAGTACAAGCTTTGCTTAGTTTGGGCTAGATGGTGTTGTGTGAAATGTCCACGAATATTTATTTATTTATGTTGTTATGCTCTACATCCTTTCTGACTTTCTGAATTTTGTTTAAAAGTGATCATATTAATAAATGCCGTAAATTACGAAAGTATTTGAAATTTTTATTTGATAGCCAAAAATGGTTAACCCGCAACCCAAAAATAGGGGTGTTATAAGTTTGACGTGTGTATGTGTTTGGGGCACCGCAGCTCTCAAACGGATGGACCGATTTTGATCCAATTTGTTTGAAAGAGGATTTCATCGAGTGTTTTTAGCTATATATTATCAAAATCGGTTCAGCGTTTATATTTGTCGGAGGTGTTTGAGTTTTCTAAACGCATACTAGTTAAACTTAAGGAATTTCTTAAAAACAACTTCAATTAACACCAGACAAGTTGGTGGTCAACGTATATCTTGCGTAAAAAAAATAGTCGTGATGCTTTCGTTAAGTTGACTCTTACTAACTTGCCTATTTACACTCACATCATAAGGCTATTTCGTCAATCTTCTCATAAGACTTTTACATCCATCGTCTCGTATATGTAGAGACTAGAGATGAACTCTACATCGTCCATCCATAAATATAAAAAAATATATGTTTATGGAACTCGGCACTTTTAATTGTGATGGGTTTGAATGGGCTGAAGTTAATTTTCGATTCTGTTTCACGCTCCGCGAATTTATGTGGTAAAATCTGTTACCCTTCCTTGTCCCGCTGCACAAATATCCCACTATTTTTGTCGAGTGCTTTTTAATCATAACAGGAAAGACTTGCTGCATGATCATCCCTTCTATTACCTGCTCTGCTACATACTAGATGTCGCTACTACTACAAAATAGCAGGCAGGCTACTCACTGGCGACCTCCTCATCAACAGTAGCGTCTTCCAACCCATCCACTATCCCCTGCACGGTACCCAGGGGCTCCCCAGACTCGTCCACATACGGCTTCACTTCTACTGGTGCGGGTTCCGTGCCCTGCAATGGAGAACAGTCAACATCTGAGGGGAAAGTTGAGAAGTCGGGCCCATTAGACAAACTTTTCTATTTCTACGAACTCTTGTTTCAAAATACTAAGATATTGTGACTTATCACGTGACATTTCGTTAGCTAATGTCAATCCTACTGTGACTCGTCACGTGACATTACGTCAATCCCATATATTTACTTAATTATATTCTACTGGCGTTCACGAAATTCAGTTCGTTTAACTAATGCTTTTTTCATTTTTTTTTAAATTAGGTTCATGCTGTTTTTTATAGGGAAAATCTTGAAAACGATGCTAACTTCAAAACAACAGGCAACTTGAAGAGTTGCCTGTTGTTTTGAAGTTAGCAGTTAGTTAGTCGTTTTCGTTGCATTCGACTCTTCTTCTTCGATTCAATTTTCGTCGATTAAAAATCCATCGCAGCGCGAAGCTAAAAGCAATATAATATATAGCAAGTACGCACTCTTATAACCTCCTCGAACAGATTAGCCTGGTAAGCCTCCGGGTTGAACACAACTGGTTTGAATCCCGGTAACGCTTCGCTCTCTTTCGCACTGTCGGTCTCTTTCAATCCATCTTTGAGTTTTGATTTGTCTTCGGATAAATATTGATTATTATCTGCAAAAGAATAAACTTTACTCAAAACATTATTTCAATCAGCGGGTGCATGAAAATACTGCGTGTTCATTTATTGTTTATAGAATTAAACAAAAAGCCCTGGGGGGTTACCACAATCTTAATAATAATAATAATAATTTATTTATTACATAAGAGTTAAATAATGATTTACAAAGTCTTCAATTTACATAAACAACTTACATGTTACAAAAGGATTTCGAGGGCCCCAATTCTCCCCAATTCTTATTTCAATAGTACTTTGATGTTGCTTTCTTGTTACCTCAACTGTATTAAGAGCGAGAAAAGGCAAACTAATATTGAAATAAGATTGCTTGAACGCTTGTGGTATGGCTTTTGAATACACATAAATGGTGATAAGCTATTACAAATAATTTATTAATAACACCATTATTATAAGTCATAGGTCACTACGGAACCCTACACTGCGCGTGGCCTGACACTTGCCCGGTTTTATTTTAAATTTCAACCGCTGCTCCTAAGACTAGTACCTTCAATTCGTTTTTCTGTGCTGCCTATCTCTTCGTGCTCTTTTGTGATTCCATTTGTTATCGTTTCTTCTCCCGCTTTTTTCTTTTTTGACTGTTCTGCGACGTCAGTATTTTTTGTCAGGTGCACTGTGACGTCAGTGGTTGTGGCTATGCCAACTTCTTCTTTGTATTCTTCTATACTTTTAATAGTTTCGTCTATAGCCGATGCAAGGAGCGAAGATTTTCGTTCGATTTCTCGAATATATTCCTGTTAGAGAGATTTTAGGATAAGTATCTAATATGGAACTCAGCGATTTAGTTTTTTTGTGGACAAGTTTTTGGCACTATTACTGTTAACGGGATATTTATTGGTTCGCGTTAATAAAATATCCCGTTAACAATAAAATCGGTATCGGTAAATATCCCGTTAACAATAAAATCGGTTTCGGTAAATATCCCGTTAACAATAAAATCGGTTTCAATAAATGTCCCGTTCCGTATAGTGCTATAATGAATGACCGTGATTTAAAAAAAAAAAAAGGTCCTTTAATAACCACAATAGAAAATACAAACTGTGTAGTTTGTACATAATTAGATATCTTACTTATGATACAAGGTCGAAAAATAATCCAAATGCTTAAATCCACTGTCAACAGCGTACCTGGTAAGCTGTTAGTACGCCACGTTGAATGACAATACTTATTATTATTATATTCATTTATTTCAGACGTTGTGTCCATATACATTAAAATTTGATTTGGTCATAGTTATTATAATTATAATAATATTACATACAAAATAAAAATACTAATGTCATTCAAAAATATAAGAGTCAGGAATTACAATGAAATAAATAGATAAAAATTAAAAGATGTCAAATAATGAAAAATAAGTGTCAATAAATATTTTGAATGTCATACTAGAATATACATAATCACAACAAAAAATATAATTTTAATCTAAAAGATTTTTTTATGCGCTGAGGTAGATTTTTTTATATACAAAGAGAAAAAAAGGAGACGGGTGCCTGATGCCATTCCTGCGCCGTCCTTTTTGGGTGACGCGGTACATCGGCCAAGCACATCGCGTTTTTTTTTTATTTTTGCCACGCGCCGCTTAAACCGCGATTTCTCTTAAAATTTGTATGAAAACTATATATAAAACGTATATCATTATAATCCTACTGAATAAAGCTAACTGAAAATCAAATGCACATGTTTCTTACTTAAATCAAAGTATTCCCTATCTAGTTGAGCATGCGAATTTTTTTGTACTACCTCTTACATAAATGGGTATAATTCGAAATAAAAATAATTTTTTAAACACATCATTGTTTTATTTTAATTGTAAAACACAAATATTCACCTTATCAAAAAAATTAAGATACCTTTCCATACTATATTTTTACACAATTAGCTTCACAAACTTAAGCCACTTGAGACGCGGCTCGAGTATCGACAAAAAAAAAGGGTCATATTTCAATCTCGATACCGAGAACCTTTCAAACAGAAGTGTATTTGTTCTTTTGTTTCTTGAATGGTTAACATCACTGGCTTATTATAAACAAAATTTAGCTAATGTTTCAAATTGTAAACAAATGTTTAGTATTATTTCTATAGAATTATAAACAAAAGACGGACGGAGAGTACGCGTGGAGGAAAACGACCCGCCTTTGGATCTGACTTAATATATCGCCACAAACACAACGAAACTATAAAAATATTACTAGAAATCTGTTCAGAACTCACCTGTCTATTGCAGAAATAAAATATTTTATCAATTTAAGCTATTTTGGACACCAGAGCACTTTGACAAACTTATCGTAAAAGAGCGTCCACTCGCGAGCCGTCATTCGTGAATAAAAGCGGAAATGCACAAGAAAAGCTTATAGGGATATCATTGTAACGATTTCTATTCATTCTTTAACTTTTTTCCTTGCCTCTGGTACAAATCACAGCCCAGGAACTGCACTATTTACCGAGAAATATGCCTTCATATCCCCTCAGGAGGCATTAAATACGCCAGCGTATTTCCCGCCATTGTGCGCTGGCTGGCATGCCATACGCTAGCGTATCGTTATTCCTCTCCTTGTTGTACTCCCCGCCAGTTAACTATGACATAATATTTTTTTCTGCTCTAACTCGTTCATAGACAGGCAAAATGACAAACTACCAATCAGATACGTTAGAATTGATACTTCCGAAATAAATTTCTGTGTAAATTGCATCAGAATGACGCGCGCGGTCAAGGTTATAAACACGTAATGGCGGCCGCTCTTGCCATCTATTTATAAATACCGATTTTATGTATTTATTTCGATTAAATACATATTTTGTTATGTTTTACACGTGGCAAAACCAGTAATAAAGTTAGTGACAGTGTCAAATACATGTCTGTGTGATCAAAAAAATCGAAATATTTGTTTCGAACCGAACGCCGACGGACCTTTTTTGTGCCGAAATTTGAGTGTTTTTTTTGTGACTTTTATGTTGTGATTTTTTTTTCAAAATAAAGTTTCATTATATACTTCAAAATTAATAGTAATATGTGACCGATATATATCCAGTGATACGATACAAGTGTTAAATTAAGTATGTGATGTGTATATTAATCACAAATATGAATCTAAACGCATACATGTCGAACGAACAATAGTGTCCGAAAAGCCGTGCCAGATGTCCGCCGTCGGTATTTATAGCCGATTTTGAAACATAGTTTCAATTACAACAGGTATGTATGTTGCATGTTTTTTATTTGTTATGTTATTAATAATAAGACTGCATATACAGATTTTTAAATAAAGCAACCCATTTTGCTCAATAACGTCCTAATTGACTTCGCGTATTTTTTTCAATTATCTATCATCATTATCATCAGCCCGAAACGAGGTTTTTTATGGTCTCTAATAGATAAATAAAACACATTTTTATCGACTAAACCATTACAAAACCAGAAGCTCATAAATTATACTATTCATAAACAAAAGTTACAAGCCATTCCAACTTAAAGAATATCAAGTTCACATTTTGTAAGCATGACCCGTTTTTACGACCGTCCTAATTGGCCACTTGAACCGCACGTGCTTTATGACGATCTTGTTAATCTAAACAATGTATGGGATGATGTTATTTTTTCTCGGATATCTGTATATTGTTGTTTTTTAAAGCCAAAAAAACAATAATATGTATGAAATGTTTTTAATATTTTTTAATATGATTTTTTTCGTAAAAAATGGTGAAAAAAAATCGCATGCTCAACTTTAAGCCTAGATAGGGGATACTTTTTTTAATTAAAATACATATGCGTTGGATATCAGTTAGCTTTATTCAGTAGGATTACAGTGATATTAATTTTATATATAGTTTTCATACAAATTTTATTTTTTATTAATTTTTTAATAGCGCGCGGCAAAAAAATCAAAAAAATCGCGGGGGGGCGTGCCATACGCGGGGGGCAAATAAATACGTGACCTTTGCCATGTGCCCGCGGAGGGGATATAAAAAAAAAAAACAAATCGGACCGCTGCGGTGTTTTGGGCGCATGAAGGGAGCACCACTGACGTACTGCCACAATAAATTACACATTTTCGATTCCGAATCGTACTTTTTCATGTTACTCAAATTATTATTTTTCTGCTAGCATAAAAAGGGAAATATTGATCGGTATTGATGTGGAGAATATTGTTCCGTACAAACTAGTAGATAAAAGGGGAAATCATATTTTTTTATATTTTCCTTCATAAACCGCAAAATATACATCGTAAAAATAATTAAAAACCTGTTTTAGCTTATGCTAATAAAGCTCTTTCATATGATACCGTTATTATACCACAATGACATGCTACAGTTAACTCACTTATTTTAATAAAGACCTCATTATTTTTGTTTTTGTGATTAAATTAAAAATGACCAGTTTTCGGATTTTTTCCTATATGTGTAGGCACTATATATAACACCAATGCTTCTTACCAAGTTTCATAGTTCTAGGTCAACGGGAAGTACCCCATAGGTTTTGATTCCCTTGTGAGTGCCGAAATGTGCGTTTTTTACGATATATTCGGCTGTAACTTTTTTTTACGAAAACTGAGAAATTTTTGCAGCAAGATACTATGGATCTGCGTATATGGTTATAATTTCAACACGATACGTTCACGCGTTCTGGAGAAACAGGTCTTGACACCCGGACGGACGGACAGACAGACGGACAACAAAGTGATCCTATAAGGGTTCCGTTTTTTCCTTTTGAGGTACGGAACCCTAAAAATCAACGTGAGTAGGCACTTGTAATAACCGGCATATCTTGACTGGCCTTGTGGTTCAGTTGGTCGTATTTCTGCTTGCTGAGCTGTACGTGAGTTCGATCCCCATCCAGGGCAGACATTATGTGATGAGCATGGATGTTTGTTCTGTGTCTGGGTGTTTCTATGTATCATATGTATATACTCGTATTTACAACAAAAAAAAGTTTATATGTATTCTATCAGCCATCTAGTTCCATAGTACAAGCTTTGCTTAGTTTGGGCTAGATGGTGTTGTGTGAAATTACCTACATATACGAGTATATAATTATATATCGTGACTTCACACAGAGTATTTTAAATCTACGCAAGATGATTGACACAAAAAAGACAAATAAGTATATAATTAGGTTAAAATGAGAAATATTTATTTAATATAACAACTTAAGCTATGAATTAAGGTAATATGAATCTTGCATCTGAAATAAATAGTATTTGTTTTTTTAATAATATTAGAAAAATTATGATAATTTTGCATAATGATTTATTAAACTTAAGACGAATTTGATATATGTACTTACCTTTGAATTTTTGACGATGATACGAAACCAGCTTATGAATGAATTTATAGGTACATACCTTTTTAAATAAAGGCGCAGAACCTCCTTTTAAACCTGGCTTAGTATACACCGGCGATTGAACTTTGTCTTCGGGGGGCGTTGGCAACGGTGGATCATAGATTATTTGATCTTCTATAATTGTTTCGATATACGGAATCAAGCCTTTTTTAACAATATGAGGGTCTTCTCTATCAGGACTGTCTTCTACTATTACCGTTCCTTGATTTTTGGGTAAAGGTATTTCAAGTTTAAAGATATATTCGTCTGTTAAGGGAGTAGGAGGAACTGTGGACGGGGTAGGAGTGTTATTATTTTCATCAATTTGATCACATATTTGTTGTTGAACGTTATGAGCCAAATTTATGTCGATATGTAGTGATTTGGTGGATTTGGAATTTTGTTGCATTGGTATTGATAGTTCTTGCACTGAACTTGATATTTCTTGGGCTGAACTTGAAATTTCTTGCACTGAACTTGATATTTCTTGGACTGAACTTGCTATTTCTTGAACTGAACTTGACATATTATGCATTAAGTTTGATTCTCGACTGATAGATTGATAGCTCGGTTGAGTGATCAATTGTTGTGAATTTGACATATCGACTTCCAGACTCTTTTTGACGTTTAATTCAGATTGGGATGAAATTTGAACAGATTCTCCTCCATCTATGATTTGTTCTTTTACTATTTTAAGCGACGCGTATTCATCTTGGGCGGGTATCTTTGGTTCTTTGCAAAGTTTCGTTTTTGTTTCTATTATTCCAGCTACTGCTAAATGTTGAGCTTCTTCTTTGATAGCTACTTCACTAGTCTTAGCTTGTTCAGAATGTTTTTCTTCAGCTGTTTCAAAAGTGACTTCAGTAACACCTAGTGCGGCAGTTTTAAAAGTTTCTTCAGCTTTTACCAAAGCCTTTGTGGGCAAAAGTTCCGCGCATTCAAATGTCTCTATACTAGAATCATCTCCAACAACATCTGTAGATTGAGCTACAGCTATGGCGAGAGATTCCACTTTAGGAATTGCTTGATGTTCTTTTACTTTAAATTCAGTAACTTCTTCCTTGCTTGTTTCTAAAACCATTGCCGTGATGTTTTCAGCAGATGTTTTGTAATTCTCTTCTGAAGATAAAACTGCCTGTTTAGATATAATTTCATTAGATTTAAAAGATTCCAGCTTCGACTCATCGACATTTTCTGTTGTTTCAGCTGCAACGGTAATTAATTCTTCTTGTCTTGATATAGTTTGTTGCTTATTTGATTTTGTTTCTACAAATAACTGTTTCGTTGCTTCTAGAGGCACATCAATGAATCCAACTGCAGCTGTTTTGTAATTTCCTTCTCGTATTGATAAAGCCTTGGGTTTTTTGCGTTCACTAGCTTTAAATTCTTCTACTTTAGATTCCGAAATAATTTCAGTAGATTCCGCTGCTAAAGTGGCAAGTGATTCTTGCATTACAGTTTTGGTATCTTGTTTATTTATCTGTGACTTAAAATCAGTGACTGTTTCTAATGGTTCTTGTTTTTCTTGTACAAATTCTTGTAAAGCATTTGTTATTACTTCAACAGCTTGTTGTTTTCCTTCAGTTTGAATTATATTACTCATTGCGACATTTTCAGTTGAGATAGTTTCAAAAGATTCTAGAGCAGAATTGATTTCTTCAGAACTCTGTACAGAAGCTGTCTCAGACATTTCTGTAGCTTGATCTTCCAATATGGCATCTCTGTTTGTGTAGACGTGAGATTCAACTATGGCTATGTACATTTGTTTTCCGGGTTTCATTTTTGTAATCCTGGATTCACGTTTAGTCTCAGACTTTTTACATTCTTTAGATTCTGCGTAAGACGAGAATCCTTTTTCTATTACTATACCAGATCTTTCTTGGGACGCTCTCCTGCTATCTACTTTATCAAGCCATTCCAAAGGATCACTTTCACTCATAACTTCTTCTTCGATTTGACTTCTGCTCCTCGATCTCCTTCTCCTTTGTTCAGTTACTTCAAGTCTATCTTCTATTTCGGTTTTATTTTCAAATTCAGTAATTACAGCATCCATCTTTTGAGTCAAATCTCTAGATTTCCGTTGCGTTCTTTGAGCCATTTCTGCGCCGGTTTTCTTTCTCATTTCCATATCTTTTGGATCGATTTCTATATCATGTTGTTTTATAGAGAGTTCTTGTGTAATTACATGGTCTGATTTCGTTATATTTTCGTTCCTTTTTTGTTTTATTTCTTGAATTTCTTTATTATTTTTCTGCATTTCAAATTCACCTAATTTGGTTTCTTGTTTAGCCTGAAACAAGTCAGTTTCTTGCTTTACTTGCAGTTTGTTCTTTTTAAATGACTGCATATTATCTCCTATATCTTCACATTTTTGGACTATTTCTTTTCTTTCCACAGTTTTATCTTGTTCATTAAATTCTCTAGTAAGTTTCTCTTTAGTAACATTTTCACCTTTAAGTTCAAGTTCTTGAGCTGGTTGGGTAAGTATAAATCTAGATAGAGCTACCATAACGTCTGTTAAATGTACAAAAAATGTTCTCAACAATAGATCAAAGTGATAAGATGACTGAACAAATCCTTTTATATGAGGAATTGTTTGAAGTCCAACCAAGTATGCTTTCTGTTTGCCTTCTGATGTGTCATTAGTTAATATTCCTGAAGAAGTGTATTTTCTCGCATGTCCTGGATTAATTTCTTCAGGTTGAGGTTTTTTTTCTACGCCTTTATAAATTGGTTTACCATTATTTCCGAATACTTTAGCTAGATTTTTGTCTGTTTCGGCTGAAGTAGAATCTTTAAAGAGATTTTCTTTATCTTCAAGCCTTTTATTAATATTTGTGTCTTGTTTTTCAAAAACTGATGATTTTCTTCTTACGTTGCCAGATTCAATAGTTTCTTCCATCTCTTTCTTAATTGATAATTTTCGTTCTTCAACAAACTTTTGATCCTGTGCTAGACTTTCTTTGATCTCTTCACTTTCAGTTATATTTGTTTCTGATTTTTGATTTGTAGTTTTTTCTTCAACTTCGTCAATTTTTAATTTTTGCTTCGATCTACTTGATGTTTCAGTTTCATCCTGCACTGATTCTATCCTTTCATTTTTACCAGCCGATTGTTTTCTATTTTCCTTTGTTTGAAGTTCTTCAATATGGATATTTATTTCCGATGTAGCTTCATTTTCTTCTACATATTTCTCTGTCAACTCTTTAGCCATTGAAGCTCTCTCTTCTGCCATTTCCTTTTGGATGTCTTCAGTTACAGAAATAGCGCGTTCAATGCTTTCTTCTACAACTTCTAACGCCACCTGTTCTATTTTCTTGATACTTATTTCTTCTTTAATCTCATCAAGTTTAACTTTTTTTTTTATAATTTCATTTTCGCTAACGACATGTTCTTGTATTATAGAATCTGAGGCAGCTTTTCTGTTTGAAATTTCTTTAGTAAGGGCAACAGTTGAAGTTTTTGATCTATCAGAATAGTTTGCCAATTCACGTTCAATTTGTTCACTGTCACGTTTCCCACTCTCAGCGCATTTTTCCAACAATGCCCTAACTTTCTTATCCCAATCCGGATCATACTTTTCAGAAACGGGCAACTTAAACTTCGCATCTACTTTTCCATCCAGAGGTAAAACAAGTAACAAATCATCTTCCTTTTGATCTAACTTAGCATTACCGTCTAAATTAAAGATATCTTTATAATTAGGGTTAAGAATTATAGGATCATCTAAAGGTGGTACTTCTAAAGGATCAGTCGAAAAAGGTCTGTAAGGTTTAGAGTTAGGTACAAACGGTGACGCAGTCAAAGATCGCGTTTCAGTAAGAGGTCTGGTCGCGTAACCAGAGTCCCATAGACTAAGGTCTGTGATACTGGAGTCTAGGATGTTAGGGTCGTAGGAGAGGTCGGGATATACCTCAGTAGGTTCCGATCGTAGGTCGGAATCGGCCCGATCGATCGGCTCGTAAATCGGCTCGAAGTCGTCGAGCACTGGGTCGTACAGGCCGCTGAAAAAAACATTTTTCTTTTATTTGTGTATCTTATATCAAAAGTAATTAGAGCAAAACGGCTTAATATTAACAGTAAGAAAAGCGTCACCACACGTCTCTCATTAAAAAAAAATGTCTCCTGTTTATTTTGTAATTTAATTTTACCAATAATTTCGACATGTCACATATTTATTTGCAAACAATTACTGAAAAGCCAATAAACACCGGATTAAAGCAAAAGCAGAAAAAAGTATAATGTACCTACGTCAGAAATAATTAATAAACAAGCTAATAAACAGCAAAGTAGCAACTTAAATATTTGTAATACGTTACATCATAATCAGTCCTGTAGTATTTCCAAATTATTTGTGCTAACAATGACACTTCACTTTTATTTTCACTACTCATTATAAAAAAATAGAAGTAAGCTTTAAATAAATCTAGGTAACACTGGCTGAATGAAGTCAAAAATCAAAAGCACTGTTTTTATTAAAATTTCTCTTAGGACATGAGACGTTGTAGTAAATAAAACTTACTGATTTTTGTACACTAAATAGAACTTCATTTTTGTACGACCCAATTAAAAAAAAATTAAACAAACGTCTTTTGACTAAAACTTGGAGACAAATGAAGAATAATTATCTACTTTTAGCCTAAGCGTTAGCCATGGATTTATAAGGTAAGGGCGGTTATCGACATTCGTTTGAATCGACATTCAAATTATAATTAGTCTTCTTTTCGAATTAATTTTATTTCGCCAACGATATCTATTTATATGAAGATTCAACATCGACTCGCCAAAAAGCCCGCATTTGACAAATTATAGTTATAACCAATATAGTTGGTTTTTGTGAGTAGTTCTTTACATACTAATTTGAATATAAATGTATGCTGTATGGATTTATCCATTATCTTACACTATATTATAGGTAGTGTGGGTACGGCTCTTTGTCAATCGTTTCCGATCGTTAAAATGACATATGAAATCGGAAAATTCGTAGTATATCCAATAATATCTATATATCTAGCCATAAAATGTAGTCTACAATTTTATCATAAAGAAAAATAACTAAAAAACTAAAACGACATGTTCAATACTGCAAGATAAAAAGAAGTGTATTCTGAAGTGTATTCTACGTGTTCCAACTATAAATAAATCAATAATAATTGTCGGATGTTAACCGTCTACAAAAAGTTTTAATTGTGGTTAACAAGCTCCATATGAATGTAAATAGTTAAGGCGCCTGCTGATTAAAGTCAATTCTTAAACAGTAAAATCGAGTAACTACTAAGGTTGCCCGGAAGAGATTGCGTTAGCAAACATTACACAAACTTCTCACTGAACTTCGAACTTTCGCACACTGGCCCCTTACTCTATTTGTGTATTTAGACGTTAAGTATACTTAATTTATTATACTAACTATTTGAAGACATTGCCCTACTATCTAAATAATAAATTTGTTTAATAGTGTGCAAACAATAATGTTTGCACACTACTGAAACCGTGACAATATTTAATAAGATGTTGAATCTACCTTCTTAACGATCATTTATGTTTGGCAGACGACGACGTATTGATAACCTAGTTATTCCATGAGTAATCATTGTGTAAGTATATACATAATAAAATCACACCTGCATAGTACATAATCGTGCTATTTATCGCGGTTATGGGAAAACCACAAAAGCCCTGTGAGAAAAAAAAAAAAAAAAATATTGAGGACATTTCACACAACGCCATCTATCCCAAACTAAGCAAAGCTTGTACTATGGAAACTAGATGGTTCATAGAATACATATATACTTTTTTAAATACATACTTATGGTACATAGAAACACCCAGATACAGAACAAACATCCATGCTCATCACACAAATGTTTGCCCTGGGTAGGGATCGAACCCACGACCTATAGCTCAGGAAGCAGTTGTTCTACCACTGAGCCATGAGAATAAGAAAGGTCTAGCGGCGGTCTGTCCAGGGTGGACAGAAAATATCATGCAAGTGGCAGGAAGACGGAGACCGTTTCCAACCAGTCTCTTTGGAAATCCATGTGGGAGGCCTATGTCCAGCAGTGGACTCTTGTGGTTGAGATGATGATGATGATGAAGAAGGGGCTGATGGTACCAACCGGCAGATCCCCAAGCTAAGGCTGGCCACAGACTCAGCGACGATCTCGAAAGCACATTCAAGAGAGAGTTCAGCCGTGAGTCGGTCGCCTATCCTCGCAACCACGTCGCCCGTTTGTAGACCAGCTCTGTGCGCAGGCGAGCCGGGAATCACCTGGCGGTGAGATTTACTTTAAATAAGTATCTGTGGTAAAATAAAAACAAAATACCCGACTGCTTAAGAGCTTTTTTTCTAGTCTAATTATTTTCTCTTGCTTTATGCTTGATTTGCTGTGTAAGTTTTTGGGAGAAAGTATACCCAATGTTTCTGTAAAATGTTTTTTTTTTCGTTTAAATTTAAAATTATTTTTTTTTACATATTCTAGGAAAATACCTTATTTGTTACGAAAAATTTGGTGGAAGGTTACGAAAAAGTGCATTTTTTATTTTTGCTCGAGTTGTATAATTATTATTATTACAAAAAAATATAGCTTAGGACACTCAAGGAGTAAAGACGAATCTAATCTCGTATATAAAAATCGGTCAAGTTGTTAAGACAATATAGAAACATACATACATGTATGTATATACAATATATGCCCACATGCATACAAACCCTCGTAAAACATAATCCTTCTTCTTGCGCAGTCGGGTAAAAAGTGAGCTAACTAGAAATACAACAACATTTAAGTTTATACGTAATTAAGAGAACTGTTGAGACCGCAATGTTCAAGTGTAAGTATAGTTAAAAAAAGAAGTAAACTTAGTTAAAAAATATATCGTCGTATGAAATGCATAGTAAGGATCATGAGTATATACAATGAGACTTGTCAATATTGATTGTATCGATAGATCAGTTCATTGCACAAGATCACAGGCCGGGAGGGGCCAGGCCTAGATTCATTGTCAGTCTGCCAATATTGCAAATAGAACATCAATGTCACTATCGGATACACATTCATCGTAATAGGTCGTTCTAATGACCGGACTTATCTATTATCTTACATTGTAAGGTGACGTTCCGAGTACCGCGGTGCGACGCGACAATCATGTCGAGTTCCCGTCACGTAAAAAGAACGCTGGTTTGTTCGCGCTTACGAACAAATCAGCGTTCTTTTTACGTGACGGGAACTATACCCAGACGCGCACTGCCAAGCGCAGACCGAAGAGAGATACTCACATTAGAAATTCTTGTTTAGCATTGAGTATTAAATGTCCCTACCAAATATTATCAATACAGCCAATTCCCCCACCACATTTTAGAGGGGAAATACCCCGTTATTCCAAAATCCCCAACGCCAAAAAAATCAATAAAATTGTAAAACCTGTATGGTATATAGTTTAGTACAGATTGGTTGAAAAATACAACTTGTACGTGAGCACCAAAAACATCCGGACAGACAAAAGAAAATTTTGCTAGTTGATAAAAAGATCTTTGTTCGGTTCACTCATTCGGACAAAAAGTTTTTTGTTTTCTCCTCAAAAGACCCTTTCATTTGATACTGATGATATAGAGTGAACAAAATCCGCCATGTTGGATTTAAAATGATAATTATATTTTATAAATATAAATATATTTTAATTACTTATCTAACTACACTTTGTCATCCATATAAAAAATGTATCCAACATTTTAACAGGTTAGGGATAAATGGTCTACAATTCAGTTGCAAGATTTGACATACCTACGCCTAAAAACTAGGAAAGTAAAAAAAAAACTTGTAAAAATACGATACAACTGAAAAGTTCCTTTTTCCTGTCCCTTTTCAGCAAGTCGACATAGTCGAGCAAGTAAAGAGCTTTAACCTTGTCAACAGCGAGTGGCACATGAGAGTCGGATCCCCCGATGAAGTCGAACCCCCAAGGGTCGTCGCTTTCCCGAGTGAGGTGGACGTCCAGCTCCATCTAGCGGAGATATTAAAGATTATTTTATCTAATGGCGACGTGCTGACGTGCTAACGAACGGATTTATTTATTTAGGGACCTACCAGAATCTTAATAGCAATCTCATTTTAATGTTACTATGACCTTCTTGCTCTCTCAACTGTAAAAATAACATTGAATGACATTTCACACAAAACCATCTAGCACAAACTTAGCAAAGATGGTACTATGGAAACTAGATGGCTGATAGATTACAAATATAATTTTTTTTTTTTTATAAATACATACCTACTTATGATACATAGAAACACCCAGACATAGAACGATCATCAATGCTCATTGCTCATCACACAAATGTTTGTCCTGGGTGGGGATCGAACCCACAACCTACAGCTTAGCAGGCAGACATATTAACCAACTGAGCTGCGAGGCCAATCAAATAAGACTGCTTGAACGATTGTGGTACGGCCCCAGAGCATAGTTGTTGAAGCAATTTTCGCCAGTACAATACGCGTTTGTCATACAACATAAGAAAACTGTGTTATACCGCTAACCTCACAACAATATGGGTTAACTTAAAGGATATGCAGTTTTTTTGCTCTTGTAAAAGCTAACCACAAATAAATCCGTTCTACAAAAACAAAATAAAAATATCTTCAAAAATTAGAAAAAGTTTGAACAAAAAATATTATTTTCGAATTTAATTAAAAAAAATAAAAATATAGAAATCCCGGATTTTAGTTTTAGGATCATGTCTCTAGAAGCCGAATAAAAAAGTTGGCAACCCCAATACAAGTGAAGCTAGCTACCGTTTAGAAACCTGAAAGAGCGAGTGAAGCTGCAGGACACTAGCTAGTGCAATAGCTCACCAGAATGAGCAGCCAGTAAGTCCGTTCAAGAGCACAGTTAAAACTAAACTGTTTGTTAAACTTGGCACGAGGACTGAGTGTACGATGCTCTACTTTTCACTTACATTCTGGAACACGTCTGGCGAAACGAGATGCTTTTCAATAGGGGAGAGGTACTGACCTCTATCCATGAAGTAGTGGATGCCACACTATGTTAATTCCTATTTTGATCACTATTTTGGTGGTTTAGATGGATCTTTTTCGTAATGAATAAGTGATTTTATTAGAATAATTGTGAAGAATTCATGTTTATAACCTTTTACTGCGATTTTACGCATATTTTATCACAAAAAACGTATACTTATCGAATCAAGGTTAGCGAAATCGTAAGGACTGCAAAAACTGCTTTTCTGCAATCGGGTGTTTTGTTTTTCTTTTCATATAGATACTTGTTACATAAGTAGATACTAACACAGCTGGCTTCGTTATCCTACTAGATAATAATTTCCCAAATCAAGTTGGTTTCTCAATAAAATAAAACTATTTCTGCAAATCAAAAAATAGTTATTCAGGATATTTTGGTAAAAATATGCAATTATCAATATTTTTACTGATCTTCGTGTTATCGTATGTGCACAGCAAGAACCATCTGACCAAGACACTTACGGAGTCAATGGGACAAGAAATTATAGAAATTGGTGCCCCCGTAAAAGGTACGTGTTTATTTTTTAGGTACCCCCGACCCAAAAGCGGGATGTTATAAATTTAACGTGTGTATCTGTATAACTGTGTCTGTCTGTGGCATCGAAGCTCCCAAACGGATGGACCGATTTTGATCTAGGTTTTTTTTTGTGTTTAAATGAGGTAATTTGCTCGAGTGATCTTAGCTATCTCTAGTCATTATGAGTATTTGAGTATTATGAGTATTTGGGTCTTGAGTAGTTTTGGCACAGTCGAATAGATTTTTTCAAAAACTATATCTAGGTACGTAATACCCTTAACATTACGTACGTGTTCAAAGGCGGCCTAATAACTCCTAACCGGGAATCCTTACATTAAGGCCATGCCATTCCGCAAAAGCAGCAAAAAACAGCTTTTTGAAAATTTACAAAAAATACTTTAGTTCAAGCTCAAATTTTTAGTATGTAAAATGTTGGTCATTTGGCTAGGGTTCTCCTAGTACAAAAACACGATTGCTGAAAAGTCTCGATAGCTTTTTTGCTGAAAAATATGCAATTTTATTTATTTTTGAAATAAATCTCCAAGTTGTTTAAAGCTACCAACGCCAAAGTTACCATGTTAAGTAGCTATTATCAAAATTTTACTAGAACACATTTTTGGTACGATTAGTGCACTATTTTATAGTAATTTATTTTACAATAATTTTGTTTGCGAGCTGCCATACAGAAGCGCGCGGCGCGGCGGCGTCGTACGTGTACATGAAAACACCGCCCTCAAGAAGTGCGGGCTGAGATAACGAAAAAAAAAAACAAATTTCTGGGGAAGCCTCGCCTTAACAATCCATTAATTAATACCGCAATGTCAGATTCATAACATCGTGCCTTCGTATCTATGTTTTATATTCTGTTCTGTAATTTTCCGACATCATTTTTCCTTCATAATTATCACTTAGGATTTTTCAGACCTTCCTCCCGGACTTGATGAGGAACCTTCAGCGGAAATCGAGGAAGAAGAGAAGATCAGTACAAGCGCTCCTTCCACGATCAAGCGGGAAACGAGGAAAACTACTACGGTAAGTTTCATGACAAACTAACGTCGCCAGCTACCCAACTCGTAGACATGGCGAATTTATAAGGGTTTCTCGCAGTACTGCGGAAGTTAAGTACCTACATATGTAAATAAAGGTTCTAAGCCATTTACTTACATAAATATGTTAATCACAATAGACAGACCCTCTACGGCGTAACCTCTACGAGACGTAGACCACTCTACGGCCATAAGCGTTAGAGCTTATTAACTCGTATGTTTTCATGGCCTATTTTTAACGGACTTCAAAATAAAAGTAATTTAAACAAAAATAAACCGACTTCAAAACAATCTAACTGAAAAGGGAGAAATATCACGAAAACAATCAAAACTGGGCGTCTACCTCAAAAAATAGTTGGTTTACGAACCTACTTAGGTAGACTTTTGATTTTTTTCGTGTTATTTCTGCCTTTTCAGTTAAATAGATTGTTCTAAAGTCGTTTTTTTTATTACATATGTGTAATGTGTGCGAGTCAACAATAGCACCGTTGATTCGGTTCGATTTGAAACATTCTGTATCTTTTTCTCTGATAATAAATTATAGAGGAAAAATGTAAATTTCAAATTACCTATTCAATCGGAAATCTATATTTTATCCAAACCAAAATACCCTACTGCATAAGAGCGATTTTTAGGGTTTCAACCTCGATAGGAAAAAATAAAACCCTTATAGGATCACTTTGTTGTCCGTCTGTCTGTCCGTCTGTTCGTTCGTCCGTTCGTCCAGGTGTCAAGACCTTTATCTCGGGAACGTGTGAAGGTATCGTGTTGAAATTAAAACCATATACGCAGATCCATAGTCTCTTGCTGCAGAAAGAAAAATAAAACATCTCAGTTTTCGTAAAAAAAGTTACAACCGAATATGTCGTAAAAATGCACATTTCGACACTCACAAGGGAATCAAAACCTATGGGGTACTTCCCGTTGACCTAGAACTATGAAATTTGGCAAGAAGCATTGTTATAGTACACATATAGGAAAAAATCCGAACGACATTTTCAATTTAATCACAAAAAAATAGTGTCTTTATGCATAAGTTAAAACAGGTTTATAAATATTTTTACGATGTATATTTTACGGTTTCTGAAGGAAAACCTAAAAAAATATATATGATTTCCCCCTTTTATCTACTAGTTTGTACGGAACCCTCGGGAGGCGAGGCTGACTCGCACTTGTCCGGTTTTTTGATGTAACTTAGGCATGAATTGCGGTTGATATACTATCGAGTATAAGGCCGCTGTAAAATGTATTTAAATGAGCATTTAGAATAATTATTAAATCACTTATTTGTGACGAAAACGTTGGTTAAAGGTGGAGGTTACGAAAAAATGCGTTTTTTTATTTTTGTGAGAGTTGTATTATTATTATTACTACAAAAAATTTAGCCTGCGGCACTCGAGAAGTAAAAGTAAAGTAAAGACAAATACAACCACGTCAAGGAGTTTAGGCTGTAGGAGGTAATATAGAAACATACACACAAAAGAAAAAAACCTCCCTTCTTGCGCAGTCCGGTAAAAGTAATCCGATGACTTACCGACGAAGGATTTCGACGATAAGGTGCCGCTTCAGGAAGTAAGCCATGAGCCGGATTATTGAGTTGATGGGGACAGACCCGCAAGATTTAGTGGCATCCCTGCAATGCAAGTGATGCCATGGTAACTAAACACAACCGTGTCAACGGTCAATTTAGTAAAAAGCTGTAAGTTAAAATTTTGTGCATACTTAACTGAAAATGTGAGCGGATCCTTGACTTGACAGCTCTGAATATAAACATTTTGACTTAAAATTTAGTTAATAGAAATATGTCAACGTAACAAGGTACTCATGTGTCATTTTGTAATTATAAACAGAAAATAAAAAATCAATTAGGTTATGTATCTAATTGTTTTATTTTTTTTCTCCAGTACTGTTCTTCCAAAGACATAATCGTCATTCTTTTTGCATGTGCCTCTTGTTCGTACATCATCTTACATTCATGGGCTTCTTTTTCTTGACGCATGATTTCTTCCCTATGTTTTGTTTGTATAATAAAGATTTCATGCTCATGATCATGAGTGCAGCACTTGAAGTTGTATCTGAAAAAAAAAATGCATTAAAAACAGAATCAAAAAGATTATTTAAATTCTGCAAAACGGAATCAATCAAACAGATTTCAAAGGTGAGGAAGTGTATAAGATGGGACACACGCCACAGTCTCTGCACACAGCAATGTTCAATCTTCATACATTTCATATTATAAACTCGTCGCACACGGTTGATGCATGTAGTCGCTAACGACACACGACGCCACTTCGCATTTCGTGAAGCCGAAACCGGCTACTAATCGACGATTCAATTAAACCTGCTCTAAATAGTCTAGTAAAAATAAGATTTGTGACAACATAAAAGACAACTAAGTACTATATTGTTATTTAAATGAATGTACTGGTGTTTTGAAATACATTTGACACAATTTCATATTTATATTATAAAAGCTAATTTCGATCGTTATGAAAATTAGTATAGAGATAGCTTTGGACCTGGAGACGGACATAACCTACTTATCATCATCATAATCATCACCGTTTTTCATAACTACGCGAGTGAAACCGCGAAACGCAGCTGGTCCATAAATCGGGAATTATTGTTGATCTATGATTTTTACCTATTTTCCTATCATAATTTCAAAGAATCCCCCCAGTTGCAAATACTGTGATCTGCTCCATACAAACGGATTTATTTTTACTAGACTAAAACTAAAGCATCGTACGCACGCTGCGCCCGCGCGTCTTTCCCGTATTTATTGAAATTAAGGAGAATTTGATATGAGCACAGAATTATGTATTTATATAATACACTCCCGCCCTCCTATTTTGAAATTGAGATCAGACGGCTACGGCAATACCGATAAGTCTGCACAATGGTGTCTCGGTGCAATAAATAAAATCCATCTTGTAACCTTTCTCTAAATACGAGAATGTTTGGAAAACTTTTTTGAATAATTAAAAATGTTTTGGTATGCTTGTTATATGTTCCTAATCAATGACGATTTTTTAGGTTTTTGCGTCACGTTGTTTTATGAATATTTAGGGGTAGAAGATAGTTTTTTCCTGTGTTAAAAGTTAAAACCCCCATAATATAGATACAGCGAAAATTGTCGCAACTTAAAAATAAACCGGAAAAGTGCGAGTCAGACATGCCCACTGAGGGTTCCGTACACACTAGTAGATAAAAGGGGGATAATATATATATTTTTTTTATGATTTTATAATTAAATTAAAAATGTACAGTTTTCGGATTATTTCTTTTGTGTACTATATGACAATGTTTCTTTCTTGCCAAATTTCAGTTACGGGTCAACGGGAAGTATCACATAGGATTTGATTTCCTTGCGAGTGTCGAAGTATGCGTTTTTTGCGACATATTCGGCTGTAACTTTTTTTAAGAAAACTGAGAAGTTTGATTTTTCTCTCTGCAGCAAGAGACTACGGATCTGCGTATATGGTTTTAATTTCAACCAAAAATCGACATCAAATTGATCCTATAAGGGTTCCGTTTTTTCCTTTCGAGATACGGGACCCTAAAAATTAAAAGTACTCTGCTTATTAGATATACTTACGTTTTACTTTTATTTTTCTGCTTGTACTGTTTGTTTCGTGCTTGCTCCGACTAAAAATATATAAAACAATATTATGTGCTTTGTTTTACAAACAATATAAAATTATAATTAGTAAAACGAGAGTTACCTTAGGAGAAGCATTATTTATTATGTTTAGATTCAACGGGCCATGTCGTTTCCATTTCCGCTTAAAGGATCCGGGCTGAAACGATCACAAAACAAATATCAGTCCTTCCCCATTCTTTTTACAGAAAACATAAAAAAATCTAAAATAAGAACTGAAACATACAGCGAGAGACATCTCTCCTGGGGTTTCCTTGGATGAAGGGCCAGTTAGCATCATTTTCTCTTGTTCCTAAAAATATATCATAAAATCATGCCACTTTCCTTTACGGGTTAGGCAGAGCATCAAAGACCATAAAGCCGTTTGACGCCACATTTGACCGAAGTTAAAGGATTAAATGGAAGGGAGAGGATATTAGAGGGCTAAAGGGTACTTGAAATGTCCAAAATATAGATTTGCAGTGACAGGGAGCAGGACCGGGTTATCCATTAGGCGGATTAGGCAACTGCATAGGGGCCCCGCGCCGACTAGGGAGGCCCACGGGGGCCTAGTCGATGCGGGCCACACACAAGGCCGTAGGCAGATTGTGGGTTTGGGTGTTCAAACCCACTGGATATTTCGGGGGGAATATTCTGACCATTATCAAAAATTCTTCCTATCCTTTGTATTTTTGAGCGATGTCAATACTGTGACAACATTAACAGCAAATTAGCATAAGAATACCTAAAATTTGATAAAAAGTTTCGACAAATTTCGCGCTCGCTTCGCTCGCGCCTGATTATTTCCTATTATTTTCAGCAGACTGTGTAAGAAGGAGGGTTATGATTTTCAAGTGTATGTACGACTGTACGTATATGGGTATGTTTCTATATGATCGCCTACAAGCCTAAATGGCTTGACCGATTCTGATGTGCGAGGTGTCGTTAGATTCGTTAGAACTCCAACTAGCTTCTTTGTAATAAGTGATTTCACTACAATTATTCTAAATAATGCGCATCTATAGTCTTTTACAGCGGTTTTGCGCATACTTTCATATAAAAACGTATCTTTGTAATTTTCTATAAAGTTATATGTTTTTTATTAGAAATAATAAATTTGCAATCAATGCATTCAAATGGTTGTATTTATAATTTTTGGTAACGTAAAAGTCGTTCTTATCCCTGTCGGGGATTTCATTTTTCTCTTAACACAAATACTTGTTTGGACACGCTAACAAGATCAATGAATCAAATTATTTCCAAAATAAAGCATATTAGTACTATAAAACATTACAAAAATTTACGCGCTCGCTTCTCTCGCGCTATTTATTACCTATGTTTTTATTTACTTGGCCATGCGAACGCTGAGCGCTCGTTAAAAATTCATATTACTACCCAAAAATTTGTTATCACCAACTTGGTGACCCCCCTCCCCCGCATAGTCCAATGTTGCATGCAATCTATGATCTATTCTATAAGCAAAAAGCAGGAGTCGATCTGATCGACTCGACTTTTGTAATAGAAAAAATATACTTTAAAAAGTAAGAAAAATGCAAAGGAAAGGGGCCCGGAGAATTGCATTGCCTAGGGGCCCCGATAGGGTTAATCCGGCCCTGACAGGGAGTCACCTATACCCACCTACCTATACTCAAATTACTATCAGTTCTTTTATTATAGTATGTCCGGGTAGAGAAGCATCCGGTAAATGTACCAGATGCTTCTCTTCCCAGAGAAACTAACATAGAACAATATAGAAGTTAAAGTTAACATTAATAAAATTAAACAAATAGAATGAGGCACACTCCACTGAATGCTTTAGGATTGAAGATGGGTAAAATGTACACTCAACAGTGTATCAAGCGTATAGAAGTCGTAAGTTATGACTGCAAATCTGGCTCTTCTGCAGTCGGGTATTTTGTTTTTCATTTATTGTGGATACTTGTTGGCATAGACATGGAGAAACTATTATAGAATTCCTTGTTGATTGCAGCACTCTTAATACAAGTTTTTATGAAGAATCGCGACGATGAAAGTTTTCGTATGCCTCCATACATTTTTGAAAGCGCCCTCTATGGATTACGAAGAGAAACGTAAAAAATGTATGGAGGCGTACGAAAACTTTTCTTCATAAAAACTTGTACTAAAGGTGTAGAACCCTAAAAATTAACTCAAACATACCACAGCTTCAGTTGGGACTCCTTCAACAACGTGAGCAGTAGCGCTTTTCTCTAGTTTCTAAAAAAATATAAGAGAAGGATAAATATCACAATTTAATTTAATAATATAACATGTATATTAAAAGAAAACACCCGACTGCAGAAAAGCAGTTTTTGCAACTAACTTACGATTTCGTTACGCTTAATATGTTGTTGAGTGTACGTTTTTTGTGATAAAGTATGCGTAAAATCACTGTAAAAGATTATAAATGAGCATTATTTAGAATAATTCTAGTAAAATCACTTGTTTATTACGAAATAGTTTGTTGGAGGTTACGAAAAAACATTTTTTTTATCACGCTTTTATTATCTTCACCTGTGTGCATGTGTGTTTGTTTGTAACCGACTCCTTTGGACTTGATTTTCACTTCAAATGGTCAGATTTCATTCAAACTTTGTAGACTTATCGAGGACTGATGACAATACAATAATTTAATAAGATTAAGAGAGTTTTTTTTTAGTTTTTTTTACTATTATTATTGTAAGAGATGTATTATAATTATTACAAAAAATAAAGACTATGACACTCTGGAAGCGAAGGCGAATCTAATGACACCTCGCACATCAAAATCGGTCAAGCAGTTAAAGCTGTAGGCTGTCATAATAGAAACATACATACATAGATACCCATGTACATGCATACATACATACTTACAAACATACATACACTCGAAAAACATAACCCTCCTTCTTACGCAGTCAAGTAAAAGAAATCTAGCAAAATAACTGAAACATACCACGGATGAAGCTGCAATTCCTTCAAAAACTGGGGCAAGAGGGTCATGTACCCATGTTGTTACTACTTCCTAAAAAATATAACAAAATAGGGTTACTGACTGTACTTTGTAGGTATGTGTGGTCTAGTCAATGACAACAAAATAATATTAATTTTAAAAGTGATGACTCATGCTATTTTTAATTTCAAAATTGTTATTTTGCAACTAGCACATGACACATTGATGTAATTGACATAGTAGTGTACTCTTATCTGTTAATAGCAACATACTAAAGCCCCGTATTCATGGTAAACATTTGTTTAGCAACAAAGTTGAATCAACGTGTTGCGGAGTTGCTGTCAACACTGCGTGTTGCAGAGTTGATAGCGTCATGTTGACAAGCTTTCCCCGACAAGCGTAAACATCAGTTTAGCGACAATTGTTGACGTGTGTGAACGTGTTTGCAACAGTTTATAAACATGGCAGTAGTGTGGAGCAATGATAAAATAATGCAACTAATAGAATTATTTCAATCAAAACCATTATTATGGGATTCTTCTAAAAAAGAATACAAAGATAGAAACAAAAAGAACGATGCATTCGAAGAAATTTCTCAAGCCCTAAATATACCCAAAAAAGATGTGGAAACTAAAATACATGTACTGCGTACTCAATTTACTAGAGAGAAAAAAAAGTTGTCGTCAAAAAAAACTACGGGCAGCGGCGCAATAGAAAAATGTTAATGGATTTATTACGAGCCATTGGAAGTAGTTAGTAGTTTCGAATCCACCATCTTTTTCTTTTTTTGTTATTAGAAATCCTATACATCAGATACAGAGAACACAACAACACTACTTCCTCGGGCAACATTTTAACGCAGACTGGCGTGTGGACAACCTCTATTGATTTAAACATAGTTGCTAGCAACATTCTCGCCGCTCACCAACAATGTTGATCAACTGTTCCTAAACAAATGTTTACCATGAATACGGGGCTTAAAGGAAGAACGTCCAAGATACGGGTGTTTAATTACATCCAGTTTGGGAGTCAGAGCTGCAGTTTTTCGTTGTACCTACTTATTTGTAACAATAAATAATTTGAATTCAAGTTAATGGAAAACTCTAAATAAGACTATTGCATTTAGCAGGTAGAAATTTAGAAAACTTAAAGATCCCACTTTTTTTATAAAAAGAGCAGCAAAAGGGCAGATGGTAAGCGATAACCGTCGCCTATGGACAACTGCAAGATCATTGGCATCACTGTTACTTTACTAGCCCAGAGAGCTGCATAGAGACACCCTAATTAAAACACTCTTTGTTAATGCTCAGCGGGAAAACATTCCAAGGAAGGTAATTCCACATGTACACATTAAAAAACAGCTGAATATGTTTTGCTGAAACATGGTTAAGAACACTCAGTCAATTCCTACTAGGCCAAGAGCTGGAAGATTTGGTATTGATCTCAGTTACACAGTATAGGTATTACAAACAGGTCAGTACAGCTGTTAGGTTACTAATTAAAAAAAAAAAAAAAAAAAAAAATCTTGTCTTGTCTAATTTTAATAAAGAATAAGGCTTAAGTTCTAGGCAAGTACAGTTACAATAGAAATATTTGGAACATGACTATTCACATGACACTGTAAACTACTTGAGCAACTGCACACATACCACATATGACTGCAATTCAGACTAGTATTATAAAAACCAAGGTAACTCTTGTCTATTTTTCTGTTTGTTACTTTTTCACAATCAAATGGTTGAACCAATCGTTATGAAAGTTGCTACGGAGATCAAAACACGAACCTAGAGGACAAGAGAGGACATAAGACTACTTTTCATCATAATCATCAGTACTTTTTTCATCACAATGTGGGTGAAACCACAGGACAAACCTAAATGCATATATTATTGTAAAAAGATGGAACTTTCACTATTTTACCTCATTAGTGTCATTGCAGTCACTATCAAAACAATTACTATCCAATTGTGGAACGACCTCCATAGTTTCTCTGTCTTCTGCAGGTGGACTATGTGGAAGAGAGTCTCCACATGATTTTTTGGACTTGTTTTTCATATTACGCCACTGATTATGTAGCTGTGCAATATCGCGCTGTATAGTGTTTATTGTATTAAATCTGAAAAATTTTTACTAATAAGTAATGTGTACTTGGATACAGGTATTGGGTATATTTACATGAAAACATTATATGAGCACATCAAACAGATTTAAAAGTTAACTAAAAAAAAAAAAAACAAACCTTGAATGCACTTCTTCCCAAGCAATTCTTTTAGCTACATTAGCATTTGTTGAACCTTCTTTATTCTCTATCACATCAGCCCGCTCAAAGATCAGCATCTTTAGCAAATTCTAAAAATAACATATTTTAAATTAACATTAGGATCATCGAAAGAAGAAAGAGAATCGTAGAATATTAGTTGAATACAGTGGTGACTGGTCTTAAGAGATAATTTGCAATGCCGTCTTAGAACAGTCTTGTTAATTTAAATACAAGGGTATTGAAATTAACAAGACTTCTAAGACCTGTCATGTAATCAGAGTGATGGGCCACCTGACGGGAGAAAGGAAAATGCATGCAATGGAGATGAGAATGTTGATATAGATGTGTATTGACAAGAATGCATTAAGTTCGGAATGTGTATGTTTTAGGAAACCCAAAATAAGAGCCAAAGAAAAATTTAACTGTGGTGTTTGTGGTAGGTATGAACATAAGATGAGAAAAGAGGATAGCCGACAGCAAAGATTATTTGATGAGAGCTGAGCAAAAAGGACCCTAGACATGACCGTAACTGTGTTAACTCCCACCATTTGCAGTTCGGACAACCCTGGCCGTATCACCAGTCTAGACGCCAGCGACAAAACTTCAAACATAAAAGGCGGAAAGGAGGAACTACTGTTAGGAAGTCAGTTCTTTATACTGCGGTATTAATCTGCGTAAACCAGTCACAAACCACGTAATTTTGCATTGTATTGAAAACCATAGCAAAACTTGATACATACCCTTTCCTGTTCAGTCCAATTTGTGGACCGATTTTTCTTCGGTTGTTCCACTTGCATTTCCTTTATTTTTATTTAACTACACCACTACAAGACACACGTTAATTAATAACAAAACAATCCAAGTACGTCAAGAGAGGCGTTCCGGATGTCATAGTTTTAGAAATTAGAAAACGGAAACAAAAATTCATTCTCAGACAGCCTTCTTCTTTTTTGTATTGGACCCGCATTAAAGCATTTGCCAGTGTCAAGTATTAGGATTTTTTCAAGTTTCTTGATTAAAACAAGTTGTATATGTTCTAGTCACAATCTAAGTCACTTAAACAGTCAATTTATAAGTGAGTGAGTAAGTAAGTGAGTCCTGCTTCAGTAAAGTGGTGGCGACTTTACTAGAAGCTTCTATGAAGTTTTGTCGACAACGTAAAATGACACGTTTCATTGCTTCATTTCACTTGCCCACACTCATGTACTTGATCGAACACTTAATGAATAAAACACCACCATTTTTATCGCATTAATATTCAAAATAACACAAGATTAGGAAAATAAAACAAAGCAACATGTTTCGATGACGTTCCCGCCAAAACCCATCATTCTCAGCTCAGGCCCCCGTATTCTGAACCCATTCGGTTTCGGAATCGATTCGATTTGTATATCTCCGTCTCTGTCATTCTCTATGGAAATGACAGAGGCAGAGATATACAAATCGAATCGATTCCGAAACCGAATGGGTTCAGAATACGGGGGCAGACTTGGTTGGTTACTGGCCAAAGCTATTAAAAAAAACAGAATTGGCAAAAAAAATCGGGAAATCCTCTAAAATAAAAGGTAATTTTCCGGTTTTATTGAAGGTTTACGCAAGGTTTAAGTTAACTAGATTGACTGTACGACTTTTTCGTTTAATTTTTCCCTGATATACGACTTTTTTGTAGCAGATGTACGATCACCCCTTTTTTATATCTGGCAGCCCAGCCCCCATATTCTGTACATGGAACAAAATACTCAAGAGAAGAAGTACAGCTACGTAATAAGGAACGGCAAACACGCGACACTAGCGCATTCAACTAGTCGTAGCAGAACTAAACCAAAGGCGGGAAAATTAAAAAATTTGGCATATATATGTATAATCTATATTATTTATCTATATATCTACCTATAATATCAAATGATATAGCTATGGGCATAAATAAAATACGGTCATTTAAACATTTTTAAAAATCTTTATTTTTCTTACAAATGATTGTTTTGAAGCTTCGTCTATAAAATCTCTATTTTTAACAGTACAAAATCGTTTGATACATATACTGATTGTTGAGTTTATTATGTTTTTTATATTTATTTCATCATATACTCCACAACCTTTCAGGTTGTTGTAATTTATACATTTACATAATTTTAATAATTGCCATTTGATTTTTTTTTCATGCGAATTTTCTTTTAAGTAGTTATTTATCGTCGTGGCAGGATTTTCTACGAAATTACCGAAATCTGGCTGAATATAGTTCAAACTAATCTTTTCATCACTATATTCTATAAATGATGTAAATATATGACATAACTCAGTGTTCGGATCAGTCAAAAATATTTTTTTGCATGTTGTGCAATTTGTTGTGTTCTGTACCTCTACCATGTACCCTTACCATGAGATGGTATCGACAAAACAAATACACTTTCACAAGCATTCACCCTATAATATGGTGAGTTACTTCACTACAATTGCGACCAATCGAGACGGTGTTTCTCGAGAGCACTTGTCAAATTAATGTCTCATGGTACCATTTGTATGGTAAATGCTAAAAACGTTATACCCACGCTAGTAGTTTCATTTCGATAGGTTTTTCACTTTAGTGACCAAGGAACATTATTACTCCACGTTATAAGTGTCGATTTTTAGTTCTCGAAGTGACCGCTGGCAGCACAGTACTATTTTCAATAGAAGTCATTCGCGACCTCGCTAGCGAGTTGGATCGCTAAATACTCATGGTAGAGATACAGAACCCATTCGGTTTCGGAATCGATTCGATTTATTTGTATAATTATCTCCGTCTCTGTCATTTCCATAGAGAACAGGGTTACGGGGGCTGGTAACCACCGCCACGGCCATAGACCAGTAGACCTAGAACATGCATACGTAGTATCTTTTATCTGGTCTGTGGAACATACCTACTTAACCCCAGAGTTCATTCTAGGTCTAATTACTTAACTCCAAAGAGTACTATAATATAACTTAACTCTCTTACTAGTCTATGCATACCTAGAAGAAGACACGGCTCTACACTTCCCGTGAATTCACGGCGAGCGATTTTCCGCTCAGTATCTTTTCACATGCAAGTATCTTTTCACCTGCAAGTTTGTATTGTTAAGATTGGTAGATAGGCGCGTACAGCTCGAGCTTTAGAAATTCATATTTTTCAAAACTATAGACGAAAACTTAGTTCGAAAAAAATAATAAACAAACTATTGGGTCTACAGAGACAGTTTTAGTATCATATTTACCTATATTTACTAAAACTGTCTCTGTAGACCCAATAGTTTGTTTATCATTTTTTTTTCGAACTAAGTTTTCGTATATAGTTTGGAAAAATATGAATTTCTAATTTAGTCTACTTTAAAAATGTCGTAAGAAAGTTTTTTCAAAAACTAGTCCTTTAGGATTATAATCGCCAAAATTTGAAAAAATACGATTTTATGCGGTTTTTTTTTACAAAGTTACGTTCGGCGCTCGATGGCACAAATTTGGATTATTCATTAGGCCAACATCATAAACAAGTCTGCAAAAAATCAGAACTACCGGATTTGACGCATGCTATGATGTATAAAGTTACTGGACTAAAAGTGGGGATGAATTATTTTTTCTTATATACCCCATCGTGTGGGTATCGTTAGATAGGTAATCAAAAAATATTGTGGGTATGCGAAAACCATTTTGCAATTTACGGATCAGTTACTTAGACAAGTCTAATTTAAAAGAATATATCCACAGAATTCGGGGCCCTATTTACAATATATCATTTAAGTTAGACTTGTGACAAAAAGAGTTTAACAAAAAATATAAATAACTTTAAAGTATATTAATATTTCGCAAACGGATCCCTAAATTAAAAAACGGTGTTCGCGTACCCCTAATGTTTTTACTTACCTATCCAACGATACCCCACACGATGGAGTAGATGAGAAAAAATTATTCATCCCCAGATCCCCACTTTATATGTAGGGGAAGAACCCCTAAAATATTTTTTTGTTTTTTTAAATTTCGACTTTCTCGGTATTATTGAGCCAAGCCGCGGACGGACAGACAGACAGACGGACATGGCGAAACTATACCGGTAAGGTACGGGGAGGTAATTGCAACTATCGCGAAATTATTTAAATAAGTAGCAATTTCGTGATAGTTGCAATTACCTCCCCGTACCTTACCTTGTTTACTATGGAACCCTAAAAAAAAAGAACGACATAGGGGTTCAAGTGGAATCTCCCATATAAACATAAAGACATCCGAAAAAGAATCCTCCTTGTGCAGTTAGGTAAAAATATGCTTAAGTATCAGAAAATAGTTCGTACCCACAGTACCTATTATGACTTTATCTATATCTGTTCTCAGCAAGCATCCAGTGTGGTAACACAGAAGGTCGCCAACGAACGCCGTTCCGACGCGAAACCGTCGGAAGAAGTCGGCTCAGAAGATGAAGAGAAACAAATCGAGAAGGAACTCTCAGAAGTATACAAAGACAATGGTGTGAATATTATTAATGGTTTTCTTTATCCAAAGTATTGTAAAACGAATTCACAATCAACATGGTTACGCTCAACCCAGAGCGATGCACAGTTGGCTCGCGCCCGTTTATATCTTGCTTTTCTGTAATTAAGAGAGTGACACAAAAGTTTAACAGTTTGTTAAAAATATCACAATTCAAAGTAGGCTTATTTGAACTTTTGTATCACAAATATTGTCTATAGAAGTTTTAAATAGAAAGCTGTTATTGGATTGTTTATGATATACATACCTACTCGTAAAATTTAAATGGATTCATTCAACTCACTGCTCTTCAGAATGAAATGAAAGATGTACCTAAGTTCACTCTGATCAAGTTTGAAATACGTATAAAGAATATAATATAATATATACGTAAAGAATATAATGTAATGTTGATACCTTCCAATAATATATTTTATAGTCCGTTCCATTTCGATTGGCAATAAAGTTCGTTGACCCCTCGTCAGCCGCTAAGAGTAAATGAGTGTAACTTAACATTTTACCAAAATTGATCACAAAAATATTAATTTATCATCGATTTTTATTACAGCTCTACATAGTACTAGAACACACTTGACTTATTTATTTGTCATATTTTCATGATCTCTATACTTAATGTCTGTTATTTTTGTAAAAAGGGTGTTTATCGCACTAAGAGTGTTCTATGTTACACTTTATTTTAATGATAAGTAACGAACATCTCTTTTTGTAATTATTCTACTTGAAATTATGAAAAAAAAATAAGCATTACAACACCTTTTGTAACAATTACCAAAATATTTGTTGAAAATTATACAAAACGCGAGTTATGTGACTTTTCCTGGAACATTTTGTAACGTCAGACAACAGAGATGCGTCACCTTCGGCCGCGTGGCAACGCCGCCATTATTTTCAGTCGTGTTTAATTCGTAAAATATTTTTGTTGAATTTTAGTTATTGAATCTTTTATTTTTTTACTGTTTTGTTGTTATTTATTTATTGTTATTGAAAAAATGCGTAGAATTGATGCTACAATAGATAGGACTGCCGACAGATTCATAATTAATGTCACAAGCAATTCGTCTGATTCAGAGAGCTCCACAGACAGTGAAGAATTAAGTGATGGCAGTGACTGACAATATCACAGAATTCGTAGCCCTATTTACGACAATATAATTATATGTACCTACTCTTTAAATAAATGACATTAAAAAAGTACTTTCGTTGTTTATGTGTCTAACTATTTTTGGCGCACTCCTGATGGTAACACCTGCGCTGCGCATGCCTGTTGCACTAGTAGGTACCTACAATGTTGAGTAACAAAGTCCTTTTAAAAACTTCAAATTACCTACTAGGTACTGCTTGGCGACAGAATATTTGATATTCTGTTAGTACCTATCTACGCGAACTCCTGTAAATGAAACGTACCGCTAAGTAAAATAAAACGAATTATAATCACTGTCTTAAAAGGTTTGTCACCACTGCTATACCACTGAGAGGTCAACGAACTTTATTGCCAATCGAAATCGAACGTAGTATAGTCCAAAGATCACCATTTGTTGAACATTTCATTTGTCGATCAAATAACACGCGTGAAAGTAATCTTTCTCAGCTAAAAGAACTAAGAGTCCACGCTCGCCACCACTGAAGGCCGATGACGCAAACTATATTTGACAGACCTCTATTTTGTCCGCCGGAACACACAATAGTCTAACCTTCTCAATGACTCTATAATATGTTTGGCCGTAATGCGATTGAAGCGCCGCGTCTGTTGGACTCGAGAGGTGGCACGGCCACGGACTCTACACGAGAAGTGATCAAGTGATGCCGATATGGTTGTTTACAGACTACAAAGGCGAGGCTACAGAGCGCTCCACCGCTGGTATCATCGAGAAATTGCCTGCATTACGTCAGAGAGGCCGAGCTAAGTCAGTACAAGGGCGGACCCAGCTTTGGGGCCAAGGGGGGGTCACCAAGGCTGTAGCCAGGAATTCATTTGGGAGGGGGGGGGGTTAGATAAGTATAGGTAATTATATGCGCGAGTGAAGCGAGCGCGAAAATTTAAAAAGGCGGTTAGGTTTGCCTCCTTACGCAGTCGGGTAAAAATGATATGAAATAATAAGGCGCGAGCGAAGCGAGCGCGAAATTTTTTTTAACCTTTTTATCAATTTTTTGTAGTGTTTTTATAGTAATATACTTCATTTCTTATTATGCGCGAGCGAAGCGAGCGCGAAAATTTAGAAGGTTTTTAAAATTAAATCTTGAAAGTGATTTGATTCATTGATCTTGTTAGCGTGTCCTAGGTTTTTGTGGCCCAGAAGAACCAAACAATTATCTGTGTTAAGAGAAAAATGAAATATCCGACAGGATAAGAACGACTTTTACGTTATCAAAAATTATAAATACAACTATTTGAATGCATTGATTGCAAATTTATTATTCCTAATTAAATTTAAACATATGACTTTATAGAAAATTACAAACATACATTTTTATGAGAAAGTATGCGCAAAACAGCTGTAAAAGACTATAGATGCGCATAATTTAGAATAATTCTAATTAAATCACTTATTTATTACGAAAAAGCTCATTGGAGTTTTAACAAATCTAACGACACCTCGCACATCAAAATCGGTCAAGCCGTTTAGGCTTGTAGGCCCCCCCCCTGGATCCGCCCTTGAGTCAATATCTATCGCTTCACAACATTTGCTTAGTTTAAGTGTAATCTATGTAAGTTTTACTTTTTATTTTTATTTTACTTTTTTATTTAAGTTCGTATAAATTGTATTAAATTATTGTTATTTTAGAAGTTTATCATAAGTTTATCTTTATTATTAAGTGATCATAAGCGACAATCTTTATATTGTAATATTATTATCAAATCAATTTAAATATTAATCATGCGCCTCGTTGCTTATACATATCCAGAGAAGTTGTAGAAGAGAAGTAGCTTGAATTAGTAAAAATCTATTTCTATTATTATTAGATTTGTATTATTGCTGAACAAAATTATTTGTATAAAAAATCTCGTATATATATTTGATATACATACTTAAATACCTATGTAAAAGTACTATTTGTATGTAGTGTATTTTTATGTATCTATATTTGACTATAAGATTTGTTCATGTATACCTAATCCCACCATCGTCAGCGTTTACATAAATATTCCTCTGTTATCATCTAAAGGTTGTCTGGAAGAGACCGTTACTAGCGATAAGGCCGCCTTTTATGCCTTAGGCCTGATCATGTACTTATTGTCATCTTATTATGCTGTCAATAAAGTATTTTTGATTTTTTGTATTGTATTGTATGCAAGTTAAAACCAATAAACATTTACATAAATTCAACACGCGAAACCAATAAAAAATTATGTTTTTTCAATCCTGACGTAAAAACGACAGAGTCATGTGTATTTGTGTGTACATATGACTGTAGTATAGTCACTAAACGAATCAACCGATTTTGAACCCCCGACCTTCGGGTACACAAACAGACGTGACACACAGATACACACGACAAACTTATAATACTTTAATAAGTATAAAAAAGTATAAAAGTATTAAAAGTTTGACGTGTGTATCTGTCTGTGGCATCGTAGCTCTCAAACGGATGAACCAATTTTAATCTAGTTTTTTTTTTGGTTGACCTTTCAAACAAAATAATTATATTTTTTAAACTATCACGGTCATTCATTAAAACACTATTATTATTAACGGGATATTTACCGTGGTTCACGTTAATTTTGAGCTCCCGATATTTCAGTCAGTTCAATCTGCCGTGAACATGGTGCATACATGTAACTGTGCCGAAATATCGGGAGCTCAAATATACGCGAACCACGTTAAATATCTCGTTAATAATAATAGTGTTTTAAAATAATTATAGTTTAAAAAAACTGAAAAAGCCGAGTTCAAACTACACAATTTGTTTACTTGGTGTTACATCTTTAGAGGATGTACTGGTGTCAATCAAACTCCAAAATCTAGTAAAAAATTGCTTGTATTGTTGAAAAATTTATAATATTACATTGATGTGTTCGGTAACACGGTTAGGTTAGGTTAGGTTAGTATTGATTTTATGTAATGTAAAGCGCGCCTACACACTCGTAACTAGATAATGGTGTTACGAGTAAGTATACGCGACGTGCTGCTCACTTTTCTACAGGCAAGCCTGGCCACTTGGATGATATTTTACCAGTAATATTGTTATAAAAACCAAAGTACTGTACCGAGTTTGATAAAATTTATATGGGACCACCTCTGAAGTATGACCTACCATATAAAAAAATAATCATCAAAATGAATGCACAATTGGCGGAGTAATCGGTGAACAAATATACAAAACAACATACAGACGAATTGACAACCTCCTTCTTTTTGGAAGTCGGTTAAAAAACTAGATTAATATGTGTTGGATTCCACGGACAGTGTTCTTAGCTAAGTTTGATCAAAATCGGTTCAGATGTTTTTTTGTCAAGTGATATTAATATCACTTGACAAAAAAACATCTGTTAAGAACAGTAATTACTGTTCTTAACAGAACTTATACTTGTTGATAATACTCGTAGATTATATTTTTAAAAGAGGATTTAATCGATAATGTTGTTTGCTTAGCGTGAACAGCATATGTAGAGCCGTTTTTTTTAATGTTGGGATATTAAAATTTTAACTTGTACTTACTTCTGTAGTTGAAAGGAATAGTTACTGAAGGTTACCTAGATTACACTAGAAGAGTACCTAGATTACATTATAGGATGCAAGAAAAGGCTTTAAAAGTTGTTAGTTAGTTAGCTGTTAGTTTTTTTTTGACAGAAATTTTACTGTTTCACTATTTTCCAGCTTCCAGTTCCAACCAGACGTGAACGACCGCGCCGAGGTCGAGCGCTTCCGTACTTCGGTGGACGACATTAGTTGCGAGAAACGCGTGACACAACGTTTACTCGAGGTGCGCTACATAATATACAATAGGCATGGAGCTACGTACCTAATGTACCTATATAGACAAAAAATATTAACATCTAACTTACTAAAACAAAATTCTCTCTCCTTGCGCAGTCGGTTAAAAAGGTACTGTTAATTTCAAAATCAAAACTCGACACATTTTTTGTTCATTCCGTAGACATCTTTTCACGCTTAAAACGATATATTTCGTAAATCGTCCATCTCGCTCGTGCATACCAATATTTTAGGAGATAAAGAATGACATAATTGACTTAGGTACATTTTTTTTAAATTCCGATAGTCGTAAAGAAGCAGCTTTTAAGAGGAGCTCAGTTAATTAAAAGGAACCCTATATATACAATTTTCACATATATCTTATTTAATTACTTGAATTTTGATTTTAATAATGCTATGTTACCGTTTTGTACATAGAAAGTGTCTGTCGTCGTCCTGAGACCCGGGACTGGAGACGGCGCCCATAAACTTCAACAACCAACAGTAAGAAATTATAGGCACGAAATGTAGCAGGCGGTAAAAATGCACGGTCAAACACGCGGTGTTATATGCTAAAACATACGGTGAAATCTACAAAAAATACGGTGAAAATTTAGTAAAACACGTAGTAGACCTAAAAATACGCTTACTGAAACTAACTAAAAGATGTGATACAAGTAATTATAGTTTAATAACTGGCCTCAAATGTCCATTTTTGTTTTAAAAATTAAACTAAAGAACCGATTTTGATGAAAATTCAACGGGAGGTAATTCCTGTGAAGTATACCTACCTTTTCAAACAAAAAAATATTTTCCAAATCGGTCTAGACGTCTTCGAGTAATATATAAAAAAAAGATTTCGACGAATTGAGTACCTCCTCCTTTTTGGAAATCCGTTAAATACTGTCTTTACTTACGCGGTATAAACTGCTCGCACACTTATTTAACATAACTGAGAAAATCCTCCAGTCGATTGTGGCTCAAAATAACTTACTGTTCATATAGAAAACGTTAACGGGAGGTAATTTTTACTGAGTCGACTCGAAGGAAAAAACTATGTTCAAGAATACGGAGTCGAATATAAGTTAATTTATTAGAAATCTTAGTAACGACGTTTAATAAGCGTTTTGAACGCGTTTTACACTTTTTTAAATGAAATGTTAAGCTTACCAACACCGCGCGTTCAAAACGTTTGCTATATTTCGTGCCTAAGATTTACATATATAAATATAATCCTGACATTGCAAAACAATTATACAGTCGATATTATTACAAGCACAACAAGATTTACTTTCGATTCGAAACTATTTCTTCTAACCTATGTAAGACAAATAATACAGATCCCTACGGCGGCGTAGGTAGCCTCTACTTTGTAGAACGCTACGCTACACTACGACGTAGATCGATCTACGGACTACTACATTTCTGACACGGAGCGAGGTTTACTCTACGGAGTATATTCTTCATCAATAATAATTTGACTTTTGTTTTAATCGCGAAAATTATGAACTACCTTTGCCAATTCACTTTGAAACACTTTTTTTTCGCAATTACAAGAATGGGCAAACAGGAAACTTTGTTCATAATTATGAGGGATTGGGTGACAAAAGACTACTCGCAATTCTTACCCCTGTTATCTAAAACCCTCATAATACGTGTTGAAGGGAAAACAGAGTGACTCTCATAATATGCTTAACAGTGACTCACATGATATGCTTAACTTATGGAAAACAGAGTGACTCTCATAATGCTAATATAAATCGACGGATATTATGACGTGTGTGTATATCTCTGTCTATGGCATCTTAGCTCCCAAATGAATGATAGTACTGAATTCTCTGAACGAATGTAACTTTTTTTTGTAAGAGGATTTGATCCACAATATTACTATCTATATTTCTGTAAAATTCAGCTGTTCAGGAGTATGTCCGTTTTTTACTCTAGTTTTTAATTTTTTCTAAATTTAAAAACTACAGAAAACAAAAGTAGGTACTTAAATCCATTTTTTTTGTGAAAACTTGTTTAACATAGATTTTTGGTAAGCGTTTAACTTTTTTTCAGGAGACAAATGCGACTGACCGTCTCCCGAGGAGCTGCATCGCAATGTGTTCAGCATTATTACTAACGTTGGCCTGCCAGTAATATATAATGTTATTTGTATTGTGAAATTTCAGTATTTTCATTAAAATTAAGTCATTTTTGATAGCATTGTGTATTTTTATTTCCAATTTCCTATGTTATACCTATATTTATTAGTATTTTATCAGGCTGCCTCACAATTAAGATAATATTTTTCGCTTGTATGTATGTAAAAATCTATCTTGTATATTATTTTGTAATATGCAATATACTACCATGTTCAACAAAATAAAAATTCTGATTTATGATTTACCTAATAATAATATGCATGTATAGTAATTAAGTAGGAAGTGTATCTGTATATGTGTGAATGCTAATAAGTATATTTATTACCTTAAATGGCTTGTCCAAAAACAATAGAATGTAAAGAGAAAAAAAATATAGGTTTGCCGTATTTTGATGTACATTAGATTCGTCTTCATTTATTGTAAGGCTTACCATTGTTATTTTTTTTTTTTTTTTTTTATCAGCCCTGTTTGTACAAACTGTCCCACTGCTGGGAACGGGCCATCTTCTCATTGTGAGAAGGGTTAGGCCATAGGTTATATTTTAAATATTATTGATAGAATTACGTCGCTCATATAAAAGATAAATCTCCTTTGACAAACCCCAAATAGTGTATGCGCCGATCATGACAGAGCTCAACATATGAAGAACCGATGTTATTCCACACTGATTCACACTTTTGCCTGAAAAAAAAAGCAAAACCAAAAGGAATGATAGTGATTTTAGTAGTTAATCTTCAACCTAGTACCATAATTCTAATACTAATTTCCTAATCCTATCCTAATTATTTAATATATTAATTTTATTAAACTCATTTCTTTACGAATGCTCATTTTGTTACCTTTTCACAACCAACCCGTTTTTTTGGCGGGAACGTCTAAGTAACGTGTTGTTGCTTTGTTTTATTTTCCTAAACTTGTCTTATTTTGAACATTAATGCTATAAAAATGGTGGAGTTTTATTCATTAAGTGTTTGATAAAGTGCGTGAGTGTGGGCAAGTGAAATAAAGCAGTAAAACGTGTGATTTTACGTTGTCGGCAAAACTCTATAATAGAAGCTTCTAGTAAAGTTGCCACCACTTTACTGAAGCAGGACTCGATTTATAAATTGACTGTATACGTGACTTAGATTGTGACTAGAACATTTACAACTTGTTTTATTCAAGAAACTTGAAAAAATCCTAATACTTGACACTGGCAAATGCTTTAATGCGGGTCCAATACAAAAAAGAAGAAGAAGAACCAACCCGTTCAACAGATAATTGACGTCTCGGAGTTTTGGCGGGAACGTCTAAGTAACGTGTTGTTGCTTTGTTTTATTTTCTTAAACTTGTGTTATTTTGAACATTAATGTTATAAAAATGGTGGTGTTTTATTCATTAAGTGTTCGATAAGGTGCGTGAGTGTGGGCAAGTGAAATAAAGCAGTAAAACGTGTGATTTTTCGTTGTCGGCAAAACTCCATAGAAGCTTCTAGTAAAGTCGCCACCACTTTACTGAAGCAGGACTCGACTTATAAATTGACTGTATACGTGACTTAGATTGTGACTGAACATTTAAAACTTGTTTTATTCAAGAAACTTGAAAAAATCCTAATACTTGACACTGGCAAATGCTTTAATGCGGGTCCAATACAAAAAAGAAGAAGAATTGACGTCTCTGATTCTCTGATCATCCAATATGGCGGACTGGTTTCGTATATTTTCCGTTTCGCATTATCTATCATGAGACGAGACTCTCTTTTTCGTCTTTGGTTTAAAAAGAAACGGAATAATGAGATCGTAAATATGTTTATAATTATCATTACGTAATAAATACACACGTACCCTTTTACGTAAGAAAATGCGAGTACGAGAAAATACGAAATTACCTTTTCATCCTAAACATGCTAATATTTAGTCTCCGCTGTGTCTATTTATAACGTTTAGTAATTGCACTCAGATATTTTGATAACATAACACTGATATAGATAAAAAAGCGATTCGAGCCGCCTGATAACGGATTATCTGTTATCAGTATCACAAACAAAACAGGTGCATAGTCGAATTAAAATACTTAGGTTAGGTATGTAACTGACCGAGCGAGCGAAGCGTCTCTGCATCAACTGGCCAAATTTTCTTTCGTCTGTCAGTTTGTTTGTTTGTGATTTGTTTGTATGTTCGTACTCGCGTACAGGGCGTAATTTTGAACCAATTTTGATGAAACTTGGTGTATAGATTCTATGGATTATTAATATTTTTTATCGTCCGCGATTTTTGATAAGAGGCGTGGTTCCCATAAAAAAAGGGGAAGTTTATTGCGGCGTTAATTACCAGCCGATTTGAATGATATTTTGTAGGTGGGTAATGTATACAATTATTACAACTTGTGGCAAAAATTAACAAAATTGGTCAAGTGGTTGTTGTGATATGACAACCACCTTCAGATTGCGTGTAACAGTGAGGGCGCGTGGATACGCTTGATGCATTTTAGCGCTGAATAATTTTCTTGATTTTACGTTTTCTCCATTTATAAATTTATTATTATTATTTGTTTTTATAAGAATATACATTGTTTTTTTTTAATTAAGGGCATCTAAACACATCCTATTTTTCGTATTAATTGTGTATTAAAATTAAATTGATCTTTAAAGGTGCTTAAAATTATGAAAAAAATGTTTTTTTATCGTGAAATAACGTCTGTAAAATCACTTAAAATTGCGAAATCGGCTAAAATGTTACCATACGGCCTCCTGAGCCAACTTTATGGAGGTATTATGTACAGATAACCCAAGGTGAGCAGCAAATAAGTTCTCTCGCGAGGTCTACTGTTCGTAGAACTACTAGTATAATATGCAATTCAATTAAAATGAGAATATAAACTTATTTGACTCATTTAATTTAATAAGTATCCTTTTTCTTCTTGTTAATTTATTCTTTTACTTGCGTAGACCATCACTTTAATCAGGGTTATTTTATTTAGCAGTCTACACACATAGGTATCTATGACTATCTTCAACTACATCGTCGCTTTTCAAAAGGAGAGTCAAAAAAGCATTGATCGCTTCTCAAGTGATGTTGTACAAGAATTTTAAATATGCGAGTCGAGCAAGAGTTCAACAAGTTTCAAACAAACAAAAAAAACTAGATCAAAATCGGTCCATCCGTTTGCGAGCCACGATACTACAGATACACACGTCAAACATACAATACCCCTCTTTCACCTGTTAAAACATAAAAATGATGTATATTTTTCGCTGATTGTATTAACTGTTGTTAGAAGAGTGAAGATAGACAGATAAACTCTTTATTGTACACCATTGAACAAATACAATATAACAACTTACAAAACTAGTGTGACAACAGGCGGCCTTATCGCTAAAAGCGATCTCTTCCAGGCAACCGTGGTATGAAGATCAATTTATAGAATAAGTAAAGCGGGCAGAGACACTGGGTATAGCTATAATAAAGCCGAAACTGAAAAAGCCGAGATTCAGTCCTATATATGTATAGGCATTTCTGTGTTTCAACTTTTCAAGCGCATCGTACCTAAAGATAGCAAATAATTCGCAATATCATTTGATTTATCTACATGACTCACACATCGATTACCTACACGATGAACTTATCTTTGCCTAGATAGTGAACTGTAATCGCGTTTCCCTGAAAAAGTACCTGATATCATTTTTATTTGTTCCTCGTAAGCTGGTCGTACTGTATTGTAAGAGCCACAGTAGTTGTTCTTCTCTCGCATAAGGATGACGCATGAAGCATTTTCTGCGGCGGGGGCTGGACTCGGCATCGAGATTTGGACTATTGACGTAAGTTTTATTTGTATTTTTAAAACTTTTCTGTCATTAGCTTCATATGTAAATATGTAAACACATGTAATTATGTATAAACACATAATGGAAGTCGATGTTTTAAAACTTTAAATTTTCGCATCGATTTGAAACTTTACCAACGTATTTATTAACGAAAACTACACAAAAATCTATGTAAATAGGGCCACGAATTCTGTGACAATAATTTAGTCCCATTGAAATGTTCTGATAATGGGACCAAGCTAGTGGATTCTTCAATGGCTTCTAGTCATCATACACCAAATAAAATATGCAAAACACATTCTTGAGACTGAAATTGTTCATGTCGTCCACAGCCTACGTATAGGGAAAATAAGCCAGTTGTCTTGTCTTGCTTGTGACAACGAACACTGCTGTGTTAACCTAGTACGTTATCTTTTATTTTATTTTTTAAGCAAGATAGATCTACGATTGACCACCAACACGCCTGATGTTAAGCGATGGTGTGGCTGAGGGTGGAGCTCGTCGATCTAGAAGATATCTATTCATATAAGTTATATTTGCGATTTTTACTTACAGAAATTCGAGCCAGTCGCTATTGAGTCCAAACTCTACGGAAAGTTTTACAATGGAGATTCATATATTGTTTTGAAGGTAAGTTGAGATTCCCTTTTCAGATAGTTTCTTTCTGATTAATCTTAGCAAAAATCTATTCATATTATCAGAGTTGCATAATAACATTATTACTAAAATGCACCATATAAACTTATACCTATATACTATATATAAATATTTATGGGACCACCTCTATGATATCCACTTTCCAATAAAATAGGAAACATTGATATTCAACGCCGCTGCGCCGCCGTGGCGAAGATCTTTGAACATTAAAAAATGTGATGAAATATGCGCGCGCGCAATTATGTTGATACGCGTGCAATCAGACGAACAGCTTGCTCGTCTCGTCATTCAGTTTAAAAATCTATCTTTATTTTTTCACAGACAACTGGAGACTCGAACTCCACGTTGAATTTCGATGCACATTTCTGGCTCGGCAGCAAAACAACACAGGACAAGAAGGGGTCAGCTGCCATTTGGACCGTGACGTTAGATGACATGCTGGGAGGGCGGGCAGTTCATCACAGGGAGGTGCAAGGCCACGAGAGCAGCTTATTCTTGGGGTATTTCAAACCTGGTGAGCTATTCGATTATTATGCTGGCCTAGTACCTACATTGAAGAGAATATCTAGTTAGCTGCTGTATAAATCTAGAAAAGCAAATATTTATGATTATCCTGGGCTGCAACTGCAAGTCACCATTTTTATAATATTGACACACACATAGTAGATGAAGCATGTGAGTTCATTTATATGAAAACCTTGCGTGCCATATTTTTGGTATCAACTTTGACGTCACCAAACCATTTAGTGATGGAATGTTCCATTCGCGCGAAATCTATTCAACCCAATGCATCCGCGCGCTTGTTAGCAATTATACAATCGGAAGTATATATCCCCTGAAATAAATATTAGGTCGTCAACTGTGATTTTTCATCATACTGATGACACGCTAGTTCATACACTTGGGGTATTTGTAGAAGTCTATGAACATTGACAATACGAACGCTACGCCGATTCATGCAGACAGTATAAATACATACTCAAAACTAACGCGAACCACGGTAAATATCCCGTTAATAATAATATACCTAGTGCTTTTCTACAAATGTATTTTAATACCCGACTTCTTAAGAAGAAGCGTTATGTTTTTCAAGTGTATGAATGTTTGTATGTATATAAGGGTGTACGTGAATATGTATGTATTTTCTATATGACAGCCTAAACGGCTTGACCGATTTTGATGTACAAGGTGTCGTTAGATTCGTCTTCACTCCCTGAGTGTCATAGGCTATATTTTTATGTAATATTAATAATATGTACATCTCTCGCAAAAATAAAACTTATTTAGCCGTGATAGTTTTCCTTATAATTTCATCATATATTCTACTAGCACGAATTTTTTCATATCTCCGCTTAGGCCGGTAGAGGGGGGGGACACGACTCTAACAAAAATAATTACTTCAAAGCTTAATATTTCGCAAACGGATCCCTCAATTGAAAAATGGTTTTCGCACACCCCCAATGTTTTTTGATTACCTATCCAACGACACCCCATAAGATGGGGTAGATGAGAAAAAATAATTCATCCCCACTTTACGTGTATGGGAGGTACCCCGAAATATATTTTTTATTCAAAATATTATTCTACAACTCTCTCGGCATTATTAATATGCATACCTATACCAACTTACAGATTTCTAGCACTTATAGTTTTTGAGCAAAGCCGGGGACGGATAGACGAACATGACTAAACTATACGTACCTATGGAACCCTAAAAACCATTTTTATCTCCTGAGGCGAACTTTATTTCCAAATTCGAACAGAACGAAATTATTTATATTATATTTTCAGCATAAATACCCGTTCATAAAAAGAAAAATATATATTATTATACCTCTACTTATATCTAATGTGAGTGGAAAGGTAATTATTATCTTGTAAAAGCTTTGTAGAAGTTTCCGGCAGTCTAGTCGGGAGACCATGCGACTTGCGCAGCTCCTTGGTTAAAATCCCGCGGCACGCACCTCTGTCTTTTCGAAGTTATGTGCGTAGCTATTGTTGATTGCCGCCAACTTCAAACGGTGAAGGAAAACATCGTGACGAAACCTACATGTCTGAGAGTTCTCAATGATCTTGAAAGATGTGTGAAGTCTGCCAACCCGCACTTGGCCAGCGTGGTAGACTATGCCCTTACCCTTCTCACAAAGAGAAGATGGCCCGCGCCCAGCAGTGGGACAGTTTGTATAAACAGGGCTGATAAAAAAAACATTCATTTGATTTGTGCTCTATCCGATATCAATAATTCCTACCGTACTCGTATATAGCTAGGTTTATTTTTAATATTATATTAAAAATATAGCTTTTAATAATATAGTTATCGCTTATGAGTCGTCTGCCTGTTTATTATACTCTTTGTACAAGATTAAAAAAAGAAAACCTTCTCCTAAAATCTATAAGGAATCGTTTTTTTTGACATGCTAGCTATATTGTAAACCGCTACGCCATTCGTATTTAGGTACCATCAAGCGCGATGGTGGTCCACGATGGAGCACTAAGTGGCTTTGCGTATTATTAAATATATTATTTAATTATTTAAATGAATTTGTTATGAAAAAAACACTTTTATTTTTATGAGAGTTGTTTTTTTATTATTACAAAAATATAGCATATGACATTCAGGAAATGAAGAGACGAATCTAACGACACTATGAGATAGTATAGAAACATACATACATTACCCACATATATACGGAAATCATAACCCTCCATCTCGCTCAGTCGGGTAAAAATTGTAAGTAAGTAATACTTATTAAGGTTTATTGTACGTATATACTATTATTGAATATTCCAGCTATAAGATACATGGAGGGCGGCAACGAGTCCGGATTCACAGAGGTTGAGACGAATGCAGGTGCGGAGAAACGACTATTGAAACTATCCGGATGTGATAACATGAGGATAGAAGAGGTAACGAACAGATAATAATACCTACCTTAAAGTACTACGTACAGACACTTCTTGACATTTGAGGAATGCCAAAGCATTCATAGTCATAGATCATTGGGAACTTTCAGACATGTAGGTTTCCTCACGATGTTTTCCTTCGCCGATTGAAGTTGGCGGCAATCAACAATACGCACTTAATTTCAAAAAGACAGAAGTGCGTGCCGCGGGATTTGAACCCAGGACCTGCGGATCGCAAGTCAGACGGCCTCCCGACTAGACTGCCGGAAACTATGCCCTTACCCTTCTCGCAATGAGAAGATGGCCCGCACCCAGCAGTAAGACAGTTTGTAAACAAGGCTGATAAAAAAAAACATAATTTGATTTGTGCTCTATCCGATATTCAATAATTCCCACCATAGATAGCTAGGTTTATTTTTCAATATTATATTAAATATAGCTTTGAAGTTAAATTTAAAGACGGTTATCGCTTATGAGTCGTCTGCCTGTTTGTTATACTCTTTGTTTTTTTTTTTTAAACAAACCGTTTAATAAAATCTACAGGGAATCGTTTTTTTAGACATGGTAGCTGTATTGTAAGCCGCTACGCCATTCGTATTTAGGTACCATCAAGCGCGTTGGTGGTCTACGATGGAACACTAACGCGCTTGATGGTCCACGATAGTGCCTACATTGTATTTATATATTCGGTAGACCGTCCACCAAATGTAGGTACAGTGTACCATCAGTGACTGATGCTACGTCGGTACACACCAGCACACACTGTTGACATACATTGACCCAAGCTTAGAAACAAGTATCTTTATTAAAAGAAAAACAAAATGTACACCCGACTGCACAAAAGTGACCCGAATTCTTATTAGGTAATCTAATCAAAAATCATTATCAAAAAAATAATATTGATTAAGTATATATATCTCGGAGATTTTACGTTATTACTACGATTAGGTACTTTCCAAGAAAATTATGACGAAACATAATGTTTCATCATGATTTTCTGTTGACATGCTGTATACACCCTGTGTATACAGCATGTCAATCAAGGACATCATTGTAGAGAACTTGCACTCTAAAACTGCACAATCCTCCATGCCCGACTCTCTAGTTCTGCCATTCTCTACGAAAGCTCGTATCTCTTTCTACTTTGTAGTGGGCCGTGCATTTTTTGACTGAAATATCTAATTTACATACAATAGATATCTTCTAGATCGACGACCTCCATCCTCGGCCACACCGTCGCTTAACATCAGGCGAGTTGGTGGTCAATCGTAGATCTATCTTGTATAAAAAAAACTTTTACTGCAGGATCAATTCTGAAATCGACTATTTGTCAGTACTCTGTGGTTACCACATTATTTCAATATTACTTTGGCCTTGGCCTTGCTCTCTCAACTGTAGAAATAACGAGACAAAAGTCAAAGTAATATTGAAATAAGAATGCTTGTAGTACATCCCCAGGGGTATACAATACAGCTCTCAACAGACCTCTAGATTCAGACAAACTTTGTCAGTTAGGTGTCATAGGAACAGACTTTTTTTCCCCGACAGTGCGAGGACGAAGGTTGTTTTTGGAGTGTATGCATCATAGACTTCTAGTATGCATGTATGTGGGTATATATCTCCTATGGTGTTAACGGCTTGCCCAATTTTGATGTGTCGTTAGATTTGTCTTCACTCCCTGAGTGTCATACGCTACATTTTCTTGTATTAATAATATATACATTCCTCATAAAATTACAAAATGCGCTTTTTCATAACTTCCAACGAACTTTTTAGTAACAAATAAGATAGCTTTAGTAAAAGTATTGTTATGAATGTTATTTTTTTTTTATTTCAGCGATATTTCATAATACCCTCATATTATGAAATCTTATGTTTTTGTTAAATACAAAAGATGTAGTTTTTATTTAAAAATATGTGAAAACAGTGTTAGTTGCCAATTTGCCATGATAAATTTGACTCAAGATGTTTGCCACTACGTATAATAGTAAGCTCAATTTGGCTTATAACACCCTTTCCCTACACTAGGTAAACTCAGAGACAGTTAATGTCCGTGGTATAACAACATGACTTCCTTGGTATAATCTTATGTCTGTGGTATAACCCTATATTAATTTCTGTATTAGGTGAGTGCTGACGCCAGCTCGCTGACGAAAGACCATTGTTTCATCCTAGAAGTGGATCATGATATCTTCGTGCTGATGCCGGAAGGTGCGAAGGCCACGCAGCGGCGGAAGATCATTAGCGTCGCGAACACACTACGAGATGATTACCACAACGGGAGAGCTACCATCGAAATCATTGGTGAGTCTGAAATCTGCATTAATTGCGTACATTATCTACGTTAGATAACACATATAATCTATGAGTTTCAGAGGCATTCCCATTGAGATAGGCAGAGACTAGGTATAATATCCATTTGCTGCGATAAGTTTTGGTCAATTGCATATCTGGCCATGTACGTATCTGGTCATTTGAGTATCTGGTTAAATGCGTCTATTGGCCTCTTGCGTTCTTGGTCATATGCGTCGATCCCGTTTGTTCTGTCTGGGTGATTCTATGGATCATACGTATATATTTACAAAAAAATAATTATATATGTATTCTATCAGCCATCTAGTTCCATAGTACAAGCTTTGCTTAGTTTGGGCTAGATGGTGTTGTGTGAAATGTCCACAAATATTTATTTTTTATTTATCCAACCAATTTTAACTACTCTGCTTTTCCAAGTCACGTGAATCATTTTTCACCGAATGGAGCTCATGCACATTATTTTTTATCATGTTTATAATGATCAGTATATTAATCATTTCTGTGAAATACATATTAAAATTGGACGAAAAATTAAGAAGATAGACAAGTTTCGGCGGGCAGTCACGACGGGCCGGAAGGATGGTTAATAATAAAATCATTGAATTTTAAAATTAAAGACGTTTATTCGCCATGGTGGCAGGGCTATATCTAACTTACCTAACATGCACATATTTAAAATTAGAAATTACAGTTATGGATAAAAAACTGTAGCAAACAAGTATCAATGTTAAAAGAAAAACAAAATACCCGACTGCAGAAAAGAGGTTTTTGCAGCCTAACTTACGATTTCTTTACGCTTAATACGCTGTTGAGCGTACGTTTCTTGTGAGAAAGTATGCGTACAATCGCTGTAAAAGATTATTGCGCATTTTTTAGAAAAAATCTAGTAAAATCACTTGTTTATTACGAAAAAGTTCGCTGGAAGTTACAAAAACACGCGTTTTTTATATTTGTGTGAGATGTATGATTTTTATTACAAAAAAATATGTATAGCCTTTGACACTCAGCAAGTGAAAACGAATCTAACGACACCTCTCACATCAAAATCGATTAGGCGATCATATAGAAACATACAGATATGCATACATACCCACATACATACACTCGAAACACCCCCCCCCCCCCCCCCCTCCCTTCTCCCTCTCCTTACCTTAAAACACAATTATAATGGAACAGTTGTCGGTGATTTTTTTGAGGTAGGAAATAGGTTTAATCCTGTTTTACCCGTTCCCGCGGGGATCTCGGGATAAAAAGTATCTTAAGTGTTAATCCAGATTATATACTACCTGTGTGCCAAATTTCAGCCAAACCTGTTAAGCCGTTTTACCGTGAAGAAGTAACAAACTATCACAAACTTCGCATTTACATTATAAGTGTGAAGTGTGATGTGATTTATTAGCATTTCCTATTCTAAACTCCAATAAAACATATAAGTTATATATATATTCGTAATCACCGTTAAAAATTCTTTGTTTTGATACCACACTCGATGTATTTTGAAAACTTTTTTTTTTTTTGAGATTACTTTTTGCCGCCAAAAATCCCTAATTTTGTTTTTTTTTTAATTTTGATGTACCCAGTGTCACTCGCACGACTAAGACGAATCTATTGACACCACTCACATCAAAATCGGTCAAGCCGTTTAGGCTCTAGGGCGTGCCAAAGAAATATACATACATACATACATACATACGCTCGAAAAACATAACCCTCCTTCTTACGCAGTCGGGTAAAAAGGATGGCTGGCGGGTCCCGCGCCAGAGCGTCGGGAATGTATTATCAAGTGGTGAACTATTGCTTATTCTGTGGTCAAGTCGACGATTACTATTGATTTAACGTAATATAATTAGAAAAGTGAAATGACCATATGGAAGGACCGGTGTACATAACTCCTCCCTCCTTATGATTAAAATTATCTGAAGATGAAATCTGAGGATAATTTTTATCAAAGAAAACACATAATTCAAATGCTATGCTTAATAAAATCTTAAGTGTAACATGTAAAAATAGTAGTACACAAACAAAATTAAGAAGATATAAAACTAGAAGAATTTAAAATTAAAATTGTTATTAGTTCGTAAACGCACTTTTCATATAGTTTTTCACACTGATTGATTTTCACTTCGACTGATTTTCACAAATTAATTAGGTGACTTTCACTTTGCACTGGCTCTACATGTAAACACTGAATAGACTGGTACTGAAGTGGTGGACTGGAACTAAATCAGGAACTGCGATGACCCAGCATTAAGTTGGATGACGTTGTTGAGTAGGCTTTGTGAGCAGTGGTTAACCCTTGCACTGTGAGGATAGGATAGGGTCAGGTAAAGAACATTTTTTTTTTGCGTGAGATATCCTGAACAAGACTATTCTTAACTGTTAGCTCTGACAAACTATTTTTTAATTGCTCCGAGACTGTTAGAGAATAAAATTGTACAATTCTAAATAAAGTTATTAGGTATTCAGATTGGTAACACAAATCAAATATTCTTATATTTGTTTTTACAATTATGCTTAAACTAAACCTTTACAATTATGCTTGAACTAAAACTTATATATTTTTAAGTCATTTAAATGGAAGCAAAACCTAAACTAAGTTATGCCTTTTGTATGGGGATGATGAGCACTGACAAAATGATGCAAGATTTTTTTCCTTGATTTAAAAACATTCATATAAGTTGCAATATTTTTCTTTCTAATGTGATAAACTTTGTAAGCGTCAATTCTTACTGTTGGATCTTTGTGTCTAAATTTAAACTTCTTGTTTTTAATTTGTTTCAAGAAGTATTTTCCATTATTTCTACAATCCAGGTTGTCATTAGTCAAATTCTGGATTAGAGTAAATCTTTGTTGGTTTGTCATTAGGGTGTCCTGTAAGGAGAATTCATTATCATGGGTGGCTGTTTTCATGTTGCTTTTCAATTCTGCCCTATTTTTAGTAGTAATCTTATCGGGACTTTCTTCTGTAAGGGTTTGGTCAGCCTTATTAAAATTTTCGAATTTCTGTTTTATTATGGTATGTTGGTCAGTTAGTTTATCCGTTTCCAATAATGGAGTCTGATTAGAATTTATTTTGAGTTCTTCTGTCAGAGTTGGGGAATCAGTCAAGTTGTTATCGCGATTCAAATGGATGTTATCAGTCATGCTATTGGAATTAGTATCGCATTCTAATTCAGATATTAAGCTCAGTGAGGGGTTTTCATTCTCTTTTGGCTGATATTTTTCAGGTGTTTCAGAGACTGAAAAGTCATGTACGTTTTTCTTTGAAAGATTTTTGCTGAAAATGCTTTTCTTTTGTAATTCATTCAAAGGGTGAGAGTTAGTGACTTTATTTACTGGTTTTGTTTCAGTTTTGAATGATTTATCAAATCCTAAAGACTGGATTGGAATGCATGAGAAGTTATTTTCGTCACTACGAGCTTGAAGCGAATAGTTTTTTGTAGTTTCGCCTTTAATTTGAAGTGGTTCTCTACATGCCTGCACCAGTTTTTTGTCCTCTTTTATGGTTATTTGTGTTCCCACGTATAAGTTTGAGTATGGTACTTTCAAATCTGGGTGAGAACTTTGTGTTGGGGTTTGTACTGTTTGTAAACTTTTTATAGGCAAATCGGAAACTGGTTGTATGAAATAATTTGGGACTGGTATTGAAAATCTGTTTGAGATTTCCTCTATAGCAACATATAAAGCATGCTGTACGGTACTGCATCCTTTTGATCTGATAAGATTAACTAGATCATTTGGTAAATTGTACAAGAATTGATTCATTGCTAATCTATTAAGTCTTGCTGTTTTCAACTTTCGCAAATTCTCGTCAATGGTATTTAGATTTCCAACTAGGGTATTTTTCGCTTGTTGGATTCTTGCGCAGAAATTTGCGTACGACTCGTCATTGCCAATTTGCAATGAGCCTATTTCTGTTGGAATTGAATTTTCGTAGAGTATCAAGTGTCCATAACGTTGTATTAACAAGAGTTTTAAGTCAGTCCAATTTTTCAAGTCTGTGTCCGTCGAGATAGTAAAAGCTGCATCTCCAGTAAGATGGCTAGTGAAAACATAGCACAAGTATAGATCTTGTTCTGGATTATTTTCTATTTTGTACAGATTGTGTATATTTTCGCAACTCTCTATGAAATTTTCTAATGAGTTTTTAACTCCGTCAAATTCTGGTAGAGATGAAAATAATTCATCGGCTACTAGCCTGAGGGGCGAGTCTTTGGTAAATGGCATTATGTATTCATATATCTATAAATCTTATTATAAACTTAACATATATGTATAATACATAGCTTATGGGACCTAATAGCCTAACTTAAATAATTTCCTAAATATAATACATAAACACAACTGAGTTTTAAATTGTGTATGTATATATGTATTTACTTCTAAACTATTACACACAAACACAAACGATTTTAAGTATCGTGTTTAGGTGGTTTACAATTCCTACAAGTACTTAATACTAAGTAGACCAGATTTTTATAGTCTACGGACCTAAATCTATCTTACGACACGATTTCAGTAGTCATCTAAATCTTAACTAAGTCATTATGAAAACCGACGATTTTTAGTACAGTCCAGGAAACGACACCTTAGTAAAATAAGAGAAGGACATCTCACGTTACATAGGTCTTGGAATAGGCAGGGCCATACGTAGAAGAAATGCTATATTGAAATTTCTCATACATATGGTAGGACATGCAAGGAACAGTGATGGGGAACCACTCACAAGCCGTCCGCTGCCCTCCTGAGTATATAGCTGCCGGCGACGTCTGCAGTCTCCAATCCAACAGGAACCTCGTACATTAACTTTTTTTGCGCGACGCGAATCAAGCCGAATTTATTTGTTTCGTGGTTCTAGGATTAAGGTTGGCATTTTCGTTCCACCAGAGAATTTGATCCGGATCACTTTATAAAATGCAATATTCCCGAAATCCTTCACCGGCTGCGCCAGACAAGTTTCGGCGGGCAGTCACGACGGGCCGGAAGGATGGTTAATAATAAAATCATTGAATTTTAAAATTAAAGACGTTTATTCGCCATGGTGGCAGGGCTATATCTAACTTACCTAACATGCACATATTTAAAATTAGAAATTACAGTTATGGATAAAAAACTGTAGCAAAAAAGGATGGCTGGCGGGTCCCGCGCCAGGGCGTCGGGAATGTATTATCAAGTGGTGAACTATTGCTTATTCTGTGGTCAAGTCGACGATTACTATTGATTTAACGTAATATAATTAGAAAAGTGAAATGACCATATGGAAGGACCGGTGTACATAACTAGATACAGCGATATCACGATACCATAATATGCAAAACGAGAAAAAAGAGACGGCAATCATGTGGTTTATGACGTAACCATTCTTTCGCTCGCTCATCTCTATATATATATATACTGTTAAAGTATTGTGCTGTAGTAATAGTAAAGTATTTAGATAATTCAAAAACCCCCGACAAATAAAAAAGGGTTGAGCCGGTTTTGATAAAGCTAAGAACACTATGTATGCTCAAATATATTTATTTCCAACTTACTTTGCTAAAAACAACTATATCTGCCGGTTGCCTTACTAGGCGCAGCCTGTATCGAGGCAATCTGCACGCCTGATTACAATATTGAATTGGTACAACCTCATCATGACAGTTTTTGTTATGCCTAATACATATATAAGAATATGTTAATCAAGTTATATTAAATATTACAAGCCAAAGTTATCTGAATTTATAACTACATGTTTATTACAAATCTTATAAGTATACATATATCTAAAGTCTATATATCTATTGAATCTATATTTTTCTTTTTTGTATTGCAAATTTATCTTATCTTTCTTAAATAAATAAATATGTCAAATTTATACCATCCCTCTTTTTGGGTCGGGGGTTAAAAAATATTGCAAGGCTGGTGTTAATTTTTTTTATTACAACTTACAAGATCTCATTGGTTGAACTGGTCAGTTGGCTGTCTGAAGCCATTGTTATTAACATAGACTTCAATATTTCTATTTGTATTCACTGAATTATTTACAAGTCTCTGATTTCAAATCATACATCACAACTACAATTAAAGTAACTTCCACTGATTGACTTATAATCACATATACTATTCATATAGCCTTTCTCCAATGTGTTTGCATATGCATTTCTAAATAACTAGCTTCTACTGCCTTATAATCACAAATGTTACAATTGTATGATTTTTCGTTAATATCTGTCAATTTATGTGCAACAAAACAACTAGTCTGTGTTGATTTATAATCACACATTTCACGCTCATGTGTTTTTTCCGCATAATGTGTTTCTTTGTGTTTTCTCAAACTAGTTGCTACTGTTGTTATATAATCACACATATCACAATTGTAAGTTTTTTTTCCTATGTGTTTTAATTTGTGTCGTTTTAAATTACTTGACTGTATTGATTTATAATCACACATATCACACTCATATGATTTTTCTCCAGTATGTATCCGCATGTGTAGTTCTAAGTACTTTGCACTAACTGACTTATATTCACACATATCACATTTATACTGTTTTATTCCAATATGTTTCAATCTGTGTTGTTTTAAATTACATGACTGTGTTGACTTATAATCACACATATCACATTCATATGATTTTTCTCCAGTATGTATTCTCATATGTGTTTGTAAATTACTTGATTGTGCTGACTTATAATCACACATTTCACATTTATATGGTTTTTCTCCAGTATGTTTCAATTTGTGCCGTTTTAAATTACTTGATTGTGCTGATTTATAATCACACATATCACATTCAAATGATTTTTCTCCAGAATGTATTCGCATGTGCAGTGCTAGATTAGTTGTTCTGGCAGATTTGTAATCACATACACTACATGCAAAAGGCGTTTCCCCGGTGTGTTTCAACTTGTGTCGTTTTAAATTACTTGCATCTGCTGCTTTATAATTACACATATTACATTCATAAGGTTTTTCTCCAGTATGTTTTCGTATGTGTTGTTTTAAATGACTTGCTCTCGCTGTTTTAAAATCACATATATCACACTCATATGGTTTGTCTCCATTATGTATTTTTTTGTGTTTACTCAGATTGGTAATATTTGCTGATTTATAATCACACCTACCACATTTATAAAAACTATCTCCAGTATGTATTTGTCTATGTTTTCGCAGTCTAATCATATCTGATGATTTATAATCACACATATCACATTCATGTGATTTTTCTCCAGTATGAGTTTGTATATGCTGTTTCAAACGATTTGCACATGCCGATTTATAATCATATATATCAGATTTGTATGTTTTTTCTCTAGTATGTATGTGTCCGTATGTGCTGTTTTAATTGACTTCACCATGCTGATTTATAATTACAATTGTCACATTGAAACGGTTTAAATCCTGTATAAATTGAGTAATTTAGGGCTATTCTTATCATTATTAATTTCACACATACCTAGTATTAGTTAAATAATAATACATATAAATCGTTGGTTAAGTAGGTATGTATTTTCTCCTCGTTCTCTAGAAATAGCTATAAGCTATGGGTTATGTCCCAGATTCTTGCATATAAAATTCATATTATTTTTATACAAGTAAGTTGGCATTTGATAAATGTTCGGCAGAGCAGCCGCGCAGAAGGTTCGCGTGTAGCTTAGGATGGACAAACGCCTCGCCAGGTAGATAAAGCTTGAAGCACATCAGCATCGAAATAAAACAGGAAATATCGCTTGAATATCTTTCACATTATTTATTAAATCATTCTCATAATGATATAACCAAATATTGTTATTAACTTTTATAGGATAAAACACGATTGCAAAATAATATATTAAGGACAGCACAAAAACACGTATAGGCAGTCAAGATGGTGACAGAGAGAGGGGGGAGCGAGTAAAACCGAATTAAGGAACGAGTATTCGTCTTGTCAAAATAAGTAACGTCAAATATAAGCTGTCTACTTACTCTTGTCACTGTCATGATGTAAAGCATACAGATAATATATAATGATTATTTCTAACACTCCTCCTTATGCTTTACATTTGTCCACAATATAAATCATACTTTACATACAGAATGCAAATTCAGACATTTAATAAATTTATTATGTTTCAATACACACAAAGGTTTCGTCAATACATCTGCTACCATTGAATTAGTTTCTAAGTACTTTACATTCATAATTCCTTTTTGGATTAAATCTTTAATAAAATGGTAACGCAGATCTATATGTTTAGTCTTCTTATGTGAGAACTCTTTTGCGTACAATAACTTTTGGGCACTCTGGCTATCATTGTACACAATAACATTAATTTGTTTGTTTAAAATTTCAGACATGAAATTCTTTACAAAACAAATGTCCTTGCTGACATCTCCTATTGCCAGATATTCTGCCTCTGTGCTAGAAAGAGCATTGCAACGCTGCTTTCTAGCCTCCCAGTTTATCATACTATTGCCCATTTTAATGGCAAACCCACTGTATGATCTGCGATCAAGTAAATCATTGGCCCAGTCTGCGTCAGCATAAGCGGTTATATCGAAATTACCAGACTTAATAAAATGAAGTCCATAATCTTTTGTTCCCGATAAATAGCGTAAGACGCGTTTAGCACTGTGCCAGTGACTCACATCAAAACAATTATTGTATTGACTTAGTTGGCTACAAGTGTACGAAATGTCTGGTCTTGTGCAGACAGATAAATACATCAAACTGCCTAATAATTCTCTATACCTGTAAACATTATCATCTACACATACATTTTTGTTACACTTTTCAAATTTAAAATTTACTGGCAATGGTGTGGACACAGGCTTACAATTAGTCATATTATATTTTTCTAACAAACGATTTATATACTCAGTTTGATCAAGTATTACTAAACCTTCTTTTTTAGTAACATTCATACCTAAGCAATTTTGTAATTTTCCTAAATGACGTATTTCAAAATTTTTCTGCAACATTGACAATACAATATCAATACAATTACTATGAAATACATACAAGTCATCAACATAGAGTCCAATAATTACAAATTCTTGCTTTGTCTTTTTGATATAAATACATGGTTCACACTTAGTTTGGTAATAACCATTTTTAGTTAGTATATCATGGATCTTAGCGTTCCATACTCGACTAGCCTGTTTGAGTCCATATAAACTCTTGTGTAATAAACATACTTTGTCATTTGTCTTAAAACCTAATGGCTGTTCCATATAAATAATTTCGTCGAGTTCACCATTAAGAAATGCCGTTGTTACATCGATATGGTCAATTCTTAAATCTAATTCAGTGGCTATAATAAACAAAATCCTAAGAGATGAGTGTCGGATGACAGGTGAAAAAGTATCAGAGAAATCTACTCCTTCTTTTTGACTAAATCCGCGGGCAACCAGTCTAGCTTTATGTTTCATAAACTTACCCGTAGCGTCATATTTTTTCTTATATATCCACCTGCATTTGACTACATTTTTATCTTTAGGACGATCCACTAGAGTCCAGACCATATTTTTAAGAAGAGAATTGTACTCACTTAGCATCGCCTCGTACCACTCCTCCTTCTCGGTAGAACTCATAGCCTCCTGGTAAGTATCTGGCTCACCTGGTGAACTTTTTCCAGCCATCATAGCAGATAAATCATAGTCATTATAGCGATCCGGTACTTTACCACGCGTGCTGCGTATAGGACGTGAGACTGACACATTGGGAGCGCCCAACATAGTCACATCTCCTTGAGAAGACGCCTTGGGTAGAGACGGCACGGCGCACACACGCTCGTCAGCGTCATCACCAGCAAGATCACCTTCTTCATCATCACCAGTGGTATAAAGGTTGTCAGACAGTGGCGACCACGCAGGTGGAGTCACATCCACATCTGAAACATTTGAGTCACTACTTAAACTAATATCACAGTTAGATTTATCACTATTTAAATTAATGATATTCTCTGTCTTGCCATCATCATTTTTGTACATAGAATTTTCATTTGAATTAATATTATTTAAATTATTGCATTCATTTAATTGACTAGTAATGCTATATCTATTAAATAATATATCATATGAATAAAATTTATCATTAATGATATCCTGTCCTGTTTGTTTGTGCTTTCTATCAAGAAACTGAGTTTCTAAAAATTTCACAGTCCTAGAATATAAAATCTGACGAGGATTAGTAGGATCACTGAGTCGGTATCCCTTGCAATTATCACCATATCCAACAAAAACATAGCACTTAGCTTTAGGATCAAGTTTACGTCGTTTAGCATCAGGAACAAGTGCATAGGCCACACAGCCAAAGACACGTAAATGACTAAGATCGACAGAACGTCCAGTCCATGCAAACTCAGGTATACCATTTCCTGGCAATGCACTTGTAGGAGATCGATTTTTTATATATATAGCTGTCATAACAGCTTCTCCCCAATATCTATTTGATAAGACAGACTCCTGCAACATAGATCTAGCCTTGTCAAACACTGTTCTGTTAACACGTTCAGCCACACCATTCTGAGATGGACAATATGGTACTGTGGTCTGATGTATGATGCCTTCTTGGTTAAGATAACTTAGCAAGTCATTGTTACAATATTCTTTACCATTATCAGTGCGTAAAACCTTAATATGCAAACCTGTTTGTTTTTCTACCATAGCTTTAAAAGATTTAAAATGGGAACTCACCTCAGATTTATGCTTCATGAGATATCCCCATGTTTTACGGGTGCAGCCATCAGTGAATGTCAGCAAGTAGTTAGCTCCGCCCCAACTACTAACTTGCATCGGTCCAACAACATCCGAGTGGACAAGGTCCAATGCTGAAGCAACACGCCCTTCAGATGCCCGAGGATAAGACGAGTTACTCATCTTCCCAGTCATACAAGGAACGCAGCTGCTAGGTATACTGTCTGCTTGCTGCAAAACAATACCTTTACATTGATTCCCACCACCAAGTATTTTCATACCTTTCTCGGAGAGATGACCTAGACGCTTATGCCATAAAGATGCAGGCACACTAGATGCAGCATGGTGAGCAATCACTGTCCTCTGCATAGAAGGCAGGGGCTTGGAACACTCTAATTCAAAGACGGGCTTAACTTGCAACGGTTTCACAATGTATAACCCATTATTCTTAAAAGCTGATAAAATTTGGTTGCCTAAAATTTTACAATTATTAAAAATCCTACACTCATCTTTACAAAAAACAATCGTGAATCCATTATTCGCTAATTGACTAACAGAAAGTAAGTTACATGAAAGATCAGGCACAAAAATAACATCATCAAGGCATATACTAGAAGTGAGACTAACCTTACCGATAAAGTTACCATGTAATTGTTTGCCATTTGCTATAGAAACTAGACTTTCTCTTTTCTGGATATTTGAAAGAATATTCTTGTTGGAAGTCATATGACAAGTAGCACCGCTATCTATTACAAAATTCTCTGAACTTGATGCAGTAAAAGCAGTAGCTATTAAAGTTTGTTCTTCCTTCTTCTTATTTTTCAAATCTCGCTTTTTCTTGTAGCACTTCTTAGAAAAATGTCCAGGCCTTTTACAATAGTCACAGGTAATAGTCAACTTCTTTTTATTTGTAGTAAAATAAGCCGATGAGTTAGAATTAATTCGTCTATGGTCCTCCTGTAGAAGTCTTGTTTGAACTAGTTCACTAGACAAGTTATCAGTTAGCTGAGCAGTCTCCAGGCTTGAAACAAGTACATCAAATTCCTGAGGTAATCCAGAAAGCAAAATTTCTGCAACTTCACAATCATCTATTGTTTTGCCGATATCATGTAATTGATGAACAAGGCGCATGACACCATCAATGTATTCCGACATGCTACTGTACTGTTGATATTCAACTCTGTGTAATTGTCGTAGTAGTAATACTCTTCTATAAAGTCCTTTGTTCTCAAAAGTGTCGGCTAAACGTTGCCAAGTTGCTTTCGCTGTAGTACACTCACGCACATACTGATATAGTTGAGGTTGTAAACTTAGACAAATTCTAGCTCGTGCCCTGCAGTCACGGGTCGGGTCTTCATCCGTACCTTCGACGCATTTCCAAAGATCTTCCAATGTAAGCAGCATTTTAATGCTAAATTTCCAGTTCAGGTAATTGTTAACGCCTTCAAGTTTTTCAATTATATGCGAATTAATATGAGAATGAGAAAGATTCGAGCCGATATTATTTCCGTCTGTCATTTTGTTCGTAATGTGGACACACACGTGAATAAAAAGTTTGGTTATGTTGAGTACCTTTCTTGGTATAAAGTTCCTTTGCTTTATCCTGGTTTCTCCTGCTTTATTCTGGGACCGGAACCTGTTCGGCAGAGCAGCCGCGCAGAAGGTTCGCGTGTAGCTTAGGATGGACAAACGCCTCGCCAGGTAGATAAAGCTTGAAGCACATCAGCATCGAAATAAAACAGGAAATATCGCTTGAATATCTTTCACATTATTTATTAAATCATTCTCATAATGATATAACCAAATATTGTTATTAACTTTTATAGGATAAAACACGATTGCAAAATAATATATTAAGGACAGCACAAAAACACGTATAGGCAGTCAAGATGGTGACAGAGAGAGGGGGGAGCGAGTAAAACCGAATTAAGGAACGAGTATTCGTCTTGTCAAAATAAGTAACGTCAAATATAAGCTGTCTACTTACTCTTGTCACTGTCATGATGTAAAGCATACAGATAATATATAATGATTATTTCTAACAATAAAAATATACACTTTAATCAAAAATTGTATTTGTATTACCTAGCTGATGATTTAGATTCAATACGAATCTAAAGACACACACTTAAGGTAGTTAGTTTAGGTTTATTATTCCATTGAAAATTGTTTTATTTTTTCACAAAATTGTACTATATTTAGTCACTAGTAGTAAATCCCACAGACAAGAGTAAGAGAAAGCTTACGCGTTTTAAATCCCAAAACTAAAAAATATGTAAACAAAAACCAAAACCCACAAAATATTTGCATTTCAGTTTGAGTTTTGACGCAGTAACTTTTTAATTTTGGTATTGGCTACGTACGTTTAATGCATTTGCCATTTCAGTTCTTCGCTTGGAAAAAATGTTATAGAACTTCGTAATTCGTCTTGAGTTAACCAGCAAGCAATCCATTTGATTCCAGTCACTTTAAAGTTACACTATTATTTTTAGAAAGATATTTAATAATTTATCATAAATTCACTAGAGAATATGAACGACATTTACGTACTTAGAAACGTAGATATCTATATACGTAGATATCTATTTAGAAACTCTCGTTAATAGAAACGAAGAGACAAAACCACATTCATAGGCACTAGACACGGTTTTTAGTACACGACATGGACAACAAATAAAGCAAGCGTAACACAATAAGAAGACAATAAGGTTGTAGGTATTAGTTCCCGTCAAGTAAAAAGTAACTTGATTATTAGGCTTGAATAAGACAAATTGTACAAAAAGTAAAAAAAAGCTAAGCGACAGTAGAGGGATGTGTCTGCGCATGGGTACAATCACGTTCTAAAGTTTTAGCCTCTGGATAGGCTATTGTTTTATAATTTCAGTGTAACAACAGGTACATTACTAGCTACTTAGTACTTTGGAATACATCGCGCCTCCTTCATGCCACCAATTTGAGCAATAAAACGCAGCGCGCAGGTAATCGGCCAGCGTTCATTTTACGCGACGGGAACTATACACCAACCAAAGCAAAGAAAATAAGTAATCTCTATTTTACCGAACGAGAGAAGAAGTACATCTCTCTGCTTAAAATTTGCAACCCTCAGAAACTAGCGCCGTTGCGGATTATCAATGCAAACTAAATTTATCAGTTTAACGGGAAAATTATGGTAAATGAATAATACTGTTCGAGAAATCTATAATTATTCATTGACCTATTAAAGTATGAAGTTTAATGTAAGATATATCTTACATAATTATACATAGATTTCTCTGGCTGTGTTAATCCGGGATTGTAAATATAATACTAAAATATCAAATATAAATACTAAGTATATTTTAAGTTATATTACTAGGAAAGAATAATATTCCACATGCCTTATCTAGGTAGTCTAAAAACAAATTTAATAAAACAATATGTAGATGTAAAACATGCGATCAAAACGCTAAGCTAATTTGTTGATTTACAGATGATTTTTCGTCCGATGAAGATTTCGCTCTCTTCTTCGAAGCATTGGGATCTGGCTCCAAGGATGACCTCGCCAGTGACGACTCTACTGACGTAAGTTATTTCACTTTATAATCGTCTCTATTTTATCAACGACTTCAAAATAGAAGGAAATATTTTTTTAGGTTTGTAACTCCATAATTCCGTCGTTTAAAAACCGATTAAAAAAATATATTTAAGTATGTACTTTCTCATTAGTCCCATAAACATCAAGATCTGATAAACAAAAGTTTGGTTTCTAAAAGATAAATAACTAGGTAAAATCAAATCCAATCCAAGAAAAAGAAATTGGATATTTTGAAGTTGGTTGTTTCAGCTTTTTAAACTATAACGGCCTTACCGGAAAATGTTACTTAACTTTAAGTAATGCTTAACATATTTTGTAAACTTCTCGCTGACACGTAATGACTCTTGCGGAAAGAAGTCAGACGGTAAGACGATGATGATTAAAGATAAGTAACGTTTTTCGGTTCGTAAATTTCTTTCTCTGTACCTTTCATAACAATCGATTCAGCCGTTTGATCGTGAAAAGGTAGCAAACAGACAGAGAGACAAGCAGATTTGTTTTCGCTTTTATATTAGTTTGGAAGTATTGATTTATATATATTAAGATTGATTTTATATTATTTCTATTTTACTCTATTTTTGACAGAGTTATTCCCGAGATGACCCTCAAGAAGTATACTTGTATCGCGTGCTTTTGGGAGATGAGTTGGATCTAGTGGCCATCGGCAAACCATACAAACAGAAGCAATTGTCTACAAATGTAAGTATCGAAAATTGATATTACATGACGCTGTATTTATAACAGTCAAGTTGGGTAGCTTTAAATTGCGTTGTAACTTTGAACATCTGATAATATTATTTGATTTACCTATACATTTTCTATAAAGCTTACTATTACGAAATTCCATTTCATAAGAATGTAGTTTTAGTTTAATATTTGTATTACCTTCATTGTGCAACAGCGAAATATGGCTGAGATATTACAGCCTAAAGAAAATAGTTTTTTTGAAACAGACAAAGCACCTATACCTAATATGCCAATGTAAGTAATAATTAATTATACAGTCGAACCTTCGTTAATCTACAGGATGTATACGTCCTAGACACGCCGTGTTCGGGGGTGTATGTGTGGCTCGGCGCTGGTGTAGACAGTGATGTGAAGAAAAACTACTACGACATTGCGCAAAAATACTTCGACATGAAGGGATACCCATCTTGGGTGAGTTGACACACTTTAACAGGCTATGACCCTGGTACAAGTTAATAAATGTGGGTATCGATTAATGTTTACGTGTTAATAACAAAATATTAAATCTACCTAATCAACGTGAGTAATTTTGACTCTGCATTAAACATTGTACGTAGCCTTTTTAGAAGGTTCTTGATTTGTTTCCCAACAGATTAGTGCTCAAATTACTTGTTAAATTAATTAAATTAAATTTAATCCATCACTGCGCTCAGGATAATAAATTAGAACCACTCGCTTCGCTTGTAGTTCGAACCTAGTATCCTTTCGCTTACTCTGGCTGGATTCAATACAACTTTTCAGCAAAGTACAATAAATATTTTACGATTGTTGAATACTCTGCCATGTACAGCGGACTCAGTATGCTAGATCCTACTTTGAAAATCTGGATCACTACTCACTCGTCTTCTTCTACTTGAAACCATTACCGAATTTATGTTAATATTTTGTATGGATGGCGGTTTTTATGCAAATTTTATAACTTTGAATATCCCAAATCCAAATTTTGTATCTTTGAACGGCTTTTAGTTATTATTTCTTCTAATCTCCAGGGGGTGTTACTACAATCGAACTTTGAATATCCCAAATCCAAATTTTGTAACTTTGAACGGCTTTTAGTTATTATTTGTTCTAATCTCCAGGGGGTGTTACTACAATCGTAATAACAATCTTATTTAAATATTACTTTGACCTTTGTCTTGCTCTCTCTACTGTAGTAAAAGCGAGACAAAAGTCAAAGTAATATTGAAATAAGACTGCTTAGGTATATGCTTGTGGTACAAGAGCAGTTATTATTCGACAAAATCTCTTTATCACAACTTAATATAGTTGTAGTAGTAGTTGCTATATTATGTTATTACCATGTTATGACGCATACAGAAAATATTTAAGAAAGTAGTACCTACTTTTTTATAGAGGTCGTAAAATGTACCTAAACCCGACTAACAAAACAAAACATTACATTTTTTTTTTCTTTGCTCTAGGTAAATATTACCAGGGTGACTGAAGGTTCAGAAAGCAGTACTTTCAAGCAATATTTCCACCAATGGGAAACAGTCAGCTCTGGAACTTCAGTCAGAGCGTTCGTTTCTGAAATTGGTGAGTTTTTCTAGTTTATCACGTGATATATGTGAGGTTTTTTTTCAGAATCTTATTTTATTTATTTATTTAATTATCATGGAATAAATGTATGCATAAATGCTCGTTTCTCAGATGCGGGTTATTTCTCTAGTGATGTGGAGGAATCTAGTGTAGCAGCTAAACTGATTGGTAAAAGTGCTGCCGCGCGCGGGTTTATGCCTGATCACGGGGAAGGAACTATGGAAGTCACCAGGTAAGGTAGAAGTCAGGTAATTTTTAACTTGGATCATTTTGATTGGTACTCGTAGTCTAAGTTTTACTAAGTTACCAAAACGAAAAATGTTTGTGGTTCCACTATGGTTGCGCGGATGATGATGTCTATCTCTTCAGCCGTAGTAAAATTCTTCTCTGATTGACAATAAACCATAATTCATAAACACCACCAGGGTCGCAAGTGGGCAAGAAGATATTACCGAGTCCGTCACAAGCCTCCCCATGATGTACCAGAGTGAAGTTTACGTCGTTAAATACAAATATACCGATGGAGATGGAAACGATGCTCATATTGTCTACTTCTGGATTGTAAGTACTGTTATTTCCTTATGACAAAAAAAATCAGGATGTCGTGTCATCATAATAAAAGAAAATAGGTGAATTGTGTTCAATTCAATACAACACAACGAGATAATACTGTAGGTACTATGGTTAGATGAACCATTTACACAAGATTACGAATCTAACAAAATATGTTTCTTCTTGGCTGGGTCAATTTTGGAGCGATTTTGTAAGTTTTTAGGGTTCCGTAGTATCTACGAGGAACGAAGGAAACGTTATAAAATCGCAAAGGCCGCCTGTCTGTCTGTCCGTATGGTCACAGCTATTTTACTCAAAGGTTATCACGATCAAGCACTTCATAAACACAATTTACCAGGCACATATGTTCCGTGAACCGCTACTAAATGCCATTTGATATACAATTTTCAAAAAATTGATAAATACAGGTGGCACTCCATACACATAAAGAACGGATGCACTTTAATTTTCAATCCCGCGCTATAGTGTGGGGTTAAATATGGTTTGTTGCCCGTGCTACTACCAATCTTACTACAGTAGTAACACCGGTAATTGAATTACCCTTTTTACTATTTTAGTTGAAAGTTGTTAGAACAGCAATAAAAAATTGCCCGTATTACTACCGTAAAACTAAAATAACAAAAACAAATTAAAATATGACAAATTTGTATTTTAAATATGTCTCTTAAAATAAGACAAAGTACATACATGTTCTTTTGAATTATATTTTGTTTACTGATTTTTCGTAGGGCGCTGATGCATCTCAAAGTGACAAGCAAGACGGTTTAGAACTGGTCGCTTCGCTGGAGTCAGAATTAAAACCCAACGTGGTAATCGTCACAATACCACAAGGAAAGGAAACCATGCATTTCCTTACATTATTCAAAGGTAAGCTTAAGGTATATTCGTTCCTGTACATATGTTTTTAATATAGTAGTGTACTATAGAGTACATTACTATATATTATGATAATTCAAAGAACCAAAGATTACATTATCCACATTTTCTATAACGTTTGAATCAGCATATCGTAACAGTCTGGACTTGCACTCTTGGTTTTATCTGATTCTCGAGAAACGAGCTAGTTTTACTTCTACTGTTTCGTAGTAGGTATTCACAAACTGTTTCGAGTTACTGTAACATGTAACAGCTTGTGGAGATGCTTCATATTGTTTCGATCGGGCGAATCATAATTTTTCATTCGGAATACAAAACATACCTGAATATTCGAAACTTCCATCGATACTGATTCCAGCAGCAGAGTCATAAGAAAGGTATATTTTGAATAATATCATAATTTTATTTTCAGGAAACCTTGCGATAGTTTATGGTAATAAAGACAATGATTACAAGCCAGAGAATGCCAACGGATCCTACGACGATGATGGTCGACGACTATTCAGGGTAAGCTTCCATGAGTTTACGTTTATACGGTCCTATCAAATCTCCGGCCGTAAGGTGGTGTCAATCCATGGTAGAAAACGATATTTTAATCGGTCTCCATTGTCAACAGAATCAGTAAATGATTGTTTTTGACCACAGAATGCGCCTTCTTGCTATATAATTATACTCATTGCGACGAGCCATCCTTGATGTGGACTACGCAATGAGGCAGTATGTGGCTAGTGTTGGACAAATAATAACGCAAGTGCTGGATATAAGCCGCTTCTAATCGGTCTTTTTGGAAATCCATGGGGGCTATGTCCAGAGGTGGACTTTTTGTGGCTGAAATGATGAGGACTGCAATGCATATCGAAAAAAACTAAATCATATATAAAATAGATTAAATCTTATATTCAAAAGATTGCCTATTATACATATCTGGTTCAACGCATAAATATTGCTGTTCAACATGGTAAAGCTGGCAGCATGCTCTGCTGGGTACGCCACCAATCGGTAGTAGGTTTGAGCATTTGAATTCTCTTTAGACCTTTATCGGCAATCTGAGTGCCTTTTTATGTAATAGTTTAGGTAGTTAAGTGGGTATATGTATATAGTTTGTACATTATTTTGTTGTAGTTAAATATAACTTTTACCTACCCTTTAAAAATAAAAGTCAAATTAAATATGTACATATAATATACTGTCACCGTGAGTGGGTAGCTTTGACACTATGTTGGACGTTGTACATAGCCTGATTTGAATATTCTTGATTCCCCCCCCCCCCCCCCCCCCCCACAATATTAGTAGTCCAATTACTTCATTAATTAGCAGTCGTTTTGACTACCTCTTGGAGAAAAATAAAGAATCTTCAAAACAGGCTATGTACAATGTTGGACACGGAGTCAAAGTTACCCACGTCGCCAGTATAGTATGTGGAATTTTATTTATCGTCAGGTGGAAGGCACAGAACTGGGTGTGGACATGCGTGTGGTTCAGGTCCCGGAGAAGGCTGATATCCTGGAGGATGATGACGTGTTTATCCTAGAGAGTGCGGGCGTGGTCTACGTACGACATGGAAAGGTAACGTAGATTTGTTTTTGTGGAGTGAAAGCCAAAGCGATCTAATATTGAATGGTAATTAGAGCTTATAGTACAACAGAGAGCAAATCAGTTAATTATGGTTATGAAATAAAATTTATCATCACTTGTTTATAACGAAAAACTTCGTTGGAGGTTACGAAAAAACGCATTTTTTTGTTTTTATGACAGATGTGTTATTATTATACAAAAATATAGCTTAAGACACACAGGTAGTGAAGACAAATCTAACGACACCTCGCACATTAAAATCGGCCAAGCCGTTTAGGCTGTAGCCGATCATATATATACCCACATACATACATTCGAAAAACATAACCCGCCTTCTTACGCAGTCCGGTAAAATTATTATCAATAAAATGGATCGACCTGTTACCCACTGATGGTTTATGTTTTTAACTAAATGCAGGAATCATCAGAGAAAGAGCAAGAGGCAGCCAACACTTTCGCAAAATTGTTGGCGGGAGACGAGAAATCTATCGCCATTCAAGAACAAGGGGAGGAAGGAGATGAGTTCTGGGAACATTTGGGTATATACCTACTATTTTTTTTTTAAACGACTTTTAAAAAGGAGGAGAAAGTAGTAAGAGTAGAGCTAAAAACCTGGATCTTTTCGATCCAGACAATCTTTTCCAACAAAAAGATATTCTTCGATACTTTTTGATCCTTTGATATTTTGTAATAAACGATTTTTGGCGTCTATTTTTAATTATTTTTGTCAACTGAAAGCTTGTATTTCTACAAAGTCTTAACTTCCAGGAGGACCTCCAGATGAAAAAGAGGACCCTTCTGCATGGCGCCTAACTGTCAGTCGGCGTGTCACCACGCCTACCACACTGACATCTGTCACTGTCAAGGTGACAGGAAAAATCGTGTACGAAGACTTGGATGAGGAATACACCCAGCAGGTAGCTTTTTATTTTTACAAATCAATGACAGTATTGACAGTAGAGGAAGACGAGTGACGCATGCATGCGGGTTCATTGATCACAGGGACCAGGAAAAAAATGAACACAAGCAACGTGTATTCGGGTATGAGACAGCGATACTGATACTAGGTACTTTATTATATTTCCGTAGAAGCAATAGCAAATAAGCGATAGGTTGGGTAAATATCATGGGCGTAGACCGAGTATTCTTACTCAAAATATTAGCCGATTTTCGGGAGATCACCAATAAACGCGACGATTACGATCACGAAATTACTAAAAACAGTATATTTCGATAAAACATGAAATCTAGTATATTGTCCACAAACTGTCATCTGTAGTACAAATGTTGGTGAGTTATGGGACAACCCATAACAAAAATGCATACATCTTTCTCTTTCACGCTTGCTATAATCACATTACGCTGTTTCACTGGGGAGTGAGTTAGACGCACTCTATGGCTTTCTTTCTCTACGATTGACCATCCCATCACGTTAATACTCTCCTTTGAATATGATATATACCTAAGTTACTCTAAGACCTCTATGTATGAATAAGATCGTTCAATTGGCTAGATATATTTGTAATAGAGTTAGGAAGTGAAATTGTTCCGAATTTTGTTTACCTGTCGTGTAGCGACGGGTAGTGACGTACCAGGCCTTAAAAGGCTTACTAAAGCCTAGTTTACGAGCTGCTAGTCGGCGAGTTTAAAAGCTAGCGAGTGAGCGAGTGCGAGTGTCGATGACACAATCAAAAGCAGATTGTAAAAAAGCTCAATTACACGGAGCGAGTTCACAAGCTGCTCGCGAACTCGCTGGCTAGTAGCTTGTAAACTAGCCCAGTGTCATCGAAGCTTAAGAGTTGATTCCCTGAGCTAGAGGTGACTCTACTTCTATGTATATTATATTCATACTAAATAACAGCTTTCTAGTACTAAGCTGCCAACAGATGAACAAGGCGAAACTATGAAGTTCCTTTAGTGACTACGGAATCCTAATAAGTGGTTAGAAGTGGGACTGGAGCGGATTTTTTATTGTTTATTGAGATACATGGTGATTTGACAGGATCTATCTGATGATGGAGTGTACATCCTGGACACGGGCGAGGAGTTGTATCTATGGCTGGGGCAGAACACACCGGAACGAGCATTGAACGCTAGGAACGATATTATAAAGGTATGTTTAGCTTGTTACCTTTACTAGACTGCTCGAAATAAAGTGACTAGTCGAAATAAGTCCAACGAATCGAGCTAATATGGCACCCTCTCTGTTGCACAATTGTATGAAAGTGAAAAAGATGCAGCGCCGGCTTAAATTGTCAGGATTGGTCAGCAGGGGGCGTCACTTATTTTGAAGAATATATATTTATAAGTAGATTACGCGCCATTTTCGCTAGTACATAAATCACGCGTTTTGGATGTGAAACGTGTATGGTCGTGGTGGAAAACGGCATGATAATTTCTATCGAATCGATCTATCGAACTATAAAATGATTGCACAACTAATTGTGTGATCTAGTTGGTCTATCGGTCCCTGTTCTTCAAACCGTCACGCTCTCCCCATTACATCACCGCCACAGGTCTTCATCTAGGTATCTGTGGTCTGTGGTTACCACGTTCGACTCCATTGGTGTGTGCACGTATACCTACTATGCACTTCGTTACTTATGTTTTTAGGGTTCCGTACCTCAAAATATGTCGCAGGATGAATATGTCGCAAAAAACACATATTTTAATACTCGCAAGGGAATCAAAACCTTTGGGGTACTTCCCGTTGACCTATAACTTTGAAATTTGGCATGAAGCATTATTATATCACATAAAGGAAAAAATCCGAAAACTGTACATTTTTTATTTAATCGGTTTATGAAGGAAAATATAATTTCCCCCTTTTATCTACTAGTTTGTACGGAACCCTTGGTGGGCGAGTCAGACTCGCACTTGTCCGGTTTTTTTAATAAAAGTATAAACGTAGCAAGTTAAAAAAAAAGTATAGGTATTTATTTTATGTCTTGATTTGAAACTGAACTATTTTAAGAAACCAATTACAATATTTTCTCGGTTTCAAAAATTGAATTGAATTTCAGAGCTTTGAATAAAAGCATGAAATAAATACCCAAAAAAAAACTTCACATGTCGCGTTTTCGCATTATAGTTATATATTATAGCCGTCAACGATATTAGAGGCATATCGTTGGTTCCCATCACGTAAAAAGAACGCGGGTTTGTTCGTAAACGCGAACTATGCAGCGTTATTTTTACGTGAAGTTAGGGAACTACGCATGATTATTTAATTCGAGAGAGTGGTGATTGAAGTCTTTAACACTTGTTGATCTATTGTGAAACTATGAATGTTTGTCCAGCAATACATAGAGGACGACGGGTTGGAGCGTACGGCGGACTCGGCCGTGTGCGTAGTGGTGCAACAGGGCGCCGAGCCCGCCGTCTTCCGGAAACTGTTCCCGGACTGGAGTCCCGACATGTGGCAGGTAAGCGCTACACATAGATAAATAAACCTATAGATCAATTCCCCGAGTAAGTTGCTGGCTTTTTTTTTCGGTTTGGTTTTTTATCGGATTCATTTCGGTGAGTGTGCATTTGGTCTGCATCATCTAATTCCCCCTTGCCCTCTTTACTATCGGACAGTCAAAAACACGAAAAAGTACCACCGTTTTATGGTGGATATTCCAAAAACTCGAACGAAACGCTTTAATTCCACTTTCATCGTGTGGACTGCTAGACTGTGGAATACGCATCCTGAGTGGGTATTTCCCGATTGATATAATCTGGGTGACTTTATATCGGGAGTGAATTGGTTACTTCTAATTTAATTTTGTTATTGTTCCAAAGTTTAAATAAATTGTAAATTTTTAAAAAAGCATACCGTATATGTGTAAATTTTTTAAAAAGCAAGCTGTATACATGTGTAAATTTTTAAAAAGCAAACCGTAGAGGCGTGGCCATTAATGGTTTCAACCATATATAAAAAAATAATGATCGAAACATCGAGTACATATTAGGTCAATGGATCTAAATTAGATAATATTTAGGGGTACAACACAGTTTTCTCCTGTTGTATGAAAAACACGTAATTTGGGGGCAAAAGATCAACGCTGCGGTGGGAATTTCAAATCACACGACGGAGACTTCATACAATGGCGCGCTAATCAGTAACACATACCATACCCAAGTTACTTATAGCCTGATTGCCGTACGTGACGTCAATTTGGATTCGAGCGCTTGGAATTGGAACCCGCAAAGCTTATCTCGACTGACAACCGCCGGAAACTCCGGCTTACAGGGCGAGCGCGGGGAGCGGGTGAGGAATCCGAGATTAGCGGGAGGCGGAGAGTGTCCGTTCAGTTGTCTTCTGTGTTTCAAACTATTACAGTAACAGTTGACAATCATGTATGAAATCAAACTAGTTTGCCGAGAAGGGTGTGTGTGATAGACAAGTTAATTTAAACAAACTATAGCATTTATAACTCATCTATAAATTTATCGAAGTAGGAGAAGGCATATTATAATGTGGTTGTATTAAGTACGTAGTATTATACCTAGAAAATTGAAATAATGAAATAACTTTATTTCGATTATGCTTAGGCCACAGACTTTGTTCAGGCAGAACAGAACAGTGTACACTTGTACAGGGTTACTATTAGAGTGACTATATCAAAGATAATTATTTTCACATAAATTGAGATTAAACAAAAATTTTTTTTTTACAGAACCAAGCATCGTACGATGATATCAAGAACGATACTAAAGCCGCTAACTCTAAGTAAACATACTAAACTACGATCAAAGTTGTAACTTTTAGCAGGATGGCATTCTAACACTATGGTATTCTTATTTATTTATTTAACACTTTATTGCACACAATTACAAAGTAACAAGCTGTACAATAGGAGGACTTAATGCTAATGTAGCATTTTCTGTCAGTCATCCTCATAGTGAAAGACAGACAGGATGTAGGCGTGCGTCTTTACTTTGTAAAAACTTACAAAAACTAGAATAACTTCATATCATAACATTGGCCATTCAAAATAACATATTTAATGTTACTGTTACTGACGTACCTACGTATTTATAATAATATATAGATTAATCTATAATATCATGTTTTTTACGATTGTATACCAATAATATGTGACGATGTGTAAATAAATTGTATTTCATTTATTTAGTGTTTATTTGCATTTATAACCAACATAATTCTTGTAAAACCACCTATTTGGTACGAAAAAGTTAGTTGGAGGTTATGAAAACGTGCAATATTTTTTTAAATATATATATTTATATATAAAGTGGTAAATCCTAGGTTTTACTTACAAATACTTGAATTTACCTATAAGGCCAGCAAGAGATGGTAAATGTAAGGATTTTCACAAAGTGAGAAAATTTATAGGGCTTTTACCGGCATTCTGTGGTTTATCATACCCATCTAGATGAAACCTACACTGTAACATACTCCCATTCATACCAATACTAATATTATCCCGTGTTATATGTATATTTAAATGTATTCAATTATTGAATTGGCAACGCTAGGCACAACCATTTAATTTTTCTATATCGCTTGTCATAAAAAATTACTTTAACCAGTTTGCCTACTTCTTTTCTATCACTGAAATAATTTATTCGTCATTAAACGAAATGTAATGGCAAAAGGCCGAAAAATCATCTCAATTTTCGAAAATCCTTACATTTACCAACTCTTGTTGGTAAATCCTAGGATTCGTAAATAAAACCTAGGGTTAAATTATTTACAGACTTTTACAGTAACATATACCTAGTCTTGCCATAAATATTGTCACGAAGAAAAAAATTATTTTTTTATTGCAAATAATATGTATTACTTTTACAGTGTGTTAGTTTAATACATAAATATAAAACAATTTAAAATATAAAAGCTTATTCGAAGTGGTCTCCATTGGCTGCAATACAGTCCTTTAAACGTTGAGGCCAGTTATCAATAGAAGCACGCACTCTTTCCATGGGAAAATTCTTCACTGCCAATCGTATGGATTGTTTTAGGGACTCCAAATTATCATGGCGTTTAGAGCAAGCCATACTCTCTAAAACTGACCATAAATCATAATCCAGCGGATTAAGATCAGGACTAGACGACGGCCAGTCTTCAGCTCTGATGAAGTCCGAAACGTTCACTTCCAACCAAGACTGCGTGGACCGAGCTTTATGACCTGGCGCCGAGTCTTGTTGGAAGGACCATACTTGGTTATTGAACATGGTGTTGTTAAGGGGCTTAACTACCTTCTCAAGAATGGTATTTTGATACACTTGTGCCGATGTTTTGATACCTTTTTCACAAAAATATGGCTCAGTCACTCCTTCATAGCTAACACCCCACCAAACCATCACTGAAGTCGGATAATGCCCACGTTGCACTCTGTCGACTAATTGGGAAGCTTGCTTAGAGCTTTGAGCATAAATACGGTCATTTTGTTTGTTAAAATGTTGCTCAATTGTAAAGATTTTCTCATCCGTAAACAAAATTTTTCTGTGACCTCCCTTTGCGTACCGCTTCAGTAGTTGTTTCGATTTTACCACCCTATTCTTTTTTAAATTATCAGTTAAAAAATGACCAGTGCGTCTCTTATAGGCTGCAAGTCCTGAGTCATCTTTTAAAATACGCGACATGGTTCTGGGTGCTATCTTCATCTCCCGAGATAAAATCTTTTGCTTTCGGACAGGATTTCTTCGAATTCTTTCCCTTACTGCTTTGACCACCTTTTTCGTACGAACACTACGTGGACGGCCAGATCTTTTTCTGTCACAAACAGAGGAGGTCTCATTGTACCTATTAATAGCCCGGTACACAAACATTTGACTAATACCAAGCGTATGGAGAGTTTTAAAAATTGCATTTGGCTCCATACCAACTTTGTGTAATGCAATCACAGCGATTCGGTTCTCTTTATCACCCCACTCCATTTTAATATCGTAAAATATTGTACAATGTATTGGCGCCAAAATTAGAAAACTCAATGAACAATCGTATAAAAATGACAGATTCCAAATTCAAATGTAATATCTTTCTTATTTTTAACTGTAACAGTATTTATGGCCAGACTAAGTACACCCGAAAAATATAGCGGAGTTCAAAAACCCTTCATGCACAGTTGGATAAAATACATAGATTACATACTGAATGTGCTGTACCAATATCCAAATACAAAAATAATGTAGGTACTATATATCCTACACTATGTTGTGAAATAGTGATTTAGTTTTTTTATTCCCTTGTAAAATACTTTATTATATGAACATTTCAGTTGTAATTTTTATAACTCAATTTATATGCGTCTTGCATTGGAAATATGGTATCGTACAGATTAAGTTTTCTTGGTGAGTTTCATGTTATTATTAAAATACTAATATTATTGTTGGAGATATAAATGAAGAGGTGCCGTTCATTTATCACGTGAGGACTAGACAGGAATGAGGAGACTTTTTTATGTGAAAAAATAAATAAAAGAAAAACAAATTACGCTTGATATAATTATAGTATAAGAAATTGGAAAAACCGCCTTTAACATGCGCAATTCATTTACTTGGATGACATTTCTTTAGTTATTTTGATATAAAAACCAAAGTAAATGAAATTTATATGTGACCTGCCAAACAAAAGAAAATTTTTCAAAAACAATTCATTATTGGCTGAGTAGGTAACGTTTTTAGAAGTCTATAAATGTTATCATAAAAGCAAAATTAAGTAACTCTGTCCTTTTGTTCCTTTTCACGGCTAAAGATTCTTTAGGACTAGAGAAGGACACGGGATTTATTCATAATTGACTTCCAAATAGGCGGAGGTTCTTAATTCCTTGAAATCTTTTTTTTATGTATGTTCGCCGAACTCCAGCACGCCTGGACCAAAACTTTTTATAAACAAATTCATGTCTCACTTTTCTAATATCCCTACTAAATGATTTTATGTTTTTAATAATGGTGTGATGCGCGAGAGAGATAACTTCAATAGATAGCTTTCAATGTTCGTTCAAAAATCTCCACTCCAGTTAGGTGAGGCAGTCCGCCTAGCTGGTTCAAGCTGGTTCAATAAGTGACAGGCTGATTAAATTTATCGACGACGAAAACATTATCCTCAGGCCATGTCTGATATATATTGATATAGCAGTAAATAAGAGCATATTTTATATACCTTTCCAGGTTTACAAGTATTGCTTGTAGCATACACGGCACAGTCATTTGTCCTGCTCACGGCAAATATAGATGATATAAAAAAACTCGCTCGCAAGTTCGTCTCCGATTCTCTCGCGGACAAACTGGCCGATTTAGTCGTCAAAGCCACCGCGCAGATGACAGAGCAAATGGAAGAACCCTCACAGAGAAACGATAAACTGAAACAAAGAAATATATTTACAACTGACGCATTTGACCAACGTAACATCGCCAGGCAAGGAGAAGAAAAAGAAGATAAACATTTGAAATTTGATAAAAACGAAGACAAACAACGGCATAATTATTTGTCTAATGAGAGCAAAGAACAATCTTTGGAAAGAGATCAGAGACATTTAGAAAACGAGAAAACGTGGCAAAAAAGTACAGAAGAATCAAGAGAACGGAATGAAAAACAAGAAAAATCTTCGACGAGAAATGGGCGAGATACTAAATCTGATGAAAAATATAAGGAAACAGATTCAATTCCATCAAGGTCGAAAAACTTATGGGCGGTGGAAAATAATGACATATCTAACAATAATATTGCCTCCCAAGAGCGTCCAAAGCATAGTTACGCCAGTCAATATGTTCATCTTGAGAAAATAAACGATTACAATCGTCCTAAACAATTTGAATCATATTACAAAAAACCTAATAACGATTTTAAAGAATCGTACAACAACTTCAAGGAATCGCTTAACCAAAACAAAAAATCGAAATTCGACTTAAAAAAAATACGTAACGGTTTCAAAGTATCGCGTGACAATATTAAAGAATCGCGCGACGATACCAAAGAATCAGGCAATGATTTCAAAGAAACGCTCAAAGATTTTAAAGTATCGCGTGACGATTTCAAAGGATCGCGCAACGATATAAAAGAATCGCGCGACGATATAAAAGAATCGCGCGACGATATCAAAGAATCGCGCGACGATATCAAAGAATCGCGCAACGATATCAAAGAATCGCGCGACGATATCAAAGAATCGCGCGACGATTTCAAAGTATCTCGTGACTATGACAAAGAATCGCTCAACGATAACAAAGAATCGCGGAACGGTGCCAAAGAATCTGGTAACGACTTTAAAGAATCGCGCAACGATTTCATAGAACCACACAATGATTTCAACAATCCAACTACCTCTCAAGTGATTTACTCGGGTAATAAACCACCAAAAGATAAATTTGAAGATAAAATCGTCGAAAGATCTCCAAAAGCACCTTCAAAATTTGAGGAAAACATCCTTGATTCTAAAATGTTAACATTTGATATCAAAAAACTTCAAACATCGAAAAACAACGACAAGGAGTCAGATGAGAAGTACTCGAATGACAAAAACGTAAACGATAATAGATCACCGATTCATTCAAAGGAATTACACGAATCGGACGGTGAAAAGTTATGGGAATTAGAAACGACTAGATATAGAGGTGACCAATTTGAAAATGACGACGTAACGACAGTAAAGGAAAAGACTGATTTCGATCAGTATGATAATCGTAACTATCATAGAAAAGGATATATCGCAACGAGCGGTCAGATGATGTTACCTAGAATGGCGGAGCCGCACAAAATGAAGGCCACTCCAGAAAAACTTTGGTGGGAGAAGGAGCTGAAATTGCCAAGTGCGGAACAGTTGAAATCTTGGCTATCTGGTTTATAAAGTTGTGAATTTAACGCATGCGTATAATTAAAGGTATTTAATGGCGACGTCTTATTTCTATCATTTTTAGGTACATTATTATTGGTGTCCATAAAATACATGTAGTAGAGATAATACTACAGTTTAGTCTCGCTTTCGAAGCATGACGTCAAATGTCAATATCAAAAGATTTGGCGTTTTGCGTTCGGTATATACCTAAATACTTCTGCAAAATACCAAACGTGCTAAAATGACAAAACTATATCGTCCGATGTACCGACCCCTACTAGAGAACTAATAAAGTGCAACCTATCAAACTGGCTAACTGCATATTGCCTACCTACCCTCAAATCCTATTAAATTTCGATTTTTAAAACATGGTCTACTGAAGGAGCTCCTCTGAAGTATGACCTATCAAATAAATAATTATAGTTTAAAAAATTGAAGCAACCGACTTCTCATGGATGCCATCAGAACTGGACCAAATTGAAATGGGACCACATGGGAAGCACCAGCTTTCAAATAAAAAAAGAATCATTAAAATCGGTTCACCCAGTCGAAAATTTTGAGGTAACAAACATACAAAAAAAAAATACAGTCGAATTGATAACCTCCTCCATTTTGGAAGTCGGTTGAAAAGTAATTAACATCAATTCATAATTGGCGAAATAATCGCGTAACAAACATACAGTCTAATTGAGAAACTACTTCATTTCGGAAGTCGGTTAAAAAATCCCTTATGTAAACATAACCTTATTTTGCGGAGTCAGGTAAAATATCAAAAACAGGTAGCGCCATCTCTTATTTTCGATTCGAGTGGATTTAAAATTATTAGTTGAGTACTAGGGTCAACTCGCTGCCAATACCGCCGAGCGCCGTTAAAACTGTGCTCTTCGAATATTATATTTTTAAGCTATTGCATAGCTTCTATCGCGGGCCTTGAGCGTGGAGACCGAATCCAGAAATTCCGTAACGAAAATAACCTAACACACCGCGCGTAAAGCTATTATGCAATAGCTTTACCGCGGCAGTCTCCGAGTGCCACACGTCTTTTATGTAATAATTTCACTATTTCAGAACAGATTATGATGAAACAAAATCTTTTACATCTGCAGAATCTCAGAGAATGTGTTTACTAAAACAGCACATCAAAATACTCAGTATTTTAAAAGCCTATAGAGGACATACAAACAGATAGACAAAAAATTCTAAAACTATATTTTTGGATTCTGTTGCTTCTAATATGTAGTCCAAAAAAAAAAAATTCTTAAATTTATCTCCAATATACAGACACAACTTCGTTAGTTTTTATTATAAGTATAGATATAGATTTATTCCCAGTCCCAGTCTGATATTCCCAGAAACAGAATTGAAAAAATCTTCACAGGGTTACCCGTGTATTCCCATTATCAGGTAATTGCTCATTGCTGAGTATAAGTCTCTCTTGTACAATCTTGTCCAGGTGTGATCTGCAATCTTATCAGCCTAACATGCTAGTTTATTGGTTGATTTAAATTAGTTCTTCATAATTTTTGTAACATTTTATTTTAGATAATATTTCATATGAAAATAATATTCTGCCTTACCGAAAAACGTTACATAACTTTAAGCAATGCTTAACATATTTTGTCAATTTCTGTCTGACACATAATGACACTTGCAGAAAGAAGACAGAGAACTTAATTCAAAATTCAAATTCAAAACTTCAAAATTCAATTTATTCAGACAGTAAAGTCCACTTAAGACGTTGAATAAAGTTAAGTAACGTTTTTCAGTAAGGTCCATTATATCAGTCAATATACCTATTGTAACTATTGTTCCTCATATGTCAGCAACACACTGGTTAATGATCTGCACCAAGTTGTTGTTCTCCAAGGCAGCCGCAACCCGCTCCTTGTCTGCTAGCTGCTTGTTGACGGCATGTTCAGAGACGTGTGTTCCTTCTGATACTTCCACTGTCACTTTGAACCGGGAGGGTAATGCTCGGAGAAGCTGCACTCTGATGGATAAGCCTGGAATATAAGGAAACTTAGGTTAATAAAGCACTCTAAAAGAATCTTAGGAGAGTTGTTTAAGTGCAATTTTACTAGATTAAAAGAAGTATATTTAAAAAAGTGAAATGCACAATCACCCCAAGTAGGATGTCAGTGCAGGTCTTATCGCTCCCACTTAGGATTAGAATTAGAAAAGTGAACCACTCCACTTGACTTAATAGTTCAATGGTGGCCAATGTCCGTTTCATGCAATTTTGAAAGGGTGAACTACGGTGGTGAAATAAGGATTGAAATTTTCTATGAAAGATATGATTGAAATGTCTGGGGCATGAAACTTTGTACATACTTGGGTTAACTAATAGGTCCAAACAAATGATGTTAGAATATTTTTACAAGGAAAGGGTATTAGAGGGTAATATTTGGGCTTGCAGTGACAGGGGGTCAGCCTATCGCCTATATAAACGCCAATTTCCTTGAAGTCCCTTAACTGACTTTTACAGTATGCTCGGGAAGAGAAGCAGCTGGTACATTCTATGTTTCTCTTTTTCTGCCAGCTGCCAGAAGAGTATATAAGTAGTATTTGGTTAACTAATGAAGATTAACAAATACTGATATTATATTTTTCTGCTCTGGGATGAATTAAGGGGCTCAAAACAGGGTTGAAAGTTTAGACAAAATTCCCATAAGTTTCATGTGAGAGGGCAATGTGCTACCTTTAGTATTATTATTTTAATCTTTTAGTAAACAAACCTATGAGTGTAGCCATGCTACAGTGTGGTATCGTCGGCGTGAAGTGAACTACGACCGTATTCTGGTTATTATCTACTACAATATTATTTTCTTCTACTACACGCAGCTCCTCGAGGGTCAACGGGTGCTCCGGGTCGTTGATATTGCGAATAATGTCGAAAATCTCCCTTTCGTCGAACTCATCAACAACATCTTCGTCTCGATCGGTTGATGTTATCGTTCGCTCGGAACCCTTTTCATAGATGTTTGGGTTTACGTTATCAGCTATTTTAGTCATTGCAAATTGTAAAAATTAGGTACTTGGATTTTTAATTAAACGGAATAAATCAAGGAACAATATTGACAAATCAAATGTTGCCACTTTTATATAATAAAAAACTAGTGCTGTGCTAAAATGAGCTACTGTCAATGTGGGTAGCTTTGACTTTGCGTTTAACTTTGGACGTAGCCTGGCTTAAAGATTCTTGATATTTTTACCAAGAGATTAGTAATTTAATCGATTCATTAATGCGTGACTTGTAGTCGCAAAACATTATGAATGTTAATTTATGCATAAAGCTGACAAATGTGATGGAAGTTTAAAAAGTTTTCCACCATTTTCTAAACACAAGAATTTGTGACTGAAAAATGTATGTCCAAGGTTTCGGATTTATTTATACAAAACTTGTTTAAACCCCATGAGTTTTATTTAATATCGATAAAACATTGATCTATCTTCCCGTTTTAAGCAATATTTCTTAGTCTTATTTAGTTTTACTACGAAAAAATATTGTAAACAAAAAAGTCTACGTATTATCTTTAATTGTGGGTAACATTGACAATGGAGTTTCAGTTAATTATACACCTAAAAATGCATTAATAATGTGAATTATTTCACTTCTATGTCTGACAGAGATGTTTTAAGCAATATAATGTGGTCGAAGTTGGTAAGCATACATAACACGGAATAAGAACTGGCTTTCAAGTAGCTGGTTGATAGTCATGGCATCGTTAGGTGTTTGACGATAGCTTTTCCACTTGAGACTATAACTCTCAAGTGGACAAGCTATCGTCAAACACCTAGACTGCAAAACTAATACTCAGACACCATAATTCAGTTTCCTAATGATATTTTTCCTACACGGAAGATTAGCTCGCAGTTTCTTTTTCAAAAGGTGTTTTCCAATAAAAAAGTTGAATGCACAAGCAACTGCGCTGACATTGATTGACTTTAGCACTTTCTACATTTCTAGGGCCTCGTTATCAACCTCGTTACTTTATCGGCATAATTAAAATATATCTTGAAAACACTTTCTATGGGAATAGAGTAATTACAAGGGGGGTACCCTTGTAGTTACTCAACACGTAAAGTAGGATTGATTTTTTTCTCGTATACCCCTTGGTATTGGCTGTAATTGGATAGGTAGTTGAAAAATATATTATTCAATTTAGTATTCCATATTTGTCTTCGTCTCTTTTTCAAAATATTAGGCTTTAAAATGATATTTTTTGTTAGGGTCAAGTCAGTGCCGGTTTTAACACTACCAGCGCCCTGGGCGAGATTTCTACGGCGCCCCCCAACTGTAATTCAAACCCATACGATAAAAGGGAAAGGATATAATGAAATGACCATTTATTAAAAGAAATAATTATTTATTATAAAAAATTACCTTTTATTAGAAAAAATAATTAATAAAATTTTACTTTTCTGGCCTTTCTATCAGCGAACTCTTTTATAAGGTTATCAAAGTCGATGTTTTCAGCAATTTCGTTTTCAATTGACAAAGTTGCCAAGTTTGTCAATCTAGATTGAGATATTGTTGATCGAAGATAGGTTTTTATCAGCTTCAGCTTTGAAAAACTCCTCTCCCCACTAGCAACCGTTACAGGTATGGTCAATAATATTCGCAATGCTATCCATACATTTGGATACAGTTCTTGTAAATTGCGATCTTTGATAAAATTTAAAACAAAAATAGGAGTAATCACATTCTGATCAGGCAAAAAGGATTTCAGACTTACGAGTTCATCACTCAACATACAACCATCTATGTCTGATTTAGAGTCTACAGTTAATTTTAATTGGAGATCACCGCAGAGTTTGACAAGGTCGGGTTTTTCCGGAATCTGTTTAATATTGTACAAAAAAGACCAAGATTCCGAGTACTCGTTTAACTGTTCGAACCTTTCATTGACTGAAATTAATGTAGTGTCCAAAAGACAGTTGAAAAATTCAACCTCAAATTTTTTTTCTGGAGAAGTTATAGGGTCATCGCGTGAAATTTCACCAGCTTGACGCTTAACACATCGAATTCTTGTTGCTCTAAACACAGGTTCAATTTCTAGTTCTTCAGCCAATTCCTGCGCAGTTAAAATAGCACTTTTAAAGCCTGTATTTCTATAGTCTTCCAAGAAATTGCAGCATTTTTTCAAAATTTCTGTACATTTACCGAGATCCATGTCTGTTGATTGTAGAGATTTACTTACGATATTTATTTGAAAAAGTATGTCATACCAAACAACCAATGAAACTATGAAGCTGAAATCTTTTAGCTGTTCGGCTAGAGTAGTAGCCTCATGAGACACTTGAACATCAGTTTTCTGAGTTTGAATAGCCAAAGTAATTAAGGCATCATGGATGGCACTAATTTGATAACGGACTGCTTTAACACTGCTTATCCTTGCTTCCCAACGTGTGTCACTGAGCTTTTTTATAGTATATAGTCCCAAGTGATTGGTTAGAATTTTCCATCGATGAACAGAAGCTGAAAATAATGTGAACAACCTCTGAAGTACCCCAAACAAAGTGACTGATTTTACGGATGACTTAGCGGCATCGCATAGTACTAGATTGTAGCTATGACAGCCACACGGTACATAAACAGCTAAGGGGTTTATGTCGAGAATTCTCCTTTGAACCCCAATATTTTTTCCTTTCATATTCGCCCCGTTGTCATAACCCTGACCCCTACAATCGTTCAATTCCAGTCCGTATTTATTTAAAACATTAATAATAACTTCAGTCAGTCTTTCACCAGTTGACTCATTGACGGGTATAAATTCCAAGAAATGCTCTTTTACTGATATTTTATCATTATCTGATAAATCAACAAATCGTAATGTCAGCGAAAGTTGTTCTACATGACTAATGTCTGAAGTACAGTCAGCTATAATAGAATAATATTTTGATTTCTTTGCGTTTGATATGATTTCCGACTTCACTTTTTCACCCATCAGCTCTATTAATTCATTTTGAATGTCTTTTCCACAGTAGTGGTCTGAAACATCACCCTTCATAGCTGATCGCAAGTGCTCCTGCATAACTAGATCAAATTTGGCTAGTAGCTGTACTAAGCCTAAGAATTTTCCGTTATTTGACGTATATAGTTTGTCGGAAGTACCTCTGAACGCCATATTGTTTTCAGCTAAATAAAGTGTAATATGCATCAATCTAGACAAAACATTATTCCATCTTGTAGTTTCCTTTCTAATCAAATGTTGCTCTTGGCAATCTATTGTTTTTCCTGTTTTTAATCGTAGTTCAGTATCAATCCATGAAAGGTAAAACTTCTTATGAGAAGTGCTATTTTCATGATTTTTTAACATTTCAGACAAGTGTTTCCAGTTGTTACACCCTTCAGATACTAAGCTCGACGTTGAGCTACTATCAAATAGTCGACAACAAAAACAATAAACTCGATCCTTAGAAACGGAGTAAATTAACCAACGACGCTGAATTGTTTCATTGTTAGCAAGTTTTTTTGTGAAATGGGAATTAGAGAAATATCGGCCTGTATCATTCTTCGGATAATTATCAATGTGAGTTTGCACTGGGCCACTAGTAATTATATGATCAATAATTTTGCTATTTCGAGTGATTGGCCAAGTGGCTGGATCCCATATATTCGGGACAACAGTATTAACGTCATCTAGAATTTGTATTTGTTGTACATCACCAATGGAGTCATCCTGAGCAGCATTTGTAATTGTATCACTGCTTGTCACCTTACTTTGGGAAACTTTGTCCACAATCTCTTCAACACAATCTTCAATCATCTGATCTGACTTGTCAGATAGAGGCTCCACTACCGATACATTCATTTGTATTCCAGACGTAGATGGCATATTCAGGTCTTCATTTTTTGTTGTGATATATTTGTCTATATTCATGAACTTTTTTGTTCTTTGAAATTCCTTTTCTTTTTCTGCTTTCCGTTTTCTATATTTTGACCCAGATGGTTTTCTTTTGATATGATCAACGTGTTCAGACATTTTGCACTAATCAATTTTTGTAATCAATAAAATCTGCAACAAATTAAATCTCTAAGTCCAAACATTTCTAAAAATAAATTACAATAAAATTTCATTATACGCGTTATAAAAAACAAACTTAGTTCCCGTGTATAAAAATAAGGTCGAAAAATCTAGGTAACGTTGATAAGGCAGCAGAATATTTGTGTTTCGTGATAGTACTCAGATTTCTACGAAAAAAACACGATCATCAACGTATTGGCGCGTCGCCCACACGAGCTGGAGTCGAGGCGGCGTCGAAGCACGGGCGCACAAGCGGCGCGCCGCTTCTACGTTTCCTTCAGGTTCAAATGGCAGTGCACCCACACACTAGAGTCGCGTCGCAGGCGATGTGGAGTCGAGGCGTGGTCGCGGCGGCGTCGCGGCAGGGGTGCAGTGCGCGACCGCGCCGCGACTCCACCGCCATTTTGTTATTTTGTTTCGTGCGTAGACGTGTTTACACTGTAATGTGTGAAGGAAGCATAGCCGCCCGCGCCTCGACTCTAATATAAGCATCACGCCTCGACTGTGCCGCGACGCCGCCGCGACCGCGCCTCGACTTACCAGTGAGCGACGCGCCGTAGATAGAATGGACGGGAATGGGAATTACACATTTTTCCCGCATTAAAAAGTAGATAATCTATGAATTTCTTCGGGGTGCATAGTATCTTCATATGACAGTTTCATCATTATCATATAATTCATTCCAGAGGTTACCCCGCCACCCCGCCCAAACATTTAAACAAACAAACAAATGTCTATAAAATAATTATTATAGATAGTTAAAAGTACTTACCTAATTAAATAATCCGTCAAAAAACAAATATTTTCTTTTACACTATTTATACAACTTTTTAGATATTAGCATCGCAACGTAGCATGGACCGTCTGATTACTACGTTGCGTCTGTTTGTTTTAAAATAATTGGAATAATTGTTTTGCACGTGCACCGATTTTATAAATGAGAATGAGCTGAGTTTGTTCCGCTTCGCTAAAAATAACGCCAACTCTTTTTAACTAAAATGTTAAAAAGAGATAGACAATGTGTTTCTCTGTGATTGGGGATTCCCGGTAAAATGAACTGCATGCAGTGCTCCGATCCAACAGATTGAATAGTGCATTCCATTCAAGTGTTGCCAACATAAATATTTTTTCGCTTAATTTAGGGAATTTACGAGTAAGTAGACCTCGAACTATTAGCGATGGGCTACAAAGGGGCGCCTGCGGCGCCCCTTTTATCCGGCGCCCAGGGCGGTCGCCCACCCTCGCCCAACCCTAACGCCGCTACTGGGTCAAGTGTCTCTCCCCCTCTACCAGCTAAATGGTTCTTGTCGAATAGTTATACTGAAAAAAATCCAGCAATTAATGTCCCTAACGAAATTGTAAGGTAAAATATCACAAGTAAGTAGGTTTTTCAAGTTAACGAGTAATAGGCGATCAACTTAGCTTAACTAGAATATTCTTAGTATCAAACAACCCTATTTTAAGTTCGCATAATATTGAGATAGACATAAATTGTGATATGGAACTACGAAACCCTACATTGCGCGTGGCCGGACATGCACTTGGCCGATTTTTTTAAATTGTTTTTAGTTAGTACATAAAAACCAAACAAAAGAGAACTCAAGAAACATAAAGAAAACAATAGGTATACAGTTCATGGAATGGGGTGAATCTTTTTTTAAATTAGATATTACTCACTATTAATCTTAGAACTTATATTTGATAATGAGGTCATTCAATACTCAAATTATTGTAGAATTGTTTGGCTTTATTTGATTTTTAAGAAATTATTTCATTAGTAAAAAAAATGCATATAAACTATTATATTTTTTCCGCTTGTTTTAGCTCAAAGTTTTTAAATGGCATTTCCCATGAAAATGAACACGATTTAATATGACAAATTGCTTTAATTTGATAGATCTATGTTTTTTACATCAAAAAAGTAAAATAAATCCAACCTAAATTACGTAAATCACCGTTTATGAAGATTTTCCGCTATCGAAATGAACGGGGTCATTTTTACCCACATTCGCGTTTAACTTTAACAAGCCATTTAAACGTGATTTTCTTAATTTTTTTCTATACTATTGGACTTGTTACTTCCATAAAGTAACTTTTCTATACGTTACTTCTTTACTTTAAAATTTACCACGAAAGCTTAAATAAGTAAAATACTATTAGACTCATACATTAATACTCTGATATCGTCAAAAATATGAAAAAGTGTGTGTAAAGTTACCCACGCTGGCAGTACCCCGATTGACTGTACTGCTTTTTCGTTATATTTTTCCCTGATAAACGACTTTTTTTGTAGCAGATGTACGATCACCCCTTTTTTATATCTGGCAGCCCTGCGTCACTGTCATTGTCATGTTTTTCTTACCACTCAAATCTGACGAATGGCGATCGATCAATAAAATCAAAAGATATTTTCTGATCTCCTGCATTATATTCAATTTTATTCAAGAGAGGGGCGCTAAACACATATAAAATTATTTTTGAACCCTTGGTGCTGTGTGGTACTTTACGGTAAGTTAACTCTTTAAATTATATCCATTCTCAAAGACAGGAAATTGATATTAAATTTATTTAGAAAGTGGGTGTAGAATTGTAATAATTTCTATAGTTTCTGATTTAATATTATTTGGCATGCAAATTTTTTCCGTGTATGTTATCGGGAGATTATGCTCGTTAAACGGCTTGATCGGTGTAAACATCTCAACATAGAACCTTTGTTGCCTGTAGCCTGGTCATTTTTAATTAAACTTATTTGAGACAATACTTTGCATTCATTTGAATGCTACTCCTCTCATTTTAGGTGTCAGAATGGGTGACCCGTGGGTGATCCAGCCGCATGAACATGCCAAGTTTGCAGAGCATTTCCGCAACCTCGGGCCGGTGGGTGGCATGCTTACCGGTGAACAAGCTAAAAGATTTATGCTACAGGTTGGTTGATAGTAAACTTTACTTTTATTTTAAATTTTATAAACTCCAGGGATATTATATCTAGGTATTTGGTAAATTATATTGTGTACTTTTAAACTTCACTATTCATTTGAGTGGCTTTGCAGCTCAGTTGGTATTATGTGTGCCTGCTAAGCTGTAGGTTGTGGGTTCGAACTCCACCCAGGGCAAATATTTGTGTGATGACCATATTTGTTCTGTGTCTGTATGTATCATAAGTATATATTTACAAAAACAAAGTATATTATATCCATGTATCCTATCAGCAATCTAGTTCCCATAGTACAAGCTTTACTTAGTTTGGGCTACATGGTGTTGTGTGAAATGTCCATCCGTATTATATAAATATTAAAAATAAAAAATAAAATGGCCTTAGGAATATTAAATAAATTAATCATCCAATTTCAGAAGGCTGTTTTATATCAGACATTATTGCATCTGCAAATATACATTAAGAGTTAATCTGAAGGCATGACTTAATTATTAAAATGTTTAAGTTGTATTATATAAATATTAAAAATAAAAAATAAAATGGCCTTAGGAATATTAAATAAATTAATCATCCAATTTCAGAAGGCTGTTTTATATCAGACATTATTGCATCTGCAAATATACATTAAGAGTTAATCTGAAGGCATGACTTAATTATTAAAATGTTTAAGTTAAACGGTTTTATTGAAAAGAAAGATAATGTACGTAATGTATTTACTGTATTATACTAGAAAAGCCCTTTCATTTAATAACCATATTGTGGGGGTTGTGAAAAAATATGAAATTACCATTTTTTGGCCTCGTCACAATTAAAACGTTTTTTTCTGTAAAATAGGGACATTAATTGTTGTTTAATTTATAACATCTTTGTTAACTGGCTCTCTTGTATCAGTTCATTTTTATCAACTCGTATTTTCAAAATTCTAAATTTTGAGTTTACTTCAGTTCATTTTCTTCCATGCTGTTGATGATATAATTATGATTCCTAGATAAATTATCTGAACCACTAAAAAATATTAAGGCAATAGAACCAACTAAATTCGGTTCCATTGTATTAGTTAAAGTTATACCATTTTTTTATTGTCATCATTTCCTACTAGAAGGGAAACTTATGGTTTAAAATCCCAAATTGGATAAAAATTGGGAAAAGAATAAATGTTATGGAAAATTTCCCTATTATGTCACAGTTTCGTTTGAGAAAGTATTCAGTCAAATCTATTCCAAAAATTTGCCTATCCTAAGTTTTTTTTTTATATCCAGTTAGTGCTCATAAAATAGTCAAAGGTTTTTATGTCTTACTGCCAAAGTGTTATTGATAGAAAATGTTTTATTTTTAATATTTTACAATAATAAAGTTTATTTTTAACAGAGTCAGCTGCCCCCTCCTGTCCTGGGTCAGATTTGGTCTCTTGCAGACACCAATGCTGATGGGAAACTTGACTTGAAAGAGTTTTCCATTGCGTGTAAGGTATGACTTAGTTTTTTGACATTTAAATACATTTTTAACCAACCTAAAAATATAGACATTTGCAAATAATATAGACAGCTCGAGTCTGTGATACCTTTGCCTTAGGGACAGATTCTTAGGATTCTATTTTATCAGAAAGATTAACTCAGAGATTGTCTCTTGTCATTTTAAAAAAAAAACAGCACAAGGTTTATGGTTTCAGGTTGTGTATGCACACCTGCTCTGATTATGAGAATTCAGCCAAATCATTATTCTTTTACTGCACTGTTAGGTTAAGTATTGCTATATATCTTTCACCAATTAGTGTTTTAATTTCAGATTATCAACCTTAAGCTTCATGGAATAGAGGTGCCTAAAGCCTTGCCACCTTCCTTAGTGGCCTCCCTCAGTCCTACAGGTAAAATGTTATGTCCTTTCTTGTCATGTTTTTACTGATAACTAAATATAATTCTCAACACAAACAGACTATAGAAGTTACCTTTAGTATCAAATTATACAAGAAAGAGTTGCCCAAAATTAAATAAATGACTATTACTGGACATTTTCAAACAGCAAAATCTAGCTGAATGAATTATCTCAATGATGAAAGTAAAATGACACCAACGAGTGGTAGTGAAAATGAATTGAGTTTTTGATACCTACAAGATTTGTAAAACATAGCAAAAAATAAAAGGCTATCATACATATATATCTATATTCACTCAGTATTTTATGGGACAAAATCATGGCCTTGTGTGCTTATTGTCTGTCTCATTTTGTTTTTAGTTTCGTTTTTCAGCATTATATTCAGCCTTTTTTGAATACTTAAACATTGAGCAGAAAACACCTTATTTAAAGTCTTTCTTCTAAATCAGTATTAAATTTTCAAGCAATTTATATATGCTTCATCACTTTTCTTACTTATAAGAAAGTTATGAGTGACATTCAGAAACAATTGTTAATATATGCTTGATAATACGATTTCAATTTTACTCTCGTATTTATTTTCTATTATATCACTCATCTACAGCCTTTTCTATCCTACTTCTGGAGGCCTCTCTTTTCATTACGCTGTCTGCTTCGATACTGTGTCAATCAAGTCGCAGGTTCTACCTTCAATATTTGTATTATTGTTTACCTACTGGGACCAATGCTCCACTTTCCTATTTCATTATAATTTTGGGATTTACCTTAAACACTAAAAAAATACACTTTTAAATCCACAGGCGCGCAAAAACCACAGCAATTCGCGCAGCCAGCCAAACCACCCATTCCACCAATGCCCTCAATGTCTCACCAACCTTTAATATCGGGTCTTCCCCAATCTCAACCTATATCCAACCAATCATTACTGGGAGACTTTAATCAACCACTTATAAACACTGCCCCAGCAAGCCAACCTTTAGCTCCTACTCAGCCCGTTATGGCTCCTTCCCAGCCAATTATGGCTCCCAGCCAGTCAATTATGGCTGCTAGCCAGGCAATAATGACTCCTACCCAGCCAATTATGGCCGCTACTCCGTCAGTACCTCCATTGGTACCACCAGCACCTGTAAAGCCGCCTATGCCCGCTGTTCCGGATCTAATTTCTGGCGTGAAACAACCGCATTTGATAGACACTCAACCACTAATGTCTCAGCCAATTTCGTCTCAACCCTTAATAGGTGGTTCAACTGAAGGTCTATCCATGAATCAGTCGATTATGTCAACTACTATGACGTCACAGCCGATTTTGTCTATGAGCGCTACACAGCCTTTGATACCGCCCTCCCAGCCCATAATGAGTTCACAACCTTTGATAGCTTCACAGCCAATTATGGCTCCTACGCAGCCTATTATGCATACCGTCCAGCCAATTATGTCCGCCTCCCCATTAATTCCATCATCTCAGCCACAGTTGCCGGCGGGTAGTACAGTAGCTTCTCTGATAAGTAGTCCACCTAAGCCGATAGCGTCTGTAGCGGGTGCTCATCCCGGTCAACTTGTGACGTCGACACCGATCACTGCTACGATGGAACCGCTGTCTAAACCTGGTAAGTAGATGTTTGAGTGAGTACTAAAATGGAACCATAAGATACATCTTTAATTTTATATTTTGTTGTATAAGTTTTTAGCTGATTAGCTGTCCAACACCTGCTTTTGTATCATATAAAAGTTATCTACAGTTCTGTTAATTTTTAGACTTTTTTGTGTTATCAAATATTATAGATGAAATATTGGTTCTATTTCAGTACAATTGATTACGAAATATTGTGTCTAGCATGCATAAATTTCTTGGTGATGGGTATAATTCACACTAGTCTTACGTTATAAAGGAAATCAAGTATTCCTGTATGGCTTCATTTTTAGGGTTCCGTACCTCAAAATGAAAAAAACGGAACCCTTATAGGATCACTTTGTTGTCCGTCTGTCCGTCTGTCAAGACCTGTATCTCGAGAACGCGTGAAGGTATCGAGTTAAAATTAAAACCATATACGCAAATCCATAGTCTTGCTGCAGAGAGAAAAATCAAACTTCTCAGTTTTCATTAAAAAAGTTACAGCCGAATATGTCGCAAAAAACCCGTATTTCGACACTCGTAAGGGAATCAAAACCTATATACTTCCCGTTGACCTATAATTGTGAAATTTGGCAAGAAGCATTGTCATATAGTACATATAAAGGAAAAAATCCAAAAATTGCACATTTTTAATTTAATCACAAAAAAGGGTATTTGTGGGAGGAAGGAGGCTCCAAATTTTAAACTGCTTTAATCGTATCATGTGGGGTATGATACCCCACATTAAAAAGCGCCTTGAAAGAGCTTCATTAGCACAAGCTAAATAGGTTTTTAAATATTTTTACGATGTATATTTTTCGATTTACGAAGGAAAATATAAAAAAAATATATATAATTTCCCCCTTTTAGAAAAAAATACGAAAACGTCATTTTTAATTTAATCACAAAAATTGGGTCTTAATGCAAGTAAGGAGGGTCCAAATTTTAAAGTGCTTTAACCGTATCATGTGGGGTATCATATGAAAGAACTTAATTAGCACAAGCTAAAACAAGTTCTTAAATATTTTTACGATGTATATTTTTCGATTTATGAAGAAAAAATTTAAAAAAATATAATTTCCCCCTTTTATCTACTAGCTTGTATGGAACCCTTGGTGGGCGAGTCTGATTCGCTCTTGTCCGGTTTTATTTTTTCTTATAATAAGAAAAAAAAGGTAGTTTATCCGTATTGTCGGATTTTGCAGGCTCGGTGGCGGGCTCGGTACCTAGTTCAATGCCGGGCTCAGCAACCGGCTCGGCCGCCGTAAGTCCGCACGAGGCGCCACTCGGCATGATGTCTCCGCCGCCTGTCGAGTGGGCTATACCGCAGCCTCAACGACTCAAGTACGTAACGTTTTAGGCTTGGTATAGTGTCGTCGCTATTTCGCGGTGCCGCGAATTGTAACGGCGCCGGCGCAAACACGCTGGCATCGAGTTTTGTTATTGACATGGGACTCGGTAGCCGCGAGGCACCACTCTACATATAAGCGGTTTCTCATTGAAATAGCTAAAATCCGTACACAACCATTTCGGTTCACATTTTTTATACGTACAATACACGATAAAATATTGTTTCCTAGATATTTTGTGATACACAAAAACAGGAGCCGAACACAACCAAAAATAATGCTAAATAGTGGCTGACAGGAAATATACCTTAAAATGTAACGTTCTCCAATACAGGTACACTCAGCTTTTCAACGCAACCGACCGCGCCAAGTCTGGCATGGTGTCTGGAGCACAGGCTCGCTCCATCATGTTGCAATCTCGACTGCCGCAGCACACTCTCGCGCAGATCTGGGCGCTCGCTGACCTCGACACTGACGGCAAGCTGGGTAAATAACCGCTTTACATGGTTTTATTCACTCAGTTACAGGGTTGCAGTTTATAAAAACTACCTCCAGGTATTTCAAACATACTTAAAGCCACGCCTATTTTCCTTTATAGGGTAGGCAAAGCATCACAGTTCATAACGTTAGGGCTGTTCGACGCCACATTTAACGGTTGTTAGAAGGTTACCTAGATGTACAAATTGTCAGCTTGCAGTCACAGCTGGTCAGCACATTGCCAATGTCACCCAAATCCCTTAACCGATTCAGTGCGGAAGGCACAGCTATGTGTCAAAGCCATCTTTATTGTATGGTGGGATGCAATTTGGAGACAGTTCGTTCTTTACCCTAAGTTAACCCATATACTATTATCACAAAAAATCACAACTGTGGTGTTGGCTTTTAATTACAACGTTATTTTGTTAAAACCACGAAATATTTCTTAGCAGCCACCGACGCGTAAATATGTAAAATGCGCAATAAATCGGTTAATTGACTTTACAACATATCCGGGATACTTTCTTACCTTATATTACATGGCCTACATTTTATCTGAAAAACCATCGATCTATTTAGGATAACGAGTGAAACAGCTGGTATTTCAGCGTAGTTAATGAACCCTTTGGATTGCAGGTTGTGAAGAGTTCGTGCTAGCCATGTACCTCTGCGAGAAGGCGACGCAGGGCGAACCCACACCGGCTAAACTACCCGTTGAACTCATACCGCCAACCTTCAGGTCAGTAGGGCTGTTCACAGCTTGTCGGATTCGGAATCCAGTCGGTAACTGTATCTCCATCTCAGTCATTCTGTATGTAAATGACAGAGATTGAGATATGGTTTCAGACTAGATTGCGAATCTGACTTGTTGTGAATTGAGGTACGGAACTGTTTATTACTGGAAACTGATAAATGATGATACATTATAATACACTTTTCTATGTTTTTTAGCTATGTTTCATCAAAATAGGTTAAGGCATTTTTTTTTGTCGGGGGCTTATGAGTTTTCTAAACTTAATACTAGTTTATTTAATTGAATTCATAAATTGGTAGGCTTCTATTTGGCTTATTTTTAAATTTTGTTAATTCTGAAATTTTAAAAAGAAAATAAAAATGGAAAAAGCATAACAAGACTATTTCATGTGTACTACAGACGCGAGTCAGTGACATCTATTGGCAGTGGGAAGTCATTCTCAGAACGGCGCCGTGAGAACATGGCACGAGGTCAGGCAGAACTGGAGAGGAGACGGGAACAGCTGCAACACGCTATGGGCAAGGAAAAGGTGAGAACAACGCTCTTACACATCACTAGCACCGTGTAGCGACGTCAAATGTTATCCTGGTAGGTCAAGCCGCGCATCACAGGTGCAAAGCCAAGGCAGCAGCTTGTTTTTTGGGTATTTCGAGTCCGGTAAGTTCTTTGATTATTCTGCTAGCTTGGTACTTTAAAGAGGAGAAAACGAGCCCCGGATTTCTTGAGTTGTTTACAAAAGTCTGCTAACTTAGTATTTGAGAGGTAAAGATGAGGTTGGTTTCTTTCTCTTATGTGATTATTATGTTGTTACTTTTTGTGGTTTCAATAAAGCGCTATAGATTTCATATGATCACATGACTGAAAGTATCTCAAATCTGGTGAAACCTCTTTAATTATTCTTCTAACCTTCAAGAGGCAGGATGATCTATTTTTATCTGCATTAGATACGCCCAACGTCAAAATTTTCTTTTTGCCGCCCAAAAACATGTCAAATTGACAAGATAATGAATATCTGTAAAACTATATTTTTCCTATTCGGCAAAAAGATTCCAACGTAAAATTTGTCCCTGCTTGCACCTTAAGCCCACTGGTGTGTAAAAAAATAACCCTGGTTGCCACGTTCATTTATTTAGCTTATGTATCGCTTACGCTTAATTAATTGTGCTTTTTCTTTTTCATGAAACTTACAGGAAGCAGAGGTAAAGAGTATTTTGAGAAATATGTTTGTAGCAAATTCAAGTAGTATCTTTAACACTTTCGCAGTTCGCTGCTGATGTATACACGTGCCATTTTTTCCGTATGCTGTGTATGAATAATTAAATTTTATGCAAATCTCAAACGCCTTGTGTTATTTTAGCCAAAATTATTAAAAGTACTAATACACAATCGAATAAACATGGCCCACATTCGTCGAGTCAACGAGAAAGGAAGAGAAAAATATATCGCAATCTTTTTTCTCTCATGTATCAGGTTGATCGTGTATTGGTATATGTACCCTAACAGTTGCATTAACTTGTATTCTGTCTATAAACTATATTTTTTAACCGACTTCCAAAAGAAGGAGGTTAACAATTCGGTCTGTATGTTTTTTTTATATTTGTTCACCGATTACTCAGCCATTTGTGCGTTGATTTTGATGATTCTTTTTGTATTTTTGGTAGATCATACTTGACTCACTTGTAGACATACGTAAACATAGGTACCATATAAATTTTATCAAAATCGATGCAGTATTTTGGTTTTTATAACAAAATATCGTATAAGTAGAAAAATGAACAGCAAGTCGCGTTTGCGTATTTTGAAGTCGGTTTTTCAGTTTTTTAAACTATAATTATGTTGATTGCATTGCATTATTGTAAAGATACAATAATTATGTTTCAAAAGTTTTAAGGAAAGTCATATCTTTTTTTTCAATCTGTAGGCGGAGAGAGAACGGAAAGAGAGAGAGGAAGCGGAAAAGAGAGAGAAAATACGCCTCGAAGCGCAGAAGAGGGAACAAGAAGAAATGATGAGGAAACAGAAGGAGGAACAGGTATTTTGGGTTTCGTGCGTCAAAATGAAAAAGATACTCGTAGATAATTATTTTATTGTCCATCTCTCTATTAAGTCCCTTTTTTACCAGGCCCTCAAGTATCAAATACTTCGACTTATGGTCCCTTTGTGCTGTAACATGTCGATTTTCTAGGTTAACACCAAAAAAATATGGCGTTTATTTTAAGAGTATCAAATAAACCAAAACATCTGATGTGTTTGTTGTCTTCTTACTCAGAATCATTAAAATCGGCAAGACTTCACATTACAATCAGAAAGATCGAAAATCATTCAGTTTGCCCTAAATGTTTCTAAAATATTACCAGTTATAAATGTTATAATGATACAGGTCTACACAAATCATTGTGTTCGTACGTGTTTGTGTTCTGTGTTTCAATAATTGTGTTTGTGTTCTGGGTACGCTTCTTGTCTAGTTATGATTTGTATACATTTTTTCTTTCTAAAATAACTAAAGTTATTTGAGTTGTATATATAGTTGTCTAAACGACTATCGCCTAAATGGTTTGACCTATTTTTGAGTGTATTTTTTTTTTGTTTCTGTGCTAGGTTATTAATTTGCAGTCACGATATCGTGATTTATTTCGCTATATGAAAATTGTGTCTTAAATTTAATTTAATTTATTCTTGGCAGGAGAAACGGGAAGCCGCCAGAAAAGAGATGGAACGACAGTGCCAACTAGAGTGGGAGAAGAAGAGGTAATAGAACTACAATATTTAATCTTGACGAAATTGAAAAGCCTCCCTGACTTATTATATTTTGTATTTTATAAGAACGCGAGAACTGGAGACCCTTCGTACCGAAGAGCAAACCAAAGTTCTAAGCCTGAAGAGCAAGTGCCAAGCGCTGACGAGCTCGCTGAACGCCGGAGAGGTTCGTGTGCGCACGCTAGCGTCGGATATCCGCAACACGCGCACTGCCGTCGCAGCTGACAAGTGCGCCATTGACGCTATGAGGTAAGAAAATAAGAAAATACATATCACAGTTAGTGATGGTCCATTAATCACGTGATATACAAAACGGTTGGTCAAAAAATCACCAAACATAACCAGGGGAAGGGGGGGGGGGGGGGGGGGTTGTATTTTATATTATGTGTTTTTTTTTTTAATTTGATTTCCAAACCGAAAAGCGACGCGTGCTTTGCACCAAAAAGTACACGTGATCTTGGGTAGGGGGTGGGGTTGTCTAAAACCTCACCATGTAATACCAAGGGAGAGGGAAGGCTTAAAAAGCAAAAATGATGACGACGACGACGATGGACAACTAAGGATGAAAATATTAGGATAGCAATAATTAGAAAACTTGATGATCTAAAAAGCTCCTTAGCATATTATTATAAAAAACTAAGTGTAGTGTTGTCGCCGTACTTACTCACTTCTCTATAATACCAAGTTAGTAGATCTTTGCATTTTAGAGAAGTGAAATTGACCGCATAATATAACGATAAATAAAGTAATGAACTACTAAAAGTAGATTCTTACATTATTTAAAATTAGATAAGAGCTCTAAATTATTCTGCTAACCTAGTACTTTAACGCTTCTTAAAATATGAAGTTATCTTATTATTATTGTTGTTGTTATTATTTTTATTAGTTGTTGTTGGTTTATCTTTATTTTATTTGTTTTTTTTTGGTTTGGTTGGTATGCAAAGCACTTACTCGCCAGTAGGGCAAGTTGACCAAACTGTAACTCGATTAAGAATTTGCATTTTTGTGGGACTAGGAATTGATAATCATATTAGAGTGGTTAGGTTTCGTTTGAGACATTTTAAGATAAGGTCAATATTTCGTTGCTTGTAGATCTGAACGAGACGCTAGCATGGCCGAGATGCAACAACTCAAGGCAAGAGTCAAGGAGTTAAACGCGAAACAAATAGCCTTGAATAAGGAGAAAGCTGAGTTGGATACTAAGGTAAATTTACATTTATGCACCAATTCTCTGCAAAATATAATACCAAAATGCCGTAAACACCACTGTATAATTATTTATTTCCTACTAGGTACATTTCTTTGCTACAAGATCTTATTTCAATCTCTAGTTTTACCTTTTGATACATGACAATCACAATTTTTTATTTTGGCCACTTTGTGGTACTACCATATACTATACATAGAACTCAATGTTTAAACGGTGATCTACCTACAGATTATAAAAAAAAAACGAAACTCTGACTTGGCTTTGAATAGTTTGACTTTGATTAATATTTCATTTTCAGGCCAAAGCATCTGATGAAGACGGAAAGCTCAACATGATGGAAGTTACACTGAAGCAACTTCGAGATAAGGTAACTTCTTTAACTATATAATATATTTTTTTTATCAGCCCTGTTGTACAAACTGTCCCACTGCTGAACGCGGCGCATCTTCTGTGATTGTGAGAAGGATAAGGCCATAACTGTATTATTTAATTAACTTATTACTATTATTAATATATGATGTGATATGGATATGTGTGTGTGGATATATGATAAGGGGTGTGAATGTAGAAATAACGGCTGATAGAGTGAAGTGGCGAAAGGAAACATGCTGTGCCGACCCCACCTTGTGGGATAAGGACAAGGAAATGATGATGATGAGTACTATTATTAATATATTTATTACAGCATAAATTTAAATACTAGTGGCCGATAAGTCGAATTTTTGATCATGGTTTTTGTTACGGAACCCTATCATATGCGTGTCTCGGCAAGCTTTTGGTCAGTAATTTAAGAATTTGGTAAGAAACGTCCGAAAGGGATTTAAAGTCTTACTTAAGGTTCTACCTGTTCTACCTTTCCAAATAATCAATTATTATTTATTAAAAAATAAATATATATCAGTCTATCCTAGTAGACTTCAGATACCTGAGGCGCCGTTACGCTCGACCAATTCTTTTTGTCTTCAAGGTGGAAGCCGCCAAAGCGATTGTCGAAACGAAGAAGTCCGATCTCGAGAACAACAAGTCCCAGCTGTCAGATTTGACAGCTCAGGTGACAGCGCTCGGGGACAAGTGCCAGGCGGTATGGAAGTTGTACGAGGAAAGGAGACAGGAGTACCTTGAGAGGAGTAGTGCACCGGCAGAATCTGCCTGGCCTGCCGCTGGTGAGTACTAGGAGAACATGACTGTGAAATAAAATAAATATTGGTGAACTGTTCACACAACACCATCTAGCCCAAATTAAGCAAAGCTGAAATAATTAATCCATTTGGAATTACTTCCGTTGCCGCTCCGCAATCGCAGAGATCGTGAGCGCTATAAAAACAGATGTCAAATGTTCGTTAATATATCTGGGCGATCGCCCGACGCGGTGACGATCATTCACAGGCGTTCGTAACGTCGTCGTCCGAGCGCGATAACAGACATTGTATGGTTATGACGTTTATTTGACAGCGAGCACATAATATTGAGGTTATCAACCGACTTCCAAAAAGATCAATTAGACTGTTTTTTTATTACTTGAAAGCTGGTGCTTGCCGTGTGGTCCCATTTCAATTTGGTCCAGTTCTGACAATGGCATCCATGAGAAGTCGGTTGCTTCAGTTTTTTAAACTATTTTTTTTTTTGCCCGACTGGCGAAGGACGGTTGAGCTTTTGCATATTATTTTTTCAACTTTCAAACAATCTTGAAACTTTAAGGCTAAAGTGAATAGATATATTCTATATCCTACGATATAGAAGATATCTATTCACATCTACATCTGTCTGACATAAAAAAAAACTCATTTTAACAAAGGTGTTTGAAAATCGTTTATATTGTATTAATCAAGCTACAGAAACTTCCTTAATTATGTTTTTGTATGTGTTAAATGAATGTTTTTATCACCGTTTAACTGAAAAAGAATAAGAGTAAAGGCGCTCGAAAACGGACAAAACGAGACGTCAACCTCGAAGCCATCATCAGACTTCGCACGGTACTTACCGAACGCAGCCCAGGAAAACATGTATGAGAAGCACAACACTTATTTTTACAGAGGCGGACTGGGGCACGACGGACGAATCTTGGGGTGAGCCAGCGGCGGCTGATGAAGTCTGGGGAATAGACGCTCCCGCTACCACTGGTAAATGTATGCTTGACATTCTTTTATGATTTGCTTGGTTTTTTTTTTTTTTGATTCGTACAATCTTTGTCAACTTATCCAACACATTTTTTTATTGTCCACAGCAGTAGAAGCGGTGTCCAATACGACAATGCCATCTACCACCAACCAGCCAGTATGGCGTTGTATCTACGAGTTCACGGCTCGAAGCGGCGACGAGCTATCCTTGCAGCCCGGAGACGTGGTCAGCGCCGCACCTCCACCGCGCACCGCAGAGCCCGGCTGGCGGTGGGGCTCCGCTAGAGGTACACACTTGTTGCTGTTACATTAGGGTTGATGATTGATTGGAGAATTCTTTGCAATGTTCTATGTAAATTGGCCATTCGTTTGCCGATTTCGAGGAAGTTCTTAGTTGTTATGTGTTACTTTTGATAAATTCTAGTTGCTTTTTTAAATTATTTTTTTAGCTCCACAGACACCAGGGTTTTTGACCTTTGTCAGAATTACAAACTATTGTTAATGGTAAGATTATTTTGATTAGTTCTAGTTGCTTAGATTTATCTGGTTGATTAAATCAATTGATTATACGATTAACAATAATAAAATCCGTAGGAAGTTCAGCACCCTATCAGTCCCAACAGATTCGTATTCGGTACGGAATCTACATCTTCCTCTCAATCATATACGTTTAGAAAGACAGAGAGGAAAGTTTTATTTTATGTAGAAATAGATTTGCACTTGACCGCCAACTCGCCTGACGTTAAGCGTCGTTGCGTTATACGATGGAGCGCGCTTACCTAGAAGAAACGAATTCACTCGCGATTTAAAGACACCTAGATTATATCTTTCGGAAAAGACCCACTCATAAAGCGTATTCCACGCTAGCAGTCCGCACGATGAAAGTGGAATTAAAGCGATGGGTTGTGAATATTGATGTTTGAGTCACTCTCTGTCCCTATATTATTATTCGATTGGATAAGTATGTACATGTCACCGGAAGATGACAAGATCCGCAAGTTTATAAATTTCCTAAAATTTCTAGGAAATTTGTAAACTTTCGTAGGATTCTAAACGAGAGATAAATTGTATTATTTTACGCCCACGTTTTCGTAAATTTATCAATTTGCGACATCTCGTGGTAAATTTATATGGTTAGATTAGGTTAGGTTAAAAAAAAAACCCTAACCTAACCGTAAAATAATACAATTTATCTCTCGTTTAGAATCCTACGAAAGTTTATAAATTTCCTTGAAAATTTTAGGAAATTTATAAACTTGCGGATCTTGTTATTTCCCGGTGACATACACAAGATTTATTGATAAATGTTGAATGCCTTGTATTTCCGTCGTCCGTCCGTTTAAGGGCTTTTTATACATGAAGGAGGGTAACTTTTTTGCTAATGCAATCAAATAGAATAGAATATAATTTATTGTTCAATTGTGTACAGAATTCTTAGGGATATTAATTTTTGGTAACAAAAATCGTGTTCATAAAGAACATACAATATTTAGAATATAATAATTAGAATCTAATATATATAACAATAACTAAACTAACTTTACGATACGTATACATGACACAAGACTTTAGACTTTTTAATATAAACAAGTATAAAATAACAATTAATAACACATAAAAATTATTTGAAGACATTTTTTTCTTTTGTTTATTTTTCCAAGTATTCTTTTACACTATAGAATGCTTTGGAAATTAACCAGTTTTTCAAATATTTTTTAAATTTATATCCATTCAAAGCTTTCAATTCTGTTGGCACATTATTATAAATAACTATTCCGCTTATGAATGTACTTTTATGGTACATTGTATTTTTTACTTGAGGAAGGCATAAATTGTACCTATATTTTCCCCTTAAATTATCTGTTCGACTCGACTTTGCACTGAAGTAAGATTTTTCATTATTCTTTACGAATAGACATAACTCTAAAATGTATAGGCAATGGTAATTAGTTTTCATATACATTACTACAAATAGGTTTAAAAAATGATTTTATGTCAAGTAAGATGAAAATCACCGCCTGTGTCGAGGCAGACAGAGTACACCGGTTCCTCCATTGTAAAATTAATTTCCAGGACAACAAGGCTGGTTCCCCGAGTCATATGTCGAAGATATTAACGCCGCGGCATCGATGTACACCGCTGACGCCTTAGAACCTATAGAGACTAAGACACAGCTTGAAGGTAACTTATTATCGAGATCGTCTTGCGTTTGACTGCTAACGTTCCTGATTTTAAGTGACATTGCATTCATATTTTATAGAAGTGAAATGTTAAATTTGTTTGTCAGGTATTGCTGAAGTGCCAGAAGCAGAGATCGCCAACGATTTGGGAGGAGCGATGCCTTTAGTCGGTAAGGAATTTAAGACTTTTTACTGACCATAGAGATATATTTATATATAGATAAATAAATAGAGAGGGCTTAACTTGTATCTTATCTAAGGTTGTGGGTCACACAAGATTCATAACTGTTGAGATTTAAAACTACACACACACAGTAAGTGAACCTTGACGCACGTCTTTTGTTTCAGTAAATGTCAATGGAACTGCTTTGCATTATTATTTACATGATAAAATTAATTTAAAAAAATTAAACCGACTTCAAAACAATCTAATTAACTGAAAAGGGAGAAATAACACGAAAAAAAACGAAACTGGGTGTCTACCAAAGTAGATACGTAAACCAGCTATTTTTGAGGACATGCAAAATATATAATTTCCCCCTTTTATCTACTAGTTTGTACGGAACCCTCAGTGGCGAGCCTGACTCGCACTTGTCCGGTTTCTTTTCTTTTGAGGTACGGAACCCTAAAAAACGTATTCTATTCTGTGGTATTTGACATTTATTATTTGTGATATATACAATTTACATACAAATTGATGCTCACTCACATAGTTTTCCTTGTCATTCTGTAATTCGTCCATTCGTCCATTTGAATCGACTTACATAGTTGTCCTTATTGTCATTCTGTAGCTCATCCATTTCAATCGTAACAAAGATAAAAAATAACTATAACTAAGATATAATAAAGTAATGTATATTATTTATTTTTAGAAGGAGGCGATTTCTACATAGCCGCATATCCCTATCTCTCTGCGGAACCCGGCGATCTCACCTTCGAAGCGGGAGAGCGTATTGAAGTAACGCGACGGGACGGGGATTGGTGGACCGGCCGTATCGGCATCAGGTAAGTAAATTCTATAAGTTTATGTGGTCCTAGTACATAGTTATCTCTAACACAAGAAAACTCTAACATTAGAAAATACGAAGACGTCGTATATTTGGCGAAATTCAAACTTTTTGTATGAAACAACAAAATGTATGGAGTCTGGCTGAAGCTGGACTCAAAATATCCGTTTTTACCCTATAAAGAAAAGACGGTCATCTTTTCGTAATTTCAAATCAAAAATTGTGTGTATTTTGTGTAAATTATGTCCGTAGTAGTCCGTATTACTAAATACTCGTATATTTATGGTCAAAAATACGTCGTAACGATATAATAAAAAATAAATATGTGAATATGGCTACACAGAACGGGCATATTCCCGTCCAACTACGTGACAAAAGACACGACCACCGCCCCGGGCACGGGAGACATCCCGGAGGCGCCCGAACCGGAACCAGAACCGGAGCCCGAGCGGACCCCTGCGCCCGCTCTGCCCGAACCTATACACGAGCCGCAACAGGTAAATTTTCCTTAATACAAGACAAGGGAGACTGGTTATTGTAAAAATAAACAACTGGAAATACTTTGCAAATGGTTTGAACTGTTTTAAGGTCACTTTCTCTAAAGTTATGGAAGCCTAGTAGCTAGTTCTGGAAGTTTATGAGGAATTATTATTGAGGATGATTTGAAAGATGAAGGTAACTTTCTGTAGAGTTCTGGGAAACCTGTATCCACTAGCCTTAGGCCGCGTCTTGTTTCTCTTTCTCCATCTATCTCGAATATCAAAGAGAGAGAAAGATCGAAGAAAACCGAAGCCCGTACTCCTAGAGCGCAGCCTAAGCTTGTCGAGGCACAGTATGGAAGCCTCATGATCTGATATAGTTATGAATGCTAAATTATAGAATTCGCATTCTGAGCGGGTACTTTCCTATATACAATCTGTGTGTCTTAAACCGCGAGTGAATCTATTTCTTCTAGGTCCTTCATCATAGACCTCAACATCGCATATCATCAGGCGAGTTGGGGTTCAAGCCCAAACATGCCGTGTAAAAAAAGTACCATTGAGCTGACCAAACTCTGTAACAAACCCTTGTTTTGATTTTGATCAATGCAAAATGATTTTTTTGACTATGGCCTAACCCTTCTCACAATGAGAAGATGGCCCGTTCCCAGCAGTGGGACAGTTTGCACAAACAAATCATTATTCTGTTCAGGAGCAAAAGTCGTCTACCCCGATCTCTTCAGAAGTTGCATCTATAACGGAGAACGCTAGCGCGAGCGCAGCCAACACGCGTCCCGCTAGCGCCGCGCGCCGTGACTCGGGCCGCGACAGCGTCACCGGCCGCCGCAAGCACGAGGTGGCGCAGGCACTCGCCAGCTATACTGCCACCAGGTAAGACTTAGCCCTGGTACTTGTATAACTGAGGACGCCAGCGCAAGCGCAGCCAACACGCGTCCCGCTAGATCCCGCTTCTATCAAGATTCCTTTAAAACAAATAGTATCGGCACATCCATTAGGGATCTACGATGTTGCAAACAGAAACACACTGTTTGTAAATTATATGAAATTTAACATTTGGTTAAAAAAAATGTGACAATGTTTCCTCGGCCATACCGTTGTTTACGATCAGACGAATTGGTGGTCAATCGTAGATCTATTTACTACAAAAACAAAATAGTTAAGATAACTTTTTTGATCCTTATAGTAAGCCTGGTAATTGCAGCGCAGTGCGATTATGCGATTTTTGCGTGCAACAAGTATCTATATTAAAATAAAAACAGAAAAGCGGTTTTTGCAGTCTCAATTACGATTTATACGCTGTTGAGTGTACGTATTTTGTGATAAAGTATGCGTAAAATCGCTCTGAAAGATTATATATGCGAATTCTTTAGAATAATTCTACTAAAATCACTTGTTTAATAAGAAAAAGTTCGTTGGAGGTTCCAAAAAAAAAAGTATTATTATTATTACAAAAAATATAGCCTATGACACTCAGGAAGTGAAGATGAATCTAACGACGCCTCGCGCATTAAAATCGGTCAAGCCGTTTAGGCTGTAGGCGATCATATAGAAATATACATACAACGCGGTCACATTAACTAGACGCTTGGCCATGTGACGTCATTTTGGCGCTCAAGTACGGCGTGTACAGGGACTCGCATTCCAGCGATGCGTCGAGTTAATGTGACCGCGTTATACATACCCACATACATACAAACATACATTCACTCGAAAAACATAACCCTCCTTCTTACGCAGTCGGGTAAAAATTTTAGGTTATAATATAGGTCTCATCTATCGTTATTACAAATTGTTCTTGTTCTCTTTCAGCTCTGAACAGCTTTCACTAACCAAAGGACAACTTCTAGTCGTCCGTAAGAAGGCTGACAGCGGTTGGTGGGAAGGAGAGTTGCAAGCGAAAGGACGCAACCGTCAAGTGGGCTGGTTCCCAGCTAGCTACGTCAAGGTATTCCCTCTCTTTCTCTCATGTTTAAGTAATACATCACTAACTCACTCTAACGTATGGAAGCCGACACAGGCTCATGAACAATTTATTAGTTTATTAATTAAAACGGCCATAGCCAATTACATTAATTAATACAAATAACATTAATAATGTTATGTCACATATCAAAACCTTAAATGTCAGTTTCATAATAATTAAAAAAGAAAGGCTGAATACAGCAGTAAATGTAAAAATAAAAATAATTATACAATGCTTTCGCAATATGTCAAACATCAAATTTGACCATCCGTCTTCCTTCTTCTTTTTTTTATTGGTCCCGCATTAAAGCATTTGCCAGTGTCAAGTATTAGGATTTTTTCAAGTTTCTTGAATAAAACAAGTTGTAAATGTTCTAGTCACAATCTAAGTCACGTATGCAGTCAATTTATAAGTCGAGTCCTGCTCCAGTAAAGTGGTGGAGACTTTACTAGAAGCTTCTATGGAGTTTTGCCGACAACGTAAAATCACACGTTTTACTCCTTTATTTCACTTGCCCACACTCACGCACTTTATAGAACACTTAATGAATAAAACACCACCACTTTATAGCATTAATGTTCAAAATAACACAAGTTTAGGAAAATAAAACAAAGCAACAACACGTTACTAAGACGTTCCCGCCAAAATTCCAACCATCCGTCTTCAAACACATCGCATTCAGGGTTTTTCTTCTTTTTTGTATCGGACCCGCATTTAAGCATTTGCCAGTGTCAAGTATTAGGATTTTTTCAAGTTTCTTGAATAAAACAAGTTGTAAATGTTCTAGTCACAATCTAAGTCATGTATACAGTCAATTTATAAGTCAAGGTCCTGCTTCAGTAAAGTGGTGGCGACTTTACTAGAAGCTTCTTTGGAGTTTTGCCGACAACGTAAAATCAGACGTTTTACTGCTTTATTTCACTTGCCCACACTCACGCACTTTATCGAACACTTAATGAATAAAACACCCACCATTTTTATAGCATTAATGTTCAAAATAACACAAGTTTATGAAAATAAAACAAAGTAAGAACACATTACTAAGACGTTCCCGCCAAAAGCACTCAGGGTTAGTCTTCAAGAGAGCGTTGAGCGCTGCGAGAGTGCGAGAAAGTTGCAAGTGATGGGTCGCAACCGCCAAGTGGGTAGGTTTTCTGCCAACTACTACAAGCTATCTTTATCTCTCTCTCTTATTTAGCTAAGCATAATTCTGTCTTGTTTTTAGAAATTTACGTGAAAATGATTTTTATCTAAAAGTTTAGTGAAAATGATATATACTAAATACTCATACTCAGCTCGTGTTCTGAACTCTAAAACACAAAACACAGTATTTCTCATTCATAGCCCATTTAGCTATATCGCTTTAATAATACTTATTGCAGGTGCTCCAGTCCTCCGGTCGTACCTCCGGTAGAACAACTCCGGTACTGTCCAAAATGGACACACTGCCCTCTGAAACTGTCATCGACAAGGTATATTGTTTCTATATATAACATATTCATGAAAGCCTAGTAGAGATCTTTCAGTTTAGAAATGCATGCCCCACTACAATTTTGAAAGAGATAAATAAATAAATAATTATTGGTGGAAATTTCACATAACACACCTAGACACAGAATAAACACAAAATTATTATTATGTTCATCACAAAAATGTTTGCCCTGGGTGGGGATCGAACCCACGACCTATGGCTTAGCAGGCAGCATACTACAAACTGAGCTGCGAGGCCAGTCATATTAGATAAAACATGAAAATCTAATGTATATTAGATATATATATATTATTACCAAAATTTGTACTACATCTTATAGGACAAACGGTTACTCCGGTAAAGACAAAAAATACGTACACCTTTCTCTTTCATGCTTGCTATAATCACATTATGCTGTTTCACTGAGGAGTGAAAGAGAAATAAATGTGACGTAGAGTATTGCTTTCTCTCACTAAGAGTTTAGATTGTAAACACTTTATTGTTTAAACCTTACAGTAAAACAAATTACATAGTGAGAAAAGGTTTACATGCTAGTGAAACAACAGGCGGTCTTATTGATAAAAGCGATCTCTTCCAGGCAACCTTGAATTTGAAAAATTGAATTTGTGTGCAGGTGATAGCCCTGTATCCGTACACGGCTCAGAATGCGGACGAGCTCAGTTTCGAGAAGGACGACATAATCGCTGTCACGGACCGCACCAAGGACCCCGCCTGGTGGCAAGGTAATCGCTGCTAGTAGTTCGCACCGAATTGTACCGCGTGACATGACCAACGTTTAACATTGAGATATACGCCTAATCGTCCCTATCATCCGTACCAAGGACCGGCTTGGTAGTAAAGTAAGTGGCAAGGCACTGCTAGTAATTCGCGCCGAATTATACTTTGCGACCTCTTTATCCCTCATTCATTCACCGTCTTACTTATAAACGCTGATAAGCGCATTTTAGTTAATTTGTGTTTTGTTCCGTTCTCGCGCGTGACAGTTCCCGTATGACAGAAAGTGACAAGTCCTAATTCAGTGAATAAGATTTTAACATGCGTTTATAAGTAAGACAGTCAATGTTTAAGACTGACATACACCGAAAAGGTCCTCTCTTTCGCACAACAATATTTTCTAAATATAAAATCTAAGAATGTACTAAGGAAAAACGCGGTTACAAAATAACTAGTTGCACGAGTATCCTTAACTTTTATTATATTTTCTACTTTATTGATGAAAATCGTTTCATGACTTTTCGTTTAACAGGCTAAATGACTTGACAGATTTCGGTTTCCGAGGTCTCGTGATATTTGTCTTTATTTGCAGAGTGTAAAAATGTCACATTTTCTGATTTTCTTCAAAAATCTAATTGTGTTTATATTGAATGTTGCCATATTTCCGTACAGGTGAGCTGCGCGGCATGACGGGACTGTTCCCCAGCAACTACGTCACCAAACTTGTCAACTGAACACAGATTCGGTAGATCTACGGATCTCCTTCAATCTGCTACATTATTTAGAACATATTCAGTGCGAACTCTCTTTCTTCCTATTTACTTACTTTAATGTAAAAAATATCGGTAGATCAACGGAGTTGTATCTACCTACATATACAAAAATGCACTCAAACTTACTTTTTAGATGTAAACTTAATTTTATCACTATTTCATCGTCAATGCATTTCGCTATTCGTAGCTTAGATATTCTTGTTGAGAACTTATGAAGAAATAAATATATAATGTAGCTTACACATGATGACTTAGACTCGCCGAGCGAAACGAGCGCCAACATGAAGACAGTCAATTTGTGTTAACTTGGCATCACTCTTTGCCACTTGTCTCACTTCGAGTAAATGCCTTTTGAACAAGAAAAAAAATGCATAAAGGAAAGACCTTCGTTATTAACTTACTTAAAATCTTATCTATGTTAGGGACAAGGGATACTCTACAACCTCGCCTAATATAATTTTTTAAATTGTGTAATTAATTCTATTTACAATATATTTTAAGTCAATAGACAATTTTAATTGTTGGAGCTTATTGGTTTCATTCGACGAGCTTGGAACAGTATTGTTGTCTATAAAAATTAGATTACCTTGTCAAGTGTTTATGGAATAGAAAGAGGGTTTAAATGTAGACACTTACGATCATGTTACTGTTACTATGTACTATTATAATCCGGTCAATTCTGAAGGCACCACTTAAACTAATAAATTAAATCAACTGAATTCAAAAAACGAATGTATGTCTCATACAATTTTTGTTCTTTTTTTGAAATTATGTAGTGATTTTGAGAATTTAATTTAATTTAGTTGGTGCCTTCAGAATTGACCATAATATTAGTTTATTCATTAGGTAACCAACGTTTTAAAAATGTAATCATTCCAAATATATGTTATACATAAACTAATGATTTTAACTATTGTCCATTCGCTATAGACGGATGCTGACAGCTGCAGTAAACTGATAAAAAATATCGCTACTCTATCGTAATTTTATTACCTAACTTTTTTACAGCGCTTCAATGTCTAAACGACAATTCTCAAGTAATCCTATGTGTCGCCGTGGAATTATAACTTATAATTCTTTGGTGATGACTAAAGCATCACTATCGCTAATTCTAGCCACAACTTAGTATAAAATTGTTTAAATTAGTAATAATTATACATGTGTCATTTTAGTAATAATTTACTTTAAAACTTTATCAATTCTATGGGTACACACTGAATAATACGAGGAAAAATAGATTTCTAACTTTTTATATCATGTTGCCTGAACTTGATTAGACCCATCTCTGTGGTAAAATTGTCATCTTTTTTTTTTTTTTTTCAATTTACTGTAGCTGTGTGCTCATTTTTATGCCATCGATGAGGCAAGTAAGCCGCTCGCCTGATAGCGTACGTGCTCAGTATTTGTATTTACTCGTCGAATATTTTGCCTATATAGTACAAATATCGTCACTATAAAGTATTTGTTGCCATTTCGATTTATTTATGTTTAAAATATAATCATGTAGTTTCTTGAAGAAATAAAATGTTATAACTGCTTTAATAATAGTTTCATTTTTCCTATACATATATACCTACATTTTATAGTATGCTATTCTTCTATTATAGCACACAATAGGTATAGAAGATTCACTTCGCAGACACATTTGACTAAATAGCTATTCTTGGTATGACACAAAGCGCAAGTCTGTCTTGCATAGCAAAGAGAATACAATGATTGTCACTTTTTTATGGAAAACGTTGGTAATGATATGTAGCCTATTTCCGTCTCTAGGTCTACAGCTCTATTCTGAAGATTTCAGCCAAACTGGCAAGACAATATCTGTGTCCAACAGCTTGCCTGTACCTTGGTAAACAAGGGTATGGCTGAGAATGGAGCACTTTGCATAAAGCAGGTGCTTATTATCTAGGGTTATAAAGTAAGACTAGTGTATTGTGATACAATAACAATATATATTAGCATAATGTCGCGATGGCTACTGGTGGCGCGGCGTAGGGTCACGGTGGTCGCGCCAGTGTCGTTCCACAAACTTGCGAATGTAGTTGTACGGCTTTGATTCCTTTTCGCCTAGTACATTGTCTACCTGCAATACAGAAAAAAACAAGATATAGTAAAAGCAAATTGCAGTATAACAATATTCGACTGCGGAAGAGTTTTGCAGTTTAACTTACGATTTCGTTACATTTGATACACTGTTGAGCATTCTTGGCATTCTTTAGAATAATATTAGTAAAATTACTTACAATATTGTTTGTTGGATGTTACGAAAAAGCACATTTTTTATTTTTGCAAGTTGTATTATTATTATTAAAAAGAAATAGCCTATGACACTCAAGGAGTGAAGACGAATCTAACGACATCTCACAAATCAAATCGGTCAAGCCGTTTAGCCTGTAGAAGCTCGTATAGAAACATACATACACTCGAAAAACATAAAACATTATTAATATCAATTTATCATTATACTTGTACATATATAATTTTATCAAAAATATCTGTCATTAATTACTAGTTCAAGTCAAAAAGGATGTGCGAGTAGGGTTTGGCATAAGCACAATATAGCCCAATAGCTAAAAGTGCATCCGGCAAGTGGACCTCTGACAAGATACTACCATCATCCACAGCCTTCTCTATTCCACTGCTGGGATCGAGAAAGATGGCAAGATAGAGAGAGGTCTATCTCTCTCTTATATTGCCATCTGTCATCCTGCGCCAATCGAATCCAGGTTTGACCCACGATTGTAACTATATCGTTGACCCATCTTGCAACTGAATGTCCCACGCTCCGCTTACCTTGCCTCAGACTATAGTTCTTTGTTATTATTTAATATGCAGTATGTAAACCAAGACAAGTGATTCTCTGCTTTAAATAAATTAGTAGGGTATCTAATTAGAAGGACTAATGATTTGTTTGCATAACATAATATCCTTTTATTTTGTTTATTCTACTCTCCCAAAACTGGAATGCTTTTGAAATGAAGTATGTAAACAAAGACTAATGATTCTTTACTTTATACAAATTAGTAGCGTCTCTAATTAGAAGGACTAATGTTTTATTTGTATAATATCATCTTTTTATTTTGTCAATTCTAGCCAAACTAAACTTGAACAATTCCTAATATTATAAAAGTGAAAGTAACTCTGTCTTTTTGTTATCTCTGAAAGACTAAATAGATGAACTGATTGTTGTGACGTTTGGTACAGAGATAGCCGAGAACCTGAAGATGGAGATAGTAAATTTTTTATCTGTTTCATCACTGTTTACATCATCATCATTTTTCATTACTACACTGGTGAATCTGAGGGGCACAGCTAGTATTGTATAAGCTGTAAAAGTTATCCAGGTCTGTATACATAAGAATATTAAGAATATATTCGCTCACTGTATTAATTGAGATATGCATCTCAATTAATAAATAGAAAATAAGTACTCAGTATAGGAGATGAATGCCCAATTCTCAAAAAAGCTTATGAATCTTAAACTGCCTTATTCTAGAAATGCCTGCTTCTCATACCAGCAAATTCTGCAATATGATTAATTCTCACAATTTATAGACTTAAATGCCATTCTGCACTTAAACCATAGACTATGTATTACATATTATAGGTGAGGACTGCCTGTTGGTTTCTTCGCTTATTATGATTTCTTTATATTGAAAGCCCAACTAAAAGAGAGAAGATGGTTGATGATAGATACATTGTAGATGAATAGTGCCACAGAGTCTATTCTCACATACATATGCCTATGCAGCCCATAAACACTGCAATATATTAACCATATAAAATATGCATGGCAAATCCTTGTTTACAATGTATGTACCTTATAGGGTGGCGTTATAAGCACTTCATTATAAACTTGTATGTTTTGTCCTGCCCATGAGACATCGTCGATGACCCGCGCAATAGCCAGGAATAGTGTCTGCCCCGCCGGGTCCAAGCATGCAGATAGCGCTGACACCTGGAATAGTCCAATAGATCACTTTAGTGGATTAGATTGGCGTTTTTACTCATTCTGTCTTATTATCTACTGTATTATTTTAATCCTTCTATCTTACAATTCTGGACCAAAGGTAGTCTCTGATCCAGAATCATTAATCAATGTTTGGGGTAGTTCAGGTGTGGAAGGTGAATTTTGATATTTGAAAGTAATTTCGTGTATAACATTGAAATTTAAGCCTTCCCTGATGAAATTTGTTCCTATACTTACACTTAGTTTTACAATTTCTCAAGTAGATATGCTACCTATGCTTTAATGGTGATATTAATGTACGTTATTTCGGTAGATATTGAGGATAAGACTTGTATTCTGTATCGCATTAGTCTTTGTTCAGAATAGGCGCTTCACAATGATGCTGCAGATGCACATTAATCTGATGCTGACAATAAAGATATGATAGATAGATAGATGAACTCTTTATTGTACACACCTTAAAAGTAATAACAAAGAACTATATGGATATGGAGAAAAATATATGTTTAACTCAATTTAAAGTAGTCTTAAAACAAAAATAAAGGTAAATACTCACCAATCTTCTTTTATTTTCTATAGAATTTCTAACTCTTGTATTGAGCCTGTGAAGGTTTAGTGACGCGGGTGGTTCCGGGACTGTGGTGACTTCTTTCTTAATCTGTACGTCGCTGACTAGCGACAGGTTCACAATATTCACGTCGTGACGCTTCGGGTTCCCGCTAGACGACGGACATTTCAGAATAAGCATTTTTGTCTGAGGATCAAAAGCTAGCACTTCGCCTTCGATGTCTTCATTGTAACACGTCCTAGTACGGACAATACTGCCGATAGTGAAACAGTCGGAGACGACGGTGGACATGTTTTAGACTAGGAATGCAATTGCCGCTAGCATGTATTCGATTGAACAATTTTCCTTTACTAGATCGTGAAAATATTTTGGTTACGATGTGTGGCCGTCCGCCATTGAAGTTTTTCTTTTTATTCTGTGGATGTCATGTCAAGTTTGTTTGACATTTGATTGAAAGAGAGACGATGTCTTTAATATCGTACTTTTTTTTTTCAACCTACGGGCAGATTATCGTACGTAATATATACAGAGGAAATATTATTTTTATGTGCAAGTGTAAATTGTTTTGTTATCTACAACAAAACAATTTAGAAACTACACTACAATATAATAACAATACCAAATCGATAACCACTACATGTTGGCAGTGTACGGTACCATCCAAGCATTTGCCACGTTGAACGGTTGATATAATATGCGTGGGCTTGTTTAACTTAAATGTGTCTTTATCTTTAGTATTTAAAGTATAATACTCTGTCTAGATTAATCTTAATAAAATATTTTATGTCGTAATGAAATTATGTCCGAAATTAGAATACTAATAATTTAAGATTATGTTTAAATAAATTTGACATAGATTAAAAAATCTTTTTTTTTAATTTAGTTTAGTAGTACTACTCAATACTAGGTGGCGCGAGTTATCGATAGTTTGTATATTCCACTATCATTGGCGGGAACGTTAAGGAAACATGTTGTTTTATTTTATTTTCATAAACATGTGTTACTTTGAACTTTAATGCTATAAAAATGGTGGTGTTTTATTAATTAAGTGTTTGATCAAGTGGGTAAGTGAAATAAAGCGACGAAACATGTATTTTCACGTTGTTGGCAAAACTCCACAGAAACTTCCAGTCAAGTCGCCACCACTTTGCTGAAGCACGACTTGAATTTGAAAATGACTGTATACGAGACTTAGATTGTGACTAGAACATTTATAACTTGTTTTATTCAAGAAACTTGAAGAAATCTGAATACTTGACACTGGCAATTGCCATTTAAAAAAAAAAAAAAGTTACTTTTATACATTACCATAAATAAATAAATAAATTACCAAAGAGAATATAACGTACATATACATTTGCTACTCAATTTAATTATGTCAAATGAAATATAATTAAGCATAAACTCAATTTTTTTGACCTAAAAAAAAGGCAATACTAATTTAATTGTAATATAACTAAGTATCCTGTTCTTGGCTTTAAAAGCATTCCAGACTTGTAAGAAGTGAATAACTATAATCTCTCAAAGGGTATCTGATTGTATCTGGGCATTTTTCTGACAGACAGACATTAAAAAATAGCTTAAGCCGCTTCCTCAACAAACAAGTATCTACGGCACGGCGGCGGCGCCTTGCCGTAGAGATGGGGCGGGGCCATAATGTGTAGACTACTATCAAGCATAATTGTAAATATGTTAGTACATGCTATTATTAACTTATATTTCGATCGCGGGTTAAAACACGTAACACAGTATATACTGAAATTGAAAGAAAAATAATTCATCAAGTAATTTTATTTTTAAACTTAAAAATCCCTATGCACTACAAAATTATCTTATAATTTTAAAAGTATCGCATTGACCTGTCATTGAAAAAAAAACTAAAAAAAACTTCACTTAAGAAAATTACTATACAAATAAAATAACATTCAAGAAAGTTCCTTGTTTTTTTTTGTAAATTGAACTGAAAAACTGTAAATAGAAGTGAAGTACGGAAAACAGCTAAACTTTATGAAAAAAAAAAACATACCAATGCGACATTAAACAGAAAATAATCGTATAATATTATGACAACACATTTTTCTTATACATAAAAAAACTAATATTTTCAACCAAAATTTCAATTTCCGTAATAAATAGATATCAATATAAATATACAGAAATCACAGAAAGGCTCGTGATATTTTTTCGTTTTTTTTTAGTAAGCTTTTTTCCTTTTCATAAATGTTTGTCGATTATATTTGCGAAAACACAACCCTCTATTAATGCAGTAGGGTAAGACTCGCGATACCACCAATATGCATATTTTTTTGGGTAAATAAATCAACAAACACTTTTACATTACAAAATATTATGCTATATTTTCCACGTTTCATTAAGTTACAAAAATAAATAGAACAAAGTAAAATGGCAAGATCTTATTTCAAAACATTCAAAATCGACAATCCAGTAATGTAAGCAACTGTAGGGGACTACATTAATTGACATGTAATAAAGACAGACTTTATTGCAGTATTTCTTGCATTTTACTATGTTCTATTATTCTGATAAATTCCTAAAATACAATAAGAGCAGTAGAAAAGGCTACGCGAGACTAATATATCTAGCTAGAGAAGAAATAATTATAGGTACATTTTATACCATGGACTAATTTGAACATTGCATACCAAAAAATATTTTACACATCATGAAAATGAACATAAAATTATAAAATAACCGCATAAGTTTAAAGATTCATAAATATTTTTTTATGGTGATTTTGGAAGATTTTTTTTAGTCCAATTTAGTCCATGATTTATATATACACATTACATTAATCGGATTGTATTCATCTTGGTATCTATTCAGTTGGTCACTTTTTTTAAACGAGAATAAAGCTACGTTCGACCACTCGATGGTAAGCGACGAGAATTGAGGTTGAAGCACGGCCGACTTAGAAGGTTAAGGAATTATTCACTTCAACCATGGAATCTTTACTTTTAGTCGTGTTAAGGGTGGTACAAAAGAATAGATACCATATTTTTTTTAATATTTACGACAACAAATTATGTTACTATTAATATGGAACAAATATTGTATGTATATGAAAATATTATGATATGTAATGGTCCTACTGCGACTAGTTTGAAATCGGTTTGCAGCGACAGTGACGCACAAACAAGGTTTATTCCCGTAAACATTCTAAATCCTGCATTTTGAGTCGTCGTCGTGACTAGTTGTCTTAGTCACTAGCGCTCGTGGCGTAGCTTGACTAGGTGATCTCGAACCAATGTTAAGTAACGGACGGACCGATTAGTCTTCGGATGGGTGACTGTGAGTGGAATTTCTTTCTGAGCACTACCGTGGGTCGGAATACACGTTAATCCCGGTTGTTTATTCTCAAAAACAGTAATCGTCAAGCCAGGCCTTCTGGCGGCTTAGTAACTCTGACAGCTTAGGGCTGGCCACTCAGTTTAGACGAACGTACTTATTAGTAATCTTGAGATTAATGGTAGGTATTTCATTGCGCCCAGAAATTTAGTTAAAAGTAATTCAATAAGGAACACAGTAATAGTCGCACACTACTGCTTGGAGATAGAGTAACAGCTGTCGAAAGGTTAGTCTTTCCTCAGGCGCACTTTACCAAACCACAGTAGAGTATAACATATGCAAGTTGTCGCAAATATTTAAAAAAAATCTATAACCTACTAATTTTAAACTACTGCTTACAAAAAAAGCATTTATGTCGACGTTCCCAAAGTCGCAACGGACGACGCGAACCTGTCGCAACATCAGGGACCTTCGGAACATCAGTCATAGAAAAAGATCACAAATCCTAATTCTTAGTAAAGTTCATCTTACAGGCTATATCTCCATTTATATAAAAATATTTGAAGCAGAACCTTGGGATTCAATAAAAATATTAAAGATTTAATTCTAATACCGTTAGATGGCTTTAGTAATAATTACTTATCCTTGATTAGAGGAAAAATATGTGTGAAAAGTAATAATATTCTTTGCATTCTTATAATAGCTACTGTACAATTTCAAATGTCATCTATTTGTCCAAAAGCATATTAAGAAAGTATATTACCACCACTAGCGGCCATTTCATGAACTAAAAATCCTTAATATTCATATTACCAAGATTTTATAGAGACAAAGTAAGAAAAAATACAAAAGTGGTACATTGTCTAAACGCTACAATTTTTTTCTTATTTTTAATTTTTTTTTAGTTAACTCTATACTCTACTCACCCCTTTTACGGACAGTCTTACTTACGTACTAAATTGTTACTAGATATCTATTTATATTAGGCGGCATAAATAAAATTGACATAAGTTTTAAGTAACTAAATTCAAATTGAAGTGACTTTTATTCCTTACAATACTATAAAAAAATCAGATATTTTAGAAACATGTTTTGTAAATAAAAAAATATTATATTTTAAATTTCCATCATATCTTAAATTTAACTTTCATACGGGGTTTGCATACAATCATCTTATTTCGGATTAGTACACGGTACCGAAATGGGGTAATTTTATAGATTAATTTAAAAAAAAATTACTATGAGCATTATTCTGAAATAAATAAAAAAATCAGCTGTATCACCATAAAAAGTTAATTTTCCCGCAACAAGATGTATTAAGTAAAATTCCGTAACAGGTTACGTCATAAATAAAAAGCGCTAGGCGAAAATAGTGGGGATATTAGCGCAGCGGAGAGGAGGAAGGCTACAAATTATTAGTATAAAAAAAATATATAAATATAAAAAGTATATAGAAGTTTAGTATATAGAGATATCTAGTAACATATTGGTATGTAACGTATCGGCGTTAATCACCCGGCAGTCAGTCTTGAGCTCAGTTGATCACGATCAGTCGAGGCGGGAGCATCCCGCGCTTGCTCAGCCACACGCTGCGAAAAACATATCAATATAGATATATATTTTTTTATATCAAACAATAGGCAATAGGGGGGAAATAATATGTTGCCAATATATACATATTTTGTTCAAATTAATAAAATAAAAATGACAACACCCTGCTATCTAACGAAAATGTACTCTCACCATTGTAACAGTTGCAAGAAAAGTTTCTTATTTCCTAGAGGATAAACACTCTGAATGTCAATATAATTAATTTAGATTATGATCCTTCAAACCAGCCCGATGAAAGAGAGGAAATAATTCGAGTCAGCGTGTCAGCGATAAGAATATCAGATTTACAGATTAAGTAATAGTAAATTAAGTTTTAATTTCAAATACACAACTGTCGCAACTATCCATAAAGGTCCTTGCAACTATCCGTTAAAAAAATGAACACGCGATATGACAAAAAATTATAAGCTTGTTTTTTTTTTTAACTTTTCGCGAGAAACAGGTACTCTACTCTCTATCATGGTTGAAAAGAGAAATAGTTTTGCACCAATAGTCTTCTCTTTCTACGGTGTACAATTGTACATACATATAGTTACGCCTACTCTCCCTTGCAGGGAAAGCAGAGCATCAAAGACATGACATAGAGGCCGTCTGATACGACATTTCACGGTTGTTAGAGCGTTCCCTATCTTCTACACAAACGCCAAGTTCCCTCTATAGTGTACCCAGGAAGAGAAGCAGTTGGCATATTCTGTATTTCTTTGTATATTGCTTCCAGTCCAATATAGAATCGTGTATGTTAAAACACGATTCGCTAACAACTTCACGTAAATGCTAATTTATTAATATTTACCCGATGCCGGCGCCAAGCAGTAGCGAAACTATATTAGTGACGAGCACGGCCGCGATGGCGCCGCGACTGAACAGACAAGTACGCCGCACGGACAGACAGTGACTCTGCAACAGAAAAGAAATGACTTACGTGGCTGCTGGGAACATTGATAATAAAAAAACAATAAAAGTGATTATAGGTCCCGTCATGCTTGGCGTGAGGATATTCTCTCAGTGGGCGGGAGAAGGCTACTGATTTTATCATACAACGCCGCTGTACGCGTCTTGCCCCCGTCATCCAGACCCCAAAATTTACTTTATCGAAAGGCTTTTTTTATTCGAGAAGGGATCATTTACTACAGAGATAGAGTAGCGAGAGTAAGAAAACAGCTGTATGTACCAGGCGATCAGAGACGTACAATAGGTTTTATATCTCGCCTCTGCACAGTAAAACCGATACTGCCGATACTCGTAAATTTTCAATAGCAATCCTTTTTTAATATTTTATTTTAACCTTTGTCTCGCTCTTTCTACAGTCGAGAGAGCAAGACAAACCTGTTATAACATGTTAAAACAACACTGCTAAAAGTTATTTTGACGGTCCCGGGTAAATTTGGTTTACTGATCGTGAACGTTCTTTAGGTGCTTACGATGCTCGATCTATAGTACAAAGATACTAGCAATACACAAGAGGTAACGGAAACAAACGTACCGAGACAAAGAAAATAAAAGAAGTGGGTTTATTATTTACGGGTACCGAGATTACAGCAATCTAAAATAACCTCTTGTATCTTAAGCATTCATTTTTAAAGTAGGTAGTGTATTCTGAAAGGGAACTAATGTGGAGTTGAGGGCGCTTGTGTCCTTATTTCATTATTATGTTCGACTAGTAACATTGTCGAGACGTCAGTTCCCTTGTTTTGCCACTATAATTATCATTTTAAACTGACTCTAATAATAACCAGTAGCTAACAGTTGTTATTCCATAGAAGTTGATTGCTGATAGCTAGTCACTTAGGTTGTATATATTAGCGACCAGAAAAATACGGGAGTACAATATTGATTCTATCACAACACACGTACGAGTTGTTGCTTTCTTTCGTAAGCGGGAAATTGATCACTTCCATCTTTTCATCATCGTATCTTAAGTACTTAATTCGATCAATCTATGTACGTCTATTTTAAGGAAACATAATGACAAGGATCTGACCACTCATTGTGTAGGTACCAAGGCTCGCAGTAATATGGTGCGTCATATACATTGCGAGCAATAGCTCCTCCACCCCATTAGAAGAAATGAATATTCTCTTCCATTGGAATATTGGAGCAGCAGCTTGCATGTATGACTGACATTGACAGACAACGCTTACGGTTGTCCTAGCATGGGAGGTAGATAAACAGTTTTTATCCATGTTGTTATATCAGTTGTCAGTCTATACTTTATTTCCTCTGAAAGGTGGATAAAACGGTGGAAAGACTGTCTACGTTTGGTTTGGGCAATGCATTCACAATTTATTTCAATTGACTGACTTCCGAACTATATTAATAACAATTTGTAAGATTTTTTTATTCATAGAATTAAAATTGTTTGGGGATGACGGATGACCGTTACGTTAGCGAATGACGTGGATTTATTGGCGAGCGAGCGATTTCTTCTCATAACCATATGCGAAAACTTACGTGCGATTCAAAACTGAGTACCAGGCTAACAGAAGCGTACAAGAGGTTAACCTCACCTGCTGCATTACGGGCGCAGCGAGCTGCTGCTCCAATACTTCAATAGAGGACGTGGCTGAGGGCGGGCCGCGGGCGGCTTGCTGCGGGTGCTTGAAGCGCCAGTCCCTGAAAACATACAAATTGTTTCTATAACACTAGATAATGGAAGTATTTTATCGCAAATATACATCACATAGAAGTTTACGAGCATCTTTCACTTCGGACTCAAAGAACATCGGTATCTAGCGGTTCACCTTCGACGAAGAAGCATTTAAAGAAATAAGTCGCCATCTATTTCTTGGCTGTTCACTTGTGCAGATTAGAAACGTAATATCGTAATACACACGCGCCGTATAAATTGCTGTGTGTTGCGTTCCAGATATCATTAGTAAGAGCATGTTGTTGACTATTCAACTAGCACTACACACATCGCATATTATGAACTGAAACATTCTTTAGTACAATAAAGCAAAACATAACTCACTTGGGCGGCAGCTGATCCGGCCGACTACTCCATTCCCATACCCAGTCGTTGGAATCATCCTGAAATACAGATAAAAAGAACTCAAACACCATTTATATAATTATGTGTATTACGCTAGCCTCACAGCTCAATTGGTTGTACCTCTTTCTTTTATTAATTAATTATTATATTGTTGCCTTTTTCCTCTTTCAGCAGACTTAAATATTTTTTGTAATATGCATTTGTGTTATGCCACCATAGTCACCGTCATCGACCCTTTGAAGAGTTGGTTATATAATACTGTATGATTGTAGGTATAATATGTTCGAAGTTACTTTTGATGTATTAGAGAATAATAGTTAATAATTTTTTTTTATACATTAGTATAATAACAGATTTGATCAAATTTAATCGATCAGCAAATTCAGCAAGCTCTCGAAAAAAAAACACAAAACAGAAACTGAACCACTTCAATGAGACGTTAATAATACGAAATAGCAGTATGGCAGGAGCACGTTGACTATGTCTCTCTCGCTCCCTTACCCGAACGATCGTTACATAGCCGAGCGTGACGGCTCGGTCTCATTCTATACCCACAAAACAAAGCGCTCAGCGCGCGACATATCGATGTTATGGTCAACGATATCTACATACATAGTTCGATACCTACATACATAGTTCGATACCTACATACACATACTTGCATACGCTCGAAAAACACTATCCTCCTTCGGCAGTCGGGTAAAAAAGAACATTTTTTAAATTATGCTAAAGTGAACTTACCCGCCAGCAGTTGATGTAGACCCCCTTCAGTTCGTCTTCCGTGGAAGGCTCCAGGTTGGGACTGTTCGGGGGCGATTTTGGGCTGGAAAGGAGAAACAAAATACTATATTAGCTACTAGAAAGAATATTATATGCATTATTTGAAAGAATAGAATTCAATGTCCTAATATATAGGATAGGACCGCATGCCTTTGAAGCTGGCTTACTATCATGAGGAGCGTCGTCTGGCAGATGTGAAATATCGAACGTATAAAGAAAGATACATCTTTCTCATTCTTTTGTAAAGCGCTTTCCCTATTCGTCGCCACGCGAACAGCGCGTCTGACCAGCCGCATCAGATGTTTCATTTCAATCTTGTATCTAAGCACCTCTATGATCTGAAGCGCACTGATGTTGCAGACAGGTAATGGTTATTTACTGCTCTTTTTATAACAAAACCTACTTCGCTAAATCAAACGACAATTCGGATCCCAATTTCATCTATCATACATCTTCCATTCCACCTGAGAATCGAACCGGGAAGCTCGAAGTTCGTGTTGGACGTTAAACTTATTTACATTGCCATAACAGTCCGGTGTTACCTACTCTAAGCAGACAAGCCACCAGTCCAACTGGTTTGAAAGCTAGACCCGAAGTAAATATAGCATGGCTAGACATTCCGTGTAAGATTTCTTATTTTTGTAATAAAATCTTTATTCAAGTTTAATGATTAAGTCTGACGATGTCTGATTCTCAACATGATTACAGCATCTATTTGACCAATTCTTGATATACGCAATTACATATATAAATATCTGATTCTACAAATGACCGATGCTATACATAAGTGATTCTAGGATTGACTGTTAATTTTATAAACATATTATCTATATTTATTTACCTGCATTTCTGAAACTATGGGTTTGCGACTCGCGACCATTGGTGGATTGCATTTTACCACTGTGTATTATTATTATATTTTTTTTTTATCAGCCCTGTTTGTACAAACTGTCCCACTGCTGGGAACGGGCCATCTTCTCATTGTGAGAAGGGTATATTATTATTATTCCCATATTAAATTACAGCAATTTAGTACCGAGGCTTTGAGCTAAGTCGCGAACGAACAGCGGACAGAGGGCGAAACTACAAGGATTCCTAGTTGATCATGGAACCCTAAAAAGCATTTTGGAATACATTTTGAACATATAAATTTGAAATTTGAACAAATAAATTTCCGTGCCTTGTTTCTTTGCTGGATGCTATAACACTAGGCAAGCATAAAAGCAAATACCAGACAGATGCCTTTGAAATGCGAGTCGGTCAGCGCCTGCACGACCGCATGCAATCCATACCTCGTGTATCGGATTGCATGCGGTCGTGCATTTATCCACTATGCAATGCACATTACGTAATGTGATAAACAACTCAAACAATACAACGTTGTATTAGACTATTCCGTAAAATCAAGAAGTATGTGCAAATCGGAAACCTAATTATTACAGATGTCAACATCAACAACAAAAACATATAATACTAGTGCTTATTTGTTTATACCAACTTTGTAATACTATGGATTGGCAATAAAATATCTGAAACTGAATCATCTCTCTTGCTCACTTGATCATTTCTCCGCGAAAACGAAATAGTGAAGGAAAACTACTACTAGCCCTATCATGGATATTTGATTGGGACTTGTGTTCGTATTTGGCACATCGAATAAAGCTTTGAATTAATGTAAAAAAATCTCTTTCTTTCACATTTCGCACCCTACATATTATGTAGATCCACGATACGGACAGGTCGAGAAGTATGATGTACTGATAAAAATTTGGTGAACATTTTCAACATTAATTAATGATTTGCACACACTTTATCTAGCCCCAAACTAAGGAAAGCTTGTTCTACTAGTAGACCATTACTACTTATATTATAGTTACCGTCACGTAAAAAGAACCAGCGTTCTTTTTATGTGACGGGCACTATACGTATTTTGTAAATACATTGAAAGACATAGACACCAAGAAGTCCAAGAACAGACATCCATGTTCATCACACAAATGTTATTCCTGAGTTGGAATAGAATCCATATCCCACAGTTACTATCAATTGAGCTGTGAGGCCAGCTTTACAACTCTGAAGAAAGAGTGGGAGAAATCGTCTCTGCACTTACAAATCAACTAGGTCCATTATTTTAAAGTAAAAAAAGTATTAGGTATTTAGAGTAAAAATTGGTTGTCTGTAAAGTCGGTTTACGGATGATAGTTTAACGTGACAACGTCATAACAAAACATTGATGAAATGCAAACGTTACAATGAGCGTAACGGGACAATGAGTCATGCTTTTTCGTGCGTGCAGCCGGCGTTCATCGATTTATAAGTCGTTGTCACGTCAAAAAAAGTATTATTTAAAATTTAAAGTATTCTGTGCTTTAGACCTCTCTATACAGCTGGAAGTTATGTTTTTAGAAAGGGACTTTATTGACGTGACAACGTCTAATAAATCGATGAACGCCGGCACGCGCGAAAAAGGATGACTCATTGTCCCGTTACGTTACGCTCCTTGTCCCGTTACGCGCACGCACGCTTGCTGTAGCTGAGGAAGCGGGCGGGTGCGCCGCGCGCGGACGTATGTTGTCACGTTAAACTATCGTCCGTAAACCGACTTTACAGACAACCAATATTTTTTTTTACATCTACAGTACCAGGCGTTACAAGTTATAGAAGAGTTCGTAGAATCATCGTACAAAAGTGAAAACGTCAAAGAGATCGACGTACCAGGCGATTATGAAACAGAAAGAGGTGTGACGTGCCCCAGTTGAAGAATCGATGGCCTCAACCTCTAACGAATTCATGTTATGTAATTTTTGTTTACTATTTTAGCGTGTACGAAGAATAAGAATATTGGGCTGTTCGTTTGTTTGTTTTATGAACAGACTTAGGATATTGATCTAAAGATGGGTATAAACCATAGACATGAAATTTTTGACGAGACAACGTCTAATAAATCGATGAACGCCGGCTGCACGCACGAAAAAGTATGACTCATTGTCCCGTTACATCATCATCATTATAATTTTATCAATGTTTTGTTATGACGTTGTCACGTTAAACTATCGTCCGTAAACCGACTTTACAGACAACCAATTTTTTCACTACGCTGAAATATAAACCGTTTTCTGACTGGTGACAAGTGACAATCAACTTTAAGCTTAGAAGTGACGGGTGATATATACATATAACTATGATAGTACAGACAAGCTACACGTTGATCATGTTCATTACATAAGTATATTTATGTGCCTACGTTAATTTAATACCTAACAAGTTTTTTTTTAAATTATGACTGTTTCTGTAGAGGACGCCCGATATTGAATTTAGTGTGATATCACATAGCCAGCTGACCAAGACACAAGCGATACCTCATTTGTCAAATTAAGATAAATACTTTTAAACTAATGCGGGAACAGATGAACATACATACAAATGGGCTGAAATCTTACCCTCCATTTCACGTCACCCTAGTCGGGTAAAATTATATGCTATGAGATGATTTCTCAACTTTGGGTATCATAAGTAAACCGATCTAAATCCATCTTCATTTTAATTTTGACGTTGACCAGAATTAAAAGTGAAAGTTACGAACTTGAGTTATTTAAGTCACAGCTGGCCATTACCGTCGAATTCTACATTATAAAAATACATGAATATTTTTAGGAGGGGTTTACGCTTTTTTGCGCACTTTCATATACTTTTAACAGTGTTGAAATATTTATAAAATCTACATATTATACTTATTCGTAAAAACCAGATAAAAATAAACAAAAAATATCTGGATTGAAACAATATTGAAAATTATAATAAAAAAGATATATAACTCAGGCCCTGTTTGTTCGTTAACTTCATGGCTAAACGGCTGTAAAAACGAAACGGTACAAAAACCCGACTTTTACTTAGTACACCGAGGGTTCCGTACCAAACATCTAATATAGCTATAAAAAATATTCAGAAACAAATTGAGAATGTCATGTAATTTTCGAAATCGATTAAAAAGCGTTTAAAGCACCTGTTATATAATATATAAACTGTAACCTGTAATTATATAACCTCTAATTCTCAAAGTACATGGCCCTTTTGATTATATGTATACTTTGTGAACCTATATAAGACTATAAATATCCTGCCAGATGTCGTAGCGTGGGCAGACACTAAGCAGACGGGTTTTTACGACGCTCGCCTTACGATTTACAATAATCCGGTCAAGAACGAGTCGGAATCGTGCACTGAAGGTTCCTCATAACTAATAAATATAATCCAGCCAAGTACAAGTCGGGATCGGAATTGAGCCGCCACGGGAAGACTAGCAAATATATGGTATGAATGAAATGATAGTTATTAAATCATACATCTTTCTTATTCTTTTGTAGAGCTATTTCTCTATTTTAACAATTCTGCCGATGGTGGCGACGCGTCGCCACGACAATAGCCAGTCTGACACACCACATCAAATTCCGGGTTCCGTAAATTAAGGAACCGCTACAATGTAGAAGTGTCCATAAGTCTTAGACTAGAACTCTGATCCTGTATTTTTTATTTAATTTTAGCTTCACAGACACCGGAGTCCGTGACCTTTGTCAGATTTACAAATATTGTTAAATACATTGTTACGGGAAGGTTATAATTTAATTTACCTAATTTATTTAACGTTGTGAATACACCACGAGCAGACCAGCTATCCTGAAATTTTGTAGATTGTGTTCTAGGACAATTATATATGTATAAGATAAATAAATATTGGTGGCAATTTTTGCACAACACCATCTAGACTAAACTAAGCAAAGCTTGTATTATGGAAACTATACGGCTGTGATGATACATAGAATCACCCAGGGATAGAACAAATATCAATGCTTATATATAATAAAATAAATAACATATGCGCCATACGCCACAAAACACTAAGAGAATGCAAAATAATTGTATCCAATTATCTCCAGACTCGTAATCACAACGACACGGAGACACTATTACATATACTAAAATAACTAATCTGCACTTCACCATCGTAGACCGCAGCGTCGTTTAATATTAGGTGTGTTGGCGATCAACACACAACATCACACATATACACTCCCCCCCCCCCCCATACACACACACAACCACACCCACACATAAACCAACGCAAACGTCTATTTAGCATTCATTAAATCATTACCGTATTGTGTTCATAATACCAAACTTACTTATTTTTAGTAATCTACTTGTTTTAAACTGGAAATTGTTTCACTTTTACCGCACTACCTCAAGAACAAGGAATCGCTTATATGTAATCCCTGCGATACAGGTTCTCCTAGTGCAGGGGTTTACAAGCACCTGGATATTTTACCATAACAATATTGTACATATCTCAAATTGTAAGTGTTATGGTAAACATTGTAATCTTTTGAAAATAAAATATTTTGTATTTGTATTAATCATACAAATGATTATCGTGGGTGGGGACCCACAGCTTGGACGGTAGACAATGCAGACATACTATACTACCAACTGAACTGTGAGGCCCGTCAATGAAACAATATAAAAATGTACGGTAGCATACACCTCCACATGGAAAGCAAGCATGAAAAAAATTAAATCTTTATCTAGCGGTCATCAAGTGGGGATGGTGCATGCGAGGTATCGCATTGCGCATGCGCTTTATTCATCATTCACTTCATTAGCCGTGCACTGTCCGGCTTCCTATTATCATTGTTTACTAATTACCTAGGTGTCCTACGGTGCTACGAATGACCTGTTTCCTATCATTGTTTTATAATATACACAAGGTGCATCATGTAGGTTTCACTACATAGAGTTTGTCAGAAAGTAAGGACAAAAAACTAAATTGATAGTACCAAAAGTCATGTAAACTTTTTAACCGACCTCAAAAAAGGATGTATCAATTCCATGTGTATTTATGTAATAATTTTAGAATTGCATTACATTTAGCGTGATATTATGATAAACATACAGACACAGTACATTTTTTTATATTCTTGCGGCTCCACACACACCGAGTTGTGTAGAGTTTGTCATATTTACGAATTATTACGGGTCGAATAAGGAGTAATTACTATTTATTGCTATGTATTTTATTGATATGTTGTAAGTGTAATACTACAAACAGGCTAGTTTTGTTTAAATTAAAGAAGTTTTAGTGAGCACGTAACAGTATTGGCCCCACTATATCTTTTTCCTATATTTCTTTCTATTAGCCTTCTCTGAACTTAGGAACCCTAATTGGGTTTTAGGCCAGTGTAACAAAGCTTTAGGGTCCCAATTAGCCAGGCAGGCTTTTTCCTTACCTTCTTAACGTTCCTTAAGGATTCCCAAATACACAGTACAAATTGTTTTGCTTAGAACTCAAGAGCTGTCAATTTTTTTATTTTTTTTTCTTCTCCTCATCTGAGGAATTTGAGGTCGCACATTTGTGCACTTGCCAGTGTCAAGTCTGTCAAAACTTTCTCTATGTTCTGTGGTACGAGCTCCGGATTTCGCTATACAAAAATCAAATTCAGTTAGCCTCTAACCTCTAATTAAAATTCAATAGAACCTAATTTAATTTGAATTAAATTAGAATAATAGACATATTTTTTTGCATATCGTAGCTATTAGATAGGCCTATGTGAATTTTTAGCTTTCGAGTACCAGGCGATCATGAGACGACGAGAGGTCGACGACACACGTGAATCACAGTTCTTTGTGAGGAAGATTATATTTGAACAAAGAAAGGTCTTTATACTTTATGAGTTTCGAAATAGGGGGATGAATAACCCTTACTACGCAGTACTAACACGTAGTTTATGTTCTCTTTGGTACTATATTGTGCTCGGTTTCAGTCTTCTTTTTTTAGGATGGGTGAAAGTGATTTGATCTATGTGATAGAATTCATCGATCGACACACGAACGAGTCAAAAGTAATAACTTTTGAAACTGCTTAAGAAATATTTAATTCATTCATTAATTATTCAAGAGCATTGCTCTTGTCGGTGGAGTAACTTCGACTTTGACTTTAACATCTATCCTTCGGTCTTCCGCCTCCCTGTATGACATGACATTAGAAGGTGGTGCTCTTCTCTCTGTAACCTTATATTTATACCTGTCGCAGCAACGTTTCATATGGTCATTCAGGTCAAACGCAATCTGCAATTCATGTATAATTCAACAAGTAGGCATGTACATACTTTTATAGTGTCATTAAAGTGTTTTTGATTGATTGTTATAAAGAGATACGATAGAAAGAGATGAACTCTCGTGTTTATGGGTTAACGTAAGAGCAGGCGCGTAAGCTCACTTACTATGTCGTTGCGAGAGTCGCTATTTAACTAAATGTTTTTCGGAGTGCGTAGTGAGTCTTTTGGGTTTAAACTGTTTATTGTATTATTGCGGCAACGTATTTTAACCCCGACCTAAAAATAGGGGTGTTATAACACGTGTATATCTGTGTGTCTGTCTGTGGCATTGTAGCTTCTAAACGGATGGACCGACAGTTTGATCTAGTTTATTGTTGGAAACAGAATTTCATCGAGAGTGTCCCAATCGGTTCAGCAGTTTTCTTTTTGTCGGGAGTTAATGAGTTTCCTAAACTCATACTTACTTGTACATATTGACGTCGGCGGCTGCTAACAAATATTTCGTGAGGTGCTAGTCTCCGAGTTTTACTAACTATCGTTGTAACTAAAAACGAACACCACATCTGTGATTTTTAAAGATAAATATTTTGGGGTTAACATAGGGTAAACCTCACAAAATACAATCTAACCAAGTTTCTCCATATCGCTTATGACATTGGGTGTGTCAGTCGCCATACCATGAAGGTGGTTTTGATACACCTGTTCTGCCTTCCGCACTGAATCGGTCAAGTGTTTGACGCTCGCTTGTTCCGCGTATCTCTTACCTTCCTTTAACGCTAGAGGCACGCGATTGGCGCACAGAGGAGTCTCTGCTCTCCCGCTGCGCCTCTCTCAGCAGCCTTATGTACTCGTTCTCGACGGCGCCGAGCCCGCTGCCCGAATTTAATTCCACCCATGATTCTGGAACAGAAGATACATGTAATCAGTCAGTGTAGTACTGTACTATCCTTCTATGCCTTCCCTTCTTATTTTTTGGTGTCATGTTCTTAGTTTCAGCAAAAAATACAGCTTTGCCAGATTTAGATGTATATACGTGTTATACAAATAAGACAACCTATAAAATAAGGCCTTGTCATTTTATAAATGTAATGGGATGAGAAATAATGGGAATCATTACTCAAAAGGATTATGGCGAGATTTTGCCGTCACAGCGGCCCATGTACAGAAAAAAATTATGGTATAAATAAAAGAACTGGTACCACCACCAAAGACCAAGATCTGGTAAGAACCAGTTGTTTTATTTATTTCGCAAAACATGGGGTGTTTACAGGTATTAAAACTTTTAATTACATAGAATCGCCATGTTTTAACCTTCAAGTAGGTGTGCAAAATGTACAAAAAATAATTTATTATCAAACAAAATATATATATATATATAAATATCGAATTAATTCGCAATCATAAATCTATTTGCGATTCTAATATGAAATAAATGCCTACACAAACTTCACGTACATTTCATCTACATTATGTAAATAACATCTGGCTGAAAAGTGTCGGTTAAAATTAACCACAATCACGCGACGGCATTGTTTACCAACACGCGTGCCTGTACTCGTAGCAGCGGATAGGATGTCAGATTTGTATCTATAGAATTACGGACACGAAACAACAAATAAACGTCATTATATTGCTGTAAATTAAGATATAGAGATAACAATTAAATATCTAACACAAACAATTTACACCACATTATAATTAGTATTTTTTTTTATTTGACAATTTGACAATTTAAATTAATAAATAAATAAATATTGGTGGACATTTCACACAACACCATCTAGCCCAAACTAAGCAAAGCTTGTACTATGGAAACTTGATGGCTGATAGATTACATATATACTTTTTTTTTGTTGTAAATACATAATTATGATACATAGAAATACCCAGACACAGAACAAACATCCATGCTCATCACACAAATGTTTGCCATGTGTGGGGATCGAACCCACGACCTACAGCTCAGAAGGCAGTCGTTTTACCACTGAGCCATGAGGTCCACAGACTCCGGGGTCCGTGCCTTTTATAAACTAATATTTGTTTTTTTTTGTAGAGTTCCGTACCTCAAAAGAAAAAAACGGATCACTTTGTTGTCCGTTTGTCCGTCCGTCTGTGAAGAGCTGTATCTCGGGAACGCGTGAAGATATCGAGTTGAAATTAAACCCATATACACAAATCCAAGTCCACGCAATCCAAACTAGCCAAGTGCAAGTCGGACTCACGCACGAAGGGTTCCGTACCTTTATCTATAAAACGGCAAAAAAACACGTTTGTTGTATGGGAGCACCCTTACTTATTAATTTTATTTTAATTGAATTATTTATTTTTAAAGTGAATAGTATAAATCAATATTCTGTGAATATTTCAAGCGTCTACCTGTTGCCGTTATCAAAAACAAGCAAAAAATCACATTTGTTGTATATACATCCTTAAATATTTATTTTATTCCGTTTTTTTGTATTTGTTGTTATAGCGGCAACAGAAATTCATCATCTGTGAAAATTCCAACTGTCTAACTATCACGGTTCATGAGTTACACCCTGGTGACAGACTAACAGCGGAGTCTCAGTAATAGGATCCCGGTTTGCCCTTTGGGTACGGAACCCTAAAAATCAAACTTCTTAGTTTTCATAAAAAAAGTTACAGCCAAATAGGTCGCAAACATTACTTCTGTAACATTATTTCTGTGAGGATAATCTAAAACCTCACCATTGTCTCACCAAATATCTACAGGGGGGTTAGAAAGTTTCAAAAAAAAATTCACGTGATTAATGGACGACCCCCTCAGTTATATTCATCATTATCACATCTAGTCTGCGAGTCTATTTACGTGGAGTTCATAGACCTATAATAAACATTTTATCATACGTACGTGCATATCGATGTAGGTATAAACTATAATAAGCAGAGCGAATCTATCACAATACCTATCGTCCAGTCCGCTGAATAATATTTACAAATAAGCACGCTCTATTATCATGCCATTATCATGGCTACTCTGACTTTTTACTTCTTTGCGTATTTCGTTAGCAAACTCTATTGTGCCAAGTGCATAAACGTGTATAGCCAGGCTTATAATCTAAAACCGACTCTGGAGGTAAATAAGGGCCTTAACGAAAAACGTTACTTAACTCTATGCAATGCTTAACATATTTTGTCAACTTCTCTCTGACACGTAATGACACTTGCGGAAAGAAGACATAATTTAAGATGTTGGTTAAAGTTAAGTTTAAGTTAAGTTTACCGGATTGCACAAGCAGTAATGTTCATCTGGTGTATATATGTTTCTATATTACCTTCTAGTCCTACAGCCTAAGCGGTTCGATCGATTGTAATATATGCTAGGTGTCGATAAATTGGGTACTTCGGCGTTTCGCACCGCAAGTGGTTCGAACCGCGGTCCGAATCACCCAAGAGCTCTTTTTGAATAGGTCCTTTCGCACCGCGGTGCGAATCGACCAATATCATTTTGGAAATTTGCCTTTACTTCCCAAGTGTCATAGGATAAACTGTTTTTTTTTTTCGAATACATACACAATTATGCAATAAATTTGATTTGATTAATAATGACACAACTCTCGCGTGACATATAAAATAAATCACTTTTCTAGTTTCCTCCGAAAAAGAATTTTACAATAATTATTCTAAAGAAGGCAAAAATAAATTGTAAACGGTTCTGAGCGTACTTTTACGCTAAAATATACTTTACTAATTTTCTCATAGTAATTTAATATATAACAATTTTCCTAGCAAATTGTATGATTTATTAATCTCACGAACAAATTTTCACAGCCTGTGTAAGAAATCACACGTAAGTGACAAACTTTAGAATGGCAACACTAATTTTGTATTGTGCCACAATCGGCACATTGTTTTCACACGATCCAGTTAGCATGTATTATATTAACGTTGTATTATTAACGTTTGATTAATTTTGATCTAAATAGGCTTTCGACCTAAAAACGAACTTTAGGTCGAACGTCACGTCATTTCGGCCTATGACACGTCATAGGCCGAAACAGGAGGAACCGATATTTACCTACAGCTCATCTAAAATGTGGGAAAATATACTAAGAACACTAACCCTGGAATGGAAACTGGCTCGTGATTGAGGTGTCACACCGTTAGTTAGGTCGGTCGACAAATACTACTGGACAGGTACTTGAGCGTGGTGGTAGGTAGTCAGCCACGCACCAGAATGTTACCACCATGTTTACAATAACCATAGAGCATATCGCTTCCATTGAGAAAGAGAGAGCGCTTTTGTCGAAAGAGTATGGGCGGGCCGTTGTATCTCTCGTTCTCTTTGGAATAATGCGAAACGACCAACCGCCACCCGCCACGTGAATTTTTCGTAGGACTAAAGTTCTAACTAAAACAACGATTGATGGCGTGAATTACACGAAAACGATGTAAGGCGAAGGCACGGCGCAGGCGACGGACGTGTCGTTTCAAAACTTGTTTATTCAAAATATATAAATAAATAAATAAATAAATATTTGTGGACATTTCACACAACACCATCTAGCCCAAACTAAGCAAAGCTTGTACTATGAAACTAGATGGCTGATAGAATACATACATACTTTTTTTTTGTAAATATATACATATGATACATAGAAACACCCAGACACAGAACAAACATCCATGCTCATCACACAAATGTTTGCCCTGGGTGGGGATTGAACCCACGACCTTTCAGTTCAGCATGTAGACGTAAACACACTACCAACTGAGCCACAAGGCCAGTCAAGGCCAGTCAAAGCGACACGTCGTGAAATATACAAACAACAAACACAAGGGACGCGGCGTATCGCTCCGCTACTTCGTTATTGTGCCTCGCCTCAGATCACTTCTAATTTAGGCGTAGAATGACCACGCAAAGTTTTCGCATTCCTATTTCACACGCTCATACAATAGTTACAATTCTGAAATTCGACTACGTTCCCAAACAAACAATAATAATACATACAAACAATTATATTAAATGAAAACAAAATTAATATGCAGGAATTAAATTTAATTAATAATGTTTTTTTGATTATCGCGAATAAGTTTTAACTGGACACTGCACTAGGATTCCCTGTATTGCAGAGACCAGGGACCCCTGTGACTATAACAAATATCATGACTTTACGTGTCGATGAATATTTTGTTAACTTTACATAAAACGGAAGTACAAAAATAATAAGATGAAATATAGGTATATTCGACACCATTTAAATATATTACTTGGGCTTTATTAGGCACTAACTTGTACAATAAATATTTCACAAGTTTACCGGTAAAGAATGAATTGATTTATTGATTGACTATTGGCTAAAGATATACATACATACATAATTTATTAGGTATTTGCGTATCGTGTATAATTAATTCTGTAGACGCAGGTCAGCACAGGTCAAGGGATATGCTATGGACGTGGCAAACGTAAAAGGGTGCCGTTTTTATGACATGCACCGAGAAAAAAATTATAATAAATTATATAAGGTGGGACCATCATCTTATTGAATCACAAGTCAGACGGTCTTCTATCTAGGACTAATCTATAAGATTTCCAAACTATATGGAATATTGAAAATTATATAACACATGATCACATAAAATTATATTTTGATTCAAAGGAAATAATCAATTTAAGAAAAAAAGAAATAGATTCTATTTTTTTTGCGTTAAACCGTTAGAACTTTAAATCAAAATGGAATTTTATATGAAACATTATCTCGTTGTTGATTACGTACAGATTTGTCGTGTTCAGGCAAATTATATCTTTCAAAATGTGGTAATACATGAACGCCTGAACAAAGCACTCTCCAACTGTATGACCCCTAAAAATAACACAAGTGTTTTTTGTCCACTTTCTATATCGCGGATGCTGTAAGTGTCTCTTAGATCACATACCGGTTTTACAAAGAATGTAAAGCCGTGACCTTATGATATTTTATGGATGTACATAACACAAGAGATACCAATCCTACGACTATATGGTGCATAACAAGTTGCATATTGCAAAACATTGCGTTATAATCACTGTTATTTTTTGTAAAAATAACTGTGATTATAACATAAGTTCATTCACATGTAATATTATAATACTTGATTAAGCACTTTTGACACGATGTACCTAAAAAAATATTTATTTCGGCCATCGCGGCCATATTAGATTTTCTATGACACATCACGTTGAAAAGCCTTTATAAATTGAATTTCAATTAATATTTTTAGATTTAAGGGAACAAACAGATAAATAAGTATATTAAATACTCTACTTGGATCAGTTGTCTGGGCTACGACCCATCTAATACAAGTTTACAAGCTCGGGACCTCTACAGGCAGGGCCCACTCAATATTCGCTCTACCATTCGACTCATAGTTTGGGAAACCCTGACTTGGATGTATCCTGCAGTTTTATCTGCGAAGTGATGAATCGTTGTGATGATGTAATGTAGTCTATGTACATATCCAGCTTCTCAGTACCCTCTGTACCAGATACAAAACAATCGGTTCAGCCGTTTGATCGTAAAAAGGGTAACAAACAGACAGAGTTACCACGAGTTAGTTGGGTTATAGTTTGGCAACGTGACACTACTATGGCCTAAATGGTAAAGGCTCCCCTTTACCATTTAGGCCATAGGAGTACAGATTATAAGTACAGATTTGGGATATGCAGGTCCATTTCCCGTCGGGTGTGAAATTTTTGAACTGTCTATAAATTTGTAGACAGAGTTCCCAGTCTGTAATATTAGCTGGATTTTTTTTTATGCAATCGATTGACGAGACGAACTCATCGTTCGTCTGATGGTAACCGCCCCTAAGCCCCTTTGCCCGTAATAGCCTATTGCCACACCAGAACATAGGACTATACAGTTCAAATTTTTACTGGAAATGATTTGCGCTCGTCACACTCACATCTAATTAAACCTTATTATGACGAAATGTCTGGATACAAAATCTTTTATCGGAACACTTACAGATACATAGACTATTGTTGAGACACGTTACAATAAAGTGTGTGTGTATGATATGAATGTCAAAATCATATACCTCCTTTTGCGTGGGTGCAAAAAAATAATAACGCATGGAGGGAAGTACGATATATTGTATATTGTCCGCACACAAGACAATGCGTTTACATCAGACGTCTCAAGGTGCACGAGAAGTAAACAGATGTTATTATGCCCGTAATCAGCTTATCAATGCCACTTTGCTTTGTATTTTTGTTGCGTTATCTTTTAGGTTGTTGAACCGTGACTGTGATTCTGGTGTGAAGGGTACCTTTATCAAAGGTGATTTGTAAACCGGCACGGAGGCAATAGCGAGCTATATCGGTTTCAGCGTTCCGGATCACAAGGTCTAGCGGGGCAATAGGTCCACTGGGCCAAAATGACAAGTTCCAAAAGGTCTAGTGGGCCAAAGGGCTGAAATTCTGTTTTAAATCAAAATCACTCGATACTATAACGAAGCGTGTCTTAACTCTAGTCTCTTAAGCGTGTGAACTTATAAAATTGACAGGTGTCAAACTTGACGGTCTCACTTATTGAAATTAAGCAACTTTTAACGGATTTATAGCATATATTTTACACACTCACTTATTTACAAATCACATATGTCAGAAACTTTTGATCCTAGTGGTCTGTTTACAAAAGTGACTGATCCCATCGAGATGGTCCAAAAATCCGAACGAAGCGCTAAATATTAAATATCCATCAAATATCGTAACGCGGCAGTAGTGATGGACCCGAATGAAAAGTTTCGGCGTTTGTTAGAAAATAAAAAATGTGTTAGGGTTTGTTTCGTGATGTCTTTGTTTCTTCTTGTATAGTTAGTAACTTGTCCCTATTTTGTTTGTAAATTATTGTATTTTTTTTTTTAGCATGAGACACATTTAATTATGTGTAATATTGCTTGAAGCAAAGAATGAAATATTTTAATTTTTTAGATAGATACTTCCTTTTTTATTTGATATGTAACATCAGTAACATATTATTTGTTATTAATAAAAAAATATGAAATATAAAAATATGTATTTCGTTATTTTCCCCATTCTGATTGTTTTAAATAATAATAGGAAAGCGTGTATACCCAGAGCACTCACGCTCACCAAAAAGATTCTTCTTGAGGAGGCGTCGTGTAGCGGATCGCCCTCTTCTCTCGAATATGGTTGAGGAGAGCGATGGCTGGCACATGTATCAACTCGTGAACGGATGCTGCTTGCGGGAGCTGGACTCCCCCATGGATTTCCAAAAAAAACGATTGGAAGCGGCTTGCATTCGGCGTATTCCTCTCCTGCCACATGTAACTGTCCATCTTGTGGCTGGTCTTCCTACGCTGCGCTAACGGTGCGTGGACTCTACTGGATAAATTTTCGCCCATCGGGCATAAGTTCTACGTGCTATGCCCACTGCCACTTTAACTTGCTAATCTGTTATGTTAAGTCAAGACTTTGGTACGTCTACGGATCTCTTCATTTCTGATTCGATCTCGCAGATACCCCGAGCATAGCTCCCTCCATTGCTTGGATGTACGATGGGAAAGCAAAGGTAAAAGAATTACTAGGGTCTAAAAGTTAATAAATTCAGGCCCTGATTGATTGAATATCGATAATAATCTCCTGAGCTTCAGTATCTGTAAGCCCTTTTTAAAAACGCTTTTTCCCATTTCTAACCAGCCAATGTTATCGGCCTGATAATAAGATCGGCTAGAAATGAAAACAGCGTCATCGTCAACAGAGTTCATTTTCGCTTTTATTGTATCATTTAGGTTTATATATTTGTTAAAATTAGCATCGTTTAAACGAATTATGCCCATGATATTATTATAGATTAATATAAAATCGTAAACTAAACGATAACATGAGGTTCTGCTGTGTATAACGTCATACACACGCCCGCCATTTTGTTAATATCACTTACTGCCTACCTATTCTCATCAAATGACTTCCGATACTAATTTATATTCAAAATCTTCAAATACTTAAAGCCAAATTTTATCACGACTTATTCGACGTCTTAAGAAAATAAAACTTTTAGGGTTTCGTACTCAAAGAGCGAAACGGTCTATTGTACGGTCTACGATACTATTGCTGTCAACTTGCTGTCTCATCATAAATGAGATTAAACATTCGCAAAATATTCAATTTTTTACTTTGCAGCGCAAGGATGTTTTTTTTTTTCAAAATTCATCATACTATTTAAGCCTTGTTTTATAAATTATGTAATGCACACATCACACACACACATCATATTCGTAATTTGGCCTTGACTGCGGGACATAAGTATTCTACTCATAAAAATATTTATTTGCTACATTTTAATGAAGGGACTTGGAATATTTGCTTTTTTTACCCAACTGCGAAAGAAGGAGGATTATGTTTTTCGAGTGTATGTATGTTTGTATGTGGGTATGTATGTATGTATGTATGTTTTATATGATCGCCTACAGCCTAAGCGGCTTGACCGATTTTGATGTGAGAGGTGTTGTTAGATTAGTCTTCCTTTCCAGAGTGTCATCGGCTATATTTTTTACAATAATAATATAGGTACATCTTTCGTAAAAAAAAAATGCGTTCTTTCGTAAACTCCAACAAACTTTTTCGTTATAATAAACAAGTGGTTTTATTAGAATTATTCTAAATAATGAGCATTTATAATTATTTTCACCAATTTTACGTACTTTACATACTTTTTCACAAAAAATGTACACTCAACAGCATATAAAGCGTAACGAAGTTGTAAATTAGACTGCAAAAACTGCTTTACTCCAGTCGGGTATTTTGTTTTTCTTCTATCATAGATACTTGTTCTATGGTACGCTCTCCTAATAATTTATCTAAAGTACCTACGTTCTTTTTTACTTATCCAAATATGGAAACCTATAAAAAGGGCTTACTTAGTAGTTACTAATCATAGCTAATCCGATTTTTGTCGTTTACATTGCCTACATGGCCCAGTAAATATATAATCACAACCTTTATATTGGGATGGGACCATAGTCATGTCATGACCAAGGACTTCAAGGTCGGAAGAGAGTGGTAACGCTTAATATAAAATTTAGTTTAACATATTCATTATTACTTCATCCATATTAAAATTATTGTTATCGATTAGTCATAGGTACACGCCGGCAGTTGGCCACGGCGAGCGCAAATATTGTTATTACAATTTATCCAATTCCGTCAATTATTAATTCATTATGCAACAATTAACAACTAAATCAACATACATTAAAACTAAAACGCACCACGAACACGTGTCTAAACAAAGAAATGCCAATAAATACCTAAATCATCCTCAACGGGTGCTACACACTTCTGTTCCGTCATATTCACAAAACACTATCACTCTAAATATCCTTCAAATTAATTATTCACACGCGAAAAAACAAACTGCGCAAATTCCAATCACTTGAACCGTACGCAAGTATTTTTTAATCGTGTTTGAAAACAGAGCGATCGCCGGCGCGTCCCTCCGCGCCGAGCGTAGAATCGAGACTGATTTCGAATATAGAACGCGCGTAAACAAAAACGAATGGCGTGGTGCGATTGCGTGGGCGCAGCCAGCCGCAGAGGCAGAGGCAGACATGCCACGTTAATGTTTACATACAATATGTAGGTGCGATTAGAAGCTACTGGATTTTCATAATATTATAATGGAAAGGTTGCAACTGTAATCGTATTTGCATTTGAAAGGTGACCGGAGGCGGAAGTTTTAGCATGATCCTGCATAAACGCAGAAACGTGTGGGTTAAAAATAAGCATTTGGCAAATATATGCATACAAATGAAGCAAGAATACACCGGTTTCCTTGCCGGTCTGTTCTTTGTTTTTCAAAGCTGTAAAACCGTTAAAAATAATCACAAAGGAGAAGATAAAGGTGTTTTGACGAATTTTACTGTAAAATCGTTTTGTGTAATACAAAAGTATGGTATTCTATTGTCTGTATAAAACGTTTAGAAACTGAGTTTTATTAGCATTTTCTGGTATTTTTGACAATACGGAAAATATATTATAATAGATACTGATACTTAACAGATACTAACAGTTCAAACACCTGTAAGTATATCAATAGCATTAGCAATGCACTGATATTAAGAATGCGATAAAGGATATTCGTGTTTTTCACGAGTGTGTACATTTAACTTTTCAACCCAGACAGCTTGACAGTTTTTGAAATGACCGTAGATAGTAGACTGAATAGGTATTTTATAGTCACAGCATTTTCAACATTTACTTTCCAACCGGTGAATTGGCGGTCAAATGTGGACTTATACACGTTAAAAAATATACATACATTTTTAATATCTATACTGTTTATCTTAAATTCATCAACGAGTATTATTAAACGTAGAAATGGTTGTACGTTTTTTTTTTGTAGAAGATAGATCTACGATTGACCACCAACTCGCCTGATGTTAAGCGACGGTGTGGCCGAGGATGGAGCTCGTCGATCTAGAAGATATCTATTCACTCTAGCCTTGAAAATTCCAAGATTGTAAGTCTCAGGAAACAGAGATGACGGCAAATAATTCCATTCTTGTGCACTACGCAACAAGAATGTGGATCGATATCGCTGAGTACGGATTTTCGGCATTTCAACGAGAAATGGGTGGTAATTCGCCGACGTCTCTACGATGATGGATGATCGTGATGTCATTCCTATGATACATAGGATGAGGTGACCTGCCCAGACGCCCGCCGCGCGTCTGCGCTCATATAAGGGCAGATAGGACTTAGAAAGTCACATTCGCCCATCTGGTAATTTTTATAGTCTTTCAATAATTACAAGGTTATATGTATAAATGTTTCTTACACCTTGACGTAGTAAAGTTTACACTTACGTTTGATATTGAAAGACTGCAATATGTCTATTCATAATGTACCTTCTAACCTCCTAATACCCTCTCTTTTCTAACTAACCATGATCAAATATGGCGTCAAACAGCCTCATGGTCTTTGATAAACTGCCTACCTCGTAATACTTTCGTTTCGTTCCTCTCCATCCTAAGGTTATCTGGAAGAGATCGCTATTGGCGATAAGACCACCAGTCGTTACACAATTTTTTCTTGTTTTTAAGTTGGTAACAATAAGGTGTGTACAATAAAGAGTTCATCTATCTAAGGGAAAGTAGACGTGATTTCATGTGTTTATAATAATTTTGACGCAAAAAAAAAAGCTTCTTACTAAGATTCCTTATAAAGTAGTATAGTAAGCATTACGCCTTTAGCATTGTTCATTACCAGAGTTAATTAGGATCTCAGCCGTCTTAACTCACTACTAATTAAGATCCCTAAATTTAGACTGAATACGTATCTACGGAACCATAATAACTTGATTTGCACTTGAATGGATTGGTGTTTACCCGATATCAGGAATGGTTCCGTATATAGATAGATTTTACACATTATTCAAAAAAATCTCATAAAAAAATACAACTGCTCTGCACAAACTTTCTCGCGAAAATGTACACTCAACATCATATGAATAATTACTTACACTACAAAAATAGCTGTTATGCAGTCAGATAATGTGTTTCTTTTAAAACGTATACTTGTTGTATTGTGGACAAATCCCTGATCTTGGTCACGGCGAATGCATTGCTTACGTGCTCAGCAGCACTCAACAATACTTGTGTTAAACGGCACAGAATAGTGAATAGTAGAGATATGAAAAGAAATCAGATTCTACGAAGTATTCCTCCGTGCTTACGTGACTCATATCGCGTGGTTAGTTGATCTTCAAATAATTGACAAATTGCTTCCAATCCGTTCGTCGAGAAGTGGGCTTTTATTGCTTTGACACGGATGACTTTGGAGGACAATTGACAATGTAGAGTATGTAGACCCCTTTTGTAGTGTTCACTTGGATATCCGGATGCCGTGTATTAGTATTAGTATAATTATAATATCAATAATCTCTTAGATCATAGGTTGTTGCGACAAATTTCGTTAGTAAATTACGTGTGCTCATATGAAAAATAGACGCTCTAAGGTCAAAGGCATGCACTAGATAAGCCTAGCCACGACAAACGTTTTGATAATAGACCAGTCAAAATAGACAAACAAATATTATAAGTTAGCCATAATTCGCATTGAGCTCAAAATGGTATAGACGTTAATTAAACCATTACTAATGAAATGTCAAAAATCCCCTTCGATCCTACTTCTGCAAAAAAAAAAAAACAAGGTCAAAGGTAAAAAATTCAGGTTTTTTCCCATTTTTAGGGTTCCGTACCTCAAAAGGAAAACACGGAACTTTTATAGGATCACTTTGTTGTCCGTCTGTCCGTCTGTTCGTCCGTCCGTCCGTTCGCCCGTCCAGGTGTCAAGACCTGTATCTCGGGATTCTCGGGAACGCGTGAATGTATCGTGTTGAAATTAAAACCATATACGCAGATCCATAATCTCTTGATGCAGAAAGAAAAATCAAATTTCTCAGTTTTCGTAAAAAAAAGTTACAGCCTTTTTTTTTGCAGAAGTAGGATCGAAGGGGATTGTCATGTCATTAATTACAATCTTTTTCAGTTTGTGAGTCCCATAAGTCCACATTTTGCAGTCGAGTATTAGTTTATCTTTCAATAATACCTACTTGTACATACCTCCAATAAAACCTATTTCAAATTTGTAGCTTTATGTACGATTTTCTTACGACGTTTTACATCGATAAAAGACAAAGTAAACAGCAGTCAGTTTATTATATCAGGCATGCAAATATAGCCCTATAATAGAACATACTGTGTTCAATTGTATATCGGTTTATTTACAATCAACGAGTCATGGCCGTTCATACACCCACATAGAGCAACTGCCACTGAAGTTGTGCGGTCGATTTGCGGTACCACTTTTGTTTTTATTACATTTTTATCCGACTACACAAAGCGAAAATGGGTTATGATTTTAGCAGTCTATGTTAGTGTCTACGTATTTTCCACTGTAGCGGCTAAACTAATGAGCTGGTTTCGATGAATGTGTCCGTTTGATTCGTTATTGTTGTCCGACCTAAATTATGCTATCTGAAATGACTGAAAATCCAATATTAATAGGTTTGGGTATTAATTTACTTAGTTTTTTTTTTCGAGATAAATATGTCGTATTATATATCAAAGAGGCTACGAATTTCTATTTTACATGCCCGGATAATCAATCCATTGAGATCCATGACCACGCTTCACAGCGTGAAAGGTTATAGTAGGTTCCGTCTATATTTTCATACAAAGCGAGAAGCTACGTACGTTTTTCATGAAAGAAAAACGGCCAAACAGCAGAACTATCGTAATTTTCAGGTAGGTCATTATTCCGTAGCGCGATGACAGCGCCGCTTCTTCGCTTCGCGCAGTGGGACTTCTTTTACGCATCACGGCTACGCACGGGACGGCTATACCGCGCGTAGCAAGAGTAACAACGAAGGCATGACGGATAGTAACTTACGTTTGTATGTGCGAGCGAGACAGAGGATTCGCAGCTACGCACGGGCGTGCTACGTATCAAGGGCGTTATTTTCACATGAAAATGTAAGTGTAATCTAACTATGATCACGCTATTAGCGTAAACTTGTAATTAAAACTTTAAATCTTTTCTGGAAAATGTTTTCCAACAAACAAACATTCTAGTGTTAAATGTTTAGTAGTAGTTTGCCACGTGTATAGATAAGTTTGTCGGGTTACAATGTAGCGACCTCTTTGTGTACTACTTGAGGAAATACATTACTGACTAATCGTGTCCATGGCCAGATATGAGTACTTCCGATTTGTGGTACATATAGTATTATCGTGATAATAATTCTAATTGGATATTAGTTATTTTAGGGTAATTGCCTAGAAAGAGGTCAATGTGTTAAGTTTTAGTGTATGTTTTTGATAGAATAAGCATTTGACCACAGCTCCCCTGATTTTATGTAAAGCTATGGTCGTATCGAAATAAAACGTCTTGTAACGGATTTACCACGTATATTTACCAGATAAATTAAATATACTTAAATATGAAAAGCTGTCAGCCGAAACAGCGTTGGCAACTTGAAGCCATATTTTTGCTGACCAAGTTATAAAAAAGAAATGAAAAATAAATCACTATGACAAACTTTTTGCCATAATGATAAATTTCAATGTATAACAATCACGACAACCTAAGGAAAACCTACGAAGAATTGGTAGCCCTAATCCTAACAAATACCATAATAAAACCGGCCAAGTGCGAGTCGGACTCGCGCACGAAGGGTTCCGTACCATTATCTATAAAAACGGGGGGGAAAAAACACTTTTGTTGTATGGGAGCCCCTTAAATATTAATTTTATTTTAATTTAGTAATTTATTTTTAAAGTGAATAATATAACTCAATATTCTGTGAATATTTCAAGCGTCTACCTGTTGCCGTTATCAATATCGAGCAAAAAAATAACGTTTGTTGTATGGGAGCCCCCTTAAATATTTATTTTAATCTGTTTTTTAGTATTTGTTGTTATAGCGGCAACAGAATACATCATCTATGAAAATTTCAACTCTCTAACTATTACGGTTCATGAGATACAGCCTGGTAACAGACGGACGGACGGATGCACGGACGGACAGACAGCGAAGTCTCAGTAATAGGGTCCCGTTTTTAGCCTTTGGGTACGGAACCCTAAAAAAGAAAGTAAACTCTGTCGTTTGCCTGTCTCTCTGTTTGTTTGTTACCTTTTCACCGCTAAATGTCAGAACCGATTGTTATGAAAATTGATACATATATAGCCGAACCGAGCACCTGGAAACGGAATATTTATTTTTCATCATCATCACCGTTTTAATCATCACGCGAGCGAAACCGCGTGGCGCAGCTAATCTCATATAAAATCGGAAGTTTCGGGAACATTGGACTAATAAAAGACATTGCCACAGTGCGAACGTATTTATACCCATGACATTGCCCTCACACAACTGAATATACCGGTGACGTCAAAGGAAAAGTAAATATACGAAATCCCGCGCACATGTTTTCGGTGTGTACTCCCAAAATTATGGCAGATGTCCAATAAACAAACAAGTGAAACTGTAGGCTTTACTGCAATATAAATATGGTTGTATAAACCCGTGATGTATGTCCAGAAAGAAGTGAGAGTCATACGGCAGGTGAAAAGACGAATGAGCCAATAAGAGGCCATTACTGGCTTCTTATTGGCTCATTCGTCTTTGAGGACATCATAATTGTGAGTTTCTATTGGACAATGTAATAAATAGGAAAGTTTGAATGTTACTACGTCACAATAAAAGGATTCAGTGGATTTGGGTGAAATTACGCCAATATAAGAGTTCCGGTTCGATTACAGATAAAACCACGATGCGCAGCCAATAAAATAAAAACCGGACAAGTGCGAGTCAGACTCGCCCGACGACACCGAGGCTTCCGTACAAACTAGTAGATAAAAGGGGGAAATCATATATTTTTTTATATTTTCCTTCATAAACCGAAAAATATACTTCGTAAAATATTTAAAAACCTGTTTCAGCTTATGCTAATGAAGCTCTTTCATATGATATCCCAGATAATACGGTTAAAGAACTTTAAAATTTGGACCCTCATTCCTTGCATACTATTTTTTACACTATTTTTTTGTGATTAAATTAAAAATGTCCAGATTTCGGATTTTTTCCTATATTATGTGTACTCTAACACAATGCTTCTTGCCAAATTTCAAAGTTCTAGGTCAACGGGAAGTACCCCATGGGTTTTGATTCCCTTGTGAGTGTCGAAATGTGCATTTTTTACCACATATTCAGCTGTATTTTTTTTACGAATACTGAGAAATTTGATTTTTCTTTCTGCATTAAGATACTCGTACTATGAATCTGCGTATATGGTTTTAATTTCAACACGATACCTTCACGCGTTCCCGAGATAAAGGTCTTGACACCCGGACGGACGGACAGACGGACAGACGGACAACAAAGTGATCCTATAAGGGTTCCGTTTTTTTCTTTTGAGGTACGGAACCCTAAAAACGGACAAGTGAGACTCAGACTTGCGCACCGGGAGTTACGTGTAAACATGTATGTAGACAATTGGTCCATCACAGGTACAGAGTTGAATAAATTGTTTTTTTGAAAAATGGAACCATGCAGACATGTCTTGGACGGATGCGATCATACATACATACATACAATCACGCCTATTTTTCCTTACGGGGTAGCCAGAGCATCAAAGGTCATGAGGCCATATGACGCAACATTTGACTGTGGTTAGAGGGTTAGTGGCGTCAAATGGAAGTGATCATATACGGGTATATCTCTTTCCCTATTGAGGTATAGATTAGTAAACAAGTATAAGTTTAGAAAACTCGGCTTGATGAAACATAACTAACTAAGAACACTCTCAATAAATCCTCTTTCCAAGAAAAAAAAAAATTGTCTGTAAAGTCGGTTTACTGACGATAATTTTACGTGATAACGATGCGTCACAATCCGAACGCTTAGGCCGTTCGTGCCTCTCTATTGCTTGTTCCGCGCTCTCGCTTGCACGCTCGGCTCATGCGAAACGTGACACTTTTTCGTGCGTACAGGTGGCTTTCATCGATTTATAAGACGTTATCACGTCAAAAAAAACCTAGGTCAAAATCAGTCCATCCGTTTGAGAGCTACGATGGTACAGACAGATACACACGTCAAACTTAACAATCCCCTTTTTGGGTCAGGGGTTAAAAACAAAAGAGTTGAAGGCAAATTGATAAACGAAATAATTGGTTCTAAACCATGTTATTATTGTAAGAAAACACGTGGCAAAATGACATTATACGTACTATTTCATGAAAATAATTTAATCTATTAACCTATTAAGTGTACATATAGCTACGCTTTATCTTAAAGCGTAATTATACGTGATCAGACTCAAATCATAATGCGTATATGAAGACGTCATGCCATGTATTAAATTTACGATTAGTCGAACAGCATTACATTTTACTTTAACTTCACAAGTTCACATCACAACCCTTTTACCGATTTCGCTCGCTACGTTCAATCAATAAATGTAAGATTCCATACATAATTTTCTTTATTTCATACATCATTTATGCTGTGTGCGATATATAAAATCCGCCATAGTAAAAAAAACAGTTATAATTTTTTTTTTTATTACACATATAAATGAATTATGAACGATAACTAATATATACATATAATTAGTTATTCAATATATTCGATAATTCAATACAAAATTATTTCTAAAATTAAAAGATATTAAAGCTAGGAAGATAAATTAAAGCGATAAAATGTGTAAGACTTTCAAGACGTTGTAGCCACAAGTTATTGACCATGTTGGATAATATCTTTAGTAAAATAATTATATTCTCTTTTGACTTTAGTGTTGATTACAGAACCCTAATAATATGCGTCTCTCGTCTCGACACATTTTGGGCCAGTTAGCTCATAATCACGCTGCGTGGGCGAGACTAAGGGGCACAGCTATTTAAATATAAAATGTGTAATCCTAATATTATATAACCGGCCAAGTGCATGTCGTGCCAAGCAATAAGTAGGGTTCCGTAGTTGCACATCATATTTTATGTGAATTTAAAACAGAGACTCTTGTTTAATACATTTTCAGGATAAAACGGTTGAACTGAGCATTATAAAATTTGACATGGAAATACTAGCTGAAAACCAGGATACGAGCATTGGTAACGTGATCATTTTTATGTTTCCTCCTAACAGGACAAACTCAATATTTAGATGACATCAATATAATAATGACACCTCTAAGACGGAGTAGCAAAATAAAACCGGCCAAGTGCGAATCGAACTCGCGCACGAAGGGTTCCGTACCATTATCTGTAAAAACGCCAAAAAAAAAAAACACGATTGTTGTATGGGAACCCCTTTAAATATTAATTTTATTATAATTTAATTATTTATTTTTAAAGTGAATAATATAACTCATTATTCAGTGAATATTTCAAGCGTCTATCTGTTGCCGTTATCAATATCGAGCAAAAACGTATGGGACGAGTGTATGGGAGCTCCTTTAAATATTTATTTTATTCTGTTTTTTAGTATTTGTTGTTATAGCGGCAACAGAATTACATCATCTGTGAAAATTTCAACTGTCTATCACGGTTCATGAGATACAGCCTGGTAACAGACGGACGGACAGACAGCGGAGTCTCAGTAATAGGGTCCCGTTTTTACCCTTTGGGTACGGAACCCTAAAAAAGGACAGCCAGTTAAAAACGGAAAGTATGTGACCAGACGTCTCGTTAGACATAGGCTGCATTTCATCATCTCTATTCTTCACTAGGCGAGTGAAACCGCGGGGCACAGCTAGTTTAGTTATCCAATAATTCCCTTAAATGAGGTCGACGCAGAGTTGTACCCGTTGAGCTCGGAGATAATTGCATCCCGTCCGCGGTCCGCGGGGGACCTTCAGACGGGATGAGCCGATCATGCTAACTGATGCCAACGAACTCTCATTGGTTCGACCGACTGGAAAATCTGTCGTCAAGCGCTTTACTGGCGACTATATACCGATACCGACTGACTATGTATCCCAATATTATGTGGTCTAGTTTCTCCTGCCTAAGATACATTTATGTATGTCTCTAAGCATTACTTATAATTACATATCATACGGGATCACGCGTACAACGTAAAAGCCGCCATGTCATTATACAAGTCTTGCTTACTTTGGGGCTGTGTAAAAATGTCCAGTAATATTTATTAATGACATTATCTACATCTTTCCAGTAGGAAAAAACTAGATTTCACAGAATATGGGAATCTGCCGTTACATACATAATCTTTCGAATAATATAATTATACAGATATAAACAAATACAAATCTCTCAATCTCAACAATGTAAGAGTACTTTCCAAACTCTTTGACGTAGCCAACGTTTCAATATTCTTAAGAAAGAGTTTGGTATAGTGATAGTTCACAACAGTCCATACAAATCCTTGCTACGACTACTACGCCGCAAGCGTAGCAAGGATTTGTATACTGTAGCAAGTATTTGTATATTGTATATTGTACTACACTGCCACGTTGCTGCTACGACAATGGTGATAGACTGAAATTGTAACCGCTACATGAGAGGTGACTTTTAATGTGACATAAATAAGCGTATGAAAAGTAGAAAGTCTAAAATTTTATTGACATTAGCCAACTGAACTTCACAGAGCGGAGTGTCGGTAACGTGGTCATGGAGCAATGTCAATCAACATACAAATAAATTGTTTTGATATTATATACGATCAGTGGAGACCAAAATGTGGACTCTACTCCTGCCCACGACAGAACTGAGTGTCGGCAATGTCACACGATATCCAAATGATCGTTTAGAAAACTCAGCCTGTATAAGATAAAATAAGATTGGTAGAGTCCAAAATGTTGACATTACCCTACCCGCGGTGGCCACGACGCGCGACGTAGCAGAGTGTCGGCAATGTTGTCATGGAGCAATGTTACTCGATATTCAAATGATTGATTAGAAAACACAGCCTGTAAAATAGGTAAACTCCAGAATGTTGATACTGCCCACGACGTAACGGAGTGTCAGCAATGTCGTCACGGAGCAATGTCACTCGATATGCAAATGATTGATTACAAAACACAGCCTGTAAAATAGGTAAACTCCAGAATGTTGACACTGTCCACGACGTAACGGAGTGTCAGCAATGTGGCCACGGAGCAATGTCATTCGATATGCAAATGGTTATTTACGTTCATGACCCTTGCTCCGGGCCACGTTGCAGCCGGCGTGCCATTGTCTACTGTTTACACAATATATTATTGATTCGTGATAAGGTTGGGCGAGGGCTGTGAATTAAGAACAGACGATGCGCGACTTTGACTACGCAAAACAATGGAAACACATTAAAATTAACTTATAATAGTTATTTATTGTCTATCATATATTGTTATAAAAAATCCGAAAACTACATTTTTAATTTTATCACATAAAATAGGGTCTTAAGCAAGGAAGGAGGGTCCAAATTTTAAAGTGCTTTAACCGTATCATGTGGGGTATCATATGAAAGAGCTTTTTAGCACAAGCTAAAATAGGTTTTTAAATATTTTTCGGTTTATGAAGGAAAATATATAATTTCCTCCTTTTAACTACCAGTTTGTACGGAACGCTCGGTGGGCGAGTCTGACTCGCACTTATCCGGTTTTTTTCTTCTAATAGGCTTGTCACAACTAGCATAATAGACTAATAGTCTTCACATTCATTCAAAACTTTTTCATCCGAATGATTATAAAAACTCAAAAAACTGCTTAGGAATAATTTGTAAATTTTTATTTATATTTACGTAAAATCACAAATATTGTAAGTTATTTTAATGTAATGTTTCTTTAAGCTAAGGGGCCATTCATTTATTACGTAAGACGATTTAGGGGGGGAGGGGGGTCGACCATGTCCTATTTTTTCTTACAAGGGGGTGAGAAGGAATCAAAAACTGGCAAAAATAGTCTTACGTAATAAATGAATGGCCCCTAAGATAGTATAGGTAAACCTGCTTGAATCGAACTATGTTTTCATTTTATGAATGTATTGTACAAAGAAGTTGGAAATATTATGTACTGAAAATGTGTAAGCTCCGTCATGTTCGAATTTTGAAATTACTTTCCGCCCTAGGGGATAGAATGCACTTTTTTACACTTGCTCTAGGCCTTAGAAAGTAAGTTTTCCGACCTAATAAGAGGAAAAAGTCTTTACAAGAATAAACTCTTATTTACTATAAAATATCTGGAGCGAACTTTTAAAATTGTTCGCTGTAACGTCACAGCTCACAGCTTACTAATACAAAGGATATCAATCCCTCTGAAACATTTTAAACGTTTGCTCCATGTTCGCTCCGTACAGTACATATCGTGTGTTAGTAAATATAATATTAATGAAGTACATAATATTCGAAGGTGCATAAGATAACTGAAATTCCTATTTGGTTTAGATTCCACATTCTCCTCTAAAAAGTAATAGGCTTAGAATGCGAGTCACTAGTAAGTGAAGCACTTTAGTAACATGTTGTTGCTTTGTTTTATTTTCTTAAACTTGTGTTATTTTGAACATTAATGCTATAAAAATGGTGGTGTTTTATTCATTAAGTGTTCGATCAAGTGCGTGAGTGTGCAAGTGAAATAAAGCAGTGAAACGTGTGATTTTACGTTGTCGGCAAAACTCCATAGAAGCTTCTAGTAAAGTAGCCATCACTTTACTGAGGCAAGACTTAAATTTTTAAATGACTGTTTACGTGACTTAGACTGTGACTTATTTATTTATTTTTTAATGGTAAGCGTTCAGGCGCTATTAAGTTTTTTTTTAATACTCCATGTGCAAATGTCAATAGAATTCATCGGATAAAATCAAATGCGTCCGGTTACCTAATCGCACGACAATGTCTCGGTGCCAAGGCCGAGAATTGTACCACAAAACACCCAATTGTTTGAAAATTGAAACGTATTACATCGCCCCAAATATCGCCCGGGTGGCAATGAAAAACAGAGACGATGATAGAATCTACATGTCGAAAAGTGGAGTTGTGCTAAGGGGGGCGGGAGAAAGGCAACGGATTTATCATACAACTCCCTGGTGCATACATCGCCTGCCAAACATACCCGAAAATTGACTTCAATTCAAGGTTAGCGCTTTTCATTCGTGACAAGACCAGTATCCTGCGGAATTTGAACTTCAAAAAAAATCTCCTTCTCTTGAAAAATTGTTTCTAATTCATAGTAACGTATATCTTGATCTACATTCAGCGCTAATTCCATTCCATTACATTGTTCGATTTATTTTTAGAACGGTTAGATTTATCCGATTCTTTTATATTTCCAAACACATAAACAATTTAGTAACTTTTTGGTTCAATAGTGTTTTAACCAGCTTCACGTTTTAGCAGGGAAATATTATAATGGAGCGCCTATTTTCAGGTTTCAAAATTTGCCACGAAGGTTCGTAGTAATAGCAGCATGCTACAAAAACTAATTTCCTGGTTGTACACGTCACCAGCATTATCTGAGCTCCCCCGAATTCAACACGTGATCCCCGAGTCAATGTTGAACGACCCGCGCCGCGTTATCACTTTATCAGGAGGCCCAGTTTCGCATGGCAACTGATTAGCCGCGCTTTCGTTCAACTACTAAGTTCCCTGCTGGGTTATTGCTAAAAACGCGGGTTTATACTGTTTGCGATAAGCTTAATTACGTTTATCTGCAATTTTCGTGTTTTTGAGATTCTCTACGTACAGATTTGTCGTAAATACATTCAGTCAATTAATTTCTTCAAAAAGTGATGCATGAGCGAGATATCTAATTCCATCGGCATGACTTTTTGATGCAAATGCCATCACCAGATCTATCCACTTCGATACGTTACATGTTTACAAGTAAAGTTGCCAGTCTCAGTTAGACAAGCTCCATCACTCCCGCTCTAAAGTACAAGTGGCGAATTTTTATCCGACGCAGTTACCACCTCACTGATTCTATCATTCATTGCGTTTTTCATTTTCTTTCTTTCTTCTCTTTGTTAAACACCCCACCATCTATTTTTTGTTATCATCATATCTCCATCCCAAGGTTACCTAGGAGAGATCGATTAGCGATAAGGCCGCCTGTTATTTCACTAGCATGTAAGCCATTTTCGCTAAGTAATTTGTGTTTTAGTTAAGGTGTCTACAATAAAGAGTTTATCTATCAAAATTTTGAAAACTTAAAAACCCTGACATAAATAAAAAAACATTATTTTTTGTTATGATCGTGATTATCCGGACAAAGTTTGTATTAAAGAAAATCATCGTCACCGGTTTTCATCACTATGTGGGTAGAGGGAGTAATCGCGGGGAACAACTAGTTATAGATACAAATGAATCATCTACACGGTCAGATTATAACAAGTCCATCATGTAAACAAAAGTAGAGACAGATTTTCTTTCATATAATTTTATTTGTCCACTTATCAGTGGAAATATAGTATTTAAATGTATTATATTGACATTGACATGACATATGGATAAAATTTGTTTGTTTTTCAAGCAAGCTTTTTATTACTTTCAACTGTCCCGTTGTCTGTACCTAATCAAATCTTGCAAGATAAACTGATACCTCTCGGTTTCCGAACATACTTTGTATTTAATTATTATGACATTAGGCTGATCTGATATGGAGTCGGGAGTTAGTTCACTTATTATAATAATCACCACTTTACTCACTCTATTACTTTCACGTTCACTTTATTATAATAGCACTTTAAATTAATATAGGAATATACTTATAGTTTAGGTAAAAATTATGAATTGTACATTGTAAAAATTGTAAAGACTGTATACTGTACCAATAAACTAAATAAATAAATGTTTATGGCCTAAAAATATTTTTTTTAGATTAACTTGTTTTCATTTTATAAAATCAGGACATTTTCATGTAAATTTTCTATTCCTCATCTATATTAGTAAACAAACACGTTACGTTTTTGTCATACGATACTCCGTCACACGTATGACTAACTGTACATATTTATATTTACATTGTTTGTATGTAGGTGTGTCAAGGTCGAGAATTGGCATAATGACCTAATGGGCCAGATCTAATGTTTTCCCACGTCGTTGTATGGCATCAAGCCAAACGTTCGAGCCATTTGACCCAAAATTCCAACTTTAATCGCATCTATAGACTGGGAAAATATCTGTATCGTTTACATTTCTAACACGGCCGTTTGTTCACTTGTATACCCTTTCAGTGCTGTGGACACAACAGATGTGTCATCGATATCTTTCATTGTATGGCTGGTGACACAACTGTTGTGTCATGCGGTTTGGAAAAACTTCGATAAATTGTATTTTGAGAAGTCTTAAGTTTGTAAACTATTTATCTCCACCCAGATTAGTTGGATGGATTAGATCTCCACTAGAATTTAGAATTTTAAAGAGGAAACGAGTTAGCATCTGATTTTGTAAAAAAAAAGGGCAAACATTTCTGATGAGCAAGGATGTTTGTTCTTTGTCTGAGTTTTTATATGTATCATATGTATGTATTTAGATGAAAAAGTATTAAAGTATTCTATCAGCCATGTGGTTCCCATAGTACATTACTTAGTTTACTAGTGCTATTAGTGCTTTACTTAGTTTGGGGCTAGTTTTATGTGAAAATGTCCTCCAATATTTATTTATTTAAAAATGACTCGTAGATTATGCGTTAAATACGTTACTGCTCCAAAATATTTTCCTAACTAATTCACAGTACGATATTCGCGGTTGACTGACTACTGATTATTCACGTTACCTTGAAGTACTGCAATATAGATAACGCGATCGTGGGAGGTGAGCACGGCTGACGGATAAACAAACAAACATGTTTTCCTTCACTTCAACTCCTGCGCAGTAGAAATTGTAAACATCTCGTGAAAAACACTCTTAGAACACAACTTTAGCGTGATAACTCGAGATTGGGTTTTCCAGACCGCCCGCCTCCAAAAGTAACAAACAAAAATATTTATTAACTCACTGCGAGCATTTGTTTTGCGAGGTTGGATAAGCGAGCATTCGTGTTTTCACCGACTTCAAAAAAGGAGGTGGTTCTAAATTCGATTGTTTTTTTTTTGTCTGAGGTAACTCAGAACTTTTGACTGGGTGAACCGATTTTGATGATTCTTTTTTTTATTTGAAAACTGGTGCTTCCCGTGGTGGTCCCATTTCAATTTGGTCCAGTTCTGACAATGGCATCCATGAGAAGTCGGTTGCTTCAGTTTTTTAAACTATAATTATTAGGGTTCCGTACCCAAAGGGTAAAACAGGACCCTATTATTTAGGTTTGCGTACTAAGGGTGCGGGAGCCTGTCCGTACAGACGGACTCAAATAGGCTCCCGCACCCTTAAAAAAAAAAATTATAATAAAAAAAAAAAATAAAAAAAAAATATATATTATATCGAAAAAAAAAACTAAAATAAAAAATATTATTTATTTTAAATATATTTTTTATTTTAGGTAGGTATGTAATGGCGCACGCCGCACAGTCATCTTGTTTTATCAGTCACGCTAAATGGCGCTTTTATCAATATTTTCTTTAGATACGTCTATTAATTCAGAACATTTTTACTATACATATAGAAAATATGTGAAATTACAAATATTCATAGATTTATTGTTTCATACATTTTGCTAATTAGTCCTGTTTTCTGTGTTCATATGTTTGCATATGAGTTACACGCGTTTGACCATTATTTTACCTACCTAGAAAGCCATGAGTGTGGTGTGCAAATTATCACTACGCGAATGAATTATCGCCACTCTAAGCATTTCTTTAACGAGTAAATGAAATCTCTGCTTAATGCCTTGCTTGCTCAACAACCTGACCTTGATATATTTATTGTGAATATGTGTATGTTTAGTCGTATGTGTGATTACCACTTGACTTTTAAGTAGTTTTTTTTTTTTGTATAATATTGTATTTCAATTATTTTTGTTAATTATTTGTGATTTTTTAATGTTATATTTGATTTATTGATTTTTAATTGTATTGAATTTGTATTGTTATATTATTATTTTACATACTGATGGATTGTTATGCGATTTGGCCTACAGCTGTAAGCATGACAATCATTTGTAAATAAATAAATAAATAAAATAAATGAAACGGAAGTACCGGCAAGTGAGTTTCTGAAATTCTTCCAACATGCAAAGCAAATGTTTGGTTGGCGAATAATACTGATACGACAAGAACAATCATACAAATACTAATAATGTATTGCTAAATAAATGTCATTAACAAGTCAGATGCTTTTATGTATTTTATAACTAACGATATTTTATAACTATAAAAATAATAATTATAAATTAAAATTTTGTACACGAAGTACTTAGAATATGTCTTTAAAAAACTCTTCAAAGCTATAGTAAGCCTTGCTTGGAGTAAAGATTTTAATTTCATTTTAAATATGTTAGTGGAAGATGCACTCCTGGGCCTCAAGGCTAAGTGGACATAACTCGCTCGCCGATTTAAAGACGATTTTGACATATTGTTAATCTATTTATATAGTAATAGACTAGCAATTCGTCAAAATTGTCTTTGAATGGTATCAGCGAGCGGCGAACGAATGATGTTCACTTAGCAGCCTTGAGGCTCTGATAGACTCCGGTAAATGATTGTAAAAACGTGCGCCACACACGTAACCCGACTTGTCGGATTTGGTAAGTGTGTGCGCAGGTGTTTTTAATCTGTCCCTATGTCTCGTATTATAGTTATGCGTAGCCCCGTGTTGCTCAAAGCTTTCTGGGCTCATATGCTCGTTTGTGAAAGGAATGCTCGCCGTGAGTACCGTCTTTAACAGATGAGGGCTATTAAAATATAGATCTTGGAATTTTCAAGGCTAGAGTGAATAGATATCTTCTAGATGGACGAGCTCCATCCTCGGCCACACCGTCGCTTAACATCAGGCGAGTTGGTGGCCAATCGTAGATCTATCTTGTATAAAAAAAAAAAAAACGTTTCATACGTTAGTTTTATCGTGTATACCGCGTACGTGATATACTTTATTGTCTATACTGTCGTGGCAGGTCAGCGGTCTACTATCAATACTTATCAGCTACTCCTAGTTTGTCGCGTACGCTTTTATCTCTTCGATGTTTCGTCCGGTCTTTGTACTATTCTTATATACCGGTGGTTATTTTGGTTTACATTGATTTAGTTTACGAAACTAAAATTATTGCTTGCGAGCTGGTGTCTTACCCGACTACCCAGGAGGATATTTTTTTGTGCAGGTGATTAAATAGGGACGGGCGAAAAAATGCTTCTTCGTACACATAGCTCTCATATTTGGAAGTCTGATTCGTGAAACAGAATCGCTTATCTCTCGATCAATCTACCAGGGTAGAATGTTCGACGAAAGACATACAATACTCGCTTTTGATACCGTTAATTGAACGAACGTTCCTTGTCTTGTAATAAACTGCATAATTTTATGATTGTTATAAGACAAAACAATGATATTCAAGTGACAGACAGTAAATAAATGACTCACATAACTGCTTCGTAAAACTCTTTGTAAACACAAAAAATCTCAGCTGAAAGGTAAATGTTTGTGTACATAGCCACAGTTTATGTAATACATAGTTGGAGAAGTTAGCAGTCTGAAGGTCATTGCAACCCTAAATACGTCCTGGCAATGTACGGCTAGACGTCTCGCTCGCCCCAACAGGGCAACGAACTTGTCTAGTTGAATACCTGTTTGGAATTTCTGAACGCCTGGTATTTTCAGCGTAGTGCCATTGATTTTGTTTGCGAAAGTTTATTTTATTTACGTTCACAAGTAAATATTTAAAAGCTGTGAAAGTTTTATTACGTTTTTGCAAGAAGATATTATTCGAACAAGCCTTCCGGAAGTTTGCTTATAAAAGAAATAAATGATGAAAGTCGCCACTAAAATAAAGTTTTTGTGTAAAATATAGAGATGATATACGAAAATGTATGTTGTATTGAAATTCACATTAAAACACATTAACGTCTGTTTTGATGAGAAAGAGAAAAAGAGAAAAGAAAAATAGTACTAATATAAATGAAAATCTTCATTTACTCAATTATTAAATATAGTTAAGGCTGTTATTTTAATTTAAGTGAGTACTACATCTTGCGATAATGGCAATTTTTTGCAATTAGCAGCCATCTTTTTAAAATCACAGAATACACCAACGATTTCACTTCTCACGAGATGAAACAGCAAACCTTGACGCCCTTGAAGTGGCCACTTGGAAATATTTTATAGTGACCTTTTCGTATGTCCTAGTACTACATAGATATTTATATAAAGTCTGCCATATTGTTAAGATAAATATCTGCGCATGACAGGCTTCTTAATACGCAGTCTACGTAAAATGTATACTACGCAAAATATTACGTGATATTTCGTGCGAATTTAGAAGGTCGTTTTCCTCGTTTACCTTCGATAAAAAATGATAAGCAAATTGCGCTGCGCGCTTACTTCGAACCGACTACCCGGGAACAGGGCACAATGTTTTGGGCATATCCATAACATCCACATCGATGTAGTAAGTGTACGAGTTACGAGTTACTAACAAGTATCTATATTATAAAAAGAAAAACAAATTACCTTACTGTAGTAGATGACGATTTTTACAGCCTTACTTACGATTACATTACGCTTGATACGCTGTTGAGTGTATGTTTTTCGTGAGAAAGAATGCGCAGTCGCTACAAATGCACTTTCTTTAGAACAATTCAAGTAAAATTAGCTATTTTTTGGGAAAAAGTACGATGGAGCTTACAAAAAAGCGCATATTTTTATTTTTGTGAAAGTTCTCAAGCAGTGAATCTAACGAAAACTCGCATATCAAAATCGGTCCAGCTGCAAACTGCAGGCTGCAAACCCTCGAAAAACATAACCCTCCTTCTTACGCAGTCTGTTAAAAAGAACTGCAAACTATGATACTCGAGAGGTAAAGACGTTAAAACAGAAAAAGAGGAAATTCATAACCTCTAAACAGTCCGTGGCGGACAGTGACCTCATGCTCGCTATAATTTCCCAACCTCTGAACCGATTTTCCTCATATTGGACCTTAAATATTCAACCAACGGGCTGAATCGATTGTTACGTTTGGTGCAGAACAGAGATAGAGGAGAACTTGGAGACGGACATATGTAGTGTACGAGTCAAAACCCAGACTCTCCAAAAATTAAACAATAGAGGACAAAAACCTCTTATTTTTAACTAATTTTCTACATGTAAATTATAAACATGCGTGAGCCGTTTGCGTGTGTTAAGAAATCCCAGCGACATCCAGTTGATGAAGGTGGAAACTAGTAACTTTGTCAATTAAACACATATGCTATAATTTATAATTCTTCATCACTAAACAGGTGAAACCGAGGGTGTAAAGTCCTTAGCGATCTCTGTAAATGTAGTAGAAAAAACAAGACAAAAGTAGAACCTAGTGCTGATAAAGCGATATATCTCCCTACGACGACGTACGATAATATTAGAAGACGCGATTTAAACACACCTTGATAGTCAATCAACCCATCTCATCGGAATTGTGGAATACATCAGTGAAAGGTACAGGCAAATAACAGGGAAAGTCACAAATTTCAAAAAAAAATAATGTTTTTAGTAGAATCATATCTTTGTCTATGGTATTTTAAATTCCAATCATTAGAATTCAAGTCAATTAATTAGGACATTCCATGTTCTTTGCCTGTACCCTTCATCTATAATATACATATTATCTGAGTATCATTAAATCGCGAGTGAATCGATTCCTTCTAAGTAAGCGTGCTCCATCGTAGATCGCAACGGTCGCTTACGTCATGCGGCTAGCTCTCACGCATATAACAGTTTGATATAAGATTACTGAGTTGGGAAATTTTATTTATATAGACACTTTCAGATAGATTTATTTTGATTTATATTACACGGAGTTTTGAAAAAACATACAATTTGGCAATATAAAACTACTGCAAAAAAAACTTCGCTTTTATATACATACAGTAAAATAATGAGAAAATAGTAGATTATACACAAGGGTTGAGAGTAACCTATTTAGGTACGAGATGGTTTGGAGGTAAACATTCTGTTTTTCATTTCGAATATTAGGAAAGTAGAAAAAATTCAAAACGCATAACTCCAGACTTATGAAAACACAGACCAGAAAAAAGAAGGAAAAAGTTACGGTATGGTTCAATAGAAATATCAGAAATAGAACGTGATTTTCAATAATTTGACAGCACGGAAAAACGATTCTCCCTAAAGACGAAAAGTAGTGTTTTCGGCCCTGTGTACGGGCAACTACAAGCATACTTTCCGCGTATGAGAAATGAAAATTATATTCTTAATAACACCATACACAAAAGTACTTAATCATTATATTCGTTTATAAAGGCCTGAATTCATCTGGTGGGCTTTATACGTTTTTGGCAACCGGTTCACCCCCGTTTGAAAAAAATACAAATATCACGAAGTATGTACATACGTGACTCCACTCGCGTGCACGTCGATTTCATTTGGCGCGCCGCCAATACGACTTACTAATTAATATTGTGAAAGTAAACGTCCGCGGCAAGGGATTTTATCGCGAATAAATATAATGGCGGCTTTTGCTTTGACATCCGCATACTTATACATGAGTACAAATATTGACATAGAGTACGACACAACTCAAACTTATATCGATAACTACCATCACCTCGGCCACAATAACTGCACTGTTGCATGAATACCCGTCTTATAATCTGGCTATCTTCAAACGAAGAGTGAATAGGTATCTTCTGGGCAAGCGTGCTCCACCTTAAGACTTAGTCTTCGCTCTCGTGAGACAAATTCAAACGCAAGCCCATTCAATGTAAAAAAAAACTAAAATAATTGATAAATTAAAATAAACAATAGATTATCCCTAATCCCTAAATAGAAAAAACCGGACAAGTGCGAGTCAGGCTCGCCCACCAAGGGTTCTGTACAAACTAGTAGATAAAAGGGGGAAATTATATATTTTTTTATATTTTCCTTCATAAACCGAAAAATATACATCGTCAAAATATTTAAAAAGCTGTTTTAGCTTGTGCTAATAAAGTTCTTTCATATGATACCCCACATGGTAAGGTTAAAGCACTTTAAAATTTGGACCCTCATTCCTTGCATAAAGACACTATTTTTTGCGATTAAATAAAAAATGACCAGTTTTCGTTTCTTTTCTATATGTGTACTATAACACAATGCTTCTTGCCAAATTTCATAGTTCTAGGTCAACGGCAAGTACCCCATAGGTTTTGATTCCCTTGCGAGTGTCGAAATATGCGTTTTTTGCGACATTCAGCTGTAACTTTTTTTTATGAAAACTGAGAAGTTTGAGTTTTTCTATCTTCAGCAAGAGACTTTGGATCTGCGTATATGGTTTTAATTTCAACTCGTAACCTTCTCGCATTCCCCAGATACAGGTCTTGACGGACGGACGGACGGACGAAGTGATCCTATAAGAGTTCCTTTTTTCCTTTTCGGGTTACGGAACCCTAAAAATTGACTTGATCAATGTGTGTTAGTAATACCAGTGCTGTGGTAATAACAAAATAGTACACAGTATTACTGAATTTATATTCTGAGAAAAGTGAGTCTATCGAAAGATCCATCGTCATCTTTTACGCGTTAATTTTATATAAATTACGACATCGTATGTTTATAAATAAATAAATAAATATTTGTGGACATTTCACACAACACCATCTAGCCCAAACTAAGCAAAGCTTGTACTATGGAACTAGATGGCTGATAGAATACATATATACTTTTTTTTTGTAAATATATACATGTGATACATAGAAACACCCAGACACAGAACAAACATCCATGCTCATCACACAAATGTTTGCCCTGGGTGGGGATTGAACCCACGACCTTTCAGTTCAGCAGGTAGACGTAAACAGACTACCAACTGAGCCACAAGGCCAGTCTGATATCTAGTATAGGCAAGTATGATATCTTATCTATATTTACTAAGGCCGAATTACGAAAAATACTATATTTGCAATTTTCTAAGCCATTGGGGATCGTTTAGTATCCTCGGCCTTGTGATAGTGATAAGGAAAATGAGATATAAATAATTCACGTCGTAGTATACAATATTAATAGCTAATTTTAATTGCAAATAATTCGTCATTGCTCTTGGCTACAAGTCCGGACTCATAACGATACACACGATATTCGATGATATTCAGTATAAACACATAATAATTTATGGATAAAAAGATACAAGAAATATTATTACCGAACTAGTTATAATTCTATCACTGAGAGAATAAATATACTCGTATTAAAAGAAAAACAAAATACCCGACTGGACAAGAGCTATTTTCGTACGCTTGATATGTTGTGTAAGTTTTTGTGAGAAGGTATATGCAAAGCACAGACTTATAAATCTGTAGTGCAATGTATATGAAAATTATATAGAATAGTTTTGTAAAATCACTTATTTGTTATGAAAAAGATTTTTTTGAGGTTACGAAAAAGCGCTTTTTTATTTTTGCGAAATATATTATTTAATACAAAACATATATGGCCTTAACGAAAAACGTTACATTCTCTGTCTTATTTTCGAATGTGTCATTATTTATATATCAGCGAGAAGTTGAAAATATGCTAAAATTTTAGTAAAGTTTATGGTAAAACCCATAGTCTTGATACTCAGAAAGTGTATACGAATCTAACGACTCCTCACACATCGTAATCGGTCAAGCTGTTTAAGTTGTAGGGAAAAACATACATACAGACACTCGAAAAACATAACGCTCCTTCTTACGTAGTCGGGTAAAAAACGACTTCATAAATACACAGTCCCAGTCCAGTATACAGTCCGAAGATGCAATGGGAGGTGAGCTGGAGATGATGCGTTGGTTTCACTAATGGCACCAGTAATACAGTGTTTAACTAGTTCTGGTGCCAGTTAGCAATCAGTTACAAGTTTTTTTTAATAATCTCTAGGCATGTGAATATTTTTATTGGGTAACCAGTATTTTCTGTTAATGTCTTAGAAAAATAAAAACATTTCCAGATCAATTTTCAAAGTTTCATATTTTGGTCCACAGTTAATAAGTTCTCTGAATTAAATGAAATTTTATATCCTTGCTAAAATTTGCTTCATATTATTTAATGGAACTCTTCTGCCTTTTTCTCTGGTCTGAGATTAATAACTAATATTTATTTATAATAATGCTTGTGGACCTACATAATTTTATAAATGTAAACTATTTATAAGAATAAGTCATATAAATGTTTTTTTGTTTGTTATTTCCTCTATTATTGAATAAACTTTTTATTATTTATTTATTTATTTAATGATCTAACTCCATAAACAATTACAAACATTTGACACTCACTGATTATTGACCGGAAAAGTTGGCAGGGAGCCATGCTCTTCAGTCTCTGAAAGCTCTACAGAGCTCTTCAGTAGGTATAATAAGCCAAACGCTGTTCGTTGGAAAGTGCGGTGCGTAATGGTAACGAATTGTATAGCTATAAAACATGTATCATGAGTGATTGGCCAACATTTCTTCCTTCCTCGTGATGCGTAGATATTCACTAATAAAAGATTTCTTAATCACAGGTAGAACCGTGGAATGCAACTAGTGTGCAACCTTAGCGGGAGTAAAAGTGAAGTTGAAGAATTAAAAGTAGCCAGGAAAATTGAAAAATTGAAGAGAAGACCAAAATGCCATGAATGCCATTGTCATTATTTTTGGATGAACTTAAGATTTCCACTTTTAGGCCGTAACTAAACTAGTAGGATGACGCCAGGCTCGGTTTGAAAGTCTCGATCATCTTCATCTGAGACATAGGCCTCCTCCATGGATTAACAAAAAGGCCGGTTGAAAGCGACTTGCGTCCATCTTTCTGCCGCTTGTACTAGGTCTTCTGTCCACTTTGTGGCTGGTCTTCCTACGCTGCGCTTGCCGATGCGTGGTCTCCACTCGAGGACTTTTCGTCCCCATCGGCCATCAGTTCTACGTGTTTTGTATCCTTCCCACTACCAAAATTTTAAATCGAGAGAATAATTTTTTAGTTTCACTCTCTTCAGCCGTTCCTTGTATTCTATTAGTATTTTTTATTCTACAATTTATTATAGGCATTTTAATTATGTATTATACATTTGCCCACGTCCTACCAGCCTGATAGCAAACACGGATTCGATCTACGTATATAGGTAAATCTACTTAATATATTCAATCTCTTTACAGTAGATTTGTAGAAACCTATCTTCTACTTATGGGAAAATACAGAAGTAGGAAATGAGTAGGTATGTTCACAATATTTTACGGAAGTATGCGTCTTTTTAATATCTGTTGCTAAAACTTAGAATTCAATTTATCTGCAGTGTTTTTTGCCTAAATATAATGTATACAGTATCCAGTATAGACAGGTCGACCTTGCGTTAGGAGTAAGGTTACAACGTGAATTCAATCTATTTTTTCGAGGATCCTGTTACCTGTGATCAACAAACCGTGACTTGAATTAAATACGTTATAGAAAGAAAACTAAAATAAGTACCTGAAAGCAATGCGGTCTATGAATGACACTCAGGAGTTGTCTCTATGGACATCTCAGGCATCGAAATTGATCAAGCAGTTTAGACAAAAGGTAATATAAATAATCTCTCAAGAACTTGTATATTTTACATGCATTACATATGCATGTAAAGTACGGCACAAGTCAAAAGTTACATCATTGTACCTAATCGACCGACCGATCTATCTTAGGGCTGGAAATTTTCAGGCTGCTTACACTTCACTCACGTCATTCCCGCCTCAGTTCGGAAGAAAGCGTGTATTTCGACATAGTGTTTGCCTCATCTTTCGCTACAGCGTCACTTTTCATCAGGCGAGCTAGTGGTCAAACGTAGACCATCTTTACTATCCTTACTATTACTTACTATGTATTAAAAAAGCGAAAGTGACTCTTATTTCTGTCTGTTTTTTACCTTTTACGGCTAAACAGAACCGATTGTTATGAAATTTGGTACAGATAGTTTAGGACCTGGAGACGGACATATGCTATATTTTCATCATCATCATTGTTTTTCATCACTTCTTCGTCGTATCGATGATTCTGTTTGAGGTTTTTATACTGTTGCCTTCCAGTATTTGGCTACAGCAACCCCGCAGGGAGAAGCACTGTCAAGGTCCTGTGGTGTGCAAGACTGGGGACACTGAGGGCACGAGAGTAAGTGCTGCATGGTCTGCGTAGTGGCTCCACTATTGCACTGCGCTGAGAGCAGTGTAGCCCCACTTTACCATTTTCTCCCTGCAGCGGCCCACTTGGGTCCGGAGTCGGTTTAGCGACATCCACGTGGGCCATGGGAGGTCACAACCTGCTGGGAGTTCTTCGGTAGGGGCTAGAAAGTCGGGAGGAGGCGCTAGCGTATCTTTCCAAAGCTTCTGGCGGGCTTCTTTTGGGTGTTGAGTTAGGGCAGTAGTTTTTGTTAGAAAACAACTGCGACTTTTGAGGCGGATTTTTGGAGGGTTTTCACCGTATAGGGGATGTCGTTGGTCAGATTCCTGTTTTTGTTTTTCTATGGAGCAAGCTATGTTTCGACGCGTTGAGGGTGGGGCTATTCCTGCTAGCGGATAAAGCATATTGAGAGGAGTGGGCTTAAGGCAACCTGAGATTGTCCTACACGTCTCATTGAGAGCGGCGTCAACTTGTTTGGCGTGGACTTTTCATCACTACTCGGTTGAAACAGCGAGGCACTGTTAATTCTATACATAAGAAAGTCTGTACAACAACACCAATACGAGTTACCTATTAGTTGTGTCGACCTTCAACACTCGAAAAACTACTCTCCTTTGGTAAACGGGTGAACATTCAGTTGAATGAACCTTCTCCTTTTAAAGCAGTCGGTTAATCAAAGTATAAAACCCTCTCCTGTTACATCAGAGGCCAAAAATAGCAGTCACGAGACCGACTGTAGTCAACCGGCGTATCTTGGTACCCCCCATAGTACGAAAATATCTTACTTTCAATTTATACAATTGGATAAGTGGTGGCAAATTTAGATTTTGCAACCATTCAGCTTATTGGAGTCAATTGGTACAAGTATGTAAGACTATACAACAAATATGCTCTCCAAATATTAGTAATCAGTTCTGAAGACACCACTAAACTAATTAAACATTTTTAAAGTAATAAAAAAAATAAGAAATTCTCAAACGGTTTTCGTTCCTTTTTTATATAATTTTAAGAATATTACATAATATTTTTTTGCCAATTTCCCTTAAGTCCCTTAACTGACTTTTATAGTATGCCCGGGAAGAGAAGCAGCTGGTACATTCTACGTTTTTCTTTAACTCCCAGACCAGCATGGAAGAGCACAAGAGATGTAATCATCATTATCTTCCGACCTCACTCAGGTGGGGTCGGTGACTACACCGAACAACCGAGAAATTGTCACATTAAAATGGTCATGACATAGAAAAACTATATTGTACAAAAGGAGAAAACATACCTTAGTAGGTATGTTTTCTCCATTGACCATTTTAATGTGATAATTATATAAATACACCACTACTATACTTATGAAAGGTTCCCTTACCATTATCTATAAAAACGGCAAAAAACACGTTTGTTGTATATTACCCCTTGAATATTCATCATCATCATCATCATCTCAGCCATAAGAAGTCCACTGCTGGACATAGGCCTCCTCCATGGATTTCCAAAAAGACCGATTGGAAGCGGCTTGCATCCAGCGTCTTCCCGCCACTTGTATGAGATCATCTGTCCATCTCGTGGCTGGTCTTCCTACGCTGCGCTTGCCGGTACGTGGTCTCCACTCGAGAACCTTTCGGCCCCATCGGCCATCAGTTCTACGTGCTATGTGTCCTGCCCACTGCCACTTCAACTTGCTAATCCGCTGTGCTATATCGGTGACTTTTGTACGTCTACGTATCTCTTCATTTCTGATTCGATCTCGTAGAGAGACTCCGAGCATAGCCCTCTCCATAGCTCGTTGCGTGACCTTGAGTTTCCTTATAAGGCCCATAGTTAGGGACCACGTTTCAGTGCCGTATGTCATCACTGGTAACACACACTGGTTGTAAACTTTCGACTTGAGGGACTGGGGAATATTGGACGAGAAGACGCTTTTAAGTTTCCCGAACGCTGCCCAGCCGAGTTGGATACGACGATTGACCTCCCTCGTAAAGTTGGACCTGCCTAATCGGACCGTCTGTCCTAGGTAGACGTATTCGTCAACAACTTCAAGAGTGAAGTTCCCCACAGATATTGGGGTGGGCACTACATGGGCGTTCGACATAACCTTCGTTTTGTCCATGTTCATTTTGAGGCCCACCCGTTGGGAAACTCTATTGAGGTCTTCGAGCATCGTACTGAGCTCTTCCATCGACTTTGCCATGACTACTATATCGTCGGCGAACCGAAGGTGAGCCTATTACCTTGAATATTAATTTTATTTTAATTTAATTATTTATTTTTAATGTGAATAATATAAAGGCCTGTTTTCACTTTGATTAGTGATTAGTGCAGGTGTTAAGTGATTAGTAGCAAACACGTGTGGACACCGATTGATTAGTGCAAGTGTGTAGTAAAGTAACCTGCGTAGTCAAGTTATTAGAAGCGTGTTCTATTTTTTTGCGAGTAGACTGCGAGTAGCCACGTCCCGCACGCTCTCCCTTTCCCCTCACTCGCAGCGTGCCTGCCACAGTGCCACTAAACACGTCTGGACAGGACAGCAGTGTTTAGCGTTTAGCGTGTAGTTTAGTCTAGTGTTTTTAATTTTTCTTTCACAATTTCTTGGAATTACAAGCGCGCTTCTTGAGGTTCGTCCATACTTTTTTTTTGTTTTTTTCATATTTCGTTTTGGGACTTTAATTATATTTATAAACATGACAGTCCCATTGTATATTCTTAAACTATTGATCACTTGAGATGACTTACACAGTCAAACAACTCTTTAGCTGCGTCAGAATTAGGATCCGCGTTCGTCCATACTTGCGGGCCGATAGCTGACAACTGAATTATACTAAACACATCTACTAAACAGCACTAATCAGTCGCGATTACTAATCACCTGCACTCGCACTAATCAAAGTGAAAACAGGCCTTAACTCAATATTCTGTGAATATTTCAAGTGTCTCTGTCTCTGTCTCTACCTGTTGCCGTTATCAATATCGAGCAAAAGCGAGCAAAAAAATCACGTTTGTTTTATGGGAGCCCCCTTAAATATCTATTTTATTCTGTTTTTTTAGTATTTGTTGTTATAGCGCCAACAGAAATACATCATCTGTGACTATTTCAAATGTCTAATTATCACGGTTCATGAGATACAGCCTGGCGACAGACTGACAGACAGACAGACAGCGGAGTCTCAGTAATAGGGTCCCGTCTTTACCCTTTGGGTACGTAACCTTAAAAACAAAGAAAAAAAAAACATGCATTTTTTAAAATGAAAATGGTGATGAAATAACGTCATTGCATGACAGCTTGATATCTTGGAGTGCTATGATCAAGTACTTGTATAATATGTGAGGCTTAAATTGTGCTTTGATATAATAGGGTAAACAATCTAAATTCCTGACATGAGGAATACAGTTTTTTCCCTATAGGCAATATACATATATGTACATTGGATTGGCATAGATAGAGCATTTGTATTTATTAAATATTAAGATCGTTCATGGATAGCGTCAAATAAGCCTTAGTTACAGTCAAGTAAAATTAAATTGCAGTTGAATTCTAGTTATTTCCCAGCTCAGTAAAGTGGTGGTGAATATAGACGAAGCTTTTAAAGGCATTTGCCGATAAAATATGAAAGACATGCTTCAACACACTGTCTCAATTGTTCAAAATATTTGTGCATGTAATAAAATTGCACCATTTTTACCCACTTTAATAGGAAGAGGTTCTCAAATCAGCTTTAGATATAATTTTTTAAGTCATTTAATGAAAACTAATTTTGGAAAAATAAAACACAGCAGCGATATAATTTATCTATGTTCTAGCCATGCCACTGAATTTTAACAATATTCATAATGATTCCAAGTGAAACTGTGGCTCACAGATAGTTATAATATAACATTGGCTATATCAGATAAAACAACAGAGTTAAAACATTCAGCATTTCCAAATGTACAATAGCAAATTGCTGATAAAAGCAACCTTGTATGTTATCTAAACCATGTTATAGCTGTTGTATTTTATAGATTCCTGTATGTAATAGATAGCTATATATGTAATATGTATACCAAATATGTAGGCCAAATCCAGAAGTGTGCTAAAGCTGATACTCTACTAGAGCTAAGGTAATCTTACCTTAGCTCTAGTTAAGGATATGGCTGAACTCACTAATGGAATTGATTGATTTTCACAGCTATGAGTAAAGTTATAGTTAAAGCTTTAAAATCTAAATGTCTGGCCAGAGGCAGGTGGAAAAACGAATATGGGCGGGTTCCATAACCAATATGATAGTCATAAAGAAACCTACAAGGCAATTATTGTTTTTCAAGACCATTTTCCAACAAAGTCATGATTTTTAAGCTACAATGTCTGGTGTGTTTCACACATATATTGTTATAATTTCTTGTAAGTTGTAATCACAAAATATTCAACATAATTTTTATTGAAAGTAAAAAAAAAAATAAGCATGGTTTAACTTAGTATGAGTGCTAAAGTAGTCCCTGAATATAATGGTTGTATCATATGGATAGACATGCAGACAGATAGACAAATGTTTAAGGGATCCTATGGGATCTTAAAAACTAATTTCAAATGGAAGGCACCTGAACAAAATAGATATATTAAAAACTAATATCATATATATAATCATGGATTAAATTCACCAGTTGTGTTTGAATCAATTATAATAGCTTGACATACATACATACACAAAATATAACAGTTTAAATTAAGAACTTATTTTTTGAGAGGTCAGTTAAAAATTAATTCATTTTAGTAGATTTCAGATGTTGCACAGCCATGCTTATCCATAGCTTAGCTTTAGTTTTATGATGTTTAAGAATAAATAAATTGCTGAATGTTAGCTTCTCTTTACTTATTGGACACCTCTACTACCATAACTACTAGCTACTAGCTGACCCCCACATATTTATTTGCAAAGCATTCAACTACTGGGTATGTCTCGAAACATCTTCATCTAAGACCATACAACTGTAAAATGAAATGTAACATTCCCATTTAGATAGACAATTAAACTCTACCAACTAACCACTATTCTTTTGACTATAGGCCCAGTTTTAGTACACTCTTACAGGCAAGGAACCTAATAGCGTAATCATTAATCCAAAGCAAACAGAAGTCGACCTGATAATTGTTTGTTTACATTATAGTTCGAAAACCCCATTAAATTAAATACCGTAATCACCTTCCCTTGTTTACAAACAAAGAAAGGTAAACAAAAATGTCCGCCAATCAATAGGTGCAAGTACCAGGGTAGCATTACATAGTAGAAGGTTCACTTCATCTTATCAATAATACTGACAAGTTAAAAAGTAACTCGAACATACAGTCTGCTTAGGCGATCATAAAAATTTGAAGAGGCTGGTTAATGTAAGAAATTCACGTAGGCAATAATGATTATGGAGGGAGCGAAAAATTGTTATTTGGATTGGAGAATGACGCAAATTTTATACTGACATTGCCCTATTTGTATTGAACTTATAGAGAATGTTAGGAAATTGAAACTGCGCAAATCACGAAAGTAAGATTGCAACATATTTCGTATCCTTGATTGAAATGAAACAGGTTTGAATCACGCGTAGGCATCAAGTTTCCCGATGTTTTTGTTTTGATTACATTGTTATTACTCACCGGATAAATCTTCGATAGTATTCAGCTTTCGAGTCGTCATCTTTATTTTTTTATCACACAAAACAGTCTTTTAATTTGTCACTAACGACGAAGTTCGCGATTCTTTTTCAAATTATATCAGTGAAAACACTAGCCACGAATGCCTTTGTTTTCTTTTTGCGTCGTGTTTTGGTTTTTGTCCGCTAGATTTTGACAGACAGCGTGCAAATCAGTGATATGATGATTGGTTATCGTCTGGATATATTTAACCAATCGTAGCAAGTTTCTACTAAAAGCAAGGCTATGATAGGCTGAATGTACTAGAACCAATACAGTATTACAAGTATAAAAAAAATAAAAAAATCGATTGTTCAAAATCGATCGACTAGATGTGTCATCTACCGAAGAGTAGTAGTAAACTATCCCATGACAGTAAAAATGTGCTTTTTCGTGATTTTACTTTTTTTTTTCCAACAGGCAAGTGCCTTTATTAACTACAACAAAACAACACAAACTCAACCAGTCATAAGTATTAATGTTCGTTAAACTCAACTAACTAAACTACTACACAAAAAGCAAATCGATTACCCCAGATCGATAAAAGTCTAAAGACCATCCAAATGCTAAAACCCACAACCAGTTGCAGCGTACCCAGTATGCTGTGGCATTGCCACGTTGAATGGCAATGCTTATGCGTTGGGCCAGATACGCATCAGCATTTTGGTCACGCGTTACATCGATCAGGCGCTCAGATAAATTGTTTGTAGTGATTTTACTACAATCATTTCAAAGAATGTGCGTTTATAACCTTTTGCAGCGATTTTACTAATACATTCTCACAAAAAACGTACACTTAACAGCGTATCAAGCGTAACGAAATCGTAAGTTAAGTAGTAAAAACCGCTTTTCCGCAGCCGAGTATTTTGTACTCTAAATAGTACATTGTATAGACTGCAAATATAAGCTAGTGCCATCTATTGTTGAGTAGTAGATTTGGTACACAACATTATGACAGAGACATCTATTTCCATTTGATTGAAATTATTGTGAGATGTCATTGTCAAATACGCATTTCTATAAATGCTTGGATGGACTGGAATCGGCACGGCCTGATTGATGACGTTTGTTCGGATGTTCGGTTCAGTGACCGTAAAATATATTAGAAATATTAAAACTAAAAAGTAAATTATGAATATAAACAATTCCGAAGAAGAATACGTTTCACCAAGAAGCTTTGCAGAAGTGGATAGTCCTCGGTAAATTATTGTGTTCGTCGTATAATAATAAAACAACGATTCATTCATATTGGTTGCGCTGACAGCTGATCACTAGCGGGAAAGTCAAAAGGCGCCAAATCGTACCTTCAAGACATTGCAATTTTCGTAAAAAATACTTAGGTAATATAAAAATAAGTGGTGTTTTTACAGGAAACGTATGCGTTTGGATAATTCAGCTCGCAAAAGTTGGAGTTTAATGGACCGTAGAACCGATCATGAGGTAAGAATTATGACATTTGGTTCCCGCTCTTTTCTTACACCCTTTTTGGTTAGGTATAACATTTTCGTCAATTACTCTAGATCTATCCCTTCAATTTATTGTAAAATTACATAAAAATAATTTTAAATCCCCTTAGTTATTGCAGAACTCTTATATAAAACCGGTCATGCATAGCATCTTCTCATTTTCCCTCGCAAACTTTAGCTTGTGAATCGTGGTCTTTTCTTCTCAGTTTTTGTGTAAATATTAGTAAATAACGCCGCATTAAGTTGCCTTTTCACATGGTAAGTGACTATAATTCATTATTATATCTTTAGAATATACACTATGATTATTATGTGTCTATAAATATCTACTAGACACCATGAGTTGCTTCATTTATGCATTTGGTTCCCTGACGGTTTTTTGTAGTATTGACTTTTTTATTCTACCCGACGATAAGCTCCACCTTAAAGGCATTACGCCCTTTGTTTACTGGGTGGAATAATATTATATTACGAGCATAATAAAGGTGGTAGATAGGTTAGTTTATTATGTTATAGATTCTCATAAGCTATACTTTGCAGTCTGGGTATTTAGATTGTTTTATTGAAGTACATACCCAGAAAGAAGTGCTATGTTTTTAAGAAATATATGTATAAAATAAAAATATACATCTTGGAGGACATTTTCACACAATGTTATGGTATGTTTCTCTATTACCTCCTGCAGCCTACTGCTTAACTGATATTATTTGAGGGGTTTTTATCTCCTGAGTGTTATAAGCTTCATTTTGTAGTCAAGCATTTTGTTTAGTAAACATATAATTTTTAAAAGAACCTAAAAAATCCTCCTTTAAAAATTGCTATCTTAAAATGATATGTCCATTTTTATACATTATTTTTATTAACAGGTGCTCCAAGAAATGGGAGTCAGTTTACTGGAGCAAGATGACGGAGAACCGGCTAATGAAATGATAGTGGTGAGAAATACAACTAATATTATTAATGCAAAAGATTAGAAAGAAAGGAAGTGGTCTAAGTAAACACACTATTTGCACTAAAAACACAGGATCACAATCCTAATTGTCAAGATGATGAAAGCACACATGATTTCTCAAACTACCCACACTCAAATACACATATATACTTTATTACAATAAAAAACACAACTTACATAAAAGAAAACGAAAAACAGAACAGAAATGAGCAAAGCATTCAGGATGTAACATACATTTGCCTCAGGATAGCTTCATAACACATTACTTGTTTAGTCCTTACTAAGTATATTTATTTTAAGTTTGTCTTTGAAATATTTATAACTGTCTTTGTTCTTTTTAATAACTGATGCTACAGTTGTCCAAAGGTGTTGGTTATCGCTTACCATCAGCAAGCTGTCTTTTTTTTTGCACTTTTTACATAAAAAATAACTAATCTGCCATAGATTTATATTTAGTAGTATACAATTATTGCCTACTAAACTTTGACCTCTTTGTTCCATGATAAAAACTATGATAATTTTGACTGATCTTATATTGATTGATAAAATGAAATTAATATTACTCAGGATCAGATTTTCATAAAACTTTAGTGAAGGTAACATATACATCAAAATAACACATGGACTCTGTTTTTGATCCCAAATAAGGAACAGTAACAGGCAAGGAGGTTACAGGAAACAACATTGAAATTCCTCTAATCATGCTGAATTTTGGCATATGACTGATGACAATGATGTGTGATGTGATATAGAGATTTCATTTCATCTCAATTGTGACTAATGTCAATACTAAGCAACGTGCTGTGGTGTATATCTTGTTTAAGAATAACCCCTGTAATGTTATAGCATCACAGACCACCTCTCAAAAGGAAACACAACATAGAGAATGTGAGTCCGAATGTATTTGGTGTATCATCACCACGCAAGCTCAGTGGGAAGAAGGGAAGCCCCAGTGCTGGACCCAGCAAGAGGAGCCCTAGGAGTTTAGATAAATGTGAGTACTTATTGGACTAGTGTAAATGACGTCTCAGTTCAGACCATTTATTTTTTTGTATTTGAATATAAATCTTTGTTAAAAACCAACTTGCTTGTTGGAAAGCGATGATTTGGTCAAAGATGAAGCATATAGATTTAGAATACCTATTCATCCTGGCCTTGAAAAGACCTTGTAATTAGTATTAATTATACTAATTATGGTTCCGGAGTGGAGACTATCCCAGTGTATATAATATGGGTGTCTAAATTGTGAGTGATTTGGTTTATTCTTGTTATGCACTGTCCGTTGTGGACAATGTCTGATTTGAATTTTCAGTTATATTTATACCAAATTTCATAAAGGTCTATTTGGCTGTTTAATTGTAAAAAAAGTAACAAGCAGACAAAAATCAATAAAACTAGCATTTATATTATTGATTAATTTTACCTGACATTAGCAGATTGTTTTGCAAGTAGGTTAGATCAAATCTGTGTCACTGTAACTGCAAGAGTGCAGATTCCCACAAATACAAGCGAAACTAATTTTTATTGTTACATTATATTGATAGTATTTAAAAATCCAATCAGTTTTTTACACGCATTGAGTTAGAAAGGAAGTTGTGAAGTTTCCAATGACGTCATGAAGCAGCAAAAAATTACGAGTTTCTTCTTTACCCGCCTGCCCAAGAAGGAGGGCAGGGTTTTTGGAGTGTATCTATGTATGTATTTTTATAAGTTGAAGATTTTGCTGTGTTGTTTTTACTGACTTTAAGAAGAATGAGAACAGTTCGGCTGTATTTTTTTTTACTCGACTGGGAAAGAAGAAGTGCTATGTTTATAAGTGTATGTATGTATGTGGGTATGTACATAAATGTATGTTTCTATATTACCTCCTAGAGCCTAAACAGCTCGCAAAAATAAAATAAAAATGCGCTTTTTCGTAAAAAAACAAGTGATTTTGCTGGAATTATTCTAAAGAATGCGCACTTATAACCTTTTGCAGTGACTTATACTTTCGCACAAAAAACGTTCACTCAACTGCATATCACACGAAACGAAATCTTAAGTAATACTGCAAAAATCGCTCTTCTGAAGTCGGATTTGTCGAATTTTGGATTTCTATACGACCTTTACGACGAATTATTTTTAGAGTTCCGTAGTAAACATGGAATCCTTATTGTTGCGCCTTATCCATGTGTTTGTCCGCGGAATTGCTCAAAGATTATTAGTACTAGAAAACTGTAATTTGGCATGGATATGCATACCTATTAGTTAAGTTGAGAATGTCGAAGAATAAAATTTTGAAAATATTTTTTGGGGTAGGTTTTTGGGGCATACACGTAAAGTGAGGACGAATTATATTTTCATCATCATCATCTACCCCATCGTCTGGGCTATCGTTGTGTAGGTAATCAAAAAACATTGGGGGTGTGCGAAAACCGTTGCGTGAAAGTGTTAATTTTCAACCGACTTCAAAAAAGGAAAAGGTTTTCATTTCCACTGTATTTTTTTTATGTTTGTTACCTCAGAACTTTCGACTGGGTGAACCGATTTTGATGATTCTTTTTTTATTTGACAGCTGGAATTAAAATGGTCCATTTTAATTTGGTCCAGTTCTGACAATGGCATCTATGAAAAACTGAAGCCACCGGGCTTCAGTTTTTTAAACTATAATTATTGTTAGAGTTAAGTGTATCATTTAAACTATAATAATTATTGGAAGTCAATTAAAAAACTATGATCTGTTCGTCTTTCTATTTGTTTATCTATTGAAGACTAAACAGGTAAACAGTTTTCGTTGAAATTTGGTATAAAGATAGCTTATAGATGGATTTAATTTGTAATCAAAAAATAACATTATGTTTATTAGTGTGATCTATTATGCAGTCTTGTCTTGTTTTTAAACTATCACGGTAATTCATTAAAACACTAATATTGTTAACGGGATATTTACCGTGGTTCGCGTTATTTTTGAGCTCCCGATATTTCGGCACAGTTACATGCACCATGTTCACGGGCGACTGAAGAATGCAGATGGATGATACAGTTAAGAGCAGACATATCTGTCTACCCTCTTTCTTTGTCTTTTGTACCGAAATATCGGGAGCTCAAGATTAACGCGAACCATGGTAAATATCCCGTTAGTAATAATACTGTTTTATCTTGTGTTTGTTATAACATTCATCATCATCATCATCTCAGCCATAAGAAGTCCACTGCTGGACATAGGCCTCCTCCATGGATTTCCAAAAAGACCGATTGAAAGCGGCTTGCATCCAGCGTCTTCCCGCCACTTGTATGAGATCATCTGTCCATCTTGTGGCTGGTCTTCCTACGCTGCGCTTGCCGGTACGTGGTCTCCACTCGAGAACCTTTCGGCCCCATCGGCCATCAGTTATAACATTATTAATTCTTTATTCTTATTTCAGCCAAACCGTTGACAGAAACACAGCTTTTGGATACGACTTTAGTTAGTGACTATCTGATAGAAGAAGAGACGCCTCTAGGACAGTCAGTGAGTGCAAACTATCTTCTGCCGGTGTTAGCTGCGAAGAGGCCGGGTTCCTTCACACGTGAGTGTATTATCTTTATTCCGTATCGTTTATTTGGTGCTCTTTCCTTAAAAAATGCATGTTATAAAAGGTTTGTATCGTTATCCTGTTCTGTGCCTTAGAGTAATGACCATTGGAGTGCTAGTTTTGTTCAAAATTCCGTTCATAACCGATGCCAAAAATCTGTCAAAATGTGTGCAAGACCATCGCATATTCACTGTTTTTGATATGCTCATCGTTTGAATGATGTTTCAAGTGGGTAGACGTATTTGTCACAGAGTTAAGAAGTGAAATTGTGCATAATTTCTCTTATCATGTATAGCAACGACGGGCAGAGTGACTTACAAGCCTTAAAACGCGTTTAAAGGTGTTTATTTTTTTAAAATATAAGTATAATGTTTGATTTCAGCTCTAGGCCCAGAAGAAGAGCAAATACTGACAAAACGTGCGAAATGGGAACCGACCGGCGATGATTCCTTCAGAGCACTCTCAGACGAGGTGATGCTCAGTGTATTTCGATGGCTTCCCAAAAGAACGCTAGCGCACTGTATGATGGTTTGCAAAAGGTATGAACTTTTCCATGTTTCTGTTGCCCTAGTACTGCGTAATGCACTTGCAAAAATTGCGTTAGCGATTCTCTTAGCCTACTTCTACAAATATAAAATAACTGAGATGAAAGATCGACAAAATACAGTTTTCAACTTTATTTATCTCTAGAATGTTATAGGCCTTGTATACTTTTCAGATGGTACAGGGTGGCGTGCGACGAAACGCTGTGGCAGCGGCTAGATCTAGGGAACAAGACACTATCGAAAGACGCGCTCGGCAGGATACTGGCTAGGAAGCCGATCATTATCAGGCTAGCTAGCTCGGAGGTACGTGTACCTTTCATATTATTGACCGAACGGAGCGAGAAATTTCGTATTGTCTTTGGACTTGTGGAGTTTAAGATGTGCTAGGTATTGGTTACCGATATCTATTCTATACCCTAATACCAGGGTTGCAGAACTTTAGCACATGTCGTACTAATATTGTCATCTATCTTTTGAGCTGGAATACCTATAGAACTACAATATCTAACTTTGAAAAATAACAAAGGTCCTAGCGGCGCTATACATACGTCAGTTGTATATTTTTTTTTTTTTTATTTAGACTTTTTTCTATTCAGCAATTTTTAAGTAAGTATTATGTAGCAAGTATTATGGGTACCTTTGCACCAGGAACAGTTAGGGCTGGGTTATTTGATTGAGTCAAATTTAGTTCGTTTTTATATTGTTAAATACTTTTATTATTTATGTTTTAATGTAAGTAAATAATGGTTATTATAAGTATTGTATTTAGACGTTATAACTACCTGATAGTCTTTAATATCGCAGACTGTTTCATTCATTGTACTTGGACATAAATGGGAGTAGTTGTCGGCTCGCGAATGTTTTACAACTAATCAAAAAGTGACCCCTGAGTAGCGTGCGCCGAGTTTAGACGCGGACATTTTTGAAGTGAAAACTTCTTTAGCGGCGTTGTGCATTTTTGGGATGGGTAAAAAATATTAAACTCTCGTCAGATCGTAAGACGGACAGTCAGAAACGTATTCTAACGTTCTGCATTTAAAGTTCATTATTGTATGTACAAGTTTGTCCTTCTAGCCTGACGTCATTATTTTAGTCAGAAACCTACTCTAACGTTCTCCATTTAAAGTTCATTATTGTATGTACAAGTTTGTCCTTCTAGCATGACGTCATTATTTTAGTCAGAAACCTATTCTAACGTTCTGCATTTAAAGTTCATTATTGTATGTACAAGTTTGTCCTTCTAGCATGACGTCATTTTGTTGCGCCGAATGCTTATTTTCGACACATGCACGTAAGACTCGTTAGCTCAATAAGTTAGAGCACCGATATAAATTTCAATTTGTCTATCTGAGGTTCAAATCCTTCACGAGTCAGTTTTTTTGCAATTTTATTTTTTAGGTTTCACTTCTGCCGGCACTCCCGTAGTGCAACCCGTTGTTTTTTCACATGATTGTGACTTTATAGGTATTTTATCTAAATCCATCCATTATTTCAGATAGCAGAATGGCGACCTACTACCCCGCCAGAACCCACCCGCATTCAGTATTTAGACCTTAGCATGGCTACCATAGATACAACTACACTGAACCATCTGTTGTTGAGGTGCCCTCTGTTGAAGAAATTAAGCTTAGAAAACTTACAGTTAGAAAATAGCACTTGTGAATTGATTGGTAAGTATAGAAATTCCTCAAAGTTATGGTGCCCTGGTACTCAACTAGTAACTTGACAAGTTTTATTAAATCAAAATGGTGGAGATGAACGCGATCTTATTAACGAAAGTTAAAAAGAACGCTTTGTATTTTCCTCTATGGTAAGTGACACTGATGATCTGCTGGCTGCATGTTGTTTGTTGATACAATATCACAGACATAGTATGCATGCGCATGCGACTTCATTTATGTAAAATCCTTGCGTGCCACATTTTTGGTATCGACTGTGACATCACGCAAACGATTTAGTAATGGAATGTACCATGTACGCAAAATCGATTCAACTCAATGCATCCGCGCGCTTGGACGTAACTAGTTGCCAAAATATCGAATTGAAACTAATATAGGTATCACCTGAAACTAAATAAATGTTAGGGCGTCAACTGTCTCTTTACCTTCCTGTTGACACGCTAGGTACATACACTTGGGGGTATCTATAGAAGTCCTTTATATTGTTTGAACCTTCCACAAAACTCACTTCAGTCATTCAGAGTTCACAAAAGTGAGAGAGAAATAGATCGTTTCTGGGGGCGCTTGAATCGGAAAGTTGGAGTTTTTATGATGTCTTGGTACTCTGAATTCAACAAGATTACAACTACTTATGTATTCATGATGCGCGCGCATGTATATATGCTAACTGATGAAACAGTAGCTTATTTCCAACTTCGACCCCACAACTGCTTTTGAGCTATAGTCAAATGCCTAAGTCAAGACCTTTGACAAATGTACTCGATTAGTACCGCCGCAGAAGGGATAAGATACATCTAGCATTTTTTTAACGCGAATACACACTTGACTACCAACGTGCCTGATAGAAAATGACGATGTGATTGAAGATGAAGCACTCAGACTTAAGAGACTAAAATTTCAATTTGATCCAAGTTAATTTTCGTATATAAAAATCATTTTAGCTCTAATAATTTCTTTAAATTATTTTTATTTATGAAAATTAACTTGGATCAAATTGAAATTTTTGTTGAATAGATAACTACTCTAGATTCACAAACGACATTTATTTATAAGTTCATTCAGTCATTTTATATCTTCATAAATGTTGTTTGTTATAAACATAGTTGATGCGCGAGCGAGACGGACGATGGTTGATCTACGGACTCTTAAACGATACCTATTCATTCTGACCTTGAAAACCCTTACAACATAGGTCTACTCTCATAGTACAAAGAAACCGGTACTTTGTTCCATTTCTTGTTTTGTTGCATTGTGATATTGAAGGCAATAAATGTTTTTATTTTTATTTTATTTTTTTTCTCCACAACACCTTTGTCATAATTACAAACTATTGTTTACTACTTATCGTTACGGGAAACTTTGTTACGGGTTATTTTGTTTTAATTTAAGTACTTATTACTATGTTGCGTGCATACCACGAGCAAACCATCGACCCGCAAGCAGCACCCGATCACGAGTATGACGCATGTGCCAGCCATCGCCCTCCTCAACCATATGTTAGGGAAGAGGGCGACGCCGCCACGAGTCAATAAATGTTGATGGTGTAGCTATTTGACCTTTAGAAATTAAAGAAATGTAAAATACGCTTTCCGAGTAGGGTTTACCAGATGGATTTAACATGTGTCTTTAAATAGCGAATGAATTCAGTTTTTTCTAGATAAGCGCGCTCTATTGTGGACCGCATCTTACTTAACTTTGGTTGAGATAGTGGTCAACCGCGAGCTTATTATAAATTATTTTAAAAATCCTTTATCCTCGCCTTAGGATCCGATTCTTAGAAGTTCGTCAAATCCTTGGGTCCTGTTGTACTTCATAGTGAATATAAGTTGAGATAGAACATGAAGTTCATAGTTACAGAGTAATTCATTTAATTTTCAGGGCAGTGCACTAACATAGAAACGTTAAACTTGGCGATGGGACAGGGAGTCACGCCCGAAGGTCTCACTAGTATACTACAAGGGTGCACTAGGTATGGCATCTATATTTTATACCCGTAAAAGACTGACTTTGTGAGTTTAATAGATCTACAGGGACCGTACCACAAGCGTTTAAGCAGCCTTATTATAATATCACTTTGATTTTTGTCTCTGGTTTTGTTTTTATCTTTTAATTTTTCTCTTTCCGAAGTGTGTTAATCGCTGATTCTTTTTTGAACGGCTTAAAAAAAGGAGGAGGTTATCAATTCGTAGCGTATTTTTTTTATATATGTACACGATTTACTCCGTCATTCGAGGAAGAATTTTTGTGTTACTTGAATTGGTGTATAGAGAAAGCTCCCAAGTTGGTCCCATAATTATTATAAACAGCGGTCCTCCTCTCTTCTATGTTTCGTTATTATGGTCTTAGATATCTTTTATCTCATAATCTATTTTATCTCTTTCTGCAGTTGAGAGAGCAAGACAAAAGTCAAAGTGATTTTGAATTGAAATAATATTGCTATTAAGATTGTGGTAACGCCATGCCAAAACCATTGGCCCCTAGAAATATTTTGACGTCCTGCATCTTCTTCATTTGCCTGTGTCAAGTATTTATATTTTTTAATTATTTATGTATATGTACCTATAGGTATATAAAAATAAAAAATATCTACGTTTGGACACCAACTCGCCTGATAGTATGCGACAGTCTAGCCGAGGATGGAACACGTCGATCTAGAAGATATCTATTAAACTGGAAAATCTCAAGATTGTAAATATATAGTTATCAGAAAACAGCGAAGGTTGCACGAAATTTAGGGCCAACGACAGACATTCGGCGGTAAATTTCAAATTGAAAAGAGAAAGTAATTTGCCTTCTCTTTTCTGTGTTTCTAATAGTTTTTCGTCTTTTAGCTAGCTCGGGTAACTATTGTAAGTGATCACAATTTTTGCAACAATCTAACATTGTTCTATATATAATAGTGTCAATTTAATTATCAACTATCAATAACGCACCGCAATGCTTACCGAACTCTATAATGCGCTTGAATAATTGAAAATAGGTTTCTCAACTTATAAGTAATAATAAGTAATTATAAGTAACACGATGTATAAATAGATTGACGTGAATAAAGAATAATCTCATATTGTCGCATACAATCACTTACAATAGTTATTTAAACTGGCCACAAGGACAAACACTGTCTGAAATTTCCGCCGCACGCGTCATTTTTTGTTAAAGGGATCACCTTGGTGGGTGATCAACGAGATCAGTCATTTTAGAAATTACGAGCTCATTATTTTACAATGGAAAGTAGCGTGGTTTTGGCATATTTTTAAATAAAAAATTACGGGTCACTCACGTCTGTTATGAGTCGAAATATTTGACTGTAGTTTTAACCGTATTCGGTGGTCTTCTTCGAAGGAACAGCGCAAACCTTCGTCAAAATGAAGAACTCATAGGTTGTTGAGTCCACATTTTCGTTTACATTTTATCACAGATAAGCAAGCCCAGACTGATTAATTTGTTAAATTTTCAGCCTACAATCGCTGAACATATCCTGGTGCAACTTGTCTGAGGATTCCTTACAAGTGTTGGTGACGTCACTTCCCTCCAGACTGCAGCGGCTCAACCTGGGCGGCGCCAGGCTTATAACTGATGACAGTTAGTTTATACTTTCCACTTTTTAGTTAATAGGCATTTGACGATAAATGTTATTTATATACCTGTAGAAATGAAGATATTATATATTTCTAGTTTGGAATGGAAAATAGCTTGCAAGTGAGACTGCTGAAACACATTTTTTAGCGGCTTATCTAGTCTCACGTGTTAGATTGTTCTATTTTTTTTCAACAAAACAAGACCAAAAAAAAAACCTTCGCCTTATGGTAAACAAAGACCCATGTTTTTTTTTTTAAGTTTAACCAACTTCATAAAAGGTATAGGTAATGTTTTTATTTTCCAGTGGTGGAAGCGCTAGGGATTCGCTGTCCGCGGCTGCTCGAGCTCGATCTGTCAGATTGTTCGCGGCTGTCAAACGGGACTGTCAGCGCCGTGTTCAGCCTCACGCGGCTCGAACATTTGGCCCTCAGCCGGTGCTACTTGCTGCCCGCTGCTACGCTGGCGTAAGTAGCAACATTATCACACTTATCATAATTCACGTTAGTCACATTACAGTATTTTTTTTATTATTTTTACTCCCAACTGGGTTGTCGTCGGGAGTCTTAACTAGCTATGTTTCTCATTCATACTAGTTCTCGCTTTTGCTACCGCTCGTACTTTCACACTTCAGTATTAGCGAAGTGACATCGTTTTATGGTGGATTCCAAAGACTGGAACGAAAAGCTTTTAGCTCTACTTTTATTGTGCGTACCGCCAAGATGTGGAACACGCTTTCTGAATAGGTCTTACCGCATGGATATAATCTGGGTGTCTTCATAGGTTTCTTCTAGACAAGCGCGTTCCACCGTAGACCGTAACTGTCGCTTACCATCAAGCGAGTTAGCGGTCAAGCGTAAGCCTATTATCGGATAAAAAAAGTTAGTCACACTAACACCTCAAGAGCAGAGAATCAAAAATACAATATCAGGGTATCATAATGTCATACTACAACTACCACGCCCTCGACAAGAGAAATAGGAAGTAGTGCGACAAGACGAAGACATAATTTTGCTGCATCGAACGAATGGCTAGCATTTTTACACCCATAGTTATTTTTTTTTCTATGTTACACATACCTACTAAGCGTGGAAGTGAAAAGTCTGATTTAAAGGCGTGAGTGGAAAAGAGATGCGAGAAAAAAGTTTCTGAAATTTTTCATGTATCCAAAGTCATGTTGGTCATTTAGTAATTAAAAAAAATACAGCAGCATTGTAAATACAAAACCTTCTTTTTGAAGTCTGTAATTTTTTTGTATCTTTAACCGACTTCAGAAAAGGAGGAGGTTCTCAATTCATAGCGTATATTCTTTATGTATAAACACGAATTACTCCGCAATTCGTGAACCAATTTTTGTGTTTCTTGAATTTGTGTATAGAGAAAGCTCCCAAGTTGATTCCATAATTATAATTATATAATATTGATACAGTAAACTGAACGGCATGGTATCTCTACAATACCTGGAAGTGTGGGGCATGCTGCAATCTCAGTCTGTGGCCGCGCTCAGAGTGGCGCTGCCCGCCGTGCAGATCAACCAATTCATGTTCAGGTGAGTTGAGCGCTGCCGTGATTAGGATGCAACTGTACACCTGTAGGCTCCCCTTATTTCTTTCACAACAATCGCTAGCTTCTATAAGAGTCTTTCGGAAGGCTGACTCTAGTGCTCAAAGTACTTGTGACAGCATCGAGAGTACCAGGGCACCATAATATAGATAAATATTGGTGGACATTTCACACAGCACCATCTAGCTCAAACTAAGCAAAGCTTGTACTATCTCCATGCTCATCATACTAAATGTTTATCTGGGTTGGGATCGAACCCACAACCTACAGCTTAGAAGGACACACTTCCAACTGTGTTGTGGGGCCAGTCAATATATATATAACTCAAAAATATATAAGGAAGATTACCTCAAAAAGGAAGGAAGAAAGAAGTACCTCAATAATACCTAAAAGTGTGGGCTATGCACTACATCACTAGACGAATTCTGTGGCCTCTTTCATATGATAGCGGTTGTTGCTTGTCATAGACATCAACCAGTTTATGTTGAGTAATATGAGCGCTGCCGTGATTAGAACGAAACGATAAATTGTAGGCTCAGTTACATTGTAGATTCCGCTTGCTTAAAATGATAATATTAACGACTTTGTAATAATAATATGATAATATTAACTCACTTTGACAATAAACTCGTGCTTATTATATAGACCATAGAAAGCCAATGACCATTGATGAATTTCATCGCTATTTGGAGGAATCCACTTAATTCCAGAGTCACGATTTTGGATTTGATGAGATGACAAGCCAGTTTGCCATCACCAAAGACATTTGCGGGCGAGTTCCTATTCGGCTGGGTTATGGTTAAATTGTCAATTATTTTTTTAATTATTTTATTTCCATTTCAGTGCCATCGCTCGGCCGACCGTAGGTACCAGGAGAACATCAATATGGGGGCTGCGAACAAGAGACTGACCTTATTTTAGAATCATAAGTATTATAAGTTCTATACCTCTACCGCAAATACTATCGCGAAAATTATTAAATACTTACTATGTGATTGATTAAAATAAGAATAGGACTGGCCGAGGCCCATATTGTGACGTAATCTGGAAGGCTAGTTGGGTCATTCTGCGGTCTAGTCATTAGAACAGCTGCATAATGTTTAGTACACTGGTACTAAACATTATGCAGCTGTACTAATGACCTTTTTAGTAGTGTTTGCACTAGGGGTATGTGAAACTCGATTATTATAAATACCCCGAGCTGTCAAAACTCCCACTCACCGCCGCGAAGACTAATGCGGGGTGGAGATTTGACATTGGGTTACCTTATATCAAAAATTATATGTAACAGTAAACATAAGAAATAGGGATGTTGACTGTGTTTTGGAGGGTTGGGAGCTAGTTATTTGTACTATAGTTTATTTATAATATCCGTATTAGCATACTAATATTATAAAAGTGTAAGTAAACTCTGTCTATCTCTCTGTCTGTTTGTTACATTTTTACGTGCAAACGTGAGACGGACTCGGGCTACTTTTTTTTATCACTACGCAAGTGGAACAGTGGGGCATAGCCAGTAATTAGTAATTATATGTATATATTGACAATATCATTGATATTGTTGAAATCATTTAAAGTAACGCTCTGGGAGGGAAGAATTGGACGTATACCGAATCTCAGCGTGATCGAATAAGTCTTAATATTTTCTAACATTTTCATCTTTGTCGCGTGAATCTTAAAAGCTTGTAAAAAATATGAATAAAACTATTTAAATATAATATATGTAATTTTGCTATTAAAAACCGACTTCAAACGCAACTTACTAAATCCTTCATGATTGTAAAATTGTTAATGAGACCTCTATTCACTCGTTTTTTTCCTTTGTCAAGAATGCGATTTGTCATTTAATGTCAAATGCTTGTCTTCGAAGATAAGAAAATGTGCAGATGTTTATACTGTTATTAACTGATTTTTACTGACTTATTTGACACTTTTGCAAAGAAAAACGTATAGGTTGAACTCTGCGATTCTATAATCTGACGCACTTCACTCAGGAATACAATGAAAATGTTTTCAATTTTAGAGATTATTCAAAAACAATAAAGCTATGTTTATAAAATTATTATGGGACCAACTTGGGAGCTTCCCCTATACACCAATTAAGGAAACACAAAAATTGGTTCTCGAATGACGGAGTAATTCGTGTATACATACATAAAAAAAATATACGCTACGAATTGATAACCTCCTGCTTTTTCGAAGTCGGTTAAAAAGACATATAAACATAGACAAATTAACTCTCTCTTTTATAATACTAGTGAAATTAGAAAGATAAAATCAGTATGAGATGGTATTGTCACAATATTCAAGGGCGTCTTGAACAAGAAATGATGCGCGAGCGAAGCAAGCGCGATTTTTTTTCGGTATATAATTGAATGTCATTTATATCAAAACGACATTTTCAGTTTTGTTATGCATAAGGCCATATAAATAATGTCCTTATGCATAACAAAACGACATTGCGCAAAGAAGATGCAAAGCAATGCGCGGGCGATTTTTTTTTCACTGAAATGAACTATGACTATTTTAATATAATTTTTATGGAATCTACCTACATTCATCATCTTTAAATACTTTTTACATACAAAAAATAAACTTAATTTTGCATAAAGGTAGTCTATATTTTTCAGCTAAAATGTAGGATATATAGATAGATGGATAGTATAGCTACATCCATACCAATTTCATTCGGATCCGTTTAGTCAATCCAGAATAAAGGAGTAACAAACATACACACAAAAATTTTCCTTTATCTATAGATTAGTGAAACTTGTTTCCTCCTTATTTGAAAACAAATGTGTAATGTATGTGTAGACTCGAATGGGAAAGAGAGTCTGTTAATGTAAATTAGTTATGTTCATTTTGTTTTCCGTGTAAGATCTATCTTGTGTGAGTAATAAGCTAGGGGGGGGGGGGGGGGGCGGCGGGGTGCTCACTCCCTGGCATGTATGGCCAGTCCGACACTGGATGCTTATAGTTTTACAGTCTCTTGCTAAATTTTATATAGGATTCGATGTACTAAAATGAATTACGTCATATGGATAGCTACGTCCAGGGCACTGTTTGTGTCTGAAATTAATTTGCTTTTAACTTTTTTGTAGAAGGTATTATAATTTCGCTCTTGTCGATTCGTTTCTGTGCATATATATTTTTTTGAAAAGATAATAATAATAATAAAACAGTCAACATTCCTATTCTTCTAAGTTGCAATTTAATATCTGGGTTTATTTAGATAGATGAAATACCTTAAATATAACAGTAGTTAAAAAAACGACTTAAAAACTATTGCAAAATTGTTAGGGCCTGCAGGTAATAAATAGAGATATAATCTATACTAGAATTACGTTTCCTCTTTTTTTTTTGGCAGTCGAGTAAAGACTAATAATATATACATGGACATATTTTTATTTGCGACAAAAACAACCACAGCACTACACGCATAAACAAAAATAACTGTGATTTTTGTCACAAGCCGGTTCCAACTCGACCGGCAGGTGACGTCACGCGCACACACTCGTTAAGTTATACAACATGCATAGAATTGTGACAAGAGGACATCTATTATCGCAATAAAAAAAAAATATGCGCATGCGTAAGTAAGGACGTGGTTCTTACCATCATATCTTATAATGTACTTTATTAGGGTTGCTTAATGTAATAGTATTAAATATATCTAAACAAGCTCAGATAAAATAAAAACTAAGGAGTAAGTTTTTTTTTGTAATTAAATTATTAACTAGCCATAATCTAATGCATTTATGTTGATTTTACTATAGAAAGAGATAACCTAATTTTTATACATGTAAATGTATATTTAGGAAAAAGAGGTGTTTGTATACGACGGCTAACAGGTTAGAAGAAAGTTAAGAGGACTATGTGTATTTATTATTATCAACCGGATATTATTGTAGGGTTTGAATTCCAGTCAAGTTGACATGTACCGCTTCTATCAGGTCTTTTTGAACCAATAAGCTGACGTACGGCGCGGTCGTCGGCCTCGGTTAACCGCGCTGTGCTCCGTCGCGGATATCCGAGACGGCCTCCTGCTTGAAGCAGCGCTGCTAATACATGGTCGTGCAGGACGATAGTTGGATGGGCTGAAACCATGTAGCTATCTCTATCGCGCATCACAACATTTTTAAACATATAAAATCATTTAATAAGGTAGTATACATTTTAGGAAATTGAGACATGATTTAGTTTATTTAGTTAGGACATACCTACATATATTTTAAAACAAGATTTATTGAGACAGACAGGAGAACCTAGTGAAAGTTAAGGATTACTCTATCTAAATTGATGAAGATGGTGGGCAGAAGAATGAAAAGATATTTTAATTAATTTAACAAATTCGACTTTAATTTTCTCCAGTATAATATTTTTTTCACCAGACAACTCTTATCAGAACTAAAACGAAAAACACTGACACAAAACTCTTTGTGCACATGGATTAGTGAACCTCCTTTCTCTGACACTCCTCCTTAATCCCTTGCATAAAGATCATCTACATACAACATCCATACAAACTGCTCAAGATATACTGCTCTCACTTTACTAATACATTCAATCCCATACCTTTTACACACCATTCAAATTTACCTCTTGATAGAGATTTTGTTAAAATATCCACAACCATTCTGTCAGTTGAACGATACTCTACTCTTACATCCCCCAACAATATGAGGCAATGTGGTTTAAGCGATAAACAGATCTTAGTCTGCAGCCTCTAGTTTCTCAATCAACATGATACCCACACTATCCATCTCTGGATTTATAAAGATGTTTGGATTCAACATAGCATCCATTCTAAATCGTTATAAGCCCATAACCTGATGAAGATGGTGGGCTGAAGAATTAAAAGATATTTTAATTCATTTAACAAATTCGACTATAATTTTCTCCAGTATGATATTTTTTTCACCAGACAACTCATATCAGAACTAAAACAAAAAACACTGGATTACTGAACCTCCTTTCTCTAACATAAATAAACATACTATCATGTAATATTCTCACTATGATTTATATTTTTTTTAATGTTGCGACAGATAGCTTTGCTCTTTGAGTTCAACCTAATATAGGCGAATTACACTAGCCAATATCTCAGGCCCTGCCTAGGAATTATGGAGATTGGGACCAAATCGAGACCTTATTACACTATGCTGTCCCTGGCGATAGGGTAAATTGGGTGGTGTAATAGGCCTTTTAAGCTTACTGTACCCAAAGACTTGACATTGGTTGCTTAAAATCAGTTTGTATGAATATCTCTTTGTCTTCTCTTTATATACATGAACATTTTGTAACATGGTGAAATGATTTAAATTATTTATGGTTGGTTTGTATATAAGGTTCACATGTCAATGGGCCAGTTTGTAGAGAAATCAAGATTTCTTCAAATAAAATATATCTGAAGTTTGTGTTTTTGTTCAGTTCCAAAATGTTGAGAATTGTAACAAGAAAATTTCCCTTAAATAGGTCAGTTATCATTTTATTAGCTGTGTCCTTAGCCTCACTGTGATTGTTAAATACATTATATTATATAATGTTTCACTTTCACCTATCATGAGTGAATAGGTTTAATTTAGCTAGGTTCTAAATATATGCCTATTTCTAATGTAGGTATATGTATTTTTATCTAAATGACTATATCAATCTTCTACTTAAATGTTCTCTTGGCTTTCTGCTCTGCAGCATCACTCGCTTCAACAAATGTACGTTTCAGTTTGTTCTTCCTACTGTCCTTGTATGTTGCCGATACCTTCTCTGCCAGGTTTGATATCCGTTTCATGGTTTCTGGTGGATATCTGTAAAAAGATAAATGCATTTTACTATTAAGGATCCAAAACCCAACTATATGTACTCATGTATCAAAATATTTTTAACTCTGTTGATGCCAATGCCTACTTCACTGGGGATTCAATATACTTATTGATGGAATTAAAAGTTTCTTTTTTACCCTACTGCATTAGAAGCCAGTTATATATATATGTATGTTTCTATATGATCGCCTACAGCCTAAACGGCTTGACCGATTTTGATGTATGAGGTGTCAGTAGACTCTTCTTCGCTCCCTTGCAAAAAATTTGAAAATGCAGTTTTTCATAACCTCCAAAGAACTTTTTCGTACTATCTAAGTGATTTTACTGGAATTATTCTAAAGTATGTGCATTCAATCTTTTACAGTGATTTTAAGCATATTTTCTAACAAAAGAATATACACTTAACAGCGTAACTAAAAAGTAATTTAGACTGCAAAAACTGCTTTACTGCAGTTGGGTGTTTTGTTTTTCTTTTAATACAGATAGGTACTTGTTTCCAAGTTATGGATTTATATTGGCTGTATTCCTTTCCCAAATAGTCAGGAATAAAGGTAAATGGGGAGACCATAGATAAAGCAGCTTTGAGAATGAGAAATGGAATAAATCACAAATTTCTCTGTATATGTCCATTACACACCTGCATCCTAAAAATTCAATATTTGTGAATAGTTGCGCTAGCGTGATTAATTCCTCTTCAGGAAAATCCTTTCGATGCTGAAGCATGAAGCTCCTTCTCACTTCCCATTGTTCGTCAGATTCATGTTCAGAACGCAAGGCGTCTACGTCTATTGGCTTCATGGTCTCGTACAAAGAAAATTGGTACTCTCTAGTCTCCTATGCCAACACAGCCTGTAGTTATTGTATTATTTCTTTGATAGCAGTATAATAATTCGTTTATTTATCTCAGCACGATGCCCATACGTTTTCACACTTTCACTTGGCTCTGAAGAAAAAAATACAAACTCAACACGCATTGGAACAATTACTAATACAATTTTGGAATTTTCGTCAATTTTGTTATTAATTTTTGTCATTGACCTATAAAATTACTTCAGTGATTTTTGTTGACGTGACGAAAAAACCAACAAAAGCAAAAAAAAAATTTTTTTTTATTTGGCCTACGGCGGACTAAGGCCGTTTAGCCATACTGCCTAAGCAAAAAATAATGCACAGCCACGTCAGCCACAATAATGTACATCTTTTTTTTTTATTGGGTTTGGACCCGTTTAAAGCATTAGCCAGTGTCCAAAAGCTTATAATAATTTCGTCAAGTTTCTTGAATAAAATAAAATAAAAATGTTCTAGTCTCAATCAAAGTCAACCAATCAGAATAAAAAAGAAAACAGTCATTTTCAAATTCAAGTCGTGCTTCAGTGAAGTCGTGGCGACTTTATTGAAAGCTTCTATGGAGTTTTGCAAACAACGTGAAAAGACACGTTTCACTGCTTTATTTTACTTGCCCACACTTACGCATTTGATCGCACACTTAATGAATAAAACACCACCATTTTTATCGCATTACTATTCAAAATAACACATTACAAAATAAATAAATAAGTTTAGGAAAATAAAACAAAGTAACTAAATATTTATATGATGTTCCCGCCAAAACTCCGGCAGGAATCCGTGTACTAGACGTCTGTCGTCGTCATAGACCTAGAATGGGGTCATCGTTCATGATCGAGTCGTTCTTCTTTCTCAGGTTCAGTTACTGGCTGACTGGCAAATGCTATAAGCGGGTCCAAATTTAATTGCAAAAACACACTCAACACAATAAAACTCTCTTTTCACTCCATAGACCTAGGCTTTTCACACACAACAAACAAAACAAAAGTCTACCTATGCAAAACAACCAAACTAACTAAATGAGTTTTGTCGGGAACGTCATCGTAAACGTTGTTGCTTTGTTTTATTTATCTAAGCTCGTGTTAATTTGAATAATGCGATAAAAATGGTGGTTTGTTATTCATTAAGTGTTCGATCAAGTGCGTGAGTGTGGGCATATTACTTTATAATCCTTGGACATATTACTTTATAATTTGTGAGTGTGGGCAAGTGAAATGAAGCAGTGAATGAAATTGAAACGTGTCATTTTACGTTGGCGGCAAAACTCCATAGAAGCTTCTAGTAAAGTTGCCACCACATTCTGAAGCAGGACACGAATTTGAAAATGACTTTATACGTGACTTAGATTGTGACTAGAACATTTATAACTCGTTTTATTCAAGATATTTTTTTTATTTTTTATTTATTGCACATTGTACAGTTCTTACAATATTGAAGAAATATTAATACTTGGCACTGCCAAATGCTTTATGCAGGTCCAAATTTAATTTAAAAAAAAACATATTAAATCAAAAAATGGAGATGGCACATGTCATTTTCGATCTCTTCTTCTTTTTGTATTGGACCCGCATTAAAGCATTTGCCAGTGTCAAGTATTAGGATTTTTTCAAGTTTCTTGAATAAAACAAGTTGTATATGTTCTAATCACAATCTAAGTCACGTATACAGTCAATTTATAAGTCTAGTCCTGCTTCAGTAAACTGGTGGCGACTTTACTAGAAGCTTCTATGGAGTTTTGCCGACAACGTAAAATCACATGTTTTACTGCTTTATTTCACTTGCCTACACTCACGCACTTTATCGAACACTTAATGAATAAAACACCACCATTTTTATAGCATTATTGTTCAAAATAACATGAGTTTAGGAAAATAAAACAAAGCAACAACACGTTACTAAGACGTTCCCGCCAAAACTCCATTTTCGATCTCATTCATAGACCAAGAATGAAATCTATCTTCTGATTGGCTGGCTGGTCTGAGAATGAAATCTCATTCTTTGTATTTTTCGTCTTGGCAATAGATTTTAATATAATTATGTTTCAAATGAAGGTATTTTGGAATACGAGCGTTTCTTCTTCGTGAGGTGAGGTGATAACAATTAACAATGTAATAACGCTTTAGCTAGTGTCATAACAGCGAAAGAGGTATTTTGTAGGTATATTATTTTTAAAGGCGAAAACCATTTGCAATGTTTCTTTGTTCTAATACTTTTGAAAAGCATTTCTAAGGACCTTTTTACGTTTGATCTATCTTCTTCAGTGATTTTTCTGATACAATAAACAATCCTAAGTAAACTTATCAGTTATTGTGCCTAAATCACGTAGAAAATATGGCGTTTTCGTTAAGAAAAATGTTATCAAATATATCCTACTTCACGAAGCCCGGGGATGGCGAAAATCTTGCATCTTGCAACGATACAGTCGGAGAAAACAATTTTCATGATGTCCCGACATCGGAAAACATTGAATTTGACCGTGTCGAAGCTGATTCAACATCTAAGTGCGCCAGTTTCAATCACCCGAAATACATAGAAAGTTACGCGACAAAAAAAGGGTCTCTGTCCGATACCGACCTGCTCACCTACAAGAACAGAAGTATGGAGAGGAAGAAATGCCGGAAACTGAAACTGGATATTGAGAAAGCAAGTAAGTCTATGAACACATCTATTAATTACTCTGACAGCTCTGCAAACCTAGAAAATACACCAAAGCACAAGCTTTTAGACTGTAGAAGTGCCGATTATTTTAAGGGCTTCAATTTTAATCAGTCATTTGATATTTCTGATGTTACTTCTGTGGCATCGTCACATGATGAAATGGATATTGAGTCTCTATCAGACCATTCTGATACAGATGCTTCAGAGAATACTAATGATAAGTCTGATATCAAGATGTGTCGAAAAGTTGAACATCATTCACTGCCTGAATTGATGCCGTCAGTCACACCTGAATCATTTGCCGATGTTGAAGTAGACAAAAATGAACAAGAAAAAGTGACTCTACTCATAAACTATGAAGTGAAACTTGAGAAAATTGATTGCTTACTTAAAAAGCTTCTATCGGACTTTCAATTCCATATTGAAGTGTCAAAAATCTTTGATTGCAAATCCATAGTTTCTGCTGGAACTGATACAAAAACAGACAAACAAATTGGAATTCAACGTGGTAATAGTCCAGCTTGGAATATTGTCATGGACAAACAAGATAATACATCAAAATCTAAACTAAGAAACCAACTATTAACCATGAGACAGTCTATTGATGTATTTATTGATACATACCTTAAGGAACACAAATCTAAGCTCCAACGGAACTTAACCTACAATGTAATTAAACGTCCAAGCAAGCCAAGCATAAACCACAAGAAAAAGATTAAACATTTTGATTTTCCTGATCTTCGTGAAGCTATGGTCAATCTGTTTTCTACAGAAGATTCTGGTAATGACACTGACCTCTCAAAATGCTCTTGCCAATGCCATTCGTCAGATATAGAAACACCTAAATCTGATAATGTTACACCAGACCAATCGATAACATCGTCTATTGGAAACTTTACTCTTGATTCTACAACTCTCTCTGCTTACTCAGAGTCTTTGGATCAAATAATAAGCTACAATAGCTTCGAAACAGACTCCTTGTATAACACACTACTTCAGAAAGCAGCCATTGAACGTATCTCTTTCTACATACAAGTACATAGTATACAATTGAAATGTGAAGCCATAGATGAAACTAAGACTGTTATGACATTCTACTGTCCATCTTGTAAAAGCACTGATTATGAAGAGAATGGACTTATAAAACATATCCTGAGTCCAAGTCATTGTGAGAAAATTCATTTTGTGTACAAAACAGCATATGTCAAGAAGTGTATTAGTTCTGGAAAGGAGATTCAGCCAAGTACAGTCTTAAATCCGATGACAATGTACAGAGATAATAATAAGATTGTATGTTTTGGAGATGCTTTATATGCATGCTCGTTGTGCTTTGAGAATCTCATCATAGGTGAATCTGTGTTAATTTCTCATTGCTCTGAAGGGGAGCACGTGCATCGGCGCCAGATGTTGGCAGATATTTTTTACTAATCAGATTATTTTACTGCTGTTTCTCATCTGGCATTTTTAAAGATTTTAAATTAGTCCCTATATTTTGCCACGCAACAAAATAGTTTATTAACTTTCATTAAGAAAATTTCAGTTAACAAGACAAAATTTATATGTAAAAATTATAATTCAAATATGTTTTTCTGAAATAAATTATAACGAAAATCTTATTCAAAAAATTATTCCTTATGTAATAAAACCAAGTAAATACAAAAGTCTTACATCTTTAAAATGTTGAAAGTGTGAGCTTCTAAATCTTTTAAGGGGCCGATTTCATAAATAATGTAAGTGAAATCAAAGAGGTACAGTTAGGCATATTATTGCATGCTATTTATATATTCGTTTTTAAATATGTTCAGTGCAAACCCTATTTTTTGTTGGATGAGATTATACACTATATTAAATTGGCTGCTATTGATGAAATATTCTGTTACAGTTGTGCTATTTTTAATTACTGTGAAAAATAATTTATCCTTTAAAGATTTATTTAATAAAATATTATAATATTGTAAAAAGAACATCTGGCAATATACCATAATTCAATATGATGTGCCATTTATGTTATATCTCAATAATAGCAAAAAAATATGATTTCAACTTAATATTAAAGACTGAAATATTAAGACCAAAAGCCAAGACCTATAATAGTCAAAACACAAAAACAATTGTAAAGTACCTACATATTATATGCTTAATTTATATCTCTGATAAAAATATTCTGGGTGCAAAATATATTAATTGTTTGTTATAGCCAGCTCAAATTCTTAAAACTGTTTATATATTTTTCATTATTTCTATTAAACTATTACTGTTATTTCTGACTAGTTAACTGTTTGTAACCTTATTTGTTTTAATAATATTTTATTATTGTACTGGCACCATAATGTAATTAAGTATAATGCTTAGTTATCATTAAATTTGGTACATATACAAGTAGTATACATACATTATACGTAATTTAGAATAATGTGGGTGTTTTCTGCAAATAAGTGGACATTAAATTAAGTTTTAATAATTAACAATAAATTCTAGATATCTGCAGGCTTATTATGCATATTCTATTTTTTTCATTCTTCTGTTCTACATCTAATTTTTTCAATAGTATTTTTTTTTCTAGTAGATATTATGTAATAAAACTATACTTAACTTTTATATTATGTATTTTTAAAGAATATTGTTCCAAAAAAAGCAGGTAATTTTTCTTACTTGTCCCATATTATAAACAAATATAGTGTTAAGCCTACAACTACCAGTCACAACTCATAGTTTAAAAATGTAGAGGCTACATTATTTGCCAGTTTATCATTGTTTGTTTTGTTAGACAAGTAAGGGAAAACAATCTACACTAATGTTTATTAAATTATTATTATATATATTTCAGTCCTTTAATGTTGTAAAGTGACCAAAATTAGGTGTTCATTCCAAAAAATAGATCTAAAGTGCCGAAAAACGTGTTCATAGGAAAATAGTTATATCTGTCCAAATGTATGCAGTGTAGTTAATTGTATGTCGAAAGTAAATTGTTTTGCTTTCTCGTCATCCGGTTGTGATAATAGTCATGTCAATTTTAAATCTGTATATAGAATCATTAAAATCATGTAAATTGTAAAATTCAATACAAGTCATTTTGAATACTATTTGACTAACTTATTTATAGATGAAGTGTAATTCGGCCAGCTAATGCTGCACTGGTATGGCCTCTGGGATTCCTGTTTGCTTTACCATTGTAACCCAAGCCATGGTGACTATGGTCCTTTGCCATGTCTAGGCAGGAATACATTGGGGGCAAGTTATTAAAGATTTCATCTGAATCTAAACAAGGCTATATAGTAGTGTAGTAGTAGTACTACAATATACTAGTGGTTGTTATATTGATATGGATCATAGTTACCTAGAAGATACCAGCCTTCGGGATTGTGTCAGCCCCGTCACTTTTGTAATGATAGGGCTGGCACTTTTCCAGATATGTTTTTAATTTGTATTTTTTGTGAAAATGAGAAAGCGATAATTGTTATCATTAAAATAAATATTCAAAACAGGGTCTTTATAACAAAACATGTCCAGATATTTCATAAATCACTGAGCTTGTGTCATTATCGTTAATATTGCTTAATTCTAAGTATGTAGTTAATTTCTTTGATACTGACTTAACTATAATCTTAACATATATTAGTCAAATATTCATGACTTGGACATTTATATAATTCTGACCTTAAGGCTCGGCGTAAATGAGCCACCGGTTACGAACAGTGGTGCTGTGACCAATATGGTGGCAGTACTGGCAGTGGCCACCACAATTTATACCACACTAACAAGTGAGAGAGATGTCGACGTGGTACGTCATCAGTGGCGAATGTACTCCATTATTAGATGCAGGTAGGGTCATAAATCATAAATCATGTTGATTTTAGTAATTCAATTAATTATATTGTTTTGTTAGTATGGGATGTACTTGCTATGTATAATAACAGTTAACATTAGAGGTGGGTAAAGTAAAATCCAACTGCAAATTTAATATTATTAATTATCAGTGACATCACTATGCATATGCCAGTGACTAGCATATATCAAAATCGGATGAGTTCAAGCTTTACGGACACACATACGTAAATACAAACATGGCGAGTTTGTGGCACCGCATTAAAAAAGTATTGGTCGCTAGCCAACATCGTAACTAGATTGTGGATCGTCTGCGCCGAACCTAAGTGTTACAGTAATCAAAGATATTGTGTAAAAATTAGACGTTAAGTTAAAACCGTTTTATGCTCTTACGTTTCAAATGTCGCTTGTATTTACGGGCTATTTGTTAATCAATGTAAATTAAGTCTAGATAGTTGGTAAGAAATAACATTTTAGTAAAACCAAGATCTCATTCCTCTAAATCACAAGACTGATATATTCGAAACCATTTCAGAAATTAAGAATTTCAATGTAATAAGTCAAACAAACATTTTTTTATATTATTTTTGGAACAAACTGTGATAGAAACTTTTCAACCGCTCAAAGTTAGTAAAAATGTTGACATTTGATACTTTTTTTGTTAACCCTTTGGCTATTGAAACCTAAATACAATTTTTACAAGTTTATTATACATTTTTAAGATTAATGTAGACTAGTGATAAATATACTCTTATTAAAAAATATTGCACAGATTGTAACAGATAGATCAAGTTTCATCATTTAGGCATCAACTTGGCTAAATTGTGTAATTATGAAAAATACTCGTATGTTTGAACCTGAGAGTAAATCGTACTATTTGGAAAAGGATACAAAACCTTTGTGGTATATTGACCCACTGGCATTTAAAATTATTTATTCAGTTTTCGTGCATGATAAAAGTTATTGGAGAGAGGACACTTAAAAAAGTCATGTAATACCCTAAAATGTCACATTCCTGTTTCGAGAATGATTTTTATTGTTCCCTTATGGCGATTTTTACCATCGAATATGTCTATTATAAAATATTACTACTTTCATCGTGCGCAAACTTTAAAAAGAAAAACAGAATGGCAGCGGGTGGATATGCCAGCTTTCATAGAAAAATATTCATACCCCTTTCTATAAATCACTTGAGTAATAATTCTACTGCAAAAAAAACACTACTTTCCGATCACTGATTTAAGTAATCATAAGCTGCTTTACCCAAAAAGTTACTTAACTTTAACCAACGTAACTTAAGTTCTCTGTCTTCTTTCCGCAAGTGTAATTACGTGTCAGCCAGAAGTTGACAATGAAATGACACTTGCGGAAAGAAGACAGAACTTAAGACGTTGGTTAAAGTTAATTAACGTTTTTCGGTAAGGCCCAAGTAGTGGTAGGTAATCTTACTAATAATTATGTATTGTACTTTAATGCATGTACTCTTAGCATTTTAAGGGAGTGAAGGATGGCAAAAAAAAAATAAAAAAAATGTGTATGTAATCACTTCTAATAAGTTGTCATCCTAATCTTTGCATAATACTTAAAATGTATGCATAATTATAATGACTTTTTAATTTGTAAGATTTTGAAAATAACACCGAAACTAAATTATGCAGACTTCAAAAATTCAAAATTTAGTCAAAAGTATATTTAATAAAAGCACTGCCATTTTGAAAACATGTCTACAAAATATTTTTAAAAGAGGCTGAATCATTAAATATGAGGTTTAATGAAATACATAAAACTGTGATTTGCTATTGTTATTAGAAAATCCAAATTATTGTTAAAATAGTAATTGTTATAGACATCTGCTACTTTTAAAATCTTTTATTTGACCACATAAATATTTAACTCTCAACTGTCATAAATAAAATTAAACAATAAATCGATAAAATCTTTCGTAAAAATAGCAGAATTATCCAAATTTGTTTATTAGGTAATAATAAGACTACTATTTTTAAAAATAAATTTACTATTCTTCTTTAAGTTCCGACAAACACATTTTTCCTAACTTTCCCCCTTTTTTGGAAAAAAAAAGTTTATAAAAGTAGCAGAATCAGAACCAGGTTTAAAAATGTCTGTGATTGCCCTTAAAACGTGTTCATATCATTATTTACCTACCTGATTATTTATACATATATTCTGTATTGTAGACACAAGTGATTATTATTTAAAATAAATACTTTTTTTAACTGTTTATATCTATGTTTTATATCTACTTATTTGACTGTCATAATTTTTAATCTTAAAAATAATTATGTACATAACTCTGACAAACTTTGCTCTGAGGTAGGTACTTAGGTATATAATAAACTTTAATAGTAATAAACTTTATTGATAAAAATACATAAGCCATTTCAAATCAGTGAGTAACAATTATTAAAGTTTCTTTTGTCAGCTTGCGGTTACTTGAAAGTGGTTCCACAGAACCTACACTAAGCAGGGCTTGTGTTGTAGGTATCTGTGTACCTTCTGAGTACAGCAATAAAGCGCTTAGTAAGTTAATAATTAATTATATATATATCAAAATATTTTAATTATATATCAAAATATTACTATGATTATGGTAAAGAACTTTACAAGGCCAGTTAAATATATACACATTTTGTACTCCTGTAAATTCTTGTCGTTATGAATGTATCCCCTATTGCTCTTTCACTAAAATATTCGAAAATTGGGTGCCTTCAAATCACGAATGATTGGGGATTCATTCTAGGCAAGCGCGCTCCAAGCAACGTGACCGCAACTACTGTCGCTTAACATCAGTCAAGTTGTCGGTCAAGCAAAAGTCTATTTTTGTTTTTTTTTTTAACCTACATAAAATAAAAATTGTTTCATATTAGAATAAATGTTTGAATGGAATTATTTAAATTAATGCTTTATTCCTAGTTTGTTGTCTGTTTATTTGTACCCTCTGGTTTCTAATTTGAATTATTTTGCAAGGTTTTCTTTTATTTTGAACTTATGTCGATATAGATAATTGGCCAAGATGGTGTCGAGACACGCACAGGGTTCAGTAGCCATTGTCGAAGTCAAGTGAATTTATGTTAAGACCATTTTACGAAAAGGTCCCTTATCTGAATCACCTTAGAGCTACGTACTGTCTTGTATGTTTTACAATTTACGCGCTAAATTTTATCGCGCCTATGAGGCACCTTTGTACGGAAAAGAGCAACTTTTTATTTAAAAAATAATGAAATTATTTCTTTTTCATATTACATAAACTTGTGTCTACAATTAATTGAACTGATTCTTTTTATACCTAGTACTGTTAACATTTTTGGATAAAATGAACCGGTTTTGGACTGATTAAATTTTTGTATCTTTTTTTTGTTTGTTTTATTTAAAAGCATCTATTATCATAAATTATAGCCTAACCACAAAAGACTTTAATAGTATCTAACCTAAAGATACATCAAGCCATGTTGTCATTAGCCAAAGTAACTTAGATAAGTGTTAAATTGTTTTGGCAATTACTTATAGTCAGTTTATCAACTGGAATGTGTTCCTTGGGGACCAAAGATGTTTTTCAACTTCTCCCGTGTGCGTATAATTTAATTTCGGGACTTATAGAGGTCCCGAAATTAGTTATAAATGACTATTATAAATTATTATCCCAGTTACATATCTATAATCCGAATTGTGAAATACCGAATATAATTTCGCCGAAAATGAGATCCATAAAGCTCATTTGATAATTCGTCTGCTAACCAAATCTTCATTACCTACTTATTCGTAATTTTTTGTGTGTAAACAAAATCCTATCGAATCTAACCAAATAATAGATGTATCTGATAACCGAACCTTTGTAAGTAGTTTCTAACCTAACATAACTGTTTGGGCAAATGTATCTAATTGTCTGACAAACTTATGGAATCAGAAACTTGTCAAGTAAAATATCTGAAATCTGGCAGTTCTATGGAACGAATTCGAGCAACTAAGATTCAAAAAGTTACCATGAGTCCCTGAACTAAAGGGTCTAGCTAGACAGACTGATAGACAGAGAAAACGACGACTTTTTAAGAGTTGTAAGTATATGACATTCGGGAAGTAAATACAACTCTAAAAACACTTCGCACATCAAAATCGATCCAGCCGTTTAGATTGTAGGAGTAATATGGAAACAATTATAACTACCTATACATATACTTGAAAAAAAAAGGACGTGTGGCACTCGGAGACTGCCGCGGTAAAGCTATTGCATAGCATTTTTTATCAACTTATGTAATTATAATTATTTTATTTATGCAGTATTCCTAACACCCCCCACTCCGACCGGCACAGCGGTGATACTTTTTAGTTTTGCCATCTATCGATGAATAGCAGAACTTTTAATGACTTTTTTAAATATCACGCTTGTCTCTTTAGTTCTGCAAATCGCCTCTAGGTGGCATTGGTTGTATCGGCGTTACTGCGTTAGGTTATTTTCGTTACGGAATTTCTGGATTCGGTCTCCACGCTCAAGGCCCGCGACAGAAGCTATGCAATAACTTAAAAATAACATTCCTTCCTGCGCTGTCGGGTAAAAAAGGTGTTTAGATTTAAAATCTAAACCATTTTTTCCCCGAGGCTCTCTGATTGTCATGTGGGGTGTAAAAAATATAAACTTTAGACTCCAAACCCGCGTCACCACCGATGAGAGGCGTCCTTAGTGTTGAACGGGAAGGTGCAGGTTCGAGTATTTGACAGATACAGTTATTTAATTTTAATGTATTAAGTGATTAGTAAGGTGTCAAATTACAATAATAGCCATATGTAATAAAGTAAAATCAGGGAAAACAAAGAAACAATATGTAATTTCCAAAGTAATTATTTTATTAATTATGAACCAATTCCTTTAATAACATTTCACAAGGTCTTTTGAAAAGCGAGTAATGCATTTCTAAGCAATTTTCTAATTGTACTGATATCTTATGTTGTAACAATTTAGCAGTTTGAAGATAAGTCAGAAATAGTCTGCCATAGGTTATATCTGATGTACAGCTTTTGCTGTGCTGTAGCAAAACTTTTTCTACATAATTTTGTATCTTTACTGTCTTTTTGCATCCTTTATATGCTGTGTATACTATCAAAATATTGTGTGCAAAACTTTCAGATGAGATTTCTATGTTTGTTAAATTTTCTACAAAAGTTGTAAGTTTCAGTTCATCTAATGTTGCTACATAATTGTTTAATGCCATATTTGGTATATCGATATCTTTTAAAAGTATTTGTAATAGCTTTGAAAATATTTCCGGGTAGTTTTCGTTAGTTTTTGTTATTAAATCTACACACAGTCTTGAGTAGTGAAGTTTTATGTGTAGAGGCAAGAATTTGCAAATTAAATCAGTCAAAAATATGTTATCTATGTCTTCAGAAGCGAAGACGTCGTCGAATAATTTTTCCACTGTATTTAATGAAAGTTTATGAGCCATTTGTGGAAATAAGTCGCGGTTTTTCAAACACTGTTTGATAACGAAATCTAGGCGAATTTCATTGTTCAGGTTGTCGAAAAACTCATCGAAGGTCTCTGAAATCTCGTTATTTTCCTGTTCTTTAGGAAATGGAGGGGTTTCGATGATTTCGGTTGTGGTTTTTTCTGTTTGTATATTTGCTTTATCTAACGGTCTAATGTTTTTGCTGCCGAAGTGTCGAGTCCATTCGTTCTCTGTTTCCTGAAGCAATGCCGCTTCGATACATCGTTGTAGGAGCGGTTGAGAAGACGGCGAAAACGTCCAAATATGTGACATTTTTAGATTAAAACACAAAAGTATAGGTAAACAAATATCTTAACTGTTCTAAAATCCACTTTCAAAGCACAAACTATCAACAACCTAGAGATAAATAAGTAAGTAGGTATATTAAACCTAAGATTGTATTATCTTTGGTAATATAAGTACAATATTATAGGATATAATCAACTATTGAATTATTTGGATATAGTAATATATCTCTCGGTAGAGAGACATATAAATTTTCTTTGTATTATAACAAAGTAAACAAACATCAACAAAATCAAAAACTAAAAAGTCAATGAATGAATCCATACCAAAAGTGATAGGTATAACGGCTCTACACTTGTGCCGTGAATTCACGGCGCGAATTCGCGGCAAAGGCGCACCCTCCACATTCACGGAGCTCACTCATTTGTGCCGTGAAATGAAACCTGCCGTGAAACGGACGTCGAAACTGCTGCTGCGTTAACTTTGTTTGATGTGGCAACATATAACTATTTACACCTACAAAATAAGAAAATCTTTCGAAAGCGTTGGAGAAAAAGATGATGGATGACTGAAATATTTCGTAACCGATCGATATTAATTTGAAAATTAATCCTTCTCCAGGCGTCATAATTTGACTTTTATTATTATGATGTGGATGCTTTGAGTCCCACAATATACGTTCAGCGTCGTAATATTTCAATAAGCTAATTTCTAATTTACTATCTCAACTTATATTAATCCGTCGGGCTGCCATTTAGCTCGCGTTACACGACCGTGCGCATCTATAGTCAGGAGCAAACTGGCACGGCACGGTGCCGTGAATGTGGATGTGTGCGCGTGAACGAGGCGCGAACTGCCGTGAACCCTTTGTCGCGGGACAAAAAACCGACTTCGATCGGGGAACAGGCGTGAACAGCCGTGAACGCCGTGAAAACCCTCCACACTTATGTTCACGCCTGTTCGCGGACGTTCACGGCACAAGTGTAGAGCGGGTGTTTTGTTCGTCTGTCAGACGTGAAATGTCACGCGCGTAACATTTCACGTCTGACAGAAAGTGACAAATGCTTATTCATTGTAAGATTTTAACATGCGTTTATATGTAACACGAATAGTAACCAAGTATTTTTCTTGCAAAAAGGCAGAAATGAGCAAAAAGTTTAATGTTTGAATATTACCTCCTACAGTCTAAATAGCTTGACCGATTTTGATGTGCGAGGTGTCTTTAGATTAGTCTTTACTCCCCGTGTGTTACACAGTTGGGTAAAAAATACTTGCCATTACAGCATCAGCTACCGTGTCGAGACACGCGTACAGTAGGGACTGTACGCGTGTCTCGACACGGTGTTGGCCACTTTAATTTTTCTTTTAATATAGATACTTTTTCGTGCATTTTATTTATTTATTATTACAATATAAGCCTATGAGAATCTGAAGACGAATCTAACGACACATAGTACATCAAAATCAGTCAAGCCGTTTAGGCTGTAGGATGTAATATAAACATACATAAATACTTACAAACATACCTACACTCAAAAACATAACTCTACTCTTGCACAGTCGGGTAAAAAGCACTAGCGACTCTTGAAATGCGCTAGATCTAGTAAAAAATGCACTAAAACTGCAACTCTAATTCGCTCTATAATCAGAACGCTAAAATCCGATTTTCGGCAGTTATACCCGATTTTCGTTGTCCACATCTTCAATCACATGTGGATTATGGAGTTACAGAACATAATAATAATACTACGTAGAGCAATGAAAATAATCGAGGACCATGGGATGCGACGATGTGTAGTAAGCGCAGATGTGGCCAAAACATTACTATACTTAATTCGTTAGTCTTAAGTAAAATAAAAGCAAAATATATTATGAGTAGGTATATAGGTATTTTTTAATGTAATACATACATACTATTCTCTCCTACGTACATCTATACTAAACCTACAATAGTTAAAATCAAATAAAACATCTTTTGATGCTAATTACTAAGGAAATATGTATTATAAATCGGAGATTATTGTAGATCTATGATTTTTAGTTATTTTGCTATCATAATTTCAAAGAATCCCTCCTACTGCAAATATTGCGGTCTGCTCCATACAAACGGATTTATTTTTACTAGACTATTGTAAAAACGAGTAGTGTTTCACTATCCTTTAAATTATATCTCTGTTTCACTGAGGAGCATAGAAAGAGAAGACTAATTGGCAACCTCAACGAATGGGTATAAAGGCCAATTTCACTTGTCAGTTGATCATTCAATCAGTTCAGTGACAGACTTCAGATAAATAAACTTAACTTCAGTTCAGTTTTATTTTGTGGACGTGCGCGGTTGGTCGTTGCTCGTGTCATTTTTTTTTACGTTATTACAGATATTTCGTAAAGTTTTTTATATTAATGAGTTTATTTTGGAGCTGAATTTGGTAAGCGGATATTTGTTTTTTTTTACATTATTTATAATACCGTATACCTACTTATCTTAGCTAAATATACAGAAACTGACAAGGTAAACTTCCCGTTTATTGTAAAGAAAATAGGTACCTACCCAGGCTATAGACTCCACATCTAGATTATAAAGTATATCGAAAAATATTTTGTAAGAAACAAATTTCTCAATTAACTTAGATTAACATCGTATGTTACTTGGAATGGGTTTGTGGCTTTGAACTTCCTAAAAATATTATTTGTATGTCGTCTTAATTATAAGATATAACAGTGTATAAATATATAAAATGCACCCAACCGTAGAAAGTGTCGTATATTATATTCGAGTTAAGGTAGTCCAGACTCAGTGCTCACTAGCTTATATATGGCGGGGGCACTCCCGTGCCCCCAGATAACTAGGGGTGTACCCCAACCTATAGCCTGAACCAGGGCGCTGATTCTGTATGACCATCGCCCGCGTTACGTGAAATTGACGTGGGCGTGTGACAATGTAAATTAGATTTTAGAGCTTTAACCGTCCATCTCTAGTTCACGTACGGCAACCGATGTCATACGGAATAACCTAGGTCCCATGCTCTAACTAGTTAAAAGTGATACATCGATGAGATGATGAGACATGATAAAATAATAGGTATATTAGGTAAGTCCATCATTTTATCGAGCTAAAATTCTTTTAACGTAATTACTTACCTATTTAAATTCTCCAGGAATGTATCCAGGAAAGTATCATGTTTATGTTATCGAACTCCGACCTCTCACCTCCGCGATAATTCTGATAACAGTGGAAAACAATTAACGAGGCTGAATTCAGTTGTTATTTTTGTGTGTAGATTTATTAAACTTCGTCTATTAGTTCTTATATTTTTGTCGTTTTGTTTTCGGCTTCGTTCCAAACAGAGGTACCAAACCAAGGTACCTTATAAAAACTAAGTACCTACTTAGCTGGAATACAGGTTAGGTACATACAAGATGCTTCTAAAATAATATATTGATATAATACAAGATGGTTTTAGAAATTTAATGGTATCTAAAATACAAAAGAAAACATACTTATGCATTTTCTAAATACTTTTAAAATTAATATTTTTTAGGGTTCTGTCAACAAGGAAGCCTTATAGTTTCACCATGTCTGTCAGTCTGTCCGTCCGCGCAAAATAGTCTTAGTACTAGAAAGCTGTAATTTGGTATTATGTGGTAAAATAAAATGTTGAAAAAAAATGGTGTACAAGGGTCCCCTACGCGTATAGCGGAGGTGAATTTTAGAGGCGTGATAAATGTCTATGTAATAAATGTAATATAGGTATATAATTACATATATCCAATTAAACTAATAAAATATTAAACTAAAACTTTCAAATACTGATAGTCTTTTGAATTAAGCCGGCACGGACAGTCGAACAGACAGACGGACATGGCGAAACTAAAAGGATTCACAGTTAACTAAAAGGCCCTTTTTTGGGTTTCATAGACTAAAAGACAACGAAGTGAACGAAGAATCACGTGAAACACGAAGTGATTCTATTAGGATTCCGTTAAATCTTTTTAAGGTGTGGACGGAATCCTAGAAAAATTGTAAAAGTATGAATAAGAATGGAATTCGTTGCCGTCATCTCTGTTTCCTGAGACCTACAATCTTGGAATTTTCTAGAGTGAACAGATATCTTCTAGATCGACGAGCTCCATCCTCGGCCACTCTGTCGCTTAACATCAGGCGAGTTGGTGGTCAATCGTAGATCTATCTTCTATAAAAAAAAAAAAAAGTTATCCCTTATAAATTAATACAAGGACCCCATGTATTCCCGTCGTACACTATATAGTTATACAACATGTATGTAAAGGGATAAATTTTAAAATTCATTTTCCTGAAAAAAACTATACTTATTTTGCAATCGGGTAAAAATCGTTCCGAACAGCAGCGTCTCCGTCACTTACAAATAAGTAGAATTCGTTGACACCATTACCAGATACAGGCAACGGGATGCGACGTTCATTGCCACAGTATTTGAAGCAAAAAAAATGTGTGCCGTGGCCACAACCTGTTTCATTCTATGCTATCCTGGTACGCGACTTGCCGAGCTTTTGCTTATTTATGGTTTACTAGTTACCCATAACTTCGTACGCATAGCAAAAACTAACAAACTGTCAAAACAGTAATAATAATTTGCAAAAAAAAATATTAAGTACCTACCTATGTGTACTATATTATGACAATGCTTCTTGCCAAATTTCACAGTTATAGGTCAACGGGAAGTGTACCCATTAGGTTTTGATTCCCTTGCGAGTGTCGAAATATGCGTTTTTTGCGACATATTCGGTGTGCTAGAGCATGGTGGTCACTATTATCTACATATTTTTACATCTGCATTTTTACCCGTGTCTCTGCAAATAAATGATTTTGATTTTTGATTTTTTGATTTTGTAACTTTTTGACGTGACAACGTCTAATAAATCGATGAACGCCGGCTGCACGTACGAAAAAGTATGACTCATTGTCCCGTTACGTTACGCTCAATGTCCCGTTACATCATCATAATTTCATCATTGTTATGTTTTGGACGTTGTCACGTTAAACTATCGTCCGTAAACCGATTTTACAGACAACCATTTTTTTTTAATGAAAACTGAGAAGTTAGATTTTTCTCTCTGCAGCAAGAGACTATAGATCTGCATATATGGTTTTAATTTCAACTTGATACCTTCACGCGTTCCCGAGATTACAGGTCTTGACACCCCGACGGACGGACAGACGGATAGACGGACAACAAAGTGATCCTATAAGAGTTCAGTTTTTTTGAGGATTTTGAGGTACGGAACCCTAAAAAGTATGTGTTTACAAATATATACGCAAGTATTATATCAGCTATGTGGCTTCCATAGTACAAGCATTGCTTAGTTTGTGTTTGTGTGGGACTAGATAGTGCTATGTGAAAATTTCCACCAATATTTATTTATTTATTGACCCTACGTAAACGGATGGGTAGTTGAATTCAAGCAACTCATAGTTGTTTCATAGTCGACTTGAAACTTTGCAAATAACAATATAATAATTTAGATCCATTCAGGTGATCTGGACTATGGCACTGGTAGATGGAAAGTGGAAAATTTTTTGGGTTCCGTAATAAACAAGTAACCCTTATAGTTTCGCCATGTTCTGTCTGTCCGCGGTATTACGCCGACTATTAGTACTAGAAAGTTATAATTGGGCATGGATTTGCATATTAGTTATACCGAAAAGTCGTAGAGTAAAATTTTGAAAAAAAAAGAAATATATTATATTATATATAATATATAATAATTTTTGTCCGTCTGTCTGTCTGTCCGTCCGGGTGTCAAGACCTTTATCTCGGGAACGCGTGAAGGTATCGTGTTGAAAGTAAAACCATATACGCAGATCCATAGTATTTTGCTGCAGAAAGAAAAATATAATTTCTCAGTTTAAAAAAAAGTTACAGACGAATAGGTCGTAAAAAACGCACATTTCGACACTCACAAGGGAATCAAAACCTATGAGGTACTTCCCGTTGACCTAGAACTATGAAATTTGGCAAGAAGCATTGTGTAAGAGTACACATATAGGAAAAAATCCGAAAACTGGTCATTTTTAGTTTAATCACAAAAAAATTGTGTCTTTATACAAGGAATGAGGGGCCAAATTTTAAAGTTCTTTAACCGTATCATGTCATCATCATTAAATGTATCATAATATGAAAGAGCTCAATTAGCATAAGTTAAAACAGGTTTTTAAATATTTTTACGATGTTTATTTTTCGGTATAAGAAGGAAAAATAAAAAGAATAAGAAAAATATGATTTCCCCTTTTTATGTACGGAAACCTCGGTGGGCGAGCCTGACTCGCACTTGTTCGGTTTTATTTCTAATCTATCCCATCATGTGGGATATCGTTGGATAGGTAGGTAATCAAAAATATTGAGGGTGTGCGAAAACCATTTTTCAATTTAGGGATCCGTTTGCGAAATATTAAGCTTTGAATTGATAATTTTTTTTAGAGTCAAGTGCCCCCTCAACCGGCTAAACGGTTGACTTTGGAGATATAAAAAAAATCATGCTAGCAGCATATATAATGAAATTAAAAGGAAAACTATCACGGCTAAGTAGGCTTTACAAATTAACGAGTAATAGTCGATCAATTAAAAAAATGTACTAAGAGAAGTAAAAAATGAATATTCCGTGCAAATTTCATTTAAACTAACATAAGGTAACACGTATGTTCAGAGTATTAGCATTTTAAGTTCATAGAAATTATGATGTAGAACTACGGAAACCTACTTTGCGCGTGGCATGACACAAGTACGTGTCATTCTATCTATGTAGTTTGAGCTCAATTGGTTTGTTTTCAGTACATTTATATTGAGTAATGTAATATATAGTATCAGTTGGTTTGATGGAAGTCCTGCAGATATGATATTTACATTTCAAGTAGATTTCATTAAGCAACACAACATATTCGAGGTTATCTTAAGATGTTTTAAGATAATATACCTAAGTGGGTAATGATAATTTTTTTTATAAATAAAATTGCATCACTGTTGCTTAGGGCAAGAAAATTATCTGACACTTGAGTTTGAGGTCATCATCTTTTACGATGGGTCCCAATATTGAATCTGAAATCGAGAGTTATTTATAAATATGACATGTTACACAACACCATCTAGCCCTAACTAAGCAAAGCTTGTACTATGGGGAACTAGATGGCTGATAACTAAGGAACTTTTTGTAAATATATACATATGATACATTTATGTTAAACTAGCGCGCGGTTATGATAAAAACGACGACAATGATGATTATGGTGAAGTAGCATGTGTCCGTTTCCAGGTTCTAAGCTATCTTTGTACCAAATTTCATAACGGGCCCTGCTGAAAAATTTACATCTACAGAAAGACTGATTACGACGCCAATATTCTAACAAGCCACAAGCAACACAAAAACGACAAAATATAGAAATAATCTGAGGATTTTTAATTGTTTACATTTTATAAATAAAGATTGAAGACAATTGATAGTACACTCAGATTCATAAATTTTTTTAATGTTACAAATTGATTAGAATCAATATTGTAAGCGGTCGGTAGCAAATTAACTAAACAGTGTAAAACAGTACGTATTGTTTGTTACAATTATGTATGACCTAATTAGTAAACCATAAGTTGACGACAAGTTAATCACTTAGTAATGACACAAGCAGTGATTAGCTAAGTGTTCCATTGTGTCAACGATCGTAAACATACAGATAAGAATAGGTAGGTATATACCTAGTCTTGCCATAAATATTGTCACGAAGAAAAAAAATATTTTTTTATTGCAAATAATATTTATTACTTTTACAGTGTGTTAGTTTAATACATAAATAGAAAACAATTTAAAATATAAAAGCTTATTCGAAGTCGTCTCCATTGGCTGCAATACAGTCCTTTAAACGTTGAGGCCAGTTATCAATAGAAGCACGCACTCTTTCCATGGGAAAATTCTTCACTGCCAATCGTATGGATTGTTTTAGGGACTCCAAATTATCATGGCGTTTAGAGCAAGCCATACTCTCTAAAACTGACCATAAATCATAATCCAGCGGATTAAGATCAGGACTAGACGACGGCCAGTCTTCAGCTCTGATGAAGTCCGAAACGTTCACTTCCAACCAAGACTGCGTGGACCGAGCTTTATGACCTGGCGCCGAGTCTTGTTGGAAGGACCATACTTGGTTATTGAACATGGTGTTGTTAAGGGGCTTAACTACCTTCTCAAGAATGGTATTTTGATACACTTGTGCCGATGTTTTGATACCTTTTTCACAAGAATATGGCTCAGTCACTCCTTCATAGCTAACACCCAACCAAACCATCACTGAAGTCGGATAATGCCCACGTTGCACTCTGTCGACTAATTGGGAAGCTTCCTTAGAGCTTTGAGCATAAATACGGTCATTTTGTTTGTTAAAATGTTGCTCAATTGTAAAGATTTTCTCATCCGTAAACAAAATTTTTCTGTGACCTCCCTTTGCGTACCGCTTCAGTAGTTGTTTCGATTTTACCACCCTATTCTTTTTTAAATTATCAGTTAAAAAATGACCAGTGCGTCTCTTATAGGCTGCAAGTCCTAAGTCATCTTTTAAAATACGCGACATGGTTCTGGGTGCTATATTCATCTCCCGAGATAAAATCTTTTGCTTTCGGACAGGATTTCTTCGAATTCTTTCCCTTACTGCTTTGACCACCTTTTTCGTACGAACACTACGTGGACATCCAGATCTTTTTCTGTCACAAACAGAGGAGGTCTCATTGTACCTATTAATAGCCCGGTACACAAACATTTGACTAATACCAAGCGTATGGAGAGTTTTCAAAATTGCATTTGGCTCCGTACCAACTTTGTGTAATGCAATCACAGCGATTCGGTTCTCTTTATCACCCCACTATATTTTAATATCGCAAAATATTGTACAATGTATTGGCGCCAAAATTAGAAAACTCAATGAACAATCGTATAAAAATGACAGATTCCAAATTCAAATGTAATATCTTTCTTATTTTTAACTGTAACAGTATTTATGGCCAGACTAAGTATTATAGGTATAGATACAAATATATTTTTTTTACAAAAACTTATAAAACATTTGTAACTACCCTCATTTTAAATATTGAAATAACAAAACACAATTAATAAATTAAATATTAACTTATTTTAATACTTACTTTAATATTAACTTTATTAATAAATCACAATAAATAATTTAATATTAACTTTATTAATAAATTAAATAATAACAATTATAAATACAATACATACGCGACTTGCTGTTCACTTTTCTACAGGCACATGGATGATATTTTACCAGTTATTTTGTTATAAAGAACGAATGTACTGCATCTATTTTGATAAAATTTATATGGGACTACCTCTGAAGAATGACCTACTAAATACAAAAAGAATCATCAAAATCATTGTATTATCTTTGATAGGTAATATAAGTACAATATTATAGGATATAATCGACTATTGAATTCTTTGGATATAGTAATATATGGCCACCAGTCTATACGAACTAATATTTTTTTTTGTTTGTTTCAGCTGAAAATGTTGAATCCGGCGGTGTTACTGTGTGCATTGGCGGCAGTAACCGCCGTACCTCTGCATCATACTCCAGCAAACAGAGACAAGTGCGGATATGAGGTAAAACAATTTATTAACAGTCATCAAATAATCTCTTATTTCTATATATATATATAATTATATAAAAATCAATTGCTATTCGTTTGTCTCGGTAAAACTCGAGAACGGCTGGGCCGATTTAGCTGATTTTGGTTTTGTTTATGTTTGTCGACGTCCAGGGAAGGTTCAAATGGTGAGAAAAGTTAGAAAAGTGTTCATTTTAGCGAAGGGAGAGTTTTAATGTCGTTAGGATAGGTGATACAAAGTACACCGGGTCATCTAGAAAAAACTGAAAAACCGACTTCAAAATGCGCAAAACTATTTTACAGTTTTTGATGAAAATATCTGTGGGACCAATCTGAAACTATATCCTTTGGTACAAAGAAGAATTGAAATCGAAATGACGGAGTTATGCAGTTAAAAACTTTTAATAAACAAGTAAATCTATGTTAAAAGAAAAACAAAATACCCGACTGTTGATAAACAGCTTTTGCAGTCTATCTAACGATTTCGTTACGCTTGCTACGCTGTTGAGTGTACGTTTTTTTGTGAGAAAGTTTGCGTAAAATCGCTGTAAAATATTACAAATGCTCATTCTTTACAATAATCCTAGTAAAACCACTTGTTTCTTACGAAAAAGTTCGTGGAGGTTTTTTTTTATAGAATAAGGCCAAACCGCTTAACATCTGGCGAGTTGGTGGTCAATCGTAGATCTATAAACTATAAAAAAAGTTCAGCCACCAATGGTCATCATTGCCTTTGTGTGGTCAGCAGAGTTACGCTCAACTTTTATAACCATGAAAAGTTGGCTCGCACCGTTTTTACCTGATTGCGTAAGGAGGGTTATGTTTTTCGAGTGTATGTATACGTATATGTGTATATGTGTATGTATACCCACATATTCATTTATGTATTTTTTACGCAAGATAGATCTACGATTGACCACCAACTCGCCTAACGGTGTGGCTGAAGATGGAGTTCGACGATAAAGAATATATCTATTCACTCTATGTATAATTGTATAATTCTTGTTTCCATATGAGCGCCTACAGCCTAAACGGCTTGACGGGTTTTGATGTGCGAGGTGTCCTTAGATTCGTCTTCACTCCCTGAATGTATAGGCTATATTTTTTTGTAATGATAATAATACATATCTCGCAAAAAATGCGTTTTTTCGTAACCTCGAAATTTGAACTTTTTCTTAATAAACAAGTGATTTTAGTATGGAAATTAACGTGGTTTTCACACATTAAAAAAAAATCGGAATATCGGAATGTCGGATATTTCGGCTCAAAACAGACGTGAGTGACCCGTAGTTTTTATTTAAAAACGAGTGATTTTACTAGAATTATTGCGCATTTACCTATAATCTTTTACAGCGATTTTACGCATACTTTCTCACATAAAACGTGCACTCAACAGCGTAACGAAATCGTTAGTAAAAACCTGTTTTATGCAGTCGGGTAATTTGTTTTTCTACATATATCTTCCCTTTTCTGCAATTAGAACACGCTCAATCAAGCTCTCTGTCAAGAAAAAAAAAATAGATTAAAATCGGTCCATCTTTTTGAGAGTTACGATGCCACAGCATACACAAGTCAAACTTTTATAAGTTTGAATTGCTTTTCTTTTTGATTCATCCTTTTTTATTTATTTATTTGTTTAGTTGTTTTGGGTCAGGGTGGGGATTAAAAAGCAATTTTGGCGTGGATGCACCGAGTAAGAGTATACTAGGCAATAAGTAACAACTTGTGATATCAGTGTGAACTTTAGCTTGTTGCGTTATCACTTGTACATAAATATAAACAAATAATATAGAAAATAGCGGCAAAACAATAGCTCATACAGTTTAAACCAAACAATACGATTAAAATAAGAATAAGACTGGCCTGACGCTGTGTTAGCTAGAGCATCCGTAGATTCGTTTTCACTCACAAAATCTCATAGATTAAATTTGTTTTGTAATAATAATAATACAACTTTCCAAAAATTTTATAAGTGGTCAAGGCCGTGTCGAGACACGCGTATGGTAGGGTTCTGTAGCTAATGCTATAATTTAAAAGAAACCTACTTGGCGAGTATTTTTTGTTTAGACTAGGTTCTTTGCGAATAGGTCAATGACCTCAGTACTATAATGATTTAAGTGTTTTATATATTTATCGCTATAGCTCAAAAAGTTGTAATCACGGTGAATTCAAAACAATTTTAATTGAAAGTAAATGGAAATTAAAGTAATTAATGGAAAGTATCTAATATGGTCTACTATTATGGTTAATCATGACTATATGACGCACACATCGCATCTGAGAAAAAAATATGAAACCTTTGTTTTATTCTAACCTATTCAACGATACCACACGACGGGCTGGGGGTTGAAAAGAAAATTCATTCCTTCTTTATATGTATAGAGAGCCACACCTTTTTTTATTTTAATTTTACCCCTGTGTTTTGTAGCGGTTCAAAGAACACATCTATATGCCAAATTTTGTTTAGGCTGATAGTCTCTGAGTAAAATGACTATGACATACAGACAGACAGACGGACATGGCGGAAAGAATACGTCTCGTCCCTTACCTAGATACGGCAATATATGTAATAAAACGTTTTAATAAAGTAATAAAGCGTACTCTAATACGGAGTTTTCGAATTCAGACAGATTGAAATGCGCCTAAAATAAAGTACGCCGCATTGTATACAGTAATAATTATGATAGGCATCTTAGAATATAGAAAAATACAGAAGGCGCGTCCAGATGCAGTTACAAAATCCGTGCTGTGTCCAAAAACAAAAGAATCGTCCCGCACCCTTCTCACCTCTCACCCGCATAATGTTGCTAGTGTAGGCATTATTTACCCGTTGCTGTGGTAAATCGTGGAGATAAAAATATATTAAAATAAAATATTTACTTTCTTAAATGGATAACATTATTTTTATAACTGTTCTCTTGACTTACTATTCGGATTAATCGGTCAAATAAATTATTTTGTGTTTGTATCTTATTACTTTAGCTTAGAATATTATACTTTTTTGTTTTGCTTGTGCATGCAAAATAAAAAAGTTTCATCTGCAGGGAACCTAAAATTTTAAAGGTTAGGCATTATTTTAACCTCTCACAGCTAAGTAGGTTTGGGGGGTTCAAACCCCCCAAACCTACTAAAAAAACCATAAGCTATGCCCAAGTCCATTGCTGAACCCCCCCCCCCCCCCCCCTGAAATGAATTCCTGGCTACGGCCCTGGTAGGTTTTATAAGTTAAGGGTTATAGACTACCACCACAAAAAAAAATACAAAATATCTGAGGAAAAATTTCGCACTAAATCCATTTAAATCGCAAAATCAATCAATATGTTCACAATATCAAATCTAAATGTTCTATTCTAAGTTCATATAGGGTGAACTGCAATTATGAAACGCTACCCTGAACGCTACACGACATACACTTGGCCAATTAATTTTTAATCGGATAAAAATATATTTAAATACCTACTCATTTAATTTACAAACTACTAACAAAAAAAATCGGTAGCAAGTAAAAGTAAGGAAAATCAAAACGTTGATATTGGCAACACCAACAAAATGGACGATTCTTTCTCTACGATGATCAAAGACCGAACAATTTATTAAATAAATACGTAAGATAATGTTAATTGTGCTACTTACACGTGAAATGTTATCCCATCGTGTTTTTTTTTCACCCCAGCAGTATTTTTACACGTAGGAACGACACATGACGGCATATTTGAATTAAATTTAACACCAACAAAGCTTGCCACTCGTTAAGACGTTCATAGAGCAACTGATCGCGCGCGCTTCAAACTACTCTATATATGAGTAGTTTTTGTCGCTTCAGTTCTAAGCATGTTCACGGTTTCTGTATTTTTCTATATTCTAAGATAGGCATATACGTCCGCGTCGCCGCGTCGTCGTGTTCCATAAAGCGTCTTAGCCCTGAGCAGCCGCGCGTTTCAGTTACGAGTCACGACACTTCACTGTCACGACACTTTGAGATTGTTCGTTCCAACATATTTGCCAATACCATAACTAAAATCGTCTGAAAACAATATGTGTATATAAATGCATATGAAAATAAATAATATTCCTCTTGTATCAGTCGTTTCTAGTTCAACTCCCTATATTTTGCCCGGTCAATAATACCGCTAAACGCTAACCACCACCGCTTCGAAGAATTACAATCCGCCTGAAGACGAGAATGCTGTATTAGAAAACAATGCTCTTCTGTAACTCGCCTTGTACCTAATACGGCGAATTATTCAAATTAGCTGAAACATATTGAACTGATAACTGTTGATTTATTGTGTGTTTTCGGGATTAGTCTCATAGTACATAAAACTGTTTATAAAACCGCAGTGTATGATGTTTGTTTCAGAACTGCCCCGCGTACGACCCAGACGTGCTAAACGTGCACATCGTGGCTCACACGCACGACGACGTCGGCTGGCTCAAGACTGTTGACCAGTATTACTATGGAAGTAAGCAACATAAATTATACGGACAGATAGCGTAGCCTCAGTAATAGTGCATTTTGCCTAAAAAGGAGCCTCAGTAATAGGTTTCCACCCCCTTTAAATATACTTAGTGATATGATCCTATTGATGCTATTACCGACTCTATCGGGTCGGTAATAATTGATGAGTAAAAAAAATAATAACATATAGACCGTTAAAAAATCAAGTAATTGTTCGTATATAGACATACACATAGACATAGATTTTATTGTGACAACAAAACATACAATTTATTTACGATTTGAAAGTCAACATTGCATTCGCAAATATTGGAAATAAAGATTCGAAGATCCACATTCGCGAATGTGAAAAATCCAACATTCGTTAGATCACTACAAGGGAATGACACCAAATGCCAATTAACCGTATGGGTCGGTAATACATTACCTGCAGATTTTCAATAGGACTGCTAGTGCGTTTGAATTTCAGATAAAAAAAATGAATAGCAATAAAAAACGTCGGTTTCACGTATCTATATATCCAAATCAAGGCTGATTTGATTTTTTCGCAGGTCGCAACAACATCCAAAAAGCAGGCGTGCAGTATATTCTGGATTCGGTGGTAAAAGAGCTGTGGGCGGACCCTAAGAGAAAGTAAGGAGACCTCTTTCCCCTATTTTTAGAATTCCGTAGTACCACTATAAACACTTATAATATTAATATTACATAGACATAGACATATAATTATTGTAACAAAAACACACAGAAAATAAAAAATCATACACACAAAATAGATCACAAAATAATGTTTTGTCACATTCATTGTTGTTGTTTTTGTTAAGCCATTGTCCATCCGTTTGTTCATATTTTTTTAAGTATATTTTTAGTCCGTATTTTTTTTGTATAAAGGTTTACCTTAATAGGTCAGTTACCTTAGTAGAAGGAACCTTCAACATTTTGTAATACTTTTCATAACACACTTATCTGACAAATTTCGTTTGTGTAGTTCTAAAAGTAGTTTCTGCAGGGTTACGCTCAACTTCTATAGCGATGCAAAGATTGCTCGCGCCCCTTAAAGAGGTGACACAAAAGTTGAAGAGACTGTTAAAAATATCACAGTTCAAAGTAGGTTCATTTTAACTTTTGTCTCACATTCTTTATTACAGAAAAAGCGAGATAAAAACGAGCCAATTTTGGATCGGTTTATAAGTTGACGTAAATCCCCTGAATACGAAAGCTGTGATATGCGTATTTACGGACATGCAGACAATATAGGTAACGGATTTAAAACGAGTCGTAAATATTACGGATATCGGAACTAAACATGCAATATTAAAATATTAAGATAATAATCTAATTTATTAGGTTGTTTTTTTAAATAGAATAGGCAATAAATATTTTCTGATTCTGTTTATTTATTCAGGTTTATCTACGTAGAGACTGCGTTCTTCTGGAAATGGTGGGTGCGGCAGCCAGAATCCATCCAGCATAAGGTAAGGTAAAACTAATTTAAAAAATCTACAATATCACCTAGTTGTTACTACTTTTTTTAGTAATCGGTATTATTTTGTTTTGTTATCTAACATTAGCTAAATTGCCTAAGCTAATAAAAAATTACCTACACATAAGAAATTATTTTCAGTTCTTCTTCATTAAAACTATCTAATACCTATAAACGAGCAATTATTGTATATATATATATATATATATATATATAACGATTTTAATGAAATTTTGTTTGTAAGTAGATTAGGGGACGATAAATCGATCTTGCTAGGTTAAATTTTTAGTGAACCCGGGTTTGCTCGTATTTTCAGTCATAAAAAATCCGAGTGGAGCTCGGGCGCCCAGGTAATGTCTTTCTATTTTAGCTTAGTGACTTGAAATGTAGGTTGTAGGTATGTTGTATGTAGGTTGTAGTAGGTTGTAATGTCGCGGACACATAGGCTTGGTTTGGCTTGGACTCATGAAGATGCTAGACTACAGTAACCTCAATTCCAATGTATGCTCCAAGATCTATCTTGTGCTACATCATCCCTTAACATCAGGGTTGTCAATCGTAACTTTATTTTATCTAATATATTTACCTATATATTTTTTTTTTTTTTTTAAATTCTATTATTGCGATTATATTGTATGTATAGGTCCATATTCTGGTCCGAGAAGGGCGACTTCAGTTCGTGGGAGGTGCGTGGAGTATGAACGACGAAGCGGCCGCGCATTACCATTCTACCATCGACCAGTTCACTTGGGGACTCAGGTGTGTAATAATATCGCAATAATTTTCAAACCAATTTCGTGTGCTGTACACTGTAAGGACACGCTGTCGTAGTAGCGGTGGAACAGTTGTGCCAGCGACCCAAGGCTGTGCCGTTTCAGAGTTCGGATGTTTTGAGTAGGCTGGCGGAGGGAAATGCACAATTCATTCCAAGCAGTCACAATTCATTCCAGCAAGTCAGAGGGATTCTTATCGCTCCAACTTCAAATTAGAATTAGAATCTATGCGTAACGTGCTTGTAACGTGTCTAAAATATATTACGGGTTACTCACGTTTTTGTGAAACGTTGAAATCTGAAGTTTTAGCATTATACGGCGGTCTTTTTCTTGATATCTTGTTTGTGACCATGAACACTGCGAATGTCAAATCCCTATATACGCGATAGATCGCTTAAAATGACCCAAAATATAGAAAGGAATGATGGTGGTGGGGAAAAGAAAAACTCTTTTTACACATCTGAGATCTGAGATGTGTCTAATGGTTTGTTTTCCAGTGTCACATAAATTATGAATTGGTTTTAACCCCCGACCCAAAAATAGGGGTGTTATTATAAGATAATGATGTGTGTATCTGTATATTTCTGTGTGTCTGTCTGTGGCTTCGTAGCTCTCAAACGGATGGGCCGATATTGATCTAGTTGTTTTTGTTTGTTTAAAAGAGGACTTGATAGAGAGTGTTCTAGTTTCATCAAAATCAGTTCGGCCGTTTTTTATGTCGGTTTTTTTAAATTTTCTAAACTTAATATTATCCTTCTTCTTATTATATTCTAAACTAATTTTATTTCTCCTCAGTAAAATCAACGAGACATTCGGTCCCTGCGCCCTACCGCGGGTCGGTTGGCAGATCGATCCCTTCGGTCATGCGCGAGAGTTCGCCTCCCTGCTCGCTGGGATGGGATACGACGGTCTCTTCCTGGGTCGGATCGACTACGAGGACAAAAAGGCACGGTTGGCGGGGAAGAATATGGAGACACTTTGGAGGGGGGATGATGATTTAGGTGAATAAAATCGTTATCGTTATTCTCTTGAGCAAGAAGGTTAATGCTGAAAACTAGTGCTGCAGCGCTAGTTTTCAGCGGTAGCGCACTGCTGAGAAATCAGCAGCACAAACTTTCTTTGTCGCACTGAACACTGCAGTTATGACCTTAATGGTTTTTTTCTTTTTTTGATTGTGTTTACTTATATCTTGTGCTATTTTCCTTCTTGCTAGTGTTTACACATATTTGTTGATCTTATTGTTGCAGTGCCAAAATAAATGTTTCTTTCTTTATTATTCGTAAGCATTTTCCTTATAATTACCGACACATTCAAAAAAAGTAGTAAATCGGGTACTTTCACACGCGATAAAATGTCGAACTTTTCGCAGAAATGGAAAAGGTCATGTGCGCGGGAGTTTCCTCATCGGAAAAGTGGCTTCTTACTCGTTCGAACCACTTTCTATGCAGAGGATATAGTAAAATATATCGCGATCAGTATGTAGGCAATGGACTAAAATATGTACTTACTCACAAATCTCCATTACAATACGTGTAACAGCTAGAAAGTTATCGTCAATCTGCTCCCGTGGACTCTTCTTTTGGTCTGTGCAGATATAATTTCGACCGACCGCTAACTATGAATTTACGACAACCCAAATACGTAGTATATTTAGCATAAAAATTATTATCGCAGGCAAGTCATCCGACATATTCACCGGAGTTCTCTACAATACATACTCTCCTCCACCCGGGTTCTGTTTTGACATCCTCTGCCAAGACGAACCTATCATAGACGACCCCGACTCGCCCATGTTCAACGTCGATAATAAGGTAAAGTCGCATGCTTTTGGATAACAGATGTCACTGTTTTTAAAGTTTTGTTTTTATAAATTATGTTGGGCCAGATGAAAGGGAAATAGGTCTAAATAGACATTATAGTCTCCATCTGGCCATATAGTTACTATGTGCTACTAATTATGGAAGTATCCTTAATTAAATTAGTGCAAGATATAAATAATATAAAAGAGACAAAATCGAGTCCATACAGTCGCTTACCACCAGGCGTATTGTTAGTTAAATATAAATTTATATCATATAAAAAAAAAAAAAAAAAAAGGTATGTGTGATATTTCGCCGTCAGTAGAGAAACCTAACATACGTACTGAAAAAGCAAAAAATATTTGAAATTCAACAAGAGATGGCGCTGTTTTTAATTTTATGATTATCTGATAGTTAATGGCATTTAATTTTAATATTAAATCTACGGAATTTTACATTGTTCGAAGCTATGCTTGAGTCAAAAATATATCTAGTTCGATTAATAAAAAAAAACCAGTTTCCGTCAATAGATGGCGTTATTATCAATAAGTCTTTATCTATCCAAAAGGTCCAAACGTTCATAGAGTTATCGAGAAACATGTCTAAGGCGTACAAGAGCAACAATATTCTTGTCACCATGGGCGAGGACTTTAACTACCAAGACGCTGCCATGTGGTACCAGAATCTAGACAAGCTCATTCAGTAAGTGGCATGCAAAGGAAGATTCACATAACAGGACCTATAAATCTTCTAAAGCGTTACCGTGTCATAAAAAATATTCATTTATTTCTAGTGTCATTGCAAGTTGCAAAGTGTTTTTCTTAATTTTAAATTGTTCTATGTTATGTTATGTAAATTATGTAAGTCCATATTTTTATGTAAGAAAAATCCATTATAAGTTTGGGTATAGTGTGATGTAAGCTTGATTTTTTTTGCATGTAATGAGCTGTGAATTGAAGGAAACTGCAACGCTTTTGAAACATTTCAAATTTTGCTTCTTTTTAGTTTTGTTTTGTTTTATTATGGATTGTAATTTATGTATTGAAAAAAAAAACGTGGTGAAAAAACTAAATAAAAGATTGACATAAGTACATGTTTCATGAGAGACTTCGATAACGCGTACGTTGATTAGAGTGCCATCTCTTGTTTCTCTTAAAAGTTGTATTAATTATATGAAAATTTTAAATGAATAATAGAAATTCGATCTACATTTTGTGAATATCGCCATCTATCGACCAATAAGAGTCAACTTTTTTTACAAGGTGGCCCAATTTATCGACGTCTGCAAGAACGTTTCTCAAGTGTATCGGTCGAATAACATATTGCTGACGATGGGCGATGATTTTCAATACCAAGACGCCTCGATGTGGTACAAAAACTTAGATAAACTGATCGAGTAAGTGATTTTAATGTAAATTAAATGAGATTAAATCGAGTTTTCATAAACTTTTCAGACTACTCTTGAAAACTACTTTTCATAATATACTTAACTATTATTCTTTTTAAATGTTGTTACAACTACAAGTTTTTTTTTTTATTTCATTACATTATCAAATTTTAAACATACCTACTTATATAATACATACATACATACATACTTATATTTTTAAGCTATTGCATAGCTTCTATTGCGGGCCTTGAGCGTGGAGACCGAATCCAGAAATTCCGTAACGAAAATAACCTAACACACCGCGCGTAAAGCTATTATGCAATAGCTTTACCGCGGCAGTCTCCGAGTGCCACACTTTTTTTTTAAATATTTTTAGTGTGAGAAAAACTAATTTTCATTGTTTTACTTGTACTGTCCGATTACTGAGCGATGATTTTCCCTAATTTCTTCCATTCTTCTCAGTCCCTAGTAATCTTTCTATAAATTCGTAAAACATAACATTTTAAGACTTTTGAACCAAGCTCATAGACATGGACATAGTGCGATTAAGTTATACAGAAATGTATTTCTTTATGCCTTATTTATTTAGCTTTAGCTTTTGTGATTTAAGGAATGTCGTGAATCGTTTAAAAAGCTTTTGCATGCCTTGCACGTAACATTTATCAAATACATACACGCTGGCACTAACACACAATATGTAAAAATTTTATATAAGTAGGCATTTGATATCACTGGACACATAAAATATACAAAATAAAATAGTAAAAAAGAAATATGTACCTATTACCTTCTACAAGAACACTGCTATCCCGTGGCAAAAATACGAAATATACTAGCTGCGTTGCCCGGTTTCACCCGAGTAAGTGATAAAAACTATGGTGGTGCCGTAAAGTATAGCCTAAATCCAAATAATCTCTGTACCAAATTTCGATTGGTTCAGCCGTTTAGCCATATAAAGGGAACAAACAGACAGAGAGACAGCTCGCTTTTATGATATTACTAACTAGGCTTTCGGCTTGTATTAACAGGTAGTGTATATTTTTTGGGAATTTTAAAATCTCTAATAACTTCTTGCCTACAATGGAAACAGACCAAAAATATACTTTCAAATATTAAGTAAGTATAATAAAGCAGCTTATCAAAAGTTGTTGTACCACAATGAGGAAAATGATTTATACTTTAACTTTTTATACAGTGAGTCGTTGATTTTTATATAGAGTTGGAAACCTGTCTAAAACCCGAAATACATTTATTTGAATTTTAATTGCCCGAACACTTTTCATAATTTTTTTGTATGTTTGTAATCGCATAACTCATTGTTTGAAAGGAAAGAAGAAATATATTATAAGTCTCATTACAAATATATTATAAGTCTCATTAGAAATTTCAGCAAAATCGTTTCAGTAGTTTGCTTTTTAAACCAAAATTGCGAATTTGAAGTCGGTTACGTTATTTGAGTCTTGTTTCAGTTTTTTACACTGTGAACACGTACGAATCGCTTTGACTCCACTTTCATTGTGCGTACCGCCAAAATGTGGAATGCGCTTCCTGAATGGGTCTTTCCGAATAGATATAATCTAAGTGTCTTCAAATCGCGAGTGAATAGGTTTCTTCTAGGCAAGCGCGCTCCATCGTAGACCGTGACTGTCGCTTAACACCAGGTAAGTTGACGGTCAAGCGCAAGCCTATTGACGAAAAAAAAAAAAAAAAAAAGTATGTTTATTAATTTTATTATTGTCGGATAAGTATGATATTAGAGTCTGTTTGTTTATAGAACTATCGCCAACGTTTCGATTTAACAAAATAGTAAAATTAGGAGAGTAACGCCTTCATTGCCGCATTAGTTCTCTAACTGAACAGACTTTACGTATGTTTTATTAGCGAATGTAATTTGTAAATACCGTTTTAGTTAATTATTAACAATGCATCGGGGGTTAGTAAGATTAAACTGGTTTTGAAATTTGCTAACCCCCCCTTGTATTTTTAGGGTTCCGTACTTCAAAAGGAAAAATTAGAACCCTTATAAGATAGCTTTGTTGTTCGTCTGTCAATAGCTTCTATCTCGAGAACACGTGGAGGTATCGTGTTGAAATTAGAACCATATACGCAGATCCGTAGTTTGCAGCTATGAAAAAATCAAACTTCTCGGTTATCGTAAAAAAAGTTACAGCTTTATAAGTCGCAAAAAACCGCATTTCGACACTCACAAAGGAATAAAAACGTATAGAGTACTTTCTGTTGACATAGAACTATGAAATTTGGCAAGAAGCATTGTCCTATAGTACAAATAAAGGAAAAAATCCGAAAACAGTACATTTTTAATTGAATCACAAAAATAGGGTCTTTATGCATGAAAGAGCTTCATTATCACAAGCCAAAACTCGTTTTAAATTATTTTTACGATGTGTAATTTTCGGATTATGTTCAATGACTAGCTTCGCCCGGTAGTTCTTATATCTAGTTTGTATGGAACCGTCGGTGGGCGAGTCTAACTCGCACTTGTCCGGTTTTATTTTACTAGAGGGTGTTTATAGGGCGTGATTGTCAACAGGTCAATGTGTTCATAAGTTACGTAAAGACACAAGCGCGCTCCTACCGCACTGGTAACGTAGTGGTGACCATGGGTGGAGACTTCACCTACCAAGACGCCTCTATGTGGTACACCAACCTTGATAAGCTGATAAAGTGAGTACTATATACCTGTAACAAGTACTATTTAAACTAAAACCCAAACTACGTGATCAATTATCCAAGTTGATCGGCCTCACGCGACAACCTTTATTCAAATTTAGTATCAACTTAGTGATTTTTGGAAATCTTGTTATATAAAAGGCATTAAGACTATATTTTAAAGAACATACTAATATATTTTGTATCAAAAACAACACGCTAAATAAAAGGACTAAAAACTTTAAAAATTAAAATTGAGTTGATTTTAATTCAACTTTTTTAGAAAATATTTTTGGAAATATCTTATTATTACATATAAAAGGTATAAACAGTGTTTTCAAGAACATCCTAGTAATATTTTTGTATCAAAAAAAAAAATGTTAAAATAAACGACAACTTTTATTTAAAATTCTGTGATTTTGGAAAATCTGATATCAAAACAATTTAGAACAACAAGACTGAATTACTCACGGCTCGCGGGTATCTATTATACGCATGTTTCCTTACATCATGGACATACACTAACTGCCTTACCGAAAAACGTTACATAACTTTAAGCAATGCTTAACATATTTTGTCAACTTCTGGCTGACACGTAAAAGAAGACTTTCTTGCGGAAAGAAGACAGATAACTTAAGACGTTGGTTAAAGTTATGTAACGTTTTTCGGTAAGGCCCTATGTCTGCTTTATTGCTGTACATTATTGTTTGCTAATAATTCTGTTTGTTATTAGACTCTGTTCAGAAAGAGAATTAATGTGGCATTGAAGGCGCTGCTGCCATTATGTCATTATTTTGGACTATAGCAACACAATTTGGACTCAGTTCAATTCCAATTTTTATCCGACTGCGTAAGAAGGAGGGTTATGTTATTTGAGTGTACCTATGTATGTTTATATGCATGTGGGTGGGATGGGATTATCATGTGCGATGTGTTGTTAGATTCGTCTTCACTACCTAAGTGTCATAGGCTATATTTTTTGGTAAAAGTAATAATATTACATCTCTCGCAAATGTATAATCTATAACACTAATAGAGTACGTTAAAATACTCTTTTTTACACAGATTTACTATACTAGTGCCAGTCATGTATATACCCATTAATATAACCAAAAAGTCGACTATTTACTGCGTTATTTGGTGTGTTCAGCCGATTCAAGCTCTTATTACTAAGAGCTTAACTCTTAAAACTATTTTTTATAAGTCCGTAATCTTTATAAACGTCCTTTGAAATCAGTATACTCTATTTCTTCTAATAAAAGTTGGCAACCCTTTCTGATTGAAGCAAGCCGAGAGCCAGTCTTATTATTATTTAATTCGCTTTGTAAACCGCATGGTATATGTTGCTTTACTAATTTAGGTAAATTTACAGATACACAAACTTGAAGGCAGCGAAAGACGGTCTCAAGATTAAACTGTTTTACTCCACCCCGAACTGCTATTTAAAGTCGGTTAAAGAAGCCAAGTAAGTATCTTTCTTGATTTTTAACCTCCGACCAAAAAGAGGGGTGTTATAAGTTTGACGTGTATCTGTGTGTCTCTCTCTCTGTAGCATCATAGCACGGACAAACCGATTGTGATTATTAAGCTATTGCATAGCTTCTATCGCGGGCCTTGAGCGTGGAGACCGAATCCAGAAATTCCGTAACGAAAATAACCTAACACACCGCGCGTAAAGCTATTATGCAATAGCTTTACCGCGGCAGTCTCCGAGTGCCACACGTCTTTTTTTTGTTTGTTTGATAGAAGATTTGATCAAGAATATTCTTAGTTATGTTTTATGAAAATCGGTACAGTAGTTTTGTATGTCTGTTTTTTTTAGTTTTCTAAACTTACTTGTTAGTAACATCCCGTTGATATTAATCATTGTTAGTTTAAATTATTATAATTTAAAAAACCGAAACAAACGACTTCAAAATGAGCAATATTATTTTAAAAGCTAAACCACTGAACCGATTTTAATGAAACTTCTGTGGTACCAACCTAAAAAAGGAGGTTTTTTTGTTTGTTATCTCATAATTCCGTCATATATAAACTCATTTGGAAAAAATATTTTTTATTTGTAAGCATATATGTATTTTCAGATTGATCCCATAGAAATTTCATCAAATTTGTATGTAACTATAGTGTAAAAAAACAAGTAAGTATTAAAAATATATTTTTTTTTATTAAAAAAAAATATAAAAACAAAAAATTACTAAAGTATTTGCTTTAATTAATTTCAGCATCACAGCGCTTTAGCATTAAAAACAATATACATTAGTCGTATCTTGCGTATGTATAGGTTTTGATGTTATAGGGTACATTGTAGGCAAATTGTCCATGAAACTAAAAAGACGTCCGAAACGAAAACGTCCGTTGCGAAACGCTCTATCTGTGAGATTCGTCACAATGATTTAAAAAAAAAAAACTCAATTTGTCGGGATGCTCACACGTGGCTTTCAAATTGAGGTGCCCCGTGCCATCCATGACAGTATGGGGGAAAAGCCTGTCTAGTCGTAACAACACATATTTTATTGCGAATGCTTATAGGATCAGTGGTTCTATAAGCAATCAAAACATGAATTTTCTGTTATACCGTCCGAATTTCGCATAATCGCACCGCAGTACTCGTGTAAGCTTTTTTTGCATTTGTAGCAATTATACACAGGTCTAGTTGCTATTACTAATTCACAAGTACAACACAAGCGAACAGTTGATCTCTGTGATATCGTCGGTTCTCCGTGTGATTGGTCCGTGCTTATTGAATCATTTTGTTTTTTAGTCGAATTTTGAACGTCTGGTGTAGTAGAACTTTTGATATTTGTTATGTCAGAATCTTTGACACTTGCCGTTGGAGAATTTCTGACGTTTGATGTGGTTATATGAGTAACATTTGAGGCAGAATCTTCGAAAATCGTGATAGAATTTTCGATTTTTGATGTGGTAGATTTCTTGACATTCTTCGAAGATTTTCTCACTTTTGTGGTAGAGTTTTTGATCTTTACTTTGGTAGAATTTCTCACGTCTGATGGAGAATTTCTGACGTTTGATGTGGTTATATGAGTAACATTTGAGGCAGAATCTTCGAAGATCGTGATAGAATTTTCGACTTTTGATGTGGTAGATTTCTTGACATTCTTCGAAGATTTTCTCACTTTTGTGGTAGAGGTTTTGATCTTTACTTTGGTAGAATTTCTCACGTCTGATGTGGTAGAATCTTTGACAGTTGTTATAGATGGATTTGTTTCGTTTGTTACGGTAGGTTTTCTAAGGTTTGATGTTACAGTAGCTTCAATGACGTCAGCAATATTAATGTTTGAATTTTGACCTGTAATGTTTCTATAAAGAATAGGATTTTTCTGTATAACAGTATTTTCAGAAGATTTTGATGTCATCTGGGTATCATCTCGGGTGATAATTTTTGACGTCTGGTTATCGTTTCGCAAATAATTATATAATATTGTTCGCTTTTCTCCATTTTGATTCGATTTTCTCCTTTTCCGGTTTACTGCAGTATTTTCATAGTTTATTCCGAAAAACTTTACAAACGGGCTTCCTCTGTACTTTGAATACATTGGATTGTTCAAGTCCCATTGTATGTAATGACATCCAATCGACCAGTTGGTAGAGTTTTTTACCCTCATCCAATATCCCAGTTTCGCCTCGATCTGAGAATCCAGTGTTCTCTGATAGGATTCTACCAGGGATATTTGTTTAGGAAACACTTGGGCTATTTTTTCTAAAACGGTTGTAAATATATTTTTCATTTCCGTGTCGACCACGATCGTTTTCGGTGGTGAAAAATCACAGAAAATTTTCATTAATTCCATAGCAATTTCTTCTACCAAATTAGTAGCCATCATGGGTCGCAACTGAACGAAATTTGTTTCTAAATCTTTATACATAAGTATACATTGAAATGCATTATCCGGTTGTGAAGTCATATCTAGAATAGATATTGATACGGTGTTTTTTGTAGGAGTTTTAGTAGACGATACTGCTTCGGAATTCAGTGGTAAAATAAACAGTCCTTTAACCATACCAGTTGGGCAGTCTTTGTTCAAAGTTAGACACACTTCGCGTAGAATTGGAGCGCAAATAGGGGCTAAGGCAAAGTTGCATTTTTCTATCCAATCATACATATCACTTGAAGCTCCATGTCTGGTACATAAATGTGCGTTTAGTACGACTTCGAACGAATTTTCAAGTGGTATGACTATTTTAGACGTTGTTTCTTTATTATTTTTCAGTTCTTTTTGTTTTTTCACCAGAGTGCGTTTATTTTCGACTTTGATAACGTCGTAGGTGTCTAACATGTTTTTAGAGAATCTTGGTAGTTTGCCTTTTTCGTGCAAAATTTGTTTTGCGAGTTCAACTTTTTCTATCATTAAATCGACATATGTTTTTCGCAGCAGGGCCTACGGATAAAAAATATAGAAGATTAATATTTTTTAAATATTATTTTACAAACTACTACATACATACATACATTTTACTGAGAGTAAATATAAAAAAAAATATACAAATACAAACTACAACAAAACTGTCTGTGGTGCTGTATAGAAAATTAAACAATGAGGGCTTAATAAAATATGCAGTTTATATTAAGTATATAACTCTCTATAAAAGGTGCGTTCCAAAGATTGCCTACACATTATATTTTATTTTTAATACATATTTTGCTACAAATACATGATAAAAAACAAATTACTGTAAACTTCTGCCTTCAAAAATATTCTGTTTTTATCATTTTATATATATCATAATAGTTTCGATAAGCAACGGTTTATTCATTTGACTATATATATTGGTACTAGTATACAATTATAATAGTATCTCTATGATTGGAGCAGACGTTTTAGAACTCAGTTCAATAAACGTTGTTCGATTTGACAGTTATCATGTTTAGGTGCGTTCCAAAGTTTGCCTAACGCGTTAGATTATCTAATCAACGATTCTGAATCTCGGAAACTGCTCCAACGACTAATGAATTTGGTTTGTAGGTAGATTATGGGACGATATATCGATCTTTCTATGTGTAATTTTTAGTGAAACCGAGTTTGCTCGTATTTTCAGTCATAAAAAATCCGAGTCTCAGTCGCCCCTCAGTGAGTACTATTTATAAAATGCATGATACGTGATAAAATATGTTACTGCAAACTTCTATCTTCAAAGAATGTTCCGAAGTTTTTATCGTTCATTTATCATAATACGTTTGTTTGATGGACACCTTTAATTTATTAATTTGACTACGTAATGGAACAGACGTTTTCGAACGCAGTTCAACATAGCATTTTTCTTTAAAAATCCTCAATAAGATCATGTCTAATTACGTAACCAACTCATTCCTCTCTCTTTCCCCCCCCCCCCCCCTCCCCCCCTCTCCTTCAAATTCAGGGTACAGTAGTAAACAAGGACCCCTAAAAACTTATAAAAATATGTTACATAGTAGATTTCAGATTTTCAATGACGACGCAGCTATCTCTCTCGCGCATTTTAAACCTTTTAAACCGGACAAGTGCGAGTCAGACTCGCCCACCGAGGGTTCCGTACAAACTAATAGATAAAAGGGGGAAATCATATATTTTTCATTTTTCTTTCTGCAGCAAGAGAATATGGATCTGCGTATATGTTTAAAATTTCAACACGATTCCTTCACGTGTTCCCGACATACGGGTCTTGACACCCGGACGGACAGACAGACGGACAACAAAGTGATCCTTTAAGGGTTCCGTTTTTAGGGTTCCGTACCCAAAGGGTAAAAACGGGACCCTATTACTAAGACTTCGCTGTCTGTCTGTCTGTCTGTCTGTCTGTCTGTCTGTCTGTCTGTCTCCAGGCTGTATCTCATAAACCGTAATAGCTAGAAAGCTGAAATTTTCACAAATGATGTATTTCCTTTGCCGCTATAACAACAAATACTAAAAATTAAAAAAAAAAAATATTAAGGGGGGTCCCCATACAATAAACGTGTTTTTTTCGTATTTTTTTTCTCAATATTAAAAACGGTAACAGGTAGACACTTCAAATTTTCACAGAATATTTACTTGTATATTACCTTTCAAAATAAATAATTAAATAACAATAAAGTAAATATTAAAGGGGGGCTCCCATACAACAAACGTAATTTTTAAGCAATTTTTACTCGATCTTAATTAACAGGTAGAAACTTGAATATTTGTAAGTAAATATTTAGAAATATATTAACTATAAAAATAAATACCTAATCTAATACATAAAAACTCACAAAATGAAAATAATCCGTGCATCTAAACGCGGTGCGAGCGCCGGTTTAGCGGGGTAGCGGGGGAGGTAACATGACGGAGCGAGCCATAGCCGCGCGTATTCGCGCGAGCGTCGTCATGCTGCCCGGATGTGTATCGAAAACCTACCTATAAGTTTGCAATTTACTACTTAGAATTTCGTTGATTTCTCGTTATTTTATAAACAGAACTAAACTTTGTAGTATTATAGATGATAGTACGGAACCCTTCGTGCGCGAGTCCGACTCGCACTTGGCCGATTATTTTATTTCCTTTTGAGATTCTGATCCCTAAAAATGAGAAATTAATTTGTTTATTTAGATTCTGATATCAATTATAACAGCTAATATATCAAAATAAATTAATAAACAAATTCATTTCTCACTTTTTTCATACACTACCTACTCAATGATTTTATATGTTTAAAAATGTTGTTATGCGCAAGAGAGAGCCCGCTTCGCCGTGGTATCACCCACATAGTGATAAATAAAAGCGGACAAGTGCGAGTCAGACTCGCCCACCGAGGGTTCCGTACAAACTAGTAGATAAAAGGGAGAAATCATATATATTTTTATATTTTCCTTCATAAACCGAAAAATATACATCAAAAAAATATTTAAAAACTTATTTTAGCTTATGCTAATGATGCTCTTTCATATGATAACCCACATGATACATTTAATTCACTATAAAATTTTGACCCTCATTCCTTGCATTTCCTATTTTTTGTGATTAAATATAAAAAAAACAGTTTTCGTTTTTTTTTCCTATACTATAACACAATGCTTCTTACCAAATTTCATAGTTCTAGGTCAACGGAAATTACCCCATAGGTTTTGATTCCCTTGTGAGTGTCGAAATGTGCGTTTTTTACGACATATTCTGCTGTAACTTTTTTTTACGAAAACTGAGAAATTTGATTTTTCTTTCTGCATCAAGAGACTATGGATCTGCGTAAATGGTTTTAATTTCAACTCGATACCTTCACGCGTCCCCGAGATACAACAGGTCTTGACACCCGGACCCGGACGAAGAAACTGATCCTATAAGGGTTCCGTTTTTTCCTTTTGAGGAACGGAACTCTAAAAACGGTAATGGTGATGATCATAAAATATCACCTATGTACTTCCCTAGGTCCTAAAGAATATCTAACTAAAAAAGAAACGGTTCAGCCGTTTAACCGTGAAGAGGTAAGAAACAGACAACAGACAGTTAATTTCGCAAATAATAATATTAAGTCAGGATGTGAAAGTCCTCTAGAGACAAAAATATCATATACATATATTTATACATTTATTAACATATAATTATACATATAATACGTATATTAGTGATTATTTAATTTTATAAGCCACAATTTAATTACTTCAGTAATTTTATAATTCAATATACAAAAAAATCATAGATAGTGGAATTTGAATGCCGTACTCGCAAACTGAACATTACAAAATCTAACGCCGCCACCGGAAACAATATTAAAATATTGAATTTTCCCGCCTCTTCATTCCGTACGTCACTGACGTAACGTCAGGCAACATTACAAAAAAAGTTCATCAAAGTGAAATACAGTCTAGTCTAGAAATACTTTTATTAGAGTATAAAACAAAATATAGGTACTTACATGTGAGGTTCTATTCTTTGCGTATTGTTCTATTAATATGTAATATTTAATTTTCATTTCCTGTGCTATCACGCACGCCATTTTGTTATTACTATGAACGCAAGAAACGACCGCTCGCCAGTGGCTCCGCGGGGCTCGAAATGTGCTGCCAGTAGTAACTTAAATCTTACGGCGTTACCGAAAAATGTTACTTAACTTTAACCATCGTCTTAAATTCTCTGTCTTCTTTCAGCAAGTGTCATTACGTATCATCGAGAAGTTGACGAAATATGTTAAGCAATGCTTAAAGTTAAGTAGCGTTTTCCGGTAAGGTCGATAATATTTACCCTAAAAAGAGATTCATTGGAGAATAATAACTGTCGACTATTAGATTTTTTTTGGTGTTTTAATGTTATTTTACTAGAAATTAATCTATCGTTCAAATAACTCTGATAACGTACGAAATCTGAAAAAAATACGGTCTATTGGGATGATAAATCTATACATGGGAAACTGTTTAATGGCAAACATTCAATTAGATAACATTTTTTATATTCTGCTTTGAAAAAATCTTTGTTAAAAAAAATTGGCTATCACAAGGCCAACAGATATGAAACAAAAGGTAATATTGTCAGAAATGACAAAACTCCGTGCCTATACAAGCGAAGAAAGCGTCAAATATACTACCTTACTTTAAGTAGTTGAATAGATAGGCATACCTAGTACGAGTATATAAATCTCACTTAGAAATATCGATGTATATACTTAGAACCTATACGCGCAAATATACACAAGGGAGTCGGGAGAGGTAAAGTAATGGGAGCGTGACGGCATGAAAGACGGTTATGTCATTTTTCGTCACGGCATACGAGTTGGCTATCATGCCAAGGCGTGTCAATAGATGTTATATAAAAAAATACTTTCGAAGTTTCTTCTAAAAAAAGTTTTGAAACAATTGACAAAAGTTTATAAATTTGTAATTTTTATGCATTTTATATTGCTTAAAATAACTCAAATCAAATTTTAAATTTACCCGATATCGTTTCAAATTGCGCCGACTAGCAACACTGAGCCGGCAACATTTCGAGGTCAAAGCCGGTCGTTGTCGCTCGCTTCGTGCCCCGGTTCGGTGGCCAGCGTTAAACGGCGAGGTCAACGAACTCTACCGTCAGCTGTGATATAAAGCCGGTTTTGTTGTTTTTTACTCGACTGCGCAAAAAAGAGGGTTGTGTTTTTCGAGTGTATGTATTTGGGTACGTGTGTTTGTATGTTTTTAGATTAGCTCCTACATCCTAAACGGCTTTTAATGTGTGATTAGAATCTTCTTCGCTTCCCGAGTCTCGTAGGCTGTTTTTGTAATAATAATAATACAAATCTCGCAATAATTAAGAATTGTAATATTTCGTAAACATATTTAATAACTTTTTCGTTTCAAATAAGTGATTTTTAATTTTTTTACAAGAAAAATACATTTTCGCGAAAAAAAATTATGTTACACTAGGAATATCGCTAATAGCAGTTAGGTATTTTTAATATACTAGATAGGTACTTGTTTGTTATTCTAACTTTTGGTTTGGCGGGAAAACGGAAATGTGTGTTTGATTTAATTTTATCTTCGTGTAATTTTTCTAAAATGTATCGTGATCTTGTCATATTTACAAATATTGGTGTTGAATTCTTGATACATTGTTATGTTATGACAAAATATGTTTGTTATTTTATAGGTAGAATTAGTTACAATAGGTACCTATTCGAAGAATTCTCTTCTGAACGCGTGTAGCTATCTCTCTTGCGCATCACAACATTTTACCCGACTGCGTAAGGAGAGTTATATTTTTCGAGTGTGTGTATGTTTGTATGTATGTTTCTATATAACCTACACCCTAAACGGCTTGACCGATTTTGATGTGCGAGGTATCATTAGATTCGTCTTCGCTTCCTGAATGTCATAAGCTTTTTTGTAATAATAATAAATAAGCGTCTCACAAAAATAAACAAAATGCGTTATTTCGTAACCTTCAACGAACTTTTTTAATAATATACAACTGATTTTATTGGAAGTATTCTTAAAAAATGCGCATTTATAATCTTTTACAGCGATTTTACGCATACTTTATAACAAAAACGTACACTAAACAGCGTATCAAGCGTAACGAAAACAACGAAATTGTAAGTTAGACAGCAAAAACCGCTTTTCTGGAGTCGGGTATTTTGTTTTTCTTTTAATTAAAATAATTAGTTAGGGATATTAGAAAAGTGAGAAATGAATTTGTTTATTTCATCATCATCATCTCAGCAACAAGAAGTCCACTGCTGGACATAGGCCTCCCCCATGGATTTCCAAAAGGGCCGGTTGGAAGCGGCCTGCATCCAGCGTCTTCCTGCCACTTGTATGATTTATCCTATTATCTTGTTTATTTCTCCTCCGTCACCAGTATAAAGTGATATCGGAATAAAACTTTTTTATAAATATTTCTCCTATCTAAATAAAAAACATAATATGACATAAATAAAAAAACATAATATGAATTTATACGTTTAACAAGTATAAGTTTAGAAAACTCAAAAACCCCAGACCAAAAATAGCTGGACCAATTTTGATAAAACATAGCTAAGAACACTCTTGACCATCTTCTTTCAAACAAAACAAACTAGATCAAAATCGATTCATCCGTTTGAGAGCCACGATACTACAGACAGTCACACAGATATATGTACATGATACACCCCTCTTTTTGGATCGGTGGTTAAAAATGTTGTTTTGCGCGAGAGTACTAGCTGCGCGCTCTGGGCCCTTATTCCGTATGACCATCGGCCGTATAACGTTAATTTGACGTTGTGCGTCTACAATGAAAATTAGACTTTCGCTTCTTAAACTTAAAGGCTAATTTTTATTATCAATGCACGAACGTCACGTACGCGAACGCGGCCGATGGTCATACGGAATAAGGGCCCTGATAGCCCAACCATAGACGTGCGCTGATAATGAGTGTATGGTTGCAGGCCGTCCCTGCCGACGAAGCAGGACGACTACTTCCCGTACGCGTCCGATCCGCACGCGTACTGGACCGGCTACTTCACCTCGCGCCCCACTACCAAGTACTTCGAGAGGCGGGGCAACGCGTACTTACAGGTACACCATGCTACAAATACCTTGCAGCCTTGAGGCCCTGGATAAGCAAGATTCTTGCATCCCATAAAAGGCCTTTTACAATACACGATTATTTTATATTTTTTTATGCAAGATAGATCTACGATTGACCACCAACTCGCCTGATGTTAAGCGACGGTGTCGCCGAAGATGGAGCTCGTCGATCTAGAAGATATCTATTCACTCTAGCCTTGAAAAATCCAAGATTGTAGATTTAATTTATCACGCCCTGTCTGCAGGGACAGAGTGTTACATTAAGAGACAGGATCTTGATCTCCATACTTCACAGACAGGGACCCGATAGACAGGGCTGGAGAAATCGGGTAGTGTAATATGCCTTTTTTACTCCAATGCCATACAGAACTATGGACTTCAACAGCACCCCTATTCAGAACCCAATTGGTAGAGATACCGTTCGGAATCTATATCTCCATCTGTGTCATTCTGTATGGAAATGACAGAGGTGGGATTTGTAGTTTCCGATCGGAATCTCTACCGAAAGAGTTGTGAATAGAGGCACAGTTCAAAACTCTGTGTAGCAATGAATTGCGTTCGTTACTCTGGAATATTCCAGGCAATTTATGAGAAAAATAAACGAACGAGGTTTTGGTAAAAAAAAAAACACTTTAAAAATAAATAGTTAAATTAAAATAAAATTAATATTTAATTTTATTTATTTCCCATACAACAAATGTGATTTTTTGCCGTTTTTATAGATAATGGTACGGAGTCCTTCGTGGGCGAGTCCGACTCGCGCTTGGCTGGTTTTTATTATTTATTAGAATTTTATTTAAAGTAGATATTATTTCATATTTCAATTGTAACAAATAAATTAAAGACAACATGGAACATTTTCGTACTTAGTTTTTAAATAATACTTTGTTCAGTTTTTGATGGCTATGTCATTTCCAATGAAATGTTCGGTTTTGTCCAGATGTCGAAACAGCTGCAAGTCTTAGCAGCCTTGGAAGAACATAATCAATATGTTATCAACGGACTCAAGAGCGCTATGGGTGAGTAACCACGACGCAACTTGAGAGCCAGATCTTATTCCAGGTAAAAAATGCTAACTATTTCAATATCTTCGATAACTTAGAAGAATCTTTCTTGCATAATATAAAAAAAAAAGTTATAAATGCAAATATTAGTTTAGTTCATAAAAGGCACGGACCCTGGAGTATCTTCGATAGTAGATAACACCGTCACTGTGATTGAAAGTGTATCAATCATAGACAAGTATAATAATTTATTATTTATATATAAACAAAAATCCAACAGTAAAACTGAGAATGGATGAGCACGGTTTCTAGTTGAAGTCATTAAAAATATCTCAAATGCCACTGTATAGAAGGTGCTGTGCTGTTACTATTACTTAGATAAATTAAAAGTATATTTACCAAATGTCCGATATGAGTATACAATGAAGCAATTACCGCCAATAAAAGCCGATATTAAAGCTGTCTACAATAATTTCATTGTAAAACTATAATCTTTTCGACCATATTTGGTAGAAATACTTTTGGTAATCGTACCACCTTAAAAGCTTTTATATTTATATACGTAAATTTTCAGGCATTATGCAACACCACGACGCTATAACCGGCACTGAGAAGCAACACGTGACGCACGATTACGAGCGCATCCTCGACCAGGCCGTGGAAGACTCGCTGCTGGTGCCGAGGCAGGCTTTCAAGTGAGTACACAAACACACACTTACGCACGCATGCACACATAGACACACGCCCTCATACATACACACACACACACACACATACGCACGCACTTCACCCCCTCCCCCCCCCCCCTAACACACACACCCATCTCACACATGCACGCATATACGCACACCCTTCTCTCTCTCACACACACACACACACACATCCATAAACAATGCAACGCCACGATGCTATAACCGGCACTGAGAATTACATTACTTTATATTTTTTACTGCTACTTTTTATCTCGAAATAATGTCACTCCTCCAGGATAGGTACACTTGTCACAAATAAAAGTTTTTACAAGAATTATTAGAATGCTCATTTAATCAAATTGTACAACGTACCTACACTAAACATCATTATAAATCCTAATAATTTAATTACCAAAATCACTCTTATTTAGTTAGGTATATTATTATCTATTCTTTAGTCAGAAATAAATGTTTGTCGTCACGACTTTTTTTTTAAAATCTTATTTCAAAGGAACTATACCGTTATATGTCTGACCAATTGACCGTGGTGTACCTGGCGTGACCTGGCAACTTACAGATAAATGTAAAAATGTTATTACATAGATGAACACAATGTTCTTATATTTCTACTTACCTGACTACAGTAATCCTACCATTCCTATTCTACTAAATGGAGAACTATTAAATATTTTTGATCGGAAGATGCATTACTATCAATATAGAAGGCAAAACAGCAAATTTCAACATTTTTGTCAGTCTTTCTGTACAGTGTGTCCGATGGACGCCGAAACTACTTGACGGATTTGGACGAAATTTGGCAAAATTATTACTTATACTAATTATCCAGAAGGATCTGGATCAACATAATCGACCACCACGCGCGTGAAACCGTGGGGCGCAGCTAGTATTGAAATAAGATTGTAACTACCATTGTGCATTGTGGTAACCCCCGTTCGACCGGCGATCTAGCATACTTGAACTAAACCAGTTGTAAAATCGGTATTGTGGTTTCCGCAGCAAGATGATGCAGGGCAGCGGCTCGAAGCCTCCCCTGTTCGAGTTCCAGAGGTGCCGGCTCAACGAGTCCAGCTGTTACACTTCCGAGCACAGCGACACATTCCTCGTACGTACTAAAGTCCGAAATTTCGGGATTTGAGATATGTATTTTTTATTTTACTATGGAAATTAACGTGGTTTTCACACATTTTTAAATAAACACTACGGGTCACTCACGTGCGGCACGAGCGGCACGAGCGGCACGTCGCAGTGCAAGGCGCGTCACCGACTGAGAGTGACGTGTGTGCTGCTCCTTTGAAAAAGACCGCCGAACGCGGTTGAAACTATAGTCGGATATTTTGGCTCAAACCAGACGTGAGTGACCCGTAGTTTTTATTTAAAAATTTATTTTTTATGTTAAATAGATTAACGATTGACCACCAACTCGCCTGATGTTTAGCGACGCTGTAACCGAGGGTGGAACTCGTCGTTTTTAACGTTTTTCAGTAAGGCATATGAGCAAGCGTGGCAGTGGCACGACGCCAGTGCGCCGAGTCTTCGCCTCACACCTTTTAAATCTGAAAACAAACTATCGGACACGTCCGTCAACCGCGACTTAGGGACGCGGCATAGTAGTGTGCGCGGTTGTGTTTGAAAAATGAAAAACATCCAGCGCGCCAGATCTCTTTCGGACGTCCGATCGCTCTAAGGACACGTCTGCGACTTATGACCGTTAATGTGCACAGTTTAGTAAATGTATTGGCTAGATAACGTCCGTAACAGACAACCGTCGCGGCTAACAGACACGTCCGACAGTTTGTTTTCAGCTTAATTCACGCCTAACACGTTGTGCTTATGTTTGTGTGTATAGGTGACGCTATACAACCCCGTGGCGTGGAAGGTCAACGTCCCTGTCCGTGTACCAGTAATGGATGGCGACTATGAAGTCTACGCGCCAAATGGTAAGGGATTTTATCTCTTTGTTACACTTTCGCTTCGTGAAAAGCTTAGCGAAACAAGAGGCTGCCTTATATTGTAATAGTGGTATCTACCAGGAAAAGATAATATAAATAGTTTTTTTTATTCTTGCCTCATGACCGAGATAACATAATGAGAAAAAATGCCAATATGGCAAAAATCCTGGAGAAAACTTATTTTATTTCTAACGAATTCAATAGCATTGGAAATTACAACGCTTACTTATAATACATTTGGACGGTAACCTATCTTTAATCCGAAATACATTTGTATGAATTTTACTTGCCCGAATCCGTTTCATATAACTGTCTGATTCCAGATATTTTATTAGATTATTAGGTTAGGTTCGTTTGGTTACTGTTTATTATACACATACATTTTCTTGTAACAAAGATCCTGTTAACAGATGGATTATCAAATGAACTATCGGGATTTTGATAATGTGTCTTATGAAAAAAAAGCAGACAATAGATCATGTATTTATTGTGACAAAAACTTTTAAATATTAACATTATAAAGTAATTTACCTACTTCAAATTAAGTTTTTGCCACAAGCCGGTCCAGCTCAGCATGGTGCCGGTTGTTGCCAACCTAATATTTCGTTTTCCACGATTCGGATTATAGATAGGCGACCGGTTTGAACATTGACTAGTCTATTAGTTAGCGACGCGACGGTATGGTCGATGATGGAGCACGGCGATCTTTAAGATAGCTATAAATTCCATGGTTGCTCGTGATTCATTAAGCTGGTTTGTGACATAAAGCATTCTTATTTTTTCAGGAGATAAAATAGACTCTCAACTAGTCGATATTCCCCAGCAAGTACTAGATATGCCTAGTCGCAACTCCAACGCCACTCACGAACTGGTCTTCATCGCCTTCCTTAAACCGCTATTCTATAAATCATTTTACATCAGAAAAATTACTAAAACAAAGCGCGACGTATCTATCTATAAACCAAACAAAAGAATGCACGACGAATCCGAAAATATTAATGATTATTGGAAAGAAATCACGTATAAAACCGATACAGACCTGAAAAACTTTGAGGACGTCTCGATTATAGGTAACCAAGACAAAGTTCCAATAGAACCTACTCTACTACAAAGAGCAGATATTGAGAGTATTGATCTACATGTTTTGAAAGATGATAAGTACGAGCCGATAAATTATAAAATTAAAGAACTAGAAAATATAATTAAAGAAGAAACTGATAATATACAGAAAGGCGTAGATGTTACAAGAAACCGAGAAGCTGTGAATGTGTATCCTAATCTTAGTGATGAGGAAATGAGGATGCTTTCTGATGATCCCATGGTTGTAGAGCAGCTGAAAGATTATTTCGTTATAGATAATGGGGTGAGTATACATGACAATATGTACAACAAAAGTGAATGAAAATAATTTATATTTTACACAATTTCTTTCCTCTGCATGTGCTCCTTTAATTAGGTACCTTCAAGAGATGGAAAATAACATAATTCCTAGTTCTTAATTTCTCATCTTCTATCTATGCATACCTACTTATGATAAGACTTATACGGGTCAAAATCTGTACATTATATATTTTTGGAATTTTTTTATTGATCCGCATTACTATCGAAACAGAAGTCAAAACAGCAATATTTCAAATGTTTATCTGTCTGGGTTCTCGATTAGACGCCGAAACTATTGGACGGATTTGAATGAAATTTGGCTAGATTAAAACTTATACTATATAGAAGAATCTGGCTTACTTGTTATTCAAAAAATTTGGTGTTAAACTTTGTACTTACTTGAAAATCAAACAATCTTACCAAGTGAAGCTCGGTGAATAGAACTTTTAGGTTCATGCTCGAAGTAGGTGGGTGTGGTATAGTATATATTATTTATTTTTATTTTGGTACTTTTAGTGTAATTTTAGTGTAATTCTAAAAAATAATTCCTTTTTATTTCAGAACATGAAACTGCATATCGACAACACGTCTGGCGGGATCAAATCTATCGTATTTCCTGGCGATGAAATTATACATATGAATATAGAATTCTACTATTACGAAGGAGAAATAGGAAACAATGAGATATCAACTAACAGATCATCTGGGGCTTATATATTTAGACCAAAACAAAAATCACCTGACAATGCTAAACATTTAAATAAACTAGACTTTAAAGTCATTGATGGTAAAGTTGTTAAAGAAATTCGACAGGTTTGGTCTAACAATGTTTACAGCGTGGTTAGACTGTACGATGGCATTGACTATGTTGATTTAGAATGGGTAGTAGGCCCTATTGAGGTAGACGATGGTATAGGTAAAGAATATGTTGTCAGATACGAAACAGATATGATCAATAATGGTCAATTCTACACAGACTCTAACGGTAGACAAATTTTGAAGCGTAAACTAAATACGAGACCTCAATATAATTTGACGTTAAATGAAGCAATTGCAAGTAATTACTATCCGGTAACAAATGAGATATATATTGAAAATGAAAACGAAAGACTTGTAGTGGTAACTGATAGGTCTCAGGGAGGTTCTTCTTTAATTGAAGGCAATATAGAATTAATGTTACATAGAAGATTGCTACACGATGACGCGTTTGGGGTAGATGAGGCTTTGAACGAAACTATGAATGGGAAAGGTCTGATAGTTAGAGGCGACCATAAAATATTATTAACTAAGAAAGACAACGCATATGAAAGAAAGAATGTTATAGAAACTGATTTAAGTCCAGTAGTATTTGTGTCTAACACAGATTTGACTTTAGATAAATGGTTTTTACTAACAAACTGTTTCTCATGGCTCAAGAGCCCTTTACCCGAAGGAATACATTTGCTTACCTTAGAACCATGGGGTGAGAAATTATTATTACGATTTGAAAATTATTTGACGAAATCTGTCGATTCTACCAAAGAGGTTGATTTGACGACTGTGCTACAGAATATTAAAATCAATAGCGTAAAAGAGACAGTCCTATCTGGAAACGAGTGGCTCGATGCGCGAGAAAAATGGGTTTGGAAGAACGATGGTGACTTCTCAGAGAGCTTTAATAAAGGATATGGATATAATCAAGATAAAGTTGAAAAGGCAACGGTTAGAGAGGAAGTTTCGGATGATGGGTTTAAAGTAAAGATAGCAGCGAAACAAATTAGAACTTTTGTTATCGATTATGAATACTATCCTTAATGTACACGTATTATAGATTTAGGATAAGATTGATTACTATTAAATAATTTGAATTATATGTTCTGAAACGTACAATCATATTAACGAATATATTATCTTTGATAAAAGGAAGTGGGTGAGTAGAAAACAAGTGAAATCACTAATTTAGAATATACCAGAACATGTGCCTTATTACATGTAGCTAAAAGTAAATAATAATGATTTATTTATATTCTAGTGTATTAGTAGTAGAGTCGCTAAATACGAGTATGTATTAATTTGTTAATGACATTGTTTAAAATTTTATTAGTGAATTATGAATTATGGTTTAAATTTAAAGCAATTGTGGTAAAGATTATTAGCCTCAACTACTGCGAGAAATAAATACTTAGTTCCAAGCTATATAAGTATAGATTGTACCCTAGCATTTTAGAGGCTCTGTAATTACATAACATTGCGCCTGTTCAGTAGCGATCAATTATAAAGTTGTGAAAAATGTTTTATGCCACTTGGATTGTACATGTTAATAACCAAATTGAATACCATACCAAATAAATTTGTTTAGACGTTTTAAAATAATTTTATTTTTAACTACTTGCCCCATTGTATGCAAATGGCACAAGATTCGTAAATCTTTTTGAGGTCTTTGACTGCACTGGTTATGATCATCTCTTTTAGCGACGCAACTTAACTCGCGCTTGTTTTTATCTTGAATTTTCTCCAATTAAGAGTATCAGTAATGGTGAGGGAAAAAAAGAGTGGCATATAAGCGTACAAATGCAGCACTTACATTAACACACGGTATTGGAGGCTGTTTTTAACCCCCGATCCAAAAAGAGGTGTTATAAGTTTGACGTGTGTTAATCTGCATCATTAATTCAGTTTCAGTTTTATTTTAAATAAAATATGATATGGTTGTATGAAACCGATTTGCGTAAAAGTGTATGACCTACGGACCAACTAGTTGGTCTGAATCTGTGGATCATGAATCGAAATAGACTTTAGTTAGAAAATGGTTTGATTAAAAACATCACAAATGCACAATTATAATTAAAACAAACAGCGCACTGTCGCCTCATTGGCTATCACAATCTGTTTGTAGCAAAAATTCTACCCTCCAACTAACATTTGATACTTTGATACTCTCCGTCTTACTTATAAACGTATGTTAAAATTTTATTCACTGAATAAGAACTTGTCACTTTCTGTCACACAGGAACCTGTCATGTGCGAAAACGAAACAAAACGTTACACAGTTTAATTAAAATGCGCTTATTCAGCGTTTATAAGTAGTGTGTGTATCGCGATGCACAGGTAAATAGAACGACTTGTTAAAAGTTGTCTCGCGCTCGCTTTTTTTCTTGCTTTTTTTATTAAGAGAACGAGACAAAAATCGAAGCGTTTCAAAACAAAGCGTACAAAAATCATAATTCCAAAGCTGGTTTGCGTTCTATTCTTGTTAGAAAAAGAAAACAAGATAAGAGCGAGTGCCAACAAGACAAGTATGATGACTTCGACTGCAGTCGTTGGATTGGAAATTTTCAGCTATGAAATTCGTAACTACAAATAAAAGTTCTGATCTGCTGTGGAACTAAAACAATCCCTTTAGCGATGTCCACCTCTCTATACAGTTGGTAATCATCGTTGCTGTACTCCACTTGGTCGTCACCTGAAAAATAAATAGAGATGGTCAAGCGTAGAGCTGTTCTATATTTAAAAAAAAGTACAGAACGCGTTTAAGAATAGTCTGTTCTGGATAGAGGAATAATGTGGCATTTCTCACTTTTCTAATATCCCTGACCAATGATTTTATGTTTAAAAAGGTTGTGATGCGCGAGAGATAGCTGCGCGCGTTGAACTCCGCCTTAACATCTGCGTCAAATAGGTACTAAACAAAACGACTAATTTATAAAAAAACACTTACCATTGTAAAATTCATTCAAATTCTTCACAAATTTGCTTTTCGTATTCCACCGCCACTGAATCCAATCTTTGGCCCAGATATTGCCTCCCAACATCGTCTCTTTGACACTTGTTATTGTAATATTTGCAAATATATTCTTTACAAAGACTGTCTTGACACCAGTCTTGACTGCGTCCGCTTTTTCTAAATAATTCTCCAATCGTAAAAGCAATTTACCATCATCCCATTCTTGTAAAGTCAGTACGTGAACACCGGCCGGCAACCTTTTAACAACGCCCCTGAATTCATTATTTTGCTTGTACCAAATCTCTTTACTATTATGCCCGTAAGCGTTGTATGGACTCGCGAAAACTGTCGGCGCAAGCTCTATCTCTTTTGCAAGTTTCTTTTCGAAGATTTTGTTGGGTTTATAATCTGCTTTCGAGATGTAAATTATATGCTTTCCACGTACTACTATCCCTTGGCCATATTCCGTATCATTAAGGGGTGCTGGTATAGATACGAATAAGTTAGCGCGGTCGCTCTCGTCAGTGAGTATTCGCCTGTGAAGCATGAGATCTATTTCTCCATCGTGTACAGAAGTGCCTCCCTGAGCGCGATCGTTGAACACAGACAAGCGAATGTTTTTCTTAGTGTCCTCGATGTAAATTTTTGATGTTACTGGGTAGATATTGCCTGTGGAATACACAAAATACTACTAATAAAAAAGACTAGGTTTAGGATTTTTTCCTCATACAATTATTCTCGGATTGATATAATATTTCGTAATCCTAACTTAACTAAAGTTTTTTTCCAGCATATGGTGCTAACTCAGCACTATTAATATTATCTATTTAAAATGTGCTTTCGTAGCGTTAAAACTCTTTTTTACAAAGTCGGCCTGCGGGGTTACTCTCAACTCTTACAAAAGTTCAAATGAGCCTATTTTAAATTGTGATATATTTAACAATCGATTCAACTTTTGTGTCACTCTTAATCGCAGAAAAGGCAAGATAAAAATGAGCGCTGAGCGAACTTTGCATCGCTATAAAAATAAGTTGAGAGTACAGCTGCTGGTAAGTAAATACGCCTGTGTCAGTTGTTTGGATCAACCCCAAGTTGTAGTGTGCGACCATATTTCTTTCCCGAACAAGCAATATTTTTAATGAAATGAAATGAAAATGAAAAATAATTTATTCCAGACTTACATCCATATTGAAATTAAAAATAAAAGAAAATTTGAATTACATTAAATTAAATAGAATAAAATTAACAAAGGTAAAGAAAGAAAAATAATAATAATAGGATAAAAATAAATAAATAAATAGAATAGGATTAAAATGAATAAAGGTAATGGGTTGTAAGCGATTTAACGCGTTCTGATTGTGATTTTTTAATGTTTAAAATCCATAGCTCAGTTAAGCTACTTGATCGCCATTTAGGACCATAAAAATACTTGTAAGTCCAATACTCGCTGCTTGAATCAAGTCTATAAACATGTGTGCAATTCTAAATTCTTCTTCCGTTAACATGTCCAGCGTATGATGTATTCCATTATTTAGTGGCAGCATATTGCGACGCTGATAATCAGCGACGCGATACCTACCAATATGTGGTGCGCGCGATATCGGATATATTAAGATACATCCAAATACACAAAATTTAGAGTAAATTGCGTCCTTTTTAACACGCTTTTATTAGCTTCATACGTATGTTAGAATGTAACGGAAACTTTGAACATGATTTTGACCCCCTTCAAAATGTCGGATTAACTCGAAATTTGGCATACTTATCAAGGACCGATGACAATACAATAATTTGATAAGACTAAGCGTGTTTCTTTAGTTTTTAAACTATTATACTTATTTCAAGTGACAAATACTTACTTGGAATGTTATTAAGCACAGGCTTGAAGGTCGGTCTAGTGTTCCTCACTCTCTTCACCGTCTGTCGTCCGTTGGAGTCCGTGTAGAACACGCCCCCGGAAGCCAGGTCTGTTCTGTATCTTATGAACACGTCTTTACCTGCAACACAGACACCATTTCATCTTCATTACATTTACATCATTGAATTGAGGAAAAAAATGGCAAAAAGACGTAGAAAGATTTAAACATTTATGCAAAAATGATGGTGAAGATTATAGGAGAGAAACGTCATCGTCCTGTTTTATTTTCCTTAACTAGTATTATTTCGAATGCTGATGTTTATTTACGTGCACGATTGTGGGCAAGCTAATAAAGTGATGAAACATATCTCTTCGAGTTCTATATTTTTTGAAGTGTTAGCTACTACATCTAAGGATTTACAGTTGAAATGAAAAATGAGAGATGTGCAGCCAGTAGGTACATATCTCTTCGTGTTATCGACTAAAAACTTCATAGGTGCTTCCAGTAAAGCTAAAGCTAGCTACGCACTAGCAGTTGGTCGCCTAGGCGGTTCATTTGAGCGGCCAGCCGCATGACGCGATTGGAATAGCGGCTGACTGCCATGACGCCCAACCGCTAATAAGCGTATTGGTTCATAAACGAAATGGACGCCGTCGGAATAGCTTTTGTTATCGGTTATTACTCCCGAAATTAACGAAAGAAAGATAAAAAAAAATGAATTTACGAATAAACACTCACAAGTACGTACAAACTCATCGGTGGTTCGATGCGAACTAAACCGCCCATAAACCGCCAGTGTGTATAAAGAAGATGGCGGCTCATCGCGAAGTCGGCCACGGGTCTCCATTCAACGGCCGCGGTTGAAATTTTTTGCATATTGAAATGGAAAAGCCGCCTCCGCGGTTCACCGCTAGTGCGTAGGAACCAAGATATTCCTACGCGATCTATCTACCAGAATAGCAGAAAATGAAAGGAGTTTACCGATGTCATCCGCGATAGGCACGGGGCCGACCACCCAGTCTAGCTCGATCATAGGCCGTTCCACATACACTCGCAGCACAAACCCGGCCCAGCTAGCTAGAGAGTACTGCACTTCCTCTACCAAATATGTCTTGTGGACTGTGAACAAAGTGAACACAACATCTCATTACAACTGTAGAGAGAGTCTCTCTCTGAGAGAGAGAGAGAGAGAGAGAGAGAGAGAGAGAGAGAGAAAGCAATAAAGTACGTCACATTTCTTTATCTTTCACTACCCAGAGAAACAACGTAATGTGAATATCAACTGTCTGTGAAGCAACTCACGACTGGTCTCATGGCTCAGTGGTAGTACGATTGCCTTTTGAGCTGTAAGTTGTGGATTCGATCCTCATCCAGGGCAAACATTTGTGTGATGAGCATGGATGTTTGTTCTGTGTCTGGGTGTTCCTATGTATCTTTATTTATTTTATTTATTTATTTGGCACTCATTACAGATTACAGGAAATATTGCGTTTAATAACATGCTATTGATGTGGTCGATCCCGTAATCCACTCTTAGAGCGCACAGCATGGTATTAAACAGTGTATTTACATATAAAAGTAGATGAATAATACATATAGCTTACCTATATACTTAATTAAGATGAAACTGAGACAAGAAACAAGTATAAAATCGCACAATCACGTAGCTATTGTTAGGATAAGTAGGTAGCTTACAGAGAATTATAAACATTGTTGCGAAAACGATTGAGACTAATTCCGAATAGATCTAATTTGTGATGTTCGTTATGACGAGCACAACTACGATAAAGTTCGTTGTATGAGCGACACATTCGTGGGACAGGATAGTCATATCTTAAGTATATATTTACATCAAAAAAAAGTATATATGTATTACTATGGAAATTAACGTGGTTTTCACACATTTTTAAATAAAAACTACGGGTCACTACTAACAACTAAAACTAAAACTATAGTCGGATATTTCGGCTCAAAACAGACGTGAGTGACCCGTAGTTTTTATTTAAAAATATATATGTATTCTATCAGCCATCTAGTTCCATAGTACAAGCTTTGCTTAGTTTGGGCTAGATGATGTTGTGTGAAATATCCACAAATATTTATTTATAAAAATGTATTTATAAAGAAATATTTAAAAAATATTTATTATAAAGCGAGCGTGAATATACATAATTTTTGTCTTTATTGGGGTAACCTCACGCTTTCCTAAGAAAAAGGGTTTTGATAGACAAATACCTAAGTATGTTATTTTTTTTATTATGGGTATTCCACTAACCCGAACGAAAAGTTTTAATTCCACTTTCATCGTGCGGACTGTTACGGTTCTGAAAGGTACTGCTTCCAGATAGCTATAATCTAGGTGTCTTTAAATCGCAATCGAATTACTTCTAGGTAAGCGAGCTCCATCGTAGACCGTAACGTCTCTTAACGTCAGATCAGGTAGTGGTCAAGCGCAAGCCTAATTTTGAGTAAAAAATAGACGGATAAAGATGTGATATATAATACTATAAATAAGGATTCCCTTAATTTTCTTTCATTTCGCTACAAGACTTACCAACACTTCTAACATAATCCTGAATGAGCACAGGTTCTGCGTCCATCACTTTGAAGACGTTAGGGTTGGGTTTCTTGTCTTCATGGCGGCCCATTTTGTCCGGGTCGTCTGACGCGTAGTAGTACAGGTTGATGGTAAGCGCCACTTCCACGCCGTTCGACAAACTCACGCGCACTACTTGCTTTTTATCGTCGAGATATACTTTCACATACTGGAGACAATTAATTATCATTAATTATAGACTGATTGTACCCGTTTCTTAAAGAATGAACAATTAAAGGAATGATCAATTAGAGCACTGGTTTTCGGAATTACGAGCTATAATAAGACAGGAATCATGGCTCTATCTTTAATTGTAGATTTATTATTATTTGCGCCCAACGATTTTATCTGCGTGGTAATGAAAAATGGTGTTGATGCTGACAATAATGTCATGAAACAGTTTATTATTAATTATTTATAATATAATAATTATTAATATAGTTTAAAAAGGTGAGGAATTATGTTTTAAAAACTATATACTGAACTGATTTTGATGAAATTTCTATGGGACCAATCTGAAAGTATATCTTTCAAACAAAAAAAAATATTTTGAAGTAATCGGAAATAAATCGGTTCATTAATGAGGGAGTTATGCGGAAACAAACATAAAAGAAAAAAATACAGTCGTCTTGCTAACCGCCTTCTTTTTAAAGTCGGTAAAAAAGACGATTTCGAACGCAATTCAACATAAGTTGTTAGACTTTTTCCATAATGTAAGACGCTACCTATTGAATAACGAATAAATAACTTATTTCTTAAACAAGTATCTATATTCAAAGAAAAACAAAATACCAGACTGCAAAAAATCAGATTTGTAGACTAACTTACGAATTGGTTACGCTTGATACGTTTTTTGTGAGATAATAATAAAATCACTTGTTTCAGAAAAAACGCATTTTTTTTGCGCTAGATGTATTACTATTATTACAAAAAATATAGCCTATGACACTCAGGGAGTGAAGACAAATCTAACGACACCTCGCACATCAAAATCGGTCAAGCCGTTTAGGCTGTAGGCGATCATATAGAAACATACATACATACCCACATACATACATACACTAAATCACATACACATATAATACACATCGAAAAACATAACACTCCTTCTTACGCAGTCGGGTAAAAAAATACCCTTATTTTTTAAGAGTATTATTATATTATCACCTTATTTTTAATAAACTTTTTCTTTGAAACTGTATAAAAGTAATGTTTATTTTCATCAAAATCGGGATCGTCGAAAGGGTCATATTCTGTAGTAGTAGTTATTTTGCTCTTTCGTGTCACGGTAGTAGTAGTGCGCACCGGATGTATCTCGAACATTCTTCTGAAGCTCTCTTCTCGGACCGGTTGCGGTTGTATTTTGTTCAGATCTTGTGGTCTGTAGAGGGCGCCAGCTTCCGAGTCAGAGTCTGGCTCAGTGGTTTGGTGGTAGGTGTTCATGAAATCAGGAATCTCTATAAATCAAGTAATCATCTTTGTAGTTTAAGGCTGGGCTCAAAGCGCGCAGCTATCTCTCACACTCTTTACAACATTTTTAAACATATAAAATCACTGAGTATATTAGAAAAGTAGGAGACAGATTTCAGAATCAAAATATGTACAAAATAAATGTTCTTAAAAAATGCTAGTCTCAACAATTTGTTTATTTAGACAGGAGAAATATTTTATGAAAAGTTTTATTCAGATATCATTTATATTGACGACGGAGTTTTGAAACAACATATACTTTGGAACTGCTCAGCCAAGTTAAAAGATATCCAAGGTTTATTTTATTTTTCACTTTTTTGGCGGGATAGGTCAATGTAATGTATATAGCTATAACGAATACAGCTTTTAAATACTAATTACATCTATGTGCTAAGCTACTATGGCGAAAGTATAAGGGTTCCTTGTTGACTACGGTATCCTAAAAGAGAAGATAAAAACATAATAAAAGATTACCTGACGTTATATACTCCATTTTACGATTCGGTGCCGCTGCCTCTATTTTTTCTGCATCTGTTAGTTGATAATCCTCTACTTCTATTCTTCGCTTTTCAGTTAAATCGCTTTTTATTTCATCTAAGAACACTTTGGGATCAATCGATACCTCAATTTTTCGAGTTTGAATTTTATCTTTTGGCGAAGTATCATGATCAGTGAACCGTTTTAGGGTCTTTGTAGTGTCTCCTTCCGAGTTAATTGTTGTAAAAGTGGTGTTACGAGTTGTCAAATCCTCTTTTTGAATGTCCATTGCATTAGAATTTACTTTTCGAGTGATAGATGAATTAAAATCTTTATGGGTTATTGGCATCTCAGAACCATCTGTTTGACTTCTCAGTTCCTCTTTTTGTGTGGAAAGTGACTTGGAATTATATATTTCTTTTGTTACTATTACATAATCGTCTACACTTATTGTCGTTCTTGGAGTTATACTTGTTCTTGGCGGTAAACTTATTGTCGTTCTTGGAGTTAAACTTGTTCTTGGCGGCGGAGAAACGTAAGCAAAACTTGTAACTATAAAATTTTCCTTTTCATTTGGAATTTCTGGTTGCACTGTTTTTTTCTTGTCATGTGTTTTATGATTATTTTTATTTAAGTTGTTACCTGTTTTTGAATTTTGTTGAGAAAGGCCCCATGTTTTTTTCCAAATGGAAGTTTTCCTGCCATTTTCTTCGATAATTCGTTTAGGTTTGTCTGTGATTAACGATTTTTGTTCCACTTCCGATGGTGTGCAAGGTTGTACTTTGTCAAATAGCATCTTATATTTAGATTCTTCTACGTCGCTGATGACTGTAAGGATGAAAAAAAAATAATTCGATTTTGAACCGGTGATCTCACCGACTCTGCTTTTTTAGGCAATCAAAGATGTAGCAGAGGATGGAACACGTTTACCTAAAGGACTTTTATACTTGTGCAAAGCTGTAGAAAAATATTACCTAGTTAAAAATAAGTGTCAATATGTAAATAAATTGACAAATTTACCTTCCGTTACTGTTTGTTGTTTTACTGGAAATTAAAGTAAAAACAAACTTTACCTTCTTTATAGCGTTCTAGTCTGTCCGGTAATACGTAGAAGGTTCGTTTCATGTCATTGTAAGTATCATTCACGTATTTGACCAACGATGTCGTAGTTTCTTCGGTGTCCTCGAGTTTTTCGTCTAAAAACGAATGGGGAATGAATGATATAATGAACGGCTGGCCGAATGAATGAACTATAGGAAATACTACTAACTAAGAAAACAAAATACTACATAATATGTATATAATAATTTTTAAAATTCATAATAATATATTTACACAGGTAAATGGCTGAATCAATCGATCTGAAGGGCTACCTATATGTTATAATAATCATCAACACCGCATTTCATCGGTGAAACAGCGAAGCACAGCTAGTAATATTACAAAATTGAAAGTAACTCTGTCTCTGTTTATTGCCTTTTCACGACTAAACCAATCGTTGTGAAATTTGGAACAAAGATTGTTTGAAACCTGGAGAATGACACAAGCTACATTTTACCCTCATCATCACCGTTTTTCATCACTACGCGTGTGAAACTCAGTCACACAGTGCAGTCTGTATTGTTTTTCTTTAGTAATATTTATAGTTTATCTCCATAAAGGGTCAAATCTGAGGGTTATACTGGCGGGTGTAATCTGCTGCTGCTGGTATATCAATAAAGAACACCTACCGTCCAGCATGGAGTCGTCGTCGATCTTCATTTGGTCCGTCTGTCGTGAGAGGTATTTCTTCTTATTGCTTGTACTAAGTTTTTTTAATATCGATCGTTTTTTCTGTGAACAATAAAAGTAGTATTTTTTACTTATTTCACAGATTTTTTTAAATCATTTTGACTGGTCTTCATCTGAACGGCCCATTGCAAATGTTCCAGCTCCATCATCGATCGTTTGAAACATGGTTTTCGAATACCTCCATTTTTTTTAATTACCTATCCAACGATACCTCACACGATGGGATAGGTGAAAAAAAATGTATGTCAACTTTAGATACGTGTAGGGAGATACCCCAATTTTTTTACAATATTTTATTCTACCTTTTTGTTGGTGTAATAAGTCTTTGAGCTAAGCTGCGGATAGATAGTGAGGCAGACGGACGGACATGGCGAAACTATAAGGTTTGACTGCGGCGGCACCCTAAAACATCCATAGAATTTTCATTAAAACCTGTAAAAGAGTTGCATACAGTTAGAATTTATAATATTAGTGAGATATATACCCTTTTCCCTGCAAGAACGGTTGACTCGATGTAGTAGGAGCGGTACCCCATAGGGGGCAGTTGTTCAGCGATGAACACGATCTCATGGTCTGCGCCGGTCTCGCGGTTAGGAATGTTCAGCACGGCGGCTGACATCTTCATGGAGACTGCTTTCACTGGCACCACTGTTATAAGTAAAATCTAAAAAAAAAGGTACTCAAAATTTTCAGAATATATTATCTTTTACTAGCTCAGATCTTCGACATTACTAGCTCTCATGGTTATCAGTCCGTTAATTTTTCATTCATTAAGAGAAGTATTGTTGTGGCTCAGGCAATAAATACTTACAATTGGGAGTAAAGACTACGTGTCTTTTGTGTTTCACCACGGGAATCCTAACCGGCACAGTCACAGGCCAGGCCAGGGGATTGTATATAACTACCTGAAAAATAAAATAAAAACTGTACATTATTAGTTTTTTCTTTAATGGAACCAATACTACACGTCGGACACCTTTACACGTTATCTTTATTTATACTCTTTTGGGTTCCATAGCAATAATCATTGACAACATTCCAGCTTTTTGAGAGCAAGTTAAGCCTTAGACTTATAAGATCCAACACTGAAAATCAAAGCAGAGTAAGGCCCAAGAGCTCTTTTAGGTTATTTATCGGTACTATAAGATAAAATGATCCTAAACTCTCATTTTATGCTAAATCAGTGAAGGATATCCTCTATACCAAATCCATAAAATAGATTGCAAAATAAAATCAATTGCAAAATGAATAAAATTTAGATTTGTTTACACATATTCACTTAAGTAAAGTTACAAAATATTCATAGCCTCTATTTCTCTTTTTTCCCCTTTGTTTCAATTTAATACCTAAAATGTGTTTGCTCAAATGATGTATACATGCTTTGGATTATAGTCTGGTTCTGATCGATTACCACATGTTATCTTATATTATGTTAGGCTATATTCTGTTTTGTATACTTAAATAAATAAAATAAAATAAATCGTAACTAATATGATAAAAGCGAAAAGCCCTGTCTGTCGTCTGTCTTTCTGTCTGTTTAATTTTTTTTTTATCCGTGAAGAGATTCACGGATAAAAGGCTGAAACAATCGTTATGAAATTTGGCACAGAGATTCTTTATGACCTGGAGAAGGACATAGGTTATATTTTATCATTGTCATCATCGTTTTTTAACACTAAGCAGGCGCAGCTACTTAATGTATATATTGGTAAGATTCTGCGAGATTAGGGTAACTCACAAACGATCGAAGTGCGTTAGTGTTCTTACAACTGGATATGTTGAAGCCGCATCGGTAGTACGTCATCTTGCCTGGATTGTTCCTTAACTTGCTGGAAAAAAAGTATAAAAGTTGTAAACACAGAAAAATCCTTAAAAACAAGACTCAATTGTTTTCGAATTTCTCAATTAACCGGATTGTCCAAGTTTTTCCCTGAAAACCTCTTTATTAATGCGCACATTAAAAAAAAAACGTTTTTATTTTAAGATTTTTTCTAATTTTGTAATTTCAAGCGACGCGCTTCCAAAAACATCATTTGATTTTTCGATAGACTTGAATATTTTAGTTATAAAAAAGATATTTCAAAAGTTGTGTAGTGTTAATTGTGTAGTTAGATATTTCAAAAGTTGTGTAGTGATAGTGTTGAGTCTTCACGCGAGAGTGTCTCGTGGATAGCGCGCGGTACCGTGTTTTTTTTTATTAATCTGGTAGAGTGATTATCTGGTGCTGAGTTGATAAGTGGACTATGACCTTACTGTACAAAATATAAAGTACGAAACGGAATCGACATGACAGCGACACACATCAGAGACCAAAATCAATAGCCAAAGCATTTTAACGTTGCGTTACTTACTTGAAAGCCCTCTTCAATAGAAGAGTAGATTTTTGAACGCCATGGTACATTTTAGCCGTGTAATAATTCTTGACGTGTGGTCGCATATTGCCCGATATTATGTTGTGGTCTTGAAACACTCCTGTAAATAATACATTATTGAACGAAACAACTGAAAAAAAAAATCGTGGACATTTCACACATACCATTTAGCCCAAAACTAAGTACAGCTTGTACTATAAATACATACTTAAGATTCATAGAAACACCCAGACACAAAACAAACATCCATCTCGTCACACAAATATTTCTACTAGGTGGGGATCGAACCCACGACCTATAGCTTAGAAGGCAGACATACTACCAACTGAGCTGCGAGCCCTGTCAAATGTAGCCGATAACTGCAGATTCAATAATTTTCTTAGCAAAGCTTAAAACATACTTCATCAAAATCGATTCTGCTATTTTTTTTATAGGGTGTTTTTTAGATTTCTAATCTTATACTTATTGTTTAATCTATCTATCTATCAGCGTATATGCAACCGCGGGCACAGCTAGTAATTATATAATCAGATCGTGCAGAGAGAGTATCTAGTTACCTACGATCCAAGTTAGCTCGTCGTACAGTTTCTTATGTTGGGCCGGCAGTTGGGCGAGCACGAACATTTGCTTCGCCATCTGAAATGTATTTATGAAATTTTATTATTCAAGCTGTCGGTACTTCGGACACGTAGAAAAACTTACAGATCCGGCATCTAAGCCATCATCATCACAGCCACAAGAAGTCCACTGCTGAACAGAGGCTACCCCATGGATTTCCAAAAAGATCTGATGGAAGCGCCCTGCATCCAACGTCTTCCAGCGACTATGAAGTCGTCTCCATCTCGTGGCTGCTCTTCCTACGCTGCGCTAGCCGGTGCGTGGTCTCCACTCGAAAGCTTTTCGACTCCATTGGTCATCAGTTCCATGTGCTATATGCCCCACTGCCACTTCAACTTGCTAATCCGCCGTGCTATGTCAGCGACTTTTTTACGTCTACTGATCTTTTCATTTCCGATTCGATATCGCAGAGAGACGCCGTGCATAATAGCCCTCTTCATAGCTCGTTGCGTAATATTGAGCTTCCTTTAAGGCCCATAGTGAGTGATCAAGTTTCAGCGCCTATGTCATCACTGGTAATCCACACAGCCCCGTATCTAGGGCAAACCGGCGCACCCGCCCCGGGCGACATTTTCAGAGGCGCAAAAATAAATATAATAAATAAATAAATATTTGTGGACATTTCACACAACACCATCTAGCCCAAACTAAGCAAAGCTTGTTCTATGTATCATATGTATGTAAATACATACATATGATACATAGAAACACCCAGACACAGAACAAACATCCGTGCTCATCACACAAATGTTTGCCCTGGGTGGGGATCGAACCCACGACCTACGGCACAGCAGGCAGACATACTACCAACTGAGCTACAAGGCCATTATCAAATCATAATTAATATGATTAAAAATAAAATAACTTGCTCCACAAAGCGCCTAGAATACGAAAGCTTGGTTGACTCACCGTTAGCTTTAAAGAAAAGGCGCCACATAGATAATTATATTAAGTTTTTTTAAGTAAGTTATTTTAAGCGCTGGAGAGAGGGGCGCCACCGTCAAGTTTCTGTCCCAGTTCGAAAAAATCGTAGATCCGGGGCTGAACACACACTGGTTGTAAACTTTACACTTTCTAAGCATATATACGATATATTAATCTGAAGATAGGTTTAATCCGGATTGGCCATAATATTGGCAGCCGCCGTATTTACCTGCAAGAACAAGTGCCCTTCTCTAGCCATGAATTTGATGGTTGGCCTCGACGTGAAGAGGCCAGTTAGGTGCGTAGTCTTATCGAAAGTGATTGGTAGGAAGTCGTCTTGCTTAATTGGGAGAGTCGGGCTGGAACAATAATTTATAACACTCCAAAATAACTGGTCAAGAACGTGTCAAGACGCACATGTGGCAGGTTTCCGTATCTATTACCAAATTCAAATAGAAAATCACTCGGCTAGTAAAGTTCGTTGACACCATATCAATGACGTTTGAGCTACAACGCCTTGAATGTTTTAAATGTTCATCATGATATCTCGGTAAGTTGTAATACAGCATTTTGAAAGTAATTTTTATTGAAAGCATATTTAGTTTGGCTTAGATTTATGTGCGTAAATAGTGCAAATAAGATTATATAGGGAAATATGTTAGAAAAGTTGCCAGGAAATAGTAAAAATCATGCTAAGCTGGAAGTACGTTTTTCTGAGTGGTTTACATCGGAACCCCAGAACCAACGTCTGTCGAGCTCAACTAGTCATCGATATGAAAATGCCAGAAACCTGGAATCATGTACAGCCTTCAAGTAGCAAGCCGGCGCCGAGTACATGATGTTTATGTTGCCGCCTTCCCTTTCCATGGCATTCCTATAACAAACATAAAATTGAATTTATTTTGAAGTTTAGTTTTGTGTTTGTGTGGTGTTCTATTTTTAAGGTTATGTGCATGAAAAAGGAAAAACAGAGCCTTTATGCGCTTTCCCTGTACTAAGTCAAGGACATTGTGGTTATGATTTGGAACAATTTTCACTACGGGCATAATCACAGGCCATTAAAAATTATCGAAAAGACGTTCGCTATTTCGTAAAAGTAGTTCGGTTGACTCTGAAAATATGTTTATAATGATAATTATAATTTAAAAAACTGAAAAAAATTAGACCTCAAAATACGCAATTTGTTTACTTAGATGATATTTTTCCAATTATTTTGTTTATAAAAACCAAAGTGAACTGATTTTGATAAAATTTATATGGGACCATTTCTGTAGCTATAATAGCTATAACTATATCTAGCTATAGCTAGCTATAGCTATAACAAAACGATAATCATCAAAATCAATTCAGAATTGGCGGAGTATATAATCCGTCCGAGTATAAAATAAGTGAACAAACATACGAAGAAAAAGTATACAGACGAATTGAGAACCTCCTTTTTTGGAAGTCGGTTAAAAACGACCAACTCCGAAAAACTACTTTCTTTCAGTTGAGTACAAAGAGATTATCAACTTAATACAGGGAGCCCTAATATTAGTATCACTTATTTATCTATTTATAAATCAAAGCCCTTATTATCAGGAAAGCGATTCTCAAAATAACTTTTTCTCTAAATTCTTAATTTTTTGAAATTGGTCCATTTTAAATGTCATATTAAAGATCTACATGCAACTACCAGTTTTTTTTTATCAGCCCTGTTTGTACAAACTGTCCCACTGCTGGGAACGGGCCATCTTTTCATTGTGAGAAGGGTTAGGCCATAGTCTGCCACACTGGCCAAGTGCGGGTTGGCAGACTTCACACATGTTCAAGATCATTGAGAACTCTCAGACATGTAGGTTTCCTCACGATGTTTTCCTTCACCGTTTGAAGTTGGCTGCAATCAAAAATACGCACATAACTTCGAAAAGACAGAGGTGCTTGCCGTGGCATTCGAACCCAGGACCTGCGGATCGCAAGTCAGACGGTCTCCCGACTAGGCTGCCGAAACTTCCACTAGAAATACTGTTTCATAAATATTGTAGTGTACATGCTCACAGTATGAGAGAGTCAATATTGTTGAACCACATGGGTGCATCGTAGTACGCCATCCTCTTGCCCATGATGACCATGATATGTTTGGTGGAGTAGCTGTAGCCCTGGCGGTTCCTCACAGAGTCTATGAATGTGTTCACCTGAGGAATGAATTTCGAATAATTTAACCTTGAAATTGATTGACCTAAGAACAACTTAGAGTCCACGCCACTAGTCAACTCTTGTAGACGAGGCGCTTCAATCGTATTCCGGCCGTACATACTATTAAAGTATTCTATATTCTGGCGGAAAATGCCAGTCCTGGCAAATTTAGATCCAATATTTTACCATCAAGCTTCAGTGGTGGCGCGGACTCTACAGTCACAAACATGTAAAATGTTAGAGTCAACAGTCTACCCAAGTTGTTTATTTGGTTATTTTCAAAGTATCTGCGAGCCGACAATCACCACACGATGACGGATTGCTTATGCAATTAACAATTTACTGTCTTACTTATAAACGCTTAATAAGAGCATTTTAGTTAAACAGTGTTTTGTTCCGTTTTCGTGCGCGACAGTTCGCATCTGACAGAAAGTGACAAGTCCTTACTCACTGAATAAGATTTTAACTTGCGTTTACAAGACGGTTAATGTATATATTGTGGTCAATTCTGAAAACACAACTAAACTAATTAAAATTCTTAAACTCACTAAAATCAAATAAACCCGGCCAAGTGCGAGTCGGACTCGCGCACGAAGGGTTCCGTACCATTATCTATAAAAACGTCAAAAAAACACGTTTGTTGTATGGGAGCCCCCCTTCAATATATATTTTTTTTAATTTAATTATTTATTTTTAAAGTGAATAATATAACCCAATATTTTGTGAATATTTCAAGTGTCTTCCTGTTGCCGTTATTAATACCGAGCAAAAACGAGCAAAAAAATCACGTTTGTTGTATGGGAGCCCCATTAATTATTTTTTTGTATTTGTTATAGCGGCAACAGAAATACATCTGTGAAAATTTTAACTGTCTAACTATCACGGTTCATGACATACAGCCTGGTGACAGACAGACGGACGGACGGACAGACAGCGGAGTCTTAGTAATAGGGTCCCGTTTTTTACCCTTTGGGTACGGAACCCTAAAAAGGTACAAAAATACTATGGGAACTTCGTACGTCTTTTGAATTTAGTTATTTTAAGCATTTTAATTTTTAAGTAGTGCCTTCAGAATAGCTCTTAATATTCCTGGCTATTCAGCGCGATAACGTGATGGTAACGATTGGGTCAGGGTCTGCACGCGAGGTACTCGTACCCACAAAGCTACTGAAATGTGTTTATAAGGCAATAATTTAGTTGTATTTTTTTTTAATCAGCCCTGTTTGTACAAACTGTCCCACTGCTGGGAACGGGCCATCTTCTCAATGTGAGAAGGGTTAGCGGGTTGGCAGACTTCACACATCTTCAAGATCATTGAGAACTCTCAGACATATAGGTTTCCTCACGATGTTTTCCTTCACCGTTTGAAGCTGGCGGCAATTACCAATACGCACATAACTTCGATTATTTAGTATTTAGTTATTATTTACATTTAGTTGTATTATATCAATCTATCATTTCTGACTTGTTTATGTGACATTATAAAATTAATAATAGAATTAAGGTTAGATGAACAGATCTCACCCGTTCCTCGACGTTGTTGAAGAGCGAGTCGGACGTGAGGACGAGTGTGTCGTTGCACTCGATGCCGAAACAGAACCCGGGCGGCGACCAGTGCCCGTCGAACAACTTGTGGGTGAACATGTCCGAGTTACTCCCTGTACGCGCATCGAGTACCATTATACGAGACAGGACACAGGAGCAACTTTAGAAAACTATATAATATAAAGACTTAGGATATAAGTAGATATATAAGGTGAATGTTTAATTATTCATTATTCTGTTACGGGGGTGACATATAGTCATTGGGTAACTAAACCCCCATAAATAATAAAGAAAAAAATAAAAAACTAAAAAACCGACTTCAAAATACGCAATTCGTTTACTTGGACGACATTTTCAGTTATTTTGGTATAAAAACTAAAGTACTGAACCGATTTTGATAAAACCTATACGGGACCACCTCTAAGGTATTACCTACCAAACAAAAAAGAATCATCAAAAACAATTCATAATTAGCGGAGTAATCGCTGAACATACAATCGAATTAAGAACTCCCTTCTTTTTGGAAGTCGGTTAAAATGGGTTTAAATAAAAAAATGGCTACACCAATTTTGATGGCATTTAGGTAACACTCGAGGAACACAAAACAAGAAAAACAGGAAAAAAAAATAGATCAAAATCGATTCATCCGTTTGAGAGCTACGATGCCATACAGACTTACATAACTACTACTACTACGAGATATACTTACAGATAAAAACTTCAAACTTATAACAGCCTTATTTTTGGGTCGGGGGTTAAAAATGAAAAAAAAATGTCATATGGAGCTCATCTAAGGGTGCCGCCGTTTATAGCGAGTGGCGACCACCGGCATTTACCGTGTGCGGCGAGTATAAATAAAATGTATGAAAACTACAGGAAATATGCCGGTGGCGGCGTTTTGTGGTTGTGGCCAGTGGCCCGTGTGCGGGCACCCTAAGTCTGCTGGTATGATTAGCAGTGAGTAAGTATGCATGCGAGACGGATAGATAAACGACGACTATACCTACCTAAATCATCACTCCCCCTCCACAACATTTCCAGTTCTCTCTTAGTCATTCTGAGGACCTCGTCTTCGTAACTGATAGGGTTTATGAATAGACCGTCGAATCCCAGCATAGAGGCGAGGTTGGCGAATTCGCGCGAGTGGCCATAATTATCGGCTTGCCACGCCACTAGAGGTCGCCCGCAGGGACCGAAGGTTTGGTTCAGTTTCCTGAATAAATACAAAAATACACATATAACAGGTATAAAGACAGCCGAAATAAATTCAATCAGGTAAAAGCATAATAATGAATAATATCAGTGTTATGCCTGCCAGCTGACGCGCAACTAGCGGAAGGTAATTTATTGCCGTCTATCTATTAGTCTCTTTCATAGCCAGCATCAATACCGATCAAATACTCGTAACGCCGTCTTCATGATCTAACCACGGTACCCAACAATTAAGGCGCACACGCATATACACATTACGCATCACCTATAAATTAAGGCGCACGCGCATATAAAACTCGACACCGATGATGCCGCCTTACCTGAGTGTGTAAGTGAACTGATCGATAAGTGCATGGTAGCTGGTACAGGTCTCGTCAGCCATCCCCCATCCTCCTCCCACTATGTGCAGCCTCCCCTGACGGATCAACTGATAAACCATGCGGTGCACTGCGTGAAAAAGAATCATAAATCTAAACTTAACAATATTTAAATACAAACTTTACTAAAGTAGAGCACTTTTTAATAACATTAATAAAAGTTTGTATTAAAATATTTTGGTGATTAACAGATTGGCCAGGGTACCAAGCAAGAGGTTCATGTACGCTAAAGATATTGAATTATTATTTTAAGTTTATAGACATGTAACTGTGTGCTCTAGATTTTTAGACTATTTTATTCTTTTAGATAAGCTACGAAATTATTGAAATTTTCTTTTTGCCTTTGGCATTTTGGTTTTGGCCAGTAATGTCATGAAGACATCAAACTCACTACGTAAGTAGGTATACCTACTTACGTCTTACTCTAACTTAGGACGCATATATGCGTGAGTGAACACAGAAAACAATAACAGTACAACAGGTGAACGAGCGAGATGACACGTCACAAACCATATGAATGCAGATTTTTTTCTCGTTTTTGTGTATGGTACAGTGATAGCTGTATCTCCATCATTTTCTATGTTAGGTTTTGTGGTGGATTTTTGATATCTATTTTAAAAGCCGTAATATTGTAAAGCATCACCTGTGCCATCTCTGTTCGACCACCAGTGAAACAAATACGGAGTATCAGACAAAGTGAACCTGAAAGAAAATAATCTTGAATTTGAACATATTTTATAAATTTAAATATTCAATTTTATAGATTTAAATATCTAAAAACCGACTTAACAAACAAACAATTTAATGTTTTAGAAAAACAGCAACTGTTCTAGCAAAAAAGTCATTGACCTGTCCTGTGACAATATAACAGAACAGCTGACATTTTCGTAAATTATCTATATTTAAATATAATATAGTCATTCAACAAAAGCTGTATTAACTGTATATGTTCAAACAACCCTGCTAATTTTTTCGTATCTTTGCTTACTTACTTCCTATATTCATTATTCCAGAGCTCGGTGATGACAGCATCCAATATTCTTTTCCAATTTACTATGGACTTCTCGGGAAAATCATCAGCTAGAAACGACATTAAGTACGCATTTTATTTCGCAGTTTGAGAGCTATCTAGATGTATCACAACTTTATTTGACTACAGATATGCTGGGTGTCAAGCTTTAACTTATGGGGAAGGCGATCCAGGGTCGAGAATTTAGTTAGTCTTTTGAGTAAGTAATATTAACGAGTCCCAGGTTCCTTTGTGGCCCATGATAATGCGCGAGAAAAGCAAGCACGCTCGTATTAGCGAGTTGGCACCCCCCCTTACTCATCGGTAAACAGGTAATAAGAAGAATAAAACGTTTCCTTACAGACTCCAGTGTAATGCTCGTGGAAGGTCTGCGTGTAGCCCAGTTCGCCGTGGCTGTGGGGTACTATGTGTACATTTAGCATGCCCTCGCGCGTGATCGGACAACTCTGACAAAAGTAAATCAAAGTTCATATTCTTTATAGCATATATGGGTATACAATTTATTATCATCATCATCATCTTGCCACAGAAAATTCACGGTTGGACATAGGCCTCCCCCATGGATTTCCAAATTCAGCGTCCCATCAGCCGTCAGTTCTACGTGCTATGTGCCCTGCCCACTGCCACTTCTACTTGCCAATCCGCTGTGCTATGTCGGTGACTTTTGTACGTCTACGGATCTCTTCATTTCTAATACGATTTAATACATTTGAAAAACATCTTTGCTTTTAGTTAAAAATACAATTATTCATTATAAATATTAGTTAAAACATAGAAATAAAAAACACGCTTTAAATACAGCGCACTAAAAATTAACTAGTATTAGTACACGTAGTATATTTAAAGAAAACAAAATACCTGACTGCATAAGAGCGATTATCGTAGTGCATATACATAAGTTACGCTAGCGTTACGCTTGGTATGATGTTGAGTGCACGTTTTTTAGGAGAATATATGCGCAGTCTTCAACGACGTTTTGTAATTTTATTGTGTGTACAACAAAGAGTTTATCTATCTGAATGTCTTACAAATATTGGCGAACTGGCGACCAATGAGAGCTTGAAATTTCAAAGATCGCCTTTAAAACACTACGCTAAAAAACCACTCCCATGTTATGGGACTGTTTTAATCAGGTAAAACAGTAAAATGATGAAAATATCTTACCTCATACCCGCACGCCTCTCCTAGCTGCTTCAATGGCGTCAAAAGGTCCTGTTTCACTGCATCACTCATCTTCTGACTTATCACTTTAGGTATCGCTCTTAGCATTATCACGGACAAATACATCATTAGTAACATATTAGTTGGTTTATTACTTGATTGTTCTAGCAGTTCACCTAGAACTTGTTTTACAGCTGATAATCTGTTCGAAATGAGTACTAATGTGGCATTGAAAGCGCTGCTGTCTTTATTTCATTATTTTGTTCAATTTACAACACAATCGAGATTTCAGTAGAAATCAGTTTTTGATCGACTTAAAACTTTTTGCTAGTTGGGGATCAATTTCGATGATTAGTTTATACCAGAATGGGTGGTCCCATCGAAATTTCGTGAACTATGCTAAAGTAGTTTGATCATACATTCAAATTTTTACAGACTTCAAAAAGATGGGAGGTTATTAACCTCCATTCGATTGTTTTTTTACGCATAATTCAGTCACTTCTAAACCGAAATTAATTTTTTTAAGAAAATTATTATTTTCTGGAAAGGATTTACTTTCAGATCGGTGCCATAGAAATCTCTAAGTTTAGTGGTTTGGTTTTTAAAACAATATTGCACATTTTGAAGTCTTGAAGTTTTGAAGTTGATTTTGTTTTGAAGTTTTGCAATATTGAACATTCAATCAATCAATAACACTTTATTGACACCACACAAAGCACATTGCGGTTTTTTAAACTATCATCATCATCTCAGCCACAAGAAGTCCACTGCTGGACATAGGCCTCCCCCATGGATTTCCAAAAAGACCGGTTGGAAGCGGGCTGTATCCAGCGTCATCCTGCCATCCTTGAATGATATGTTCTGTCCATCTTGTGGCTGGTCTTCCTACACTGCTCTTCCTTCTTCTTTTAAACTATAATTATTTATAATTAATATACCCTCTAACACCATGGTCAAATGTAGCGTAAAACAGCCTCATGGTCTTGGATGCTTTGGCCGGTTAGGGAAAATAAGCATGACTTTTAGTTTGCTTTTTTTTTTTGTAAGAACAAATACGCCCTACCTTGTAGACTTACAAGGTATTTGTTCTTAGTGACTACTAAGCAATAATCATAGTAGTTTAAAAAACTGAAGCAACCGGTTTCTCATGGATGCCATTGTCAGAACTGGACCAAATTGAAATGGGACCACATGGGAAGCAGGAAGCACAAGGAAAATAATCATCAAAATCGTGTAACCCAGTCGAAAGTTATGAGGTAACAAATATAAAATAAAAAAACTGTCTAATTGAGAACCTCCTTTTTTGAAGTCGGTTGAAAACACGAGCAGTTTGAAACAAGTCCAGCACCCACAACACTGACTATTAACATTTCACGTAAGACAAGACAACAATCACATGTTCTGTTATGAAATAATGTTTAATAAAAACAGCCGTTGTGTTATGTTTGTTGTTTTACATGGAGTGTAAATATTGTGCTGTTATATTAGATTATACAATAATATTATATTAATTATATTCTTGTTTATTGTTCACAGCGTGTTGCAACGAATAGGGCTGCCAAGACGGCGGGACTTCGGATGCGAAGGCAAAATTCGAACGAGCGAAACTTTTAGCGAATAATGAGTCGCGTAATTTAAGCTGCATTCGGATTCTTACAAAAGTCCGCTTTGTGCCACACGACGACGCGAAATGAATTATCAATTTCAATTGAATCCAGATAACGCAACCGAAAATAAGCGACGGACAACACAAAAATTACGCTTGTTTGGCCTAACCCTAACATAAAACTAATTAAAAAAAATTTTTTTTTCTAATTATAAATCATTAGAAAAAATATTAAGAAAAGAGATCAATAGACGTACAAAAGCACTTCGGATTAGCAAGTTGAAGTGTTTCCAAGATTTTGACCTTTGGCTGAACGAATAAACGCCAAGACAAACTTAGGCGAGTTTTTTTTTGTATTTTTATTTATTGTATTTAATGTTTCTTTGTGTAATAAATAAAATAGCATGTGTATTGAAATAAAAGCCTATAAAGGTCGGTTTCTGCCGAAAAGTCGGAAAACCCATGAAACGCAGCTAGCGCTGAATAAAACACGAAATTTAATAAATTAATAACATTGTATTCTTAAAACTAGTAAATATCCTTATAAATTACTGACACCATACGAAAAATAGACAATTTTCATTAGACATACTTAGAATGCTTGCGATTAAGAACATATAACACCGAGAGAAAAATCGCCGATCCAAAGTTTGATTATACACCATTGAGCTACAAAACTTACAGAGTCACAATCATGTGAAAATAACTACAACAAAACATCACAAAAACTAGATGTACCTAAATACAAAAAGAAGTTTGATTTCTCCAAGCCGATGAAGGTCTAAAGATCATCGAAACTACTACCGCATGGCAGCGTGCGTAATTGCGCATGCTGTCATAATAGCTACGTTGAATGTCAATGCGTTGAGCCAAATACGTACCAATATTTTGGTAAAAAAAAATACAATGTCAGAGTCTCAATACTATTCACGCTCCAGTGCAGAACGATGCTGAAGTGAATTCGTATATTTTGAAGATTAAATTCAAGTAAATATATCGTAGATACATACAATAATATAAAAGTATACTCGCACATTTTTTGTTGCTTTTACTTAGAGATTGGTACTCTGTTGATATTCTATCTCAATTTGTGTAAGTGTATGTATGCATATCATTTACACTTACAAAATTTCAATCGTCCTCGCGTCCTAGCGATTTTACAATACATTGATTTTACACATTCATTGGCAGAAAATAATTCGATTTGTATTTTTTCGAATGAAATTGGTACTCTTGGAGTTACTTGCTCGAAGAATTTAATATAAATAATTAACAAATACAAAAATATACATAATTATTGCTTTTTTCACTTACTTGTATAAATCATTATTAAAAATTAACATCTGTCAAAAAAAAACCTTAGCATAACTCTTAAATTATTTAACGATGCGAATAAAATAAGAATAGGAATTGCTATATGCTCACTTCAGTTCTTTTATTGTAGTCGGCAGTTTTTCTACTTACTGGAACAAATTTGCCCGGACTAACTCATATTTTAACCACTTTTAGAGTTTATACTCTAAACTATTGATCTGATTTCAACTAAGGAGGTGTGTAACGACCCGTTTTCGTATTCCCTTATTACGTGTGAAACAGGCTATGCGAAATCACCGAGAATACACAAGTTTTTTTTTAATATGTATTATCAACAAAAAAAAAACTTGTGTATTCTCTGTGATTCATACATAATTATGTACTTTTTTATTTAGTTTTTAGCCCCACAGACACCGGCGTCCGTAACCTTTGTCAGATATACAAACTATTGTTAAATACATTGTTACGGGAAGACAAGATTCTTACCTAACATATTACTATATTGTGAACTATCACGAGCAGACCAACAAATATATAATTTTCTTAAGCATATAAAGTGATATGTGATCAATTCAATAACTATCGATAATAATATTTAAACAAGTAATCTGTTTAACCTGTTTTAACCTGTTTGTACAAACGGGGCTGATAAAAAAAAAAAAACAAGTAATTAGGGTTTCGTTTTTCAATTTGTAGCTTGTAATATCTATTAATGAGATGTCAACTGGAGCTAGGCGCGTCGTATTTTTATTTTAGCCGCATTGTTCAATCTATCCTAGAAATATGAGTCCCGCTAGAGAAATGTAAAAGTAATAAATTATAAATAGTGTCCTTTAACCATAAATAATAAAATAATCATAATTCGAATGTTTTACTAAAGATTTACACGTTATCCACATATTTGTGCAACAGCTGGGTTGACCACAGCTCACTTAATGGTAAGTAGTGACGGTCGGGTCGAAGATGGTAAAAACACCGAGCTTGGAATGCGATCCAGCTCTCAAATAAAGCTGTTCAGTGTGTGAATAACACACCGTTAAGTGCTTATCGACACATTTTCAACTTAGTTTGATGAGCTAGCTACCCTTAGAGTATAACGTACTTAAGCACCATTATTTATAATCTTATATGAAAAAACGTATAATTCAAAACATTAAATGTAAACATAAAAACAACAATACAACCTTCTACTAAATCGAAAGAACCTTTACGGGCATTGAAGCCGGCACCATATAGGACTGGAGACGCCATTACGAAACGTAACCCACTGCCAAAATACCTATATTGTATTATGTTATTATGGTAAATTACCACGCACACACTGTTACTTGTGTGCTTTTAAGTAAGGTTAAGTGAATATGTATATTTGGAGTTGAAATCTCCGACTATAATTTTAATCGCATTCGATGGTCTTTTTTAGAAAAGACCATCGAATGCGATTAAAACTGCAGTAAAACGCAGCAAACGCAACGCTGGAGCAGCGCAAATGTCAATGCGTGTTTGACAAGTGTATATAGTCAAGAGTGACTAAGAGTGCGGAAGCTACGTACAAACATTTCAAATAGCGCGCACACTAGTGTGCAGGTAACGTACATCACGTTCACGCACACATAGAATTACAGACTATTTCAAAACTAACCGAATCAAGTCGCCACATAGCGACGAGCGATGCTGCAGCCTCTATTGACTATTCTGTGATGATGAAAGTTATCATATAAATAAATAAAACAAAATGGAAATAAATATACAAGGCATCTTACCATTGAGGCCACAGAAAAGAGAAGGCAATTGAAAAGTGCAATATTAATCCAATCCCTCCTTTTATATCGATATTATAAGTTTTAGTAATGATACACTAGCGCTCTCTCAAATGTCGAATGGATTATAAGTGTGAATTCCTGCACTCTTGGTCACTTTCATCTCTGAGTTTGTACTTATTTATTTTTGTGGATTACCGTATTAGCGCCTCCAGTACCACTATTCACAACTCATTCGGTAGGGTGTCCGTTCGGAAACTACATTTCCGTCTCTGTCATTCTGTATTGGAAATGACAGAGATGGAGATAGTTTTCAATCGGAATCTATATCACTTGAGTTGTGAATAAGGGTACAAGTTTACATGCTCAAAGTACACAGAGCTCAAGACCCCACTGTTTGTGCCCAAAATCCCTGTTTAAAGTCTCAAATCCTACTCACACACTACAGCATCTTTCTAACCATGTAGTTGAGGATACCTCCATTTCTGAAGTAGGTTAAATCAACGTCCGTATCGAAACGGACGATCACCTCGAACGACACTCCCGTGTCAACCTGAAATATAGAATAAATAGTTAGAAAGAGAGGTGAGAGGAAAAATAATATAGAGATAGAAAGAATGTTAACGACATGAAAATATACCCTAACTCAAACTAATCGATATTATAGATGACCTAGATAAAACGACCTAATCTAGTCTTAAATGCAATAAAAACATTTTTTGTTAATTTTTTACGTATTTATTGCGTATATTTTACATAATTCTATGCCCTGACGTTTCGAATACATTGCAGCGTCCGTGGTCACAGGTGAGATTAGAAAACCTTACAAAACATTACATTATTATTGCAGCAGTCAAGAATAGCCAGTGACGATCACTAAATATATAAGGCATTTTTTTCCTAAGCGCCATCTGTTATCCAATAATCGGAACTAACCTGAACTTGTATCTTCTGTCTAGGCGTGACGTCATGAGGCACATGTACAGTGAACATCTCTTTCCCGGTGAGGCCGAGCGTCTCGGCCGACTGTCCTGGGAGGAACTGCAGCGGGACGATGCCCATCCCGACCAGGTTGGAGCGGTGGATGCGCTCGAATGATTCCGCTATCACCGCCTTGATTCCCTGCTCGGGGAGACAAAATAGGAATTAGCAAAACGACGTTATAGTACTATATCTCAGTTACACTTACTAAATTAGCAAAACGACGTAATAGTACTATATCTCAGTTACACTTACTAAATTAGCAAAACGACGTAATAGTACTATATCTCAGTTACACTTACTAAATTAGCAAAACGACGTAATAGTACTATATCTCAGTTACACTTACTAAATTAGCAAAACGACGTAATAGTACTATATCTCAGTTACACTTACTAAATTAGCAAAACGACGTAATAGTACTATATCTCAGTTACACTTACTAAATTAGCAAAACGACGTAATAGTACTATATCTCAGTTACACTTACTAAATTAGCAAAACGACGTAATAGTACTATATCTCAGTTACATTACTAAATTAGCAAAATGACGTAATAGTACTATATCTCAGTTACACTTACTAAATTAGCAAAACAACGTAATAGTACTATATCTCAGTTACATTACTAAATTAGCAAAATGACGTAATAGTACTATATCTCAGTTACATTACTAAATTAGCAAAATGACGTAATAGTACTATATATCAGTTACACTTACTAAATTAGCAAAACGACGTAATAGTACTATATCTCAGTTACACTTACTAAATTAGCAAAACAACGTAATAGTACTATATCTCAGTTACAGTTACAAAATTTTTAGCGCGGTCTTTGTTGCGCAGTGGCCGATTAACTAATGAAAGCACATTATTCTCAACAAGATCGGTGGTATCGCTACTTATCGAGTTACATAATGGAAATATTGAATCAATTGTTAACAATACAAAATATCGTAAGCTAAACCACAGAAGACTTTAATAAACTAAACTAATCACTGGGAATATTAATTCTACACTACAATTTGAACCTAGTTTTTGCAGTTAGGAGTTAGTGTAGTGGTAAAACAACAACAACAAGAACAAGAAAATCGATTTTTTTTCTTCACATGATACCTTTAATAATACTACACAGCTTCGTTCATTACGTGGTGTACATTAAGGTTTTACTTGACTGATATTGATTGATTTAATTGCAAATACTAGTGATCCAATAGTCATAAAAACCGTTAGGGAAGTGTGAAAACATACATAAATATAGGGTTGTAATGTCACGGTGACAGTAGACTTAAAAGCTCGTTTAGCTTGGTCCTTACTTACCAGCAAGTAAGGTCCCTTGGCGGCCCAGTCGCGACTGGATCCCGATCCATAGTCTTTACCGACTAACGCAATCAATGGCACGTTCTCTTCAGCGTACCTGTGCAACATACAGACCTATCAACACTGTTTTTCAAACAAAGTCTATAGACAACTAATATAAAGCGACCCTATTGATGTGAAAGAAAAACGGTTATTTGTTATAAATAGTGATTTTGTCAAAATATTTGTTTTTTGTTAAACACACAGAGCTTCTATGATCAGGGTATTTAGGGAGGGTACAAGGTGCGAGGGAAGGTAAAATTTCGAAGTTTTAAATGCGCAAATTTTTCTAACCATACACAACATACAACCTACATATGTAAAAACGGCCTGTAATCGTCACCTGTATACCGTCTTTTGTCTAATTTGTAAGAACAATGAAATTATTTTATCTTATTTTCAGGGCGACGCTGTGGCCGAGGATGAAGCTGGTCGATCTAGAAGATATCTGTTCACTCTAACCTTGAAAATTCCAAGATTGTAGTTCTCAAGAGACAGAGATGGCGGCAAAGAATTCCATTCCTGTGCAGTAGCATTTCTAAATAAGGTTATTTTTTAACTTTCTTCAAATGGATCCAATATATCATTTCATTTTTATATAATTTAATTAATATTACATTGTGATATGTTTAAGATGTAAAACTTTTTTATTTTTGTCATGTTAATTGAATTCCTTTTGACTTAATTTTGACATGATTGTATTACTCTGAATTGACATAATTATTTTGTAAATTACATAATATCATTAGCATAATTCGCATTTCCGATAATAATTTGAATAAAATAAATAAGAACATGGACCAATATCACTGAGTAGGGATTTTTGTCGTACTTACCTGGCAGCTGCATCGAATATGTCCATGACGTCACCGCTGGGTATGTGGGTTGTCCGCGGCCCAGCGGTGGGCGACAGCTTGTTGATGAGGCGGATGTTCGCGAACGTACCGCGGGACATTACCGCGTCGTTGCCGCGCCGCGCGCCGTACGAGTTGAACTCACGAGGCGTTAGACTACAACCAAAACAAAAAACGATTATAGCTTCATGGTATCCTGGTACATATCGCTTCTAAAGAGATCAGGAAAGAATGAAAAAATTTTTGGTGTCAATAAAGTTAATACTGTCACCGTAGGTAAGTTTGACTCTGTGTCAAACATTGTACGTAGCTTTTTTCGACGGTTCTCGATTTTATTCTCAAAAGATAAGTAATCAAAACGACTGCTAACTAATTACGTAATTTGACTAGATTTTTTTGGGAAAAAAAATTAAGTATATACCGGGCCCAATGACAAGAACTACCATAGCAATGTTTTATATCTAACTAAAACTACTAATAACCAGTTATATACTGACCCTCTGGCAGCCAAATATCTAGCAGCAGGCGAGTTTCTAGCGATAGACCCGGCGGGTGAGATATGGTCGGTGGTCACAGAGTCGCCCAGGTAAAGCAGCACGCGCGCGTTCTCTATCGGCTTCACTTGAGGAAGATCCTGTAAAACAAACAATATAAATATGATCTACCTAGATTAACAATAACGGACTGGTGACAAATAAGAGCTCTGATTTTCGAAATGATGGATTCTCATTGGACATCGGCCTCGTTATTTCACTGTAAGCATAGCACAAATGGTCAAATACCTTAGATCAGAGCATCTAGTCAAGATCAGGGCACTATAGCGAAAAAGTGTAAATAAATTGCGTGCAATCAAAAAAGTTCTCGCTACATTGGTTTTTCGTACTAAGCTTACCAACAACACAAATATAGTGACCAACAACCGGCCATAATTACGTTAAGTTTGTCTGTACATACCCTGGTCATGCCATCGAAGAATGGAGGTCGTTTGATGTAAGTGCTGTTCAGATCCCATCCGTACAGCTTCCCTTGGGGCACTTCTAGGGACTGCCACGTTGAAGAACCCAACTTTATCTTTTCATACACCTAGGGAACAAAAAAGCAAGTTTGTAATTTATGTTTACTACTTTTACCCAACTCCCTCAGGAAGGTAATGAGTTTCAAGCGCTATTTATATTTATTTTAATATACGAGGTTAAAATCTAGATTCGATTTGTCTTACTTTTGGGACTTTTTGGAGTGACATAGGTATATCGATCTTTTCATATGTATGTTTCCCAATTACTCAAAGACGCCTGGACCAATTTGGAAAATTCTTTATTTGAAAGGGTATACAACTATGCAACCCAGGTGTTTCCATGATCAATCCTGGACAAATCGAAGGAACTCTTCAAATTTCATAGGCACAATTGAACAAATTGGATATTTTTACAGTGACTTGTGCATTTGGTTAAAAATTGAGGTCGACTGTTTAGTTTTTTATATATTATATACTTGTTACGTACCTCTTTGAACATGCCAGGTATCACATATTGGTTCTCGACCGTCTGAATCTCCGCGCGTGTCGGCCAGATGTCGCGCAGGAATACATTGGAACCGTCCGCACGTTTACCTGAATAGTACAAACTATTATTTTAGATCTACGAGTATCGAGTGTAATTCCTGTTGCGTCGACATCGGTCAGTCTCTCGTAGCAATATAATGCGCGCTCGCTATTAGTGGATGTCGCATCGCTGAACATCAATGTCGCACGCGAAACACACGTGAGTGCAGGGGCTTATCCAGAGGCCTGATACTTCGCCCACATTAGGCAAACAATGAGCGGCTGATTGTTTGCCTCCAGTTCGCCACTCTATATATTTTAAATGGAGTGTCCATGCGCGTACTATACGCAGTTTGCAGCGTTTTGCTTGCAAACGAGTGCGAAATATCAAACGAAGAAACAGCTGTTTACATGGAATGTGAATAGACTGCGTGCGTGCGTGTGAATAGTCTACTGACTATACATATAAAACCCAGATCAAATAAAAAACGTGCAAAAATTTGATTATCCATATACTTTACTAGGCTATCTAGTTGGATTTAAATGGCAGGCGATGGACTAACGGTATTCATTACTTTCGTCTAAAGGAATATTAGTATACACTATTACCGCACCAGCAAAATAAGTATCTTAATCGCTCTTGACAGAATGGTGGCCGAGGCAAGATAAGCGGAGTGTGGGACATCCAGCTGCAAGATGGGTCGATGATATAATAACAATCGCGGGTCGAACCTGGACTCGATTGGCACAGGACCGAGGAAGATGGCAAGACGAGATAGAGGCCTATACCCAGCAGTGGGATAGAGAAGGCTGTGGATGATGATGATGAATCGCTGTTGATTCAATGACGCTTAAAAATGAATCGTTTCACCCTAGCCTGGAAATTTGCATGATTTTATTTCTGTTATATATGAATAACAAGTCCAAAAACTGGTAGTTATGAATAGCTCTTTAAAGTTCCAAAAAAAAACAGGGTATCATGTCTTACAAAGAGGTTGCTTCATAGTTAGTGAGCACACATGTTGTGGTAGATTCTAGCGAAAGTTACGGTGCATTATATTAACTACTAGGGAATCATCACTTACCAAGAGGTTCCTTCTCAAAGTCGATATCCACAGTGCCGGCCAACGCGTAGGCTATGACAAGTAGCGGGGAGGCGAGGTAATTAGCGCGCGTGTTGGGATGGATTCTACCCTCGAAGTTGCGGTTGCCTGATAGAACGCCGCAGCATACTAACTCGTTCTGGAATGTGAGAACATGGTAAGACTCCATGCAGCTAATGGTTTCGAAACCTAGACGCCATTCCGAATTCTGAGATTTATGTGTTACTATTCTTTGCTCGTATTGTTTACACGCTTTCCAGAAATTGATTAATTTTTATTTATTTTTTTGTAAGTTTACAACTATAGCAGCAAACACTACTGCCGAGTTTCTTGAATTTTCACAGGGCACAATTAGAGCATAAGCACCGGGCGCTTTTTTATACTAATTAGATCTACGTCTGACTACTAACTTGCCTATATTGAGATTACCATCTCAATATATGTACGTAATCATTACATGGATGGAAAATGACAAGAAAAGTACAAGGCGATCATAACTAAACAAAAGTTTACCTTTTCAATAGTGTTGGCTATGTTGTCATCAATAGGTCCCGAGTTGCCGATGCAGGTCATACAACCATAGCCGACAATGTCGAAACCTAGCTTCTCTAAGTAAGGCACTACTCCAGATTCCTGAAGAAAGGTAAATAGTTACAGGTTAAATAAGCTATATCATAATATTTCAGTAGATATTGTCGAACCGAAAAGGCCGAAAGGTTCTCGAGTGGAGACCACGTACCGGCAAGCGCAGCGTAGGAAGACCAGCCACGAGATGGACAGATGACCTCCTACAAGTGGCTGGATGCAAGCCGCTTCCAATCGGTCTTTTTGGAAAGCGCAGCGTAGGAAGACCAGCCACGAGATGGACAGATGACCGAGATGATGAGTGGCTGGATGCAAGCCGCTTCCAATCGGTCTTTTTGGAAATTCATGGGGGAGGCCTATGTCCAACAGTGGACTTCTTATGGCTGAGATGAATTTCATCATCATTATCATCGCCGTTTCTTACGAAATAGGAATTCCTATTTTGTGTATAAAGACGAGATACGTACAAGTATGAGAACGTGAGTACATACCCTCAGATAGTAAGTGACCACACCAGATCCGGGAGACAGAGACGTCTTGATGTAAGGCAGGACACTCAGACCGTTCTCTACTGCTTTCTTAGCTAACATACCTGCAGACAAGACACACTTTTATCCCAATCCTAAGTAATATTACACAAGTATAACAAATTTATTCTCCACAGACTCCAGGGTCCGTGCCGTTTAGGAACTAATATATGCATTTATAATTGCTTACATATTTTTTTTAAGTTATGCAAGAGGAAGACAAAAGTTTAGAAAACTGAAAAACCCCCCGACATAGTAAACGGCTCAATCGGTTTTGATGAAACATAACTAAGTTCACTCGAGATGAAATCCTCTTTCAAACAAAATAAATAGATCAAAATCGGTCAATCCGTTTGAGAGCTACGATACAGACAGTTTACACGTCAAACTTACCCCTCTTCTTAGATCGAGGATTAATGAGCGAAAGTAACACTGTCTATTCTTCTATTTGTTACCTTTTCACGACTAAGCGGCTGAAACAATTCTTATGAAATACGGAATAATTGAGAACCTGGAGAAGGCCAGAAGACTATATATTTTTCATAATCAATAATCATAACTTTGTTTCATCTCAACGTATAAGAAACTGCTGGACATCGCTAGCAATAAATATAAAATACTTATCGTGAAAAAGTCACATATACGATGGCGATTTTTCTTATTTCATCTCAACGTACGTGAAACTGCTGGGCATCGCTAGCAATAAATAAAAAAATACTTATCGTGATAAAGTCACATATTCGTTGGCGATTTTTCTTTTCTGAAGTTAAATTTAACTAGTTGCGGTATTTACATGGCGAATCGTGATGTCAATTATTATATTGTAGGTCTGTGGAATTTGTGATCATGTGTTTAGTTATCATACACATTTTTCATTAGGCGGCTCACACGAGGTGGAAGTTTTGTTTTTTTACGCAAGATAGATCTAAGATTTACTACAAACTCGCTTAATGTTAAGTGACGGTGTGGCCGAGGATGGAGCTCGTCAATCTAGAAGATATTTATTCTCTAACCTAGACAATGCCAAGATTGTGGTTCTCAGGAAACAGCAAACAACATGGCGGCAAAGAGTTCCATTCCTGTGCAGTACGCATCAAGAACGTGGACCGATTTCGCTAAGTAGCCTAATAGGATTGGGTGCCAGATTCTGATAGGATAGCCGAAAAATGAACATTGTAACTCTTAAATGGTTCTACTTGACAGCTGGGTCCTAATGACGTCTCTAGAATGATAATACCGTCCCTTTAGCGGCATCGAAGATAGGGCTTGTATTGAAAATGTTGCTGCAGGTAGCAATGACGCCTACTATGACGTTGCCTTATTTGAGTAAGTTTGATAGTAGCTGTATGTGAAACTGCCGCTAGATGACAGTTGAGCAGTAATGCCACCCTTAATAGTAATGCCGCCCCTTACCGGCGCCGAGCATGACGCTCGGGTTGGAAGTATTGGTGCAGGAAGTGATGGCGGCGATGATAACACTGCCGTGCGTGATCGTGTACGTGTTGCCGTCGCTGTATGTGAAACTGCCATTAGATGTCAACTGGGTCGGCGTCAGGCCATAGCCTTTGAAACCCACCTGTGGGACAAAAATAAAATCTTAACGACAGGTGCGGTAATAGGGAATATGCTTGATTTTTTTTATTTGGTTATTAAAAACCTAACTACAAACAAATCCGTCTCACAAAAAACAAAATTTTAATATCTTTGAAAATATAAATGTTACAAGCATTTAAATTTCATGTTAGACAGAGAGCACACCATCGCGGAAGATGACGTTATGTACGTGCGCCGCGCCATACAAACTCAATACAAATTGTCGTTCAGCAGGAAAAAGACAGAGCATCCCCCATCAAAAACTTTAATGCTTATATCTCGGAAGCTTATTGACCGATAAAAATATTTGTTTAGTATGTATTATATGTATTAAGTTTTCGTATATTAAACTACCACTAAAACTATTATTCTTATGAAATAAAATTCATGCATATTCTCTATTAAGAGTCTGTAGTTCGAGCAGCGTTCGTCTCGCTCTCGCATATCGATATTTTTGAAGATATAAAATTACTAAATGAAGTCAAAAAAAAAACGTCCCACACATTTTTTTATAAGTTCGTACAGCCATTTTATATAGGTATACAAAAATGTTTGCATGCGCGAGCGAGACAGACGACTGTTGAACTATAAACTCCTAAAGAGGGTACAGTTTTTATCACTAAAACTGCAACCTTGTTATCCATCATCAGCCAGTCAGTCAATCAGGAAATCAAAAACGTGAGAAGAACAAAAACTATTGCATAATAATACGTTACAAAGTTGAAGTTAAGTTACTAACATTGACACAGTTAAACAGTTTCCGCACAGTAAGACTGACAGTAACCTTGCATACTCAGCAGTTATTTTACTGCTAGTAGTTTTACTGTGACTTCGCCTGGCAGTTATTTTGAAATTTTTAATATGTTAACTTTTGACCGCTAACTTGCCTGATGATTTAATATATTCGGGCTGGGGGATAAGACATTTTTTTAAGCATTCAAAACAGACCAACGAAACGAGGGAGTGAAATATCCGATTCAAGCGTATCACGCGAGTGGAACAGAGATAGCGATAATGGTTAAAATGAAACATATTGTCGAAAGTTTGCATACGCAAGCAAAATTAATCGTTTATATTTATTGCAATTTTTCAAAAGTTGACAGAAAAATAAACGGAAATGCAGATTATAAGTGTTTTTGTTCCGTTTAGCACATTTTTCCCTGCTAAATGTAGAAATTCATTAGATTTTTTCTCATTTGAATAAATATTTGTTTACAATAAATGAATTATTTTGGAGATATATTTTGCTGTGCATAATATGTCATTTACATCCTGATATCTTTAATATAGGATGAAACACTCTTGATTAGAAGAAACATATTGTCGAGATTATTATTATAACCCAGAGTGAATCGATCGACAAATACCAATTCGAAACGACAGCGTATTCAAGACGAAAAACAATGTTGAAGAATTTAGTTTATTTTTGCTAAATCATTAAAATATAGTCAAAACATGTTGTTGTAAATTAGAAAAGCCTATAATTATATTCTTAAGCTCCACTATGCACAGACGAAAAACAAAATGAATACCCGTTGTCTTTTTAATCCTTTACAATAACAATGTTTAATGTGTTTGTCGCAATTTCATTGGAATTCAAATGTTTAGCTGACATAAACAAAATTATCAAAACAACCTACCTGAGGCTAGCGTTGCTGGCCCTATTATATGGATTCAATCAATTTTTTACTTGAGACAGATATTTTAATATATTTACTGACATAAAAGAAAAACAAAATACCTACTTAAAATGAAACCTACAGGACTCGTATATGGAGGCAAAGGAATCTCATCGAATGGCACTTTGCATATAAAACTTCGTCATGATATTTAGGTAACGAGATGTAATTAGATACTCAAAATATACATACATACAACCGATAATAATACTTTCTTTCTTGAGCAACAGGGTAAAAACAAATTGTGATAGATAGATTCGGATGAGTAACATTTACCCAACAGCAAAAACGTGGTTTTCTAAAAAATAATGAAACAGACAATCAGATATTTTATATGTATGGAGAAGAAAGAAATGATATAAACCGCTGAACGACACTTTCTTACTATAATAAAACGCATTGATCACAAACAAGATGAGTTAGTTTAAATTTTATTTACTACAAAAAGTTCTCATCAATCAAGTTGATCTATGTGAGTTTATAGATTTTTTAAAATGAATATGAATTTTAAGTGACAGTGTATTTCAATTATGGAATTATCTTGATAAGTATTGCATTTTATTGGTTTTCAATTAAAATGAAAATTACTGTGGGTATGGGATAGCATTTCTTTCTTTCTTTTTTCAACCGACTTCCAAAAAGGAGGAGGTTATCAATTCAACTGTATTTTTTTTTAGTTTTTTTTTTTATGTTTTAGGTTTGTTAAGGAATGAGGGTCCAAATTATGAAGTGAATTAACCGTATCATGTGGGGTATCATATGAAAGAGCTTAATTAGCATAAGTTAAAACAGGTTTTTAAATATTTTTACGATGTATATTTTTCAGTTTATTAAGGAAAATATAAAGAAATATATTATTTCCCCCTTTTATCTACTAGTTTGTACGGAACCCTTGGTGGAAGTCTGACTCGCACTTGTCCGGTTTTTTACCACGAAATAAGAAAGTGTGTTGCACTCCTCTTGACATCTCTCCGCGCCCGCCAGGTTGGGAATTCCTGAATTAGAGAATAGTTCGCCCGAGAACTTAATCTTCCTTCAGTAGTCGGGTAGAAGGAAGTTACTTCGTTGCGAATACCCAAAGAATCATTTGCCATTATATTTCATAATTATCATATTATTTATCTAATTACCTAATAATTACGCATTCCACGTAATGTTCTATTGCATTGCACTCAATGGACATAATTACAAATGTAGTTATATTATAGGGGGATTTTTATTAAGTACTTAATTAGTGATTAGACTTGTTGTTACATATTTTACCGACTGCAAAAAGAGTAGACTCCATAAAGGAGTGAACTGCTAGACGAAAACTTCAAGTATATTAAAAGAAACACAAAAACTCGCAACTAGCATCTTGCTTTGTCACAAAATATGCAGTTTTTTGCTTTTTTAGCACCTTGCTTTGTCAAAAAATAAGCAGTTTTTTTTTAGTTTTATTCATATGCATTACTCAATACAAGTCAAAATATTTTGTTTTATATATTTGAATATGCGTATTCGTGAGAAAGAATGCGTTATGATTTGAATAAATAAGCATTCTTTAGAATAATTAGTGTAAAATCACATACTTACCTATACATATGTCACAAGAAACTATGAAGGATAGAGGTATCAAGTCAATTACAAAAATGTAGTTCTGCGGTCTCTTGAAGCTGCAAAAGCTTCAAAAGCTCTTGAAGCTTCTACATAAATGAAACACCCTAAAAACTGCCACGTTTTTCTTATCAAAATCGGCCAAGGAGTTTAGTCTGTACATGTATTATAGAAACACACATACATACACCCGAAAAACATTACCCTTTTACCTGAGCAGTTGAGTAAAAACTGGTGTACAAAGTAAAAATTCATGTTACATTTCAATGTCATATTTTGACTTGTTTGTCAGACCATAGACAACTAGCATGTTATACCACATAACGCAACCAGTGATACCTATAACTATTTAATAGTGGCGTGACTATATCACTATAGGTATTGAGTGATAACACTACCCACAAAATGATAACAACCTACTTTACACACATAATGCTAATTATAACCTCCGACGCAAAAAGAAGAGTGTTATATTTAAGACCATGAAGATGGAGCGAGCTTTTCTAGAGAAAAATCTATTTATAGGCGATTTGTCCATATCGTGGCTGGTGGAGAACTTTTCTGGATGCAAGCCACTTCTAATCGTTTTTTTTAAATCCACGGGGTAGGCCTATGTCCAGCAGTGGACTTCCTATGGCTGACATGATGATGATGATAAGCAATTTATAGACAGGTTATACTATAACTATCACGGAAATCCGTGTATCGTGTTTCATAATGAGGTCCGTGCAATATGGAACCCGAGCGCTTCGTTCGGTTCCCTCACAATTTCTACCTTAAAATTTAGGTACCGATTAACAATTATAGCTTTTGCAGAACACGATTGCGCGCGGCTTTTGATTGTGATCATGTTTTGTATACGTGTGTGCACGCCTGCTCGCTCTATCCTTGACACACACTAACGCAGCATGCATGTAAAGGCTCGCCCGCGTTCATGAATTGCAACAAATAACATAATATCATACTGTATATATCAATAAAAATTCAAATAATTGATAAAGACCGACCGCAAATAGCTATCAACATTAGAGATGTCTATATAACAGACCGCAGCATCTGATATCGTTCCGGTTTCCCATGGTTTGTATCATATTATTGGTATTCAGTTATATTTACGACTAGTTGATAGTTTCTAGTTCAAGTAGACAGTTTAAGTGACGTTGATTTTTATTTTAAGTTTTATATTTTCCACCAGTCTAGTAAGTGCTCGAATTTAAGGGAATCATTGTTCTTATTGATCCATACCAGAGGAGAAAACTGATATGTATCAGTAAACATTACCTGATTTCGATAATTCACATATTATTGGAACCATCGATGGACATATTGTTTTTTTGCAATTTTGAAGTTCAAAATATTAAAAAAAAGAAGATAAATGAAAAAACCGAAACTCATTCATGAATCATAAAATAAATATCGATATCTTATAAAGTCTGTTCAGTTGGAGAACTAATGCGATATTGAGAGCGCTGCCGTACTTACAATACAAAAATACTTATTCATAAAAAATTCTTCATATTTTTATTTTTTTTATTTCATTATTTTGTCCGAGAACAAGGGCGCTGCTGTCTTTATTTCATTACTTTGCTTTGTTAAATCAAAACGTTGGTTCCTATTTTTTGCCGCGATAGTTCTTTATCCAAACAGACTCTAATTCGGTTTTCTCTTATTACTGGTGGTAAATTGCGCGTTCAACAATCACTTTCGTGTCTTTTTATTATTACCAACTTCAAAAGACATACTCTTTTTTAACCGTCTTCAAAAGAAGAATGTTCTCAATTCGACTGTGTTATTTTTTGTCCCATATGAATTTTATCAAAATTGGTTCAGTACTTTGGTTTTTATAGCAAAGTAACTGAAAAAATGTCATCCAAGTAAGCGAATTGCGTATTTTGAAGTCGGCATTTTCAGTTTTTATTAACTATGTATAATTATTTAATTGAAAAACATCCTGATTTTTAAAAATTAATTTTTAAATATCATGGGTGTTAGAAGTCAATTTTTACCCGGCTGCGCAAGGTCTGTTTTTCGAGTGTATAAGTGTCAAAGGCTATATTATTTTGTAATGATAATAACAGAAAAACAAATATACTTTATTTTATAGTTTCTTTAGTCTTCCCCTACCACGTGTTCAAGTGTTCTTTTAATATAGCTACTTGTTTTATAATTGTTTAGTTAGGCCTCTATTCTGTTGTCAATTGTCATATCCTTGCGTGGTTGCCTGAAAGAGATCGCTTTAAGCGATAAGGGCGCCAATTAAAACCTAACCAAGGTAATATTCTCACTGTACTTATTTTTTTATGCATTGTGGTCTTTTAATAAAGAGTTATCTATGTTTTTATAATTGTGTATATTGTGTAAAATATAATTTTATACAGTGCATATCAAAAATGTGGGAACCAAATCATTGCGTATGAATTTTCAGCATTTAACGGAGAAACGAAGTTTTTTAAGAAGATCAAGTATATGTGTGTTCGGTAGAACTATTTGGTGATTTAGCTTATGAGTTGAATACATCATAAAGCTATCTCACTAAATATTGCTGTCGATCCTTCACATCCAAAGAAGATGATTGAAGATGGAGAATATAAGATGGGAGAAGAAGACAGAAGACTGGTTTACCAGCGGAGTCTAAGATGTCACTAGTTAGTTGTTAACATTCTGTCGAACCCAGATTAAACCTTTCTCTAGCCATCGCAAAAAATGACATTGATATATCAAACTACATAAAAGCGATTTTTTTAATAACTGTTGTTTACAATGGTTAATGCTACTAATTACTTACTTAATGGTTAATGCAAAGATCAATTGAATCTGATTTTGCCAGAATATTACCATCTGCCTCTACAAAGGCTGGGACTTATATGGGTCCTTGATAGGGATTTATCAGAAATATTCGTATTTAATATATCGAAATTTCTTTCAAATGTTAAAAATTAGCTCTCCCGCTCCCCGCATTCTACCTAACCACCTCGATAAAGCTTCAGCTTTACAGCAGATGTCATCATCATCATCATCATCTCAGCCATAAGTCCATACATTATGTGCTAATACATTACACACATTATACGTTCATACATTATGTGTGCTGTGTGTGTGTCATTATGTGTGTGTGTGTGTTATTTATGTGTTATGTGCTGGACATAGACCTCCCCCATGGATTTCCAAAAAGACCGATTGGAAGCGGCTTGCATCCAGCGTCTCCCCTCCACTTGTATGAGGTCAGCAGATGACAATGTTCTTCCAAATGTAATTCCCACATACCAAATCACAAGTACCAATCATACATCGACATGTAGGAGAAAATTTGATTTGACAGAATATTTAAAATAATTCCTTACATCTATGATACATAACCTGATAACTAGAAATTATAATTATCTAATGTGCTGTAATTATTCCTGTTTAATTTTATTGTTAACTCATATTACGCAAAATGGTATTTTAATTAGATTGAGTTTTCTTAATCATCAAAATCAATTAAGCTTTTTAAACAAAATATTAGTGTGATGCAAAAATGAGTAAAGTCTGTTTGTGCTGACACGGCTTAACGGATTTCAGAGAAAATTTTAATAGAACTAGATTATTTATCTGAAATAAACAATCATAGATATAAACAGCAGGGTTAGACAAGTGACAAACGCTTACGCTTCGAAACGCTACGAAACTGTGACGTGACGTCACGCGACATTTAGTTAGCTAATGTCAATCCCATACATTTACTTTGCTATTCCACTTGTGTCCACAGAATTAGAATTTCACTTGTATGACCCTTCAGTTCCTGTACCACAGCAGGTAAAACCGTGACGAAGCTGGTAGTTCTGGCAGTTCACTGACGACCTGATGTTAAGCGACGTCGAGGTCCACAATGGAGCGCGCTTACCTAAAAGAAACCGATTTGCTTGTGATCGTGACCATGATTTATTTAGTTCATCATGGACCGCAATATCGCTTAACATTAAGGGCCTTACCGAAAAACGTTACTTAACTTTAACCAACGTCTTAAATTTTCTGTCTTCTTTTCGCAAGTGCCATTACGTGTCAGCGAGAAGTTGACAAAATATGTTAAGCATTGCTTAAAGTTAAGTAACGTTTTTCGGTAAGGCAGTAGGTGCCTAAAAATAGTGAGTTGGTATCGAGTTATCGACTATCTCTGTTTGTATTCCATATTCTGTTAATTAAATATCTAACACACGAAAATCAACAAACAAAACACATGTACGTTACTAACTCACTCTGTAATAACAGACAGCATCCATGCAGTTTAACGTCCGTGCCGTCAGAGTCCAGACGCGCAGCCCAGGGCATCGACGGCTGCTATTTCAGTCGTTAACCAATCTTGCGAGAATGGCAAATGTTCTGTAGTAGCAACCTTAGATTTATACAGAGAAAGCTGTATAGCAGTTTAAATCTAATCTAGTATAAATCTAAGGCTGCTACTACTAAGGGCAGCATTTGTCATTCTCATAAGATTGATCAACGACTGAAATAGCAGCCTCGACTCCCAGACCAGGTTCATGTTACCATATTATTTTCTAAGTCATAGGTAAAATATATCACCGTACAGGAAATCTCACCGTCATCGTATTAGTTCTTCAAATGTTGACGCGCACCCGTACAAATAAGGTCATAGGTAGGTAGATATAAACTTTTTACCGCTTGAATATAAGAAAAAGCTTGAAAAAAAAATTGTACGATCACAGATGATTGAAACTTAAAATGAGTTCTAGTCAAAATTCCATTCATAGTTGAAGTCCAATATGTATAAAAATATGTGCATAACCATCACAACTCTTTTTACCCGACTACGTAAGAAGGACTGTAATGTTTTTCGAGTGTTTGTATGTATGTATGTGTTTCTATTAGATCGCTTACAGACTAAACGGCTTGGCCGAATTTGACGTGCGAGGTGTCGTTAGATTCGTCTTCACTTCCTGAGTGTCATAGGCTTTATTTTTTGTTATAATAATAATAATAAATCTCTCGCAAAAATAAAACATATAGTTTTTTCGTAACCTCCAACGAACTTTTTCGTAATAAACAAGTGATTTTACTAGAATTATTCTAAAGAATGCGCATTTATACTCTTCTACAGCTATTTTAAGCATACTATCTCAGAATATTTTTTTCTTCACCAAACCACTTTTCTTCAGTCGGGTATTCTGTTTTTCTTTTAATATAGATACTTGTTACATGTGCAATGTGCTTGTTTACATTAGCGTTTAAATTGTGTTTCAAGTGGATAGACATTTTATCACAGAGTTAGGCAAGTGAAATTGTACCAAATGCTTCTCCAAGGTGAGGTGAATAGGTTCATTCTAGGTAAGCGCGCTCCATCGTAGACCGACGCAAGCCTTATGAATAAAAAACTTGTGTGTGTAGCAGAGTGACATACCTTAAGACTGACTAAAAGTTACTTCACTTAGCTAAGGGTGACTCGCATTTCTTAAATCTACTACTTTTTTGGTTTCGACCTTATTGGTCATATAACATTATTTCTACCAAATATAAATCATGCATATTCTATCTATACAGAACCTCTTTTTTTAAACCTGTTATAATATCACATATAACCCTAAATTACAGGTGATTAACAAAACACTTTCTTCGATTAATCCTTTAAACGCTAATTACTAAAATGTCCCCTAATTATTAATTACACTTTTATTGACAGGTAGAGGTATAAAAGGGTAAGTTAGTATGATTTTCAATCAGTCACATTTCGACATTCGGGAACACAACACCTCTCTGGTATTGGTAGCGAGTGATAGTAAATTATTTATTTATAGTATCAATGTGTTACTTATAGTGCAATCAATTCTGTGGTGGTTCGAGTCAATTTCTATCCCGCGAGATGTTTGAAAATAAATATTCTAAGTCTGAGTGTTAAAAAGTCGTGTCTTTATGTGTGTTCTATTGCATCCTCGATACAAGTGTAGTCCTAATAGTGAAGTAAATAAGGGAGTTTTATAGATATGCATTTATTTATACAAAGTAAAAGTGTGTAAGGAGATTTTAGATGACACCAGTCTCATATTGTGTAAGTACATTCATTATTACTCGACTGTCTAAATAGCGGAATTATTTTTGTTTAAGTTTTTATGTATATCTTTTTGTACTTACATATATTATTTCGAGTGACGTAAATAACGAGTTATATTTATTTTTGCAAGGTGTTATTAGATTTGTCTTTAAATACTCGTATATTCTTAGTACTACATTATGCAGCCACACATTTTTTTTACAATGCTTGTCGTATATTTATTTGTGTAACATGCTTTATCTGTTACATTACTCCTGGCCCCGTATTAAGAATTCATTCGGATTCTATATCTGCGTCTATGTCACTCTCTAAGAAAATGACAGAGACGGAGATATAGATTCCGAATCCGAATGAATTCTGAATACCGGGGTTGAAGTCATACTTACTTACCTGGTCTGGCAGCGGCACTGTTCAATAGCATGTATTGCCAAAAGTGTTTTTTTAAACAAAGCATTATTAGTAATATTTTCATTCACCAGGCCAGGTACATGATTTGGAGGACCGTCTTTACTGTACCTTTTACAGCCTGATTTCCGTCAGTTATAACTATCAATAATAGTTCAGTAAACATGTTTATCATTCTTTCACCGGGTATGTAGTCATAACTAGCAGAATATCACTTGGACGAGCGAATAAGAAGAGGGGAATATTTATTGCAACGTGTTGTCTGTCAATTATAGCCATCACTATTGCAGTAGACAGGTTTATCATTCTGTCACTGGGTATGTGATAGTTATCACTAGCAGAATATCACTTCGACGAGTATTACGAAGCGGGAGAATATTTATTACCACGTGTTGTCTGTCAGTTGTAGCTATCACTACAGCAGTAGACAGGTTTAGCATTCTGTCACTGGATATGTGATAGTTATCACTGGCAGAATATCACTTCCACGAGTGATTAAGAAGAGGGAGGATATTTATTGCGACGTGTTGTCTGTCAGTTGTAGCTATCACTACTGTAGTAGATAGGTTTATCATTCTATCACTGGGTATGTGATAGTTATTACTAGCAGAATATTACTTCGACGAATAATTAAGAAGCGGAGAATATTGAATGTGTTGTCTGTCAGTTGTAACTATCACTACTGCAGTAGACAGGTTTATCATTCTGTCACTGGGTATCTGATAGTTATCACTAGCAGAATATTACTTGGATGAGTGAATGGGAAATTAAAGAACATTTATTGCAACATGTTGTCCGTCAGTTGTAGCCATCACTACTGCAGTAGACAGGTTTATCATTCTGTCACTGGGTGTGTGATAGTTACCACTAGCAAAATATTACTTGGATGAGTGAATTAGAAATGGAAGAACATTTATTGCAACGTGTTGTCTGTCAGTTGTAGCCATCACTACTGCAGTAGACAGGTTTATCATTCTGTCACTGGGTATGTGATAGTTGTCACTAGCAGAATATCACTTCGACGAGTATTAAGAAGCGGGAGAATATTTATTACCACGTGTTGTCTGTCAGTTGTAGCTATCACTACAGCAGTAGACAGGTTTAGCATTCTGTCACTGGGTATGTGATAGTTATCACTGGCAGAATATCACTTCGACGAGCGATTAAGAAGAGGGAGGATATTTATTGCGACGTGTTGTCTGTCAGTTGTAGCTATCACTACTGTAGTAGATAGGTTTATCATTCTATCACTGGGTATGTGATAGTTATTACTAGCAGAATATTACTTCGACGAATAATTAAGAAGCGGAGAATATTGAATGTGTTGTCTGTCAGTTGTAACTATCACTACTGCAGTAGACAGGTTTATCATTCTGTCACTGGGTATCTGATAGCTATCACTAGCAGAATATTACTTGGATGAGTGAATGGGAAATGAAAGAACATTTATTGCAACATGTTGTCCGTCAGTTGTAGCCATCACTACTGCAGTAGACAGGTTTATCATTCTGTCACTGGGTGTGTGATAGTTACCACTAGCAGAATATTACTTGGATGAGTGAATTAGAAATGGAAGAACATTTATTGCAACGTGTTGTCTGTCAGTTGTAGCCATCACTACTGCAGTACGGCCACTATCTGTAACATATTTCCTATCCGTGCATGGTTGCATGAAAGAGATCGCTATAAGCGATAAGGCCGCCAATTAAAAGCCTAGCTATAATTATGTTTTCTCTGCATTTATTTTTCTGTATTTGTGGTCTTTTAATAAAGAGTTATCTATCTATCTACGTTTATGGGTGTAGCTAGATGTCAACACTTCAGTAGATATGGCTGTCATTTTGGCACTATGTATTTGATAGTTATATCTGGCAATGTTTAAACAATACTGATCTGATGGCACAAGATTTTATTTTGTGTTTTTTTTTGTCAATATTGTTGTCAGATAGTTCTTAGTTTTTTTGGAAATGTCAAAGAATGTTCTGAATGTGTTTTCTATTTTACTGTTGGGCTACTTGTCAGTACATCAGTAGATTTAAGAAGAACTAATCTTAACTACTAGTAGCTATCACCATTCTAGTAAAAAGTGCACAATTTTATCATTGGCTGAGTGATAGTTATGTTTAAAAGACAGTTTCATTACTATATTTTTGAAGACACCAGAAATAAGAAGAAAAGTCTAAATAGTTGTAGCTATCACCACTCTAGTAGATAGTGATCATTCTATCACTGGGTGAGTGATAGTTATGTCTGATATACACTTTCATCACTGCGATTTTAAGATCACCGGATATAAGAACAGTCCAACTAGTTGTAGCTATCACCACTCTAGTAGATAGTGTGTCATTCTATCACTGGGTGAGTGATAGTTATGTCTGGTAGACACTTTCATCACTGCGATTTCAAGTTCACTGGATATAAGAACAGTCTAACTAGTTGTAGCTATCACTACTCTAGTAGATAGTGTATCATTCTATCACTGGGTGAGTGAAAGTTATGTCTGGTAGACACTTTCATCGTTACCATTTAAAGGATACCGGATATAAGAAGAACAGTCTAACTAGTTGTAACTATCACCGCTCTAGTAGATAGTGTATCTTTCTATCACTGGGTGAGTGATAGTTATGTCTGGTAGACATTTTCATCGCTACCATATAAAGGACACCGGATATAAGAAGAAAAGTCTAATAAGTTGTGGCTATCCCCACTCTAGTAGATACTGCATCATTATATCACTGAGTGAGTAATAGTTATGTCTGGTAGCCACTTTCATCACTGCGATTTTAAGTTCACCGGATACAAGAACAGTCTAATTAGTTGTAGCTATCACTACTCTAGTAGATAGTGTATCATTCTATCACTGGGTGAGTGAGAGTTATGTCTGGTAGACACTTTCATCGTTACCATTTAAAGGACACCGGATATAAGAAGAACAGTCTAACTAGTTGTAGCTATCACCGCTCTAGTAGATAGTGTATCATTCTGTCACTGGGTGAGTGAGAGTTATGTCTGGTAGACACTTTCATCGTTACCATTTAAAGGACACCGGACATAAGAAGAACAGTCTAACTAGTTGTAGCTATCACCGCTCTAGTAGATAGTGTATCATTCTGTCACTGGGTGAGTGATAGTTATGTCTGATATACACTTTCATCACTGCAATATTAAGATCGCCGGATATAAGAACAGTCCAACTAGTTTTAACTATCACCACTCTAGTAGATAGTGTGTCATTCTATCACTGGGTGAGTGATAGTTATGTCTGGTAGACACTTTCATCGCTACCATTTAAAGGACACTGGATATAAGAAGAAAAGTCTAACTAGTTGTAGCTATCACCACTCTAGTAGATAGTGTATCATTCTATCACTGGGTGAGTGATAGTTATGTCTGCTAGACACTTTAATCAATGCGATTTCCAGTTCACCGGATATAAGAACAGTCTAACTAGTTGTAGCTATCACTATTCTAGTAGATAGTGTATCATTCTATCACTGGGTGAGTGAAAGTTATGTCTGGTAGACACTTTCATCGTTACCATTTAAAGGACACCGGATATAATAAGAACAGTCTAACTAGTTGTAGCTATCACCGCTCTAGTAGATAGTGTATCATTCTATCACTGGGTGAGAGATAGTTATGTCTGGTAGACACTTTCAAGACTACCATTTAAAGGACACCAACTATAAGAAGAACCGTAACAAGTTGTAGCTATCACCACTCTAGTGGACAGTGTATCATTCTATCACTGGGTGAGTGATAGTTATGTCTGATATACACTTTCATCACTGCGAGTTTAAGACCACCGGATATAAGAACAGTCTAACTAGTTTTAACTATCACCACTGTAGTAGATATTGTATAATTCTATCACTGGGTGAGTGATAGTTATGTCTGGTAGACATTTTCATCGCTACCATTTAAAGGACACCGTACATAAGAAGAACAGTCTAACAAGTTGTAGATATCACCACTCTTGTAGATAGAGTATCATTATATCACTGGGTGAGTGATAGTTATGTCTGGTAGACACTTTCATCACTGCGATTTCAAGTTCACCGGATACAAGAACAGTCCAACTAGTTATAGCTTTCACTACTCTAGTAGATAGTGTTTCATTCTATCACTGGGTGAGTGACAGTTATGTCTGGTAGACACTTTCATCGTTACCATTTAAAGGACACCGGATATAAGAAGAACAGTCTAACTAGTTGTAGCTATCACCGCTCTAGTAGATAGTGTATCATTCTATCACTGGGTGAGAGATAGTTATGTCTGGTAGACATTTCATGACTACCATTTAAAGGACACCGGATAAAAGAAGAAAAGTCAACTAGTTGTAGCTATCACCACTCTAGTAGATAGTGTATCATTATATCACTGGGTGAGGGATAGTTATGTCTGGTAGACACTTTCATGACTACCATTTAAAAGACACCGGACATAAGAAGTACAGTATAACTAGTTGCAGCTATCACCACTCTTGTAGATATAGTGTATCATTCTATAACTGGGTGAGTGATAGTTATGCCTAGTAGATACTTTCATCACAACCAATTTAAGAGCACCGGATATAAGAACAACAATCTAACTAGTTGTAACTATCACCACTCTAGTAAATAGTGTATCATTCTATCTATTCTATCAATGGGGGAGTGATAGTTATGTCTGGTAGACACTTTCATCAGTACTACTTTAAGGACACCGGAAATACAGTCTAAGAACAGACAACCGGAAGAACAGTCTAATTAGTTTTAACTATCAGCATATTTTACCTGGAAGACACTTTAATCACTACCAACCTACCAATTTTCATAAATTCAATCTCACAAAAACTGACTTCTACCTCTATGTAGGTGATTTGCGAATATACACTCAGGCTCCTTTAACGCAACTACACGAAGAATTTGGAACCATAAACTCAGACTTAAAATGCATACGGGACTGGAGTAGATCTCATGGACTCGCAATAAATCCTGTCAAAACAAAAACTATTGTCATTGGGAGCTCTCGTATGGTATCAAAAATTCACTCACACTCACTTTGTGGTCTTACTTACCACAGGTAATTTTTGACGGGGTCGTTATACCTATTAGTGATTCAGTAAATAGTCTTGGTAGCAGAAGTCAGACGTAAAATCTTTGGTTCTGCAGCTTCGCTTAGAAGACTGTAAAACTTTCTTCCAATTACTACTAAAACTGCGCTTGTAAAATCTCTCCTATTCCCTATATTGGATTATGCAGACGCTTGCTATCTGGACTTAACCGAAGAGCAGCTGGACAAACTTGAGCGTTTACAAAACTTTTTCACTCGGTTCATATTTGGTTTACGCAAGTATGACCATATTTCTGAATTTCGTCAAAAGCTGAAATGGTTACCTATCCGCCTTCGCAGTAACTCTCATATTCTCGCCTTCCTATACAAGATCTTGTTTAATCCCACTACCCTAGTGTACTTGAACGAACTATTTGAGTTCATCCAAGACCTAAGGGGATTTGAGTTCCCTACGTTCTTCTCGCGCCCTCAAGCTCACTCTCCATACCTCATCCCATTCCAACGTCTCCTACAAAAAATCATTCACTGTTCAAGCTATCCTGCTGTGGATCGCTTTGTCGGTTACGATTAGGCAGGCTAAATCACTTGATATATTTAAGAATTTAGTATATAATCATTATCTATCTTTATGTTGATTGGTATAGTTATGTATTTATGTATATTATTTATATTGATGTGTATGTATAGTATATATATTATTGTATTTAAGTATTATATTAGTTTGTACGTTTTACTTATTTAGGTATATGTAACATAAGTATAAACTCCACCGTCCTTATAATATTACAGTTAGTTCTGTCCATACAATGGTTGCCTGGAAGAAATCGCTTAAGGCGATAAGGCCGCCCCTTGTACTTCTGTTTATTATATTATTGTTTATTTTTAAGTTTCTTTATATGGTGTAGATACAATAAAGCAATATGTTATTATTACCACGTTAAGGACACCCGATATGAGGAAAAGTCTCTTGTTGTAGCTATCACCACTCTAGTAGATAGTGTATCATTCTATCACTGGGTGAGTGATAGTTATGTCTGGTAGACACTTTCATCACTGCGATTGCAAGTTCACCGGATATAAGAACAGTCTAACTAGTTGTAGCTATCACTACTCTAGTAGATAGTGTATCATTCTATCACTGGGTGAGTGAAAGTTATGTCTGGTAGGCACTTTCATCGTTATCATTTAAAGGACACCGGATATAAGAAGAACAGTCTACCTAGTTGTAGCTATCACCGCTCTAGTACATAGTGTATCATTCTATCACTGGGTGCGAGATAGTTATGTCTGGTAGATATTTTCATGACTACCATTTAAAGGACACCTATAAGAAGAAGTTTAACTAGTCGTGCCTATCACCACTCGAGTAGATAGTGTATTATTCTATCACTGAGTGAGTGATAGTTATGTCTGGTAGTCACTTTCATCACTACCACGTTAAGAACACCCGATATAAGAAGTTTATCTTGTGTAGCTATCACTACTCTAGTAGATAGTGTATCATTCTATCACTGGGTGAGTGATAGGTATGTCTGGTAGACACTTTCATAATTACCACTGTAAGGACACCGGATGTAAGAAGAACAGTCTAACTAATTGTAGCTATCACCACTCTATTGGGTATAGTGTATCATTCTATCACTGGGTGAGTGATAGTTATGTATGGTAGATACTTTCATCATTACCACTGTAAGGACAGCGGATGTAAGAAGAACAGTCTAACTAATTGTAGCTATCACCACTCTATTGGATATAGTGTATCATTCTATCATTGGGTGAATGATAGTTATGTCTGGTAGACACTTTCATCACTGCCATTTTAATAATACCGGATAAAAGAAGAAGTCTTAACTAGTTGTATATATCACTACTCTAGTAGATAGTGTATCATTCTATCACTGGGTGAGTGATAGTTATGTCTGGTAGACACTTTCATCACTACCACTTTAAGGACACCAAATATAAGATGAAGTCTAACTAGTTGTAGCTATCACCACTCTAGTAAAAAGTGTAACATTCTATAACTGGGTGAGTGATAGTTATGTTTAGTAGATAGGTACTTTCATCGTTGCCTATTTCGTCGTCGTAATATACATTTTATTTACTGCCGGTGTCAGTCTCTCTGTTTTTATAGGGATCACATCTCTGTCACATAATATTTCGTTGGTTTTTACAGTGGTAGAAAAATCTAGTTCTATGCATCACAATACTTCATAGAATGTAATAGCGGCTCTACATTTGTCGTGAAGCTCCACGAATTAGCGTGAACTTGAATGTGGATGATTTTCACAGAGTTCGCGGGCGTTAACGTCCGTTCCCAGATCAAAGTCAATATTTTGTCCCGAAAGAAAGTGTACGCGCCTCGTTTGCGCGGCGTTCACGCGCACACTTTTACATTCACGGCACCATGCCAGTGTGCTCTTCGGGTTTATTCCAGACTACAGATGTCTACGGACGTGTAACGCAAGAAAAATGGCGCAGCGCAGCAGGTTAATATTAAATGATATAATAAATCATATGATAATTGTATGATTCATTGTCCCATAATAATGTTGCCATAACAAACAAAGTTGTCGCAGCAGCAGCTGCAAATGCTACAAAAAACAATTTATTGAGTAAAACATTTACACCACAAATGCATTTGTAGAAGACAAAAAAACAATGGAAACAATCTGTTTTGAATCCAAAATTGTATACCTGGTGATTTTACATTTTGTGTATACTGACTGTATAAATATTTATTTATTGAATTTTCGACAAGGCCCCTTTACAGCTGCACCTAGGTAATTGACAAGACCATTTTTACAGCCGCTATAATAATAAATTTTAATTATTATTATTGTAAATAACGATATTGTAATCGCCGTTACCAAGTGTTGTTTATGTAACTTATGGTCCGAAATAAAAATTGAATTGAATATATCTAAAACAGAGCCTTTGAAAATAAAAAGGTATCTGAATATAATAAAACCGAAACCTAACCTTAACTGTTCAGGCAAATGAAATTGATGGCTAACAAATTTATGGAATCAGAAGCTCATGTAAAATAAAACATCTGAAATCAGGCAGTTCTATGAAACGGATTAGGACAAGATTCAAAATAATGTAATTTGGATTATAGATAAGTTACCTACCACTTAGTACTTATTAGGTTTTTTTTTTATTCTACCTGTGACCTGTTGTCTTTCTGCTGAGCAAAGTTCTCCCCCAACCTTTCTATACGTAATGGTCCCCGGTAAGTACTCTGTATATCTTACTATTGAAAAACCGGTCCTTAGTTTACCTTGTTAGTGAGACACTCCTGGAAGTCCTGTTTCATGACGGAGACGGAGACCCTGTCTTGTGGCCGCTTCGGGCCGCTCACTGATGTCACCACTGTCGACAGATCCAACTCTACCACCTGCAATGAGATGAGTAGATTATGACGATGGGATCATCATCATCATCTCAGCCAGAAGTCCAGTGCACTGAATAACACACTGCAGGTTAGGTGAGCTTTTAGACTTCGGTTTAGAAATCCCAGTGTGATTAAATAAAAGTAGGCACTTAAGCTGACTTGAGCTTTATTGCGTCGTAGTAAATCATATTTGCTAATTACTGTACTGGTACTAGTATACTATGACAAGACGCAAAAACGTGTAAGCTAGGTTTTTGTTATACACTTGTGGTTACCTCAGAAAATATGGGATCCTCAGCTGGGTTAGAGTAGTCTCTGAACTGCTTGCTGGCGCGTAAATACGCTTCAATGATTTTGATCTTTTCGTTGTCGCGATCTGCGAAAAAACGTCATATCTTAATGCGTATGATAAACAAATAAGTTATAAGCGAATATTTTAAAGATGGCAATATCTTCTATAATAATATATTAATCGCTGTTGTCAGTAAACATATTTCACTCACAGAATATAGATATATTGAGCTAATAAAATCTGAAAATCTTCTAAATTTTAAAGAAATTCATGCATTGCATATTTTTGACAGCATTACACAGAAATATATACGTCAGGCTTAATTTTGTGCGTGTTTTGGTTGAGTGTCCAAAATATTTTTTATTTTATTATTATACGGAAACATACCAAAAATGTTCGTACTTTATAAGTTTCTGATACACAAAACTTCTTTATAGTTTACAGGTTAGGTATTCGATCGTAGCTCACCCATGTTTCTCTATACTAAACGAAAACCTGTACAGCTGAACATACCCCATCAACTGTAAACACTACATAAAGCGCTATGCACACTTACACAATCATCCCCACATCTCGTATTTCAAAACACTCAAAATAAAGTGCTCCAAACATTTATGCCCGATTCATTGTAAACACTAGCCACACTCTCACACTCCACCACACACATACCCCACATAGATCCACACTCACTTGTTTGCGCGAGGTATTGTAGCGAGCGATTGTCCACCGGGAAGTGTGCGACGGTAGCGCCGAACTCTGGGCACATGTTAGCAACAGTCGCGCGGTCCGCGATACTAAGCGCCGCCACGCCAGGCCCGAAGAACTCCACGAATTTACCCACCACTCCTAAAGAGCGGAGGTGCTAAAACAGAAGATATACTTATGAAACAGGCAGCTTCGAGTGATAGCGACTAGTATCATTGTAAGTACATAAATAAATTTATTTATGCAAAAATAACTTCACACAAGTTACTACCTGACAATACGTCAGGTAAGTTGGTGGAGTCGTAGATCTATATTTTGTAAAAAATATGTTATAAATTCTTCAATAATCAATGGTTCGATCTTCTCTGCTTCGCTGTATACTTTTGCTCGCTTAGATTTTTAGTTTTTTTTTATAAAATAGGTGAAGCAAAAAGGCAGACGGCTCGCCTGATGGTAAGCGATAACCGTCGCCTATGGACAACTGCAACATAACTGACATTACTGTTGCTTTGCTAACCCGGAAAGGTGCTTGTAGACACCCTTTTTAAAACGCTCTTAGATCACAACATTAGTAAAAGAGTTAATTAGTATACAATCAAACTAACAAGCAGAACTAGCTAAAAAAAAGCTGGAGCTGGACACCTTAGTGATGGTGAGTACGAGATCAGTGGAGGTGGCTAGGGGAGGTAACTCCCCCACCAATCGGTATCCCACCACAGCTGGTAAAAGCATGCTAATGGCTTGCCCCAACATTACAGCTTCCGCTTCGATACCTGAAATGAAAAAAGTTCGCTTATTTAATTATCATAAGCACTTTTCATACTATAGAATAGAATATTATTTACTGTCACAAAGTCACATTCGTAATAATTTATCGACCACGCGAGTTGTGGTCAAATATTGGCCCATTTAATTATAAAAAATGGCACAATATTGGTAATGTTCTTCATCATCTTCATCTTAATAATTATTATTAATTGCGAGACTTTTGTGTATGTCAAAAAATTATAGTTTTATGTTATTAATAAAAAAAAAAAACTGCTGTTAAATATAATTGTAGGCATAATATGTACCTCCAACGCCCCAGCCGACGACGCCCAGCCCGTTGATCATAGTGGTGTGGCTGTCCGTGCCCACCACTGAGTCAGGGTACAGCACACCGTCGGAGAACACAACTCGCGCCAAGTACTCCAAGTTCACCTGAATATATCACAAGTGGTATTAAGTCTCTATAGTTACAGGTGCAAGCGAGACAGGCCAATTCTAACCTTTATTGGTTATTATTTATAGAGTTCAATTTTGATATTAGGGCTATAAACTTCTATATTTTCAGCGCAGTTACATACTGCGTATTATTACCTGACTATGGAGAATCCAAAAAGCAAGGTTATTCAAATTCGTTTATTAAGATAAAAACGAAAAAAAGAACAATTACAATTATCTCACAATATTCAAAAATTATTGGATTACGGAATATAATTTTATAATTTTACCAGTCTATAAATGTATGTTTGTAGTGATGTATGTTTCACCGTAGTGCCAAGATTATTTAACAGATTTTGATAAATGTTTTGATGGTCAATTGATTGGTTATTTTGATCCGGATGACAGGAGCTAATGACGTCACTGAAAGTCCAAGACGGTGGATTTGAAAATCAATTAATTTCGCCGATTCTTTTTCGAGATAAATATCATCAATATAAAAAGAAATGGAAGTATATCTTCATAGTTCGATTGCATTACGTAACGGTGATTGGACAACAATAAAAACTCGCCCAAATAGATGTAATAGCTAAATCTTACATTTGTGTACTCGTATGTAATCCTACAGGCATTCGCTAGCTTCACGCACTCAATGAATATGCCAACTTACTTGATGAACGATTCCAGAGCCCGGCGGCACAATCAACATGTTGTTGAACGCATTAGCACCCCACTGGAAAATAACATCATACAATATAAAGAAAACATCATTTAAATGCTTTGAGTGGGTTCCTGACAAATAGAGTACCGCTACGGTTTTCTAATTAAAGTTTCATTCTGGTTTCGACAGGTTTCAGAAGTAGTCTCGCGCGCGGGACACGCTCAATGCAACGAACGCCCTTTTTAATCGACTCCCAAAAAGAAGGAGGTTATTATGTATATTACTTACGAATATACAGGTGTTTTATTACTTGCAAAGCTTGGAAAGGGTAACAGCAGAGCTCATTCTGAAAACGTATCTCGTATATATTTGATGAAGTGTTAAATTTTTTATTTTTAATAATAGATATTTTCTGAAAATCTATAAAATTTTACAGATAACAGCTAATTTCTATACATAGGTTAAAGTTCCAGGATTATCGAACATCACACAAACTTCTATTCTAAAAAAAAGTTTTGTTTTTTTATCTGCGTTTAAAGATGGCGAAAATTTATAGGTGATTTGTTCGAAGCATTTAATGAGTCAAGACCGTATCGAGACACGGATGTGATAAGGTTCCGTATAAAAGAATAAGACCGCCTGTTGATGTTTCACATTTGTAAGGCGTGACACGACGGTTTATTATTTTTTATACTTAGAAATTAATCATGATTATTTATTCAATAATACAAGCTAAATACCTTCAAAAATTGGAATCTCTCCTTGTTTCTCTCAAACTCCAGTTCCTGATTCTTGTTCAACGCATCGGGGCTGAAATGAAAAGATTTTCAAGTTGGAATAGAATCGTTTTGAAAAACTTAACTGCAGTAGCAGCATTGCCTTTTACTAACCAAGAGAAGTTTTAAATATAACTTATTAATTATGGGAAGGGAGAAATGAGAAAATCTGACTGTTTTCGAAAACATTTGAAATACATAGCCTAATTTAACTCAGATGGAAAGCTATCTTAACTGGCTTACCACTAATCTATGGTTACCTTGGAACATTTTCTTCCTAACATTATGGTTTCATGAAAAAGAAAACTATTTTTGGAACAAAATATTTGTATTATTCTACTCTAAAGCTAAGATACTACAGTTTCATCAAAATGCAATCGATATATTTTGGGTGATTGAGTAACAAATAAATAAATATTGATTAATTTTCATTTTCATACAGCGCCATCTAAATGTTTGACCTGGGTGGAGATTCAACCCATACGATCTACGCCTTAGAAGGGTCTGCCTTCTACCAATTTAGCTTGTAACCACTCAGCAAATATCTAAACATACTTGTTGACAGAATTTCGTGTTTACAGTATCAAAAAGATAGGACAGGACAGAATACGGAATAATTGATTTTGATGATGATTTGATGATGATTTTTTATTCATTTTTTAATTTTATTTTTTTACTTTTATGTTAAGTTAAATATGTAAATACTCTGTTTAATACCATGCTGTGCGCTCTAAAAGTGGATTACGGGTTCGACCACATCAATAGCATGTTATTAAACGCAATATTTCCTGTAATTTGTAATGAGTGCTAAATAAATAAATAGGAATAATAGTTCTAATTGATAACATACTAAAATGTAATACAAAAAACTAATAAAATATTTTAATCGGTCAATAAACATAAACAAAAACATTATAAGATATAAACATTAAAAGGGATGCTCTGTACCACTCTCGCGAAACAACAGTTTGTGTTGAATTTGTACGGCGAACATGAACCATCATCATTCGCTATCGTGTGCTCTCTGTCTAACATTAAATTAAAATGCTTGTAACTTTCTTATTTTTGAAGGAATTTTAATTTTGTTGTTACGGTATAAATATATTTATGGAGAGCTTTTTAATGATCCAATAAAAATAAATGATACATATTCCCTATTTAGTGTTACCTCCTTGCGAAGTCAACCTGCACCGAGTGGTCGATGACCAGGTCTGCGGGACAGATGGGGTTGATTTTGTCTGCGTCCCCGCCGAGCTCTTTAACTGCGTCGCGCATGGCGGCGAAGTCTACCACCGCGGGGACGCCGGTTAGATCCTGAAATTATATGATACAATTATAACATTCTTAACAGCAATCACAACATCAACAATGAGTTTTTTTTTAATTTTGTGTTTAAGTTGTTCACTAGGCGGCGCGTCGATCGTTTCATCTGTCAAGTCGAACTTGTGTAGATTTCATTTAAACCAAAAAACTTGCCAAGTGCGAGTCGGACTCGCGCACTAAGGGTTCCGTACCATTATAAAAACGGCAAAAAAATCACGTTTGTTGTATGGGAGCCCCCCCTTAAATATTAATTTTATTTTAATTTAATTATTTATTTTTAAAGTGAATAATATAACTCAATATTTAGTGAATATTTAAAGCGCCTACCTGTTGCCATTATCAATATCGAGCAAAAAGGAGCAAAAAATCACGTTTGTTGTATGGGAGCCCCCTTGAATATTTATTTTATTCTATTTTTTGTATTTGTTATAGCGGCAACAGAAATACATCATCTGTGAAAACTTCAACTGTCTAACTATCACGGTTCATGAGATACAGCCTGGTGACAGACGGACGGACAGACAGCGGAGTCTCAGTAATAGGGTCCAGTTTTTACCCTTTGGGTACGGAACCCTAAAAATCTAATACAAAACGTTGTGAAATGAACAAATTGAACGTATTATGTATAAAAATTTACTTAGATCAAATTGATTCTACATACAAATACACAGATACATAGACACACACTTCAAACTTATAACACCCCTTTTTGTATTGGGGGTTAAATAAAAGCAATACGAACATTGGAAAATAGAGATACTTGCTCTGAGATTTGAACCCAGAACTCCTAAGTGAGAAATTAATCCGTCTTCCAACTAAGCTACCGAATTTATTTGATCTTCATTCACATTAGATAACTGAAATCTATTTTTAACGATATGTATATCAATAAATTTCAAATTATCGCTCACATTCCCGAGATAAATACGAATAAGGTAATGATTAGACTTTGATTTTATTGCAGTACTAAACTTATTTTATTTGATTTTTAAACCAATCATTCTTACATTGGAAGAAATCGATATTAGTTATCGAACTTTGCGAATGTGAACGTGAGGCTAACTACTTTTACTAACTTTTTCGTAATAAACAAGTGATTTTACTAGAATTATTCGAAAGAATTGGCATTTATAATCTTTTACAGTGATTTTGTGCAGACTTTGTCCCAAAAAACGTATATACAACAGTGTATCAAGCGTAAATCGTCAGACTGCAAAAACTGCTATTCTGCAGTCGGGTATTTTATTTTTCATCTAATATAGATACTTGTTCACGTATTAGTTTTGAAAGATTTGCACGTGGACGTCACCTCCGTACTGCTAGATGACTAGGAGGTCATCTAGCAGTACAGAGTACAATCCCACCTGCAGTATGACCCTGGCCGGTTTGAAGGCGACCTCCACTCCGGCGGCGACCTTCTGATTCGTCTCCCACTCGAGCACACGCTGCACATCCAGCTCGCACACTTGAAAGTTGTCGCAGTTGCGTACGCAAGATTCCAGCAGCACGCGGATTGAGTACGGCAGACGGTCTGGAACAAACAAACGCATAAAATTAAAAAAAAAAAGACCAACACACGTACAAACAAGACACGTACGACAAGACACGTACGAAACGCTTTGACTCCACTTTCATTGTGCCTACTGCCAAAATGTGGAATGCGCTTCCTGAATGGGTCTTTCCGAATAGATATAATCTAGGTTTCTTCAAATCGCGAGTGAATAGGTTTCTTCTAGGCAAGCGCGCTCCATCGTAGACCGTAACTGTCGCTTAACACCAGGTGAGTTGACGGTCAAGCGCAAGCCTATCGACGAATAAAAAAATAAAAAAAAACAACCATATACCGATTGGGATATTTGCGAGTTCATGTCCCATCGGGTGCGGAAATTTTGAACTGTCTACAAATTTGTATGTACTTAATTGTGGAAAATCACTTCAAAAATCCTATTTATCCGGGGCGAACCTTCAAATTTGTTGATAGGACGTCACAGAGAACATTCAAAGTACTAGACATTTCTGCGAACACGCTTACACGATGATGGTACTGACATGTCATTGTTGGCCAAAGTCCCCAATTTATCTAAGAATTATAAAAAACAACACATTGCGGCGTCAGCGGCTCTTTTTATCCATATCAAAAAGAAGAAGGTTAACAATTCCGCATAGCTCAATTTTGCAATTTCAATCGCAATTTTTCCTTTTGATGTACGGAACCCTAAAAAGAGTCATCGAAATCGGTTAATTTAGAAAAAAAGTTTTCTCCTATTTGTATGGGAGTTCGCGCGACAACAGTTCTCTTAAAAAACAAGCTCACTAGGTATGTAACATGTATCAATTATTACGTACTGAGAGATATTGAGTAATTCTAATTTACGCTTATACTACGTTACAAAACAAGTCATAAACATCACAAGGTCGATCACCCGTTATGGTACACTCAGCTGAAGTAACGAGGCACCATCACAGATTTAATTATTATTATTTGTTAGAAAACAGCTTTTTGATATAAATGTTTTGCGAAAGTAACTCTGTATGTCTCTTTGTTACCTTTTCACAACTAAACGGCCGCGTCAATTTTTCGAAATTTGGTACAGTAATAGTTAAGGACCTGGATACGGAGATAGTTCTAAATTCATATCAGTGTCATCACCGTTTCTCATCAGGACGCGGGTGAAACCGCGAAGCACAGCTAGTTATTATAATATCATCATCATCATCATCTCAGCCAGAAGAAGTCCACTGCCGGCCATAGGCCTCCCCCGTGGATTTCCAGAAAGACCGGTTGGAAGCGGCCTGCTTCCAACGTCTTCCTGCCACTTGTATGATATCTTCTGTCCACCTTGTGGCTGGTCTTCCTACGCTGCGCTTGCCGGTTCGTGGTCTCCATTCGAGAACTTTTCGGCCGCATCGGCCCATTATAATATATAATAACTTAATAAAACTGATGGCTAGAAGACGGTGCCTACTATCATAATTTCCCTTCGGATGTTACAAATACGAAAGTAACACTGTATCTCTGTCTGACGGACTTTCTTTATCTCTTTCTGTTTGTTACCTTTTCACGCTAAATATAGTATGAATATAGTTGTAACCTTGGAGAAATGAACTAAGAAAATAAGGAAACGTAAAATATAAGGTAAGCCTAAAATGGTACACAAAAATTGACAAACAAACTGACAAAATTAGCATTCAAACACTCTATCATCCCCGATATGCACAATTCATATAACAGCTGACTGTACATGGCGACAACATAAAATCAATCAGTACTTATTTAGGGATCATAAATGATAAAAGTAAACAATGATTTTAACGAGAATGTCCGCAATTGACCAACACGCCTGTTTGTGAGTGATCAAAGATGAAGCACACAAATCAAAGAAATGCCAAGAAATACAAATTCACTGTAACCTTGAAAGTACTACCTACCTCGAATAAATCTTTCGAGTAGGTAAATAGGGGGACGCCGACAATATATTCCATGCCTTAGGTTGCCTGGAAGAGATCTCTTTCAGCGATAAGGCCGCCTGTTGTTTTCGCTAGGATGTAAGCTCTCTCTTGTTAATTAGTGGTGTAAACAATAAGGAGTTTATCTATCTATGTTATTTTTTATTTAATTTATATTAAACAAGTCACAATTATTCACAATAAATTATTACTAATCTTAGCTTTTTTTAATATTAAGGTGTCGAAAATGTTGGAAATTCCAATTTTAAAAAATTTTGTGATGTGATGGAGACGTGGCCATAAGAAAAGCTTGTTTAAGAGAATCATTTTTTTTTCACTCCTCTTGCTTTAAAAGTCCGTCGTTGTAGCGTAGTAAAGCGGGGAAAAAATAGCATTTTAAGCTCTAGGGGAAAAAGTTTTATTTTTTACTTTTTTATCTGATACCAAAGAGCCTACATACACGAAACAAAAGTCTTTATTCAAAAGTAGAATAATCTCTTTGGTATATATTTACATTATCTTTGCAAACATCTCGTTAAATGTCCAGAATTGTGCAAATTGTATGTTTCATTTTTAATAAAATAAACTTTGAATTATTGTATTGGATTATTTTATTTTCTCGCACTCGTAACGAAAAGTAGAGTGTAACACACGGCGCTAAAACCCCATTGTAACTCGGTTTCTATTTACTCCCTCGTTATAGCTCGGGAGTAAAAATCTACCTCGTTACAATGGGTCATTTTAGCCCCTTGTATAACAATCTACTACTGCTTATTTAGTTTCCATAGAAATTCAATGACAATTTATTTGCATGTAAATGAGGTACAAGCGCTCGAGTCACAACTGCGTCACGTTTCGGGGGTCGGTCTCGGCGTTGTACTAATACACCAATCAACAGCTGTAGGTACTTGTATTTACGTACCAAACATGGAATTTGAACATCATTGTTTAAAGTTAGAGACAAGGTTTAGTAAGAATACGAAGTAATATGTAAGTTTATGTATTTTTACCGGACAGACCAAAAAGGAAGGCAATATTATTCGGGTTTAACTACGTATGTCTAACTTTGAACGATAATAAGACTTCATTTCCGTCCCCCAGCAGGGTTAGCATGGAATGTAGACAAACTGTCTTTCCAACGTTTTATTCACCTCTCAGAGGAAAATATGTACCTACCTACTGATGCTGGCAGCTAACATATCAACCTGGATAAAAACGGTTTATTTACCTTCCATGCCAGGCCAGCACGATGGAAGTGGGATGGACATTATAGGTTAATGTGTATTGGACGATTTGGACGTACGGAAAGCAGATTGAATCATGGCAGACCGAAAAATTACCATTAATAGATAACGTAGGGGCGTGATGGCATGGAAGTGTGTCGAACCACTTTCCGTCACGATAGACGTGTTAGTTTAACTACTAAGGTGCGCCAATAAATAAGTCACAACAGAAATCCTTTACCGTCTCACCTTTCCACGAAGACTAATTATAGAGGGGTGAAGTTTGCACAAAATTATAACAAGTTTAGAAAGCTCAAAAACGCCCGCAAAAAAGCAACCGATTTTGATGATACATAGCTAAGAACACTCACGATGAAATCCTCTTTCGAAAAAAATACTAGATCAAAATCGGTCCATCCATTTCAGAGCTACGATGCCACAGAGACGCAGAGATATACAGATACACACGTCAAACTTGTAACATCCATCTTTTTGGGTCGGGGTTTAAAAAAAAATCGAGTTGCACAATAATATTACCTACGACGATCATGTGAAATAATGGAGATTCCGGCTTCTTATCACAAGCATGACCCAGATGTGCATATTTAAACTTCAACGACTTGTAGAATCTACGACTTTCTGCGCGACCTTAGTGTCATTCATACAGTCGCATACACACAGTTAAGGTTGTCAAACAAGTTTTAAATAAGTATATAATATAATATATTAAAAGAAAAACAAAATACCCGACTGCATAAGAGCTATTTTCGTACTGTAATTTACGCTTAATTACGCTTGGTATGCTGTTCAATTTATTTAAATGAACTTTCTTTAGAATAACACTTTTTTAAACCATCACGATCATTCATTATAGCAATATTATTTTATTAACGGGATATTTACCGTGGTTCGCGTTAATTTTGAGCTCCCGATATTATTCTTCAGTCGCCCGTGAACATGTTGCATGTAACTGTGCCGAAATATCGGGAACTCAAAATTAACGCGAACCACGGTAAATATCCCGTTAATAATAATAGTGATTCTTTAAAATAGTTTTTGTAAAATCACTTTATTTGTTATGAATCACTTTATTAGTTCGTTGGAGGTTACAAAAAGCGCATTTTTTTCAAGAGTTGTATTATTATTATATTAATAAAATATGGAATAATACAACTATAATTAATAAATATAATGGAAGTTTCCGGCAGCCTAGTGGTGAGACCGTCTGACTTGCGATCCGCAGGTCCTGGGTTCGAATCCCACGGCACCTCTGTCTTTTCGAAGTTATGTGCGTATTGTTGATTGCCGCTAACTTCAAACGGTGAAGGAAAACATCGTGAGGAAACCTACATGTCAGAGAGTTCTCAATGATCTTGAAGGTGTGTGAAGTCTGCCAACCCGCACTTGGCCAGCGTGGCAGACTATGGCCTAACCCTTCTCACAATGAGAAGATGGCCCGTACCCAGCAGTGGGACAGTTTGTACAAACAGGGCTGATAAAAAAAAAAAAAAAAAAAAAATATAGGATATGACACTTAGGGAGTGAAGACGAACCTAACGACACCTCACACATTAAAATCGGTCAAGCCTATTAGGTTGTAGGAGCTCAAATAGAAACATACATACATACATATACTAGAAAAACATAATCCTCCTTCTTACGCAGTCGGGTAAAGAAATTGAGCTTATTTATATTAACTCTGTATATATATTAGCTGCGAGCCGCGTTTTCACCCGCGTAATGATGAGAAATGGTGATAATGTTGATAAAATATAGCCTAAGTCGGTCTCCTGATCCTCAGCTATGTCACTACTAAATTTCAATAACTCAGCTTTGGTTCAGCCGTTTAGTCGTGAAAAGGTAACAAACGAACAGAGTTAATTTCGCGTTTAAAATATTAGTAAGGAAGTAACGATAGCATATAAAAAAAAAAAAAAAAAACAGGTTTAACTTTATACACTTGCAACATTATTTGATGTGTTAGGTACACTTATGAAATTTCGTAAATGTGTAGATAGTTCAAAAATTCCGGCCAGCCCCGCCGGATGTTGAAAATTTTTGAACTAAGTATTTACATTAGTATTTGGATTATCTTTAGACCTTTATCGGTCTGGGGTGATCGATGTGCTTTTTGTGTAGTAGTTTAGTTAGTTGAGTCTGTATATTGTTGTGTTGTAGTTAATAAAGGCGCTTGCCATTAAAAAAAAAAAAAAAAAAAAAAGTATTTACATATTTGTGAATTAAATACCATTATTATATGTAGTAATAGGTTTGCGCTTGGCCGCTAGCTCGCCTGATTTATATTAATAAATGCCCCAACCCAAAAGAGGGGTGTTGTGAGTTTGACGTGTGTATCTGTATATCTGTGTATTTGTCGGTGGCATCGTAGCTCTCAACGGATGGATCGATTTTGATCTAATTATTTTTGTTTTAGAGGATTTCTTCAAGAATTTTCTTAGCTATGTTTCATCAAAATCGGTTCAGCCGTTTTTATTTTGTCTCGGGTTTTTGAGTTTTTTAAATTTATAATTGTTATACTTCGTCCATCCAAATTTCAAAATACCCTTTATTTCTTGTAAGTAGCCCTACCTACAACATATTTTGAAGATATGTATTTATCATTGAATCATACGTGGCTACATAAATATTATGAAACAAGCAGTTAATATTGTATTAAAAAAAAAACAATCACAAAAGATAAGTAGCCTGAGACATTTTGAAGAGTCGAATCTAATAATATCTAGCAAATCAAAATCGGTTAATGTTTTGGATTTTGGACAGACAGACAAACATAATAATATTAATAAATTATTTTCACATAATTTCTCGCGAAAGGTAAGTACACTCAACAGTACAACTAGAGTAACTTTTGCACAATGAGAACTGTTGTATATAATTCATTTGTTATCTTCACTTATGCGAAGCTTATTAGCTTATTCTTTAGCGAGAATTCTGATCATTCAGCAGCATTATCGCTGAGCACTTACCTTTTTTGATACACCATATACTACAGTGATAACTGCAAATTTTTTTAGGCTCAATAGTATTCACTTTTGTTCTTTATATTTGTGTTCTCTCTTTTTGTTGTAGTGTATGGTGTATAAAAAATAAAATGTTTTCTTTCTTTCTTTTTATGGAGCTGAAACATAGCCAATCACTAAAAACCATATTTATGACACCAGTATAGCACAGAGAGCTATGGAGAGGGCCATGCTAGGTATCCGCTTGATAGATCATGTTCCGAACGTGGAAATTCGACGACGCACTAAAGTCGAAGTCGTGGACACAGGCAATATTATGCAACAGTGGAGATGGGCAGGACAGGACACTCGACGGGATAGCGACAGGTGCATCCAAAACATGCAGTCACCCAATGGTATCAAAGCATGCAGACACCAAATGGTATCAAAGCATGCAGACACCAAATGGTATCAAAGCATGCAGTCACCGAATGGTATGTCGCACACGGTATGGTATGCGCATATGATATCGCAAAGCACATCGAATGGCAGTGGAACAGGCTCGCACAGGAGCAGAAAGAATGGCGTGAACTAGAGGACACTTATACCCAGCATTGGGTGGATACAAACCAAATGGATAGATTCATTAGAAGTTTTTTATTGCGCATTTTCCATACAATAGGGCAGAAAGTCTCGATTTTCGTATCAACCATACTCGGTTAATAAGTCGATTCATCCAGGCAGTATGAACACTCGGGTTAGTGCAAAGTAAGTGTTGATTTATTGCAGTGTAATTGGTTTATGTTTGTCTGTAATATGACAAGTCAATATAATATGGAGTGCATATAAAGATAACTTGATACTAACTTACTTTGTACTTACCTGACTGTGTCTATACTGCCTTTATAGATCAACTTATTCAGTTAAGTTTATTCATTTGAACCATGACCTTTGTGATTATGTCATTTAATATTTTATCAATTCTACAAAATGTTTGGATACTGTGGGGTCATAAAAATGGTGTTACATAATTTGTATAGTATAGATGCATCCTGCTGATTTTTCCGCAATTACCACAATTAATTCATTAATTAATTCTATGACAGATTGCAGCCAAAATTAGTAATTTTTACCAATGTCATAAAAGGAGGTTTCAATTAGATTTTTCTTTTATATGTTCGCCAATTGCGAACAATGATTTTTATTTTGTAAGTGAATGGGTATCCCCATTCGCTTCAGTCAGTCAGGGAAATGAAATGAAATGAAATTTATTTGCAAGAATGTAGGTAAACAAGGTCTTAGAAATTAATTACAATTTTCCATTACATTCGATCATATCTGATGTGCAAATATTTGATATTGAATCAGTATGACATAAATAATATTAAATTAGAATTGATAATAGTAAAATTAATGTCAAATGAAAATTAGATTGAAGTATATTTTGTCATATGAAAATAATAATAATAATAAAAAATACATACCTAATTAGTGATTTAATTATGTATTTTTTTGCTTTCATACAATTTTACAGTATTCATGTGTAAGTGTATGTCAGGGGAAAATGATCATTAAAGAAAACAATTCACCATATTAAGTGAATTAAAATCGAAATAGCTCACTATATCAAGGTAGTAATCAAAATCAGTTAGGGTGAACAACTCACCATATTTAGATCCAAAGCTAGCCAGGTCATAGTACTTGAATGTCTTTCCGTTGACCTCAATAGTCTTCAGAAGATTGTCAAATGGGTTGTTGGTGGCTGAAAAACAATAGTTATCATATTAAATGGGCAAGTTCCTTTATTAGCTACAACAAAACAATATACAAACTACACATACTTAACTAACTAAACTACTACACAAAAAGCAAAACGATTACCCCAAACTGATAAAGGTCTAATGACAATCCAAATGCTCAAACACACTACCAATTGGCAGTGTACCCAGCATGCTAGCGCATTGCCACATTGAATGGAATTCTTATGCGTTGAGCTAAATATGCACCATCACATCAATCAGGTGCTCAGATAAATATTAAATAATTACAATATCTGACATTCAACAGTTAAAAGTTGTTTAATATTACTACTAACTCTTTTAAATATTAAAATGATTACACACTGTATTTTAAACCAGATGTTGCATCTATTAGCATTTGACTTTGGTTTAAAAAAACAATGCTTGTATACAATAACCAAGTAGCGAATCAATGTGATTTTTATTCTGAAAAATAGTTCTGTAGAATATGAAACAGCTAGTTGTTACCAGCGGTTTCTACTAAGTTCTTAAAAGATACCCCTTGGCCCTTACCAGTTCAGATATTCATTAGTAAAATAAACAAAACAATACTGACTTAATGATTCCAGTTCAAAGTTTAAATAGCCGCAATTTTATGAGTATAATTTTGAATAAACATGCTTTAAACTACGCGCGTAAACTACACATGACTGATAGATGTGATTATTAACACAAAGCTAATCTGATAAGCATCCCCCTTTTATAATCAAAACATGTTATATACATTAAATCTATTAGGAAAATTAGATCATGCACAAGTAGTTCTTTAACTATATTTCCATAGTTCCTAACTCAAATAAATTTTACATACCCGCCATGATAACCTCTCGGCAAGTCACGTAGCCAGTGCCACAGAACAATATGGGAATATGCACGTAGCACTAGTACCGCCTATCGGACGATTTTTCAAGTTCTCGTCGAAATAACTAAGAGCGACGAAATGAAAATGAAAAATAACGTCACAATACACCAACGTATCCGACGCACTCCGTCTGCTAACTTTTGACAACTTCACTGTAACTAGGGATGGTGCGTATTTATGCGACCAGATTTTTACATCAGGTATTTGCTTGCAAGTGTGCCGACCAGCCCCCGTATTCTGAATCCATTCGGTTTCGGAATCGATTCGATTTGTATATCTCCGTCTCTGTCATTCTCTATGGAAATGACAAAGACGGAGATATACAAATCGAATCGATTCCGAAACCGAATGGGTTCAGAATACGGGGCCAGGTGCCGCCCCGAAATACTTGCAAGGAGAAAAAGTCTTAAAAGTATTTACTTTACTGGATTTCGCGAATGCTATTATGCTTCTTATTGTAACATTTACAATGAACAATTTCCTATGCAAGTATTTTAATTGAAAAACTCACTACGCAATTTTGCTCCTTATTATTACTTAAATACAAATCAATTTTCTTTAACGAAAAAAATACTTTCAAGGGTTTTGACCATTGATAAAAAAAAACCCAAGATACACAATCAGCGTCTCAAAAACGTCCGTATAAAATGAGCGCACAATTTAAAATTGTGCGCTCATTTCAAACAGTCTCGCGTCGCTCGCGTCCTTGAACGGCCGTTGAAAATGCCGAAGTGTTCGTTGAGAAATTGTAGAAATATTACGTCGAGAACGTTAAAAAAGGATGGGATATCGTATTTTCAGTAAGTGAAAGAGTTTACTGATTTGTTTTTGTTGTTTTTATAACTTAATATCTACAGTAATATGTGATTTTGATTTAATTTGTCTTAAAACTTCTCTCAACTTTCCAAGTATAACACAGCTTATTTTAATGGCCGCTTTGCAGTGTAATCACGATACATTACAAGCACCTTTTATTTTAGTCGCATTACACTAGTGACTCTGTTCTCATTTCAATGGAGTCGATTTTTTTATTGTGTTTAGTTTTAATTAATATGTTCACTTTTAACCTATTTTGTATTAAGTTCTTAAATAACAAATATTTATACGTATAAATTACGGGTGACTATTGAACAGTACGAGTTGTTTTATATGCATATTCTATTTCATTTTTATTTTATTTTAGTTTTCCTTGTGACCCAATACGATGCGCAGAATGGACGTCAATCGTCAGCCAACAAAGGTGTGAAGATTTTTTCAAGCCAAATAAATCAAGTGTCATATGTTCAGAGCATTTTTTGGACAAAGATATTTATGTCACTGCAAAAGGCATAAAACGAATTGTTAAAACAGCTGTTCCTAGAGTAGTGGTAAGTAACTCTCGTTGGCCATAAAAATAAATACTATATCAAATAGTATCGTACATTTATTAAAATATTAAATATTTTTTTTTGTATAATTTTTTTTTCAGGACTTGACATCACCGGACCTTAAGATTGTAAGTAACTACGACGAAGAACGGACGGAATCTTATTACCACTGTATCATAAAATATAATTTGGTATGCTAGTAGATATTTATAATTTTGATGTTGCTTACAGATTGAAATACCGGGCGATGGCGGTAATACTGAAGTCTGTCGTACGAGTTCAATGTTTGATTTAGAAAATAAAAAGGTATTCAAATCTCCCACCACTTCTCTAAGTATAGACTCAATTTTGGATACACCTCGAAAAGTTGTTATCAAAAGCGAACTTAAAAAATGCCGTGCCGTAAAAAAAATGTTTACTGTATTATTTATGTTTTAGCCTAGTTACACACTAGCGCATCAACTAGTGTATTTTTTTATTGTATTGTATTTCTTTTCATAAGGCTCAACTTCTTGGAAATAGGTGGTTTTAGATCAACACAGATTAAATTATTATCTTGTTTGATTATTTATATACTTTTTAGTAATTAGTTATATGTATTTTTTGACAAAGTAGACTTTTCCAGCTGCTCTGTGTCGACCTATGATCACTAGACGATTTCAAATAACTATGTGCAGTTTCATGTACAAAGATGTTTCGAATTTGAACCAAAAAAATAAATTATTGAAATAAATTATTTTATTACTTAATATTTTTTTCATTGATATTCACACTACCTACCCGAAAACGTATTTACGATCAGATAAAAGTATAGTGTTTCGAAATTTAACAAACTTAATATACTAACTCAATGTCATAAATAAAAATGTTAATAAAACAAATTCGTCTCCATTCCATGCCTTGTCCTACTGGCTAACTTTGGTCGTAAAATTTTATTGCTTTTTGTAAACTGCTTGCTAAAAACAACTTTAAGCAATTCGCGTAAGGTTGAATTTGCAAAAAATATGTTCAAAGTTTAACTATAACAACGTAGGTGAGTGTTTCGGGACAGTTTCAAGTGTTACTTTTGGTCGAGACTGTGCATCTTGGTTTTTTTTTTATCAATGGTTTTGACCCTGGTTTTTGGCGCTTCACTCGGGTGTCATCGTCAAATACACGGAACGAAGTAGGCAAGCAATATATATCGCGCTCGCTCAGTCATGTTTGGTGTCGTTTGGAACGTTTTGAATTTCGTGAATGCCATTATGCTTCTTATTATAAGGTATATAATGAACAATATCCTATGAAAGTATTTTAGTAGAAAAACTTGTTACGCAATTGTGCACCTTATCTTAGTTAAAATACAAATCAATTTTCTTTAACGAAAAAAATACTTTTAAGGGTTTTGAGCCCTGATTTTTGGCGCTGGTATTTTTATGTGGGCGCACTTGGAAGCCCTGGTATGAGATTTTGCAAGTATAACCCATCCCTAACTGTAACCCACAGAACATTATGGGTATTCTGTAACCCCCGCTCTACACATAAAGTAACTTATATATACGGAGAGCTCTACACTTGTGACGTGAACGTCCGCGAACAGGCGTGAACATAAGTATGGAGGGTTTTCACGGCGTTCGCGGCCGTTCACACCCGTTCCCCGATCGAAGTCGGTATTTTGTCCCGCGACAAAGGGTTCGCGGCAGTTCACGCCTCGTTCACGCGCGCACCTCCACATTCACGGCACCGTGCCAGTTTGCTCCTGGACTATAGATGCGCACGGACATGTAATGCGAGCTAAATGGCAGCGCATCGAATTAATATAAGTTGAGATAGTGAATTAGAAATTTGCTTTTTGAAATATTATCACGCCGAACGTATACTGTGGGACTCGAAGCATCCACATCGTAGTAATAAAAGTAAAATTATGACGCCTGGAGAAGGATTAGTTTTCAAATTAATATCGATCGGATACGATATATTTCAGTCATCCATCATCTCCTTTTTCTCCAAGTGCCTCTGCCAATTCGCGAATTCGCGAATTGGCAGAGGCACAAGGTCGTAGGCAGGGGGGGGGGGTTTGGGTGTTCAACCCCCTCCCTCCCTTCCCTGTGAGCTCCTGTGAGTCATGTCAATACTGTGAACATTAACAGCAAATTAGCATATAAATACCTACAATGTGATAAAAAGTTTCGTCAAATTTCGAGCTCGCTTCGCTCGCGCCTGATTATTTCCTATTATTTTCAGCAGACTGTGTAAGAAGGAGGGTTATGATATATGGTCGCCTACAAGCCTAAACGGCTTCACCGATTCTGATGTGCGAGGTGTAGTTCGATTCGTTAGAATTCCAACGAGCTTTTTCGTAATTTAACTACTGTGGGCTCACTATACGAGAGATAAAGCATATCACTATAAAAACATTACAAAAATTTTCGTGCTTGCTTCGCTCGCGCTATTTATTACCTATGTTTTTGTTTACTTGGCCATGCAAACGCTGATCGCTCGTTCAAAAATCATATTACTACCCAAAAATTTGTTATCACCAACTTAGTGATCCCCCCCCCCCCCCCCTTTTTCAATGAAAGCAAAAAGCAGGAGTCGATCTCTCGACTTTTGTAATAGAAAAAAGATATTTTAAAAAGTAAGAAAAGGGTAGAGGAAAGGGGGCCGGAGAATTGCATTGCCTAGGGGCCCCGATAGGGTTAATCCGGCCCTGGGTACCTTTAATATTGTACAACGCTTAATAAATAAAACACCACCATTTTTATCACATTAATATTTAAAACTAGCTGTTACCCGCGACTTCGTATGCGTAAGAAAACACACCTGCTGCGCTCCAACTTAACTGCCGACCCAATCTGTTTGTGTCGAGTATGTGGTCATACGTAGATCTATTTAAATGAAAAATAAACTCCTGTCCCTTTTTCGCCCCACTCCTAATCTGCTCCCGTTCAGCTCATGACATGAACCCACCTTACTTCTACTCCACTCCCACCCTGCACTTACTCCGCTCCTACTTGACATCTATCCTACATCCACCTTGCTCCCGTCACACTGCCGTTTTGCTGTCACCCACTCCCACTCCAGTCCTGTCCCGCCTCTGTCCTATTCCCACCTCGCTCTATTACCTCAATTTCACTTCTCTTCCTCCTGCACTCATAGCGTTTGCAGTTTGCACCTAGTTCCTCTCCCACTCCAACTTCGCTCCCACCGCACTTTCGTCTCGATCCCATCCAAGTCCCATTCCGATCCACCTCTCTCCCACCACTCACGTCCTGCACCCACCTAGATCCATTGCCATACTCCCATCTCAATTCACGTCCGCGCACTTATTCGACACATTCCGCTCCTAGGTCGCACCTAATATCAATTACTGCACTTAAATCTCTTTCACAACTCGTTTCCGTTCCATCCCACTAACGTGAAAATCGTGCATATTTCATAGAATACTTCGACCCTTTGACCTCCTTAATTCATCTCTGCCGTAAATGATTACAGAATATTTCTTGATTTATATTATTCATTATAAATCGTGGTACTTTCGTGGAAAATTTCAATCGCCTGCAAACTTCCTTAATTCATCCCTGTTGCAAAAATGTTGTTACAGTTGTAATTTGTGTTTATTTTTTTAATCCAAATACTTAATTTCAAGGTCCTAACACTAAGATCAAGGATGTTTCATACAAACTTTCAACCCCTTTTGACCTCCTTAATTCCTGTAACTAAAATATAATAGCAGTATTCATTTATAGTGGCTAACCGAAATACCAAATTGCTTGCCTCTAACATCCTCATAACTTTCATACATTTGCTTACCCCCATTTCGACCCCTTAATTCGGTCCTTTTGCAAAATCCGTTCTTAGCTGGCATATTTACCCTATAAAGAACATGCATGCCAAATTTCAGCTTCGTAGATTATGTAGTTTTTAAGATTTCGTGATCAATCAGTGAGTGCTATTTAGCTTATATATACTTAGTCTGGCCATAAATACTGTTACAGTTAAAAATAAGAAAGATATTCTTATTTTTAACTGTAACATTACATTTCATTTGTTTGTATTTCATTTGAATTTGGAATCTGTCATTTTTATACGATTGTTCATTGAATTTCTAATTTTGGCGCCAATGCATTGTACAATATTTTGCGATATTAAAATGGAGTGGGGTGATAAAGAGAACCGAATCGCTGTGATTGCATTACACAAAGTTGGTATGGAGCCAAATGCAATTTTTAAAACTCTCCATACGCTTGGTATTAGTCAAATGTTTGTGTACCGGGCTATTAATAGGTACAATGAGACCTCCTCTGTTTGTGACAGAAAAAGATCTGGCCGTCCACGTAGTGTTCGTACGAAAAAGGTGGTCAAAGCAGTAAGGGAAATAATTCGAAGAAATCCTGTCCGAAAGCAAAAGATTTTATCTCGGGAGATGAAAATAGCACCCAGAACCATGTCGCGTATTTTAAAAGATGACTTAGGACTTGCAGCCTATAAGGGACGCACTGGTCATTTTTTAACTGATAATTTAAAAAAGAATAGGGTGGTAAAATCGAAACAACTACTGAAGCGGTACGCAAAGGGAGGTCACAGAAAAATTTTGTTTACGGATGAGAAAATCTTTACAATTGAGCAACATTTTAACAAACAAAATGACCGTATTTATGCTCAAAGCTCTAAGGAAGCTTCCCAATTAGTCGACAGAGTGCAACGTGGGCATTATCCGACTTCAGTGATGGTTTGGTGGGGTGTTAGCTATGAAGGAGTGACTGAGCCATATTTTTGTGAAAAAGGTATCAAAACATCGGCACAAGTGTATCAAAATACCATTCTTGAGAAGGTAGTTAAGCCCCTTAACAACACCATGTTCAATAACCAAGTATGGTCCTTCCAACAAGACTCGGCGCCAGGTCATAAAGCTCGGTCCACGCAGTCTTGGTTGGAAGTGAACGTTTCGGACTTCATCAGAGCTGAAGACTGGCCGTCGTCTAGTCCTGATCTTAATCCGCTGGATTATGATTTATGGTCAGTTTTAGAGAGTATGGCTTGCTCTAAACGCCATGATAATTTGGAGTCCCTAAAATAATCCATACGATTGGCAGTGAAGAATTTTCCCATGGAAAGAGTGCGTGCTTCTATTGATAACTGGCCTCAACGTTTAAAGGACTGTATTGCAGCCAATGGAGACCACTTCGAATAAGCTTTTATATTTTAAATTGTTTTATATTTATGTATTAAACTAACACACTGTAAAATTAATAAATATTATTTGCAATAAAAAAATAATTTTTTTCTTCGTGACAATATTTATGGCAAGACTAGGTATATAAATATACATATATATATAACACAAGCTTAGCAAAATAAAACAGAACAATTCCATGTTGAGTTTTTGCGGGAACGTCATTGAAACATGTCGTTGCTCTGTTTTATTTTCGCAGCCGTTTTGTCCGGCCCATTATTTAGAAGCCAATTGGTTTCCTTTTCCTGTTTGTACATTATTTGCTTGTGCATTATCTGGTTGTATAATAAAGGGACTCGTATTCCCATAATATTTTGTGGACTCGGTCTGGGAGTTTTGGCGGGAACGTCATAGTAACATGTTGTTGCTTTGTTTTACTTTCCTAAACTTGTGTTATTTTGAACATTAATGCGATAAAAATGGTGGTGTTTTATTCATTGAGTTCGATCAAGTATATGAGTGTGGGAAAGTGTAATAAAGCAATGAAACGTGTAATTTTACGTTGTCGGCAAAATTACATAGAAGTTTCTAGTAAAGTCGCCATTACTTTACTGAGGCAAAGCTTAAAGTTGAAAATGACTGTTTACGTGACTTAGACTGTGACTAAAACACTTTAAAGTTTGTATTATTCAAGTAAATTGATGATATCTCAATACTTGACACTGGCAAATCCCTAATCGCGTGGTCCAATAAAAAAAAGAAGAATGGAGTCGGTCAGTCAGTTTAAATTAAAATTGTTTGTTTAAAAAAAATTGTATACTCGACTCGTTTTCGCAGCGCGTTAGCGCGGGTTGTGCTATTTTTTGGCTTATTATTTATTCTCAGTGTTATTATATAAAATGGCTTCGTTTGATTTAGACACGTTAAACTCCGCGCTAGAAAATTCCCAAGACATCCCCACTGGTGTAGACTTTTCCGGAAAATCATTGAAATTAGACTCCGTAAAAGATGGTTAGTAATCTCTGTTATTAATGCTTGATTTTATATATTTATCTAAAAGTATTGTTTAAAGTCGGTACGTTTATCTCAAGCAATAAATATTTCGTCACACACAAATAGAAAATTCTCGTGTTTAGTAAACATAACCTTTAGCGATAATCTGATGTTTTCATATTTACACCAGTTTTTGTATCTTCATTTTGATTTTGCTTCTTGATGTATTGTAGTTTTACCCCATATATTGCTTTATTAAGGATAAAATATAAAATTTGTAATATTGCGCGGGTAAATTGCCGGGCTAAAACCATAGATAAACTACTTATTTAAAGTTCTTGCCTTTTACAATAAAAACGGCCAAGTGCGTGTCGGGCTATGCGCAGTATAGGGTTCTAAGGTTACACAACACAATTATTGGACTTGAGTAGGGTTTCTTCTAAGTACATATTTCAGTTTATACCTAACTCGTTAACTTGAAAGCTGGCAACAGACAGATGGACAGACATGCACAACTATCAAATTTTCTTGTTGACTATTGATCCCTAAAATATATAGTAAAATAATAATATAAATCTTAGTAGCTTTAAAGTGAAAAACTTTGACCTTCATATCAAGATACTCTCGCTTGATAGTTGGGTCAATGGTTGAATGCAGAAGGCAGTTATCCTAGATACGGTGTGCATTATCACTAACTTCCTGAGTTTATAGTCCCTCTGCATGCACACTTTTAGGTCTTTTGTAAAGACATAGATTTAAGATTAATAAATATATTAAATGTGAATAAATTCATGAAATAATTTTGTATTCTGGTTAAGATTGAGCCTTTTCAACTTGTAAACAGATTTTTTTAAATTTAGTAATAAAAAAATATATTTATCCCTCAGCTCAACCAATAGTAGAAGCTATCAATAAGTGCCCAAACTTACAATACTTGACACTAACGGGCAACACTCTGGGAGTGACAGCAGCAGAAGCTATCTCGAAGGCCCTAGCAGTACATCCAGAGCTAAAGATATGCCGCTTCTCGGATATGTTCACTGGGAGAATGAAGACTGAAATACCTCCAGCATTGGTAATATATTAATCCATGGAGCATCATATTAGCTTTTATGCACCTCATGTAAGGTTGCAATTCTTGTAAGTGCAACTAATTTATTTTGCAAGGTCAAGTAGCATAACATTTTATGCACCAATAGTGTGCATGATGTTATAGCTTACACAATATAAATATACTAACACCTAAAAATATAATGATGATAGTTTCAATGTAGACATTTTTAGTTAGAAAAATAAAAGTTGCTCAGCTTTCTAATTCAAAACAATTTATTTCAGGTTTATATTATACCCATAAAGAGATAAATTAATTACAACAAAAATTACAAATACAATCAGTGAGATTTGTCATAATAAATATTATTAGTCAATTATCAATAGTCATCAAAGTCATAAACGAAAATTAAATTAATAGCTTTGGCAATCCAATTTGGCATCAGAAAACAGCAATAATACCAGGAATATTCAAATTGTTTAAATACCTGAGACTATTTTTTTTACTCAATTAACTGAAGACCTCTTTCTTTATTTTTAATTGTCAGCAACTACATATGTTTTTGTGTGTTAAACACACAGACACCTGTATGTGATACAAAAATACAAAGTACGGATTTAATATGAGAGATGTTTAGGACTTTGAGCAATACATATATGCCATTGGGATATATGTATATTGCTCAATGTGCTACAAAAAATGTTTCTCTTTGAAAATGGATTTCATAAAATTACTCATTACCAATACTGTATTTCAGAGTGCTTTAGGTGAGGGCATGATAGCAGCGGGTGCTCGCCTCTCAGTGCTCGATCTTAGTGATAATGCATTTGGTCCCATCGGTGTAGAAGGGCTTGCGAAACTGTTGCAGAGCGATGTCTGTAGTGAGTTAGAGGTGAGTGACTTAGTTGATTTAAATTTTGAAAACCTTACAATGTAAAATGACAATCTAAAAATATCCCTTGACCTCGTGAATTGGAAAAAAGCTGTGATAGTTTTTTGCTTTTTATTCATTTAACCTGTACTGTCCCATTGCTGGGCAAAGGTCTCCCCCAATTTCTTCCATTCCAGTCAGTTTCTGGCAAGCACCTCCCAATCCTTCCTAAACCTCCAGAACTCGTCGCGCGTCGTCGTTGGAGGTCGCCTGTTTGGAGACAATTGCCCACCTGTCCTGGAGATAGACGCATTTTGTTATGTGACCCACCTACAGAAAAAAAATGGATTGTATTTTCCAGGAGTTACGTCTAAACAATAATGGTCTGGGCATCACGGGCGGTAAACTGCTCGCGTCAGCACTCGCGGCGCGTCCTAGACGGCTTAAGATATTCATAGCGGGTCGGAACAGGCTTGAGAACGATGGGGCCACTGCACTTGCAAAGGTTTTCAAGGTAAGAACATAAACTAATTGGTAACTACAGTCAAACTAATACGTGAGATAGGATCAAGGGCGTCGCCAGCCCATGGCCCAGGGGGGGGCAAGTTAATATTATGGAGGATGAGAAAAATATGAATTGTAGGTACAGGTACAATTGCATGGCCTTAGGACTTTGGTAGCTTTGGTTGGCTATATTTTTAAATCTCTTTCAGCTGACCCCCATGCCCCCCCCTTGGCGACGCCCTTGGATAGGATTGTATGAGATGAGGTAAAATAGCGTAAGATAAGTTAATGTAACATGAGATATGATAATGTGGCGTGACATCACTTAATATGTGGTGAGATTAATAGCTAATGAGTCGTGAGGGTGCGATAATATGGCGTGAGATATGCCAATGAGTCGTAAGATTCGGTATTATGACGTGAGAACATCTAATGAGTTAAGAGATGTGTTAATATGGTATGAGCTGAGCTAATGAGTAGTGAGATGTTGTAATGTGGCATGAGCTGAGCTATTAAGCCGTAAGATGTAATATGATGTGAGATGAGCTAATGAGTTGTGAGATGTGGCAATGTGGTATGAGCTTGGCATGATACCCTATGTATTATGGCATGAAACAGTGCAACATAGTGCAATAAATAGCAATTTGTTGCACTGTTACTATATCACTTTCATAGGGCACTAAGGCAAAGAGCTACATATAATCAATGGTGTCAACTTCACTGGCGGTAAGCTAAAATACGGACGCCGAGCAGGAAGAATTTCGTACATTGACCTATGATTACCTATCTCTGTCACTCCCGCGTGATTATATCGCTATCGAGCTCGCACAGGTGCAACGACCGGCACCAGTGCGAGCGCGATAGCAATATAATCACGCGGGAGTGACAGAGATAGGTAATCATAAGTCAATGTACGAAATTCTTCCTGCTCGGCGTCCGTAATTTAGTCTCACTCGTACTACCTTCACACGGCACGTAGGCGCGAGGACTTGTGATATGTGAGGTGCTAGCTTTAAGCACCCCATGCAAATGCAAGTGAAATTTTGATTTAGACATTTTGGTTTGCAAGGAAGCAACTCATGGCATGGGGTTCAGGACGATTAGAATTAACTGTAACCTTTGTTCCACAGAACATGGGCACACTAGAAGAGATAGCTATGCCCCAGAATGGCATCTACCATGTAGGGGTGTCTGCCCTGTCTGATGCATTCAAACACAACCCACAGCTCAGTCGGCTCAACCTCAATGATAACACAGTGGGGGTAAAGGGAGCACATGCTATCGCGCAAGCATTGCCTATGTAAGTATACTCTTAGAGATTTAGTTTGATTAAACAAAGTGAGTTATAGACATAGATATATTTAAAAAAAAGATCCAATGAGGTAAGATGTCAATTATGATTGATCAAATGAAGTGATTCGAACTCACTATATTCTCCAAATCTTTGTTTAACCAAAGTGGTTAAACAAAGTTAGGTCTTTATATCAAATTGACCAAATAAAGTGATCAAAGTGAATTAACCAAATGAGATTTTGACTGAGCAAAGCAAGGTTTCGAAGTATAATTGAACAAAATAATTGACAACACAAAGTATTTGATTGAACATACACAGAATACCATTTACTACCATCTTGCCTGATGTGAGTGAGTGGCTGAAGATGGAACTCCTCGACCTAAAAGATCCCTAATAGTGAAATTTTGTTGCAGGCTAAGAAATTTGAAATCTGTCAACTTTGGTGATTGTCTGCTAAAAAGCAAGGGAGCTAAAGCACTGGCGCAAGCATTCAAAGACAACGAACTACTTGTAGAGGTAAGGTAACTGTTTTTATTTTTTATTAACCTATGTCAAAAGCAAAGGTTTCTCAGTATGTATGCCAAATTTCATAGGTGTATGTATGTATGTTTGTCCTCGTATTACGCCGAAACTAGAAGTCGGATTGCAAGAATTCTTTTTTTTTTTTGAGCAAGGTATCTCCCAGATTAAGGAACTGTAAATTTTATCAAAATCGGTTCAGTACTTTTCCAGATATGGATTTTTATTCTATTATTTTATGTTTAAAATATTGGTATGCGCGAAACGGGCGATTTCGAAAAACCGACTCTTAGCTAATTTTTTTTTTATATTTTCAGTCTGTAGACTTAAGCTGCAATGAAATTGGCCATGAAGCTTGTATGGAAGTCGTTGACGCGCTGACTGTACTCCCGGACAGTCAAGACAGACTCACGCGGGTCGTGCTGGCTGGTGAGTAAGCATATATCATTCATTCTTTATGTCACATGTGACTCAAAATTCATGACTGCTCAAAGAGTTTTTTTGTTTACGCAAGATAGATCTACGATTGACCACCAACTCACCTGATGTTAAGCGACGGTGCGGCCGAGGATGGAACGATCAGTCATGAACTTGTATGGAAGTGGTTGACTCGTTGACTGTACTAATGTACTACAATATACTTAAGAGAGCCTTTCCCGATGCGTTGAAGTATGATGCTAGCGTAGATAAAAAGCTTATTGTTTCCTCCGATTTATATTATATTTATATCTTACCACTTTGTAGGTAACAGTTTGGGAAGCGCAGCGTACAAAAACTCTTTGCGGGACAAACTGGGCGCGTGCGCGGAGCTGAGCGGTGACGAGGGAAGCGACGAAGAATGTAAGTGATCGGAGGTCGTCCATTAATCATGTGATATTTTTAGCAACTTTTTGACTCCGCCCTCCCTGGAGATCCTTGGTGAGGCTTCAAGTCCAAAATCACGTGTACTTTTTTGGTAAGTGCACATTATACGTGTCTGCGCGTGGCGGGTAGGGAAATTGTTTCCTGGCCACGGCAAATGAAGATCATGCGCCTTTTTCGATTTAAAAATCGTGCTTTCAACGAAATAAATACGCGTAATATCTCACCACACTCCTCACACTTGTGATATTTCGTTATTTTTCCCGAACTCGCTCTCCTCTTTCAAGCCTAGTCTCTTTGGAAAGAGAACTAACTTGGCAAAAAATGGGAACTGACGTCTCCATTGTGTTGCTAGTCGAACAAAATAATGAAATAAGGACAGCAGCGCCCTCAATGCCACATTAGTTCTCTTTCCGGACAAACTACACAGGATTTAATAAGTAATATTTGACGTTAATACCATAAACAACATTTTTGAAGCTTACAAGATGTATAATGTTGGCTGGCTCTGACAGAGGTACCTGTATACATGCCAATTCCCTAACTTACAATACACCTCGAAGAGAAGAAGCTGTTTTTCTTTTCCTCCCATTCCAGCTTGGAAGAGATAATTGGATTGAGCTGTAGGCCAAATACAACAGTTCTACCTATATTAAATTAAATTCTTTAAACTTAAAAATTACTTAGGTACTGCATACCTACTACTTACTACAGTGTATTATTATTTATGTATGTTACGTTCCTGATGCGTACTGCATAAGAATGGGATTCTTTGACAATAGATATTTACTTAGTCTGGCCATAAATACTGTTACAGTTAAAAATAAGAAAGATATTACATTTGAATTTGGAATCTGTCATTTTTATACGATTGTTCATTGAGTTTTCTAATTTTGGCGCCAATACATTGTACAATATTTTGCGATATTAAAATGGAGTGGGGTGATAAAGAGAACCGAATCGCTGTGATTGCATTACACAAAGTTGGTATGGAGCCAAATGCAATTTTTAAAACTCTCCATACGCTTGGTATTAATCGAATGTTTGTGTACCGGGCTATTAATAGGTACAATGAGACCTCCTCTGTTTGTGACAGAAAAAGATCTGGCCGTCCACGTAGTGTTCGTACGAAAAAGGTGGTCAAAGCAGTAAGGGAAAGAATTCGAAGAAATCCTGTCCGAAAGCAAAAGATTTTATCTCGGGAGATGAAGATAGCACCCAGAACCATGTCGCGTATTTTAAAAGATGACTTATGACTTGCAGCCTATAAGAGACGCACTGGTCATTTTTTAACTGATAATTTAAAAAAGAATAGGGTGGTAAAGTCGAAACAACTACTGAAGCGGTACGCAAAGGGAGGTCACAGAAAATTTTTGTTTACGGATGAGAAAATCTTTACAATTGAGCAACATTTTAACAAACAAAATGACCGTATTTATGCTCAAAGCTCTAAGGAAGCTTCCCAATTAGTCGACAGAGTGCAACGTGGGCATTATCCGACTTCAGTGATGGTTTGGTGGGGTGTTAGCTATGAAGGAGTGACTGAGCCATATTTTTGTGAAAAAGGTATCAAAACATCGGCACAAGTGTATCAAAATACCATTCTTGAGAAGGTAGTTAAGCCCCTTAACAACACCATGTTCAATAACCAAGTATGGTCCTTCCAACAAGACTCGGCGCCAGGTCATAAAGCTCGGTCCACGCAGTCTTGGTTGGAAGTGAACGTTTCGGACTTCATCAGAGCTGAAGACTGGCCGTCGTCTAGTCCTGATCTTAATCCGCTGGATTATGATTTATGGTCAGTTTTAGAGAGTATGGCTTGCTCTAAACGCCATGATAATTTGGAGTCCCTAAAACAATCCATACGATTGGCAGTGAAGAATTTTCCCATGGAAAGAGTGCGTGCTTCTATTGATAACTGGCCTCAACGTTTAAAGGACTGTATTGCAGCCAATGGAGACCACTTCGAATAAGCTTTTATATTTTAAATTGTTTTATATTTATGTATTAAACTAACACACTGTAAAAGTAATAAATATTATTTGCAATAAAAAAAAAAAAATTTTCTTCGTGACAATATTTATGGCAAGACTAGGTATATACTTTAATTAAAGTATATAAATACTTATATTTTATTATTTCTCACAAAAAAGAACAAGATGCTAGTTGCAAGCAACCAGCGCTGGTTTTCCACCGGGACCGGCATGTGACGTCACGATTGGGTGTGCAAACAAGGCCACAATATACAAAAAATAAATAAAATACACACATACACGCATTCTCCACTCTCCTACTCAATCATAAACGCGCACAGACGCTGGCACTCACGCATACTTAGAACACAGTCTATAACGAACATAACCTCACTGCATCTAGTGGGTTGAAAGTGCTTTTTTGTTATTTTTATATTATCTACTTCAACAACTTAGGTTTTATGTATTACACTTTCACACCTTCATAAAATGAGCTTAGTCTAATAGCTGTGAATCTTATATGGTAGATACATCTCTTGAATAATTATCTACAGGTAACTATTACCTTTTTTGGATGTTTTAAGGAGGAGCCTGAAACCCACGACACAGGTCACCCTAGTGTGGGCTTCAGTGCACACCGTTGTAACTGTAATTTTATTTAGTTGTTATTTTCATATTGTTTGTTCCTCGGTGTCTGTAATTAGCCCTAGCATTTTTTCCAATAAACTTCATTTCATTTCATTTCAAAATAATTATTAATGCAAAATTTTCGTGACTAAAGTGAATAGATATCTTCTAGATCGACGAGCACCACTCGGTCACACCGTCACTTTGAATCAAGCGAGATGGTGGTCAATCGTAGATCTATTTAATGTAAAAACATGTGTAAAATAATAAAAAAAAAATCATGTACTTGTTTTGTTACAGTTGTGACAGACTCTGAATCGGACGACGCCGAGTCCGACGGGCAGTCGGAGTGCTCTGAAGATAGCGCGACGGAAGACTCGCGGGACCACTCCAGCACAATGTTAGACATGCGAGACATCACCATCGACACCTCCAGTAAGCATCGTCATATGACACAAATAAAAAATACAAGCTGCGCCCTCGCGGTTTTACCCGCGTAGTGGTGAACATTGCTGCTGACGATGATGTTAATAGTTGACTGTAATATTGTATTTGTTCAATAAAGAGTTTATCTATCTATCTATGTTAAATATACACTATGTCCTTCTCCAGGTACTTAAGTGAAAAAAATCTCTGTGCCAAATTTCATAAAGATTGGTTCAGCCGTTTAGCCGTCAAACGACAAAGTAACAAACAAACAGAGAGACAGATGATAGACAGTTACTTTCGCTTTTATCTATTTTAAAAGGAAAGACAAAATACCTGACCGCAGAATAGCATTTTTTGCTTACGATTTCGTTATGCTGTTAAGTATACGTTTTTTTGTGAGAAAATATGCGCAAAGCCACCGTAATACCAATTTTGACCTAATTTTTGTGAAATATTTTTTTGTGATAGATGTCGAGGAAATCGGCACAGATGTGGGTAAGTTCCTGAGGGAACCGACAGCGGAGAATCTGAGAAAACTGGGACCCAACGCGGCGGAGGTCATCGACACACATTTGCAGGTATTGAACTATATTTATTTATGCATGACTAGCTGCGCCTGCGACTTCGTTCACTCATTGCTTATGAACCTAAAAGTCTGATTTAGGTACCTACCAAACTTATCAAAAGTACTTTTAATTTTCATGTAAATTTTACTTTTAATATTTTTAACATCAAACTTTTGGGATACAAAGTATGCATGTACTTGTATGCAAGGACCTTGTCCTTCCACATAGTACATGCATTTCATTATTATTAAATAATAGTTTTAATTGATAATATACAAAATACATATCTAATATATTTATAAAAAAATTCAATCGCTCTATAAACTTCCGAGATGTAAAAATTTTAAGTTTTTGGTAGGTGATGCTTTGTCCCTCTCGCGAAACGATAGTTTGTATTGAATTTTTAAGTCGCACGACACGACGCGGATAACGTCTGTCATGACGTTGTGGCCTGAGTCTGCCATGCAATTGAAATGTAACATACTTATTTTTTATGATGTCTTAGTTTTATTTTTGTAGAACGTATCTCTATTTATGGTTAGGATTTTATCACCAAATTAAAAAAAACGTATTCCTTACCCCACTGTGCAAAAAGGAGGGTTGATTTTTGAGTGTATGTATAAATAAATAATAATAAATATTTGTGGACATTTCACACAACACCATCTAACCCAAACTAAGCAAAGCTTGTACTATGGAACTAGATAGCTGATAGAATACATATATACCTTCTTTTTTGTAAATATATACATATGATATATAGAAACATTCAAACACAGAACAAACATCCATGCTCATCACAAAAATGTTTGCCCTGGGTGGGGATCGAACCCACGACCTACAGCTCGGCAAGCAGACATACTACCAACTGAGCCACAAGGCTAGTCAGTATGTTTCTATATTGCCGCCTGCAGCCTAAACGGCTTGACGGATTTTAATATGTCATTAGATTTGTGTTCACTCCCTGAGTGTTATAGGCAATTTTTTTTTGAAATGTTAATCCGACGAATCTCTTCGTGTAAAGGTAGTCCCCGGCCGTACGTACCCGCTCGCTCACATGGCGGAGCACGGCCGTGCCCCCAGATAACTCACGCAAAAAATAAAATCAATGCGCTATCTTGTAATCTCTAACGGACGTTTTATTTACAAATTAGTGGTTTTGCGAAAAAATATTGAAATTAATGTTAATTTGAATAAATTATTCACTAGCTTTGTGCATAGATTGTAAAAAAACACCACATTAAAAAATTGCAATATTATTATGGCTTATGTTGAATGACGACATTGTGCTCTGTTTATTTGATTTATTCTCAATTATTTTATTTTGCGATTACTTACCAACTTATATCGGTAAGCACAGTTAATTACCGTGTTGTTTGTGATATTTATAGACCTCCTGATATTTATTCTATCTTAGACCTTGACGTTTCAAAAGTGTATAAACATTGTACCTATTTGAAATAAAGTTGAACTTGAATCTTTCAATAGGCGGTCTTATCGCTTAAAGCGATCTCTTCCATACTTACAGCATATTTACTCGCAAAAACGTACATTCAACACCATACCATGCGCAACGTAAGCGTAAGTTGCAGACGAAAGTCTGCTCTTATTCAGTCGGGTATTTTGTTTTCTTTTAACATTGAAACTTGTTAGTAAACGGTATTTTACGATTCGATGCAGGCAATAAAGAACCCAGCGGACTTCGTCGGGGCATACGTGGAAGCCACACTCCTCGTGTCAGGTACGCGCGAGCTCGGAGTCGCGCGGGCCATGTACCCACTGCTCGCGGCCGCGACCAACGCGCGCCACGCCATGCAGTGGGTGCTCATAGACAACCTGCTGCGCGGACTCAAGCTCATAAAGGTAATATACCATAGACATATTTTTTTGTGTATTGTGTGCAAAATTTGAGAAATAAAAAAGGAAAAATAACAATAATTATAGTTTTTTTTTTTCAAAATACGCAATTCGTTTACTTGGACGACATATTTTTCCGTTATTTTTTTATGTAGTCCATATGTCCAAATATAAATACAAATACTTTATTGTTTTAAATACATCTAACAGTAATAAATTGTAACCCTGTCTACTGCTTTAGTAATAACTGTGTTGCAGTAGACAGTGTCTTCCCAGAAAGTTGAACAATTTAACAATAACTTATTATCTATGATAGTAGTTACATAATCCAGTTTGTTATGTTTTTATGTAGTTTTTGTGTAGTTCTTGGCCGCCAACTCGCCTGATGTTAAGCAACGTTGTGGTCTACGATGGAGCGCGCTTACATAGAAGAAACCAATTCACTTGCGATTTAAAGACACCCCAATTATTTTGTCATAAAAACCGATAAAAAAAGTACTGAACCGATTTTGATATTTAATTGATATGGGGTACCTCTGATGTATGACCTACCGAACAACACTTATTGCTTATAGCGAATTCTTTTGTCCACAGTCGGAAGACCAGAACTACAAGATCCGGTGGTCGTTGCCAGAGTGCTACTCTGTGCTGAGTTCAGTTATCGACGCGCCCTACTTCTCACAATCACTGCGAGATACACTCAGGTAAATTAAATTAACGAACTGGTCACCAATGAGAGCTTTAATTTTCGGAATCAAATCTCTTAATAGTTAATGTAGATTAATAAAAGTAAGTAAGTTCGTATAGACTGAGTGGCCAGCCCTAGTGTCAGAGTTATTAAGCCGCCGAAAGGCCTCTGACCTGGCTTGACGATGATGAATGTAGATTAATGTAGATTCATTATAACGTAGGTAAGTATATGGTTTGAGTTAAACTTGGATGAAATCGAAAACTATTACTTTACAAAAGGTTTAGTAAACATGGGTTGCATTCGATATTGAACAAGATTTCAAAAGCAACTGGTAATAATAGGAGGTACAGAATAGCTTCAGAAAATAACTAAGATGTTTTGTTTGCGGACCAATACTTTTCTCTTTCCCTACAGGCCATTTTTTGTATTTTCAGGTATTTCATCAGCAGTAAACTGGCCACCCTGCCCCCGGAGATCAAGGAAGTGATACAAAAAAATCCTTCATTAATCCAAAGAACGTAATTGTATTTTTTTAATTGTACCTGACTGCGCAAGAAGGGATGTGGTTTTAGGATGTATGTATGGTTGTATTTATGAATGTGGGTATGCATATATATTTTTATATTACCTCTTACAGTCCAAACGATTTAACCAAATTTGGTGTGCGAAGTGTCATTAAATTAGTCTCCGATTAAAATAGTCAATATTTATATTGTAATAATGATAAGTCTTTCAAACATAAACATTTTATTCTATAACCTACAATGGACGTTTTTGTAACAAATAGGTGACTTTACAATAATTATTACAAAGAATGCTCTTTTAAATACACTTTACACATACTTTCTTGTGAAGACATACACTCAACAAGTTATAAGTAAGTTACACTAATGGAAACCGCCCTTATGCAATCGAATTATTTGTTTTTCTTCTAACTTAAATACATATTCATTATATTGTATGGATTTTGTACAATTTGTTTTATTTCGTATAATTTTACCTTAATTTCCATTCAAAGGATGATATTCCTCGACTTGGGTCACCGAGGTCGGTGCCGCGTAGCAATGTAAGCGCACGCGTCATAATTGGGCGCTTTCACAGGATACCGATGATACCGTACGTATCCAAGCAGTTAATATTGAAATGTGAAAGCGTATAAAGCGCGCTTTCTTCTAGGTAAGCGCGGTTCATCGTAGATCGCAACGTCGCTTAACATTAGGCGAGTTGGTGGTCAAGCGCAAACCTAACTACATAAATAAAAGAATTAGGTATTGAAATCGGATAATGTTTAGGGGTAGAAAACAGTTTTCTCCTATTTATATGGAAGAGCACGCGACGTTTTTTATTTTCTATGATACACTATTGCACTTTTTAAGGATAGAAGCGCTCTCAAATTCTTTTTGCGAATAGCTTCCATGAAGCACATTTTGCTGAGTAATTAGCCCTGTACCCCTATTCACAATCAGGTCGGAAACCGGAAACTATATCTCCATCTCTATCATGCTTTATGGAAATGACCGAAATGGAGATATAGTTTCCGAATCGAACAAGTTATGAATAGCTCCACTGGTCTGGTCAGTATGTTGCATGGGAATGCAACATACTTACCCAGGCTTCCATACTCGCGTAGATAGGCAAGAACAGTCTTCCGTACTCCAGTAGCCTGGGTGTGTGAGTGAAACTCGTACTTAGCTGGATCATTTATTTTGATTTTGTAGTCTTATTTCATCTACTTTCAAGATATTATATTTGAGGTTGATAAAATAATCACATTCGAACTAAAATTTATCTAAATCACTAACACTTATTTAAATTATTATTAGCTTAAAATACTGATACAATACCTACTGATACAGTAGAAAAAAGGTAAGTACACTAATATACAACATGATTTAACAAAGAAAAATATGTTTTTTTTAAAAGAAGCTTATAATATTCCCTACACATTACAACTCCATAGAATAGGAAGACGAAAATGGGTATACATTGGTCTGCCTGTTGTGTTGCAAGCAATCGTTGTAAAACATTACACTTAAGGTTTGTGCTTATCATCAGTATTGATCTAAATATTTTTCAGGGCACTGCATACATTCGGGCGTTCTGACTACTCGTTTTGGTTATCTGACGAAAAATTCGCTTTGCCTTTTCTTATTTATTCAAACAAAATATATGTAAACAACTATAACTTTAGAAAACTCAAAAAGCCCCGACAAAAAGAAAAACGGTTAGACCGATTTTGATGAAACAGCTAAGAACAATCGATGAAATCCTCTTTAAACAAAAAAAAAACTAGATCAAAATCGGTACATCCGTTTGAGAGATACAATGCCACAGACGTACTGACGTACACACAGATACACACGTCAAACTTCTAACACCCCTGTTTTTGGTTGGGGGTTAAAAAGAAAACGTTAAATATACCATACTGCTAGGTGGTGCTGGCGGTGTCTGATATTACAGTGCAGATTTGTAAAATTTTAAAGACTCTAGAAACAGTGAATAACATCAAAAATATTAATATAGAATAATGTTAGGGATCAAATTTCTGCTGGTGAGAAAAGTGCTGTTCACTCTCTATAACCCTTTCACTGGTGAGAAAAGTGCTGTTCACTCTCTAAAACCCTTTCATTGAAAGGGTTATAGAGAGTGAACAGCACTTTTCTCACCAGCAGAAATTTGATCTACCCTGTGATACTAAGATGAAAACGTATTAGTTTTACTTAAATTATCCTTGTCTATTTCATAATCTGATTGATTGTTATTGCTCATAACATGTTGGTATTACATTATCCTAAAAATATTACAAATCTAGAAACATTTCTGGCACTATACATTTTCGCCATTTGAGGATTATCTCCTCAACTAGTACTATTTGGAATGAAGTTTTTAGACTATTCTGACTCATCTAATTCAATTTTATTAGGCAAAAGGACTGTCACATCATAATCCTCTAATGGGTTCTTTTCTACACTAGTGGAGCTATGAACTATATTTTCACTAGTCACACATTTCGTTCTAGCTTTTGTTAATTCATTTTGAAACATGACTTGTAAATCTAATGCTACATTTATCGGTAACCTTCTCAGTTGAGCTGCAATGCTTTGACCAAAGAAGTAGAATTCATCTTCTTGTCTTACTAAGTTTGAGGATATATCAAACTTTTTGGATGAATCACCTCTAGAATCTGAAGAATTTGGTATGTTTAATTTTCTTGAATTGTTTGCGCGTTTCGATTTCCTTTTCGTGGTACTATCGATATTTTTTGATGAGTCATCACTGTCGCTTGATGATGTTTCATCCTGATCCCAATCATTTTCACTCCAAAAGATTTGATTTTCACTTGAAAATGTGCTGAAAGATCTTGTTGAGATGGATTTTTCTCGTTTTGATGCCCTCACTGATTTAGATGCAGCTTTCCGTTTTTTTCGTTTCTTTGGTGTTTCTGTGTTTGAATCCTCATCACTCCATGTTGTGCTATTTCGTTTTGACACAGATTTCTCTTTCCTCAATGCTAATTCTATCTCTGATTGTAGTCTACTCTTTCGTAAATTTTTCTTTGTATGTACATTTTCTGAGTCAGTTCTTTTGTTCCATCTCTTTTCTGTTGCTAAGGTGTGAATTTTCCTCGATTTTGTGGAATTGTCTGATAGGCTGGTGGTTGAGACTGGTTCTCCAGAAATGGTTTCTTGTTTGACTTTAATAGAGTCTTTAGCTGGGGCCTGTAAAAGATTTTTTTTAATTTGTTAATAATTTTTCTGACAACCTGTATAGCTGTATCCCATGATAGTGTCTCCCTAATGAGGATCTCTTGTAAGTGACCAAAATTAAGATAGAGGCTAAAGTCTCCCTGCTTTGTCCCCGCATGGGGATAAATTGGAAAAAAAATTGATCTGTTAGCAACAAGGGGACAGTTAGAACTTTATTGACTTAGATACTTGTATTGAACTTCTTTTAAACAATGAGAGGATAATAAAAAAATATATTTTACAAAACAAATATACAAAATAGTATTGTTTGTCTTAGAATATGTACCATTTTTGTTGCTTCAACAGGTATAACTGCATACTTTAGCTGAACAGCCAATCCCAGAATATGCTTGCATATGCGTTTCACAGCAAACTGTGGACATGTGCATTTACTGTCCATCCACATTTCAGTATTTTTTACCATTGTCACTTTCCAATGTGAGAAATATATCTCTTTGTATTCATCAAATGTTTTCCATGCTGCATTAGATTGGAGGTATGTAGTTCTACTTATTGGTGGGGTTTTACTAGATGGCACCAAATATGTACTTTTATTGTCTTCAGAATGTAATACTGTAGTTTTTCTATCCATTTTTAACCACTGATGTGCTTCAGCCCAGTCTGGTAATTCAACTGTGTATTTTGTCTCAAAAGAACTTAATTTCTTATCTTGTGACCATTCCATTACAATATCGCAAGTAGTAATAAGGAATCTCTTTGTTGGTAATCGCTCATATATTATTTTTCTGTCTTTTATATCATTATTCATTGTTTCTATAGCATCATTTGTGGGTAATGAATTTATAGCACCCAAATACCAATTACGGTGTCTCACCAACCATTCCTCCCTGAAATAATTGCTGAAATCCTGTTCTTCCTCCCATTTTAAGAGAAAAAGTTCTGCTGCAATATCAAAATCTTCACGTGAAGTCACCAAGTGCAAACATTCAACATCTTCTAGTATGCAATTCTGTTTCTTTTCATCCATCTGCTCCATTGCGGATATAATTTCGTTTTTAGCATGTGTCCAACATGTACGTACTTGTGGAGTTAACCCAAACACAGTGGTAAAAGCATCACCAATGGCTTCATCATCACAAACTAACACTGATGGCTGAAAAAAGAGGGAGTGCATAGATACAACAGCATCTTTCAACCCATTAAATATTGTTTTGAAGACTTCAGCTGTATCAGTACTAGATACAGCCAGACACAGAGGATAAAACTTGCCGTTGAGATTACTAGATCCTACAATAAATAACTGAAATCCTTGCCAGTTTATTTTACACATAGCATCAGCATGTATTACTGAAGATCGAGATGCCAGCTCTAGCAATTTTTTCGTTGATAATACATAGCACATTTTTGGACTGGATTCCTGTACAGAGCATGATATCACAAATGCTTCATGCTCACATTCAGGAACTTCACTGTGACTGGAAATCCATTTTTTAAATTTCCCAGCATTTGCTGCACATCCATATTTTCGTCTGCGAACATCATTCAGATAGTTATTCAGTTGAATGATGGTAGGCATTTTCAATCCTGGTTTTTCCATTAGGTGGTTGAACACAATTCTAGGTTTGGTGATGTGCAGGCTGAAAAGCTCATCAATAGCTTTCTTTGTATCTGGGTCAATACCATAGTGACCAGATCTAATACCTATTAGATGATGATCATGCTCAAACTCTTTACGAAATAATATTACATCATCGGAATATGCGTCAAATAGTAGTAATATTTGAGCAATGCACTGAGGTCCGCGATGTTTCACTTTATTGCAACGGTAAACTTGTTTCCTGCCTTCTTCTGAATGCCTATTCGTCTGTATCGACCAAGTATTTTCCAAACGCACTGCCTCTTCTGCTTCTGCGGCATTTCTAAACTTTTTTACAAATAACCAATTGATGCCTTTGCCTCTCGACTTCTTGGGTTTGTCTTCTTTGACCTTCTTGGGTTTCGGTTTTCTTCCTCTTTTCTTGGGTAGATTTTCGCTTAAATCACTCACAGCTTCATTGTCAGAATTATATAGTTGAACATAAACAGGTTCGCACTTTTCATTTAAAACGTTTCCATCAGTATTCACCTCCATTTCTTAGCCATCAGAATACACAGAACTCATTCACCATATTATGATAATATGATAGCATTATTTTTAACAATGCGCAAAGAGATAATTATAATGACACGAAATAATTATTATGCATCATTTGAATTCACAAAATAGGGAATCCTACGTATTCTTTAATTTATATTGAATTGACAACATATTTTTCATACAAAATCAAATCCAAAACAAAAGATACTCTTTGATTTTTTTTTTATATTTTTTTTATGGCAATTGTTAAATTAACATTTTTGCCAGCAACAAGTATGTCAGAAGAGAGAAAAAAGAAGTCGGAATTTAGAATTTACTATCTGAAACAAAGAAAATATCCTATAAAATACAAAGGTGAATTAATGATATAACAAAACAAAATGAACACTTATAACAATTAATATATTACATATATAGGGCTGAAAAATTAAAATAACTACAATTTAATATTATTTACAGAAATAAAATCTGATAATGAAGTGATTGAAGGAGGTTCCATATTATACAAAAGATTGTCGATATGAATGGGGAATTCAAATTAATTAACAACAAAGCAACAAAACGTCTACAAAAGGTACCTACTCTTTGAACAAAACACTGATTGGAATTAGACATGACAGAAACAGAAGTATAGTGTCATGGAATTGGACCCGCTTAGAGCATTTTGCCAGTGAGTGTCATGATTCCTCGAGATTATTAAATAAAACAAGATATAAATGTTCTTGTCACAATCTAAGTCACGTATACATAATTGTTATATAAAAATATAAAAAAATATTTAATAATTGATAAACATTATTTCAAAAATGGATGGCTGTAAGTTGGGGGTATGTAATTAAATATTTATAGTTTAAAAAACTGAAAAATCGACTTTACAAATAAATATAAGTTTAGAAAACTCAAAAATCCCCTACATAATGGCTGAACTGATTTTGATAAAACGTACCTAAAAACATTCTCGACAACATCCTATTTCTAATAAAAAAAATTACATCATAATCGGTTTATCCGTTGAGAGCTATTATGCCACAGACGGGTACAAAGATACACTAATCAAACTTTAAAAAAAACCCTCTTTTTGGATCGGAGGTTAAAAATGCCCAATTTTATTTTAAGAAAAAAATGCGTACATTTTTCTATTTCGCACTTGCTGCGATCACATTACGCAGTTTCGCTGAGGAATGAAAGAAAAAGAAATGTGAGTTACTCCATTGCGTCCCTCTCTACGCCTTAACTAAATAGGAAAAAGTATTATCTTAATTTGGCAACACTGTCATGCCAGCTTACGAAAACTTAACCTCGTATGATCTTTCTATATTTTTGTTTATTTCAGCGTTTTAAACGGATTTGTATTCTAATAATTGTCACTTCCCTTGACACGAGACGAACACATGCACATAAAAAATATTAAAAACTCACCTGTGAAAACTAACATTATTTAAACCTCTAGCACTTCTATTTTTACAACCTAAAACAACACACTTCACAATTTTACCACTAACCATAACGTTTTCTATAATATTGAAGTTAAGTTTCGTTAATTTAGTCCTTTTTAGGGTTCCGCACCTAAATAGGAAAAAACGAAACCCTTAAAGGATCACTTTGTTGTTCGTCTGTCTGTCTGTCTGTCCGTCGGTCCGGGTGTCAAGACCTTTATCTCGGGAACGCGTGAAGGTATTGAGTTGAAATTAAAACCATATACGCAGATCCATAGTATCTTGCTGCAGCAAGAAAAATAAAATTTCTCAGTTTTTGTAAAAAAAGTTAGAGCCGAATATGTCGTAAAAAACGCACATTTCAACACTCACAGAGGAATCAAAACCTATGGGGTACTTCCCGTTGACCTAGAACTCTGAAATTTGGCAAGAACCATTGTGTTAGAGTTAGACACATATAGGAAAAAATCCAAAAACTGGACATTTTTAATTTAATCACAAAAAAATAGTGTCTCTATGCAAGGAATGAGGGCCCAAATTTTAAAGTGAATTAACCGTATCATGTGGGGTGTCATATGAAAGAGCCTCATTAGCAAGGCCGTAGGCAGGGGGGGGGGGGGGTTGATTATCAAAAATCCTTCCAGGCTTCAAGAATTTTATAAAATGCTTCAAAAAGTTTCGCGCTCGCTTCGCTCGCGCATGATTGTTTCATATTGATCTTTATTTATATTAAGATCATTCAAGTGCTGTGTACTTTCTAATACGAGCAAATAATTTACTAAAAAATAGCCACTAACCAAAAATTTTTGCGCGTATCTTGTAGGTATGTTTGTAATTTTCTCAGTCATATGTTTATATTTAAGAATATTAAATTGGCAATCAATGCATTCAAATATTTAAAAATTTTGATAGCGTTAAAGCAGCTCTTTACCAGTCGGGTATTTCTTTTTAACACAGTTACTTGTCAATTACATCATTGTCTTGCTATTCATCTGGTTTACAAAAATCTAGGACTCGTTAACACGATCAATGAATCAAATCACTTCCATGATTTAATATTAAAAACCTTAAAAAAAACTTTTATTTTGACATAGAAGTATTGTGATTTCATAAATACTAGAAATAAATTTAGCATGTTACTATAAAACACTACAAAAAAAAAATTCGCGTTCGCTTCGCTCGCGCATTCATATTATTTTGACATGGAAGTACTATGGATTCACTAATACGAGAAATAAAGCATATTACTATAAAACACCACAAAAAAATTCGCTTTATTACTATTTTGACAAAGAAGTACTGTGGGTTCAATAATACGAAAAACAAAGAATATTACTATAAAAACACTAATAAAATTTTAGCGCTCGCTTCGCTCGCGCATACTTATTATCTATGTTTTTGTTTATTTAGATTATGCAAATGATAAGCCCTCGTTAAAAAATTATTATATTACTAATATATAAATACTTGGCGTTATACAGCATATTACAAACTGCTACGCTCGCGCACATCATAAGACATGGGCCGCAGACTCCCCCCCCCCCTTTGAGAAAGCTAAAAGCTATGCCCATGTCCATTACTGACCCCCCCCCCCCCCCCCCGAAATGAATTCCTGGCTACAGCCCTGCTCATTAGCATAAGCTAAAACAGATTTTTAACACATTCTTCACCCCCTGCAGACCCTTCATTTCAACTGGGAACCAAAACTTTTTAGGCGAATTTTGATTAAGTACAGAGTGGCCGCGCAAAGCAACGTTGACTGCTTCAAACGCCGGCGGTTTACTGACTACTTCAAAATGAACGGGACACTCACTCAGATCCGAGTAGGAGGCGCCGCTACTATAACCTCGCTCCACTCGGATCCGAGTGGCGAGTAAGGAATGTGTTAAATAATTTTACGATGTATAATTTTCGGTTTATGAAGGAAAATATAAAAAAAATATGATATCCCCCTTTTATTTAGTTTGTACGGAACCCTCGGTGGGCGAGTCTGACTGGCGCTTGTCCGGTTTTTTATAGTTATTTGAGATTAAAAAGTCGCAAGGAAGCCATCGCTTATTAGGTAGGCGTAACAGGACCAAACAATTTTCAACCCGCTACATCGACAGAGACAAAAAATGCATAATCTTTCTCTTTCATGATTGCTATAATCACATTATGCTATTTCACTAGGGAGTGAAAGAGAAAACAATATGACGGTCTCTATTCTACTCTGGGGGTAGTATCATAAAATATAGTATCATATAAACAGGTTCGGTCTGTGGTGTCTTTCGAGGAATATTAGGTATTAAAGGCACAAATTATAAAGTAATATGTGATTATAGGTATATACCCTGTGTGTGTGTGTGGTAGTTAGTATCTTGTAGGGGTAGTTTGTGTCAGAGTATATACCTTCAAAGTACCTTTTAACTTAACGGGTACCAGTGCCACTACGCGGCGGAAAATAGTCTTCGACTTGTTTTACATTCAATGAAAATAAATGAGTTCAAAACCTGTTTGAAATTCATAGTAATAAATGTCTTTGTCTAAGATTTGTCGCATTTGTTTGCGCACTGATGTTGAATTGAGAGAGTTAAGTGATAATTTAACAGATTTTTATGAAGAACTATGTGATTATGCCGTAAGTTGCTGATATTTTTATAATAATAATTATTATTTATAGATTCGAAGTCAACTATATAATTGGGAAGACTTTTAAATCTAAGTTTTATTCATAATTTTAATTTCGGTACTTGCATACCTAGACCATGCCATTTGGGTCGATCAATATAGAACGGCTTTACCATGCGCGCGTTGTTTTTGAATTCCCAAAGCTAACTATGTTCCCAATAGGTTTTCATGGTAGAAAGACTTTTAGAACGATCCATTTGTAAACATCAAACAGACGGTTTGTGATAAAAAAATACTTTATTTTTTGTTTATTTTTATGTTGTGGTTGTTTTTGGTAATAAAAATATGTTTGTCTAACATTTCCGTTTTTACCAGACTATGAAAAGAGGGTTATGTTTTTCGAGTTTGTGTATGTATGTGGGTTGGTATGTATATAATTTCCCCCTTTTATCTACTAGTTTGTACGAAACCCTCGGTGGGCGAGTCTGACCTGTTTTTTAAGTATCAAGCATACAGTATACCTCAAACCTGAATGGGTGTTGAAGCTGAATCAATCTTTTCACAAATGTTGTCCAATAACAGCTTTCTATTATTTATAAATTTAAGACTGCTATTGCAAAACATAGCATGCAATTGAAGATTGATTAACTATTGAAATAGCAGCCTTAATTTAATGCTCAATTGGTCTCCTTGAGAGAAGGTAGAGAGTAAAATGTTCTTTAAAAGTTAGTATAATAGTGTAAGTTATGGCTGCCATAGACCATATTTTATTAAGATATAGATATTTTATTAATAAGGAGAGGTCAAAAAATGTATGGAAGCTGGTACTAAAATAATTAAAAAGTATATGCAAAATAGTTCTTTGATGTGAAAAAACAGCATATTATTCTAAACATACAGGTATATAAAAGCACTGCACATGCCTTAAATTTTTTAAAATTAAGTTAGAATAATATCAATATACCATAATAACACTAGGCAATATTATTTCTAACTGGTAACTCTGATTTATACCGCACAACTTTGCTTACATAATAGTTGCACAAATGCACACAACCTTCCTTAATCCTAAGTAACGAACTTGACGTACCTAATTCGGAGCATGATCTTTGATCTGAAAGTGACATCATGGAGAATGACACTAACAATTACAGTTTATACTTGTAATACTTGAGCATTGAGTACAAAATCAATGTACCTACTTGAGGCATTTCATTTTTATGTACAGTAATGATTTTGTACCTTAGTATTATCATGTATTTTACAAATTATTAGAAAGAAATATATTTCAATTTTCTGTTTATAGTAAAAAAAACTGTTTAAGTTCACAAAAAAATATTTTTTATTCATATTTAAGTATAAAGAACATATGTTTTTAAATAATATATATATATATATATATATATATATATATATATATATATATATATAATTGTGCATATTTTCTTTTCTGAATATAGTACCAATATTGACCTCTCCTTTATACTTAACTATTTTTGTATACAATTTTCAGACAGACAACATTGCAACTCTAAGTTGTATAAGGTGTGAACATGTTCTAAGGAAATGCCACAATTTCAAGAAACACTGTAGGAAAGCAGAAAAAGTTCTACGAAATTGGAAAAAGAAGAAATCACTGGTAATAAACACTTTTGTCATAATGTTTATCCATCATAATAAAAATAAAAAGTAAAACCGTGCAAACTCGTTTATAACAAAAAATTATCAAAAAATATAGTGAGTTTTCATTATGGAGTGAAGAAAGAAAATGAAAACACAGTACTTTAAAACAAATATATTCTTTACATTGCATAGCATGGTTACTAGAGGAAAGCAGCAATTAAAACCACAGAATGCAGCTAGTAAAATTTTTGCTCGACTGCGTAAGAAGGAGGGTTATGTTTTCGAGTGTATATGTAATTATGTATGTTTCTATTTTACCTCCTACAATCTAAACGGCCGTGCCGTAGTGCGATGCCGTATTGACTATCGGTATGTCGAAGTGCTGAAGTGTTTGTACAACAACGCCACCATGTCAGTCCGAGTACAAGACCAGAACTCAGAGGCAATTCCATTGAAGAGAGGCGTGAGGCAGGGAGACGTTGTCTCTCCGAAACTGTTTACCGCTGGTTTGGAAGATGCCTATAAGCTTCTGGAATGGAAAGGGCTCGGCATCAATATTAACGGCGAGTACATCACTCACCTTCGGTTTGCCAACGATATAGTAGTCATGGCAAAGTCGATGGAAGAGCTCAGTACGATGCTCGAAGACCTCAATAGAGTTTCCCAACGGGTGGGCCTCAAAATGAAGATGGACAAAACGAAGGTTATGTCGAACGCCCATGTAGTGCCCACCCCAATATCTGTGGGGAACTTCACTCTTGAAGTTGTTGACGAATACGTCTACCTAGGACAAACGGTCCGATTAGGCAGGTCCAACTTTACGAGGGAGGTCAATCGTCGTATCCAACTCGGCTGGGTAGCGTTCGGGAAACTTAAAAGCGTCTTCTCGTCCAATATTCCCCAGTCCCTCAAGTCGAAAGTTTACAACCAGTGTGTGTTACCAGTGATGACATACGGCACTGAAACGTGGTCCCTAACTATGGGCCTTATAAGGAAACTCAAGGTCACGCAACGAGCTATGGAGAGGGCTATGCTCGGAGTCTCTCTACGAGATCGAATCGGAAATAAAGAGATACGTAGACGTACAAAAGTCACCGATATAGCACAGCGGATTAGCAAGTTGAAGTGGCAGTGGGCAGGACACATAGCACGTAGAACTGATGGCCGATGGGGCCGAAAGGTTCTCGAGTGGAGACCACGTACCGGCAAGCGCAGCGTAGGAAGACCAGCCACGAGATGGACAGATGATCTCATACAAGTGGCGGGAAGACGCTGGATGCAAGCTGCTTCCAATCGGTCTTTTTGGAAATCCATGGAGGAGGCCTATGTCCAGCAGTGGACTTCTTATGGCTGAGATGATGATGATGAATCTAAACGGCTTGACTGATTTTGATGTGCGAGGTGTCGTTAGATTTGTGTTTTCTAGTGTCGCTAGTTTTTTTTGTAATAATAAAATTACGATTAAAATATATACCGCCGCTTTTCCTCCCTTTTTGGGTTGGGGATTAAAAATACAAATTTATAAATTTTACAGCAATTTTACGCATACTTTCTCACAAAGACCGCTTTTATGCAGATAGGTATTTTGTTTTTCTTTTAATAAAGATACTGGTTTATTTGACATATACAAACTTAGTGCTAAGTATAGTTAGTTTATGCACTGTGTATTTTTTATATATATATTACGCTAGCTATTACCCGCGACTTTGTACGCGTAAGTAAACCGCTCCTGTTCGTAACAAGCCAGTAAGAAAACTTCACGCTCCCACCCGCACCCGCTCCAGCACAGCATCTGCTGTTTCACTTCTAGTTCGATCTCGCCCATAGAAAAAAGAAAGCAATGCCTTCCTTTTCTACGATCTTGCCGCACTTCCGTCCTGCTCCAACTTAATTCCCGGCTTATTAGGGCGTTACCGAAAAACGTAATTTGAGCAAAGCTTAACATAATTTGTAAATTTTTGGCTGTAATGACACCGCCACAAGGAAAGAAAATAGAGAATTTGAGTAGTTGATTAAAGTAACGTTTTTCGGTAAGGCCGATAGTATTGTCAGTGGTCAAACGTAATCTTTTTGAATGAAAAATAAACTCTCATCCCTTTTTCTCCCTGCTCCTGCTTTGCTCTCGTTCGGCTCCTACTTTGCTCCCTTTCCACTCCTACCTTGGTCCCTTTCGACTCCTACCTTGGTCCCTTTCGACTCCTACCTTGCTCCCGTTCCGCTTCTGTGCCATTCCCGCCTCGTTCCGATCGTACAACCGTCTTACTCATTCCACTCCCGTACTCAAACCATTCACACTTCGCTTCTTCCCACTCCTACCTCGTTCCTGCTGATAAAGTAGCATTCTAGATTGAAAGAATTTTTAAAATCGATCCAGTAGTTTTTGAGCCAAATCATTACAAACAACAAGTATTAAAAGAAAAACAAAATATCCGACTGCAGAAAAGCAGTTTTTGCAGTCTAACTTAAGATTTCGATACGCTTGATAAGCTGTTGAGTGTACGTATTTTGGATGCGTAAAATCGCTGTAAAATAATATAAATGCGCATTCTTTAATATAATTCCAGTAAAATCACTTATTTATTAGGAAAAAGTTCGATAAAGGTTACAAAAAACGCTTTAAGTTTATTTTTGCGAGAGATATATTATTATTGTTACAAAAAATATAGCCATATAGCCTATGACACTCAGGAAGTAAAGACGAATCTCACGACACCACACACATCAAAATCGGTCAAGCCGTTAAGGCTGTTGGCTGTCATATAGAAATATATACATATATAAATACATACAAACATTCGAAAAACATAACCCTCCTTCTTACGCAGTCGGGTAATAATACAAATCCTGTCTCTTTATAATATATTTTGTATAGATAAGTAATCACATATGTGTCTTACAGTTTCCAAGTAGCCATATGTTTTGTATGTGGAATATTTACTAATAAACTTTTGTAAAGGGATGCTATAGTCAATAACCAAAATATTTTTATTTTATCTATAGATTCTATTTAACAATATTTTTTTTCAGGATAAACTACCAGTAGAAGAGCTCCATCGAAAACTTCCACCATTCAAATTCACAAATAACAAAAAACCAACATCAAAATCAAAGTTAGAATGTATAGATAGTATAGAAATAAAAAATGAAAGCCCAAAGAATGGTATCGTAGAAACCGAACCTAATATTGATCTTAAAAATAACAAATTTCAAATCGACATAGATGATCACCAGAACTGTGATGGTGATCAATCTAACTATAATAATAATGATGATATTGATTGTCATGACCAGCAGAATTATGACAACAGGGAGGATGAGCAAGATAAAAATGATCACCGAAATAATGACAATGGTCATGATGACAATGTTGATCATCAAAATGAAGATGATGATGACAAGTACCTTAGTGAGTTTTTGGATGCAATCAAAGTGGAAAAAGAGCAGACTAAGCTGAAAAAGAAAGGTCTGATCAAAAGTGAAGGTGATTTAGAACAAACAGGTAATTATTAATTATCTGTTTTCTTTTTTACTCAACTTACCAAAAGAAGTTTGATGGTAAATGCCACACCTGCTCAACTTAGCCCTAAAATATTTATTTCCAATCTCTATATAGTCTAGTCTGAATGGCTTAATTCATACCTGTGGAAAAACTAATAATTATAATAGTTTAATTCATATTTATATGTTAACTCAATTAACTATATTTCATGCCCTTAAAATCATGATACTAATTCATACCTGTGGCAAAACTAATAATTAAAAAAGTTATTATACTTATTCATATTTATTTGTTAAAACCAATCAGTACATGTCATACCCCTAACATTGAAATCATGATACTATCATAGAAAACTTGTACCATCTTTCTTATCCAAATTTTTATAACCTCAATACTTTGTCTTTACGAAAGAGAGATCTACGATTGGCCACCAACTCGCCTGATGTTAAGCGAGGGTGTGGTCGAGGATGGAGCTCATCGATCTAGAATAAGAACATTTCAAGATTGTAGTTCTCAGGAAACAGAGGTAGCGGCAAAGAATTTCATTCGCGGGACGCATCAAGTACGTGGACCGATATCGTTGAGTACGGATTTTTGGGATTTCAACGAGAAATGGGTAACGCGCCGACTTTCTGCTAGTCCTGTAGTGAAATGGAGAGGGTGGAATTAGGTCGTGAAGCTCTTGCGCACACTCCGAAATGAATCCAGTAGAATATAGACAGACATGCTTTACGGCGGTGCTCGAGACTAAGTAGCTTCTTGGCAACTAGTTTATCGTCACCGATTAACCTCCGGTCCACTGACTACTACTTCATTTTAGTGGCCGTAACATGAAACTTTGGGTATCTAACTGAACATTTCAACCTCATTTTGATCTTCCTTAATTCACCGCTGTTGCAAAAACTATAAAACATTATAAAATATTAATATAGTAATTATAAAATAATAAGCATGGTTATTAGTTAAATAAAACTGTTACATGCCGCTAATATTAACAGGAATATCGTAGAAAATGTTACCACTTATTTAATAATAATAAAAAAAAAAAAACTGCATTTGTTCTATAAAAAGTTGAACCTTTACAGATGAACCGAAGATAAAACGCAAACGCGCTCGCAAGCCTCTCACCAATCAACATGAATATGAAACGGTATTCGACATACAACTATTCCACTCTGAGGCAGAAGTTGTACAAGAGTTCGAGCAACGCAAGTATACTGAGAGATACATCACTGCGCCGTACAAGTGTACTGTATGCTACACTGTGTATAAATGCCAGAAATTGCTGGATTTCCATTTGAGATGGCACGATGTAAGTAAGTTGTTTTAATTATTTACTTTATTAAATATGTAGTTTCATAATGCTGCTAAACAGAGACAGAGAAAAGTTCATGCAATTTTGTAATATTCTGAGATTTACTGAAACCCCCACATGTGGTCCCGGGTCCACTGTCGAATAATCCCAGAGATACGTACCGTAACGGTAGGTGATCAGATAGAGACCCCGCGGTGGACAATTTTGGGAGGCTCGCAAAATATGTCTTCGCAGTCTCCATACTAATATTTTTTTATATGTGCGGTTTTTGTTTGCTTCGCATGATTCCGCGTAGTGTGATCTTCCATGCTTGACTGGGACAAAAAGAAAAACAAAGAATGTGCCAGCTGCTTCTCTTCCCGGGCATACTGTAAAAGTCAGTTAAGGCATCAGGGAAATTGGCGTTTATGCGTTTGGCGTTTATATATAAGCGATAGGCTGACCCCCTGCTACTGCAAGCCAATATTAGATCTTGCCCTCTAACCCTCTGCCTTCCATCTAACCCGCTAACCACAGTCAAATGTGGCGTCAAACAGCCTCATGGTCTTTGAGTTCTGCCTACACCGTAAGGAAAAATAGATGTGATTGTATGTATGTATGTATGTGATCTGGTTCTACTATATATACATATATGTGGATGTTTCTTCACAACGGCTGAACCGATTTTGATGCAATCTTTTTAGGGTTATTTTATGCTTATATATTCATATAATCTTGTTGGTGTTCCCAGCCATCAGCGGGCGATTTCGCATGTCACATATGTCAGATGCGTTTCAAGCGCTACGTGTCTGTACGCAAGCACAGCAATGACGTACATTATGGACTGTTCAAATGCAAGCGATGCCCTCTCGTCACATACCACAAGTGAGTGTTCTTATAGAAAATATTGGACTCGCGCGATTTGTGCATTTGCTATTTCAAATTCTATGTACTTAACTGCTAACCATGCTGTGTGCACATGTTTAGAGACACTTTCCAGTTCTAAACTTTTGTTAGTATTTTATTATTTGTTATTGAGAGTGTTTTGTTTTGTGTACCTAATGTGTAAATAAATAAATAAAAACTATTGATGTTAAACATATATTGGTTGGCGCGCCTTGACATCAAAGCCAACTCGTATGCAGTAACGGAAAATAGCATCATGCTTTTTCAAGCGGTCATGCCCCCATTATTTGCTCTGGTATTCCTTGTGTGCGTGTATTCTATATACTTCGTTATTATTATGTGTAAGTTGTATACTGCGTTTGCCTATCTATTCAACTAATTATATTATTTGACGCGTTCACCGTTTGCACAGACATTTTGTATTTCTGACAAAAATATTTTTTGTTTCATACTTTATCAAAGTTTATCACATACTGTTTTTAAAGAAATTACATGTCAAACTTTATGCATCGCAGATTTTCTTCTGTCACTTGATTACTTCATCATTTCAAGGACGTACGGACTCATGATTCGTATAATTTTAGAAAGGCACCGAAATTAACTTCATGGCAGTGGTTTAATTTATCTAATACCTTTAAACGAGCAATTCTTGTATATATGTACATATATATATATAATCTGAATCTCGCAAACGGCACAAACGATTTTAATGAAATTTGGTTTGTAGGTAGATTAGGGAACGATAAATCGATCTTGCTAGGTTTCATTTTTAGGGTTTGCTCGTATTTTCAGTCATAAAAAATCCGAGTGGAGCTTGGTCGTCCAGGTACTAATACTTACAATAATAATTTATTATACAATTTTATGTCGCTCGAATTTCTGGCGCGCAAAGGAAAATATGAAAATGAATCCTGTGAAAACAATTCTTGTTTCAGAATGGTGATGATGCACCATTTTCAAAAACATCAGGGCGTCGAGTTCAAATGCAAACACTGTAACGGCGTGTACAGGTATTTTTTTAAATTAATTAATCGTTCTTGTGTAGTGGCGGGAAGACGCTGGATACAAGCCGCTCCCAATCGATCTCGGTCTATGTCCAGCAGTGGACTTCTTATGGCTGAGATGATAATGACGCTAATAAATCGCCTTGACTAAATATTTACTAAAAAAAAAACCAGTATCCGCGCACAATAATAAATAAATAAATATTTGTGGACATTTCACACAACACCATCTAGCCCAAACTAAGCAAATCTTGTACTATGGAACTAGATGGCTGATAGATTACATATATACTTTTTTTGTAAATATATACATATGATACATAGAAACACCCAGACACAGAACAAACATCCATGCTCATCACACAAATGTTTGCCCTGGGTGGGGATTGAACCCACGACCTTTCAGTTCAGCAGGTAGACGTAGACACACTACCAACTGAGCCACAAGGCCAGTCACAATAATAGTTGTATATAGTAGGGGGATTACTATAAACAAGAAAAGATTCACGTAACGTATTGTCACGTTACTGATATATTTGGATGTAAAAATCGTTTGCAAGATAGTATATTTTATATTTGTCTCCAGATATAGCGGTAAGGAACGTTATACTTTATGGGACAATATTACTTGACATTTCTGTTTGTATAATTATTTCGAACATTTATCGAACAAACCTGGCCGTTTGGCCACTTTCTAGGCGCTGGCAGCAAAACTGTCAACAACAAAAGCAAGCAGCTACTGGCAGTGTTCTTTATGCTGTGCCAAAATAGTGGAATATGGGTCTTTCCAAATGAATATAACCTGGGTGATATCAAACCGCCAGTGAATAGATTTCTTCCAAGCTAGCATGCTTCATCGTAGGCCGTAACCGTCGCTTATCATTAGTGGAGTAATCAGTCAAGCGCAAGCTTATCTTTTGAAAGAGTTACCACTACGAAAACATGTAACTTGCAGACACAGTTCGACGTACATGACGCACCTGCGCACGCGGCACCGCTCCGAGCACGTATGCGTCACCTGCGCGCGCACATTCGTTTCGCACGCCGGCCTGCGCGTGCACCGGAAGAAGATGCACAAGGTAATACACACACACGCACGCACACCCCCACACAAACATAAGATTAAGTACATAATCTTTACTACGAAAATAATTATAGTTTAAAAGTCTATGAGACCAACCTGAGAGTAAATCCTTTCAAACAAAAAAAAATCTAATCGGTTTATCAATGATGGAATACTACCGCATAGGTAACAAACAAAAAAATACTGAATTATTAATCTCCTTCTTTTTGAAGTCGGTCAAAAGTAACAAAAGTTGAAAGATATTATAAAACCGTCAAAGTCCATGGGACTATGTACGAAAAAGTACGGAAACAAGTTTCTGTACTTCTACACTACAATATAAGGTAACACCTATAGTTTTAATCGTCATGTGATTACTTTCATGGAGTTTTATACTGAAATAAACTTGCAACAGGAAAATATGAATATACACATAACATTTTGGGTAAAAACTTTCGGAATAACCCAAGTATTTAAATAAAATACAAATCATCGAACTCAGTTCATGTACGTTAGCGACACGATATCTTTACCAGATACCTCTAGAAAACGTGTCGAGACACGTTCTTGGCCAATTATTTATGATGGTTAAAATAAGCTCTAATGAAAAATTATATTCAGTTACAAGCTTTATTAATGCGATTAACATCTCACAATGACTCTGTCTTTGTCTCCTCTGTCTTTCCGAAGTTATGTGCGTATTGTTGATTGCCGCCAACTTCAAACGGTGAAGGAAAAACATCGTGAGGAAACCTACATGTCTGAGAGTTCTCAATGAACGTCATTAATGGACCTGACACAAAAAAAGCTAAAAACTCTTGCCGTTCTTGCCGTTGAGGAGTTTCCTCGCAAAGAGATAATCATGGTTGCAAGATTAAGTTATTTCTATATTTTTCTTGTACTGTCATTTGAACCAGCCTGCGAAACTTCTAAGTCGTAAATATAGAAGAAACAATTCAGCATAACACAAGTATACAGGCATAGTAATGAAGTGGTGTTTCGGAACTTTGAGAGTGTGGCCGACGTAGAAACCCGCGTTCCACATAAATCTTATCCAGAATCGGGCTGAAATACAGGTTTTTGAAGTATTTGGTATTTGGACAGGTATCGGGTATTTGCCATACTTTTAATTCATATTCAATGAGTATAACCTCTCTATAGATAAAATCTCATTGCTTGTAATAACGTCCGTGTGCAGAGCACATCTATGCAAGACAACTGGCAGGGCGGCGCCACGTGTGTAGAATGCAAGCTCACGTTTGCCTCGCATGCCGTCTACATAGTGCATGTGCTCTCCACGGCCGCGCACAAGGAGCTCGCTGCTACCATGTGAGTCTGTGAATGTAACTAATTGTCACGCTTCTTGCTAATCTTTTGACGCATCTGAATGTAGGCACGAATCGCGGAACGCAATGTGTATTTTTTTATGTATTGATGAAATGTATTAATTATTATTTTAGATTGAACCGCAATTGTATGAAATTCCTAGGAACTATGTAGATTTCCGACATATCCGGTAACGATAGATTCCATAAAAAATAAAAACGAAAAAACTACAAGTGAACTTATCGTTGACAGCTGGTGTCATGAGACAAATTTAATTTAAGCGGTAGTGGTAAAATCTCTTTGGATAGAGTAAATAGGTCTGTAACAGTTACTTATTTGAACTTGATATTGTGTGTGAACGCCTAGCTTTTCAGACTATTCCTAAAAAATATGTGAATTTACAAATATTCTTAGATATAAAACACATTTTGTTGAGTGATTAATTCTCTGTCAGTGTTTATTGTCATGTATACGAGCATGGAAACCTTGGTGTGCGAGTGGAACTCATATTTGTCGGATTTATTTAAGTAAAACTTTGTTTTCCAGTATCGCGTGTCCGGAGTGCGGCGCGCAGTTCTCCAACAAGCTGGAGGTCCGCGCGCACCGCCGCAAGCACCACCCTTCCTACAATTACTCCGCCATGAAGCACGCCGAGAGGAACCGGCTCAACGGCAGGAAGGAGGACGAGAGGGTCTTCGATTGTACCATGGTAACGATGATTTTGTCGATTGCAAAATCTACACAAAAACGTCAAGATTGCATCTAGCGCAGTCATTTTGACCTCTTGTTAGAGAGTTTTGTCAGTTGTAAAATCTACAGAAAAACGTCAAGATTGCATCTAGCGCATTCGTTTTGGACCTCTTGTTAAAGAGTTTCATCAGTTGTAAAATCTACAGAAAAACGTCAAGATTGCATCTAGCGCATGCGATTTGAACTTCTTGTTAGAGTTTTGTCAATTGTAAAATCTACAGAAAAATTTTAAGATTGCATCATAATTAGCGCAGTCGTTTTGGATTCTCGTCAGAGTTTTTTTTTTGTTGTTTTGGACAGTCAATGATTTTTAGGTTTTTGTGATTATTACTCATTGAAATCAAACAACTTTTACTAACGCATTTATTGCGTATATTTTATATAATTGTGTAAAAATATCAGCGCAATCAGATAAAAAACAATTATCGATTAGGATAATATTTACGGGTAGAAAATAAACAATTTTATTTTGTTGTATAAAAACGCAAAATTTAGCCGCGAGTTACCGCGACTACTACGCTCTACGTATCCAGTTTGAATGACTCAAAAGCCAGTGAAAGGCTCCAAGCTAGGATTATTTTTGATCATACCTTATCTTAGAGACTCTAAAAATACTTGTCATAATCACATGTGCACCTGTTTTCTATTCTAGTGCGGTAAATCCGGTACCCACAACACGTGGCTATATCGTCATTACCAAGCTGAACACCCTCACGTGCCGTACGAACAAGTGTACAACGAGCGCCGCAAGCATCTCTGCGACGAGTGCGGCCGGAGCTTCTTTGTAAGTTATTATGCCTTAGTAAATTTACATGTTTAAATTTATTTAAGTGTCAGAGATAACGATATTATTATATTCCCGATTGTCTCTTTCTCGACATTTAATATTTATTGCTGAGTATTTCGTATTGTGACCTAATTTGTTGCAAATGAAGCATTGAATAATAAAGGTTAGAAACTCAAGATTGACTAGTATTTCTTGCGTTTTTTTCAGTAATTATCTTGCGAAATTATAAGACTCCAATCTAACATAATCAATTAAACTGCATAGAAGCTTACATAGTCACCACCACTTTACTAAGCCATAGCCATGCTTTGACCGTGACTTACTTAATTTAACTAGGACTTGAACAAATATTAACACTTGATAATGTAATTTTACTATTGCAGACGATAACAGCTCTCCGCGAACACAAGCACATCCATACAGGCGTGCTGCCATATTCGTGCGACAAATGCCCTGCCAAGTTCAGGCGGAAGACCAGCTTGAAGATGCATCTCGAGCGCCATCTGCCGCCGTCCAGGGAATGCACGCATTGTGGAAAGAAGTTCGTTAGCGCTTCCAATCTCACCAACCATATGAGGGTACTTACATAACTGGCAATAATTATTTTAATACTCAATAATATATATAACTATAAAAGCTAATTTAACTGTTCTGTTTGTTACCTTTTACGGTCAAACGGCTGAACTGATTGTTATAAAATTTGATACTTAGAATCTGGTGACGAACTACGTGGTACTAACGTGGAGGTGGTGATCTAGCCTACATTTAATTATCATCATCACCGGTTTTTATGAAACTGCGGGGCGTACCTAGTACTTTTAAAAACATTAAACACCGATAATAGTTATCCAACTAAATATTTATGATACATGATTTAACCGAATCAAAATTACTAATATTTTCTTGAGATCGTGGGTGGCGCGCTCTTAATTCACTAACGCCACGAAGCCAGCGTACGTTTACGAAGAAGCTAGTACGAAACTATACTACAATAATTTCGAATAAGCCGTGAGACAATATTTTTTTCTAGTCGCACACGGGCGAGCGTCGCTACAAGTGTTCAATATGCGGCAAGGGGTTCCTCCACAGCGCTGCCATGAAGGAACACGTCAGAGGCGTCCACCATCACATTCGGCGCGCGAGGAAACAACCTAACCACGTGCAATAAATACTTTAAACAATCTACTTTGTTGTTTATTCTATCTTGTACTTGAAGTAAGACTTCAACACCACTTTTTAGGGTTCCATCTATAAGGGATCTAGAAATCTATAAGCCTCTATATCTATATCCTTGTACACAAGGAACCCTTATAGATTCACCGTGTCCGTCTGTCTGTCCGTCCGCGGCTCTATTCAAAGACTAGTAGTACTAGAAAGCTCTAATGGTATTGACATACATATTAATCATGCCGAAAGTTGTAGAATAAAATCTTGAAGAAATTTTTTGGGGTACCTCCCCTACACGTAGTGAGGATGAATTATGTTTTTATCATTTACCCCATTATATGAAGCATTGTTAAATAGGTGATCAAAAAACATTTGGGGTGTGTGAAAAGTATTTTTCAATTTAGAGATCCGTTTTCGAAATATTAAGCTTTGCAATGATAATTTTTGTTATGAGTCAAGTGTCAATTTATGCTAGTAGCATATTATGATGAAATTAAAACTATCACGGTTAAGTAGGCTTTACAAGTTAATGAGTAATAGTAGATTAACTTTAGAACCCTTTTTTGTTGTTTATTGACCAGTAGTTTAGGATGAGGGAAAAGATGAATGAAGATAACCTATGTAAGGTTTTCTTTTGATATATGTTAAGATCTTTCTTAACCCTCCTTTTTAAATAGTGGGATAAAATTTGGTAGTTATCTATTAAATTAAATAAAAAGATTGAAATTTCACTTTATTTCCACAAGACAATTTCATTTTTCAATAAATACATTACTTAAAGTAAATATTTATTTGTATCTTATGCAACTGAATTACGAAAAAAAACAATCGCTTAACTGATGGTAGGCGTCACGTTAAGCGTGACGCCTACCATCAGTTAAGCGATTGGTTTTTTCAAACAATTCAAAGCGATTTGGAACTTCGATTGTTCAAATTTTTTTCTGATTCAGGAGTATGATACAAGTGAAGATAGATTAAAACTTGAAAACAGACTTTGATCAATATTAAAGATCATTTAAACCAGTGAACTAGTTACTGATGGTATTACTGACGTAAACCCAATTTTGTATGTGATTTATTTACTTAATTGAAATAAATAAATAAATGAATAATCGAAATTCGACAATGAGGTATATATTATGTTTTTATTTTGAAGTTGGTAAAATAGATTAATTTTCAAATATGGTCTATTTATGCTGTATGTACAAATTGTACAAGACAAACAACAATCCCTGTAGACAAAACAAATAAATTTTTATCATATAAAATATGGAAAAAATATTAATGACAGGCCCTCATGGCTCAGTAGTAGTACGTGTGCTTTTTGAGGTCGTGGGTTCGATCCTCACCCAGGGCGCATATTTCTATTGTGCATGGATGTTTGTTTTGTCTAAGTGTTTATATGTATGTATTTATAATAAAAAAGGATATCTAAGTATGTATTCTATCAATCATCTGGTTCCGTGGTGGTGGTTAAGCTTTGCTTAGTTTGGGGTTAGATGGTGTTGTTTGAAAATGTCCACCAATATTAATTTTTATTTTTACTTACCTAGATAATTTCATGGAGATCAGATCAATTTCAAGTTATGACTTCGAGTATTTAGAACTGTCAATTTGAGACTAGAGAAAAGTAGACTACGAAAGTTAATTATTAATATTGCATATGCATGCATGCACGCACATGCTTTACAGGTTTGGGTAGGCTGCTTGGGGAGAATGCACAATACACCCCCACGCGGGACGTCAGTGCAGGCCTCATCGGCCCCGACTCAAATTAGAAAAAATTATGCACGCACATGTTCTTTCGAGTGCTGTTAATTAGTATAAATGGATGTAATGTACGTTTACATTGTCCCACTGAAATGTCTATTATACTACCATTATTAAATAGAATTATTGTATTGATGTCTAATCGTTTACGCTCGAAGGCAGTAGCTTTCTTTTATTATTATAAACTATGAAACCTCACCTCGTTCTGTTGTTCTGTTAACGAAGTCCTTCATTCTACTGTAATTTGCTCCGTTCTCTCAATACTCTGTATTCTTTCACGATTCGCTGCGGTCTTTTATAATTCACTCTGTTCTTCCGCAATATGCCTTTCAAAAATAGCTGCGTTGTTTTATAATTTACTCTGTTCTCTTTCAAGGCGTCGTGTCTTTTCAAAATTCAAATTCATACTGCGTTCTTTTATAATTTACTCCGTTCTTCCACAATGCTCTGCATCGTTTAAAATTCTCTGGATTCTTTTACAATTTACTCTATTCTTCCCGAATTCGCTGCATCTTTTCAAAATTCACTTCCTTATTTTATAGTTTATTCCATTATTCCACAATGCGGTGCATTTCGTGTGAATATTAATTGTATTCTTATATAATGTACTCCGTTATTTCTCAATGCATTTCGTTCTATCATTTTTTCCACAATGTGTAGCGTTCTTCTACATTGTGCTGCGTTCTTCCACATGTACTGCGTTCTTCTACAATGTGTTGCGTTCTTTCACATCGTGCCGCGTTCTTCCACAATGTGCTGCGCTCTTCCACAATGTACTGCGTTTTTCACAATTCGTTGCGTCCAATTATTTTCTTTTATATTCCTTCAGTAAGTTCTTTGTTAGTTTTGCGATTGCGTCGTATTCTGAGATGTACGCCGCGTACGTGCGCATTGAGCGCGCTGCGATGAAGGAAGCTTTTGGCGCACAGCTCGCATGTGTACCGCCGTATGCCGATATGCATCTGTGGCGAGGAAAAATAAGTACAAATAAAAAAGAACAGTTCAAGTACGTGTTAAGTTTCCTACACCAACGGTTCCCGTACGGGGAGTACAGTCTACCACTCCACCCCCACGCCTACTCAAGTTCATAAATCGTTAAAACATGGGTCTAGCTAAAAACAAGATTGTAGTTTAAAACAATATTCATCCATAAATTCTATCCAGTTAAATTTGTAATCGCAAAAAAAACATGTAATATAACTAATATAATTTTTCGATTTTCGCTTTCCTTTATGTATATAACGGGAGAAGATGTAGATACCTGTAGATTTTGATTTACTTACGAGTATCAAAATATAAGACAAAATGACCAGCGTTTGTCTTAGCCCAGACTCTTAGTGTTAGAAATGTGTAATTTCTGTGTGTAATTTGATATGGCTATAAATACCAATCACGTCGACAAAGTGGTAAAATAAAATCTTGAAAAAATTTTATTGCGGGTGTGCGAAAACCATTTTTCAAGTTAGAAATAGTAGCTTTAAAATTAAAATTTTTGTTGAAATTAAGTTTTATCAAAAATTAAAATCCATGGTGGATTTGGTGATAAAGGTTCTCTTTCCTTTTGAGGTACAGAATCCTAAAAAACCGACAAGCGCGAATCACACACTGAAGGTCCCCCAGGAACGTAGCAGGGTCTCAAGACGCATGATAAACTAGTAATGTTGTCAGTACTGACCCTGATGTGATTGTTGAGGTTGGCAGCGCTGAGGAATTTTTTGCCGCAGTGTTGACACTCCCGCGTGGGTGGGAAGTGGCGCTCGAGATGCATACGTAAGTTTGTCTTGCGATGGAACGCTTTCGGACATTTGTCGCATGCGTACGGGCGGGCGCCTGTGTGCAGGTGCTTGTGTTCGTTGAAGTCGGTTATACTCTGAAAGTATACCATAATTAATATAAATACTTATTGTAGACGTTATTCTGACGAGTTTTCGTCTGCGTTTCCGCCGAAGCAGAGCAGAGCTCAGTTTGTACATGAATTGAACAATCACAATGTTCGCGCGGACATTGCGAGCTTTATGATTGGTCAATTCATACACCGTTGAGCTCCAATTCGCTTCACGCAGTTTATTAAGACCGAAGACCCAGCTAGCGAAGTATAAGACTTCGCCAGCTGGGTCTTCGGTCTTGATAAAATACTGATTTCTGGAATTGATTAAAAAAGAACCTAAAGAAGAATTAAGTACTTAAGTTATTTTCCTTGCTGGGCTGATAGGAAAAGGCAAACATAGAACGTGCCAGCTGGTTCTCTTCCCGGGTATATTGTTAACATTTATGTATGCTCGACGTTGATTCACTGTTACTGCAAGCCAACGTTTTGTACATCTAGTAACTGAATCATCTGTTAAATGTAGTGTCAAGCGGCATCTAATATGATTTTTAATGTTCTGCCTATCCTGGCCTGACGTGATAGGCATAGAATGCGAATAGCCTCTATTTCGGTGTAGCAACTTTGAGTAAGCCTTTTCAGGCAAAGTTTATAGTTTCTCTTTGACACTACTCACACCAGAAAAGCAAAAATTGGCAGATTCATTTCCCAATTTTTTTAAGGGAAATGTCTATTTGAAACGATTTTATCTCGTTTTGCCCACTATCGCACATTCAAACGCTTTTAAGCGTGTCAAAGAAAGTAATCATGGTGATGGTGACTCACACATTGTTATTGTTTTTCGGCTTTGACTATGAACGGAAGCGGAACTTTGAAGAAAACTATCACTCTAAGGGTCAACACCGTATATGTTTACTTTATTCAAAAATAAACTTGCACTTGACCGCCAACTGGCCTGGTGTTAAGTTGCGGTCTACGATGGAGCGCGCTTACCTAGAAGGAATCTAGTCTCGAGATTTGAAAACACCCAGATTATATCCATTTGGAAAGACCTATTCAGGAAGCATATTCCACATTTTAGCGGTACGCACAATAAAAGTGGAACTAAAGCGTTTCGTTCGAATTTTGGAATATCCACCATGATACGGTGACGTTTTTGCATACTTGAACCTGTCAGATAGAAAAAAGACATTTAAGTGTATATAGAAAGTTTCCGGCAGTCTAGTCGGGAGACCGTCTGACTTTATTGTTGATTGCCGGCAACTTCAAATGGTGAAGGAAAACATCATGAGGAAACCTACATGTCTGAGTTCTCAATGATCTTGAAGATGTGTGAAGTCTGCCAACCCGCACTTGGCTAGCGTGGCAAACTATGGCCTAACCCTTCTCACAATGAGAAGATGGCCCGCGCCCAGCAGTGGGACAGTTTGTATAAACAGGGCTGATTAAAAAAAAGTGTGTATAAAGTACTGACCGCATATCCCTTCCCGCATACATGACAAAGATGTTTGTACGTCTGCGCACACATGGACATAGTGTCGGTATTTTCGTTCGGGTGTTCAGTCTTGAAGTGCCACGTCATGCGGCCCACACTGTGCTCCACTTTAGAACACTAAAACATAACATAATAATATTATAAAATGAACCCTACACAATATGAAAACATAAGAATATTATTAAATTTAGGGTCAACGGCAGACATGCGGCGGGAATTTAAATATCAAACAATTATTTTGTCCTTGTAGCTAGCTCGGTTAATATCTGCGACAATCTACGATTATTCTTTATATTTTAACGTTAATCTTTTTATCGAAAATTCAGTTCTGAAACCCATTTTCACTAATTCAAGCCGCTTCTAGAGTTACATAAACAGTGAGATGTATTATTGATGGTTAAATGAACGTAATATAAAGCACCGGCAAGCGCAGCGTAGGAAGACCAGCAACGTGACGGACAGATGACCTCATACAAGTGGCGGGAAGACGCTGGATGTGAGCCGCCTCTAGTCGGTCTTTTTGGAAATCCATGGGGGAGGCCTATGTCCAGCAGTGGACTTCTTACGACTGAGATGATGATGAATATAAAGAATAATCTTGGATGATTATCGTTATTACTAAAAATATAACTTAAGACACTCGAGAAGCAAAAATAAATCTAACGACACATGTCACATTAAAATTGGTCAATCTGTAAGAGGATACTTCTAATGTAATAAATTTTACTATGTATGTATGATTTTACTATGAAAGTATCTATAATACATTATATATACATTCATGCATACCTATTACATACAACGTCGTTTAAATACTAGTATGTACTCATAATTATCAACACCTTTTACAATGGCACCAACCCTAAAATCGCGAAAAGAAAATCAGTTGATCCATTAATCGCGACAAAATTATAGAACAACGGATTTATAATTCGTGTTTTCATTATTGGTCCCATAGTAAAAGCTGTTGATGTGTACAATGACCCCTTGAAGTATTGCTATTATGTAATTAAAAATAACTATGTAAACATAACTATGTAACTATATACACAATGAAACATGCATACAACCGAAAACATAGCCCTCTTTCTCTCGCAGTCAGGTAAAAATCACTCACCACACGACATACGAAATTAGGCGGCTGTCTCTTCCCCGTCATCTTCCTTTTCTTATAAGTGCACGCGTAGTTGGACGCCGTGGACTTCTCCGCGTGAGATTTCAACAAATGTTTCTGATACACGGCGTCAGATATAAAGGTGATACAGCAGGGTTCACATCGCTTGCTGTCGGCGCCTTCTACCGTCTCTTCATTCTAAAAATAAAACACGATTTTATAAGGTTTTGTTAGGTCTTTTTACGTAGAACACGTTTCTAATCTTACATTGCGTTACTCCTATTTTGTTACGTATCGGATGTTTTCTAATCTTATATTGCGTTATTCCAATCTTGTCACCCACCAGATATTTCCAATATTACATTGCGTTACTGCAATCTAGTTACGTACCACGTTTTACCAATTTACCGTTTACCAATTTTTTACCGTTTTACCAATCTTGTCAGCCACCAGATATTTCTAATATGACATTGCGTTACGACAATCTTGTTACGTACCACATGTTTTCTAATCTGGCATTGCGTTACTCCAATTTTATCACCCACAACATGTTTCTAATCTTACATTATGTTACTGAAATAATATTACGTGCCGCATGTTTTTAATCTTACAGTTCGTCATTCCAATCTTATCACGCACCAGATGTTTCTAATCTTGCATCACTCGAATCTTGTTACGTACCGGATGTTTTCTAATCTTATGTTGCGTTAGTCCGATCTCAGAGACGAAGGTGCGTGCACACAGCGGACAGATGTACCGTGACGGGTGAATGTAGTTGATGTGAGCGTTCAGGGACGTCTTGCTACTGTAATGTACAAACATTAATGTTCATAAACAAGCATTTATAGTTTTAAAATCCGAAAATCCGTTAAACAATGGCAGGTGACAATAAATGTCAGCTCAAGGTCACGTAACGAGCTATGGTAAGGGCTATGCCGGAATCTCTCTGCGAGATCGAATTTGAAATGAAGATAGTAGATGTACGAAAGCCACCGAGATAGCACAACGGATTATCAAGTTGGATCAAGTTGAAGTGGTCAGGGCATATGGCACGTAGAAATGATGGCCGATGGGGCCGAAAACTTCTCGGGTGGAGATACGCACCGGCAAACACAGCGTAGGAAGACCAGCCACGAGATGGACAGATGACCTCATACAAGTGGCGGGAAGACGCTGGATGTAAGCCGCTTCTAATCGGTCTTTTTGGAAGTCCATGGGGAAGGACTATGTCCAGCAGTGGACTCCTTATGGTTGAGATGATGATGATGAACAAATGCACATGTTTGACCTTTGCACCTTTGAGGTATCTACATTCTATTAATAAATTATTGAAATCGGTATAAAGCACAAAGATAACTCGGAAAGAATTAAAAGTATCTGTATAATAATTAATATAGTTTAAAAAACTGTAATAACATAGTTCAAAATATGCAATTTACCTTTACCTGGATGACATATTTCTTCCTCCCGTTTAGATGTTGGTAAAAAATTGAAAATAAATTGCTGAATGCAAACTATTGCATCAGTACGCCTTAATGTTCTGTGTCAGTGCGTTTCTAGGTAGGACGCGATTGGACATTTTAGTATAATGTCTAATATTGTGCTTTAAGAGTGGCAATTTCATTTTGAAATTTCAACCAAGCGCGATAGTTGGTATTGTGCGATAAAATCTCAGTTATATTACTCACTTTAATACTGCTTTACAGAGTTCACAATTGTACTTCACTCCGTTGTGTTGGTTGTAGTGGTTTTCCATCACTGTCCTGGAACAAATTAATTGTACAGCGGCACTGCACATACATTCTCGTAAAAATATGCTAAAAACATCACGTGATCAATGCAATCCAAATACTTTTAAAAACGTCGCCGCTGCTGGTTTAGAATCGTGACCGACCGACAGACATGAACAGAGGTTTTTATACTATTATATAATATTTATATTATAACAAAATATTTTTTTGTTAATATAAGACGAGCAAAGGACGAACGAAACTATCACGACCAAATTGAATACGTTTTGGAGAAAAGTCGGGTCAAAAGTAATCGAAACCGACGACCATGTATGAAAGTGGAAGAAGCAAAAGACTTGTGTCAGGATCGTAGCAAGTGGAAAGATAGTAGCCTCTGCCTACTCCAATGGGAAAAAAGGCGTGATTGTAAGTATGTATGAGCATAGGATAACCAGACCAGCCTCATGGCGGCCAGACGACCTTATACAAGGGGCAGAAAGACGCCGGCTTCATAACTGCTTTTTGTCACTACGTGGTGGGTGAAACCGCCGGAGATGCCTAACTTTAATAAAATAAGAAATACTTTTTTTTTCACAGTGACCAATACCTTTTCACTCTTTGAGACATTTGAAGGTGATTTTTTAATCATCTTACTATATCAACTTCTAGGTAATATGGTAAGCTAATGGAACAAATTATACTAAAAGACAACCAGTAAATTTCTGCACTGCAGGATTTAAGGCTCATCAGCTTCTGCTGATTGCCTATCATCAAATAAATAATTAAGTACACAGTTGATCTATTGGATAATATTACTAGATATTTTGCTACTTAGACTTTCTGATTGGAAGAAGTTCCACAGCCGATTCATTGCGTTATCGGCGTACTTTACATAATTTTGTCGGTGGCGGCTAATAAATATTTCGTTCTGTATCTGTCTTTTACAAAATATGGTTCTAATTGAAAACGACAAAAGCCACAGTTATGATTTTTGTGACAAATAGATTAGACCTCTCAAAATGATCGAATTTTTGTTCAAATCGCAATATGGCACTACAGTCGTGTCACTCGCCATATAAGATAGCTATGGCACAACTGTCGTGCTTCGACACCGAATCAGATAGTCTACTTCCTTACCTATAGTTGGTAACGAGTGGACACAGCTTGCACTTGTAGACGACGCGGTGCGCCGCGTTGTGCTTGCACAGGCCCGGAGCGCTCTTGAAACGCATCTGACATATCGGACACACGTGGGCACGCTCCGGCTGGGGACAAGGCGATAGTATTGTAAGGGCCACCCTTTTCTGCCGCAATTTCGATTTTCCGTCCGATTTATATATATATATATATTTTATCAGCCCTGTTTGTACAAACTGTCCCACTGCTGGGCACGGGCCATCTTCTCATTGTGAAAAGGGGATTAGGGGGATTCATATTTATTTATTTTATTTTTTTTATTTAAAAGAATGATAATGACATATACGCTAGTCATATTTGGAGCCATTAAAGTATGTAGTTCGACCATCACTTGTCTCGCTCGCGCATAGGAAACGAATATTTTTGAAGATATAAAATGACTGAATGAACTTATAAAAAAATCGTCGTTTAGGAAACTAAAAACATCACAAATTTTTGACAAAATGTTCAATTTGATCCAAGACACGTTTTCATACATAGTTATCATTTTTACGTTAATATATTTATAACTTAATTCAGTGATTTTAAATCTTTAAAAATGCAGGAATGCACGAGCGAGACAGATGATGGTCGAACTACAGACTGTTAAGAAATACGTTACTGAAGTGTTCTTTTTGCCTCGTTTAAAATGCGAATTCTTTGCGGTTATAGTCAGTGATGTCACGAATATGACAGCACACTCACTCGATTGAGGTCTCATTTTTCTTGTTGAAATTTAATTTAATATCCAGAGTGAGTTCTTTGTACCTATACTATAAATTTAAGGAGTCGGGGTCACCACTAAGGTGTCAATGAAAGGGTTATTCAACGACTCCTTTTATAAAAATAAGATTCAACATAAAAGATTCACATTGGAATATATTACATTTCACATCGAACGTCTTGACCAAACTCCAAAACTAAACTGCTAATAAAATCAATAAAATAGCACTATTCTAAAACAAAATATAAATCTAAGGAACCTACTAATTCGAATTTTGAATTGAAGGACATGGCCGGTGCTACACCAGATAAATAAGGATAATACAATCAAAGGAGGCCACAAATTATTCTGTGTTCAAGAGGTTTCATGGCCAGGGTGTACTACTTACATTATGATACTCGTTAATATGGTATTCCAGTAGTTTCCTATGTTTGAACCCTCTGTAGCAGAGTATACACTGATGTTCAGAGCTCAAATACGACACATGCTGCTGACGTTTGTTAAACTCTTCCAGGGCTAGTTCTGTTGTAGTCAAGTGAACAGTGGTGAACACACTTGAGAATTGATTGCCATATCTCTTCTGTATTTGTGATAGGACTTGTATGGCTTCCACAGAGAACGGTTTGGTGCCTGAAAATTAGAACTTTATTTTTATTCAAACAATTTTGATTATAGAAGGTTATAATACATTTGTATAGATTAAAAATGAATGGTATGTTCAAATATATCATTCACGTATGCATACAACCTTTTCAATGACTGACTAAGTCTTTTTTTATTCATATAATAAATCAGAAGAAAAAAAAACATGGTCACCGTATGTCAACATAGGTAGCTAAGTTGTCAATAAGAGAAAAGTTTACCTAAACAATGTCGCTTCACTTTGTTTAATGTATACTTGTGCATTTTATCCAAACTATCTATAATACAATCTTTGTCTATAATATTGCCATCTTCATCCTTTATTTCTTTATTACCAAATTTACATAAAAGATTATATTTTATTGCTTCCAAGTTGAGTTTCTTTAATGGACCTCTAATTTGTTTAATCCGTTTTGGTTTGTTTTCATCACACAAGTCTGTATCTCTCTTTATTTTTTTCTTTAACTTGTTTAACGGTATATCCCCTAGATCTTCAACATCCTTTGTTTTTCTTTTGACTCGTTTTATATTGAATTTATTACGTTTATTTAGTAAAATTTCATCATCACTGGAGTCAGAATTCAAGTTTTCATTTAACAGTTTTTCAACATCAAATTCTCCATCGCTATGATCAGTGATATGATGATCACTATTATAACAATCACTATCAACATCATCTTTCACTCTCAGCTCATCAACTACAATTGTTTCTGTATTTAGAATGTCATCTTCTAGCTTTACCTCTGATTCATTCAACATTTCATTTTCATTGTATGGCTCAATTAGAATAGTTTTTAATTCACTGTTTTTATGTATACTTGTGGTATCTCGAGACGAAATGTCTTTGGGAAAATTTACATCAACTGTTAAAGCATTATTGGTCATTAAAGTGTCTGAATTGGACACAGAACCGTCAATATTGGTCACAAGAGTGTCCAAATTAAACACTTCATTGGGCAATGATGTGTCTATTAAAAACCCAGAATTAGTAAAGTTACTTTTAGAAAGGCTCAACTGTGTGAAAACCATTGAGTTTTGATTTTCACAACATTCTTCTGATTTGTAAAAGAAAAGTTTGTGGTTCTCTATGTGACTGATTCCGAGTTGGGATGGCAGCATTTCCTTTTTTAGTTGACATAGTTGTGATCTAACCTGTGCATAAGAAATAGTTGGTAAATTAGTAACTCAATTACTTTATCACCAAAAACTTCTTCTTTCACAGTGAGGTAAAAAAAAAACAATTATAAATCAAATCAATTATAAATCAAGTAAATCATAAATATAAACAAATAGTAAATACTTACCTTTGGGCTTTGCCTTTTCCATTTTTTAAGTAGTTTATTAGCTTGTAGACATTTCTCTTTGAAATTGTGGAATTTGTTTAGCATATATGCACATTCCGAGCAGTACAGTGCATAGTCTTCTATCTGAGAACGTGGTTATTAAAACAAAAGTTAATTTTCCAACAATTACATCACAATATGGTATAATCAATAGTCAATGGTACTATGCTAGTTATATTCTAATTTGAATTAGTAAGTTTATTTTTTGGAGTGATTTTGTTTTTAAGATATACTAGCAGTGCCCTGTAATTTCTCCTGTAATCTATTAAAAAGAAATAACTTTGTTAAGTTTCCGGCAGCCTAGTGGTGAGACCGTCTGACTTGCGATCCGCAGGTCCTGGGTTCGAATCCCACGACACGCACCTCTGTCTTTTCGAAGTTATGTGCGTATTGTTGATTGCCGCCAACTTCAAACGGTGAAGGAAAACATCGTGAGGAAACCTACATGTCTGAGAGTTCTCAATGATCTTGAAGATGTGTGAAGTCTGCCAACCCGCACTTGGCCAGCGTGGCAGACTATGGCCTAACCCTTCTCACAATGAGAAGATGGCCCGTTCCCAGCAGTGGGACAGTTTGTACAAACAGGGCTGATTAAAAAAAAAAAAAAAACTTTGTTGGTACAGCAATCTAAAATATGCCTAAGCCTTCAATAATAAAAGGATCCCTTTTCTATCTCCTAGCAAGTTCATATTTAAATATCTTAGACTATCCTACAGGATTTATTTTTAAGGCTGTTATAATTAACTTAACAGACATCTCAATTCTAGGAAGGGGCTGACAGAATATTTGGTTAAAGGAAAGGAGGTAGGACCCTCGGGCTGGATGGTTGGGTAATGCTGCGAGTGTGCTAAGGACATTCGGTCAGGGATTCGCGCCAGGAGATCAGTGATTGTATGCCCTGTGGTTTTAACTCAACAATTTCTCTTTTTTCGGAACAAGTAATTTAATTACGGTAATGTACAAATTTAATATTAGGAATAATATTATTTAATTTGAATTTGACTTGACTGTAGATAAAATATATCATTATTCTTTTCTTTATCTTAAGGTTGTCACATTTTCCTACGAAGATAAAACTTATTGTTTTGATTCTACAACCTGTTTTCTAGCGAGCAGATGAAGTCTGCGTCGATGGAGTGATGAAATTCTCAAATTTCTCAATGGAGTCGCTGCACCACTGCTTAGTTATGCATAGATATGGAACCACTGACTGCCTTAGCTTCATTTATTTGAAATTATAATCAATTAATCACCTAACTAAAAGTTATATCATTGGAACTGAGTCCTATGCATTACTTACACCAAAATCACAAAGTTCATCGTGCCAATTGGATAATGGTTCTTTTAGTGCTTGAAGTATACTATCGGTTGATAAACAAATCTGGCATATAGATAGCATTTTAGTACAACAAACAATTATTACAAATAGAATATTGTTTTTTTTTTTTTTTTTTTTCTTGATGTTGGCATCATGCTTCCACATTTGCCATTGGTCGAGTTTATGAATGTTGCTATTATTTTATGTTACTTATTTTTACGTAAAAATTAGGGAAACAGTAATTATAGGAGTGGTACGGATAATTTAGAAAAGGATAGGATCAGGAAAGTCGACATTATTATATGAAAATGGATGAGGAAAAATTAAGGAGGGAGGGTAGAATTATACTTACAACATACTAGTGCATTTATCAAAGAATGTAAACTATTTACAAAAAACAAATACATATTATGTATGTACATTACTTAAATTTTAATATTATTTACAGATATATATGTTGAAATAGCTTTATATATATTATGGTCTTGAGACGACAATAAACACATCATGTTCGTAGGGAAAGAAACTTGCAGGGAAACTAATGTATTGTAAAAGTCCACTACATCAAACAAAGGACAACCAAAAAATATATGATTGACATCAGCTGTATCGTATCCACATTCACACGAAGCATCCTCCACTATACCCAATCTTGCTAAATGTGCTGGAGAGCAAACATGTCCTAACCGCATTCGAATTAAAATTGATGTGGATATTTTATTGAAATTTTTAGAACGGAACCATGGTTTCGGCGGAATTTTTGGTTGAATACAGAAATAGTGTTTCCCTTTTTTTTGTGTACTCTCTAGCCACACATCATTCCAGGAGGATTGAAGTTGAGATGCAGCTAGAGACGCAAGATCATGAGCAAAATTAACATAAGGTAACAAGTCACCGCACTTCACAGCATCTTTGGCTAATTCGTCAGCTTTTGAATTTCCTTTTATTCCAATATGACTTGGAATCCATACAAGCGCAACAGAATAACCCCTTCTCGAACACTCGTGTATTTTATTTTTTATATCATAAAGAAGGGGGAAATATTTTTGTGGCTTAAATGGGAATCTTTGAAGAGCCAGGAGTGCACTTTTAGAGTCTGTAAATATGACAGTCTGTTTCAACTTTGCTAGTAATATATATTCTATTGATTTTAAAATGCCCAGGCACTCACCTGTGAAAACTGAAGATTCGGGTGGAAGTTTAATTTTTTGCACAATGTTATATTGTTGATGGTATGTACCTATACCTACAAATCCATCTTTTTCAAATTTGGAGGCGTCACAATAAATATTATGCCAATTGGGCCATTTGTTATGGATTGTGTAAGTTAAATCTTCTTGGGCTGTTGGACATTCTTTTGTTATATCTATGTTATTGTATATTTCTATGGGAGTGATTAAAGTCTCAAATTTGGAGTTATAGATTGGTAAGTGAGAAAGGCGATACGTGCGTGCACTGATTTTAAGGAACCTTTGCAAACTTAAAATTAAAGGAGGGATAGTTTTGGAATACTTTTGGGGAATCGACTGGCTTAATTCATACAATTTGGGAATTAAAGGATGATTTGAAAATTGTATTGCTCGGTAGAAAAATCTGTCAGATAAATACTGTCGTCTCAAATTTAAAGGTGGATCCACACATTCAACTTGAAGTGCATTTATGGGACTTGATTTCATTGCTCCTGATACTATACGTAGCGCTTTTGATTGGATGCTATCCAATCTCCTCAATGCCGTTAGACTACACGGCTCCAATAAAAAGGATCCATAATCAAGAACACTTCTTATTAGTGCATTATAAACCAACTTTAAGGAGAATGGATGCGCACCCCACCAAACTCCAGAGAGGCATCGAAGGAGGTTTAATTTACGTTCACATTTTTCGGCTAAATAATTAATGTGTGGAATTCCTGAAAGTTTTGAGTCTAAGATTACTCCCAAGAATTTTGCTTGTGGTTTGATAGGTAAAGGCACATTATCATAACAGACATTAAATATTGGAGGTATTCTTTGTTTAGTAAATAAGACAACTGAGCTCTTCGTTACCGATATGTCTAAGCCGTTTGTAACCATCCAGGATTTCAAATCCGATAACCCATTATTTAAACTGGAGCAAGCAGTATTTACAGATTTATCATGGCAATATAAGACTAAATCATCAGCGTATTGTAAAATGTTGATTGAATTTTTTATAAAGCAATCTAAATCACTCGTGTAAATATTGTATAGTATGGGGCTAAGGACTGAACCTTGAGGAAGTCCTTTCCACAGCAGTCTCATATCACCATTTAATTTTAAAATTCGTTCTCGTAACATATTAAAGATGAAATTTACTAAAATTTTAGGTACCTTTAAAGCAAGAAGTTTATTTTTTAAGACAGGTAACAAAACATTATCATAAGCAGATTTAATATCCAGGAAGGCAGCTACTGTCACTTGATTTTTATGGAACGCTAATCTAATATCAGTATTGAGGATACTAACATTATCTAGAGTACTTCTTCCTTTTCGGAAACCATACTGAGACTGAGACAAGCAATTATTACTTTCAATGTAAAATTCTAATCTATTTTTGACCAAATGTTCACAAATTTTGGCCATCACAGAAGATAAAGCAATAGGTCGGTATGAATTGATATCTGATGGGGACTTGCCCGGTTTTAGTATTGGCAACACTGTTTGTGTTTTCCATTCTGTTGGAATGTTACCGGATTGCAATATCGAGTTAATTAAATCTAGATAATATTGTAGACCATTATCTCCTAAATTGCACATGAAACTATAAATCACTCCATCTTCCCCAGGCGCAGAATCTCGAAGATAAGAAAGTACTCCGATTAATTCTTCCATGGAAAAATATGTTTCTATTTTGGACAGACTGTGGTTTAGTGTTATGGATTGTTTATTTAACAATTCTTGTTCTGGAACATGAGGAGGAGCTATATGATTTAAAAACTGAGAAGTGAGTGCTGGAGGAAGTGTACTAAAACTGGATTCTGACATGGAATTTTTAAATCTTTTGATATGTGACCAGACTATTGTGGAAGGTGTAGATGGAGTTAAAGTAGAACAAAAATTCTTCCATCCAGAATTTTTTTTTTGTTTCAATAATTTTTTTGTTGATTTAATGATGTTCATTAAAGAAGTAAAGTTTTCATCGGTCATGTTTTTATTATATAAAATTTCAGCCTCCTTTCTTGCTTTGACTGCGTTAGTGCATTCATTATCCCACCATGGCGGAGAGGGCAGTTTTTCAGGAGGTTTCTTAACTGGAAAAACTGATTTTGCTGATTCAATAATTAAATCTGTTAAAATATTGGAACATGTATTTTCATTAGTATTATTAATATTTGGGAGGGTGTCTATATTTTTCTCAATGTGTTCTTTATAATTACACCAATTATTGTTTTCTTTTGATATTCTAAATGTTATAGTTCGGTAATTAGATACTGCTGGTTGTCTATTATAGGAAGAAGGGAAACTGATTATAATAGGAAAGTGATCACTGCCATGTGTAGAAGTCAATACATACCAGTTCAATGTGGATGCTAAGTTTGGTGTGCAAATAGAGAGATCTGTTACGCTCAGACCTTCAGTTGGTTTTGTGCGTCTTGTAGGAATACCAGTATTTAAGAGGCAGAGATTACAATCATTTAAAATATTAACTATTTGATTCCCATATGAATTTGAAGTTGAGCTACCCCATGAAATATGTTGTGCATTAAAATCACCCAATATTAAGAAAGGTTTAGGAATTATACCTAGTAAATTTGTGAATTCTTGATAGATTGAAGAAGAAGGATGTGGTATATAAATGGAGACAATACATATATTATTTATAATAGCAGCTACCATAGATATATTATTATTACTTGAAGGAAGAGAGTATTGAGTAAAAGGAATAGAATTATGTACAAGTAATGCCGTACCGGCATAATTATCTGACCTGTCATTACGGAGACAAGCATATCCGGAGACTTTGAAGGTGGATCCTGGCTTGAGCCAAGTTTCCCCCAAAGCAAATACAGATGGATTATATTTATTTAGCAAGTAGGTAAGTTCATGTCTTTTACTGCGCACACTTCGACAATTCCACTGAATTATATTGTGGAATGTGTGGTCCATTAATGGTGGAAGATTTATTAAGTGCATCAATAATAATAGCAGCGTGGTCAGGGTTAATGATATTTGACTGAGAAAGAGAGTTGATAAGATTAGTAATAATATTATATATGTTACATGTATTATTTTCATTGGATGATTTCAATGCACAACCATTAGAAGGTGATGGCATGTCATAGTCCTTTGTGAGCTGTCTGTGAGCATTATAATCATAATGATGATTTTGCTCATTATTATGAGTGCGAGGTTTTGAAACCACTGTTTTTTTATATGATTTAATAGGGCTTTGGCTTAGAGAACTATGTTTATTATTATTATTGCTAATTTGTGGGTTTTTATGTACACTTTTAGTATTTACAACATCTGCAAATGATTTTTTAACAGGTGGGTGTAATTTACAAGCTTCAAAATATGAAATGCAGCTGTCTGCCATTGATTGCTTGATGGCTCTTTGGCGAGAATGTTCTGGACATCCTCGATTGGTGGCAAAATGTAAACCTGAACATAGGCAACATGAGGCCATATCTTCTTCTATGTTGCAGTTTGAGCCATCATGTTCTTTACCGCACTTGAAGCACCTCGGGACTGATCTACATTGTAGTTTTGTATGCCCATACCGACAGCACTTAAAACACTGAATTGTTGGATAAGTATACAGCTCTACTGGGAGGGCATTATAACATATAAAGATTCTTTTAGGTAGAACTTGACCATCAAATGTTATTACAACTGTTTGTGAAGGTTTCCAGGAAGCATTACCATCTGTTATAACTTTGTAGTTAAGTCGTCTTACTTTTAAAATTTTTCCACAACCTATTGGTAGATTGACATTTTCCATTATTTCTTCAACAGACCAGTCTGCAGGAATACCCTTAACAATGCCTAATCTTGTTACATTAAATGTCGGAATGAATGCTTTAAATTTATTCATGCTCAAGGTGGGGTGTTTCAAAAAATTGTTAGCATCAATGTAATTTGAAAACGAAAGAGCCATTCTGTTGCGACCGATACGTTTTACGCTGCCATTAATTATGTTGTTAAATTTATTAAGTTTCAAGAACTTTCCAAATGTGATAGGGTGAAGTATGTGGTTATCATTTAATTCAACAGTCTCTTTTTGAACATGAATTGTATATGGCATGCTGTCTGTAGATTCATAAAAAGTACGTCCGATTGGGGCTGGTCTACCAACATCAACTTTATTGCTAGGTAGGTTAGGCACATCTACTGAAGGGGCATTTGCTTGTAACAGTGTGCTTTCAGATGAAGGAGCAGTCAAGGTAATATTTGATGTAGTGGAACTTTTCTCATCCTGCATTTTCTCTGGAATGGTGTCACTGTCTGAACAGTTACAACAAAATTGTTCAGCCTTAGTGTCCCTACAATATTTTTTCTTTCGCTTATTGCATGTTTTGCAATTCTTTTTATGTTGGCGCGAACGTTTTAAAGTCGAACGAGTGTTGGTCATAGGACCAACAGATACATCAGAGTCCATTGCCGACTCATTTGTAGAAGAAACGGTTACATAGTATGCAACCGAAGCTTCTGTTTTATCGCCACCACCATCGTTGCCGCCGCCGCCGGGATCCGGCGGGCGACCCATTTTTCTTTATGACAAAATAAATAAAATTACTTACCAATACGAAGATATATACAATTTAACAAAAAACACTAACTACAAATTATACTAAAATATTAAAATCTACTCTCCTGAACGCTATTTACACTTTAATTTTAATTTTCAAGATAATATTTCTAAAAAACGCGCCTAACACCGTAGAAGTTTCCCGCCTTTTTTCTCACTTTTTGTTAAAAGCTGACTGGTGGGGTTCTATTGTTTTATTGATTTTTTTCGATTTCGAGTCTCTACTCTCTAATATTGCACAACCAGAAAATGCACATCCAAATAATGTACAGGTAGGAAAAGGAAGCCAATTGGCTTCCAATTAATGGGCTGGACAGTAACGTAATAAACTTTTAGCGGTAACGTCTTCTATACATGTTGTTGCTTTGTTTTATTTTCTTAGACTTGTGTTATTTTAAATATTAATGCGATAAAAATGGTGGTGTTTTATCCATTAAGTGTTCGATCAGCGTGAGTAGGCAAATGAAATAAAGCATTGAAACGTTGTCGGCAAAACTCCATAGAAGCTTCTTGTAAAGTCGCCATCACTTTACTGAAGCAAGACTCAAATTTGAAAATAATTGTTTACATGACTTAGACTGTGACTAGAACACTAAATAACTTGTATTATTCAAGAAATAGAATAGAAGAAGAAGAAATAACGGCTGTGCCGTCACTTCTTCTTCTTCTTTCTTGTATTGGATCCCGCGATTAGCGATTTGCCAGTGTCAAGTATTGAAATATTTTCAAGTTTCTTTTGACCGGACCACTGGCAATGAGCGGGAAAAAATCTTTTTCCCGTGGTCGTGTTGACTGGATAATAGAACCGGACCACGGGCAAGGACTATTGGCTAAACCTAGTATCAGCCACTAGGATCACTTAGAATCACAAAAAAGTTTAATATAAAATTCCGTCGTCTGGTTAACCGTACCATGGAAAAGAATAAATCTTCCGTGGTACGGTTACAGTACTATGGAAAAAATCTTTTGCCCGTAGTCCGGTTGACCGGACAACCGAACCGGACCACGGGCAAGGACTGACAAGTTTAGGAAAACAAAAGATAACATGTTTCCATGACATTTCCTCCAAAACTCCTGTGCAACTCGTGACTTTCTTTGGCACATTGACACGACAATAATGCGTGACTTATGGAAGTTTCAATAGTTGGAACTTGGAAAATGCGCTACTATTAAGAGTTCAAAACAAAGAAAAGAAAGAAAACATCATTTGAAATTGTATGTCAGTGTCAGTTATTTTATTTAAGTTAACCTCAAAATCACAAAACAACAACATTATTGTTGATTTGTAATTTTTCACAAAGGTGACTGTTTTCAAATAAGGTTTACCGCCCGCCCTGTTTATTATTGAACGAAATAGTTGCTTGATAATCATGCTATAAGAATAAAGTTGTGTACAAATTACGTATATTTCAACTTTTATTTGGTAAAAAATGGTTATTAATATTTGTTCTACTTTGTTTTGTGTAACTATACTACCAAGCCTCGAATTAATGTACTATCATAAATAGCAAAAAAGCTATAAATTACTGTAAAGAAATATTTGAAATCAAGAGAAATAAATATACGCTATGCCACGCTATGCTATGCGTTATGAATGTTGGTGTAGATCAAGAAAAATAAACATTTAGGTAAAATTAAAATCTAGAAATAAACTCAAATCCCAGAAGAATTTCGAATGTTTCATAAAAAAAAATGATAAAACTACTTTAACTACTTAAGACGAATCTACCTGTAACATGATTAAGTCTGAGTTGTTAACCATCTTCTGCGCCTGAAATAATGACTTGTAAATCTATAAAGATACACATAGCACATGTTTACAATTATATATTCCTGATTACAATTTTATCTCAAATTCTTTTTTTTTTAGGTTTTAAAATGTCCCTAAAGATAAACTTACAATTTGGTGGTGGAGCAGAGTTATTATTTGACAAAATAAAGAAAAGAGAGATAGAGCTGCCAGCTTTGTCGAAATATTTACCTGAATGTGACAAAGAAAATTGGACAATACGGGAGCTATTACTATGGATAAGAGATAATTTGCTAAAAGAAAGGCCTGAATTGTTCTTACAGGTAAATCATACTGATAGCACTAATGATAGTTTTATAGGTCCTGTCACAAGTCAAAAGCTTTTACCTTGAATGTGCAAAATTAAATTTTAAGGTGTGGTAGGTAGGTAAAAGTGATGCACTGCATAATTATATGGTAAAATCAGCTCCCTGATCGGCTAGAACTTGTAAGATATCAGGTATGGTCTTCATGAATATTGTCAGATAACAGACAGCCATGAAGATCAAGTCCAGTGTCATACAAGTTAGCCAAGCAGCAGTTTTCTTCAGCCGCTGTCTCACTTCAATATCGTCACAATTTTCATTGAATTTCTGTTGGGATCTATAAAAATGCCTCATAATCAAGCCTTTTTAATGCACTGCTTAATATAGGCCTGTCCCATTAAATTTATTCAAGCTACTCAGTTTGATCTTTAGCTTTCCATTCCTACTGCCAACTGCTGAAAAAATATCAAAGTTATTTAAATTAACTGTGTGATGAGTCAGTTGCTATATAGGAAATATAACTGTTGCTTCATCATCATTCTCAGCCACAAGAAAAGAAGTCCATTCACAATTGATCAATGGAATCACAGGAAGCTGGACATAGGCCTCTTCTAGAGATTTCCAAAAGACTGGTTGCAAGCAGCTTGCATCCAGTGTCTTCCTGCCACTCGTATGAGGTTTATGATGAGCAGTTTTTTTTTGGTAATAGGCTTGTGTCAAAAATAGGCATACAGTGCTTCGTTCTATTTGTTTTTATTTTATTTACCCATTTCTCTCAGCCCAAAAGCAGTTTAAGTTTTAAATGGTTAATTTTAACTTGTGTTAAATTATCGAAGTTAACTTTTTAACTAACGAATGAATGATTAACGAAGTTAACTTTTGGATCAACTGTGCCCACCTATGCCCATATGTGACAAGCATTATCTAAATAATCAAAGCATTCGAATTAAGTTTCATAAGAAAAAATAAGAAGAGATATTAATACATATTTACGTGGAATTTTGTTTGCAGGGCGAATCAGTCCGTCCCGGCATACTAGTACTAGTAAACGACGCTGATTGGGAGTTATGCGGTGAATTGGACTACCAAGTGTTGCAGGGTGATACGATTATGTTTATATCAACATTGCATGGTGGATAGTAAAAATGTTTACAAGTATTCTATTATTTTTATTAGAGGCGCCATCTCTTATTGTGTAGCTAAGTTACAGGTGATGATGTCAATCAGCAGTATCAGCACACACACTGTTAGAAGGGCATGAGGTAGGCATGAGGTTTTAACTTATGACTAGTGTTATCACGCGATCTCCCATCTCCCATATTATTCTCTATTTTCTACCTCTAAACATTAACCAATTTCGATGATTTTGTTTTATTTGATTGAAATCATAAACGACTAAGTATACCTATATGTTTGCTTTTTTAAATTTTGGTTTTGATAATTCTAAAGCAAAAAAAAACAGTTTAATTTTAGAAAAAAAAAACGATGTGTTTGAAAAAAAAAACTGTGGTTTCCAATCATACAAGAAAAGAATTATCGAAATCGGATAACATCTAAGGGCAGAAAACAGTTTCCTCCTTTTGTATGAAAAACGCGTAATTTACTGCCAATAGATCGCGCGACCACACTTCTCTTAAAGGCGTTCCCTCATCGGGAGCTTTCGCCTGTAGTATAAACAAAACAGGGTTTTTTTTTTTGATAGGATGGGAGGAGGCAAACGGCAGGGCTATCGATTTACTCACAACGTAACAGGTTTGGGCCTACTAGCCTATGACACTCAGGGAGAGAAGACGAATCTAACGACAATGCACATCAAATCCGGTCAAGCCGTTGAGGCCGTAGGCGATCATACAGAAACATACATACATACACTCGAAAAACATAACCCCTCTTCTTACGCAGTTGGGTAAAAAAAGGTGCTGCGTGCGAGCGAAACAGTGGCGCCAAAGAGTAGGCTGCTCTTTGCCTTAAGAACCAACGTTACACATGCGGCGGGAAATTCAAATTTAAAACAGTTTTTGTGGCCTTGTACCGAGATCGGTTAATTACTGTAAGTATTCATAATGTTTGCGACAATTTAAGATCATTCTTTATACTTAGTCTGGCCATAAATACTGTTACAGTTAAAAATAAGAAAGATATTACATTTGAATTTGGAATCTGTCATTTTTATACGATTGTTCATTGAGTTTTCTAATTTTGGCGCCAATACATTGTACAATATTTTGCGATATTAAAATGGAGTGGGGTGATAAAGAGAACCGAATCGCTGTGATTGCATTACACAAAGTTGGTATGGAGCCAAATGCAATTTTTAAAACTCTCCATACGCTTGGTATTAGTCAAATGTTTGTGTACCGGGCTATTAATAGGTACAATGAGACCTCCTCTGTTTGTGACAGAAAAAGATCTGGCCGTCCACGTAGTGTTCGTACGAAAAAGGTGGTCAAAGCAGTAAGGGAAAGAATTCGAAGAAATCCTGTCCGAAACAAAAGATTTTATCTCGGGAGATGAACATAGCACCCAGAACCATGTCGCGTATTTTAAAAGATGACTTAGGACTTGCAGCCTATAAGAGACGCACTGGTAATTTTTTAACTGATAATTTAAAAAAGAATAGGGTGGTAAAATCGAAACAACTACTGAAGCGGTACGCAAAGGGAGGTCACAGAAACATTTTGTTTACGGATGAGAAAATCTTTACAATTGAGCAACATTTTAACAAACAAAATGACCGTATTTATGCTCAAAGCTCTAAGGAAGCTTCCCAATTAGTCGACAGAGTGCAACGTGGGCATTATCCGACTTCAGTGATGGTTTGGTGGGGTGTTAGCTATGAAGGAGTGACTGAGCCATATTTTTGTGAAAAAGGTATCAAAACATCGGCACAAGTGTATCAAAATACCATTCTTGAGAAGGTAGTTAAGCCCCTTAACAACACCATGTTCAATAACCAAGTATGGTCCTTCCAACAAGACTCGGCGCCAGGTCATAAAGCTCGGTCCACGCAGTCTTGGTTGGAAGTGAACGTTTCGGACTTCATCAGAGCTGAAGACTGGCCGTCGTCTAGTCCTGATCTTAATCCGCTGGATTATGATTTATGGTCAGTTTTAGAGAGTATGGCTTGCTCTAAACGACATGATAATTTGGAGTCCCTAAAACAATCCATACGATTGGCAGTGAAGAATTTTCCCATGGAAAGAGTGCGTGCTTCTATTGATAACTGGCCTCAACGTTTAAAGGACTGTATTGCAGCCAATGGAGACCACTTCGAATAAGCTTTTATATTTTAAATTGTTTTATATTTATGTATTAAACTAACACACTGTAAAAGTAATAAATATTATTTGCAATAAAAAAAAATTTTTTTTCTTCGTAACAATATTTATGGCAAGACTAGGTATTTTCACGTCAAATTAACTATCAATAATGCACCTCGTATATCGTATATCTCGAGATCGTATTAGAAACGAAGAGATCTGTAGGCGTACAAAAGTCACCGACATAGCACAGCGGATAACCAAGTTGAAGTGGCAGTGGGCAGGGCACATAGCACGTAGAACTGACGGCCGATGCGGCTGAAAAGTTCTCGAATGGAGACCACGAACCGGCAAGCGCAGCGTAGGAAGACCAGCCACAAGGTGGACAGAGGATATCTTACAAGTGGCAGGAAGACGGTGGATGCAGGCCGTTTCCAATCGGTCTTTCTGAAAATCCATGGGGGAGGCCTATGTCCAGCAGTGGACTTCTTATGGCTGAGATGATGATGAATGCACCTCGTTGTTTACATATCCCGAGAAGTTGCTTGATTTACTAATAATGGGCTACTAGGCTATATTTTATGTTACATGATGACAAATAAACATAATATACATACAATATGTAAACATAATGACATGATAAAATTATTTTAGATTTTCGCAAACATTATGATCAATTACAAAAAATTACCTGACTTAGCTACAAGGACAAAAAAAACTGTTTGTAATTTGAATTTCCCGCCGCATGCGTGACGTAGTTACCTTAAAATACTTTAATTTCGTTTTTGTTCAACGGATGTACCTATTATTGTTAGTTTCTTGTTATGATTAAATTAAAGAAACGCATATTCCATATTATTTGATGTGCATTTGGTTGTAAGTCTACTTGTTTATAGAATAAACAAACTATAACTATTAATCAAACTATATTTTATAAACTGTAATAAATATCTCGTATTACAAAGTACCTTTACGTCATTGCAAGTTTTGTTACTAAGCCATCATTTTGTACATTCTATGCCTTACTAATGTTATATAATTATAGTTTAAGGAATTGAAAAAAACCGACTTTAAAATTCGCAATATGTTTATCGCATGCAGAAAAGTGAATGCACGCATATACGCTACTCACTTGCTATTCACTATTCTACAGTTGTTTGGATGATACTTTACCAGTTATTTTGTTATAAAAACCAAAGTACATCGATTTTGATAACATTTATATGGGACCACCTCTGAAGTATGATCTACCAAATACAAGAAGAATCATCAAAATCAATGCAAAATTGGCTGAGAAATCGGTGAACAAACATAGAATAAAAACATACAGACCTAATTGATGACCTCCTTCTTTTTGGAAGTCGGTTAAAAAGGGAAAGAAACTCTGTCTGTGTCTGACCTAAACGTCTGAACCGATCGTTATGAAATGTAACTCAGAGATAGCTTTGAACCTGCAGACAGACATAGGCTACTTTTCATCATCATCGCCATTTTTATCACTACCCCGTAAAAGAAATCAGGCGCACCTTTACAGGGACCATTCTACCAGATGCAGCCCCGGATCTACGATTTTTTCGAACCGGGGTAGAAACTTGACAGTGACGCCCCTCTATCCAGCGCTTAAAATAACTTATTTAAAAAAACTTAATATAATTATCTATGTGGCGCCTTTTTCTTAAAAGTTAACGGTGAGTCAACCAAGCTTTCGTATTCTTGGCGCTTTGTGGAGCAAGTTATTTTATTTTTAATCATATTAGGTAATTATGATTTTTGCGGCCCCTGAAAATGCCGCCCGGGGCGGGTGCCCTGGTTTGCCCCCCCCCCCTAGACCCGGGGCTGCCAGATTGTCTAGTAGTTCAGTACAATAATTATATTAAAAAAAAAAAAAAAAAAAACACGCAATTCATTTATTTGGATGATATTTTATCAGTTATTTTGTTATAAAAACCAAAGTACTGAACCGATTTTGATAAAATTTATGACCACCTATGAGGAGACACTACACTACTGACAAACAAAAAAAGAATCTTTAAAAACAATTCATAATTGGCGGAGTAATCGCTGAACAAACATACAAAAAAATATACAGTCGAATTGAAAACCTCCTTCTGGAAGTTGGATAAAAAAAATAAAGAAATATCTGCCAAAAATTTATTTAGAGTCTCTATCTACATTTTGTTCTTAAAAGTACATAAATTAAAAAAAAACTTATTTTAACAAGATTTAAAAAGCATAACATTAGTAAATCAGACGTATTACGTCTAAACTAAAACTAAAAATAATACTACTTAATATTCTCAAAAGTATGTAGACTACACTAAAAGAGCATATTTTAAAAACTACGTGTTTAAAGAATTTGTAATTTATTAGTACATTATGATACAAGTGTGCTAAGATGGTCATTACACTCTCGGATCTATTACGCCCTCGCCTTCGGCTCGGGCTGCAATTCCGCATCGACTGTAATGACCATAATGCACACGCGTTTCATACGACGTTTTTCAACACACTTGCGAGGAAAAAAACACCCGTTTATAACTGAAATATTTAATTTAAGTAAAAACTCTTTGTTGAAATTAAAAAAAAAACTGTAAAGTAAAGACACTAGTGCGTAATAGAAAAGTCAAAAGCCCGCGTGATTTATTTATTTATTATTTATATTCGGCCATAAAAACGGTTGAATAAGGGCCACTTTACGAGCAAGTGTGTTGAAAATAATATAGTTTTAAAATATTGAAATAACCGACTTCAAAATGCTCAATTTTGTTTTAAAAACCAAACTACTGAACCGATTTTGATGAAATTTCTATGTGACCAGTCTGAAAGTATCTCCTTTAATTTTTTTTATCGGTTTATTAATGACGGAGTTACGGTAACGAACATACAAAAAAACATACAGTTGATTTAAAATCTCCTGCTTTTCGAAGTCGGTTAAAAGCTACAAAATATTAAGTTATAAAATTTATAGATCTGTCAAAATTAAAGAATAAAAGAGCATCTCTTAACAATTAAATATACAAACTGCTAAACAAATGGTAAATACACTAATTACGTACTGTACTTTACTTTACGTAATTGTGTACTTTCTCTTATTGCATTCTGTCGTGTTTGTTATTGAATAAAGAGTAAAGAAATACAAACTCCAAGTCTGTTATTAGACTGGGCATGCCTCTCTGTTAGCTTGTTTAATCAGATCTTCCGTTCGTTTCATTTCACATTGGTCATACGCACCATCGATATCGTAATGTTTTTTATAAGTGACGCTATTATTTTGGTCTGTGCAGTTAGTGTGTGTGCAGTTATTTTTGTCACAAGCTTGTTTATCGGTGTTTAAGAAAGAAAAACGACGCATCAGATATCTTACCAACGAAGGACCATAACAAATCATCAAAGAAAGAAGAATGAAAACAGTCAGAGATGAAAGAAAAGATGAAGTGTATGCATGACTACTAATTTGCCTCCAAATAGTGCTATCGAGTTCAGTTTTTAAGTTGCTTTCCCCTTGAACAATATGTTGTAGGATATCATTGGAATTGTCGACGATAACAGTTTTTGTTAAATTAAAAATGTTCCGCGATGAGTTGTATGTGTGGATGGTGAAATCGATGGGCTTAAAAAAGGATTCTGTCTTTTGAACTGAAGTCAGACGATGCCCGACTAAGGTGTGGTCTGACGCTTTGATGAGGCAGTGGTCCGAGATATGGATGACGCCTACATCTTTCAATTCGATCACTTCTCTTTGCCCGTCACAAACTAAAGATACTGTGATAGGGTCTTTAATAACATAGAGCCAGGTGTTTTGGATGAAAAGTGGTTTCCACAGTACCTGATTTTCAAGGTTGAACGTCTTAGTAGGACACTTGCTTAGCGTGCGTTTGGCGAAGATTTGATCGACGACGCAGTTCTCGTTCAAGTGAATTTTCTTCACAACGCCTGGATAGCAGATGAAGTGGTTCACTTTTTGCAGGCAGTTCTTGGACTCTGTTTGAGTCATCTCGAAGTATAACTCGTTATTGTAATCTACTGCCACATAAGGTTTCTTGACTTCGATGGTTTGGAATGTGTTGTCTTCATTTTTTTGCGGAACCGCAGTTACTTTTAACAAAACATATTTGGCAAGTTCTTGAATGGGGAAGTATGCATATACTTTCATGAAAGTTCCATTTTCAGCAATCTTTGTGTCGATAATTAGTTGTTGGATGATTTTCAAGTTTGTGGGTAGTTTTTGATTCGCCGATGCGATGATATCGCTGACGTTCCGTGGCGTCAGTACTCTGTATACTGACGCTTTAGTAGAATATATCTCTTGAAGCCCAGCGTAATGATCCGTGATTTCTTTGATATAATTACTTGCCAGCTCATAAGTTTGCATAACTCTTATGTTTAAGGAATTTTGGTCTATTTTAGAATACCAATGATCTTTATCTCCCAAATATTTAAGAACTTCATTTAATTGAGTTTCAAATATTTTAAGTTTTGTGTTAACTCTTGCTTCGGTGTCATTTATCTGTGCAACGGCTGATAGCATGAATTTAGTTTGGTGACTAGCCGCATCGATCAACTCGTTTTGATTTTTCTGAAGTGCATCTATGTCTCGGTAGGCTTCGTCATTCACTCCGAAAATGCTCGTCAAAAAAGATCCTAGTAAACCTCTCTTCTTTCTACGGCCATTCGCTTCAGTTAAAAACTCCTTTGTACTTTCAAACATCGATCCTTGCTCCAACAAGTAGTGATAGAATTGCTTGCAATGCGTCTCTTCTTTAATATACTCACGGTCGCATAGATAGCGGAATTTCTCCGTAACATTTTTTATTTTGGCGAAATTGGTCTCCATGGCGCTCCTATCATAGTTGATTTCGATTCTAAATACTCCTCGGTCGATATTTGCAGTTCCAATTTCTTCAACGTAAAAGCCTGGCTGGACTTGTTTTATTGTGTAAGTAGTAGATGCATCGTCGGCTTGTACGGCCGTGAATTGCGTAAGCCAAGATAGTATGGCTATTACAATGCTTCGTCTCCAATTACTTCGAGTACCCATCGTTGCCAGCTTTCGGTTTGATTCGTCTGGTCGTCGACTTTGATTTTTTCAACAGCCAATCTTTGCGAGGCTGTGTTGGTATCATGAGTCACCTCAAATCTTGATTGTAAACTTGTTCTGGTCTTTTTTTGTGGCAGCAATGATTTACGAAGGCCCCGAAGTATATTAACAGTTTCGGAAATCAGAGGTGAGTTGAAACTTGTGAAGAGTTCAGGCCTCGGAATTCATCAGCCAATCCAGGAACTCTTTTGATATTTGTATGATTCTACGAGTATCGAAGTTAACTGCACACAAACAATAATTGATCTTCTTTGGAAATACATCAGCTTTTATATACTTGTTTCCACTTTCTGGACCACATCTCGGTTCAAGTTTGACCGCAAGTTAGTTGGTACGTCTTTTGTCTTACGCCACAGGATGTCGATATTACAATCTTTGTGGCGATGACGCTTTTATATGCAGGGTCGGCGTTAAGGGAGAATTGTTGGAACGTATAAGTATCTAAATCGACTAGATCATAGTTTATAATCTGGGAACCCCCCCAACTGATTTTGCATCATACGAGATTTCACCATTTTTTACCCGACTGCGTAAAAAGGAGCATGTTTTTCAAATGTATGTAACTATGTATGTTTAGTATGTATGTATATATTTATGTACGTATGTATGTATGCTTCTATATGAACGCCTACAGCCTAAACGACTTAACCTATTTTGATGTGCGAGATGTCGTTAGATTCGTCTTCACTCCCTGAGTGTCATAGGCTATATTTTTTTATATTAATATTAATACATCTCTCGCAAAAATAGAAATATGCATTTTTTTCGTAAGCTCCAACGAACTTGTTCGTAAATAATAAGTAATTTTACTAGAATTATTCTAAAGAATGCGTATTTAAAATCTTTTACAGCGATTTATGTTTTTGGTGAGAAAGTAAAAGTACTTTCTCACCAAAAACATACACTCAACAGCGTATCAAGCGTAACAAAATCATAAGTCTCGACGCCCTAGGTAGTCAAAAGAAGGACAATGACTAATAGAAAAAAAAAAAAATGAAAAAAATAAGACTTAATATTTCAGAACAAGTAAGTTTTAGAAAACTCAAAAACCCCAAAAAAAAAGAGCAGATCCGTTTTTGATAAAACATAGCCAAGAACACTCGATGAAAACCCCTTTCAAACAAAAACAATTAGATCAAAATCAGTCCAGGTATTTACTTATTCTCCCTCCCCTCTCTGTTACTGCGCAGTCATATTACTTTCGTTTCGTTTTTATTTATCCTATGGTTGCCTGGAAGAGATTGCTATTAGCGATAAGTTCGCCAATAGCAAGTTGTTTTTTTTTTTATACATAAAATGTATAAAAAAAAAACATACGATTATATTTTTTTAGATCTACGATTGACCACCAACTCGCCTGATGTTAAGCGACGGTGTGGCCGAGGATGGAGCTCGTCGATCTAGAAGATATCTATTCACTCTAGCCTTGAAAATTCCATAATTTCACTCTCATTTCTTGCTCCACGTCGATTTTTGACTAAAATATAATAACGCATAGCTATGCTTTATTATATTTTAGTACCTGGGCGACCCAGCTCTACTCGGTTTTTTTAATACTGAAAATACGAGTAAATCCGGAAAAAAATTAAACCTAGCAAGATCGATTTATTGTCCCCTAATCTACCTACAAACCAAATTTCATTAAAATCGTTGGAGCCGTTTCCGAGATTCAGATTATATATATACTTATGTACAAGAATTGCTCGTTTAAAGGTTAAAGGATAGATAGCTATGATGAGTTAATGAAATTAGCGAATAAGAGAAACTGGCGACTTAAAGATATTCATAATATTGACGATCAAGGCAACTGACGAGCTAATGAAACGAACTAGTGAGGGAAACTGACGTCTGACGCACTGCAAAAAACATACTCCAAAAAAAAGTTTGAAATTGGAATAAGATAAAATGTAACTTAAACTAAAAGAGTTCAAAGAGAGTCTCTTTTGTGAAGTAAATATAGGTGGAGCTTGGGAAAGGATCTTGGTCAATTGCGTATCTGGCCATGCACGTATCTAGTTAAATGCGTCTAATGGCCTCTTGCGTTCTTGGTCATATGCTGTATAAACTGTTGATACAAAACTACGTGAATTTTACATCCGTGTAGGTACACAGTTTATGCAGTAAATGTTTTCTGATTTCTGATTTGAAACTATTTATGCCTAAGTCCATTCTGTCGGATACGGAGTTAGCATCTATAGATGTTAGCGACTAGAGTTCAAGATTTTATTATTAATTTGGGATTGAAGCCGTGAGAAATTTTACTGTACCGCTTACAATAGTTTTTCAGAAAAACGCAACCTTGCAAATTTTGCGAGATCGCGCGTGTTTTAGGTGTAAGATTAATCGTGCAAACTCGATGCAAGATCTCGGTATTTCGAAATCTCGGTATACCAAGATTGCACACCCTACCTAGCCCTGGTGCGTGCCGTAGAGCGAAAAGCGGCGCCGTGAGTTGTTTCCTATTTACCTACTCTTCTTCTAAATTCCAGCGTGGATCTGTTGTCCATCACGAACATACAATAATAGCACTCAAATATAGCGACTCTAGCTAGACATTAAAGATAATGATAATCTATACCATTTCCTATCTACACAGTGGTTTTATAACTTTAATTAACAGATAAAACATATATGATCCATCATTAGTTAAGATTATTATATTATAACTAGGTATTTACTTACCAAGTAGAAGACTAATATATACAATAATTATTAAAAAATGTATTTATTCATTCTCTGCTTCGAAATATTCTTTCAGATCGTAAAATGTCTTGTCCAGGTTGATAAGGACATATAATTATACAAAAAATAACCGAATTCTTGCGTTATCGTATAAAAATATCGTAAACGTCATTCACAAAACAGGTAGTGCCATATTTGAAATTTTGTCTCACACTCTTAATTACAGAAAAAGCAAGAAAAAACGGGTGCTGAGCGAATTGTGCATCGCTATAAGAATTGCGAGTAACCTCGCAGGACTCCAATGAATGTTTTAAAAACAGCATGCCAAAATACTTTAAGAGCCTATAGGGAACATCTAGACAGACAGATAACGAATTCTGCTGCTTCAATAGAGTCCAAAAATGTTTTTTTTTCTTAAATTTGTCTTCCATGTGCAGACGCGACTTCGTTACAGTTTTATTATAAGTATAGAATAGAAGATATAGAATAGATTACTTAGATTTTTGTCTCGCTCTTTCTACAGTTGAGAGAGCAATACCTATGTCAAAGTAATATTGAAATAAGAATGCTATTAAGATAGTGGTAAGCCCCAGGCGGTTTAGCCGCGCGATATAGACTCCGTTACTACGCCATTACTAATTCATAAAAAAACTCCTTTTTCATCGGTCGGGTAATATAATTTTGCCCCCATAGTTATCCTTACCAATTTGAGTACGTCCGAAAGTTACCAAACATTACAAATAGTTAGCACTATTATTTCATATTGTTACTACATTTTACATCAGTTATTAATGAAACAATAACAGTGTATTTAGGTACCTATTTTGTGGTTTTTGTACATTTGTCATCTCAATCAATTGTTGAATTTTGCTGACTAACATAATCTATAGGTATTATGGTTTGGTGAAATGATTCAATAAACTTTACTTCAATTGACATTACTTGGTACTTGACACTTTGTTTGACTTATAATTTAATTTATGGAATTTATCTTAACTCACTTATTGCACCTTTTGACATTTTATTTTATTCTTTTACAATTACTTTTATCTTACAATTTTATTTTTATACAATGTAATTTAAATTATTTTATTTGTTATGTTATGATATGCTAATATTGAAAAACTACCAAATTATATGTTTGGTAGTTTTTCTTCATTTGCTACTGGACAACACGTAACCCTATGTTATGCCTACGTTTATTTAATTTTGTTATGATAATTGTAATAACAGATTCTAATAATTATCAGACTGTTTTGACTGATATTATTTAAGCTTATAGTATTATGACGTTTCAAAAGTGTATTTTATGATACCTAGTTGAAATAAAGTGAAACTGAAACTGAAACTGAAACTTTACGCAATTTTATAACATAACAAGTTATATTGTAGTTAGGTATTATTTAAAAAAAAAATCAGCTGCAATTCTTTTTATGCAGTTAAAGAACGAGACAAAAGTCGAAGCGAACCCACTTCGGATTGTGTTTTTTTTTTATGATAACAGCTTTGTTTTTTGTCTCGCTTTCTTAATTGCATAAAAAGCGAGATAAACCGAGCGCGAGTGAATTTTTAACGCTATTAAGAGATCAATGGTTGTGTCCTTTCAAGCTTCAGCGTAGGTATCAACAACTTGCAATAGAGGCCGTACCACAAGCGTTCAAGTAGTCTTAATTCAATATTTGGTACTTTCAGTACTTTAACTTCTGTCTCACTCTATCTACAGTTAGTAAGACAAAGGTCAAAGTAACATTGCTGGCCTAGCATGGAAGGTAGTTACGCCGTTTCTTATCCACGCTGTTGTTTCTATGTCTTCTAAGAGGTGGATAAAACGGTGGAAAGACTATTTGTCTACTTTCCATGGTATCCTACTAGTGTGGTTAAAAATATTCGTAATTGTTCTGTAACTGGCTATTAAAAAGCTTGGCATCATTAATAAGGTTAGGCGATACTTCTCACCGGGACAACTGCTTCATCTGTATCAAGCACAGGTCTGATCGTGTATGGAGTACTGCCGCCACCTTTTTGATGGATCAGCCAAGAATCAGCAGGAAGCTTTAGAATCAGTGGACCAGTGAGCGCTGCCAAGAAGTTGCTTAGTCTCGAGCACCGCCGTAAAGTAGCATGTCTGTCTATTTTCTACAGGATTCATTTCGGGGAATGTGCGCAAGAGCTTCACGACCTAATTCCACCCTCCCCATTTCACTACAGGACTAGCAGAAAGTCGGCGTATTACCACCCATTTCTCGTTGAAATGCCAAAAATCCGTACTCAGCGATATCGATCCACATTCCTGTTGCGTATACTGCACAAGAATGGAATTCTTTGCCGCCATCTCTGTTTCCTGAGACCTACAATCTTGCAATTTTCAAGGCTAGAGTGAATAGATATCTTCTGAATCGACGAGCTCCATCATCGGCCACACTGTCGCTTAACATCAGGCGAGTTGGTGGTCAATCGTAGATCTATAATGTATTTAAAAAAAGCAGTTGACATGCGATATTGGACTGATTTTTTGTAGAGTACCTAAACAGCTATGTTTAGCGCAGTATTATTATTATATTCTGTGGTTTAGGTCTAGCCTGGTGATGACACAAGTCGCTCCTTATTCAGAATAAAAGGATAAATGCTGGAATAAATAAATACAGTTCATTGATTAAGTACTAAGTAAGTATTATTGCGGTATTACTAATAGGGATTCAGAGAATATATTATTTGTTTTAGAATTTATATTTTCTGCCATTGGAGAATTATCTATGTACCTATAGTAAACAATGGTAATTAATTAATGCATTAACTTCAGTTACTAAAGTAGCATATCTAAACGACTTAAATACACGTTTTATTACAAAAAGCTTTGTTTTGTTTTAAATAAATATATGACTGTAAATTTAAGACTTTGATGATTTGCTTACAGATCCAAACTTCAGATGTTAAATTGTTAAGCAAGTTTTTAATAGACTACGTTTGTAGTATCAAATTTAAAATAGTAAAATGGAATAATTACACTTTTTTTTTTACATTATAAAAATAATTTAAGTACGGACAGACTACCTACATCCTTTTTGAAAGCGGTTAAAATATATTTTTCTTTGTTGTTAAGTAAGATCGATGTAAGTAAATCAACTTGTTTTCCAGCGCGGAATTTCCAATTCTAAGTAAGCGATAAGAGTATTGACCACTAGTTACTAGAAAACCGTTTAATTTGTTTGTTGTTATTTCTTTAATCTTTAATTAGCTTTATGGAATGTAGATAAATTAATTAATATGTCAGTAAACTCGTACTTATCTGTCTGTCTGTTGAATTTTAAGATGACTGAGAGACGTTAAAGTTTTAAGTGACGAAAAATTATATTTATACTTATTGTTTTTTTGCGAAAAACATTAATTATGGAATCATATGGAAATCAGCTTTATGGAATGTAGATAAATTAATTAATGTAAACTCCTACTTATCTATCTGTCTGTTGAATTTTAAGATGACTGAGAGACATTGAAGTTTTATGTGATGAAAATTTATTTTTATACTTATTTGTTTTTTTGCGAAAACATTAATTTTATTAAAAATTATGTGCACTATATCACTCACAGAATGCGATAAATTTAATGACACCTCATAAATGTTGAAATCTGTCAAACGGTTTATGCTATAGAGTGGGAGTGGGCAAATTTTAGACATATATGACTGGCCTTGGACTGGCCTGGCTTTTAGACATATATGGCTCAGTTGGTAGTGTGTTTACGTCTACCTGCTGAACTGAAAGGTCGTGGGTTCAATGGTTTCCTGGGTGTTTCCAGGGCAAACATTTGTGTGATGAGCATGGATGTTTGTTCTGTGTCTGGGTGTTTCTATGTATCATAATTGTATATATTTTCAACAAAAAAAAGTATATATGTATTCTATCAGCCATGTAGTTCCATAGTACAAGCTTTGCTTAGTTTGGGCTAGATGGTGTTGTGTGAAATGTCCACAAATATTTATTTATTTATTATTTATTTATATGTCATATATGTATAGGTGGTATAGGTATAAATATAATATATGTAGGTAACCCTCCTTCGGCAGTCGGATACCACTACTCGCTGTTTTTTATGAGCCCATCTCTGACTTAAGGTGGGTAACTTTCTAATATTAGTAATAAGAAATACGAGTATTTATGCCCAGAACACTCATAAGCACTAAAAAGCTTTTTTACGGCGGTTGTGTGAGGCGGGTCGTCCAGCATTTGAGGGATCAAATGATTTGCAAGCTTGCCTTTTCCGTTACCACTTCCGCTTACCATCAGGCGATGACCTGAGTCACGATGGAAGGACGATGTAAGGTAGGTGACAGTGGCTGGAAACGGAGTGCTGAAAATCGTGCTAATTGGTGTTCAATGGAAGAGGCCCGTGTCTAGTGGACTAGAATGATGATGATGATGATGAGAGGGTTACGAGATGTAGGTGTACAAAATATAGGCTTGCCGTGAAAGGAGATCAGTGGCCGTACCACAAGCGTTCAAGCAATCTTATTTCAATATTACTTTGATTTTTATCTCACTCTTTCTACAACTGAAAGAGCAAGACAGGGAGGGATGAGGGAAGGAGGGATCAAAGTAATATTGAAGTAAGATTGTTATTGAGATTGTAGTAGCCCCCCAGCTCCGACTCGCCTTAAATCTTAGATTATATAATATGATCTAAGGCTTAAATGCTAATGTCTCTCTAATGCGAATACCTAACTGACTTTTAGTTTGCTTTTTTTCCTCCCAGTCCAGCCTGAAAGATTGTAAGCCCGAGAAGATAAGAAGCTGGCACATTCTATGTCAGATAGGTATTATTTTTCAATCAGCATGGTACAAAGAATGGAATTCTTTGCCGCCATCTCGACGAGCTCCTTCCTCGGCCACACCGTCGCTTAACATCAGGCGAGTTGGTGGTCAATCGTAGATCTATCTTGAATAAAAAAAAACCTATACAAAAATATATATTTACTTTATTGGTTTTAGGTGAACAAATCAGCGATTTAAACATATAGCAGTGTCTACAATCTCGTCTTAGAACTGACCATGATTCATGGCAGTCCAATAAATTGTCAAACCGGGGCCCCGGTTGTTAGTCAGTTGTCAGACCGCAGCCACGGCGCGTGTGTTGACGACTTAGTTTCGTTTCACTATTGTGCATAAACGTAATGTGAGTATTTATTTATTTGTTTTAATTCGATTTATGCAATATTTTTATCATGCACAGTTTTAGGTAGAATTTTACGAGTTCGAGGATATTGCGCAGAATAAAATAATGACTAGGTATATAAACCTAATTAGGTTTTCATTTTGCAGTTGTGTAACATACAAGATGTTATGTTAGAGATTGCGTTTATACATTTCTATTTAACCAGAAAATACATATATTATTATGACTTCAATTTTTTTGTTATAATTACCGTTACATTAGCAGTTCTTTATAAAATTAATTCTTTAAAAGTAGTGGAGCATAAAAACACAATAGCCCAAGAAGGTCGCTTACTCACCCGCGCTTTTATAAAGTAAGGCCTTGTAGGTAAGGTGTACGTATTTGTTAGTACACGTATGTGTACAGTACGTATGGGTCAGCCCATCGCCCACTTAAACAACAGCTTCCCTCAAGCAGTATGCCCGAGAAGAGAAGCAGCTGGTACATTCTATGTTTTTCTTTTTCTCTCAGTTCTACACGGACATTATATCTTACTCCCAAATACCTTCTAATCCTCTAATATCCTCTCCTTCTCATCTAACGCTCTAACCATTGTCGAATGTGGCGTCAAATGTGGCGTCAAATGTGGCATCAAATGTCGCGTCAAATGTCCTCATTGTCTTTGATGGTCTGCCTACCTCGTAAGGGAAAATAGGCGTGATTGTATGTATGTATAGTACAACTTAACTAGTCAATTCGAATATTTTAACCGACTTCAAAAGGCTTGTTTTTATGTGTAAGTACTAAGTATATTCCACAGCATTTGCATACTAATATCTATCATTCTTTTTTAGAGTTCCGTTGTATCACGAGGAACCCTTATAAATTCATTCTTGTATTTTATTTTTCGATGTTTGGCCCTACCTACATATTATTATATCACAGGCATTATATGTAGTGCTTAACACTAGTGTACATATGTACATAAATTAAATGTCATTTCATTTCATTTACAATATTGGTGTAGTTTGGTGATTTCAATTATATGGAGCATTCCGTACAGACAAATCAGGGATGATTGTTTTTTAACCATATCCCATATCCATATATTTTCTTCTCAGCTTAGCTTGAAGCCGAGCAACATGCTCGTCTCACCTCTCAATGGCATAATAATTTGAGCCTTATCAGAATATGTGAAATATCGAACTATTTATTTTGTAAAGTTACAGTATATAATGTTTCTCATTATTTTGTAGAGCACTTTCTCCGTCTTAACACGCAAACAGCTGGTGGCACGCAAACCCGCGTCATTAGATGTTCCACACTGACTGCCTTACCGAAAAACGTTATTTAACTTGAACCATCGTCGATCTCTGTCTTATTTCCGCAGTGTCATTACGTGTCAGCGAGAAGTTGACAAAATATGTTAATGCTTAAAGTTAAGTAATATTTTTCGGTAAGGCCGCAAAAGTTTAAACGATCGCTTTTATACTAAGTAGACTGACAAATTATAATTTTGAATAGCGAATAGTAAAACAGATAACCATATGTTTTGTAAGATTTAATCAGTAACCGGTAGCCGAATGGCAAAGGTTGCGCGTGTTCACGAGAAAATGCTGATAAAGTGTTGTATCGACATTATTTTATAAACAAACATACTTTACATTATACAATAAAATGTTTATAATATTACTGTATTGATTTTAATAAAAATTTAATTAATTTTGTGAACTAGGCCGGCGCGACGGCGTTTAAGGGAGAGAGGGCGTGATCCGCGGTCTGGCCACTATCTAGCCCAAAATAATATATCTCTGGCCATTAAACGTGGTAATGCCGCCAGCCTAATGGTCACGTTTGGGCGGGGAGATACCTCGTTTTAGGTTAAATTATATTCTTACTATGTTAAATATCTAGACAAATTGTAGTTGAAATTGAAAATTTAATTGTTTGTATTTTTTATATTTTATTGAATAAGTACATATTTTAACTGACTTTAAATAAGTGGCTAACACCGTGTCGAGACACGCATATGCCCTACCCTACGTAGCTAATGCTCTAATCTATCAATTCCTCTGCATTTCTAAGCTATTAGACATAGAAATTCATCATTAAATATAGTAATATCAAAATTAACATATCAAAAATGAAATGAAAATTATTTTGAACAATCTGCGATTAATACTTTATGCGATGTAAACACAAATATGAACATAGTACAGATCATTGACCATTTTGCAAAGTGATGAGCAAACAATAATCATCAAATAGCCGAATTTCGAGTAAGTATAGCATTAGCTAAGGAATTCTGTTAGTTGTGTGTCTCGACATGGTTTTGGCCACTTATTTTTATCTATAAATAAATAAATATAAATATTGGTGGACATTTCACACAACACCATCTAACCCAAACTAAGCAAAGCTTGATACAGTTGTTTAAAAAATCGTGTAAAGGCACATTGATACCCACTTAAAGTCGTACGCAAGTAACCGTGGGAACTTCAGTAATCTCAGACCTTCATATCTAGTTTTATTATACCTACTCCACATCCTTATTTTATAAGGAAATGTACGCGATGATTCAGAAGGAAGGAAACTCTCTATTCATGACCTGTTAGTTAATATATTAATCATACATACAAAGTACGTATGACAATAGAATTGTTTACAATTGTACAGTTGGTCCTGGCTACAAATGTTTAGTCAATTTAAAGTTTCTAGTCGCTATTACCGTCTAAGGCTAGTTAAATTGGATTAGTACCAGTACCTCGGTTATTAGTTCTGTTTCTGTCAACCAAAATAATGAAACTTGATGCTCAGAAGTACCACCCAATTCTCGTTGAAATGCCAAAAATCCGTACTCAGCGATATCGATCCACATTCTTGATGCGAACTGCAGGAATGGAATTCTCTGCCCCCTTCTCTGTTTCCTAAAACCTTGGATCTTCATCTTTTTTTAATCTTGGAATTTTCAAGGCTATAGTGAGTATAGAGTGAATAGATATCTTCTAGATCGACGAGCTCCATCTTCGGCCACACCGTCGCTTAACATCAGGCGAGTTGGAGGTCAATCGTAGATCTATCTTGCATAAAAAAAAGTCCAGATGACATGCTCAATCTGACTTCTGAGACTTAAAAGTATCATGAGTTCGGTCAACTGGACTATTATAACCAAACTTTAGGGGAGTTAGACAAGAGTGGTATTCTAATTTCGCTAACGCCAGTAGAATATAAAAGTAAATGTATGGGATTGACATTAGCTAATGAAATGCCACGTGGCACACATTTTTTTTGGGGTACCTCCCCTACACGTAAAGTGGAGATGAATTATTTTACCATTTATTAGTAGAAGTTCCCGGCAGCCTAGTCGGAGACCGTCTGACTTGCGATCCGCAGGCCCTGGGTTCGAATCCCGGGGCACGCACCTCTGTCTTTTCCAAGTAATGTGCGTATTGTTGATTACCTCCAACTTCAAACGGCGAAGGAAAACATCGTGAAGAAACCTACATGTCTAAGAGTTCTCCATGTTCTTGAAGATGTGTGGAGTCTGTCAACCCGCACTTAGCAACCGTGGTAGATTATGGCCTTACCCCTCTCACAAAGCGAAGATGGCCCGCGCCCAGCACTGGTACAGTTTGTAAAAACAGAGCAGAACAAAAAAAAACTATAAGTATATTTGTCCACAGAATGCGTTTCCTGTTGATACTAGCGTGCGCCGCGTGCGTGTGCGCGCGCACCGCCGTCCGACAGCAGTCGGTCTCTGGGCCCATAACCTCGCTCACCGACAAGGTAACAAATCAATAATATATGCTTTTTTCTTTTGAGCATAGACAAGTAGGGTTACGATAATAATATCATAATCTATTTAAGACCCCCGTCTCGTGCTTACGTAATACCCGTGGACCAACTAGATAGCACAATTAGTAGTGCGATCATTTCATAATTCGGTAATGATGGCACACTAGTTGTGCTATAAAAATATGCTGAGAAACGGTAGGTTAGGTTCGTTAGGTCACCGACAAGGTAACAAATCAATAATATTTTAATCATATTAAGAGCAATGGTCAGTGGCGTTTTTCCCATACAAAGGAATTCCTCAGTTTTCTCACTGGAAAAAAAAACTCTAGATGATAACTTTTTGTGTTATAAAATTTATTTCTGCTTATACTCACATTTTATTTTGTTCAATAATTTGTTATTATTACAACTAGGAGCCTCTGAATATCGCTAAAATTGGCAATTTAATTCCACCATCTTCAGGGCCCCCTAGCTCTAATTTAACGAAGTTCTAAAATAAAATAGGAAGGGAAAACAAAAACTATTTCTTGATATAATCTTGAAAAATTAAGAGGATCCGTAAATTTTTCAAAAGTCTTGTTGGACTCCTTTCCTCTTAATCTAATAGCACTGCGAGCAAGTATACCTCGTTCACTAATATTAGCTTCCTTATGTAAATAGTGCCTCGAATTCTGTGATGTTAGCATTCACAGAAGAGTCACATAGAGAGACGAAGAGCAAATTTTTTCGCATGTTGATTTCGTAGTCATATATATACCTAGAGCCTGTTTCGCTCACTCGTTCAACAAATTTTATCGTGATCCATTCAGCCGTTTTGCCGTGAAAAGGTAAGAACCAGACAGAGCGACAATCAAGAGGTCCTTTTCTAAGATTTCGCAAATGAAGGAACTTTTACTTTCGCCATGTCCGTCTGTCGGTCTGTCTGTCCGTATATACGCGGTTTGCTTAAAGACTTAGAATAAAATCTTGAAAAAAATAATTTTTGGGTAACATTTCTCAAAAGAAAAATAAATTGAATCTCCAGATTCAATTTACTTTTCTCGTCTATCTTATAGTGTGGGGTATTTTTGGATAGGTAATGTTTGCGAAATATTTTTGCTAGAGACATTAAACCGCTTAACTGAGTCTATTCCTGGGGTATGGGAGCGGAACGGGAGGGGTTATATTACGTTGGTACCAACGTTTACCTAGAAAAAACCGATCAAAGAATGAATCGATCTGAAAAACATAGTCATTATAGCCTACTACTGTAAAAATGTAACATCCGCAATCGAAGTACTGGAAGCCTTGTACGGCGCTTTACAATGGCTCGCCCAACATATCTCTATGTCTGTGGGAAGTGATCAAATTATGAAACTAATGTTTTTCTAATGGTAGAGATTAGTTTTGTTAAAAAAGTCGATGGTGGCGCCAATATATCAACTCTACAGATATGTTGGTTTCACCATGTATTAGTGCCCTTGATCTTAAACGACTATTAACTGGTCATTGCATCTTGTCTACACAACGGAGCCAACAAACGTAGCAAGCTAGGTTGTGTAAGGTGTGTTCTATCTACTAGGATATGATCAAGATATAAGCCCTGGTCTAGCGCTATGTTGGAACGTAAACATAATATTAGGGACATTAGGCGTTTATTTTTATGTGCTATTCGAATTTGAATATAAAAATGTTGGTTATTTTGCATTTCTAATATATTTGCAAAGTCTCTATCGTTTTTTTCTTTCATTTGTAATTTAAAAAACTGAATTTTGGAGACTCGTCATGTATTTGTTCAAAATTTTAAATTTTTACTTAAAGACCTAGATATAGTACTGCGCCAGATATCTGTTACAATAACAAATTTGAATAAAATAATATTTTGTGAATAGACCTTGAAGATGTACGAGCACTTGTATCGAAAGTACAAACGGTTGGCTGCTGATAAATGATTTTTAGAAATAATGTAATCAGAAATCAGAAAACATTTATTGCATAAACTGTGTACACGGCGCACGGATGTTAAAGTCACAGAGTTTTATATCAACAGTTTTGTCCATCTCGCACATACAATAATAGCAACATATATCCATTATATTATAGCAACTCTAGACATTAAAGATAATGATAATCTATACCATTTCCTATTTATACAGTAATTTTATAACTTTAATTAACAGACAAAACATAGAGTTATGTACTATATAGTACTATTATACAATAAATATCTTCTGATTTCTGATTTCTGATTAATTTTCCGATATTCTAATACCAATATATAATTTTATATATTCTGTCTAATACCATTGTTGCAGATCTATAATCTCAGTTCCGTAGGGTGATTTGTATTGTACTGATATCGAAATTTCAGGAATTTACCGAATCGGTTATTGCATTTTTTTTTGATACACACTTATTTATCTCAGATAATAAAAAACCGGATTGTGTGTGTAATTGGGTAACCGGAAATTATAGATAAACTAACTCAACAAATATTGTTATTCCAGGATGCGAGATCGAAAGCCCGCGTCCACACTGCATTCACCAACGCTGGCAGGCAGGCTGGAGTCGAGGCCTGGAGGATCCAGAACTTTGAACCGGTGCCGGTGGCGCAGAGCGACCTTGGCAAGTTCTACAGAGGAGACTCTTACGTTGTGCTGAAGGTAAGGCTTCTCAGGTAACTATTGAAGTTGTAGGTACGATATGCCATGACAACTCAGAGAGAGACCGTTTAACTTTCGTTCAGGCACATGTCGGACACTCCATACGTCGTCGTGCTATTCAGTGATACATACGCAAGTTGACGTCTCTAGAAAACACACACACATGCAGGAAGTTAGGGTCGTATTCTGGCTGACGCTCGCTCGGTCGTGACGATTAGAACACATGAAGCACGCAACGCTTTCATCGATTAACAAGAATATGTCAATTCAGCCAAACTCTAACAAAGCGACATGCAAGGGCGGGAGAAAACCTGAGATTGACGGGTGGTACGGATTGGTCATATCTAGTAAGCATATATTATTAATCAATCAATCAATAACACTTTATTGACACCACATAAAGTAAAAACACATAAGAAAATGGCACAAAAGGTGGTCTTATCGCTAAAAGCGATCTCTTCCAGACAACCTTTGGATGTGATGGAAAAAGTATATGTAAAGGTGGTGCTAATTCAGGAGTAAATACTCGTAGACTAATTAAGTTAATAAAAAAGAAACAAAACTATTTTTAAAATAAACTATGTACTTAAAAATAATACATACACAGATACATACATATATGACTATAGAGTTTATAAATAAACTTACACAAATACAATATACAATAAATAAAAGTATTAAGTATCAAGGTATTCTGAGGTACAGGTATGGGTTTAAATCCTACGGCATGTTCTCAAATGTGCCAATCTGCACTTTTCCATCGTGGTAGATGAATCGCAATAAGATATCTGCAGATAGTATTGACCAGTTTAAAAATACTGCCCTATCTGACCACAGTCATCGACTTCGGTGATGTTGTATAGCGTTTATACATTTTTCTAGACGACCGCAGACAACCGCAACAACCTGTCCTGGGATATATACTTCTGGATCGGCAGCCAGTCGACGCAGGACGAGTCAGGGGCGGCCGCGATACTTACCGTGGGACTCGACGACAAATTCAACGGAGCTGCCGTGCAACACAGAGAGACTGAAGGCGCGGAGAGCCCTGCGTTCCTAGCTTGCTTTAGTTCTCGTAAGTTATGCTATCCTGGTACTCATGTATCAAATGTTCCCAATTTATTTACATTTCATATAATATTTAATTTTTCCTTTACTCTTTTTGTCCATTGAAAAATAAATAGATTTTCATAATTTTGACAACTTCTCGTAAGAAAAGCTTCTCGCACAATAAAATAGTACAAAAAATTTAATAAAGCGCACATCTTTGGCCTTCTTATCATGTTAGCGGAGAAGCTATAAAACATAGGAACCAAAGGGGCCTAGCTGGCTTACTTTACTTCTCTTATGCGATGCTAGCTATCCGGTTCTTTAAGCTGTATGATTGCGCAAGTGAAATAAGGCTCTAAGTGAATTTCCATTTTCAAGCTAAAAACTGTAGAGAAATGGAAAATGTCGAATGACTACGTGCAGGTAGCTCCCAATTCCACTTTCGAGTACCTAGTATTAAATAAGAAAAACAGAAGTTCACTTATAGGCCTCACTTCACTCGCGTGGTCACTTAGTTTAGACTTTTAGAGAATTTGTCAGGTTGGCACTTCAAATTTAAAGTATTTATTTGCAGAGACATTACATACTTACTACTTCATTACTTATTTCAATGAACCAGCCGTCCAACACAGAAATACTTATCAAGAGTGATCTTGCTTACTTCTCGACTCTCGTATACTATTTGGGCACTTTATCTATCTATTCTAAAAGTGGGGAGTGGTCTGATTTGCTTTACTTCTCGTAATTTCTTGACTATAAACGTTACTCGTACAACATACCAATCATTGTACAACTTGTAATTTTGGATATAAGTATTCATTCACCTGAGTCCTTATTCCGTATGAAAATTGGCCGCGTTATGTGTATTTGACGTGGGTGCGTCTACAATGAGAATTAGACTTTGGCTTGCTAAACTTAAAGGCTAATTTTCATTGTCAATGCATCCACGTCACGTTCATGTAATGCGGCCGATGGTCATACGGAATAAGGACCCTGTCTGCTATTTTGTTGTTTCCACTATTAGAGATGTGGTAGACGTCATCTTAATATTTTCAATCTAGAAGTTGAATTCCGTTTTCAACAAAACAACAGAAGTATTGCAATCATACAATCAACAACATAATTGCCATAGTTAGAGCCATAATTAGAGTATCGTCTGATAATTGATTACCTACCTACAAGCAAGTCGATGGCATCATCAATGGATGATCTCGCCCTGACTTAAGATGCTCTAAATTGCCTCGAAGGCCACGGCCTTTGAAGGTCACTTAGAAGTACATACATAACTATAATAGTGGTTTGGGAGCAAAGAGTTTTTGCTAGCTTATTACTTTGTGCTAGAATAAATCGACGGCAACAAACATCCAGGCAGATATACTCATCTAAATATTTAATGAAAACCCCAACAGAAAAGAGCAATTTTCGTAGCGTAACTGATATGATGTTGAGTGTACTTTTTAGGGTTCCGTGGTAAATAAAAGATCCTTATTGTTTTACCATGCCCGTCTGTCTGTCTGCGACTTAGCTCAAATACTATTAGTACTAGAAAGCTGTAATTAGGCATAAATCTGAGAAAGTCTAAAATCATGCATTTTTTTTGGGATAGCTATACACGTAAAGTGATAGTGTTTTTTTTTTCCAAGCCCATCGTGTGGTGTATTTTTGAATAGGTAACTTAAAATTAATCATCATCATCATCTCAGCCATAAGAAGTCCACTGTTGGACATAGGCCTCCCCCATGGATTTCCAAAAAGACCGATTGGAAGAGGCTTGCATCCAGCGTCTTCCCGCCACTTGTATGAGGTCGTCTGTCCATCTCGTGGCTGGTCTTCCTACGCTGCGCTTGCCGGTACGTGGTCTCCACTCGAGAACCTTTTGGCCCCATCGGCCATCAGTTCTACGTGCTATGTGCCCTGCCCACTGCCACTTCAACTTGCTAATCCGCTGTGCTATATCGGTGACTTTTGTACGTCTACGTATCTCTTCATTTCTGATTCGATCTCGTAGAGAGACTCCGAGCATAGCCCTCTCCATAGCTCGTTGCGTGACCTTGAGCTTCCTTATAAGGCCCATAGTTAGGGACCACGTTTCAGTGCCGTATGTCATCACTGGTAACACACACTGGTTGTAAACTTTCGACTTGAGGGAGTTGGACGTCAAACGCGGTCTTATTCGTGTTTAAAAATAATAATAAAATAACTATTGTTGTAATCCAATAAGGGCCTCTTTTTAAAGACCAGTTATATGATGATATTGTTTGCAGCTCCTCAGTACTTGTCTGGTGGATTTGCCTCGGGTTTCAACCACGTGGTGACAAATGCAGGAGCAACTAAGAGGCTTATACAAGTCAAGGGGAAGAGGAACGTACGCGTGAGGGAGGTGAGAGACAATCATATTATTATTTATTTTTCTCCTGGCTTCCTGAAACAAACAAAGTTTCGCTTGGCTTATATGCTTGCCAGTGTCAACTATTCAAAGTTTTACATAGTCTTAGTGATACTCGTAGTCCAAGGCACAAGTCGCAAATGTTGGTTATATCTTAGTAAATGGGTAATAATTTTACTGGACGCTTCCATGGAGTTTTGTTGATAATATGGAACATTGTGAGTAATGGTAACACTTTACAGTTGACTCGTTCAATCCGGCCGTTGGCTCAAAACCTTTTGGCTCACTAGACCTTGTGTTGTGACTCAGAAGGAAAACTTTTTGAAAAAATATCACTGTACGCCACTGGGGGACAACGGGAACAATGTAAAAAGCTGTTCCCTAGTGGGGGACATCAGCACAACTTTTTCGATTATTCCAGTGGGCGACACGGAACTGGGGGACAACGGGCATAATCGGGTCTCGCCTCGGTCTAATCTATCCCCCTTTCAAGCGGATATGCCTGTATCAGTTAGTAGGTACTGGCATATTTAAAACGGCATATTTTATGCATGCTTAAAAATATATGAATTTTGTTCATGCCACCGTAACCAAAGCATATTGTCTCAATTTGATTGTGAATGTGATTCCGAATGGAATATAATGCTGATGCATCGTATAATGTATCGCACTTCTACTCTTTTCAATGGCTAAATAGTCTAGTCTAGTCTAACTAGTCATTATGCACCTTTAAAAAAAGTTTCGGATTACAAGGGGTTAGCGTTCAGCTTCAGCTTCGAACTCAGCCTCAGCCTTACCATCGCTTTTGTCACCACCACAACAGCATGCTACCCCATCATCTTCATTATCATTATCTGCTCAAACATCCTCACTACTGGAGCAGTTGTGCCAGCAGCCCAGAGCCGTGCTCCGATATTTCAAGGAGCTGGGCTGGCTCGGGTGATGCTGGTAGGGGGAAATGCACAATACACCCCTAGCGGGACGTCAGTGCAGGACCCATCGCCCCCACCTCGAATAAGAATAAGAATAAGAAGGGGTTAGCGTCAACACTCTATAGATGGTCCGACAAATTCGATCATCCGACACATCCTTGGCAAATATATGTCAGATTATCTCGGGTGTAGGTACTGTAGTTACTAATACATAATTATATTTATATATTGGGCTCGCCATGCTAATATCGGACTTGCCAGGTGGACCCCCTGATCTCGTCGATGAACAAGGGCGACTGTTTCGTGCTGGACATAAATAACGAAGTATACGTGTACGTTGGAGAGAAGGCCAAAATGGTGGAGAAGCTGAAGGCTTCCACCGTCGCCAACCAGATCAGGGACCAGGACCACAGGGGACGAGCACGCGTTGAAATCATCGGTAAATATATTTTATGTTTATATTAGTCCACTTTTTTGTCAGTTGTTTGTATGTATTCAAATACAATTTTGACGAATTGCTATATTACTATATAAATAGACTAACTAGTTCTGTATAGTAAAAGTACGTTCGTGATGAGGGTAGAAATATTTAACAAATTGCCATTATTTTTAAAAGATATACAGAATTTCAATATTTTTAAATATAAGCTAAAGAAGTTTCTCATTGAAAAGGCATATTACTCTATTGACGAATACATGAAAGACAAAGACAAATAGTTTTATAATTTTGACATTGTTTTAATTAATATTTAATATTGTTCGACATCGCCCATGTTTTACGAAATAAATAATTTTGAATTTTGAACAATTTGTCAAAATTGTCTTTGAATCTTATCAGCGAGCGGCGAACGAGTGATGTTCACTTAGCAGCCTTGAGGCCCAGTTTTAGTCAAGTTATGTGTATGTGGGTATCCACACATCACAAAGAACCTTATTCGCAATCCATATAACATAAAGATACTCATAATCTTGTTGTATTCTAAGCTTCCTCTTAACTTATGTTAACTAAACTAAACTTTTTGATTGCCCTCTCAGCTCAGTTGGTATACTTCTTCTAAGCTGTAGATCGTGGGTTCGATCCCTACCCAGGACAAATATTTGTTGATGAGCATAGGTAGATGTTTGTTCTGTGTTTGGATATATATAATAAATATATATAATATACATAGAAACGTATATTTACAAAAAAGTAAGTATACATGTATTCCATTGGCTATCTATTTCCTATAGTAAGCTCTGTATAGTTTGGTCTAGACGGGTAGATGGTGACTGTGTTGTGTGAAATATGTCCACCAACATTTTGGTTCTTATATACGCGCAAAGGCGGATTACCCTAAAGGGCGAAAAGGACCGGACCTAGGGCACCAGATTTTAGGGGCGCCTGGTGATCAATACGAAAAAAATACACTGATTGCCCGAAGAACAAAAAACAAAAAATGCCCGTAGATAATAAAATCATCAGTGCTGAAAAGGGGGCGCTTGATTTACTCGGCCTAGGGCGGCTGAGACTACTAGTCCGCCTCTGTACACGCGGTTGGTTCCTTTGGTCATAAATTAATGTTTTGTTTATACAGACCAGTACGCAAGTGACGTGGATACACAGAAGTTCTTCACTGCACTCGGTTCCGGCGCTAGAGACATGGTTCCCGAGGAGAGCGCGGGGGGTGATGATCTGGTAACATTATTTATATTTCTAGAGTCTAAAGTTTATGGGTTTAACAGTCTATGTGCCGTGTGTTTGCGATTTTTCCTGTAATCTCCACAACTACCGAACTCATTTTGACAAATGCGGTGTAAATCGATGTTTCTTTACACTCCGCGTTACATATAATGTCATAGAAAATTCAGTATAGCAGATTTTAATCTATTTTCATTGGTCAAAGAAATTGAGAACAATAGATAGATAACACTTTATTATAAACAAAATCACAGAAAGATTGTTATCTTAATGTTTTAATAGTTCTTAATTGTTATTTGAGAACAATAGATAGATAACACTTTATTATAAACAAAATCACAGAAAGATTGTTATCTTAATGTTTTAATAGTTCTTAATTGTTATTTGAGAATAATAGATAGATAACACTTTATTATAAACAAAATTACAGAAAGATTGTTATCTTAATGTTTTAATAGTTCTTAATGTTAATGTTTTAAGCACTTAGGGCTAGGTTTTAAATTGGCGGCCTTATCGCTTAGAGCGAACAATAATTATGCTTACTTATTTGATAATATATTTGGTATCAACAGTATAAAAAAAATAACAGGGAAAATTGCATTTCAATTCCAGGCATTTGAAAAGAAAGAAGAGCAGACCGCTATACTGTCAGAAGTGAAGGAATCAGGCAGCAAAGTGACAGTGACACCTCTCCCCAGACCATACCGCCAGGAACAACTCAAACCTCAGGTAAGCATTTTTTTTTATTGCTAATAGGTCCACGTTTGACCACCAACTCGTTGCAAAGCGACGATGTGGTCGAAGACGAAGCACGCAGACCCAACTCCATTTGAATTGGTGAAGGCAATATTTAAATATTCACTTGCCTATTATTCAAAGAAAGCTACTTCCGCGTACCTATTACCGCGTAAAGCTATTACCGCGCATAGTAACCGCGACTTCATTCCCGAAATCTGATTCAACAAACTTCACTTCGTTTGATTTTCACATAAATTTCACTAATATGTAGTCTTAACACCTAATTTTTGGGATAAAAAAGCCATACCATTTTCCATATGAGTAATAATAACTGGGAATAAATCTCACCGTATGTGTACGCCATTTATTGGTGTGTGCCGCATTGCTGATCTTTAGCGGTGCAGTGTGCTGCGATTATACAAAAGAATTACTTCATAATATTGAAAACTTACGGAAATGCGACAGTAGAAATACTGCAAAGAAATGCATGTTTGCGTATTCGTAGATACGCGAGACAAGCTTTGGTGTCCCGTATCAATATATGTACGCGCACCACTATTACATTGGTGAGTACAGCGTATCAATTTTTTTTTTTTATCAACCCTGTTTGTACAAACTGTCCCACTGCTGGGAACGGGCCGTCTTCTCATTGTGATAAGGGTTAGGCCATAGTCTGCCACGCTGGCCAAGTGCGGGTTGGCAGACCACACATCTTCAAGATCATTGAGAATTCTCAGACACGTAGGTTTCCTCACGATGTTTTCCTTCACCGTTTGAAGTTGGCGGCAATCAACAATACGCACATAACTTCGAAAAGACAGAGGTGCGTGCCATGGGATTCGAACCCAGGACCTGCGGATCGCAAGTCAGACGGTCTCCCGACTAGGCTGCCGGAGACTTCAATATATGGGCACGCGTTATACATTGGTGAATACCGCGTAGCAATATATTATTAAGGGAATGCGCCATATGGTGGTGAATACCGCGTAGCAATATAGATGCTCGCGCCATATATTGGTAAATACCGCGTAGCAATATATGGGCATGCGTCATATATTGGTAAATACCGCGTAGCAATATATGGGCACGCGCCATATATTGGATAAATACCGCGTAGCAATATATGGTCATGCGTCATATATTGATGAATTCCACGTAGCAATATATAGCATCATCAGCGTCACAGTGTGAAGGAACTTTTAAAAAAAACACGCGATACAAACAGCAGAGTATTTGTAACCACCACGAATTGTATAAAAATAATTTAAATAAAGTGAGACTATTATGGAACAGTTGCTGTGCTATACCACTCATGATATTTATACTATTAATTTCAGGAGAGCTATATCCTGGACACGGTCAGCGGCAGCATCTACGTCTGGACCGGAAAGCAATCTTCGGAAAGGGTAAACAAGTAACATTTCATATTTTCCCAGATGTTACCGGCATAATTTGCCATATTTTTTCTATTTATAAATAGAGAAAATATGGCAAATTATTCCTAAGCCGATCTAAACTTAAACCGTTGTCTATAGACAACGGTTTTTGTTTATCAATGTGATGTGAATATTCCTCCAAAATATGCATTTTAATGATATCCTTATTGTTTGTAAAAACAACCAGAGATACCGAGGGTTGTTTTCACACAACACATCGTGTAATTACAAAATATATTTTACATGCCGTTGGCCGCTGGTTGTGCCTTTGCTTTTCCATTTTTACCATCTTCCATAAAACTTGGGATGCATGCATTAATGTTTTTTTTGTGTTGCAGGAAAAGACTGAAGCTATGTCCAAGGCGCAAGAATATTTAGCTGCCAAGAAGTATCCTTCATGGGTAAGAAAAAATATTTTTAAAAGAATTAAGTAACCGAGGCCATATTGAGACTACTTGAGACACACACTTAGTAAGGTTCTGTAGTGGGTGCTTCCTTCTTGAGTCTATAATTTAAAAAGCGGCCAAGTTCGTTTCGTGTCTCGCGCAAATTAGGGTTCCGTAGTTGCATATATAATTTATATGCACTTAAAATGGAGATACTATAAATATACAAGTAAACTTATGTTACTTTAAATGAAATTTGGACGAAATTTTATTTTTTTTACTTCTCTTGTACATTTTTAAATTGATAGAATATTACTCGTTAACTTGTATAGCCTACTTAGCCTTGATAGTTTTTCTTTTAATTTCATCATATATGCCACTAGCTGATTTTTTTATATCTCCAAAGGCAACCGTTGAGCCGATAGAGGAGGGAAGACACATGACTTTTACAAAACATAAGACACACACTTCAAAGCTTAATATTTCGCAAACGGATATCTAAATTTAAAAATGGTTTTCACAAACCTCAAATGCTTTTTGATTACCTATTCGACGATACCCCACACGATGGGGTAGATGAGAAAAAAAAATCATCCTAACTTAACTCTTCTTAACCAAGAAACAAGAGGAACCCCAATTTTTTTTTTCAAAATTTTATTCTTCGATTTTCTCGGCATTATTAATATGCATATCTATACCAAATTATAGCTTATTTAGTGCTTTTAGTTTTTGAGCAAGGCTGCGGATGGACAGACGGACATGACTATAAAAGTTCCTTGTGTACAACGGAACCCTAAAAAAGATGGTGATGTTGAACGGTGATCTCCAGTTTCCGAGTTTTCAGCAATCTCTGTGCCAAATTTCATCTCAATCAGTTCAGCCGTTTGGTAGTGAAAAGGGAAAGAGAGACAGTTCGCTTTTATATTATCAGGATATACGAGATATACGAGTAAAAAAAAAAAACTCTAAATAAATACACTTCACCCACTATAAGATTCCGTGTATCTACTCGGCCGGGAATTGAACCTGAGAGCTTTCGTTCATAAGGTGGATGCAATATCATTGGATGTCGAGCCGAGTTAGGGCTAGAGTTATTATTATGGGATTGAAGCCGCGAGAAATTTTACTGTACCGCGTACGAAGTCACGGCGAGTATGCTAGTAATTAATTAGTGGGTATAAAATAAATACTTAACAAGGAATTACACTTACATTATTATGAATTTGGTTCGGTAGTTTTATATGTCACCGGGAACAATAGCAAAATTAAAAAGAAATGCTTATATGTCTATAGGTTCACGTAGAGAAAATCCCGCAGAACACCGAGCCAGCCATATTCAAGCAGTACTTCTTCACCTGGCGCGATGTCGGCGCGAGCCACTCTAGACTTGTCTAATTTGAATACTGTAAGTATACTTATCTGTTTTTGTTTCCACCTAAGCTAGACATTTTAAAAAGACATATTTATATGAAATAATATGCGTTTGATCACTGCTCGATTAATGGCAAGGGATGTGGCCGAGGATTAATCCTCAAAAAACTGAAAAGCATTAAATAATAAACCTTTTTTATTTAACTTTAATAACTAAGTCCTTAAAGTAATGTAAGTATATCTAAGTAATTTTGAGGCAGCGCCAAAAATGACCTTAAATTTAAAGAAATAACCAAATCAAATTAACAATGAAATCTCCAGCAATAAACATTGACATTCTAAAAAATGCGCTCTCCGCACGACCACTCGCAACGCAACGTATCACGCTGGCGCCGACTCAAAATTACTTATGTATACTGACATTACTTTAAGGACTTCGTTATTAAAGTTAAATAAAAAAGGTTTATTATTTTATGCTTTTCAGTCTTTTCGGAGGTTTAATTTTTTTTATGTACATATGCTAGTAGATGCACAAGCTTGGCGTACTTACCATCTAGCGAACATAAACTTTTTAAAATATATAACATTTTCTTGTGAAATTAATATTATTTTATATCGAAAAAAAATTGTTTTATATATCAATTAAGTTTCTAAATGTTTTTTTTCAGGTACCTACTTGATGATTGAGCATGCCATTTTAAGGTTTAGATAATATGTAGAAGTGCCATACCAATGATTTTTACACTACCATAGTTTATTTATACACCCTGTATTTGTTTGCATATATATAAATAAAATGTTTTGCTTGTAATGATGTGTTTTAATTAACTTCCTATACAAATACATCAGATGTGTGCTAAAATACCTAACATACTTATAAAACATTAATTAATTATAACAGCGTCAAAACGGCGATGTATTATAGGCGTGAAGTTCAATTTTATAGATGCCTCGTAGCAATATTTGCTACCTCATTCCCGGCTATCGGCTTCACAGTGTGCTGAGGTTATACGATGATGATTTATTTATTTATTTATTTTAGAAACACCAACAGTATACATATTACATTGACTTAGTAGGTAATCTCTAATATAGGTTCTGATATGTATACCTTTAACAGGCGTCTACATCATTCTTTAACTAAAACTAAAACTACATATATTAATTTAAACTAAAACCTATAAAATAATTTAACAGTGATATTATAATATATTGTGTTCAGTAAAAAAAAGTAATAACTTAAACTTGAATGCGTTAAATTTGTCATGAAATATATCGAGATCGTTTAGCAAAACATTAATTTCATTGTATGTACGACATAGTCTTGGTAGAGGAGAATTATATGATAAGTTAGTTGATGAGTGTATTCGAACGAGCGACACACATCATTGCCGCATATCGTATTAATACATAGGCAATTAATCACGCACCATGGTAAGTGCAGCCTAGCAATAAATGCGCACGCGTCATACTTATATGCACGGCTACGACGTAGCAATTAATATGCACGCGCCATAATGGTGCGTAATCGCATTATATCCGTGCGCCATATTTTAGTGGGTGCGAACATCCCACCTCGACATAGATGGAATTAATGCCAAAGAAATAAGACGATTTTCACATAAAACCAGTTTATTTTAGTTTAAAACTTTTAGTCTACGGTAATGTTGCATACATGGTAATGTTGCAACATTACCGTAATGTTGCATTATGGTACTTATATCTAGTTGTATCTATTATTGTAATTTGAAGATGAGGACGAGGGTCTTGATCTGGTAGAGCACACCGTGTTGTATATCATTTCTTCAACGTTCCCTCTGAAATAATAACAGAATATGATTTTAAAATATTATATGTAATAATATATTTTAATTTTATAATTTTCAGATAGACTATCTATCTACGTAATCGTTAGTACCTAAGTAATATCATGCTACTACATTCATAGACAATTGAGTGGTAGACGCTGGTTGCAGACCGCGTGCCAATCGATCTTTTTGGAAATCCATGGTCTATGCCTATGTCAATACTGAACTTCTTGTGGCTAAATTGATGATGATGAACATAACCTCTGGTCTCGGAATAATTTTGATAGGACTCTGAATTTCCATTCTATTATTCTATTCCTAGTTTGGGGGCTATGGCTAAACTTAAAATGATTGTACTTGCAGTAAATAAATCAATTTAATTTAATGAAAAGATTTTTCCTTTTTATTATTTTTTTAATTCAAACGAGCCCGAGGTTCAAATCACAGAGTGGTCTATAATACGTGATCATTGCCGGAATAGTCCAAAATGGTTGCATGCTGACTGTTAGAGTAGATCTACTAAAGCCGAGAGCGGGTTGGGCGGAAGACTTGGGAGGTTAACTTAACACAATATTAATAGCAATCTTGTTGCAATTACTTTAACTTTTGTCTTACTCACTCAACTGTAGAAAGAGCGAGACAAAAGTCAGAGTAATATTGAAATAAGATTGCTTGAACGTTTGTGTTGCGGCCCCTGAGATCTTCACACGAGGTCCTCAAACACTATGACCGGTGCCGTGTCCTCAACGCAGTTGTACTTAGAATATTTTTTCCCTATCAACAAAGTAAATACATCCTGCTAACCGTTGAAGTATAGACATAAAACTCACCTATAAATAAAGAAGTTATACTCGTTTGTGTCAAGGTTGGCGTACGAGAACCGAGGCAGCTTGTTCGCTATCACCCATGCTTCCCCGTCCGTCACGTGGAGATCTTTAAATAAACAAACAAGTTATACGGGAAACATAATGATTCAACAAAGATTACATCACCTTTTCAACCAACTTTAAAAAAGGAGGAGGTTCTCAATTGGACATTTTTTTTTTTTTTATGTTTGTTACCTGGGTTTGTTACTTTCAACTGGGTGAACCGATTTTGATGATTCTCTTTTTTTATTTGAAAGCTGGTGCTTTCCGTGTGGTCCCATTTCAATTTGGTCCAATTCTGACAATGGCATCCATGAGAAGTCGGTTGGTTCAGTTTTTAAAACTATAATTATATAACACAAACTACTTATAGTATCCAATAAGAAAAACAAAATACCCTATTAGGTACGAGTATCTAGGTACGCTCAAAGCAGTAGAACAATTCTTGTTTTTTAACCCCCGACCCAAAAAGAGGGATGTCATAAGTTTGAAGTGTTTATCTGTATATCTGTGACCAAGGGCGTCGCCAAGGGGGGCAGCTGCCCCCCCCCCCCCCCCCCTCTAGAGATTAAAAAAATGTAGCCAATTGCAAAGCAAGCAAAGTCCTAAGGCCGTGCAATTGTACCTGTACCTACAATTCATGTGGCATCGTAGCTCTCAAACGGAGACACCGATATTGATATAGTTTTTTAGTTTTCCGTATCTCAAAATAAAAAAAACGGAACCCTTATAGGATCACTTTGTTGTCCGTCTGTCCGTCCTGTCAAGACCTGTATCTCTCGAACGTGTGAAGTTATAGAGTTGAAAAAAAATAATGCAGATCCATAGTCTCTTGCTGCAAAGAGAAAAAAAAACTACTCAGTTTTCATAAAAATTGGTTGTCTGTAAAGTCGGTTTACGGACGATAATTTTACGTGATAACGATGCGTCACAAGCCGAACGTATAGGCAATTCGTGCCTCTCTATCGCTTGTTCCACGCTCTCGCTTGCAACGGAAGCGGAACGTGACATTTTTTCGTGCGTGCAGCCGGCGTTCATCGATTTATAAGATGTTATCACGTCAAAAAAAGTTACAGGCGAAAATTTTGCAAAAAAAACAATATTTCGACACTCTCAAGGGAATCAAAACCTATGGGGTACTTTCCGAAAAAAATAACAAAAAAATAGGGTCATTATGCAAGGAAGGAGGGTCCAAATTTTAAAGTGCTTTAACCGTATCATTCAGCATCATTCATCATATGAAAGAGGTTCATTAGCACAAGCTAAAATAGGTTTAGGTAAAAATATTTTTACGATGTATATTTTTCGGTTTATGAAGGAAAATATAAAATAGTACATTATGATACAAGTGTGCTAAGTTGGTCATTACAGTCGAGGCGGAATTGCAGCCCGAGCCGAAGGCGAGGGCGCAATAGAGCCGAGAGTGTAATGACCATAATGCACACGCGTTTCATACGACGTTTTTCAACACACTTGCGAGGAAAAAACACCCGTTTATAACTGAAAAATTTAATTATTGAAACAATATCGAAAAATCAACAGATGTTTCAGTTGTAGCATATTTCATTCTCTTTGGTTGCAATATTCGTGCCTGTTTTATTTCTTTATGTTATATTCTCGGTTGCCAGTACGATTTTCGAGTGAATTCTTTTTGTTATGGGCCGGTATGGTAGAAGTATTCATCTCTGATTGGACTCTGATAATCTAGTAGGCTTAGATTGTGCGCGCGCAGGTACCCTTGCATTGGTTGTAAACAAAAGACACTAGTGCGTAATAGAAAAGTCAAAAGCACGCGTGTTTAATATGATACTTTTCGGACATAAAAACGGTTGAATAAGGGCCACTTTACGAGCAAGTGTGTTGAAAAAATATATAATTTTCCCCTTTTATCTACTAGTTTGTACGGAACCCTCGGTGGGCGAGTCTGACTCGCACTTGTCCGATTTTTTTTGTGTGTTTGTTCAGTAATTACTTGGCCAATTGTGTTTTTTTTTGATGATTCTCTTTCGTTTGGTAGGTAATACCTACCTTAGAGGTGGTAAATAATTTCGTAATAAAAAATTCTAAATTTTATCAAAATCGGTTCATTACTTTGGTTTTTATAACAAAATAACTGTAAAAAATTGCAAGTAAACGAATTGCGTATTTTGATGTTGGTTATTTTAGTCTTTTAAAGTATAATTATGGTTATATCTTCATCGTCACCGTTAACCATCATCATCGTTTTATGTTTGTTGGCCACGCGGGTGAAATCGCGAGGCACAGCTAGTATATCTATATTTTGAGGCGTATTATTATGGCCTTTGTTTATAGTATCAGTTTTTTAGTGTTCCGTAGTAAACAAGGAACCCTGATAGTTTCGTCATGTCCTTCTGTCTATCTGCCTGTCCACGACTTTGCGCTAAAACTATTAGTACTAGAAAGTTGTAATTTGGTATGGATATGCATATTAGTTATGTTGTGAAAGACATAAATAAAATTGTGAAAAAAAGGTTTTTTTGGGCTACCTGCTGTAAACGTAAAGTGGGGATAAATTATTTCATCCAATGATACCCATCGGAAAACTATCACAGCTATATCAGACTTCACAAGTTAACGAGTCATAGTCGATCAACTTAAAAATTCACTTAGAGAAGTAAAAAATTAAAATTTGGTGCAAACAAACAAAAATTGTAGGTAGTAAAATAAAATAGAGTAGAAGGGCAAATACAACTTAGACATACATAGTCAATGGAATTTATTTCTTTTTTCGATGCGATTATTTTGGCCGGGGAATCTGCAGCACCCGTTTTATGATTGTTCGGCTTTTTGAATCGCAAGCATGTACCTAGCGCACTCTTTTATTGAGTGACCCAGATCGCCACAGTGACAGCACGTGTATGTTTGCTCGTGACATGATTTGTCCGCGTGGCCATACTGCTGACATCTATAACATTTTGTAACCAATGTAATAAAGTCTCTCACAGGACAGGATGACCAATTTACAAAAAACTTTGTCAGTAATTATAAAGGCTTCGCGTATGTCGGCAGGTACCTCTATAACATAATTACAGCTCTCAGCGTCTTTTTTGCCAGCCTAGTGGCTTAACTTGATTGAACCTAAAAACGTCTCAAGGTCGGTCTTCGGAATGTTTTCAGCTAAAACATTTATTGAAATAATAATTTTATCAAAATCGGCGCAGTACTTTGGTTTTTATAACAAAATTAGTGAAAAAATGTCGTCCAAGTAAACGAATTGCGTATTTTTAAGTCAGTTTTTTCAGTTTTTAAACTATAATTATTGTTAAATTTTGTTATGTATACATCCGTGGCTTCGTTTATGCGAGAAATGCCATTAACTGACGAACGACGAATTTGAACAGAATTTTGTAATCAAATTTTGGTTGCTATGGATCGAAGTATTCAGTGAGAGGTACTCCAGAAATGGACCGGATGCCCAGGTCTCCGAAACATACTGGCAGGGAAGCTTGTAACCACTCCCTATCACTCAAATTTACGTTTAAAAAGTCAAAGTATTTTTTATGATACTGTCCAGGCTCTGAATAATAACTACACGTTTCCATAATTGACAACACCTCACAAGATAAGTAAATTTAGTTACGAAATGAGAAAAATGAATAATAGTGAATGCCATGGGCGTGTTGATATAGACAGTTTTGAATTTTTGAAGTGCATTTTTGGGATGGGTAAAAATCACATCGTCAGATCCTAAGGCGGACAGTTAAAAACCTATTCTAACATTCTGCATTTAAAGTTCATTATTGTATGTACAAGTTTGTCCTTCTAGCATGACGTAATTTTGTTGCGCCGAATGCTTATTTTCGACACATGCACGTAAGACTCGTTAGCTCAATAGGTTAGAGCACCGATATAAATTTCAATTTGTCAATCGGAGGGCGGAGGTTCAAATCCTTCACGAGTCAGTCTTTTGCTATTTTATTTTTTAGTTTTCACTACTACCTACCGACGCTCCCGGAGTGCAACCCGTTGTTTTTTCCTCAATGAATGGAGAGATAGATTCATCCATGATAGCCCAGCCCATGTAAGGGAGTCCAACAAATATAGTGTAGGTAAGTAACTGTTATCTACTATTTTAATATTTGGTGCGTAATCATTGAATATTTGAATAGCCAAATCTTTTTCCGGTTAACAGCTGTTTTAAATAAAAAGTTGGCATTTTGAGAATTTTAGTTCTATAATAGGTAGACCAATTTTACGAAATACCGGAATGCAGAAGAGCGTTTTCTTTTGTAGTCTAATTTGCATCAAAATTGGTATAGCCGTTTATAGGGTTCCGTACCAAAAGGGTAAAACGGGACCCTATTACCTTAGTAATGCCTGGAGACAGACAGATAGACAGCGGAGGCTTACCTCCGCTGTCTATCTGTCTGTCTCCAGGCTGTATCTCATAAAACGTGATAGCTAGAAAGCTGAAATTTTCACAAATGATGTATTTCCGTTGCCGCTATAACAACAAATACTAAAACTTAAAAAAAATATTCCCCATACAATAAACGTGTTTTTTTCGTATTTTTTTGCTCAATATTAAAAACGGTAACAGGTAGACGCTTCAAATTTTCACAGCATATTTACTTGTATATTACCTTTCAAAATAAATAATTAAATAACAATAAAGTAAATATTAAAGGGGGGCTCCCATACAACAAACGTAATTTTTAAGCAATTTTTACTCGATCTTAATTAACAGGTAGAAACTTGAATATTTGTAAGTAAATATTTAGAAGATGATAGTACGGAACCCTTCGTGCGCGAGTCCGACTCGCACTTGGCCGATTTTTATTTTTGTTGGGGGTTTTTGGGTTTTCTAAATTTATACTTGTTATAATTGAGTAATGCAAGGGCAAGGGCAACTCATGTATGTGTATGCGTGTGCTTAGAGGTAGCTTAGAGGTATTGGAGCTCTGCAAATTGAAAAGCTCAGGAACCGGAGGAGATAGCGAAAAAGTCACGACCGAGATTTTTTTAGGCGAAAAAGCCACAAAATTCGGTTAATCTAGATTATTTTTTCCGTAAGCTAGAACTTTCGAATAATACTACCTCATCATCATCATCATCTCAGCCATAAGAAGTCCACTGCTGGACATAGGCCTCCCCCATTGATTTCCAAAAGACCGAAGCGGCTTGCATCCAGCGTCTTCCAGCAATTTGTACGAGGTCATTTGCCCATCTCGTAGCTGGTTTTCCTACGCTGCGCTTGCCGGTGCGTGGTCTCCACTCGAGAACCTTTCGGCCCCATCGGCCATCAGTGCTACGTGCTATGTGCCCTGCCCACTGCCACTTCAACTTGCTAATCCTCTGTGCTATATCGGTGACTTTTGCGCGTCTACGTATCTCTTCATTTCTTATACGATATCGTAGCACACAGAGCATAGCCCTCTCCATAGCTCGTTGCGTGACCTTGAGCTTCCTTAATGATACTACCTACTTAAGCATAATGAAGATTAGTATTTTATAAGAAAACTCGTTATGGAATTCTAAGCTTACCGTAACTATAAATACATAATGAATCAATGACAGCGATTTCATATTCACTAGATTGCTCTTCAAGAATCTCGTACTTGTGGCGAGTTCTTTAATTATTTCAAATAATATTCAAACAATTATTATTTTTCTTAGCAAAAGTGAAGTGATTTTATGTTAACAGGTAAATAAAATTAAGGAATCGTTATTTTAAAACTATGAACGGAATCATAAATGGCTATTTCTGTTGTTTTAGTTTGAGGTTGATAATAATGAAATTATAATTTTGATTTAAAAATAAACTACTATACCGAATTTGATGAAATTTTATGGGACTTTCTCTGAAAGTATATATAAATCATTTTTTTATCGGTTTATAAATGACGGAGTTATGCAGTAACATTAAAAATATAACCGAGAAAAAAATAAAAACATTTGGGTGGTCCAATTCAAGAAATCACTAAGTCCATTTTTTACAGTTTTGAGTTAGCAACACTGGCTTATTACGTTTTTAATTCCCTTTCGAATGGTCTATTTAAGATTCTTGGGAAATAACCCTAAGTGCCATTTCCGAAAGCAAAACTAAATAAATATTGATCTTCCATTCATAAAAACCCTATGTCCAAGAAATCACTAAGTCGTTTAGTTTTTTGGAAGAATCCGCTAAGTCCATTGATTTTTGTTTAAGTCTATATGGCAACACACGTCATTACGTCAAATTAATTGACAGCTTTTTTTCATAACGGTTTTTAGGGTTCCGTACCCAAAGGATAAAAATAGGACCCTATTACTAAGACTTCACTGTCTCTTCACCAGGCTGTATCTCATGAACTGTGATAGTTAGACAGTTGAAATTTTCACAGATGATGTATTTCTGTTGCCACTATAACAACAAATACTAAAAAACAGAATAAAATAAATATTTAAGGGGGCTCCCATACAATAAACGTGATTTTTTGTTCGTTTTTGCTTGATATTGATAACGGGAACAGGTATACGCTTGAAATATTTCTTACATTATTACAGAATAATGCAACAAAGTGGACTCTTTGATTCTGGGGAAAGTACCGCCAGTGATATTGGCGATTATTCTATGTCTGAGGATGAATGGACACCCAAAAAACTCGCGGTTTCAAAAATAATGTAACCGCTTTAAATAACGAACAGCCGTCTTCACCATTTCATAAGTTAACATCAATAGATTTTCCACAGCTACCCTCATTTACTGGCATTACACGCCCGATGACTGCTACGACGCACCCTTAACTATAAAGGCTGCTAAATTGCAAGATATGAAGCGTCTGATAGAATCCGTTCCTGAATCGGAGAGGTATTTTTATGGGGATTTAATTAATGGAACTTGGAACTCCATAACAGCAGAATTAGATTCTGAATAAGAAGTGGAATGATAAGCTGATTTTGTTTGAATGTTGTACTGGGTACTGCAATAATATACCTAAGTCCATCATTCGTCTCTGTAATATCACTAAGTCCAGAGATTAGAAATAAGTCCATTTTTTTTATATTTTACTGAGTGGCTCCTGTTACACATATAGATTTGATTGTTTCAGTTAATAAAACCACCTATTTTGCGCTATAATATATTTTTAAATTGATTTTTTTTATTGGCATGTTATTTCAACTGACTTTTGAAACATAAAATGTCACCTATCTCAAATGTCACTTTTAGGACTTAGTGATTTCTTGAATTGGGCCACCCATTTATAAAATTGAAACAACCGACTTCAAAAGATGCAATTTCGTTTACTTGGGTGACATATTTTTTTAAAACCAATATACTGAATCGATTTGTTGAAATTTTATATGGGACCAATCTGAAAGTATATAAGTATCCTTTCGAGTAAAAAATAATTTTCCCAATCGGGATATAAATTACTGAAGACCTGACCTTTACTGACCTTTTTTGAAGTCGGTTAAAAATTTCGGTAAAAATATATTTGTCGCGCGATTTCCCATACATACAAACAGGAGAAAACTTTTTCTACCCTTAAACATTATTTATTTTTTATTGTTTATTTCAAAAAAAGTTACTATTCATAAAAATATTGCCAAAAAATAAGTACTACAAGTTTATCTAGGTAATATCAATTTACGATAATGTGAATTGTTAAATAATTATACAACTGAAGCATTGGATAGAAGTAATCTATTTAATACCTTTAATCGAGCAATTCTTGTATATACATAATTAATATATATAATCTGAATCTCGGAAAGGGCTCCAACGATTTTAATGAAATTTGGTTTGTAGGTAGTCCATAGAACAAATGAGAGAGATTTCGTTTTAATAGTTCTACCATAGAACTAAAGGGATAAAAAAAAACAACAGTTCTATAACGTCACAGTTCTATAGAACTAATGGGAGTTACCGGATTAGGGGACGATAAATCGATCTTGCTAGGTTTCATTTTTAGTCAACCCGGATTTGCTCTTATTTTTAGTTATAATATAATCGAGTGGAGCTCGGTGACCCAGGTATTAATAATTATAAACAAAGCGGAGAGCGCGTGCGCTCAAAACAGTTGTGGCAGGCAGCCGCAGGTTAGTTTACTTCACGCACGATCGTTCAAGATGCTTTCAAGGAGCAATATTGTGTAGATAGGTATCCCAGCCACTGCAAGGGGCGCGCACTTCGCCTTCGATTCTTAGGTATGTGAACACAGGGTGCTCCTTTTTATGCAACAAGTTGAATGGATTACCAACATATATTCATTATTTAATTAATATATTTTTAAAACAAATTTTATATTTTTATTCGTTAGTTTATTTTTCATTTCAGTGGGTAATTTATTTATTAAATTTAATTTGAACCGAAAACTGGACATTTTTAATTTAGGCACAAAAAATTTGATCTTTATGCAAGCAAGGAGGGTTCAAATTTTAAAGTGATTTAACCGTATCATGTGGGGTATCTTATGAAAGAGCTTCATTAGCTATCAGTTTTTTTTTTTTTTTTGGTTGCCCAGTTTTGATTTTATTTCGTGTTATTTCTCCCGTTTCAGTTAATTAGATTGTTTTAAAGTCAGTTTAATTTTTGTTAATTACTTTTATTTATTAATTTTTAGGGTTCCGTAACCCAAAGGGTAAAACGGTACCCTATTATTAAGACTCCGCTGTCTGTCCGACTGTCCGTCCGTCTGGCTGTCACCAGGCTGTATTGATAGTTGAAATTTTCACAGATGATGTATTTCTGTTGCAGCTATAACAACAAATACTAAAAAACAGAATAAAATAATACAACAATCGATATTTTTTTTTTGCTCGTTTTTGCTCTATATTGATAACGGCAACAGGTAGACGCTTGAAATATTCACAGAATATTGAGTTATGTTATTCACTTTAAAAATAAATAATCAAATTAAAATAAAATAAATATTTAAGGAGAGCTCCCATAATATATAAACGCGATTTTTTGCCGTTTTTATTGATAATGGTACGGAACCCTTCGTGCGTGAGTCCAACTCGCACTTGGCTGGTTTTTTCACTCTATAGCTTGGTTTGTAAATTCCTAAATTACTTACTTTACTTAAGTGATATTTCTCAAATTACCCAATTGCCGAAGATATTTTACCACATGAGTGTAAGGCTTCTCGCAGTCAAGTATTCTGTTTTCATTTCGATGATACTACATGTTTTACATATTATGTACTTTAAATTTTTCCAGAAAAACTAACAAAATGGATCAGATAATTATTCAAGGTAACAGCACTGGCAACAAACTTGAAGGAACTGTTAAAATAGAAGGCGCTAAAAACGCTGTGTTGCCCATACTAGCAGCCACACTTCTCGCTGAAAAAGGAATAACTGTACTAAAAAATGTACCAATTTTATCAGACGTATATACTATGATTCAAGTTATCAAACATTTAAATGTTGATATAGAGTTTAACGAAAAATTGAATGAAATAACTGTTGACGCAACGAAAAGTCTGGAAGTTGAAACCAATCATGAATTCATGCGTCAAATGAGAGCATCCATCATAGTCATGGGACCACTATTAGCTAGATGTGGTCGGGCTAAAGTTTGCTTGCCAGGCGGTTGTACCATTGGAGAACGACCTATAGACTTACATTTAAAAGGATTTAAGGCTTTAGGTGCAACAATTCTGAAAAAACATGTATATATAGAAGCTATTGCTGATAAATTACGTGGAACTGTTATCGAATTAGATTATCCAAGCGTCGGCGCCACGCAAAATATAATTATGGCTGCAGTTAAAGCGCAAGATGTCACCATTATACAAAATGTAGCAAAAGAACCTGAAATAATTGAATTAGCTAACGTGTTGAACAAAATGGGCGGTAATATTAAAGGTGCAGGAACTGATACTATATTCATTAAAGGCGTAGATGTTTTACATGCATTAGAGCATACTATAGTACAAGATAGAATTGAAGCTGGCACATTTATGATTGCTGCAGCTATGACAGAAGGAAACGTACTGATAAAAGATGCTGTATACAACCATAATCAACCTTTGATTCGTAAGCTAAACGAAATGGGTGCAATAATACGCGCAGAACAAAATGGTATTAGAGTCATTGGACCGAAATATATCAAAGCCACTGATATTAAAACGTCTCCATATCCAGGCTTTCCAACAGACTTACAAGCACAAATCACAGCTATGCAAGTATTGGCTAAAGGAAGAAGCATAATTGTTGAAACAGTGTTTGAAAATAGGTTCCAACATTTAGAAGAAATGCGAAAATTGAAAGCTGATCTGGATATTAAAGGAAATATAGCTATTATTAACGGAGGTTTGGAATTAATGGGTGCTAATGTGAAAGCAACAGATCTACGCGCAGCTGCAGCTTTAATTCTTATCGGTTTGAGGGCGGAAGGTGTGACACGTGTTTCGAATTTACATTTTCTGGATCGCGGATATTTTGAATTTCATAAGAAGCTGCAAAAACTGGGTGCTAAAATCGAACGCGTGAGTACTTATCGGGAATAAATACTTTGTACTAGCATGAATGACTGCCTGACAATTGAATCCAGAGCAAGCGAGGGATTCTAAGTTTGAACCACAAGCACAGAAGAAGGACGTTATTAGATTACATACCGCGAGCTAAGCTATTGGTTCTAAAATAAACATTGGCGCTACTAATTGAAAGATAAAATATTTTATTTCACCTTATCGAATATATCGCGTATATACTCGTTAAGGTGAGATATTTTTCTTTGTTTTTTTATCACACCTTAACGAGTATATACTCGTTATGGTGAGATAAAACATTTTGATACCTTCGATGATGCGTTTTCGCTGATAAAAAATCGATTTATCAATTGCCACTCCAATTATACACCACTAAATTTGTCGCAGCCTTCCGCTTTAGGAAGTAAAATTAGAATATTTTTCTTATTAGCCCTTTCAACACACTTGCTCGTAAAGTGGCGTTTATTCAACCGTTTTTATGGCCGAAAAGTATCCTCTATAACACGCGTGCTTTTGACTTTTCTATTACGCACTAGTATCTTTACTTTACAGTTTTTTTAAATTTCAACAAAGAGTTTTTACTTAAATTAAATATTTCAGTTATAAACGAGTGTTTTTTCGCGTGCTTTTGACTTTTCTATTACGCACTAGTGTCTTTTTTACAGTTTTTTTTATTTCATCAAATAGTTTTTACTTAAATTAATTTCAGTTATAAACGGGTGTTTTTTTCCTCGCAAGTGTGTTGAAAAACGTCGTATGAAACGCATTATGGTCATTACACTCTCGGCTCTATTAAGTAATTCCACCTCGACTGTAATGACCAACTTAGCACACTTGTATCATAATGTACTATTTTACAATCTCTACTCAGAAATGACAACCAAAGAGAATTTAATACTACGTAACAACTTTCTTTACATTTACGAGTATCATAATGCGAGAATAAAACAGTTCTTTACTGAGTACAATAATTGGCGGAAGCTAAATGAAAAACAAACATTAAATACCTACCCGGTATCAATTTATAGTGATAATTAGCGGGTGTCTAATAAAATGCTTTACACTATTTACTTACTTGAGTCCTATTCGGGGTCACTGACCCTCACAGGTCAATGACCCCAAACAAGTGAAGGTCAGTAACCTTTAACAGAATTCAATATGATATTTGGATATTATTATTCAGTAAATATGACTGACAACGAATTTATATAGCCACGAAACAAGTTTGCGCGGTTGTTTTGGTATACATAATATTATTGGAATATATAAAATACATGTAATAAATGGTCAAGTGCGTGTCGTGGCACGCTCAATGTAGGTTTCCGTAGTTACATATCTTATTTTAAATGAAATATACATTATTGACTTGTCTAAGTAATTATTTTAAGTTGATCAACTCGATAACCTGTAAAGCCTATTTAGCCGTGATAGTTTTCCTTTTAATTTCATCATATATTGTACAAGCATGACTTTTTTCATATTTCCAAACAACCGTTTAGCCGGTAGAGCGAGGGGGGATCACGTGATTCTAACAAAAATTATCACATCAAAGTTTAATATTTCGCAAACGGATCCCTAAATTGAAATATGGTTTTCGCAAACCCCCAATTTTTTTAATTACATATCCAAATAAACCTCACACGATGGGGTAGATGAAAAAAATAATTTATCTTGTAGGAGAGGTAACCCAAATTATTTATTTTTAAAAATATTTTTCTACGACTTTCTCGGCATTATTAATATGCATATCTATACCAAATTACAGCATTCTAGTAGGTACTTATAGTTTTTGAGCAAAATCGCGGACGGACAGACAGATGGACATGGCGAAACTATATCCTTCTTTACTACGGAACACTGAAAGCGGTCATATAACAATTTGTTAACATTAATTTTATTGTATTATATGTACAATTATCGCAAAAAAATAAAAATATGCGTTTTATCGTAACCCCCAACGAGTTTAATTTTTAATTTTTATTCCACAAAAGCGTTTATAAGTCCCCGGTCAGTACTTTGTGTTGAAAAAACCGTAACACATACTCAGATAATCAGCTCTTATGCTGCATAATAGGTAACACACACTGCCTTATTCAGCCAATACACAGCACTTAGGGTAACTTTTACTCTTATTAATGCCTCATTAACGCTATGCGTCACGCTTATAACGTCAGGTTATTCAGCTAAATGTTGAATAATTTGTGCCTGAATTAGAGTTATATCAGCTGAAACAGTCTTTTTCAGCTCTCATTCAGCAAGGTTATACAGCTAAAGGTTCTATTGTGGACAACAATTCAGTTGATGTACAGCGTTTCTGTGCTACTTGGGAAATATATCCTGACGAAAAAATATTAAACGCGAATGTGGGTAAAATTGACTCCCTTTCATTTCGATAGCGGAAAATCTTCATAAACGGTGATTTACGTAATTTAGGTTGGATTTATATTACTTTTTTGATGTAAAAAACATAGATCTATCAAATTAAATCAATTTGTCATATTCAATCATGTTCATTTTTATGGGAAATGCCATATAAAAACTTTGAGCTACAAGCGAGCGGATAAAATAAAATAGTTTAATTGCATTTTTTTTTACTAATGAAACCAATGGTGGACCAATTTTAACCTACTTTTTTTTATTTGAGAGAGGATTCCATCAACTGTTCTCAGCTACTATGTTTCATCAAAATCGGTTCAACTGTTTTACGTCACGGGCTTTTTACTTCTCTAAACTTACTGATGTATGGGAATTGGGTATGTAAAGAAAAATTTAACAAATGCTGATTCCAAAACCATTTCGAGATTATATGTCTATAAACCATATTTTTTTATTTAAGGCACATAAAATGATGAGATCGCGCAAATTTTTGCGAAAATATAAAAAATATTTAACCTTCAGTCGACCTCTAAAATGTAGTAAAATAAAATGTAGTTTAGTTAGTAAAAAAAGATGAAACTGACAGCATTGGCATTGACAAGAGAGACAATATCTCTAAGACAACTGTCATACCAAAATAAATAAACAAAGAAAAGAATTATTTTGTGTGTTTGGTGCTCTGCTACTCTAATCATTTGTATTAAATTAATTCTGTTCATTATCTTTACAACGACCTTGCTTTCCTACCGTTTTGATTGATACTGCATTTACGTTGACCACTGTTTTGTTATAAGGAACTGTTTGCCTACTGATTGGATAAATTATGGATAATTTTGTACGTGCCGACTCTGCTAACTTACCTAAGGTTGAGAATCTTATCATTCTGGAGTTCATCTCAACTAGTGACAAGAACAACATCGCAAAAATTCGGGGAGCTAAAGAGCTAAAACTTATGAACAATGCCAGGATATGAAATAAAAGTGATTGACAGTACATAACTTCTTTTTTGAAATGATTTTATTGTGTTTAATTATATACCAATTTCATTGTAATGATATAAGAGATTATTTTATTTTTTTATTTTTTTCCATTCTATCATATAAAAATATTTAAAAAATACAAAAAAAAAACTTTACATACCCAATTGGAAGTGTGTCTTGATTTAGTTATTTTTGTTTGAAAGAAGATTTGATCGAGAATGTTTTTAGCTATGTTTCATCAAAATTAGTTCAACCGTTTTTTTATGTCGGTTTTCTAAACTTAATTCATACATTCATAACCTGTTTTTATTATACTTATGCAAAATGGCCCATACCACTAACTCTTTGTATTGATAGTTAGATAAATCTTAGAAGTCTTATCGATGAAATTGGTACAAACGACTATTTCCGAATTGAGAATTCTAAATCTAAAAGCGTGAGAAAAGTGTCATGAAAATTAGCGATTTAGCTATACTGATAGATGCATGTAATTTCTATGTTGCGTCATAATATGAATTGAAGTACCTTCTGACTGGTGTCGTCGATTCCGAGGTCTTATTTACATATAATCATAATTAATTCGGTCTTCCTCGACAGCCACAGAAAGAAGATGAATCAAAGAGGTTATATAAAATAAGTCTAGTTTACACTTCAACCTCTTTTCACAAGATGTTTTCTTCCCGTCTCCAAAAAAAGGCTCTGTGAAAAAAGGTTGTCAACAAACCTGCAGGGTAGCTCAGCGTGTCTGGGTCGCTGGCCAGCACAGCCACGTTATTGGCCGACAGAGGAGTGTTAGTGTTCCAACAGGACACGGCGTTGCGACCTACGTCTGCGTACAGTAAGACGCCGTTGGGATGCATGTCGTGCATGGTAGATTGAGCACCTTCGCCGCGTTCTCCTATGATCTGTTGAGTAAGACATAATTTTTACCAGACTGTACTAGGACCCTCCTAGTTTAATTTTTAAGAGGTCATATATTTTGATTTTCGGGCAAAATTTAAAAATTATAAAGGCAAACAAGATTAAGATCATAAAAAAAGTAAATCACTGATGCATTATTTTCATAATATGCCAGTAATTTAGTGTATCAATTTAGTGTAGTTGTATATATCAATTCCTATCTAGAGTTTTTTTATAAGCGTTTTCAAAGACAAAGGAGGTAGGTAATAAGAAGGGATGGGAGCTTCCACTTGATCCCCGCCTGCTTCATGTCCCTAGGAGGTTCAAAAATAATTTGTTTCCCTTTTCAACCCTCCGATATTAAATTAAATGAGGGATTTTTATTTTCGTAAAATAGATCTACAATTGACCACCAACACGACTGATGTTACGTGACGATGTGGCCGAGGATGGAGCTCGTCGATCTAGAAGATATCTATGGATTCAAGGCTAGAGCGAATTGATATCTTCTAGATCGACGTGCTCCACCTTCGACATCACCGTCGCTATAAGATGACGAGTGAGTGGTCAAACATAATTATAAATTTTTTTTTTTTTTTTTGTTCTTCGTAAAAATGCTCCATCCCATAAATCCTGAGACATGAGCGTACTGGTAATCAAGGATAAGCCTAAAGTTTATACAGTATCCAATATCAAAAAACGTTACCGAGTATGTAGTCCAGTAGTCAGCGTCAGTGGAAGCGGTCCTGTTGTTGAGCACACACGTGGATACGGAGAACTCCTGCGTGCTGATCATGGGGTGGAAGTAGGCCGTGCGGCACCGGGTCGAGTCGGGCCGGCTGAGGGCGATGCTGAATATACCGTCACTCCATTGGAACCGTTGCCCTAGGACAAGATCATGCTTTGAGAACAAGAGAGCTGCAGCCGTACTCTCAACTTTTATAGCGATGCAAAGTTCGCTCAGCGCTCTTTTATATCTTGCTCTGACACAAAAGTGTAAGCGATTATTAAACATATCACAATTTAAGTAGGCTCAACTGAATTTTTGTCTACAGAAAAAGCAAGATAAAAACGGGTGCTGAGCGAACTTTGTATCGCTATAAGAGTTGAGAGTAACCCCGATGTACCACAGTATACATTAATATGCTTCCATTCTTCTATTATTTGTGGAGAAGTATAGGCCTATTTTTTGATAATTTTTAGATAATGTAGGTACTGTAATTTACATGGCTGTTCGTTCTTGAATAAATAAATAAAAATGCAGAGCACTCTTCGCCTCCCGCCAATCTCGGGTTCCTCACTCGCGCCCCATGCTCGCCATATCATGTGCCGGAATTTGGCGTCGCCGTTATAAATTCGAGACAAGCGTTGCGGGCGAGACAGACAGAGGTAGAAAATTGGTGCAGAGATGACTGATAACATCCAGGTTCAAACGTCAGCTATGTCTGCACCAGTGCGTTTTCATAACAATTGGTTCAGGCATGTGGCCGTAAAAATGTAACGAACAGACAACACAGTTAATAAATATTATTTATCTGAACATTAAATTTTATTAGAGTTACTGGTGCTGTATGAATTCGAGTAAAATGTTATTTCCCTCGGGGTTCCTTGTAGGTTCCGTACAAACTAGTAGATAAAAGGGGAAAATTATATATTCTTTAGGGTACGGAACCCTTATAGGATCACTTTGTTGTCCGTTTGTCCGGGTGTCAAGACCTGTATCTCGGGAACGCATGAAGGTATCAAACCATATACGCAGATCCATAGTCTCTTGCTGCAGAGAGAAAATCAAACTTCTCAGTTTTCATAAATAAAACCGGACAATTCAGACTCGCCCACCGAGGGTTCCGTACAAAGTAGTGGATACAAGGGGGAAATCATATTTTTTTTTATATTTTCCTTCATAAACCGAAAAACACACATCGTAAAAATATTTAAAAACCTGTTTTAGCTTATGCTAATGAAGCTCTTTCATATGATACCCCACAAGGTACGGTTAAAGAACTTTGAAATTTCATGCAAGGAATGAGGGTTCATTCCTTGCATGAAGACACTAATATTTTTTTGTGATTAAATTAAAAATGTCCAGTTTTCAAAAGTCAGTTGTCAGTTGTCAATTCTTAACTTACCAGCAATCCGTAAATTGACAGCGAGCGGGTTGAAGTGCATGTAACTGTGAGTGACGCGCCAGCTGTCGTTCTCCCTGAGAGAGAACACCACGATGCCGAAAGTAGTCAGGTCGGGGATGTACGCAAACGCGTTGGAGCAGCCGTTCGATGTGTCTACGGTTATGGACGCCAGCCCTGGGATAGAAAACAATAATGGCACTTGCTTATGGCACTCAGGGGAGCGTGTAGCGGCTATGAACATTTACCGTTCGACAACAAAACAACATGAAAACATTAATAAATAAATATTGGAGGACATTTTCATACTGCCCTGTCAACTGGTAGTCGGTTTGAGCATTTGAATTGTCTTTAGACCTTTATCGATTTGCTCTTTCTAGTTTGTATATTGTTTTGTTGTAATTAATAAAGGCGCTTTTCACACTTCACGATTCAGACCTAAATTAAGCAAACTCTGTGTTATAGGAACTGTTAGGAACCAGAAGGCTGATAGAATAATTATACTTTTTTTTAGTGTTCCGTACGAACCTATATAGTTTCGCCATTTTTAGGGTTCCGTAGTCAACTATGAACCTATATAGTTTCGCCATGTCTGTCCGGCTGTCTGTCTGTTCACGGTTTAGTTCAAAGACTAAAAATTTGTAATATAGTATGGGTATAAAATAATACATACTTATTTACTTATAACGCCAACAAAATAGTACAATAAAATCTTGAAAAAAACAATTTTTGTTTGTTTTTTTATACCTATTTATAGTTTTAACAAACTCATAAAATGTAGTTTATTAATAATACCTACTAAGTATGGTTTTTAACCGACTTCAATTATTTGTATTAATGTTTAAGAATATTTTTTTCAGATAGATAGATAGATAAACTCTTTATTGTGCACGCCATAATATTTACAATCAAAATAAATTAATTAAAAACTAGTGTAACAACTCGCGGCCTTATCGCTAATAGCGATCACTTCCAGGCAACCTTATGATGGAGAGGAACGAAAAGAAAGTAAAATGACGGTGCGTGCAGTAATAGAGAGAGGAGAAAAAATAATAATATTAAAATAAAGTATTATTATCTTTTACATACAATATTTAAAGATTACAGATACCAGTTGATCCTAATTGGGGTTTGAGTTTCTTTTTAATTAACCTACATTTATTGTTTTTCTATTGATGACGTTACCTGTAGGAGTGTTATTCGCTGGCAAGTCGGATTCCTTCAGTTCATATCTTAGTATTTGTCTGTCGGTGGTGAGGTCGAACACCACGATAGCTGGCGGTTGAGCTTGTTGCGGCTGATCTGAAAACAAACGTTCGTTGCGTTATGAAGCTCAGTTAAAACTTTTATAGCTTTTTAACCGACTTCCAAAGAGAAGGAGGTTATCAATTCAACTGTATGTATTTTAATGTTTATTCACCGATTACTCCGCCAATTGTACATTGATTTTGATGATTCTTTTTTGTTTGGTAGGTCGTACTTCAGAGGTGGTCCCATATAAATTTTATCAAAACCGGTTCAGTACTTTGGTTTTTATAAAAAAATTACTAGTAAAATATCATTCAAGTAAACAAATTGCGTGTTTTGAAATCGGTTGTTTTCAGTTTTTTAAACTTTATATTTAATCAAGACAAGCTTGACTCGAATGATATTAAATGATACTACGGTCTGCGATGGAGCACGTATACTTAGAAGAAATTAATCCAACCGCGATTTAAAGTAACTCAGGTTCTCTCGTTAGAGAGTAAAATTTTCTTCGCTCATAATTAAAGAAAATTTTAGGTACTCTAACGAGAGCTCCGATTATAAGTACACGAAGCGCTTCGTTCGAGTTATCAGATTATCCACAATGAAACGTTATAAACGTCCAAAGTTAAGTAATTCGTGCTCCTAGTCTCCAGAGAGAAGTAACAAATAAATAAATATTTGGGGGCATTTCACACAACACCATCTAGCCCAAACTAAGCAAAGCTTGTACTATGGAACTAGATGGCTGATAGAATATCTACATAGGTATATTTTTTTTTTGTACATGATACATAGAAACACCCAGACACAGAACAAACATCCATGCTCATCACACAAATGTTTGCCCTGGGTGGGGATCGAACCCACGACCTACAGCTTAGCGGGTAGACATACTACCAACTGAGCCACAAGGCCAGTCAACAACTTTGTTAGTTACTCTAGACTTCCTAAATCGGGTAATTTTATTCTAAGAAAGCGTAGACTGCAACCACAGATAGAACAGGTAATCTTAACAGGTAATGCAAAAAAGTAATGTAAAGGTTTCATAGGTAATACAAATTTCGGCGAATTGACGGTGAAGCGCTATCTAATATAATGGAATAAAAAAATCATCCTATTTGAGCGTCCTCTTAAAAGAATTCAGTACTACGTAAGATTGAACGTTTTTATTTTTGATAGTGGCATAACATTTAACAAATAAATAACTCCATTTCTTCCAGTTCTATGAATCTCTTTGAGTTCTTCCAGAAAAATCACCAAGCCAGGAGCTAACGACAGTAACAATCATGTTTTTTAATTCAATTCAATAAGAAGTAAAGTCAAGCATGACCCTTACCATCAAGTGAGCCGTAAGCATCTTGTTGGTGTAGTCACTCAGCTAATAGAAAAAAAAACTCAAGTCTATCCTATACGTAGATGGCGTTGTTTCGTATTATGGTATTACCATGGTATTCAAACTTTTACACAGGTCAAGCCCGGATCTTTGGAAGGCATCAGTGGGGCCGAAGCCAACACTGAGAGGCCCTTTACAAATAAGATATATAAAAATACAGTAAGTGGTTATGTGGATGGTTGGTGAAACTATTGTACAATATGGAGTTTGAAAAGTTTAACATTTTTTTTTTTTTTTTTTAGATTTTACCATGGTATTATTATTATGGTATTATTATTTTGGTATTACCTGGTATTTCCAATAAGCCTGTATCTACCATCCATAGACGCCCACACTCGTCCGCTCGGGTTCTGCAAAATACAATTATTATATAATTTTCATAAAAAGAAAATCTTTTAAACTTTGAAATAGGTTTCTAATAATATTCTCCGGCGCTGATATGCGGCGCCACTATGGGTGTATACCATTTAGTGGGTGGCAAGTCATCACCTGCCCAGGTATTTTTGCATGATGAGCGGATGATGATGAGTAATAAAGGGGCGGAGCGTTAATATCGGATTCCTTTTTGATGGTTAAGAATGAGATCAATGGATTTTCCGGTTAGTTCAATCATTCTTAAAGCTTCATAAATGTCAATTATAAACATTGTCTAAACAATCTCGGGTTTCAAAATTTTCCTATCTGTTACATAAATAAATTTAATAAACAACGCTCTCTTCAGAAACGTTTTTTTGCTACTTCTTCTAAACGGCTAAGAACTCTTACACGTTTCTTTCACTAAAATGCATATAATAGTATTTCTTACAAATTTGGGTCTAAGTTTTTTCATAGGTCAAGTTTATTTTTTTTATGAATTTAAGACTTCTGCGCTAGGCCAGCTCTCAGACGGGGAAGACGTATCTCTTGTCGTAGCTTCGCTATGAACTGTCTCTAATAAGAGCAGACTTCTACTCCACAGATAGTTATACTAGTATAAAACGTTTGACAGAATATACTTAACACATTCTTTGCCCCCTGCAGACCCTTTCATTTCAGCTGGGAACCAAAACTTTTTAGGCGAATTTTGATTAAGTAGAGAGTGGCCGCGCAAAGCAACGTTGACTGCCTCAAACGGTTTACTGACTACTACAAAATGTACGGGCCGCTCGCTCGGATCCGAGTGGTGAGCAAGGAATATGTGCATTCCGGCAACCTAGTCGGGAGACCGTCTGACTTGCGATCCGCAGGTCCTGGCCTGGGTTCGAATCCCGCGGCACGCACCTCTGTCTTTTCGAAGTTTTGTGCGTATTGTTAATCGTCGCCAACCCAGCAGAGGGAATGTGTATACCGTTAGCGCTGAACCTCTGCTGCCAGGACCAAACCTCTCCCAACACCCCCCCAACCCTTTCAACAAAAAATAAAATAAAATCGTCGCCAACTTCAAACGGTGAAGGAAAACATCGTGAGGAATCCTAAATGTCTGAGAGTTCTCAATGATCTTGAAGTGATCAATGTGTGAAGTCTGCCAACCCGCACTTGGCCAGCGTGGTAGACTATGGCCTTACCCTTCTCACAATGAGAAGATGGCCCGCGCCCAGCAGTTTGTACAAACAGGGCTGATAAAAAAAAACATTACGCTGTTATTGTATGCGTATGGACGTGAGGCGAGAGACTATTTAAAATAAAAAATAAGACGTGTGGCACTCGGAGACTGCCGCGGTAAAGCTATTGCATAATAGCTTTACGCGCGGTGTGTTAGGTTATTTTCGTTACGGAATTTCTGGATTCGGTCTCCACGCTCAAGGCCCGCGATAGAAGCTATGCAATAGCAAGTTGCAAGCTATGCAATAGCTTAAAAATATACTGATTACGTATTAGTCTGACTAATTTCAACTACTTATTGATTATTCAGCTGATTTCAGCTAAATACTGTGCTCAATAAAAACAAATACAAAGCCCGTAAATGTAAATAAGGTAAAAAGGTAAATGTCCCGTTAATAGTGATTATAATGTAGATTAGGTACATACCTATAAACAGACACTAGAGTCCTTCCTTCTCGCAGTGAAGGGTAGGGTCTGAGGTTCGGCGTTCGTTCTTGATCCAGCGTTAGGTCCAAGTAGTTCAGAGTCGAAGGGATACCTGTAAATATACAGAACTAGCTATATCTCAGCTCTCTCACTTTCATACACCATAATCATGATCATCTCACTCTAATTCACTCCTGGACATTAGTAACATCTGCGCTGTACGTAAGTAACGTCTGCGCTGTTCGCTTTGATAAAGACTACCAACCTCCGCACATGGTGATGTGTAAAGATCATCATTATGATATGGAAAATAAACGAATAGTACGGGTTACTCACTTTGCTTTCCGAAGCGTGATTACGAGCAGGAGTAACGTCTGCGCTAGTCTTTTGAAAAAGACCACTTAATGCGATTGATACTATACTTAGTTGCGAATTTCGTCATAATAAATGTGAGTGATAAGTGACTTCTATACGAATGAATCATGTTGTTATTTTAGTCATAATAGGTAATATGAATTTAACAGTTAATTAAGTGTATCACAGAACGTATACTCTTTAGAGACGGAAAGATATACATATTTCTTAATTAATGACCCCGAATAAAAAACAAATGAACAGATTTTCTAGAATATCGTTAAAAACCGATGCCTCGAACTTTTTTCAGTGTCTGGAGTCACAGGTGAGACTAGACGACTAGTGCTTCTTTGTACGAAAATATCGATTATTCTACTGTCTCATTGAGATTTTTATTAATTTGATTGATGCCCGGGTCGCATGACTGATAAATCCAAGGGCGTCGCCAGCCCATAGCCCAGGGATGAGAAAATAGATAAATCTCTAGGTGCCCCCCCCACCTAGGAGGGAGAGGGCCCCTGGGGGGGGGGGGGGAGGGGCAGCTTGCCCTTGCCCCCTTGGCGACGCCCTTGGGTAAATCCGTTAAAGTTGCTTGATTTTCTTCAATATTTACCGTGTCGCCTTCTAGGAACGGTAACAAACAGTCGGTTCCCGACTTTCTCCACGCCCATCGGCACATTGTTGTACTGGATAAAGAAACTCGTCGGGTCATCTGGAAGATAACATTGTTAATTAAAGGGAGCTCAACGCGCGCAACTATCCCTCTCGCACATCACAACATTTTTAAACATATAAAATCATTGTTTACGGATATTAGAGAATAGATAAGAGAAATATTTAAAAAAAAACGGATATCGATATCTGATAAAACGTACACTCAATAGCGTATCTAGCGTGACAAAATCGTAAGACTGCAAAAACCTCTTTTCTGCAGTCGAGTATTTTGTTTTTCTTTTAATATAGATACTTGTATTTGTATCTTGATATATCTGCAATTAAGTGTGTGAGACAAAAGTTTAAATGAGCATACTTTGAATTGTGATATGATTAACAGTCGCTTTAACTTTTGTCTCACTCTCTAAGTTGCAGAAAAAGCAAGATAAAAACGGGCGCGAGCCAGCTTTGCATCGCAATATATAGGAGATGAGCGTAGCTCCCCAGGCTTTGACGCTTTGTCACTAAATCTTGATTAATGTTACCTTTAATAATAATAATAAATAAGAGTGTCAAAGCGAAGAGCCTCGACCAACATCTCAAGAGGCTCTCGCTCGATGGTTGGGTCAAGGGTCAGATACAGAAGGCAGTCATCCTGGACACGGCACGTATTGTCAGGAGGTTCCTCTCTCTGTAGCTCCTACCACCGGCAGTTTGAGCCCCGCCCCGCTGCCGGCGGCACCCTAGTTTTAAGTTTTTTACAATATTTATATTTATTTTTTATAAGTTTATATTTGTGTTGTAAAAAATTTAGAATTAATATTGTAAATAAATAAATGAGATAGTAAATAACAATAATTTAGTTTTTATGGGGAAAACTTTAATAAAGCATCAACGGGATGTACCGTTAGTCCTCAATCAAAAACGTCCAAGCTCAATGAGATCTAATTAGACCCCTTACACGAGAAAAATTATTTCGATTTTCAAAATAATTCGAAGCGGCAAAATAGACGTCTCTAAACTTCTCAATCTAAATTATGTTTTAGCGCCGCGACATAGAGTCTTTATATCAAAATCTTTTAGTTAATCAATAATAATAATAATATTGAATTTACGTTCACGTGATGGACAGTCATTGGGGGAAGAGAAAAAAAAAACAAAAAAACATAAAAAAAAAGAAGACAAAAAAATATCATATCCCAGTAAAAAAACCACTTTTAAATTGCTAAAAGTTCTCACCATTGTTGTTGGGCTTTGGAATATGAGTGTCGATCCTGTTACTGCTGAAGTTGTATCCTTGGTAGTTATACTGCGGAGTGGGGTATCCTGGAATGTACAATAAATTACTAATTATGACTAAAATATTGTATTTTACCGTCGAATGCCAGATAATTAAAATCCAAAGCAACCGAAGCATTCTAAGGTACACCCCAAACGAAGTGTTTGATTACAGAGTAGCCATATATTAGAATAAATGTGAAACAAAATATTTTTTCTATTAAAAAACCGACTTCAAACGCAACTTAGGTACTAAATCCTTCACGATTGTAAACTTTTTAAAGAGACCTCTCTTCACTCGCTCATTTTTGAGTCTGATATTTTTATATAATTTTAATATAATATTTACATACTGATTGTGTTCGTTTCATAGTTCCTATCGTTATTATTCTCGTTTTCCGCGAAGTAGACGAAGTCGGACTGCCTCTTCTGACGACGCTGCCTGTCCACGCCGTCCACGGAGAAACGGTTGCGGTCCACTGGAAACGACACAAATCACATAATATTAGTAAAAGTCAATTAGACAAACCGGCCAAGTGCGTGTCGGGTCACGCGCAATGTAGGGTTCCATAGATATATGAATTGTAAAAAAAAAAGGCTGTGTAAAGCTGCTGTTTAGGCTGTAATATAGAGTACATTATATTATAACAACCAAACCTTACCTTCTTTCTTGTACAGTCGTTTAAAAAAAAATACCTGGTGTACAGAATTCGGTAATAACTAAACATTACTTTTACTCAAAGACTTTTATGTACAAACACAAGATTTCAGTATTTTAAGTAATTTTTATTTTCTTTTTTATCATAATGATATCATAAATGTCTATGCTTAGAAAGCAACCAAAGTCCTAAGGCCGTGCAATTGTACCTGTACCTACAATTCATATTTTTCTCATCCTCCATAATATTTACTTGCCCCCCCCCCTGGGCCATGGGCTGGCGACGCCCTTGGTTCTAGAAAAACCATAGAAAAAACGAAATTGGATAATAATCCGGGGTACAAAACAGTTTCATCCTGTTAAAAACATATTATTTGCTGGTAAAGTATATTTGTTTTCATTTTTCGAACGTTTTTCTAAACGAAGTGAAAGGTCAATTTGGCAAGTAACAAAATTTGCGGCACAACGTTTGCCGCACTTATACAAAATACCTTTAATTTAAAAGATTGGCATATTTTTAACAACTATTAAATACCCATTAGCGGTTCGCTTAAAATTACGTATTATTATACGTAATTGGCTTAAAATTAAAAACACATTTTTACACAGAATCCATTTTTAAATGTTGACAGTAATGTGTGAATAGAAGAACCAGGAAAAACACAAAGTATTTACCCATTCATTAAACTTGACCGCGACTCGCCTATAAAAACAGGTACTTTACCTACCAACGTGCAAGATGCACGATTCCTATTGGTTGTAAATTACTAATGTATGTACCTAATTCACCTACCTATCTTATATTGTTATGAACTCGCTGCGCTATGTGTTTTTACTCACAAAAACCGTATCTGAAATAGCAAGCAAAACTTTAAACCCCCGACATAATAAAACGGCTGAACGAATTTTGATAAAACGTTGCTAATTTAATTTTAATAAAACGTAACCGTTTTTGTTTTTTTTTGTTTGAAAGGTAATTTGATCGAGAGTGTTCTTAGCTATGTTTCAACAAAATCGGTTCAGCCGTCGTTTTATAGCAAGAGTTTTTGTGAACTTATATAAAACAACTTAGTTGTAGTGAACTACATTACATAGTGTCTCGAATAAGACATAATTCTTTCACCAAAAAGGTTCAGTAGAAAAAACTATCCCCTTTATTTGGGCAGCTAATCCCCCATCTTCCTCTATTTGAAACTGTAATTGTTTAGCCTGGATAGCACATAGGCTACTTTTTGACCCAGTATAATTACGATTTCTATGAAATAGCGGTTCAGATCGCGGGATTAATTAACCTAGTCATTATAATTTATAAGTGAGTACAAAGTTAGTTATTTGAAATATTTTAAATCAGGTTCACTTTTACTGTAGCTTAGGTCTAATAAAACTAATTCTCGAAATCAAGTAAAAGTTTAGAAAATTCAAAAATCCCCGGAAAAAAATGGCTGAATCGATTTTGATGAAACATAGCTAAGAACATCCTCGATGAAATCTTCTTTCAAATAAAAAAAAACTTGATCAAAATCAGTCTTCATACATCGTCATACATGTCAAACTTATAACATCCCTCTTTTTAAGTCGGGGGTTAATGACATTAATTTGCATCACTTGTCCGTTGTCCATTTGTGGGTACTTACTATATTTTTGTATATATTATTCTTATTTTTACCTTATAAAATGTTTAAGGCACTGGAAATGTATCGAACACGTAAAGCTTTAGATATCCTAGGATATATACAGATATACACATACACGATTTCTAAGACCGATGGGAAATTTATAAAATACATTTTATTTCACACATTTCCTAGGATATAATAATACTTATATAAATTTCCTAAGTACCAATCGGAAATGTGGAAATGTGTGTGTTCAAACACTCAAGACGGATCAAAGTAAGGTGTTTTTATGGCAATGCGGAAATATTGTCCATTCATACTTTTCCTGATGCTATTTAGGAATTACACATAATTCCAAGAATATATAGATTTTTGAATCTAAAAAAATATTATCACATTTCCTAAATTTAACTGGAATTTTATAAAAAGCCTGAGATCTGTATATATTTCTTAGATTTCACACATATTCGGTAACATAATTATGTAAGTATTTATTTAGGTTAAAGCTTGCTTGAGATGAGGATTAAGATTATAACTCACACTTTTCGGTTATGAAAGTCATAGTTTGATTTACGAACTAACAAACTTACCGATATTATTACGACGTAAGATCTACTACTTATAAATATTAGATATGTATTCTGAGGTAAGATGTAATCATTTAATTAATGCTCTAGGAAGTAGGTATCTAGGAAATAGGTATAAACAGGTCTCTGCAAGGTAAACAAAAAAAAAAGGTAAAGGTAAAGGCAGCAGCAATGCTGACCATCTTCAAAGTTATAGTTTAAAATTGTCGTTTTTTTAATTTATTTAACTAACATTTAATCAACAACTCAAAACTTACATTATAAATTTGCTTCTATGGTACCTAAAAACTACAGTTGGTTTGTACTGGTAGTTGGTTTCTGCATGCGCAGCGCGCTGACAATGGTAACTGTGCTTCCTACGCTATCGCTATTCTATTACACTTAAATTCAGCAAAGTTAAACAATTACATTGATATTTACATAAATTCAGTGAGTATGAGCAAGCATCAACTTAATCACCTACAAAATGTAGTTGCGAAGTACCTACAAAGTAAAACTGTTATAGCGTTATTATGCGTGGAAACTTACGGCCTTACCAAAAAAACGTTACTCAACTTTAAGCAATGCTTAACATTTTCGTCAACTTCTCGCTGACACGTAATGACACTTGCGGAAAGAAGACAGATGATTTAAGACGATGGTTAAAGTTAAGTAACGTTTTTCGGTAAGGCCCATACTTAATTAGGTACACAATTTACATTATTATGCAAGCATCAACTTAACGAAGCACCTTTACCTATACCTTTATAATCTTTGTATTTACCAAAACGTGTTTTTTATTTATATACGTTTTTAGGGTTCCGTACCTCAAAAGGAAAAAACGGAACCCTTATAGGATCACTTTGTTGTCCGTCTGTCTGTCCGTCTGTCCGGGTGTCAAGACCTTTATCTCGGGAATGCGTGAAGGTATAGAGTTGAAATTAAAATCATATACGCAAATCCATAGTATCTTGCTGCAGAAAGAAAAATAAAATTTCTCAGTTTTCGAAAAAAACAGTTATAGCCGAATATGTCGTAAAAAACGCACATTTCGACACTCACAAGGGAATCAAAACCTATACAACCGTTGACCTAGAACTATGAAATTTGGCAAGAAGCATTGTGTTAGAGTGGGGAACACATATGAGGAAAAAAAACCGAAAACTGGTAATTTTTTATTTAATCACAAAAAAATTGTGTCTCTATGCAAGGACTGAGGGCCCAAATTTTAAAGTGAATTAACCGTATCATGTGGGGTATCATATGAAAGAGCTTCATTAGCATAAGCTAAAACAGGTTTTTAAATATTTTTACGATGTATATTTTTCGGTTTATAAGGAAAATATTAAAAAAAATATATGATTTCCCCCTTTTATTTAGTTTGTACGGAACCCTCGGTGGGCGAGTCTGACTCGCACTTGTCCGGTTTTTATTATTAATTGGACTAACATATTCCCAAAACTCAGCTGAAGAAAAGACAATGAAAATAATTAAATTAAAGATGCCTAGATACCTATTATCTTGTCATAATAACGTGTGTCAACGAAGTACCATATACGACGTCAATATTTATTGTTTGAGAAATTGACTAAAAATAGCAGGATATCTAACCGAAACTGTGACATGTAGTCCGAATCAGGATACATTAGTAATAACCAAAGTCAGAAAAAGAATTAATAATTAAATACTGTTTCAATAAGTGACTCATTTTCTCAGCATTTTCCGATAAGTAGAAAAACACATTAGAAAGCCAACTAAAATATGGTCTAATCTAAATCCTCGTATATTTGAAACAAACTCGAAACTCGAAATGTTGCAGAACCCGGAAAGTATGCTCATAAAGGTTGAATGTCTAAGGTTGAATGCCTAAAACTTTTCGTTTAAAGTACGCGTCCATATTCACATCGTACGAACGTCACGCAACAGAAACAGAATGTTGATAATTTTTCGAAACACAGAACAGAATGTTGATAATTTTTCGAAATCCGTTGCGTGACGTACGTTGCGGACACGTGAATCGTGAACGACTCTCAACGCGCCATTGCAGCCCCGCATCCGGGATGTGTTAGGTAGTCAGGTCTTAAGGCGAGGCTTCCCCAGAACTTTAGGTATTTTACGCTACCCCAGCCCGCAATTCTTGAGCGCGATGTTTTCATGTACGTGGCACAGAAATACGTACGACGTTTCGGTGTTGGTGACTTTAAACAACTTGGAGATCAAATAAAAAAATAAATAAAATGGCATAATTATCAAAAAAAAAAAAAATTATCGAGACTTTTTTCAGCAATCGTGTTTTTGTACCAGGAGAACCATAGCCAACAGATCAACATTTAACATACTCGTACTAAAAATTTGAGCTTGAATTATTAGTAAGTACAAGTGTTTTTTGTAAATTTTCAAAGAGCTGTTTTTGCTGCTTTTGCGGAAAAGCGGGGCCTTAACAGTCATAAAAAAGACAAACATGCCAATCCGTCACGTATAATTCTCGTAGGTATTTAACAATAACATTAAGAAAAACAAGTTATCTTGAAGATCAGCTCATAATTACCTACCTACAAAGTCAATAGTTAACTGACAGTAAATAAATCTTGTATAAATAGCAATAGTCGTTTAATAGATTTAAAAATAGATAATAAACAGAAATCTATTTTCGGGTCTATTAGGTGGAAGTGGCGCGCTGGGGCGCGGAGTTGTAGTTGCTCTCCATTGTCAGCTAAGCTCACATTACTTACGCTACGAAAAATCTTGGCTACTGTAGAAGTAATTTTACCGACTTCAATTAAAACTTTTTTTTTTTTTTTTAAATAACCCATAGTAATTTCATCAAAATCGGTTCTTTCGTTTGGCTGTTAAAACAATAATGCGCATTTTGAGCTCGGTTGTTGCAAGTTCTTAAACTTTAATTATTTGCCTATTTATTATTTTAATTTTTTCCAACAAGAAGGACTCAATTCGACTGTATGCTCTTTCGTATGTTTAATCAGCGATTATTTCGCCAAGTATACATTGATTTTGATGATATTTTTTTTATTTGGTAGGACATAATTCAGAGGTGGTCCCATAAAAATTTTATCAACATCAGTTAAGTATTTTGGTTTTTATAAAAAATGTCTGGAAAAATATGTCATCCAAGTAAACAAATTGCGTATTATGAAGTCAGTTTAAGAGTTTTTTTTTATATAATGGTAATTATTACAATAGTTTTCGAAAGTATAATAACTAGGGAATTCTGTTTTCAGATTTTTCAAATTATGACACTTTTGGCGCTGAGGGCACGAAAATCCGTGAATAGATATAGAATATTTATTTATTTAGAGTATAATATTTATAAAATAGAATGGTTAAAATTGTGTCAAATGTGTATTTATATAAGACATAAGACATCAATATACATTATGTACACGTTAACTTGGGCGCAAAAGACAATACAGTAAAGTGGTGGATTTATTAATGTATATTATAAAGATTCTGTTCTGTTCTGATATAGCAACACAACTATTAAAATAAATGTTATGTATCATCTTTGTTTTTAACTCATTAATATTGTAGGTACAATAAAAGCAATCGTCTATAAGATAACAAAGCTATTTGTTTTTTAATAAAATTATACAGATTGTTAAGTTGAAGGCCGGTCGTCGACGAATAATGTTTATCGCTTAGCTTACTTCACTATTCACTATTGATTAGAATTTTTCCATTCAAGATTTAGTAAAACTAGTATCTATATTAAAAGCAAAACAAAACACCCTGCTGCAGAAAAGAGGTTTAGCCGTGTAACTTAAGATTTCGTTACGCTTGATACGCTGTTGAGTGTACGTTTTTGTGAAAAAATCTGTATCATTATAATTGCACATTATTTAGAATAATCACTTGTTTATTACGAAAAAGTTTATTGGGGTTAAGAATCAACGATTTTTAGGGTTCCGTACCCAAAGGGTAAAAACGGAACCCTATTACTGAGACTTCGCTGTCTGTCCGTCCGTCTGTCACCAGGCTGTATCTCATGAACCGTGATAGTTAGAGAGTTGAAATTTTCCCAGATGATGTATTTCTGTTGCCGCTATAACAACAAATACAAAAAAATAGAACAAAATAAATATTTAAGGGGGCTCCCATACAACAAACGTGATTTTTTGCTCGTATTTGCTCGATATTGATAACGACAACGATGCTTGAAATATTCACAGAATATTGAGTTACATTATTCACTTTAAAAATAATAATTAAAATAAAATAAAATAAATATTTAAGGGGGGCTCCCATACAACAAACGTGGGCTTTTTGCCGTTTTTATAGAGAATGGAACGGAACCCTTCGTGTGCAAATCTGACTCGCACTTGGCCGGTTTCCCGCGAGTTGTAAAAAAATCTATGTAGCTTATGACACTCAGGAAAAGAAGACGAATCTGACGGCACTCCGCACATCAAAATCGATCAAGCCGTTTAGGCTGTAGCAGGCTATCATAAAGAAACATACATACATTCGAAAAACATAACCCTCCTTACGCAGTCGGGTAATAAAAACATGCAATACGCGATCAAAATAAGAATAGGACTGGCTTTCATTTTATAATAATTACGGTTATCATCATCAGCCCCTTTCAGACACAGACTCACTGCTAACGCTCTATTTTTGACCGACTTCCAATTCGACAATTCGATTGTATGTTTTTTTTCATGAAAAACCGATTACATCGTCAATTCTGAATTGATTTTGATGATCAATATACTTATTATTATACATTGTTTATCATAAGCAATGTACATAATTGTTTTTTTTAAAACAAAATAACTGGAAAAAATATGTCTTGTGTCATCCAAGCTTTATCGAACCATTCAAGTAAACAAAATTGTGTATTTTGAAGTCGGTTGTTCAATTTTTATACCATAATTTTATTTATTGAAAGTAAACAATTTTTAGAAAACGCTACAATTATTTATTTATTCACACGACCGTTGTTCGCACGCAAGTTAAGGCGATATTAATATGTGAATATTAATTTCACTGACTTTCTTCCGACATGACAGTTTTTTTTAGAGTGAAAACTTCTTTAGCGGCGTTGGGCATTTCTGGGATGGGTAAAAAATGTTAAACTCGCGTCACGTGTCACGTGACCTGATTCGTAAGACAGACGGACGGATTATTATTAAGTCTGAAACCTATTCTAACGTTCATTGTATGTACAAGTTTGTCCTTCTCCAAAGATGTTTAGTTTTACAATATCTTAATGTTCTGTAAGTTTTACAAGCAACCCCTACTCATCGCCGTACACGAAGCGTTAGCGTGTTCTAAGACTATACAGCTCCATCTAGTAGGTTGTTTTAGAACTAACTTTATTATATGAAGAACACTTCATATAATAAAGTAAAGAACTACCTAAAACAACAATTTTAGTTCTTTAGGGTTCTTCCAGAGAGGAAAATGGCGCTTTAATGGTTTTGCTTTCTTGCTATATAGTTTTCACTTCTGCCGGCACTCCCGGAGTGCAAACCGTTGTTTTTTTTTTTATTTGAATGAATGAGACCACTCGCTGGGTTGTGATGTGAATTGTGAGCGAATGATTTCTCGGATATCGTTCGAAATAAAATCTTTATCCGTACCTATGTGATAACTTGACAAAACAAAAATCAAGGCTAGAGTAAATAGATATCTTCTAGATCGACGAGCTCCATCCTCGGCCACACCGTGGCTTAACATCAGGCGAGTTGGTGGTCAATCGTAGATCTATCTTCTATAAAAAAAAATTGAGCTCCTTAATGTCCCATTTAATGCCAATGGGGAATGCAATCTCGATATATCTCGAAATATCGACCTTGCAAGTTAAACCTTACACATTTATTTTCGCGAGATTTTTATTAGCATTTTCGACTCGGGCGAAACCAAAAAGTTATTCCTGCATTGACCACAGATGCTTTATATCTGTTGTAGGTACCTAGAAACGAGTGTCGAGGCACAATGAATGCTTAGTTTATTTTATTTATTTTGCCCTTAATTATGACATTACATAACTTTATTGAACTTTAACTTTATTTACTTTACATTTTTTGGTATAATTATAATGATAACCATACCCAGTGTCTCTGCTATTGCACACCCGCTTTACCTTTTCTATAAATCGATCTCCATACCACGGCTGCCTGGAAGAGATCGCTTTTAGCGATAAGGCCGCCTATTGTCACACTAGTTTTATAAGTTCTCTGTGTAAGTGTTTTTTATGGTGTTTTAAAGAGTTTATCTATCTATCTATTGTGTGGCAATATAAATGAACACAACAACGTCAACAACACGAACACAAACAAGCGTCACCTTCTTGTGGTGGATATTACGAAAATTCGAAGGAAGCGCTTTAATTCCAATTTTATTCCAATTTTATCGTGCAGGCTTCTAAATTGTTAATGTGAGTGGGTTATTATATACCAACAGATATTATCTAGCTGTATTTAGATCAAGATGGAATCGGTTTCTTACCTAAGTAAGCATCCCTCAAGTGCAAGCATGTTCTCTGTCACTTAAATAAAATAATATATAATTATACTCTTTAAATATGGTTATCCTATCTGTGAGATCCTCATATAACAGAGTTCATACAAGAGTAAACATTTCAAATAATTTTTTGACGTGACAACGTCTAATATCCAAATCGATGAACGCCGACTGCACGCACGAAAAAGTAGATACTCATTGTCCCGTTAGATCATCATTTCATCAATGTTTTGTTATGACGTTGTCACGTTCGTTAAACTGTCGTCCGTAAACCGACTTTACAGACAACCAATTTTTTTTATGTTGTTCTATTGTTAATTACCTACTTACTTAGTTTTTTAACCGACTTAAAAAAGGAGGTTATCAATTTGACCTGTATGTTTGTAATATTGTCAGAATTGCACAATTTTTGTATACCTATGTTAGTCTATACCAGCTTTTAAACATGTGTGCCAAATTTCATAAGTGTATGTATGTTTGTAGGTTTGTATGCGAGATGGGGGCGATAAGTCTTGCACTGACGTCCCGCTTGGGGTGTATTGTGCATTTGTATGTTTGTCCACGTATTACGCAGAAACTAGAAGTCGTATTTCAAAAAATATTTTTTATTGAATAAAGTGTCTTTCAACTTAGAAGTCACTGTAAGTTTTATTAATATCGGTTTAGTAGTTTTCAAGATATGGGCTTTTTTATCAACGACGCTATACAAACTACTGGGTGGATTTGGACGAAATTCGGTAGGTTTATCACTCATACTATGTGAAAAGGTCTGTCATACTTTATTAACCGACTTGAAAAAGTAAATACTATTAAAAATGAATAAATAAAAGTAATTTAAAAAAAAACGACTTCAAACTGATGAAAAGGGAGAAATAACACGAACAAAATCAATACTGAGCGTCTACCTAAGTACGTACGTAAACCAACTATTTTTGACATAGACAAAATATTTTTTCTATGAATTTTGAGGTCGGTGTCTGTATAGGACTTAGTTGATGACAGTTTAGGTCCTGACACCGACCTCAAAAAATAGTTGGTTTACGTACCTACTTAAATAAATGCCCAGTATTAATTTTCTTCGTGTTATTTATTTCTCTGTTTTCAGTTTGAAGTGGGTTTAATTTTTTAAAATTACTTTTATTACAATTTTGAGTAATAGTAAAAGTTGAAATGACTGTGATATTTTTAACAGCGAATTTAACAAATCAGCGATTCCGGTACCAAATACGAGTAGCTCTATTATTAAAGATATAAGGAATGAAATCAGATATTTTTCAAAGTATATATATATATATGTGAATACATAGAATTATTATATTACATAGAATTAATTATTAAATTATTATATAATTATCAGCCATCTAGTTTCATAGTACAAGCTTTGCTTAGTTTAGAGCGGGTCAACTTTGCACCGCTACAAGAAATGGGAGTAAGCCCCCAGGTTTTCCTCTTTTGTTCTACTTTATCGGGTAAAAATAAAATACTTACAAATATTTCCATTAATATTATAAGTGAGTTGTTTCCAAGCGAACACTTCCGTCAGCTTGCCGACTTTTACTTGTTGCGAGCGCTGCGCAGCGCCGCTCACTGTAGCGTGTAGTAGTAGGCACAGGGAAGCTACTGGCAGGTACATCTTGAACCAATGAAGCTAGCTGTATGTAAAAAAATGACTCCGTGTCAACCATTATACATAGCCTTATTCGAGGTTCTTGATTTTCCCATAAATATGTATGTAATAAAATAACAGTCAGCTACAGACATATTTTTTCGTTACTGTCAACATGGGTAACTTTGACTCCGCGTCAAACATTTTATACAGCCTCATGCGAAGGTTAAAACGACTGCTTATTAGATAAGTAATTTTTACTACTAATCTTTTCAGAAAAACATCAAGAACATTCGAATAAAGCTATGTACAATGTTTGTTACGGAGTCAAAGTTACCTACGTTGACAGTACGCTTTGCAATTCAGTTTTATTGCACAAGTACCTACTGTTTTTTGTTTCTTGAAGACCCATTAACAAGGAGTTTTGTTTAATTAATTCAGTGTAAAAATAAATATTTTTTTTTGTTGATATTTGACCTTTTTTTCTGAAACTATATGCGTTTCGCGAATGAATGTAGATTGACACTTAACGAACACCTAATATGGTTATGGTGGGCCCCATTTTATTCTTTTGTCCCAAGTTAAATTTTGGTTAATCTATTTGTCTTATTGTATATAAGTAAATGTTGTTTTCTTATAGAGGTTTTGAAAACATTGTCCATAATTATGACACAGCGGAGCGAAATTGATTTTTACAAATTTATAACGATGGTAAGTCCAATAATATGAACCTACTCTATTCGTACTGGTGGCTTTTTTATCGAAACAAAATTATTTCTAGACGAAATAAATATGTTTATATAATTATAATACATACGGAGTACTTATTATAAACCTCAAATAAGTACATTTTAGCTAAAATATCATTTGTCAACTTCTGTCAGACAGGAACTGTCACGTGCGAAAACTGAACAAAACCATAAACACTTTTGTCACGGTGGGTAGCTTTGACTCCTTGTCAAATATTGTGCACAGCTTTTTTTGAAGATTCTAATTTTTCCCCAAAAGATAGGTAGCCTAAACGACTGTTCATTAATTTATTAGCAATCGTAGGTATTTCGTTTTTTTTTATTTTGGGAAAAATCAAGAACCTTCGAAAAAAGCTATGTACAATATTTGACACGCAGTCAAAGTTACCCACGGTGACAGTAACTCAAATGCACTTATTCAGACTTTATGAGTAAAACGGAAAATGTGAACCTACTGTGTTTAGGGCACCAATTAATTTGAGTTTAAAGGCCTATGTAATAGGGTATCGAATTCTGTCTCAACTCTCAAGTTTGTATTAAAAAAATCGACACAAACACATAAAATAGCTAAGTAGTATGTGCCGAACAGATATCAGTTTTTTATAATTTACCCTCAAAATGATGTTTTAACAAGAATGTACTTAGCATTTTGTTAGCTCAAAGTTTTAAACGGGCACTTAACCTATAGAACGTTTTTATTTAGTAAATTACTTAATTACTTCTAAATTAGCTATTTTTAAGCTTCTTCAAATTTTATATGGTACACGTTTTTATGATAATAAAGTACTTCAAAAATCAAAATCAAATCAATGTTAATTAAATAGTTTAAAAAACCGACTTCAAAATACGTAATTCGTTTACTTGGACGACATTTTTTTAGTTATTATGTCATAAAAACCAAAGTACTGAACCGATTTTGATAATATTTATATGGAACCACCTCTGAGGCATCACCTACCAGCCAAAAAAAAATCATCAAAAACAATTGACTGGCGGAATAGTCGCTGAACAAACATACAAAAAAAAGTCGAATTTAATTTTTCTTATTTTGAAATTATTAAAGTTTTTTATGTTATTCTTAGTTTATAGTCATTACACATACTTACATTCCAATTTTAACACTTTCAACGAAAACTTAATCGCGTCACTTTTAATTATTTATGGTCAATTTTTTTCCACTGCTGTCATCCAAAACTTTTTCCGTCAAAATATATGTAAGAAGGGTCTATCCAATAGACCAGGAGTTATTAGGTCTGTAAACGTTATCTATTGGTGTCGTAGCGACGACTGAGCAACACCGTTGTTTTTCTAACTTCTAGTTATTATGACCATCATATTTAAGAACCTGTTTCCACGGCGCGTTTTTGACGCTGCGTTGTAACCGTTCCGCTTAAATATAATTTGCGCATAAAACCTACTTTATCCCTTTCGTCAATCTAACTCAGAAAATGTTCCTCAGAAAATTGACTCCAAATGACACTTTGTTCATAGAGGAAATCTCAATTTAGACTAAGTCGAGTCGAGGCGAGGGAAGTTACTTTTACGAATACGAAATATGTAAATATATCTTAGGAAATAAGGAAGCTAAATGAGTATATCCTACGTCCTACTCTAGGTCCTGTCAAATTTCATAAAGATTGGTTCAGCCGTTTAGTCGCGAAGGGATAACAAACAGACAGACGATAGAGTTACTTTTATTTTAACTTTAAGATAGTTTAAAAAATAAAAAAAACCGACTTGAAAATGTTTTTTTTTTATTCAAACTACTTAACTTAACTTAATTTAATGAAATTACAATGGAATCAATCTGAAAGTACATGCATTTTTTTTTAAATCTGTTTATAAATTACGGACTTACAAACATAGTATATATCTATTAGTTAACCCAAATACTAAATTCCATGCCCCATCAAAACCCAAGAACTTTCATAATTTTCCTCCCATTTTGACCCCTTAATTCGGCCCTTTCACAATTTTTTGTTGTTGTAGATATTGCCATGTTCTTTTATGTAGTACAAAGACATGTACATGTTCTTTTACATTGTTTTTGTTTTTTATATAAATACTTAGATTTTTTTTTATTTTAAGATATAATTACTATCAGATTGATCCTATAGAAATTTCATCAAAATCGATTTAGCATTTTGGTTTTAAAATATAATAATTGGAAAAATACATCATCCACTATTATTAGTAGTTACATGCACCATGTTCACGAGCGACTGAAGAATGCAGGTGGATGATACGGTTAAGGGCAGACATATCGACTACCCTCTTTCTTTGTCTTCATGTAACTGTGCCAAAATATCGGGAGCTCAAAATTAACGCGAACCACGGTAAATATCCCGTTAACAATAATATTGTTTTAATGAATGACCGTGATAGTTTAAAAAAGTGTTTTATAATAATTATATTATATTATTTGTAAATAGTACCTATTATATTCACCTACTACCTAATTATATATACCTATTATATTCACCTACTACCTAATTAAATACCTATTATATTCACCTGCTACCTAATTATATACCTATTATATTCACCTGCTACCTAATTATATACCTATTATATTCACCTACTACCTAATTATATACCTATTATATTCACCTACTACCTAATTATATACCTATTATATTCACCTACTACCTACGAGTCATGTATGACGAGTATGCTTATACGAGTAGTAACTCGTATGAGCATTGCGTGTGACCGACTTCTTTGATTACATTGAGATAGATAAAATAACTAAGTAGGTATCGACAGATGCGATAAATAGGTACCTAACCTTCTGACACTACAAAAACATTACTACATACTACATATCTAAACAAAACAAAAAGATTGTTTCGTAATATTGTTTCCCAGTAGTTCTACGAACAGTAGACCTCATACTTTGTGCCATAAGACGTGTTCCAAATAAAACCGGCCAAGTGCGAGTCGGACTCCCGCACGAAGGGTTCCGTACCGTATCTATAAAAACGGCAAACAAATTACGTTTGTTGTATGGGAGCCCCCCTTAATTTTTTTTTTGTGTGAATAAGTGAATAATGTGAATTTAAAAAAAAAAAATTGTAAAATTTTAAGTGAATAATATAACTCAATATTCTGTAAATATGACAAGCGTCTACCTGTTGCCGTTATCAATATCGAGCAAAAAAATCAGGTTTGTTGTATGGGAGCCCCTTAAATATTTATTTTATTTCGTTTTTTAGTATTTGTTGTTATAGCGGCAACAGACATACATCATCTGTGAAAATTTCAACTGCGAAGCGAAGTCTTAGTAATAGAGTCCCGTTTATACCCTTTGGGTACGGAACCCTAAAAAGCTTGAGGTCGCAAGCTTAATTGAAATTCTTGTTCAGAATTGAGTATCGAATGTATCTGCCAAATATCAAAATCAGCCGACAAATGACCCTATTAAATTCGTTAACTATATTAAAAAAAATCCTTCTTAGGAAATCGGATAAAAATGGAAAGTTGTCATTTATCAGTCATTTATTTATTATTAGTAGACTGATAAGTCTACGGCGTCATGAAATCCGGTATTTCGAACCTGCTTTTAGCCATATAATTATAATCAAGTGGAGAATTATGACATTTTGGCAACATAATTTCCTTCTAAACTTTCTATTCGAAAGGAGACCGGTTCGCTATTATAACATATTTATTCTAAATTAGTAGCCCTAAACAACACGAATATTATTCACAAATCCTTACAACCGAAACGAAACGTGGTCAAACGAAATGTCGTCATACAATTATATCATGGTGACGGGTGGTAGATCATTTTCTAGTACATAAAGTACCTAACTACTAGTATTTGGAACCATACTAAGTCGGACTTGAAGTTTTTGGCAGCCTATATAGTCGGGAGACCGTAAAGTTTACGGCAGCCTAGTCGGGAGATCGTCTGACTTGCGATCCGCAGGTCCTGGGTTCGAATCACGTGGCACGCACCTCTATCTTTTCGAAGTTATGTTGATTGCCGCCAACTTCAAATGGTGAAGGAAAACATCGTGAGAAAAACCTACATGCCTGAGAGTTCTTAACGTTCTTGATGATGTGTGAAGTCTACCAACCCGTACTTGGGTAGCGTGGTAGACTAATGCCTATGACAGTGGGACAATTGTACAAACAGGGCTGATTTTGACTAAGACGGAAGTAGGTCCTTGTACTCTATTCGACATTAAAACCACTGAACCATAAGGGCGGACGTTCTATCTTCGATGAACGGGAGATCTGCCCCCGTATTCGGAACTCATTCGTATTCTGATTCTATATCTTCGTCTCTGTCATTCTCTATGGGAATGACAGAGACGGAGATATAGATTCCAAATCAATTCTAAATCCGAATGAGTTTTGAATACGGGGGCTGATCTGATGATTCTGTATCATAAGATCGGATGTCAAACTTTTGAAACGTGTGACATCCGAACCAATGGTGCTGATGTCGAGCGAATTCCTTCAATTTTGTTGGAATTCTTTGAAAAATAAAGTTTTCGCGGAAACGATATTTGATGTTACATATTTCGGGTAACATCTTAAAAATGTCTAAGGGTGGTGTGACAATAAACATAGGCAGTGAGAGAGCGGTTTTTTATACTTGACAAACTAGGCATTTGAGCACACCTCACCTGCTATTCAATGACGGTATTGTACGAGATAATAAAGCATACCTATTTATTTACCTGGACTGGAATAAATGATAGGTATTACCGGTAGACGCCGATAGGTGGCAACATATTTTTAGCGTTTGGATAGTAGATAGCAACCCAAAAGTACCTTACACCATGTGTATTATTTTCTAGGAAGACGTGGGCATTAACTAGTGAATTAATATTAATAAAAGAAGCAATCTATGAAACATAAGCTTTTATTTAAATAGACGTTTTATTTCTTACACAAAAAAGCGGTTGAAAGCAAATTTTAGTTAGTATTTTCTAATGTATATAATCCATACATTTTTGTACGTGCGATATTTATTTCATCTTATTATACCTAGATAACACAACTCAGAAATTGCATCGACATTGAGAACACTTGAATCTAACAAAAACTCTTTTCATCTTACTAGCTCGTAAAAATTGCTTTCTAAGGGCTAAAGCAAGCGTGGAAAAGTGCATTTCACTATAGATAAATCGCTTAACTGAGTCTGTTCCTGGGGTATGGGAGCGGTATGGGAGGGGTTCTATTACACGTCAGTCGGGCGTCAGCATTGCTATTACATGTGAACCCTCCTGTGCCGCTCCCATACCTCAGGAACAGAGCGGTTTATCTTAGGGCGGAAAGTAATTTCAAAATTCGAACATAACGGAGTTACTGTTTTTTCAGTAATAAAACTTTCCAACCTCTGTAAGTTTTTACAATTATTTTTCCATGAAAAAGGTTCGAATGTGCGAAGAATATTATGCGATTTGTGCTAACTGTGCCAAGCCTATAAAAATAAAAGAAAAACGAGAAAAAAAACTTCGTACGATACGATGTAATTTATGTACATTTTGATGTAAAACATCAATAAAATGATAAAAAATATACTCATACAAGTGATCTCACGCGATGACGATGTATCAGTAGGTGCAGGTGCATTATGCAAAACAGATCTTTCAGTCAGAAATAGGTAAACTAAACATTTTCCTCGCTATGTTAAAATGAAAAACTTTGTATTACATTCGGCTGTAAAGTTATTTTGTCTCGTGCCTTCTTGAATGCATCGCTGCCCTCAGGATTCTACACTAGAAAAGACTCGCTTCGCTCGTGGTTCAGTCTTAGAATCCTTCGCTTGCTCTGGATTCAACTATCAGACACTAGACGGTAAAATACAACTTTTCAGCCCAGCCTACACTACAATAATTAAAATTAAAAGCTTTATCTACTTAATATTTCGGAAACGGGTCAGTAAATTGAAAAGTGGTTTCCACACATACCCAACTTTTTTTGGATTTAATTACCTATCCAATGATATAGACGATACGATAAACTAGGCGAAAATAAATAATTCACCCTTACTTTAAGTGTAGAGGAGGTAGGTACTCTAAAATATTTTTTTACTTATTTACTTATTTTTTACTTATTTTTATTAAACTTCTAGCCGTTCGAGCCTACGTGTAGAAACGTTGCGAACTTTGAATTATGATATATTAGAAATAATTATTTATTTAATTTTTTTTTGCTTCCTATCCGTGAATCCAAACTTCTATCGCACGGGGTGCCTCGAATCAAGTCTTCTACATTGGCTCTGAAAAGATAAATATTTTATTACACTCAAAATATATAAAATAATTAAATAATATATTATTTAATTATTTTACGCCCAATCTTAAAGATTAGGCGTAAAGTCCATCGCGTTGGACTTTTAAGAAATATTAGGTACTCAATATTACTCGTTTGACTGAAACTCGAGGACCTTTATTACCCGACTGCGCAAGCAGAAGGGTTATATTTTTGGAGTGTATGTATGTAACATAGATACATACGGACCCCGATGTCTGTGGAGCTACAAATTAAATAAATAAAAACATGATACGAGTACATAGAATGAGAAAATATTATTTCACGACCGTGAAAGGGTCTTGAACTCTTTTTAACCGACTTCAAAAGGTAAAACGTTCTCGATTCGGTTGTATTTTTTATATTTGTTACCGCACATTATTTGTACTTAAACCGATTTGGAAAATTATTTTTATATTTGAAAATATATACTTTATGATAAATAAACCAAACTATTATAACGATTCCATTGGACCATCCATTGAATTTGTACAGTAGTTGGTGTTCAAAAACGTAATTGTGCATTTTGAAGTCGATTGTTTCAGTTTTTTAAGCTAATAATAATTAAGTAAGTACTTATAATAAATGAACACTTGCGCCCTCTAAAATTCAAATAGCAAAATACACTTGTTTTATTGCTCAGAAATTATTATAACTCTTTATTTATTTAATTTCTTAGGTCAAGTTTTTTAAAATATCAATATTAAGGAAATGAATAAATATAAATTACTATTATTATTATACTTCTAGTCAATTGATGTGGTTATAAATCCGATAAAATATGAGTTACACTCTTCCCTACTCCCGTGCAAAGTGAATACAGACGCCAGTGCCGGCATTCAAAACTGATTCGGATTCGGAGTCGATTCGGAATCTATATCTCCGTCTCTGTCATTCTCTATAGAAATGGCAGAGACGGAGATATAGATTCTGAATCCAAATGAGTTCTGAATCAGGGGGCTGGGCTTGTTAGCAAAATGAGGTTTACCTATAATGAATGTTTGTGACTTCAAATATTTTATAACAACATGTAATTTTTGTAGACTTAATTAAAATTAAGTCATTGTTTATAAAAAAAAGTTGTTTATTTACTTATACCTAAAAGTTTTTTTTTATAAGTCCAAAGTTTATATAAGTATTAAAAATGGACGTCGCTAATCGTTCGTTGCGTCTTATTCAACAAATTATCTAGGGAGAAGGAGCGGTGAAAACCGTCCCCAATATTTTATATACAACTAGATGTCCCGGCGTACTTCGTATCACCTATCAATGAGTGGACCCGATATTTTCTCAATGTTTAAACCTTCCCTGGACTACGACAAACATTTCAAAACCAAAATCAGCTAAATCGGCCCAGCTGTTCTCGAGTTTTAGCGAGACAAACGAACAGCAATTGATTAGATAAGAATAACCTGAAATGCTAGACGTTCACATACTACAATATAAAGACCTATATAAAATACCTATTTCAATAGGAAGTGTTATGGAATTTAGAATAAGTAGTAAAAAAAAAAGTCACATATATCATTCACATTGAACCTATTTTCTCTATTCAAGGAGATTGTAACGCTACTGTTTACCTGATAACTAATCTTACAATTTTGAGACTTGTATCTATCTATTAACGTTTTTGCTAAATATAAAGATAAAGAAAACAATAAACACATTTGTTGTATAGGCTCCCTCTGGATTTGTAACTTTTATTACTATCATTCTTTGTCGTTAAATCAGGCATAATGCCAAATAATCTGTGAAAATTTGAACTTTTTACCTATTACGGTACAAAAGATACATCCGATTAAGGCTAGGTATTTTTATTATTATTCGAAGCATAGGGGGCCTTAATGGCTTCAACAGGCCTGGCTAGTCACAGACAGACAGACACCGTTAGGACAGACAGACACACACCGTAATCTCACGAATAGGCTAATAACTAAAAATTCAAAAAATTACGATAGGACTTCAGGTATGTTCGTTTAATAATCAATTATACTTTATATTTGGCCCCAATATTAGTAATAAATAAATTCTTTAGATATTTCAGTGAAGTCGATCTAAATCATCATTATTTCAGTTCATCTAATTGATAATAATTATGTGAAAAGCTTACTTGTGAACAAAAAAGTTTGGTGTATCCTTGTTCAATGCAAAATACACGAAGACTGGCATTTGGTTGACTAGCACCCACACTTCGTCCTTCACCACTTTCAAATCTGAAACAATATGAACGATACAAGTATATATAAATATATAATAAAATAAAAGCGTAAGAGCGATTTTCGTACATTTTTGAGAGAAAGTATGCATAAAGCCGATGTTAAATGTACCAATTTATATGAGCATTATTTAATATGGTTGTTGTAAAATCACTCATTATGAAATCGTTAGGGTCCCGTAGTAAACAAGGATCCTAATAGTTTCGCCATGTCCGTCTGTCTGACTGTCTATCCGTCCACGGCTTTGCTCAAAAACTATAAGTACAAGAAACCTGTAATTTCGTATAAATATGCACATTAATAATGCCGAGGAAGTCGTAGAATAAATTTTTGAAAAAACATTTACATACTACACGTAAAGTGGAGATGAATCATTTTTTTCTTATTTAACCCATCGTGTTGTTGTTGTACCCCAAACGTATTGTTGGATAGGTAATCAAAAAACATTGCGGGTATGCGCAAAACCATTTTTCAATTTAGGAATCCGTTTGCAAAATATTATTATATTATTTGCTTGGAAGTAATAACTTTTGTTATGTTGTCGTCGTCGTCCCCCTGCCTCTTTCTACCGGCTAAGCGGTTGAATTTGAAGATATGAGAAATTCATGCTAGTAGAATATATGATGAAATTAAAAGGAAAATTATCACGGCTTTACAAGTTATTGAGTTATAGTCGATCAACTTAAAATCATTACTTAGATAATGTTCGTAGTATCAAATAAGAGACCCTGTTATAAGGTCACATAAATTATGATATGTAACCACGGAGCCCTACATTGCGCGTGGCACGACACGCACTTGGCAATTTATTGGAAAATTATATAATATGCAACATTTATATTTTATGCACCCAAAAACATACTTTACCCTTCTTCTTATCCAGTTGGGTAATAAACTACCATCAATAATTTCACGTAATAAATCGCCGTTTATAACGATTTCGTTTACGATGAATGTTAATTAATTAAAAATTAATTAATAAATTAATTATTTAATTAACATTACTACTATGGGCAATATCCCAGATATTCCTGAGACAATCTTTTGTACAATTCTGCCAAACAAAGTAATGGTAACGGTTGGAAATCCATGGAGACCTATGCCCAGCCGTGGACCTCTTGGGGCTGAGGCTTTTGACGTACGTGTTTGAACGTATTTTTCTCGCTCATTCATCGACTTACCAGCGATATAAAGAAGCTTTTCATGATCTTGCGCAACCACGACTACATACTCTGTCGTGAAGGGAGTATCGACATTCCAACACAAGATGGCGTCTTGTGCGACGTTAGCGAATAGAATGGTGCGGGTGCCGCTGTGGTATGCGTGAGAGCCACACTGGGGATTCTGTCCCCGGATGCCTTCAATCTGTAAAAAGTTTTTTGAAGTGAAAACTTCTTTAGCGGCGTTGGGCATTTTTGGGATGGGTAAAAAATGTTAAACTCGCGTCAGATCGTCGGATCGTCAGACGGACAGTCAGAAACCTATTCCAACATTCTGCATTTAAAGTTCATTATTGTATGTACAAGCGCCGTACACGAAGCGTTAGCGTGTTTTAAGAGTAAACAGCGCCATCTAGTACGTTGTTTTAGAACTAACTTTATTATATGTAGTGTTCATACAATAAAGTCAGTTCCAGACCAACGTACTAGATGGCGCTATATAGTCTTAAAACACGCTAACAGCGAACAGGCCTAACCTAGAAGTAAAATAAGGGTAAGAACGATTATTCAGTTGGTATTAGTTAGTAAAATAACTATTGAACAATTAATGATCAGTTAGAAGTTAATGATCAGATAGAAAATAGCTTATAAAATTACCTGTACTTGCAACTCAGTTCTGCACTTCAGTTGGTCTGTGTAAATGGAGAACTCTTGCGCAGACACCATCGGGTGGTAGTATGCCTTGCGTTTGCCTCCTTCGGTGTCACCAAGTGCTATACTGAACAATCCATCACGCCACGGGATCGTGTACCCTAGAACAAGGCTTTCCTTATATTAAGATATTATATAATATACATTAAGCTCAACCGGCAAAATATTGTGAACCTAAAATCCAATTACAACAGTACATAGCTTATATAAAGATAAATTTGACACCAAGTGTTAAGTGAATATTCGTAGCACCATGTATGAGCAATAAAATATAAAGGAACAATTTAAATAACTAGCTTATTGATTTCGAATTTAAACGACGGAAAACTACATGAAAATATGTCTCACATAAGTGTTACGTTTATTTATGGACTTCAAGCCAGCCATTTTTATTTTTTGTGTTTTTTATTTTTATTTAAGTATACAAAACAGAATATAGTCTTACCTAATACAAGATAACACGTGACAATCGATCAGAACCAGACTATAGTCCAAAGCACATGTATACATGTATACATTACATGAGCAAACACATTTTAGGTATTCTATAGGTTAAATATTAAATTAAAGGAAAAAGATAGAGACAATGAATATTGTGTACATTTACATACGGTGAATATGTGTAACGAATCTAAATTATTTAACTCAAAACTAAAACAAAATACAACTATATATACACACACACACACATGAATAAAAATAAACGACTCTAAAAGACCGTTAGCAGAAATACATTTAATTAAATAACAAAAAGTACACGAATGAAGTAAACTAAAAAAAATTTTTTACTCTAAATTTAATTCATTCATTTGAATGGAAGTCATCGGATATTATGTAACAATGTGATCGGAACGGAACGGAACTGTAGAAGGATTAGTCGTACCTACCTGCGACAGTAAAATTAAGCAAACTCTCAACATGTTTGAAGCTGGGATGGTCTAGTCGCCAGCTGTCATTCTTCTTCAAGGAATATACCACGAGACCCTGCGTCGCCAGGTCGGTAATGTAAGCGTATGCGTCATCGCAGGCACATGAGTTTACATCTACTACGAGAGATGTCAGACCTGAGGAAAGACGAAAAAATTATAAATGCGTTCCACTTTTAACTTAACATATATTTTCACGATGTAGGTATTTTGAAGTTTGCTTCTAATTTTTGGCGCAGATGCTTGTTCACGTGCAGATGGAAATTAGTTAGTGAACAAAACAAGTACCTATCTATACTAAAAAAAAACAAAATATCCGACTGTCGAAAAAGGTTTTCGCTGTCTAACTTTCGATTTCGTTACGCCTGTTGATATGTCGTTGAGTGTACGTTTTTTGTGAGAAAGTATGCGTAAAATCGCTGTAAAGGTTATAGATAAATGCGCATTCTTTAGAATAATTCTAATGAAAACATTTGTTTAATACGAAAAAGTTCGTTAGAGGTTACGAGAAAACGCATTTTTTTATTATTGCGAGAGATGTATTATTATTATTACAGATACAAACAAACATACATACACTCGGAAATATAACCCTCCTTCTTACGCAGTCGGGTAAAAGGTTAATAAAGCTAGGTGGAGATAAAACAGTTCCCCACTTGTTCTATTTTTTGCTACGAATTTCGATTTAAAACTCGTAATTAAATAGTCATTTACTGTACTAGGCTGGAAAGTTTTATTTTACCGTCGAGTGTCTGACAGTTGAATCCAGACTAGCAACCGAAGGGTTCTAAGTTCAAACCTTTTTTTTCTAAATTGTTGTCAAAAATCAAAAAAATGCTTAGAGAAAATAAATTGTACATTTCTATTTACATTTTACGTAAAATCACAAAATGTATCTATTAAAAAGATTTTTTTTTAAATTATAATATTTAATGTTTCTTTAAGGCCGTCGTCTCGCTTTGCTCAACTTCTATCCCAGCCGTTTCAGGTGGCGCTCCCCCCCCTGCATAAATACGTTCAAGATTACGATGGAAGGTTGCTCTACTTAATTAAATTTATATATTTTTTTTGTTTTCAAGAATAATCCTTTTACTTTTTTCGTGATATGATAATTTTATCTATTTGTATTTCATAATAACAAATGTTGCAATTTTTAACCGACTTCAAAAAGAGGTTCTTAAGAAAGAAGCTGTATTTTTAATAAGAAATTTTGCTTTTAAATAAGTTTTGATAAATATGTTTGCCATTAAGAACGTTGTCAAAAAAAAAATGTTGTACATAGGTTAACGGCAGTGGTTAGAGCGCTAGCCAGTCACGTTATAGGTCACGCGTTCAAATTTTAGTCGAACACAGATCAATGAGATTTTTCAAGACCATATTTTCTCCAAGTTTAAGTAAGTTTGACATGACTTGTGATATCAATCAAACATATATATGTATCAACCCTGTTGGTTGATATATGTTTGGTTAATGTAGATAATGAGTATGATCTGGTTATCTGGGTAAGTGCCGGGCTTCAATAGTGGGTAATTTATAAACAGTTGATTAAAAAAATAAACAAAAGAAAAAAATAAAAAGGATTGGTTTAACTTACAACTTACAAATTTGAAGGAACATTTTCACGATATGGGACCATTCGCAAGAGTTAATTGATTTTCGAATCGAACTTAATTTTTTCGGATGATATTAATCGCGTAGAGGTGACCTTTTTTGGGATTGTTGTTGTTTTTAGGGTTCCGTACCCAAAGGGTAAAAACGGGACCCTATTACTAAGACTTCGCTGTCTGTCTGTCTGTCTGTCTGTCTGTCTCCAGGCTGTATCTCATAAACCGTGATAGCTAGAAAGCTGAAATTTTCACAAATGATGTATTTCCGTTGCCGCTATAACAACAAATACAAAAAATTAAAAATAAAAAAAAAATAAGGGGGGTCCCCATACAATAAATGTGTTTTTTTCGTATTTTTTTGCTCAATATTAAAAACGGTAACAGGTAGACGCTTCAAATTTTAACAGAATATTTACTTGTATATTACCTTTCAGCATAAATAATTAAATAACAATAAAGTAAATATTAAAGGGGGGCTCCCATACAACAAACGTAATTTTTAAGCAATTTTTACTCGATCTTAATTAACAGGTAGAAACTTGAATATTTGTAAGTAAATATTTAGAAATATATTAACTATAAAAATAAATACCTAATCTAATACATAAAAACTCACAAAATGAAAATAATCCGTGCATCTAAACGCGGTGCGAGCGCCGCGCCGCGGTGTGGTGGTGGCGCGAGAGCGAGGCGGTTGCTAAGCCACGGCCGCGCGGTTAGCGGGGGAGGTAACATCACGGAGCGAGCCATAACCGCGCGTATTTGCGCGAGCGTCGTCATGCTGCCCGGATGTGTATCGAAAACCTACCTATAAGTTTGCAATTTACAACTTGGAATTTCGTTGATTTCTCGTTATTTTATAAACAGAACTAAACTTTGTAGTATTATAGATGATAGTACGGAACCCTTCGTGCGCGAGTCCGACTTTTAAGTCCCTTTAATATTTACTTTATTGTTATTTAATTATTTATTTTGAAAGGTAATATACAAGTAAATATTCTGTGAAAATTTGAAGCGTCTACCTGTTACCGTTTTTAATATTGAGCAAAAAAATACGAAAAAAACACGCTTATTGTATGGGGACCCCCCTTAATTTTTTTTTTTTTAATTTTTAGTATTTGTTGTTATAGCGGCAACAGAAATACATCATTTGTGAAAATTTCAGCTTTCTAGCTATCACGGTTTATGAGATACAGCCTGGAGACAGACAGACAGACAGACAGACAGACAGACAGCGAAGTCTTAGTAATAGGGTCCCGTTTTTACCCTTTGGGTACGGAACCCTAAAAATCAAATTCATATAATACACTTATTTTAATACACACTACAAGGAAAACGAAAACAAAATTTAATTCGGCAAATATAAAAGTCAATTAATCTAATACACTAAAACTAGAATCAATAAATACAAGTAAATGAAAATAAATTCAAGTAGAGCAACGTTCAACACAAACTACGCTCAGTCCATAAGAGCTGCGCGAGGGAAAGAGAGTAACTGTGCGAGCGAGAGGTCAAATAACGTTGAGCTGCAGAGCACACGTCCGAGCGCTGAGAAGCCTCAGCGAAACTGACGGAATTACAGGCGTCCTTTTGTTTATAAATGGGCATATAAGTTACAAAAGGTAAAAAGTACGTAAAAATGATTTTTTTTTAATTTTTTTTTTTTTTTTTGACTTAAGTATAGTTCATTTACATGTGGTTTTAAGTACGACCTTGTTACACTTTTACTTATAATAGAAAAAAAAATTATATTCAGTGGTAAAATTCATGAAATTACAACTTCATAGACCCGTCAAATAAGAAAATAGAATCATTTCTATAAAAAATGGCCAGATAAGATTATTCTAGACAATGTGGCAATAGATGTTATCTGAATACTTTTCTTGATTTTGTTATAGTTCTTAAGTTGCAAGGGCGTCAATAAGATCCTTTGGCGCGCGTCACCTAAACATAGGCATGTTTAGCGCCTAATAGAGGTATTAATTTAAACACTAAAATTAAATTAAAATCACTTAACGATAAGCTCAAATCATACACTTTAAAGAAATGTAAAATGTGTTTCACTTATTGCTTTTTAAATAACTATAAAACAATATTTGTTTGCTGTAAATTTTGCGAAATACGAGACGTGGCCCTTAAGCTAAGATATGGCCTAACCCTTCTCACAATGAGAAGATGGCCCGTTCCCAGCAGTGGGACAGTTTGTACAAACAGGGCAGTTGCTATCTTAGCTTAAAGAATCGAACTATTTATATTCATTTTGTGAAAATATTGTACAAAGAGATTGGAAATATTTTGTGTTGAAATGTAGAACTGGAATTTTGATATTATTTTCCACCCTAGGGGAAAAAATAAACTTTTCTACGCTATTATTAGCCTTGGAAAACGAACTTTAAGAGCTTTTATGATTGGTAAACTAGATACTTGAACACATCTCAATGATAATACTCGTATTTGAAGATTGTAAGCAAATTTAGCCTACATTGAGACCTTGCACTCAAATCATGCCTTTAGGTACCTGACATTAGAAAGTACTTAAGTGGTAATTACCACTACGCTGTGATTTGCACACGACACCTTTCAATGACATCTCAATCCCATTTTTAGGGTTCCGTAGCCAAATGGCAAAAAACGGAACCCTTATAGATTCGTCATGTCTGTCTATGGATAGGTCTTCAAAAATGATATTGAGGTTTCTAATATCATTTTTTTCTATACTGAATAGTTTGCACGAGAGACACAACCAAAGTGATAAAATGTGTGTGTGTGTGTGTGTCCCCTGTAACTTCTAAAATAAGACAATGATAAAACTAAAAAATATATATGATAAACATTACCATGCAAACTTCCACCGAAAATTGGTTTGAACGAGATCGAGTAGTTTTTTTTAATACGTCATAAATCGTAAACCGCAATTTACCTTAATTTACCATTCAATCAACTCAAATATAAAAAAATAACTTTTATATTATGTTACTTGCTGCTACGGAACCCTTCATGGGCGAGTCCGACTCGCACTTGGCCGCTTTTTTTTTTATTTGAAACGACAACCATAAAAACAGACTCATCAGGTATCAATCAAAACTTATAATTCTGTAAGTAAAGTAAATACTTTACATATAGAATTATAGAAGGTAAATCTAATACCCTATAATCCTCTAATAGAAAACCTACCTCCGCTAGTTCTTTCGTTAACTAAATCCGACGGCTTCAGCCGGTATCTCAGTATCTGTTTGTCTGTCTTCAGATCATATATCACTACTGACGGCGCCTGAATCTGCTTTCGAGCATCTGTAAATGTATAATTGATATTTAAATGAACATACATAAGAGTGAAGTTCTATTATAATACGATTATTAAGAAGTCTTTGTTCCAAGAACAAAATTAATAAAATAAATACAATACACATTATGCGTTTGACAACTAGGACACCTTGAACTTAGTCCTAAATAAACGTATAGCGTCTGTTTGGAAAAAGAACTATCGTGGCAAAAAAGAGAACAACCATAGTCAAACAAAATATTGAAATAAGAACAACAGCGCCCTTAATACCACATTAGTTCTCTTTCCGAACAGTGGGGTAATTATCAATCTTTTCTAACGATGTGAAATTGGCTCGCGTCCGTTTTTATCTTGATTTTTATGCTATTAACATAATAATACAAAAGTTGAAGCGCCTGTAAAAAATACCACAATTCAAAGTATGCTTATTTGCTCAGAAATATCAATTTAAAAACGAGTCGAGCCAACTTTGCTGCGCTGTAAGAGATAAGCCTACCCCACAGACACAATAGTAATTTATCCTCTACGCAGAGGCGGCGCTAGGGGTGGACGACAAGGGCACCTGCCCACGGCCTCGCGGTCCGAGGGGCCTGGCGCCTCAAGGATTGCGAAGATATTTTTTGAGGATTGTATTGACCTGAACCTACAAATTTCGCGCTCGCTACGCTCGCGCTCATCTATAGGATTATTGCTTTTGAATAAGTCTTTTTCAAAAACGTTTTTTCTGATTCCCTAAACGAAGCTAGAATGCATATCTCCGAACTAAAATGCATATTGCTAGTTAAATAATGATGAAAAATATTGAAAAGTTTTACGCTCGCTTCACTCGCGCATTATTTAAATCATTCCTTTGCACTTTTATGTCATAGGCTCTAATTAATACGAGCAAAAAATTATATTACTACAAACCAATTTTGATAAGAAATCAAAATTTTCGAGCTAGCTACCTATTGTATTAATAGTAACTGCATTTTTGTTTATCTAGGTTTTCATCATTATTCGTTAAAATGAGCAAAAATCATATTACTACCCAAAAATTCATAAATAACCTAAAAAAATTGGCGCTCGCTTCCCTTGCGAAATTGCTACTATCTTTCTTGTGCACTTGTCGCCCACATAAAATTTTAGTCTTGCGCCGCCACTGCCTCTATGCCGTCAATCCATTTATATTACAGGAAATACCATAGATGTAAATAACACACATAAATGACACCAACAGCGTAAATATATCACTTATTACCTATTGATGATGTAATGTAATGTAATAAGATCATTGTACATTTAATATACATTAAATTAGGCTCTTTCTATAGTATACCTATTTATGAAACGTGTATCAGGAACTTTGATTTTATCAGGTATTTCGTTAGACCATTCAATAGCATACATATACCTACCTATTTAAACTCCTACTTATTTATAAAATTTCGTTATCGTAACTCTATGCAAGCATTATTCAATCAATTGCTGCGGTTCGCGGTTTCACTCGCTTCCTACAATTGCTTACCGTTTATTTCTTTGGGATGAAAAGAACCCCATGTGTTGATTAAAGCTCTCTTCCAAACTACATTCCAATCCTTTCAACTGTTTTAGCGCGAAGAAACAAACATACTGAAAAACCTCACCTATTAGTGAGATAAAGTATGAAAAAAATCATGTTATAGACCTTAGACATACACTTTACAGATCCCAAAGCTGTTTACAGACCACATTGCACATAAGTACTTACCTGGTATTTCAAGAAGACCAGTATCCACCATCCATAGTCTATCGCACTGGTCTACTCGTGGCCGGTAGACGGAGATAAGCTGTTTGCTTCCTTCGGGGTCTGGGTATGGCTTCAGGAGAGGCGAAGACGATGATCTGTCTACGTAGTTTAGCGTTGATGGGATTCCTGGAAAATATAAACACAGTTTTCACTGGGCTGACTTGGCATGACGCATTAGGTATCGCGCATCTTGATTATTATGAATTTGAAAAATATATGAACAAAAAACAAATGACAAAAATGAATAAATGAAAAGAATAATGAATGGAGAGATAAAACCCGATAGTAGTTAGAAATCTACATATTCTATAAATGGAAATCTATCTGGACACTTTCTTGACTCATTTGTTTTTATTCAAAACTCTTTCTTAGAATTTAGTACTATCTTTTAACCGACTTCTAAAACGAAGGAGGTTCTCAATTTGACTGTATATTTTTTTTGTATTTTTGTTACTCGATTATTCCTCACTCAAGTAAGTAAGAAAGTACTCACGAAGACAAAACAAATGAGCCCAAACTCGATGGGTTTATCTTGTTTAGTTAAGAAGTTCATATGGCCGTCTTCCGGTTCCATCATCAGAACAGCTTCTCCAGATTATTATATTATCACCGAAGATATATTATATGTACCTACACTAAATTTGAGCCCAATCGGACATCCGAGAAGTGGATACTAACATTGCAAATTAAATAAAAGCTTATAATAAAAATATAGGTGAATAAATAACAAGTACATATACCTATATTACCTATATTTTGTATAAATATAGATTGTCCATTTTTTCCACAGGTGATATGAGGACAATAGGTACATAATATTGTTAAATAAGGGTAATCTAAAAACATAGATGAATAAATCACAAGACGTGAGTATAAATATAGATTGCCCATATTTTTTACCCCAAGTAGCACAGATACACTTACAACGCGCGTTTTTAGGGTTCCGTACTAACTACGGGGAACCCTTATAATTGCACCATGTCCGTTTGTCTGTCTGTCCGTATGTCACAGTCATTTTACTCAGAAACTAATAGCCCTACATTAACGAAATTTCGCATGTAAATGTGCTCTGTAAACAGCTACTTAAATAATCGGCCATGTGCGAGTCGGACTCGCGCACGAAGGGTTCCGTACTATCATCTATAATACTACAAAGTTTAGTTCTGTTTATAAAATAACGAGAAATCAACGAAATTCCAAGTTGTAAATTGCAAACTTATAGGTAGGTTTTCGATACACATCCGGGCAGCATGATTACTCTCGCGCAAATACGCGCGGCTATGCCTCGCTCCGTGATGTTACCTCCCCCGCTAACCGCGCGGCCGTGGCTTAGCAACCGCCTCGCTCTCGCGCCACCACCACACCGCGGCGCGGCGCTCGCACCGCGTTTAGATGCACGGATTATTTTCATTTTGTGAGTTTTTATGTATTAGATTAGGTATTTATTTTTATAGTTAATATATTTCTAAATATTTACTTACAAATATTCAAGTTTCTACCTGTTAATTAAGATCGAGTAAAAATTGCTTAAAAATTACGTTTGTTGTATGGGAGCCCCCCTTTAATATTTACTTTATTGTTGTTTAATTATTAATTTTGAAAGCTAATATACAAGTAAATATTCTGTGAAAATTTGAAGCGTCTACCTGTTACCGTTTTTAATATTGAGCAAAAAAATACGAAAAAAACACGTTTATTGTATGGGAACCCCCCTTAATATTTAATTTTTTTTAATTTTTAGTATTTGTTGTTATAGCGGCAACGGAAATACATCATTTGTGAAAATTTCAGCTTTCTAGCTATCACGGTTTATGAGATACAGCCTGGAGACAGACAGACAGACAGCGAAGTCTTAGTAATAGGGTCCCGTTTTTACCCTTTGGGTACGGAACCCTAAAAAGTAGTCAAAAATTAAAAAAAAAACTAAAATAAGCTAAAAATAGGGTGGCTCTCCATACATATCAGAAGTAATTTTTTTAACCCCACCCCATCTTGTGTATCGTTGAATAGGTCTCTTAAAATAAGACTAATATAATAATATAAGGTTCAATATAAGTATATTTTTTTCTCAAAATATGATGTGTGCTTGTTATAGCCCGCTAAAGGTGGAAAAATTGTATCCCCCCTGCATTTCTAAGCTATTGGATCTAGAAATTCATAATTAACCGTAATAATACTTTCAATGTAAATTGTTTTGAACACTCTTTTCGAGATATAGCAATAAATATATAAAACACTTAAATCATTATAGTACTGAGGTCATTGACCTTTTCGCAAAGTAGTCTAAAGAAATCGTTTTTTTTTTTAAATCGACTTCAAAACCGGAGGAGGAAATACTAAAAAGGAGGAAATAACAACTGTTACATAATACCGACAAATTAAATCAAAAATGGGCGTCTATTTACTTAAGTAGGTTTGTACGTAGGTATATACCCCAACTATTGAGGTCGATGCCTGTCCAGGCTTAAAGTTGGTAATAATGAATTGGCATTAAATAATAAGTAAATTATTTAGAAACTAACCATGTCGCCTTCTCGGCACAGTGACGAATACTTTACTCCCGTAGACCTCCAGCCCGATGGGTACGTTGTTGTACTGAATGAAGAATTTCTCGTCATCTTCTATTTCATCTTGGAAGTGGATCACACCTAGTGTCTTGGCGAAATCAGTGTCTTTTACATCTGGAATTTAATTTATAATTTACTTAGTAGATACTTACTTTATAACGGTCAACCGCCAAGCTGTAGTGTGCAGACATGTTCATATTCTCTCATATTATATCTCGAGTGAGCACGTAGAACTGATGATGGATGGGGTCGAAAAGTTCTTGGGTGGAGACCACGACCGACAAACGCAGCGCAGGAAGATCAGTCACAAGGTGGCCAGAAGACCTCATACAAGTGACCGGAAGATGCTGGATGTTGCATGTGCAGTTTAGCTGGCTATTTAAAAGGTAGTTAGTTTAGGTAGGTTTTAGGTAGGTAGTTTTTAGGGTTCCGTACCGAACCCAGTTTCGCCTTTTCCGACTGTCTATCCGTCCGCGGCTTTGCTCAAAAACAGCCCCACTTGTGTAGGGAAGGTAGGTACCCTAAAAATATGTTTTTGAAGATTTTATTCTATCATTTTGTTGGGGTAATAAATATGTACAGTGTACACCCATACTAAATTACTTAAAAGCTTTCTAGTACTAGTAGTAGCTGAGCTAAGCCGCGTACAGACGGATAGACTTAGTTGACTAAGGAACCCTAAAACCTAGCTGCACTCTGCGGTTTCACCCGCATAGTGATGAAAAGCGGTGATGATGATGAGAATAAAGGTATAGCCTATGTCCTTCGCCAGGGGCGTTACGCTCATCTTTTATAGCGATGTTTTTTTTCGTTAAAATAGTGACACAAAACTTTAAACTTTTGTCTCACTTTTCAAATTACAGAAAAAATAGATAAAAACGGGCGCAGACCAACTTTGCAACTATAAGAGATGAGCGTAGCCCCCCAGGTCCTAAATAATCCCTGTACCAAATTTCGTAACGATTGGTTCAACTGTTTAGCCGTGAAAAGGTAACAAACACACAAAAATACAGACAATTAATTTCGCTTTTATAATACTAGTTAAGATTTACAACAATTTCTGATTAAACAGCATATTTAAAGAAGTTTGACCTCTGACAAAATGCCAGGACAGCTGATTTGTTGCCGTAAAAAAAAAGTTTTAAATTGTATTAGGTTACGTTAAGTTAGAATTAGATACAGAAAAAAATTACATTTGATTCCTTCGAAATCATACCCCATCTGGTTCCAAGAAAACACCTCCTGCATTTTCCCACTAGCCACGGCGGCATCACTTTGTGTCTCTAAAAATACACACAACAACAAGAACAAAAACATTGTGACTACTTTACTTCGCTGTCCGACGCACACTACCTAATTGCTTATATCTGCTGGATTCAATATTATAGGTATTTTATTTATATCGTTAATTTGCATGGAGGAAAAATAGTGAACATTTGTGAGTCAGATCTAGTCTAACCTGTCCTGTTTGTGTTGCTTGCCTGACTACCCAATAAGGGTAGGGTTTTTATTATGATACGCTAATATTTTATATGGCTAATTTCATTTTTAGGGTTCCGTACCTCAAAAGGAAAAAACGGAACCTTTACAGGATCATTTTATTGTCGGTCTGTCCGTCCGTCCGGGTGTCAAGACCTGTATCTCGGGAGCACGTGAAGGTATCGTGTTTAAATTAAAACCATATACGCAGATCCATAGTCTCTTGCTGCAGAAAGAAAAATCAAATTTCTCAGTTTGCGTAAAAAAGTTACAGCCGAATATGTCTTAAAAAACGCACATTTAGACACTCACAAGGGAATCAAAACCTATGGGGTACTTCCCGTTGACATATAACTGTGAAATTTGGCAAGAAGCATTGTCATATTGTACACATAAAGGACAAAATCCGAAAACATGAAACACAAACACAAACAACACAAAATTGGACCCTCATTCTTTATGCAAATTTTAAAGTGAATTAACCGTATCATTTGGGGTATCTTATGAAAGAGCTTCATTAGCACAAGTTAAAACAGGTTTTTAATTATTTTTACTATGTATATTTTTCGATTTATGAAGGAAAATATAAAAAATATAGGTATAATTTCCCCCTTTTATCTACTAGTTTGTACGGAACCCTCAGTGGGCGAGTCTGACTCGCACTTGCCCGGTTCCTTAAATACTTTAAAATGAAATAGGTCATTGATAACGTCATTGTGGTACTATATTAAAAGGAAAACAAAATACCCGACTGCATAAAAACGATTAGTAATGACATGTAAGATGTACGCTTGATATGATGTTGAATGTACGTTTTTCACCAGAAAATCCATCTCCATCGTCATTCGTCGCCATCTCTGGTTCCCGAGGACTACAATCATGAAATTTTCAAGGCTAGAGTGAATATATATTTTTTAGATCGACGAGCTCCATCCTCGGCCACACCGTCACTTAACATAATTAGACGAGTTGGTGGTCAATCGTAGATCTATCTTACGTAAATAAAAAAAAAAAAAAAGTAACATACCTAATCAGAATATTTGCACATCGTAAAATGGTTTTACCACATACAACTACATTATTTTTTTGATTTATTTACCCAAAGAACGAACATTATGTTGTAGACTTTAAAAAAAAAATAGTTTTTATTTGCGAATGATGCGAAAATTGTGCAATTATAACAATATTACATACACTTACACACGTATCAAATGATAATAAATACTCTATTGGACATGATGTTACTGTATAATATAATTAACGGTCACCTAGATGCACCAGCCTTACTCTCAGCTATCCAATACAATGTAGGTACCTAGAAAAAAAACACGCCATACTAAACTTTTCTCGTCGGGTGTCCGATTTACACAATACGCAAAATATGCGCCTATTCCTCGTTTGTGTACTAGGTACTTACGATAACCATTTTTCAAACTTAGATATATTTAACACCCGTATAGACACAAATGTAGGCACCAAATTGTTGAGTTGTTGACTCAGAATGATAAGTAACAAATTAATTAAACTTATCCAGCTTATAGTACTTATGCTATCATAATATAACTTATTCGTATCAATAACTTTAGTGATTATTAAAGGTGATTAGTGAGTGTATACGTGTATGTAGGTGTGTATGTATGTAGGTGTGTATAAATATGTATATATAATATTACTTATGTCTGTATTTTCATCATTGATAACTTTGGTATATCTTTCTCTCCGCCCATTTCTTTAGAAATAATTAGTACTAAGATTGACCTATTAATGGCTAATTTTATTAAATTAAGTAATTATAAGGTCCTAAAATGTAAATTATAAATAAAATAAATGATCTCCTTTTATTGAAGTCGATTAAAACAGACTTCCCAAATGCACAATTTTGTTTTAAAAACTAAAGTAACTATTGAAAGTACCAGTAAAGTATCATGGTTGCCTGGAAGAGATCGCTCTAAGCGATAAGGCCGCCAATTAAAACCCTAGCCCTAAGTACTTAATGTTATCTTTGTTTTTTGTTATCATGTGGTTTTTAATAAAGTGTTATCTATCTATCTATCGAACCGATGTTTATGAAAGTTGTATGGAAGCAATCTGAAAATATATCCTTTCAAACAACAAAAAAAAAAACAAATGCGGTAACCAACATGAAACAAGTATATAGATACCCGACCGCAGAAGAGTGATTTTGCAGTCTAACTTACGATTTCGTTACGCGCTGTTGTGTGTTAGTTTTTTGTTAGAAAGTATGCGCAAAGTCGCTGTGAAAGGCTATAAACGAGCTTTCTTTAGAACTATTCTTATAAAATAACTTATTTTTTACGCAAAAATTCACTGGATGTTGCAAAAAAGCGCTTTTTTATATTTGCGAAAACTGTATTATTATTATTCACATTTATTTATTTAGGAACTTATTATTATTATTATTACAAAAAAATACCTAAATGCCTATGACACTGACGGAGTGAAGACGAATCTAACAACACCTCACACATCAAAATTGGTCAAGTTTAGGCTGTAGGGACTCATATAAAACATACATGCATACCCACATACATACAAAAATGCATAAACTCGAAAAATATAACCGTCCTTATTGCACAGTCGAGTAAAAAATAGTTAATTCAAATCGAACTGTTGCTCCTCCTTTTTGAAGTCGGTAAAAATACCACTTACGAGTACGTGCAGGGGAGATGATACCCTAAAAAATATTTTCAAGGTCTTATTTTACCACTTTGTTTGCTGGCATGAGAAATATGTATACTACACATACTAAATACCAACCTTTAAACTAACTCTCGAACGAATGGTTCCTTGTTAACTATGGAACCCTAAAAATTCGGTCAGCTAAGTCTAAGGCTAAGTTGAATCTCTCAACTTCAATTCTTCAGTCCTGATGTTGCAGCACCTCTATTCGCAATCATTCGGAATCGGGTCGGAAACTATATCTCCATCTCTGTCAAAAGACAGAGATGGAGATATAGTTAAAGACAGAGATGAAGATATAGTAAACAGATGTACTTAGGTATTGCCTACATTTACTATGAGACTTAGGAATTATGAGTACAATCTGTGCCCATCGCAAATTGTTCTAGCATTATCATCATTTTCATTCTGTTATTGCCCACTACCGAGCACAGGGTGTTACCACAATCCTAATCTTAATTCAATTTAGGAGTCCAGCCCCTATACCCCCCTTATATACGCCCATGCGTCATAGGGGTAAGTATATTCATTATATATATAACGGTGCATTCAATTTTATGCAAAAAAATAATCCTTGTAATTCGCATAGGAATCGTTATAAATTAAAATTTCGTTTCTATCGAAACTGCAATTGAATGTTATGAAATTGTTTATAAATATTTTTAGACCTCTTAAGTTAAAGCTTCATCTCTTTCACAGCAAAAATCTCGGCTTCTTGAGTAATTAACAGACTTAACAGTCATGATGACCTGCTCACGCGTCGGAGAATAAGATCTTTCGTAATATGAATCTAGGACAGTTTCTGATGGTATAAAACTTTTAGGAGAAAAGCTTCCCGGTGAATATTTTTTCTCAATTCTCTCTTTCCGAACACGGCTTTTCAATTTGTTATATTTATCGTAATTAATATTGACGACTTCTAAGGAATGATTCGAGTCTTCTTCTTCAAATATTACTCGCTTATTCTGCAATTTTTTGAAGTCTGACGAATTTGATGATAAAATCTTAGACGAATCGTTCTTTATTCTAGATCTTCTCGGTTGAATCAGTCTTTGAGATTTAAACAGACATTCTGCTAGTTCGTCTGGCGTCTTGTCGAATCGTAGCGATTTCTGCGTCTTTTGTTTGTTCTTTACCAGAATTTTCAAAGCTTGAAACAAGTTTTGAGGTTCATCTGCTGGATGGTTCTCCACACTCAGCTGTTCTTTCAACACGTTTAGTAGCATCTGTTTGTTGTTCTTCTTATAGAACGATTTCTTCTGTGTCATCGACGCGGTTTGGGGGAACACCGGAGGTGGTCTTATTGCTTGAGGATATACTAAAGGTTGTCTCATTTCAGGTCTCGGCATCCTGTATTTTGGAGAGTATTCAGTTTTTTTTTTCTTTTTGGGTGGTGGACTTACGCTCCGCCTCGGTGTACAAAGTTGCATATGATCTGATAATTTTTGCTTTGGTTCAACTCCAATTCTGGAATAAGGTGACGTGTGTCTAGAAACCTCTGCTCCAACATTCAACTTATCAGCTACAATTTTGTCCATTTCAAAAGTTACCTTCGAAGACACAGCACTAGGAATCATACCGTGAAAGTCACGTTCAGACTTCATATTGTATACACTAAATGTAGTTTCTAAAAGATCTACAAAGAAATTGTAAAAACCTGGGTCTTTAGTAGTATGCTTGTTATTCTCAGAGTTGATAAGAGTTGGAGGTTCATCAGGTTCTATTGTGGCACGGTTTTCTTTCCTCCAATCTTTTCTTCCTTCTGCCAATTTTTCAACCAACTGGTTTAGTTTTTTTTCTTTCTCCAATTGAATTTCTTCGGAATCAGGCTTGACTAATCTTGGAAGAAACTTGGACCATTTTATCTTATCAAATTCTTCGTCATCCGAAGATTCTACTGAAGGGGTTCGTACAATATTCTTCTTAGATTGTAGTACTTCAAATGTGTCAAGTGGATAATTACTACTGTTGAGAATTTTGGATCTGTATTTTTTCTTTCTTTTTTCTGGTTCTATTGTTGCTGCTGCTTTGTTTTCGGCTCTATCGGCCATTTTAGTTGCCCTTTTGATTTTTGATCTCTTTTGTTCTGTGTCAGGATATTGTGTGCCCGTTGATGATTTTGATAAAAGCGATAGTACGGAAGCTAAGAAACGTTTCTGACCCCGACTGGGCCTTCTTGGTGCTCTGGCTGTTTCTTTAGGCGTGACGTTACCTGCAACGAGATGTAGGTACCTAAGCTTTGATATACTATATTCAGGAAACTGTTGTGTAATTGTTGTGATTAATAAGTATATTAAATTGAATTTGAATATACTTATTAATCACGCCGAAAGTCGTCGAATAAAATTTTGAAAAAAAATGTTTGGAATACCTCCCTTACATATAAAGAGAGGATGAAATATTTTTTCTCATCAACCCCATCGTATGGGACATCGTTGGATAGGTTAACAAAAAACATTAGGGGGTATGCGAAAACCATTTTTCAATTTAGATGTCCGTTTGCGAAATATTAAGCTAAAGTGATAATTTTTGTTAGTCAAGAATGCCCTCTACTGACTAAACTGTTTGGAGTTTGTTTTTGGTCTTTGGAGGTATGAAAAATGCATGCTAGTAATGATGAAATTACAAGGAAAACTATTACAATAAAGTAGGCTTTACAAGTTAACGAGTAAGCCCCGCCGGTACAGGACATCCTTTTCGTTACAACCGGCAAAAGCCACAATACCCTGGGCTCTCTTAAATTTTTAATCATGTTTAAATGTTGAAGCCCTGAGTTTTGGATAGCTTTGGATTGTAAGGTACGCCAACATAGTACCTACTGAAGTCATGTTCTAATATCCAACTCAGCTCAGCTCCAGTTACCGACCTGCCATATAATTTATTGATTCCTTATTGTTTTCTTTGCTTTCTACGTAAACCCCTCTTTTCTTCGTCAAATGCGTTTGAAATGTTGCATTACTTCGACTCTTCTTATCCATTGAGTTAAATTTCTTCAACGTGACGCTGGAAGATTTCGACTTCACCAGTTTTGATATGGTTTTCTCCATATTCCATTTCATTCGGGGTAAGGCGTAAGGCGGTAGATTTATTTTTTTGATTTATTTGTTACGGACATTTTGAATTTTTGTACATAATAATTTTTTCAGACTTTTTTTTTTTTTTGTCAATACTTTTTGCCATCTTTTTTTTATAACTTTCAGATCTTTTATCATTGAATAATAAATATTACAAACCTCAAAATACAAAATCGTTTTTATTTATTTTTATTTTTTGTTCAAAATTTAAATTGACATATTTCTGACACAATAACGCAAACAAGATGGCTTAAACTCAGTCTATTTTAGAATTTTGAAATTGTAAATTGTTGTGATAAATTTTAGTAAAATACAATTCGAAATTAATACAAGTGACAATGGACAAGAAATCAAAGAAACTCGACGACAAAAAGATGGACAAAGCTAAAGATAGAGGCGACAAAATAAATCTACTTGTCAAGATATTTGAAGAATTGGATATCGCAAACTTCTTACCTATTCGAGACAGAGGTGATGCAAGAGGAAACTTTCGAAAGAGTTCACGAAATATCGCTTCCGAAACAGCGACTAATTATAAAAATAATCGTAGTGAATCTAATAAAAGAGTTGCAATTTCAGTATCTGAAGTAAAACATAAGAAACAAGATTACATTCTAGACTCCGACGACTCTTCTAAAAAACATCATCGTAAAGTGCAGAATATTATAAAATCCAAGCCAGAGTTAGGAAAAATAGATGATATGACAAAAATGTATGAAAACGTAATATACAAAAAAGTAAATGAAAACGTGAAAATAGGCGAAGAAGCAAAAAGAAATGATTATATTATAAAGAATACGCATCTGCCGCCGGGGAAAGATTTGAAGTTTATAGAAAAGGATGCCCTCGAGAGAAGAAAACTTTTGAGACAAAGATATACAGTTAAACTAAAAAGTTCAAATAAAAATGTCCAGGCAAAGGATAGCTTTAAATGTGGTATGTCAAATACCCTCAGTAATCTCTCGGATGTAGGAAGTAGATAAAATTAGGCAAAGATTGATATGGACTACGTATAACAGTGTAGTCTAGGTACGTTAAAACGCATACAGATAGAAACGCTTACACTATTATGTTAGACCTATTCCAAGTCCTTTTGACATACGGCTAAAAACCGGCCGGGACGTAAGCGAGCCTGACTTGTGCGACACGTGCTAAGTTTTTTTTTTATTTTAGATCCACGATTGACCTAGACAGCGAGATAGCGGCACTATCTTACTTTTTGCCATAAGCGACGGTGTGGCCATAGGTGCAGTGAGTAATGGAAATATCGAGATATATGTATGCGCGTTGCTGCAGGTAGTGATAGTGCATTGCAAATTATACGTAACTGTCTACGCCGGGTCAGAAACGCGCAGTATGTATTCACCAAAATGATTCTTACAAAGTCACTTAGATAAATTAAATGCTTTGCATCTGAATTTCACTGGAACAATGCCCGCATTGCACAAGACCGAGGGAGATGGCAACATAAGAGAGAGGCATATGCCCAGCAATGGGATATAGAGGACTATGGATGATAATGATGAAAATTGCCCTCAAAACTGGAACACAGTAACATGTGCACTCTACTGTTTGGTGGCTTAATAGCTTGCGAAAGTTGTAATTTTCAAAACAAACTATGCGAAAGACCCCTGTCACTATGGTAAAAATATATTTTTTTTAATTCTATTTCAGACGACTGTGAACTCAAAAACGGAGCAAGTCAAATATTAGACAGGGAAAAAATTTACGAATCTGCAAAGGATATTTTACTGTCAGAAACGAACAAACTAGGGAAAAAAGTCAAAGAACAGATACAAGTACAAAGAAAACCAATGATCAAAACTATAAGAAATAACGACTATCGTGTATATAAAGCAGTAACTTTCATCGAACACAAAGAGACTACGCCTTTACAGATAAAAATACCCAACTCTAAAAAATCTGTCGAAACGAACACAGTCAAAAACAAACTAAAAGCGATTGCTAGCAAAGAGTCGGAACAGAACATTGTAAAAGACAAATCGACACACACGAAGAAGAATACGAAAGAAAAGAAGAATGGTAAAAGGTCGATAAAGCGGCCTTCTTCTCCCGTCCTTTCGACCTATGAACCGAGTCTTCAAACTGAAGTCGCAAAATGGGCGCCGTCTAGTGTCAACCAACACACTAAACCATATTACGAAGCTTGGGTTGATACCACTTTAGCAGCGATAACAAAGTGCTCTGAAAAAGACAAATTAAATTTTAATAAACAACATATATTTCGTACTTTTAAACGAGCTCTCGAGTTAGATAGCAGACCCGATTCACATCATTTAATTTACGATAAAATGAATGATGAAAAATATATGGGTAAAATTACTGTCAATAAGTCAAAGTAAATCTCGTGGAAAATATAAAGTAAGAGTTTTAGACGCATTACTGTTGTTTCATTCGTATGACTGGATTGAAATACCTACTAAGTACTTATCTACTAGGGTTTTTGCATTTAAAAAATTTACTCCGGGATCCACGCTTTTAACTGAACTAGTTTTTTTTTAACTAGTAGATATACGAGAGGACAAGTGCGTACTAGGATAAAGATAAAGATAAAGATAATTTATTTGCATACAACACGAGAATTTTATACAACAAGTGCATAAAAGATGTTACACTAAATTTAGTCGCTTAAAATCATGTTGTGCCGATTAGGCGTACAAATGTCAGGTAGACAGCATCATGCACATGCGAAAAATTAAAAAATAATAATTATTATTATTTGTTATTAGATTAATACACAAACCAAAAATATCTTAATATGACAAAGCAGAAGCAATAAAAGATACACATAATGTCAAATAAAATTAAAATTTGTCATTTAAAAAATCATTGATAGAATAATAACACTTCTGCAATAACAATGCCTTCAACTTTTTTCTAAATAAATTACTATTCTGGTCTCTTATTGACTTAGGAATCTTATTGTAGATTTTAGGACCCATACATACGATGCTATTTTGCATCAGTGCTGTCTTTCCTTCATGTACGCGCCGTTTGTCTTGGTCGCGCCTATTTCTTACAGTAGTATCAGATAGTGTGGAGAACCGCTCCCGGTTTGTTTTTACAAAAAGGGCCGTTTCTAAAATGTATAAACACGGAAGTGTAAGAATTTTATACTTTAAAAAATAGGGCTTACAACTATCTCTTTTTTTGAGTTTAAACATTGAACGAATACAGCGTTTCTGCCTTTTAAAAATAATAATTTTATCTGTTGAATTTCCCCAAAAAATAATCCCGTACCTCAAAATTGATTCAACTAACCCATAGTAGGCTTTAAGTAAAGATTCTATATTTAGAGTACGAGCTAGTTTGGCGATGGCATATGTTTGGCTACTTATTCTTTTCGAAAGGTGCTCTATTTGTGATTTCCAATTCAATTTTCGGTCAATATATAATCCAAGAAATTTTGAGCTTTCTACTTCATTTATAATGTTATTGTAGGTTAGGTACTTACTTATTTTATTTTTTTCAAAGGCATTGATTTTTTTTCACACCAACCATTTAGCTTGCATTTGACTCTAACAAAAATAATTAAATTTAAATGCTTAATATTTGCATACTCTCAATATTTTCTAATTACCTATACAACTATAAGACGAGAACAAAACGCTTCCAACGACTCCTCATTTATCAGATTATGAGAAGTAGTTTAGAAGTTATGAGGGAAATATACATACCCATACCAAATTAGTTTTCTAGTATCTAACGAGTCTTTGAATGAAGCTGCAGCCGTATAGACAGACATGGCGTAGCTAAGTATTAGGGTTGGTTCGGTTTTCAGCGGTGGCGCTGGCGCGGACTCTAATAGTAAAGTTTCATTGTTAGTTTAGAGGGATGTTTTTCGAATGTTTGTATCGTGCATATAAGTATGTTTCTATATTACCTCCTACACCCTAAACGGCTTAACCAATTTTTATCTAAGGGCTATAGTTCTAAATTCTATTATTATTTTTGGATTGAAGCCGTACTCCGTACGAACTGTACGAAGTCGCGGCCAGCATACTAGTTGATAAAATAAAATTCGAAAAATACACAAAAAGCAAAAATTTAATATTATTCAGATCTGTTTCATTATACAAAACTACACCGCATATTTAAAAAGTTACATTTTTGGTCTTTACTAGCCGACTTATTTAAATTTAAAGCCCCGACGCGAAAATATGAGGAGTTGCCAAGATAGACATGCGGCGAGTTTAAACTTCAAACTTTTTTTTTATCCTTGTAGCTCGTAACTAGGGTAATTATTGTACGTATGTGATCACAATGTTTGCGACAATCTAAGATTATTTTGTATATTATTACGTCAATTTAACTATTAATAATGCGCCTCGTTGCTTACATTTCCCGAGAAGTTGCTTGAATTAGTAAAAATAGATTTCTAGGCTAATATAAGTAACAAGATATTAAGAAGTATTATTTGTATACGAAATGGCTAGACTATTCTTAATATTAATTAAAAATTGTCTTAAGATTGTCGCAAACATAATGTGCATCTGTTTGAAATTTTAAATTCCCGCCGCATGCGTATCGTACCACGTACAATTAGTCTTCTGTGGTACCATACCACCTGTTTTCGAGTATTCCCCGTAGCCATCACTGCTTCAATTTTTTTTCCTAATTAAAGCCATTAAAGGTGTTGCCACCTTTAATGACAATCGAGAAAAAAATTCAGCCACCAAGGGTGGCAAAGGGGAGGTTTTTAGGCCCGATTGCCACCATCTTCGCCACCCCTGGTGTCATAGTTAGTGACGACTGGGAGTTTTTCTCGATTGTCACGAGTGCTGGAGAAGATGGATGGTGATGACTACTGGAAATAAGCTTACGTCGCTCCAAACGATTTTGATTCAATGATTTTATTCGAAAGATAATCCACAAATTCGTGGCTCTAATTACATTTGACTTATTCGAGAGTTTTAGCTAAGTAAGAAAATATGTTTTATATTTTTTTATGTCGGGGGTTCTAAATATAAAAAATATATTAGCTGTGCCTTTCACTCGCATGATGAAAATTTGTATTGATAATAACATGTAACCTACAACTAAGGGTTCAGCTATCTATACTAAATGTATGTTCGATTTCATGATATATAAATAACCCGTTTCTTCCAAAATTTTATTCATTTCCACAGCTATTAGTCCAGCCGCCTAGATTTTCGTAATCTACACGCGAGTAAGACACCAGCTACTTATTTCTAATTAGAATCTAATTTACAATTTCATTGTACGCTATTGTTAAATAAATAAATCTGGCAAAGTAAGTCTCACTCCCACACCGAGGCTCTCCAGTACATGTACATGAACACTGACACCAGGGGTTATTACTCAACAAAATGTGCTTCATATTGTTACGGGAAGTGGGTATAGGGATTGGAAGGAAACAACGATGTTATTCAAGCCCGTATAATTCGTTGACACGTGGTGCCTTCCACAGAGCACTCACAGTCTATAACACAAACACCGACAATAGTTACAGAATCGACGCGCTACAAACACACAGAGTATGTGTTCCGACCAACTCACTACTACTATAACGTCTCTTCACTATACTGTTCACTTCAACACTTCACTTTCACTTGTAACTTTTCTTCTTTCCTGTATGCTACTCGTATCTGAACTGCCCTCTGTCCGCGACTGAAGCTCCTTATATACCCCGCAGAACCTTCTAGAAGCTTTTATTTCGATAGTCATTTCGTTCGTCATTTGTTTCGTTCCAGAATGTTCAATTTCGATCGTCTTTTCGCTCGTCTTTTGTTTTTATCATTTGTTTCGAACTTTCTAGAATGTTGACGAGATTCTTTATTTAAATAGTCGAGGAGCATTTCCTTCTAGAAATATCACCATCATCATCATCATCGTTACACTACCCCCTCCTTAGTCATGCTCGTCTCGAGCATCATTAGAGCCGTAGTATTGTGCTAACCTATCCACATGCACAACTTTCGCAGGACTTCGTGACGTTTTCCGAATCTGTAAGTTACGTCGTTGAGCTTTGTAATAACTTGATACGGTCCCTCCCAGCTTGGCTGTAACTTCGGTGATTTACCTAGCTTTCGCACAGGGTTGTGTAGCCAAACTAAAGAACCTTCTTCAAATCCTCCTGAGTTAACATTTCTGTCATATCGCGTTTTCATCCCATCGCTGGCACGCAAATTGGCTTCCCTCATGTGTTGATGTACGTCTTCCATACGCTTTCTTAGTTCATCTGCATATTCTGTGACATATCTTGGTGCATCCGGAGGACACCCTGCCAAAAGCGTTGCTGGAAGTCGAAGCTCTCTGCCAAAGTTCGCTCGAGCTGGCGTAGTACAAGTACTTTCATGAACAGCCGTTCTATATGACAAAAGAAACAGAGGAATATACTCGTCCCAATTTCTCTGATGTGAATCAACCACTTTTGCCAGATGTTGCTCCAAAGTTCGATTAAAACGCTCCACCATTCCGTCGGATTGTGGGTGATATGGTGTAGTTCGCGTTTTATGTATCCCCATTAACTTACAGATTTCCTGGAACACATGCGATTCGAAATTTCTTCCCTGGTCACTATGAATTTCAAGTGGTAACCCAAATCGACAGAAGACCTCGTTCACCAATTTTCTCGCTACAGTGACAGCTTCCTGATTAGGTAACGCAAACGCTTCAGGCCATTTCGTGAAATAGTCCATAACCACGAGAATATAACGATTTCCATTATTGGACAAGAGAAATGGACCGGCAACGTCTATTGCTATCCGTTCCCAAGGAGCTCCGACGTTATACAACCGTAACGCCCCTCGACTCCGTGTATGGGGTCCGTTAACCGAAGAACATCGTTCACATTTCCTGCACCAGTCCTCGATATCTTCCTTGCAATGTAACCAATAATAACGTTGCCGTATTTTCATAAGTGTCCTTTTTACTCCGAGATGCCCACCCGATGTTCCGTCATGGTAAACTCTTAGTACTTCCGAAATTTTTGCTTTCGGTACAATAGTTTGTAGATGGGTGTCGTTTCCAGACACATTTTCCCATTTTCGATGCAAAACTCCATCACAGAGGACCAAACTATTCCACTGTGCCCAATAACTTTTAGTGATTGCGCTCATACCAGATATCTCACTCCACCCGGGACGAGGAGTTCCACTTGTCATCCAATCCAGAATTGGTTTCAAATTTTCATCCTCATTTTGAGCTCTACGCATAGCATCGTTGCTAAAGTCATCATCAAGGGCATCTGTTCTAATCAGTCGGACTGTAACTTCATCTCTTGCTTCCTGTCTTCCACAATGCTTACAATTCTCAGAGCAGGGCCGTCTTGACAAAGCATCAGCGTTTCTATGGGAACTTCCACTACGATGCTCTACCTCAAAATCGAATTCTTGTAGTTGCTCAATCCAACGTGCAACCTGACCTTCCGGATTTTTGAACTGCAGTAACCACTTCAACGCCGCGTGGTCTGTTCTGACGTGAAACTTCCGCCCTAGCAAATACTTCTTGAAGTGTTGTAACGTTTTTACTACAGCTAGTAGTTCTCTTCTCGTCACACAATAGTTCCTTTCAGGTTTGGACAACGATTTACTGAAGTAGGCTATGACCACTTCCCCGTCCTGTGTCTTCTGTGACAATGTTCCTCCGATGCCTACATTGCTCGCATCGGTGTCAACTATAAAATCACCATTCGCATCAGGATATCCGAGAATTGGAGTTTCACATAGCCGATCTTTCAATTCATTAAAAGCTGCCTCACATTCTTGGTCCCAAACAAATGGCCGTTTTTCTTCTGTGAGTCTATGCAGTGGTTTGGCAATATCGGAAAAATTCTTTACGAAACGACGATAATACGAGCATAGTCCCATAAATGCTCTTACTTGAGTTTTATCGGTTGGAGTAGGCCAATCTTTCACTGCGGAAATCTTTGCTGGATCAGTTTCCACGCCCTCTTCAGATATAACATGCCCCAGATATTCAACTTGGCGTTTGAAGAAAGAGCACTTCTTTAAGTTTAATTTCAAGCCTGCTCCTTTTATTTTGTTGAACACGCTCTCCAACTTCTTCAGATGGTCGTCGAAGTTCCGTCCGATTATTATTATGTCATCGAGGTACACCAGACAAGCTTCCCCTAACAGACCGGCTAGTATACGCTCCATTAATCTCTCAAAAGTGGCTGGAGCATTACATAATCCAAATGGCATCACCTTGAACTGCCAAAGTCCTTTCCCTGTGGAGAATGCCGTCTTTTCCTTGTCACTGGTATCCATTTCCACCTGCCAGTAGCCACTTTTGAGATCAAGCGTAGAGAACCATCTCATGTCATTTAAAGTGTCCAGCGTGTCGTCTATTCTTGGTAGTGGATAGCTATCTTTCTTTGTCACATTATTTAATCGCCGATAATCGATGCAGAACCTAGTTGACCCGTCTTTCTTCTTAACTAGGACAACTGGAGAACACCAAGGGCTAGAAGATGGTTCAATGACTCCATTACCTTCCATCTCTTTTAACATGTCCTCAACTTCCTTTTCTCTAGCGAATGGAATTCGCCGAGGCCGTTGGCGGATTGGTTGCTCGTTCCCGGTATTGATCCGATGTCGAAATAGCCCTGTTCTTCCAATGTCCGCATCTCCTCTGGAGAAAATGTCGCCGAAGTGTCGCAGTAAATTTTTCGCTTTTGTCAGCTCCACTGTGCTTAGATCCCCCTTGCAGTTATCTAGAACGTTACTGAAATCAACCGTATTTGAGTGATCTTTCTTCACTTCGTCGCAATTTCGAAGCCAGACTATTTCTTCGCTCTCACCGATCAGACACCCCTTTTTAAGTATTTGAGGATCATCGCTCAAATTCAAGACCGGTACCGCCATCTTTTGTGTCGTTCCAACAACCGTTCTAGCGGGTAGCCATGCATTTTCTCCTTTGATTCTCTCTATAACTAAACAATGTTGTCGATCAGTGCTTAAATTTTCGGCTAACTTTATCGGTACCAAAGTCTGAGTCCGTGGTGGTAGCTTAGTGTCCTTAAGGCAGTAGACTTTACCTCCCCTGGCTCCCTTCATTGGAACCTCAATCGATCCACACTTAAGGATTCCGGAGTCAATATCAAGTTTGCACTGATGTTCTTTCAGAAAATCCAAACCGATGATACAGTCATCCACAATTTCAGCTATCACCGCCCAATGCCAGTAAAGCTTGTCACCAACCTTGATCGCCACCTTCTGCTCCCCTTTTACAGGTATGCGCTGGCCGGTAGCCGTTGTCAACTGCACAGTCTCTCTACAGGAATATAATTTTCTACTATTCCGTGTCATCTGTACCCCCACTACCGTACGCGAAGCTCCTGTGTCCAAAGTCAGTTGGCATGCAGTTCCATTTATTCTTCCATCGACGGTTAAGCTGTTCCCGTCTGAGCTTTGATAGATCATAAAATTTGGGGCTCCCTGATTACTGGCCAACGCCCACCCCGCAGCTCTGGCCTGTATTAGTTTTCCGGATTCTCCGACGCTTGTGTACCAGCGTCGGTTCACAAGAACTTTCACTTGTTCACTTTTGAGAGATTAATGGAGCGTATACTAGCCGGTCTGTTAGGGGAAGCTTGTCTGGTGTACCTCGATGACATAATAATAATCGGACGGAACTTCGACGACCATCTAAAGAAGTTGGAGAGCGTGTTCAACAAAATAAGAGGAGCAGGCTTGAAATTAAACTTAAAGAAGTGCTCTTTCTTCAAACGCCAAGTTGAATATTTGGGGCATGTTATATCTGAAGAGGGCGTGGAAACTGATCCAGCAAAGATTTCCGCAGTGAAAGATTGGCCTACTCCAACCGATAAAACTCAAGTAAGAGCATTTATGGGACTATGCTCGTATTATCGTCGTTTCGTAAAGAATTTTTCCGATATTGCCAAACCACTGCATAGACTCACAGAAGAAAAACGGCCATTTGTTTGGGACCAAGAATGTGAGGCAGCTTTTAATGAACTGAAAGGGCGGCTATGTGAAACTCCAATTCTCGGATATCCCGATGCGAATGGTGATTTTATAGTTGACACCGATGCGAGCAATGTAGGCATCGGAGGAACATTGTCACAGAAGACACAGGACGGGGAAGTGGTCATAGCCTACTTCAGTAAATCGTTGTCCAAACCTGAAAGAAACTATTGTGTGACAAGAAGAGAACTACTAGCTGTAGTAAAAACGTTACAACACTTCAAGAAGTATTTGCTGGGGCGGAAGTTTCACGTCAGAACAGACCACGCGGCGTTGAAGTGGTTACTGCAGTTCAAAAATCCGGAAGGCCAGGTTGCACGTTGGATTGAGCAACTACAAGAATTCGATTTTGAGGTAGAGCATCGAAGCGGAAGTTCCCATAGAAACGCTGATGCTTTGTCAAGACGGCCCTGTTCTGAGAATTGTAAGCATTGTGGAAGACAGGAAGCAAGAGATGAAGTTACAGTCCGACTGATTAGAACAGATGCCCTTGATGATGACTTTAGCAACGATGCTATGCGTAGAGCTCAAAATGAGGATGAAAATTTGAAACCAATTCTAGATTGGATGACAAGTGGAACTCCTCGTCCCGGGTGGAGTGAGATATCTGGTATGAGCGCAATCACTAAAAGTTATTGGGCACAGTGGAATAGTTTGGTCCTCTGTGATGGAGTTTTGCATCGGAAATGGGAAAATGTGTCTGGACACGACACCCATCTACAAGCTATTGTACCGAAAGCAAAAATTTCGGAAGTACTAAGAGTTTACCATGACGGAACATCGGGTGGGCATCTCGGAGTAAAAAGGACACTTATGAAAATACGGCAACGTTATTATTGGTTACATTGCAAGGAAGATATCGAGGACTGGTGCAGGAAATGTGAACGATGTTCTTCGGTTAACGGACCACATACACGGAGTCGAGGGGCGTTACGGTTGTATAACGTCGGAGTTCCTTGGGAACGGATAGCGATAGATGTTGCCGGTCCATTTCCCTTGTCCAATAATGGAAATCGTTATATTCTCGTGGTTATGGATTATTTCACGAAATGGCCTGAAGCGTTTGCGTTACCTAATCAGGAAGCTGTCACTGTAGCGAGGAAATTGGTGAACGAGGTCTTCTGTCGATTTGGGTTGCCACTTGAAATTCATAGTGACCAGGGAAGAAATTTCGAATCGCATGTGTTCCAGGAAATCTGTAAGTTAATGGGGATACATAAAACGCGAACTACACCATATCACCCACAATCCGACGGAATGGTGGAGCGATTTAATCGAACTTTGGAGCAGCATCTGGCAAAAGTGGTTGATTCACATCAGAGAAATTGGGACGAGTATATTCCTCTGTTCCTTTTGTCATATAGAACGGCTGTTCATGAAAGTACTTGTACTACGCCAGCTCGAGCGAACTTTGGCAGAGAGCTTCGACTTCCAGCAACGCTTTTGGCAGGGTGTCCTCCGGATGCACCGAGATGTGTCACAGAATATGCAGATGAACTAAGAAAGCGTATGGAAGACGTACATCAACACATGAGGGAAGCCAATTTGCATGCCAGCGATCGGATGAAAACGCGATATGACAGAAATGTTAACTCAAGAGGATTTGTGGAAGGTTCTTTAGTTTGGCTGCACAACCCTGTGCGAAAGCTAGGTAAATCACCGAAGTTACAGCCAAGCTGGGAGGGACCGTATCAAGTTATTACAAGGCTCAACGACGTAACTTACAGAATTCGGAAAACATCACGAAGTCCTGCGAAAGTTGTGCATGTGGATAGGTTAGCACAATACTACGGTTCTAATGATGCTCGAGACGAGCATGTCTAAGGAGGGGGTAGTGTAACGATGATGATGATGATGGTGAAATTTCTAGAAGGAAATGCTCCACGACTATTTAAATAAAGAATCTCGTCAACATTCTAGAAAGTTCGAAACAAATGATAAAAACAAAAGACGAGCGAAAAGACGATCGAAATTGAACATTCTGGAACGAAACAAATGACGAACGAAATGACTATCGAAATAAAAGCTTCTAGAAGGTTCTGCGGGGTATATAAGGAGCTTCAGTCGCGGACAGAGGGCAGTTCAGATACAAATAGCATACAGGAAAGAAGAAAAAGTTACATGTGAAAGTGAAGTGTTGAAGTGAACAGTATAGTGAAGAGACGTTATAGTAGTAGTGTGTTGATCGGAACACGGTCTCTGTGTGTTTGCAGCGCGTCGATTCTGTAATTATTGTCGGTGTTCGTGTTATAGACTGTGAGTGCTCTGTAGAAGATACCACGTGTCAGTGAATTAAACGGGCTTGAATAACATCATTGTTTCCTTCCAATCCCTATACCCACTTCCCGTAACATGACCTGTGAGTGAGTGAGAGTATGTGTTCCGACCAACTCACTACTACTATAACGTCTCTTCACTATACTGTTCACTTCAACACTTCACTTTCACTTGTAACTTTTCTTCTTTCCTGTATGCTACTCGTATCTGAACTGCCCTCTGTCCGCGACTGAAGCTCCTTATATACCCCGCAGAACCTTCTAGAAGCTTTTATTTCGATAGTCATTTCGTTCGTCATTTGTTTCGTTCCAGAATGTTCAATTTCGATCGTCTTTTCGCTCGTCTTTTGTTTTTATCATTTGTTTCGAACTTTCTAGAATGTTGACGAGATTCTTTATTTAAATAGTCGAGGAGCATTTCCTTCTAGAAATATCACCATCATCATCATCATCGTTACACTATCTAGTGGGAATAGTCTGAAATACTAGGCGTTTCAACTAAGTACCTGTGTTATAGTTACAGGCCTATTACCTTTATCCAAAGAGATCTTAACACTACCGTTTGCTTCATTTTCTTTTTTTTGTGGAATCAACAAAGAGGGCTTCGCACAATTATTTGCCATTTTTCAAAAATGATTTACGCAAGCTTGTCTCGCTCTTGACCAGTTTTTAGTATTAGTAGATTTATATCAAAGTAAACCCTACAAACTAAGTAATCGTAAGGCGACGGTGTCCGTCTGTCTGTCCTACACTTAAACGGCTGTATCTTTCGAACGGTAATAGAGAGGTCTTAAAATTTGCAAGATTATAACGTTCACTTTGATGTATATCAACAAATAATAATAAAATAACAAACGTAAGTTGTATGACATTTTAAAAATGAAACAAATTAATTCACGTTGCCGTAAGACATAAACGATTAACGCTAGATGGTGTCACTCGTTCAATCGCGTCGTCGTCGTTAAATTTTTACTTTTAGGTAGGTATGAAATGACGCACGCCCCACAGTCAACTTATTTTATCAAATTAGCTAGACGGCGCTTTTATCAATACTTTCTTTAGATATACTTACCATTTCAGAAGATTTCTACTGTATAGAAAATATGTAAAACTACAAATATTCATAGATTTATTTATAGCACATTTTCGTAATTAGTCCTGTTTTCTGTGTTCATATGTTGCATAGGGAGTACGGAAGCCTCGGCACAGAGTAACTTATATACACGGAGCCTCGGTGTGCAAGTGAAACTTTGCCAGATTTATTATTTTACTGTCGGGTTTCCTCACTCATCCCTCGATTTAGGGCATTTTGGTCTCACTACTTTAATCACTGGCTGCAATGAGATTTTATCTATAAAGAGGTTAGAGGTTATAAGTACTCATTGAATATATGAAGTAAAAGCATGTCAAATCTCAGTTCTCAGCACAAGTCACGACACGCGTATAACAGCGTTGCCCGAGGTGTCGCGACTGAAGACGAGTCGGCCAATTTGGTACCTTACTTGAAGCTTGCCACGCAGAGCCAGGGAAACCTATCTACGTATAATACATAATTGATTGGCTGTGCCAAAATAACATGCATCTTAAAAATTAATAAGAAAATAGATTTTAGGAACGTTTGGGAATTAACAAAACGAATACTGTATATTAGTATTATATACCATTATTACCTATGTAGTTATGAAAAATACGAAAAACAATACTATCTATTTGATCCTTGTACAAAACAACCGAAAATTTTGTGTCAACATTTAGAGTCCATAGTCCGACCATCGCCCGTCTCGCTCGCGCATACCCACATTTTTTAAGATATAAAATGTCTGAAAGAACTTATAAAAAAATCGTCACTTGCAAAACTAGAAAACAATATCACAAATAACCGACAAAAATTTAAATTTGATCCAAGTTAATTTTCATACATAAAATTCATTATTTTTTTTAGAAATTATTACCTAACTCAAAAATATATATGATGATATAAGTTTATTCAGTCATTTTATATGTAAAAAAATGTGAGTATGCGCGAACGAGACGGACAATGGTCGGACTACGGACTCTTAAACCAATTGCGTGCATTAGCATAGACCATGTTTGAACATACAGATTTAAGTGCAGTATAATTATATTTAGGCTATTTTTATTAATTATATCTACGAATAAATAAGTAAAGACGTGAACAGGACAGCCCACACTATTTATGTAGCTTTTTACGTTACATTCTTGTTATGCAGCTAAGGCTAGGCCAAACGAGCGTATTTTTTACCCGACTGCGTAAGAAGGAGGGTTATGGTTTTCGAGTGTTTGTATGTAAGTATATGGGTTTGTATGTATGTTTCTATATGACAGCTTACAACAAAACGCTTGACCACTCCCCACTGAGATGGATTTGTTTCTTTATTCATCTGAATGTCAGTTAAAAAAGTTATAAGTTTTGATTACCAGATTTCTTTAAAAGTACTTGCAATAATTTTATACTATAAAAGCTACCAAGTGCATGAGGAATAGCTGCCAACACAAAATATATCAGATTTCAAAATTTTACATACCTATAAGAAGGAAGCCTTGTTTCTGTTCTGTGTTAAAAAAGTTTTGTACTAAATATAATTTAATTGTGTTTTCGATGCATTGTTGGTACAAAGAAAACGTAGAGACATACGTAGTAATATGTGTTCTCTACGTATATAATAATAATGTAGAGAACATTATATTATTATGGTGTTACAAATTGTTTATTAATTTTTCTATTTTTCAAGATATTTATGGAGTTACACATTAAAAGAAGAATAAGACATAGACACGAGTAATAGTGTGTCATATAGTTGCAAATTATTGTTTATTTTAAATCAATCCATATATTGAATCTTTGATTTCATATTTTAAAATCACACGGATACAACCGGTCCAGGTGGGATGTATGGAACAACAGCTTTGGATTTCACAACCTCAAAATTGTGCTTGTACGTAACAACAATCACTTTTTTTGGCATTGCAACAAATATTTTATGACCTCCTTTGATTTCTTCAATGTCTATTTTTAATATTGGATGTAAGGACAGCACTGGGATATCCTCTCTTTCAGCAAAACGGTACTGTTTTATAGGCTTATGACTAAATAGATCTAATTGACCGTTTACATAAGGTTTATAGTAAATTAGAACTAGCCCATTTTTGCAGCCAACAAAAAATACATCACCATAAACCTTCATCATAGAGATGTACCTTAATGGACCTTCAGGAATTGCTATCCGTAAATTAGTCACCCAGATGTAAAAAATGAGCCAGTCAATGTTCTCTATGAATTCATATCGCCACAAACAATCCAAAATATTACTCTTCTTACTTTCCAAGCCAAACAGTTTTACAAATGTGTTGTTTTCTAACTTGTAGACATTACGTTCAGCTGTTACAAAGTGCACAGTGCCATTGTATAAGCTCAAAGTGAGGACTGTTTCATTGTAATTATGAGGCAATTCTATAGCCTTTACACCTTTATCAATGTTGCAATAGAAAATGGAATTAGTGAATCGTATAAAATACAAACAGTTACCATACATCAAAAGATGTCTTGCATCACGGTATAAAGATTCTTCTTGCTTGTCAGTTTTAGAGTCATCTGGGTTTTTTACCTTTTTAACTATACGTAAATGCAAGTGAATACCGAGAATAAATAAAGCATCATCATATTCTATAAATTTTGCGAACTCGCCGTAAACTGGTTTATGTTCCGAGGCTTCGAGAGTTGAAATATCGTAGTAAACTACTGATGCGCGTTTATGTACCGAAACTACACCGTTTTTTAAAATAGACAAATCTTTTATCTCATCCGTGACAACTGAAGAGTGGCAAAACTCATCTCGAACTTCTGTTCCATCTGATAGGCGACACCACAGACTTAAAGAGCGGTAAATATCGAACCAAAGAAGGCTTGAGCTCGATTTCTTTTTCGCATCTAAATAAAGTGTTCCAAAGTCACGTTTACAATGCTCCTCCCACATATTGTCGTCACGGGTTACATCGTCAATTACTTCTTTCCACCGTCTACAAACTTGACGGCATGCAATTAAGTTCTTAGCAGATAAAAACTTGAAAACATAGATGATAAGCTCAGTCGGGAATTGGCACAAATGTGTTGGGATATCACAGCACTCGAACATGGTTTACGGTTTTAATTTATGAGAAATGGAGTATAAAAGCGGCAGAAAGCCACTGTTTACTGTAAGTCCATTGTTGAGAGAATTTTAGAAAAATCTTTTGCATTTTCAAAACATGTTTCTGTAAATTAAAATGTGAAATGTCAAAATTGAAAATTGACATATTGCCAATTTTTCTTTTTAATTTACCCCCCGGGCACGCTAAGGCCTTTTGGCCATACTGCCTTGTCTTATACATGCTATCTCAATTATAAATCTAATATAAATATTGTTAATCATTGTAATATTTACATATTCTCTGAATTAATTGTATTTGCTATATTTCATTTACAGTATTAGTGATAAAAGTATATAAACAAGGGTACGTAGCAGGATTCATACGCAGCTCTTTCATGCAATGCGGCACCAATGCAGGATCTTCAAAGAGTTCAAGGAGCCGGGCATCCATTAGCACAAGGCGCTGGGTGCCAAAAACGGACACTCAAAAAAGACACGATGCAACCTTTTGAGATGTGCAATATTAAAAAGTAGTGAATCAGCCATTTTGAGACGAAAGAGACGATAATTTAATCGACAATGACCAAAACGCATACGACAAATCATGGAATAATATTTTCTATGAAGGATTTATTTTTTACAAAACCGGGGATTTGAATTAACTTGTAACATCTAATCCTTTATTTAATTATTAATATTAAATCTTCTGTTTTCTGTTTGTAAATAAGAATGTCTTCCCCAAAACTATGTATCATGACATTTAATAAGTCTAAAAAATTTACATCTCAAATTCAATATTTAAATAATGAAATTAATGAGGTTTCAATTGCTAAATTTCTAGGACTCTACGTAGATTCAGATTTGAGCTGGGAAAAACAATCAGAATCTGTCTGTTCCAAGCTAAACAGTTACTCGTATGCCTTATACATGCTGAAAAAAGAAGTGAACCAATCGGCCGTGCTTACATCGTATCATACTTATGTAACGTCTACTCTGCGTTATGGACTTATATTTTGGGGAAACTGTACAGAAAGAGAAACTATTTATAAATCACAAAAAAATTACTGAGATCTGCTTGTAATTTAAAAACTATGGACTCTTGTCGGCCTGACTATAAAGAATTAAAAATATTGCCATTTCCTTGTTTATACACGAAATGGCATTATTTATAAAGAAAAAATTACACATGTTTCAACACATGCAAGGTAAACGTCATGAGAATAAAATCAGCATGCCTCCTCACTCTACTGCACTTTTTAATAAAAGCGTTCTCGGAATGGGTCCAAAAATTTATAACCACTTGCCGAAATCTTTGCTGGAAACGCACGTTGATGCACTCACATCAATGTCTTTAAAATTGTTTGACTTTTTAATAATGAAAGGATATTATAAAATTAAGGAATACATTGATGATTTGACATTTTATAAATTTAATTTGACATTGTAACATTTTTGACACAGCCAGAGCTCTTTGGACATTGGATAATTTCTAAATTCCTGACATTTGTAATCCTAATGCAATTTTAATATTATTAGTTGAAATGTAACAATTGTATGTCTTAATCAGACACAGCTGTTGGTACCTATATATTTATATGCTAATCTTAAGACCATTTCGACATAGCTGACAATAAACAATTTTGAATTTGAATTGGAAAACTGACACAATCGCTGTTTTAAAAGAGTTATTATATCTGTATAAGGAATTGTATCAATATCATGGTTGGGAATTCCATTTGAAAATTTATGTAATGATGGTGTTGGCCAAATAATCTACCTTCTCATTCCCTTCAACACCCTTGTGCTCAACTTGTCAAGGAAACAATTGCTTCCGCTTAGAGCATCTGCTAGTGTCAACTGTCAAGTATTCATATTTCTTCAAGTTTCTTGATAAAACAACTCATAAATGTTATAAAGTCCCAAGTCACGTATACAGTCATTTTAAAATTCGAGTCATGCTTCAGTCAAGTGATGACGAATGGATGAATGACTGGAATCTATGGAGTTTTGCCAACAACGTGAAAAGACATGTTTCGCCGCTTTATTTAACTTGTCTACACTCACGAACTTAATCAAACACTTAATGAATAATACACCACCATTTCATAGTATTAAAATGCTAAATAACAAAAGTTAAGAAAAATAAAATAAAACGACATGTTTCCATAATGTTCCCGCCAAAACTCCAACAAGAATGTTGATGTTGATTGATTACTTTGACATGACATTGACATTTTTTGTTGAGTTTTTCCAAAGATAGAATATGAAACCATAAATGTATTTTTATAAGTTGAACTGTTCTTTCGTTATACATATCTCGTCACTCTTACGGCACAATCCACTGTGAGAAAAAAGATAGCAATAGCCTTCGCGCACGTCTTGACGACACGATGAGCTCCTTTAGCCCCCGCAGTTCACTGTTTGCTGGTAGAGTGTCATGTGAGGTGTGTCTTTATAAATTCTTCAAAATTATATAGTGTTTTAAACAAGAGATAATATTAGTTGATTTAATATATGTACCGTTCGCGGTTATTCAAACCAGTAGGGGTATTCGGATTCGGAATCTATATCTCTGTCTCTGTTATTTTCATAAAGCACGAGAATGCAATACAACCATAATATTATGTAAAGTTTTTAAAACTTTCTAAAATAATAACTGTTTTAATTTTTAGTATGCCTATCTACCTACATATCAATGTAATTTAACATAGCAGGGGTGCCGAGACAAAATCCTAAACCTGTAAGTGTTGCACTTAGGTACAGGTTTAGGAGGTACAAGACGAACTACTGCCCCCGTATTCAGAACTCATTCGGATTCGGAATCGATTCAAAATCTATATCTCCGTCTCTGTCAAACTCTATGGGAATGACAGAGTCGGAGATATAGATTCCGAATCCGAATTAGTTCTGAATACGGGGGCTGAAAAAGTTTAAGAACCCGTGGTGTAGATAGTTCAAAAATGTTCAAAAACTATCCTGATGAATATTCATTTAAATAAGTTATACTCTAGCTTTGTATAAATTTTCACAAAAACGTACCCTCAACAGCATGTCAAGTGCAACGCAAGCGTAAATTACCTGTACGAAAATCGCTCTTATGCAGTCCGATATTCTGTTTTTCTTTGCTATACATATAACTATACCTACTTGTTAGCTGTTTAAGTGAGCGGTGGCTATCCTTGTATGAATTTGTACAAATATTCATACAAAAATAGTCGCATTATAACAAGCCCTCTAATGTACAAATACAGTGAATGCGACTTTCCCACAAAAATCATTAAAATTTTCAGGGAAAAGCAGCATATGAATTAAACCAGCAGCCGTACCCTCAACATTTATAGCGATGCAAAGTTCGCTCAGCGATTGTTTGTATCTTGCTTGTTCTGCAATTAAGGAAGTGACACAAAACTTGAAGCACATTATTAAAAATAACATAATTTTAAGTAGGCTCATTTGAACTTTTGTCTCACACTCTTAATTACAGAAAAAGCAAGACACAAACGAGTGCTGAGGTAACTTTGCATCCCTATTAAGAGTTGAGAACAACCACGCAGACCATAAACATTTTACCAATTTTCATTCAAGTGTTCTCAGACGTTTTAATAGCATGACAGAATAGTAAAACCTAAATAAAAACTAAACTTCCGCTTTAATAATACAAATGAGATTAGAAAGTTGAAATCAGATGAGATGAGTCTCATCTCATCAACAAGACATCAACAAGACATGCGCGAGCAAAGTGAGCGGTTTTTAATTGATATATAAATGAATTCCAACTGTTCCAAAGTTCAAATATTAGGTATGTATGTTTAACGACATTACGTGTAAAAAATATAATGCGTGTAAGTACCCTGGAATTGGAAGGGCCCGGGGTGCGATCGCCTGGCATGTATGCCTGTATGGCCAGTCCGACTCTGAGAGGAAATATTTTACTTTATATCTAATCTACTTGTCCTATAGTGAAATCCGAAAGGGGGAGGAGGGGGATGGGACCGGAGTAGGCATAAAACTTTTGAGCAGATTTGCCGTGTACCCGGTAAAAAACTGGATGGATCCAATAGGTACATAGAAACATTGGAAATCAAAGCAAGATAGTGTGATGCTGAGGTCAAGGTGTCAAATCTCGTGCGACTTGTGATAATTTGGATTTATCTGCCGTATCAACCGGCCTTGGGCACTACTCTCTGGACGCAGAATAAATAATACTATATATCCTCGTGTAATTCGCTATAACTAGTTGCGACATACCACCTTACTTGCTGTTATAGTTTTGGGACCGATTATAAAAACAGGGGTTTCTAAATTCGACTGCATTACTGTATGCGAGTAGGTATCTATTTGTGCAAGTGTGAGTAGGTTTGATATAAGCTGAAGCATTGTGAGGAAACCATGGCATTATATTATAGAAACTTCCTATTGCAGTAAAATGTTGTCCTCATCAAGCATTTGAAAACTCTTTCGGATCCCAAGCTTTAAGTCGATTCGGATCACATGGTCCACATTCCCAAAATTACTACTTTACCAAAAGTCTATTATCCCAAAACGTCTACTTTTCCAAAATGACGGCTATTTTACCAATATGTTTTTTCTTTATAACTTTGAGTGTGTCATTATCGAGGAGGATTACAACGTCAAGGTAAAGTTGTCCTTTGGTCTGTGATTGGTAACTCCAAGATACATATTCATTGAGCAATCAAAGACGAGAACTTTATCAAGTTGTTACCAACGTCTACCTGTTGGTTAAAGAGAATTCAATACCTATTCTGTTCTTCGACTTCGAAACTTCGATTGACATAAAGAGAGAAAACAATAGAGTAATATAAACAAAAGAGAGTATAACATATTTCTTTCTCTTTCACTCCTTATTGAATCAGCGTAATATTATAAGTTCCCGTCACCTAAAATGAACGCTGACCTTGAACCTGCGCACTGAGCGACTTAGCGGTCAAAATGGTGGCATACAGGGGTGGCGACGGGGGAACGTTCAGCCGGCCGCACGCTATTGGTTCGTCACTCGATCCTCGCTTCCCGCGCTGGGATTTTGCTTCGTTTGCTCTCAAACTACAGTCGCACACACAGCTTACTTTGCACGACGATGGTTTTACATAGGAAGGAAAGAAAAATGATATAGAGTGTTTATTGTTTTATAAAGAAAGCTGCTGAACGAGAAGCAGGTAGTAATTTAAAACAATATATTAAACGGGTTGCGGAAGCAATTAAAACTTCTGAGACTACAGTTAGACGTATAGTAAATGGTGCGAAAAATCAGAACGAAGAAACGGAGCATATTGAAACTCGTCAAAGTTGTGCGTTATTTTGTAAGAAAATTTTCCGTTTTTTTTTCTCGGAAAGTTGAGATTCGACGCGAAATACTTTACACGAAGCTTACCTAGGACAAGCCATTCTTCGAAAAAATATGAAGTCTCAACTCGATTGGTTCAAAACTAAAGTCATACCGTAAATTTTCTTGCAACAAACTATTTAATATTTTAACTCAGAATACAGAAAAATACAGAAGGCGCGTCCAGCTGCAGTTACAAAATCCGCGCTGTGTCCGAAAACAAAAGAATCGTCCCGCACCCTTCTCACCTCTCACCCGCATAATGTTCTAGTGTAGACATTATTTACCCGTTGTTATGGTAAAACGTGGAGCTAAAAATATATTAAAATAAAATGCTTACTTTCTTAAACGGATATCATTACAATTTTTTATAACTGTTCTCTTGACTTACTATTCGGATTAATTGATGCACAAGCAAAAAAGTATAATATTCTAAGCTAACGTAATAAGATACAAATACAAAATAATTTATTTGACAAGAATATTAGTTCGCACATAATAAATATAAGCCCATTGGTTCCGAACTCGTATATTACACTGAATCAATAGCCTCTTCTTTGTGGTGCACAGTATATATCAAATTTGAGTTTTATATCAAGCAAATTACGCTTCGTTTTGACGGTTTCCACAACTCTTCTAACCGCAATTTCGTATTACTTCTGTCCACTCTGTTTTTCTTTTTTCATCAGCAGGGAACCTAAAATTTAAAATGTTAGGCATTATTTAAACCTATCACAGCTAAGTAGGCTTTATATGTTAACGTTTATAGACCACCTCAAAAAAATTACTGAGGCAAAATTTCGCACTAAATCCATTTAAATCTCAAAATCAACCAATATGTTCACAATAACAAACAAGTAGTTCTATTCTAACTCCATATAGGGTGAACTGCAACTACGGAACCCTACCTTGCACGCGACTCGACATGCACTTGGCCAATGAATTTTTAATCGGGTAATAAATATATTTAAATACCTACTCATATAATTTACAAACTAATAAAATCGGTAGCAAGTAAAAGTAAGGAAAATTAAAACGTTGATATTGGCAACACCAACAAAATGGACGATTCTTTCTCTACGATAATCAAAGACCGAACAATTTATTAAATAAATACGTAAGATAATGTTGATTGTGCTACTTACACGTGAAATGTTATCCCATCGTGTTTTTTTGTCACCCCAGCAGCATTTTTACACGTAGGAACGACACATGACGGCATATTTGAATGAAATTTAACATCAACAAAGATTGCCACTCGTTACGACGTCCATAGAGCAACTGATCGCGCGCGCTTCAAACTACTCTATAAAAGAGTAGTTTTTGTCGCTTCGGTTCTAAGCATGATCACGGTTTCTGTATTTTTCTATATTCTAAGTATTTTAAGATCGAAACAAAATGTAATGTTCATCTAAATTTTATCTATTTTTTAATTCCGGCTTATTTCCAAGTACTAAGTAGCTAGAAATGTGCCAGTTATTACGCTGAAATTATAAAACAATAGACTTGTGCATACCAAGAGGCTAAAACTTTGAAACTAAAAAAACATGCGTAGACACATCCCCTCCACTGCCGCTCAGCGTTCTTTTTAGGTGATGGGAACTTTTTATAATATAGCAAACGTAAAAGAGAAATAATAATAATGAGAAATAATGAGGGCTATGCTCGGAGTCTCTCTACGAGATCGAATCAGAAATAAAGAGATACGTAGACGTACAAAAGTCACCGATATAGCACAGCGGATTAGCAAGTTGAAGTGGCAGTGGGCAGGACACATAGCACGTAGAACTGATGGCCGATGGGGCCGAAAGGTTCTCGAGTGGAGACCACGTACCGGCAAGCGCAGCGTAGGAAGACCAGCCACGAGATGGACAGATGATCTCATACAAGTGGCGGGAAGACGCTGGATGCAAGCCGCTTCCAATCGGTCTTTTTGGAAATCCATGGAGGAGGCCTATGTCCAGCAGTGGACTTCTTATGGCTGAGATGATGATGATGATGAAAAGAGAAATATGTACGCTTTTGTAGAAAAATGTAAGTTAACATTTATTTTATTCGACTGCACAATAACGTGTGTTTTGTATTTCAGTTTTAAATAGTAGATAGGTATTATTTATTACGAAATAAAAGAATGACTACAAAGTCGAACGGTCCCCCTAGAAGTCTGTGTGTCCCCCATTCGGCTGCAGTAGCTCCATGTAATAACAAACAGACAAAATAAAAGAATGAAATTATTGAAGGTTCCTACAGTAATTTTAACCCTCAATGTTCGTATTGCGTCAACTTCGGGTTAAAATGGGTTAAATGAGTAATTAATTGAACCTACATTGTTTTGTCTGATAGCGAATTTTTAATAAGTTGTTTTGGTTTTTTCGTTGTAGTTACGACTTAATTGTAATAATATTATTATATTTATTATCTACATCCGCTTTTGATTCTTCGAATTTTCGTTGTTTTAATTTGTTACTATGTTCTATCTATAATATTAACATTTGGACATACCTACCTATACATAATTTATATCATCAAATTATGTACAAGAATTATATTTGATATTTCTAGAAAAATCTGCTAACAAATATAGCTAAATATATTTTGAATTATTTTTTTGAATGGATCTATCCTAATAATTGTCTATTTTAGCAAGATCCTCTTCATAAAATGTAAATTTTTAGGACATTCGTAACAGACCGTGTCCGGTATCCATTTATGGCATCGTAGCTGTCATATGCGCCTATTACATTGGAGAGGCCTGCAGTTTTTAAATGGTCGATCTGAACCGATTTTGATAAAATTTATATGGGACTAACTCTGAACTAAGTATTACCTACCAAACAAAAAAGAATCATCAAAATTAATTCATAATTGGCGAAGTAATCGGTGAGCAAACATAAAAATAACGGACAAGTGCGAGTCAGACTCGCCCACCGAGGGTTCCGTACAAACTAGTAGATAAAAGGGGGAAATTATATATTTTTTTATATTTTCCTTCATAAATCGAAAAATATACATCGAAACCTGTTTTAACTTGTGCTAATGAAGCTCTATTATATGATACGGATAATTCATTTTAAAATTTGGACCCTCATTCATGCATGAAGACACATTTTTTTTGTGATTAAATAAAAAAAATATTTTTAGGATTTTTTTCCTATATGTGTACTATAACAATGCTTCTTGCTAAATTTCATAGTTGTAGATAAACGGGAATCAAAACCTATGAGGTACCCCATAGGTTTTGATTCGAAATGTGTGTTTTTTTACAACATATTCGGCTAGAAACTATGGATCTGCGTACTTATATGTTTTAATTTCAACACGATACCTTCATGCGTTCACGTCAGGTCTTGACATCCGGACGGACGGACAGACGGACAATAAAGTGATCCTATAAGGGTTCAGTTTTTTTCCTTTTGAGGTACGGAACCCTACAAAATATATTTGAATTGGGAACCTCCTTCTTTTTGGAAGTCGGTTAAAAATACACGTTATTTTGGGTAAGGGGGGAGGGTCTTCTTAAACCTTACCAAGTATCACCAAGGTGAGGATTAAGTTGCTAAAAATATCACGTGTGATGAGCATGGATGTTTATTCTGTGTCTGGGTGTTTTATGTATCATATGTAAATATTTCCAAAAAAAAATTAGGTACATATGTATCAGCCATCTAGGTCCATAGTACAAGCTTTGCTTGGTTTGGGCTAGATGGTGATTGTGTGAAATCTCCACAAATATTTATATTTAGTACTTTTGTACTTATTTTTTTACTTTATTTTAAAAATATCACGTGACCTAACACCGGAACTACAACACTACAACTAATGTTCTTTACGTAAGAATAACTACAAAAGAATTTGAAAGGTTTTGGCACAGCCCCTATCTACCGTTCCTGTTACAACTTGTAAAAATATTGCGCACTTTAAAATCTGGGTAGTGACTCTTTTGTTATCTTTATGTCCAATTTATCTTCATAAGTTATCATGACATTGATATTATGTTAGTTACATAATATCTAACATTAATTACGTCGGTACGTCTGCATTCTCGAGCGTAATAGAAGAGAACTAGCTCCCACAAATTCAGGGTATCCTACTGTGGGAGCTAGGGCCTCACAAAAGCCTCTATAATCTGTACCAAAATCCTAAAATAGCTCCTATACTATAGTTTTGTTAATCTTATTTTCTATGTATTACATTCATAACTTGCATGCTTTAAGTTACTATGTAAATATTATTTTTTAATGTAAAATCTGTTGGAAACAAAATAAACAATTATTATTATTATTTCTCTTTATTCATTTTAAATCTCGGGTCGCAGCCCGGTCTTTTGATGGGCATCAATGGAGCCGAAGCCAACACTGAGAGGCCCTTTACAGAAAATAAAATAAAAAATACAGTTTTTTGGTATATGGATGGATGATGGAACTATTGTACATTAAGGAATTAGACAAATTGGGGCTATTGCAGTGAAATGGTTATGACTTATAAAACTAGTTTATTGGCTGGTGCTCCCACACAGTGAGTAAGATAAGGTACTTCTGTGTGGGAGCATCAGAATGAGATAACGGCACCTGCTAATTTCGTCTCATCATACAAAAATGTTGAGGCAGGTGATGACACGCCACCCACTGAATGGGCCCCCCATAGTGGCGCCGGAGAAGCAACATCGGTGTGGGTGGCTAAGGGTGTTGAGAGGTGTGCTGCGCGTTCACTAAGAGCTACTAGCGGCGTTATGCCCTTTAACACTTCCACCCTGGAGCTTAGGTACTTAGCTCTTGCTGTTTCCACCATCCAGCCGGCTGGTTAAGGCAAGCTGGAGGTCAGGGGTCTCATTTAGCCCCAGGGAAACATCGGGGTACGCGGTGTCGCCACTCACCGACGGCTCGCCACAAACCCGCCCCTGCGGTTTTATTATTATTATTATTATAATTGTGCGTCCGTGTCTCCAATCCAAATATTAAGTTATATTGTGCGACATAAAAACGAGATGTCTAATCGGGAAATAAAAATATTCATTTTTTACTTGTCTAATTAATTATTTTAAGTTGATCGACTATAACTCGATAACTTGTAAAGCCTACTTAGCCGTTACAGTTTTCCTTTTAATCTTCAAAGTCAACAGCTTAGCCGGTAGAGGGAGGGGTGGGGGGAAGACACGTGAATAACAAAAAATATCAATTCAAAGGATCCCTAAATTGAAAAGTGGTTTTCGCATACCGGCAAAGTTTTTTGATTACCTATCCAACGATACCCCATACGATGGGGTAGATAAGAAAAAAAAAACATCCTCACTTTACGTGTAGGGGAGGTACCCCAATTTTTGTTTTTCAAATTAATTCTACGACTTTCTCGGCATTATTAATATGCTTATCTATACCAAATTACAGCTTTCTAGTAGGTACTTATAGTACTATTGGAACAAAGCCGTTTGTGCAAAACCGCGAAACTATAAGGGCTCCTTGTTTATTATTATTAGTGAACCCTAAAACGCGAGCGTATATCCACTCTCCGAGTGGGTTTTGAGCCCCTAGACTGATCAAAATTGTATATAAATATAAAGATAATGATAAAGATTTTTAAAATAAAATGAAATTATTTTATTGTTACTAAAAAATATAATATGTACCTATTATTAGTTATTATTACCTACAAAACAAATGTTCTTTCTAAAATAAAAATTAAAACAAACATGTAAGTATTTATATTTTCCTTGATATTCTTACGAAATAACCATTAAACAGGGGGAGGGGATCAGCTGATTCTTACTTTTCTTTTATAGGGGGCCAAAAATTTGGCAAAAATTATCTTACGTAATAAATGAATGGCCCCTTATTATGAAAGCGACAAGTAGGTAATATACCTATATTAAAACAAAAACGGCAAAAACGGAAACAAAAAGTTTCCGGCAGTCTAGTCGGGAGGCCGTCTGACTAGCGATCCGCAGGTCCTGGGTTCGAATCCCGCGGCTCGCACCTCTGTCTTTTCGAAGTTATATGCGTATTGTTGATTGCCGCCAACTTCAAACGGTGAAGGAATACATCGTGAGGAAACCTACATGTCTGAGAGTTCTCAATGATCTTGAAGATGTGTGAAGTCAACCGTCACTTGGCCAGCGTGGTAAACTATGGTCTTACCCTTCTCATAATAAGAAGATGGCCCGCGCCCAGCAGTGGGACAGTTTGTATAAATAGGGCTGATAAATAAAAACCGACCGCATATTGAGCAACTTTCGTAGTTCAACTTACGTGGTTTCGCATGATATATGGTGTTGAGAGTAGGTACGTATTTTGCGAGAAAAGGTAAGGAAAATGTGTTTTGATTAGGATGTATAATTTAGTCGTTGAGATTTCTGAGATCGTGCTGGTTTCTTTTTTAAACAAGATAGATCTACATTTGACCACCAACTCGCCTGATGTTAAACGACGTTGTGGCCGAGGATGGAGCTCGTCGATCTAGAAGATATCTATTCACCCTAGCCTTGAAAATTCCAAAATTGTAGGTCTCAGGAAATAGAGATGGCGGCAACGAATTCCATTCTTGTGTAGTACGCAACAAGAATGTGGATCGATATCGCTGAGTATAGATTTTATTGAGTTTGGATTTTTGGTTTCTTCACAATGTTTCCTTCCTCTTTTGCGAATGCGTTGAGATTTGAACCTAATATTTACTTACGAACTGGAATTCAGGCGGTGTCCCACTAGGCTGCCGTAACTAATAGATTGCAATAAAAAATAATAGCAACATAATACTGAGTCCGCGCCACTACTGAAGTCCGATGTCGACATTTTGGAACTATATTTTTGACAGGGAAAAAATGTATCTGTGTGCCCGCCATTGTCTGCCGAGTATCAGTTTCGAATATTTTCAATTTCGAAGTTGAATGTGTAAACGACACTTGAATTAGACAAACTTGTTTGATGCAATATTAAATCACGGAAATATTAAATTCTTTGCCAATGGAAACCTAGTAATTTGTTGACTTGTTCAAATCCCAAAATATCCCGAATTATACCAAACTTTGTGTTCGCACACTACTCCCGAAATCGGCAGCACTGAATAGGAACCCGAGCGAGATGAGCAGGAGTATTGCTCTCTCTACGCCGGCCAACAGCGGGAACCAATCAGAGCAGGTATTTCCCTCATAATTTATTATATTATATCTGCGTGATTTAGCCAGAAGCGTGAAAATGATTTTATTGTGTTAAAAAAATTCAAAATTGGAGCCATCAATTTCGAAATTTCAAAACGTTAGATAATGGACCGATATTTCGAAATTTCACACCCGTATATAAGTTACTCTATGTTTCACACAGAACAATACCGGATTGCGATTGAAGCGCCGCCGCCGCGTCTATACCTAAGACTACAGTGACAGGTGACGCGGACTCTAGGAATGAACTTTGATACCCCTACATCCTTTGAATATGTACCTAATATCAAATCTAAGTACATAAGTAGATCGACTGATTCATTAATTATTTATATGAGCTCTTTGTGAGTAAGCTGCTAAATCAAAGAATAGAGCACGGTTTTTATTTCTGTTTGCTAGAGATGATTTTTTTGTATCGGTGAGCAGGTTTTATTATGAATTTAAGGTTTAATATATCGCTTCCTAAGTTCCTACTCAGTTGTGTTATGTAGGTATGAAATGTAGCTTGTCAGAAATATGTTCTTAGCTATGTTAATCAAAATCAGTTCAGCCGTTTTTTTGTATGAGTATTGAGTACTACAGGACTAGCAGAAAGTCGGCGAATTACCACCCCATTTCTCGTTGAAATGACAAAAATCTGTACTCAGTGATATCAATTCACATTCTTGATGCATACTGCACAGGAATGGAATTCTTTGCCACCATCAGCTCTGTTTCCTGAGACCTACAATCTTGGAATTTTCAAGGCTAGAGTGAATAGATATCTTCTAGATCAACAAGCTCCATCTTCGGCCACACCGTCGCTTAACATCAGGCAGTTGGTGGTCAATCGTAAATCAGTCTTGCATAAAAAAAAGTACTTTACTGATATTATTAAATCATCAGCTCAACCACAAGAAGTCCACTGCTGGACATAAGCCGCCACGTTGTAATTCGAAAAAGGCCAGTTCGAGCAGTAAAGTCAAAAAGAAATCACAATTTTTGTTACAAGTGGAGATCCCGTAGTACGGTGACCATACACCTTAAATATGATTAGTCTGTCCATCTCGTGGTTGGTCTTCCTACGCTGCGCTTGCCGGTGCTTGGTCTCCCATCGAGAACTTTCGACCCATGTTTACCAGTGATGACATAATAATAGCACTAAAATAATTAGAATACCTACATTTATTTTCAGCGATTGATGGTCAGACAATTAGAAGGAAAAAGAGTTAGGTTTTCACATTAGGTCATTTTATAATAGGGAAGTTTCCGGCAGCCTAGTGGTGAGACCGTCTGACTTGCGATCCGCAGGTCATGGGTTCGAATCCCACGGCACGCACCTCTGTCTTTTCGAAGTTATATGCGTATTGTTGATTGCCGCCAACTTCAAACGGTGAAGGAAAACATCGTGAGGAAACCTACATGTCTGAGAGTTCTCAATGATCTTGAAGATGTGTGAAGTCTGCCAACCCGCACTTGGCCAGCGTGGCAGACTATGGCCTAACCCTTCTCACAATGAGATGGCTCGTTCCCAGCAGTTGGGACAGTTTGTACAAACAGGGCTGATAAAAAAAAATAAAAAATAATAGGACCATATATCGCACATCAGAAATACCACAATAAAATCAAATTCTTCGTCAAACACATTTATTCACCAAATCCCTCTTTTACAAAAAACACATTTTAAATAAATAAGTAGTTTGTTTTGAACAATCATCTTATTTACTTCTATATAATACCTATACACAGTTAACACAAAATATAGATTTACTAAAATTATTAACATAAAATACTTTACTCAAAAAGCGTCCAAAGTCACAATATTTGCCATAGTAAACATATCGCTCGCCTTATAATGTCCCTTACCGAAAAAAGTTACTCAAAGAGACCGGACAGTTGAGCTCATTTTGTAAACTTCTCGCTAACAAACATATTAACACATGCGGAAAGAAGGCAGAGAATTGGAGACGTTAATCAAAAGTTAAGTAACGTTTTTAGGTAAAGCCGAATATAATTATTATAATATTGGTGCAGGTATGTTTGTGAGCAATTCGCCTAGAGTAAGGTGCCATCGTTCGTGTCACTTTGAATTGTCAGTTTTGAAGGTATTTGTGACTGACAATGTCGCTATGACGTCATAGGCATTTTAATTAAAAAAACCGGACAAGTGCGAGTCAGTTCAGTCCAGTTGCTACACCCTACCAGGGTCATTGTATTACTAAAAACAAACATGTACTGTAACATCTCCATGTAACCTATAATGAATGCAATAAACTATTGACTTTGACTTTGACTTTGTCATACTCACCCACCGAGGGTTCCATACAAACTAGTAGATAAAAGGGAGATATCATATATTTTTTTTATATTTTCTTGAAGCTCTTTCATATGATACCCCACATGATACGGTTAATTTACTTTAAAATTTGGACCTTCATTCCTTGCATAAAGACACTATTTTTTTGTGATTAAATTAAAAATGTCACATTTTTTTCCTATATGTGTACTCTAATACAATGCTTCTTGCCAAATTTCATTATTCTAGGTCAACCGTAGTACCCCATAGGTTTTGATTCCCTTGTGAGTGTCGAAATGTGCGTTTTTTTACAATATATTCGGCTGTAACTTTTTTTTACGAAAACTTAGAAACTTTATTTTTCTTTCTGCAGCAAGATACTATGGATCTGCGTATATTGTTTTAATTTCAACTCGATACCTTCACGCGTTCCCGAGATAAAGGTCTTGACACCCGACGGACGGACAGACGGACGGTTTTTCTTATTTTAAAGTGATGACGTCATAGTGAGAACTCCATACCTCGACTTGGCCTCTGCTACATAAAATGCTTATTACACCACCTGATTATCGTGCCCTGTCACCAGGGACAGAGTGGTGTAATAAGAGACAGGGTCACGTACCCCTATTTACAATCATTCGAATTCAGAATCGGGCCGGAAACTATATCTCCATCTCTGTTATTCTGTTTGGAAATGACAGAGATGGAGATATAGTTTCCGACCCGATTCCTAATCTGACAAGATATGAATAACCCTACCGATCTCCATACTTCACCGAGACAGGCCATGAAAAATCGGATAGTGTAATAGGCATTTTAAGTCGTAGAGGCCAAGTCGAGAAAAACATGTTTTTTTTTCCATGTATTTTTTAGATTAAAATGGCTATGACGTCATTGCGACATGAGGCAACACATTCCCGGAGGAGTATGACTATATTTTTGTGTCTTGTTCCAAGGTGCTCGTCTGCACAATGCAATCTCTGATTATACTGGCCGTTGCAGCGATGCTTGCAGAGCCGAGTGCGTAACATCTTTGTGAAAAATACAATAGGTACTTAAATTATACAGTTTTAATCTTGGCAATATTATATACCATTTGTGAAGCAATAAGCTACGGCATGCTCTAAGTGGATCCAAATTCTAATTTAAAAAAAAAACAGAATGGTGATTGGACTTATCCACTTATCTTATGCCTATTGGTTGCTGTGGCGAAATTCCCAGCAGGTCAACAACAAAATTCATTCATTTTCGGTGGATGACATTTTGGCATTTAGTAACTTTAACAACTATATTAAAAGAAAAACAAAATAGGTACCTACCAGAAAAACAGTATAAGCAGTCTAACTTACGATTTTGTTACGCTTGATACGCTGTTGAGTGTACGTTTTTTGTGAGAAAGTATGCATAAAATCACCGTAAATAATTATAAATGCGCATTAAAATCAAATCAAATCAAGTCATTTATTTGCTAGAATACATAACATACAAAGAGTTCTTATTATTATTTTAAGACATTGTATTCAGTCTGCAAGCAGACGTGCAAATATTTTATTATAATTACTTTCATCTTTAGAATAATCTAATAAAATCAATTGTTTATTACGAAAAAGTTCGTTGGAAGTTCGAAAAAATTCATTTTTTTTATATTTGCAAGATGTATTATTATTTTTACAAAACAAATATAGCCTTTTATGACACTCAGGAAGTGAATACAATTCTAACGACACTTCGCACATCAAAATCGGTCAAGCCGTTTAAGCTGTAGGTGACCATATAGAAACAAACATACATACACTCAAAAAACATAACCCTCCTTCTTATACAGTCGGGTAAAAAATGACACCATATATAATGTAAAATCTAGAAATTATGAATTAATATGTATGTATTTTACTAATTTACAAGAAAAACAGCTCAATGGATTTGAATGATTTTTGGAAATTATAGATTATAACTTGAATTAACAATTATTATTATTAGATTACCTACTTTATATCCTGGAAAATTGAATGGTCCTGTAGAATAACAAAGAGAAAAACCGCGGCGCGCATATTTTCAATCTACGCAAGATATATAATGTAGCTAAAAACTATTTTTACGTGAAATATAAGATGTTGCATATACATGTGACTACTTATTAACAAATATAATTCAGACAAAAGTGTGGCAATAAGCTAAAATAGCCTTAAATACCAATGGCAAGAGATATCTCTTTAGAGCACAATCTTTTTGTTAAAAGGATTCTCATGCTTGTCATGCTCTGTCACTAGCTCGTCTAAATTATTTAAAAATACCAAACTCGACATTGATGATGATGCAAAATTAAATTGTAAGAGCATTTAAGCGGGGTGGGTTGCCGCAGCTGTCTCACTAATGTGCAATGTTCTCATTTGTTCAAAACATTTGGAACAATTTTTATAATTACAACAGTTAGATTGATGTACACATCTAAGAAGTGGCAGGAAGACTCTGGATGTAGGCCGCTTCCAACCGGTCTTTTTGGAATTCCATGGGGGAGGCCTATGTCCAGCAGTGGACTTCTTGTGGCTGAGAAGATGATGATGATGATGACACATCTAAATGTGAAAATTTTCATTTATATAAACCAAAATAAAAAGTTCAAAATTATGAGAACAGAATGCAGACCTCATTGGACAGAGAAGTTGATACTGAATAAATAGTGATGTATTCAAAATCTGAGGATGGCATTTGTATATTTATCAAAAATACATTTTTACATATTAATTTTGTCTAAAAAAGACGACATGTGCGAGGACACAGCTGCACTTTAAGCACATAGTTGAAATTCCTATTTGTGACACATCAAAACAAATAATAAATTAACATACCTTATCTTGAATTTGTTCATGTAATTTGTTTTAAGGTTATATTTATTTACATTTTTAACCTATTCCAATTCTCTTGGTTCCCAATTCAACTGTAATTCCATATTTGTAAATGCTCTGGACTCCAGCATTATCTTTTTAGTAGTGAATCAATTTTGAAGATTCATTTTTCTTTAGACCGGGGGAACTTCAGTGGTAGTCTAAGCTTTAAGTATAAAGCTGCAATGAATATTTTTTGCAGGCTTATAGGTATAAAGCATTTTCTTTTTAAATACAAACATTTTTTAGGTACAGTTTGAAATGTACAAATGAAAGAACACAACAAGAATGAAAGCCTCTTTCAACCCTTGCATTCAAGCTCACAGCAATATGGAGACCATGTAAAATACCAGTGCATACTGCACTACTTCAACTAATTCTTCACAAACTTGTCACCTTGTCTGTTCCCTTGTTGCCGCAAACATGGCCTGACCAACCAAGACACTGTCTCCTGCTGCCATATCAAATCTAAAATCTTTCGGAGCTTCAAATAGTAGAATTATTGTACTACCCATGTTGAACTGGCCAAATAAGTCACCCTTCTTTAACTCTAATTGCCCCAACTCCAATTCATTAATCCTGTTACGTTTTCCTTTTGTGTTTGTCCTTAATATAGGGTCTCTAAATATTTCAATTGAACCAACATTTGTTGCTCCGACAGCAGTCATACTGAAGAATCCATGCTTCCATTCACCAACATACACTGCTCGCTCGTTAATCGTGAATAAACCAGGTATAAGTCTTGCTAACCAAGGATTAACTGATAACAATTTCCCACAAAAGTGCCTACGGAAAGTTGCCGTCCAATCACATGGAGTGTGAAATCTATGGTAATCCCCTGGAGCTAAATAAATGATACACTGATGTAGTATGTTGTTTTTGTTCATAAGTAATGATTCATAATAGCTGTCGCACTTTTTCTTTGACCATTTGTTTTCTCCAAGGAATTCTTCTAAGCTATAAGTTACTCCTTTGACTTGCTCAATTTTGTCTGTGTCAGCTGGCCCGCAATTTAGCACAACGCCGTCACAGGGTGATACGCAGGGAGACGGTGATATGTATCTGGCACCTTCTCTTAGTGGGCGCGTGAAAAACGCTGACAAACTTTTGTAGTGTTTTAAATCGGGCACGGCTGCATCATTTAAATTCACATTAAACATTTTTACGTACGTACCGTAGACAAAGCTTCGAAGGGACATGGGGAGCTCACATGCAGCTATACGCCCCCATAACCGGCTGGTAATTCTAAATGGAAACATTTCGTAAAATCTAATTTCCACTTTCGACACTTCATAGTCAATGCTAGCGCGGATGTAGCACCATCCTACGTATATTACACTGCCTAAAGGCATCCAACGAGTGAATATTGAGCGGATACTCATCCATCTCGTCTTTTGCAACTGATTATTCAGATTCTTTGTTTGCGTTGTATGTACCGACGAAGTTTGTCGGAAAGGGCGATGAGGACGCAACCGCTGCTTGAACATTGGATTGATGACTGGGAGGCAACTCCGAATGCGTGTCGGCGGAAACATTTTTACGCTCCACCACTCGCAGTTAAAAATAATTTGTTTATATTAGAATTTGCGATAGCGATTAATTTTCTGATAAACACTCGACCGTCCGATGGGAGACAATAATCTGTGGAGAATAATGCACACCCACTGTAATGTACAATACACCAATCATCTGCAACTAGTTTTGTACGGGCAGTGTTTTTTTATTGCGTCTAATAAATTTTAGTTTTCCGCCTTATCTCAACGTGTTCGACTCTGTCTAATAGTAACGAAAGGCCCAGCATGGAAACATAGTGACATTTTATTTTATTTTTATATACTTGTGTCATTTTGAATATCAATGCTATAAAAATATAAATAAAGTAACGAAACATATCTTTTCACGTTGTCGGCAAAACTCCATAGAAGCTTTCAGTAAAGCATTTACTTAGTACTTTACTGAAGCACGACTCGAATTTGAAAATGACTGTTTAAATGACTAGAACATGTTGAACTTCGTATATTCAAGAAATTAGAAGAAATATTTTTACTTGACACTGGCATATACTCTAAGCAGGTCTAAATACAATTTAAAAAAAACATTGTACATGGATTCCTGTCTGGACATTCCTGTCGTACAAAACTAGCTGACCATTATAGTGTATACGCATTATTGTCTCCCATCTTCTTCTGTTTTGATTTGGACCACACGATTAGCGATTTGCCAGTGTCAAGTATTGAGATATCTTCAGTTCCTTAATATTTGTAAACAAGCGTATAGAATGCTGGGTTTTGTTATGCGTACATCTTACAAGTTCATAGATACGCGGGCTCCGATGGCACTTTACACCGCATACGTACGAAGTAAATTAGAGTATAATGCTGCCATTTGGGATCCCTATGAAAAAAAATATACTCTTATGGTTGAACGTATTCAGCGCAAGTTTGCTCGTTATCTTTATAAAAAATTGTATGGATATTACCCCTATATGTTTCCATCGCTTTTTGTTTCCGGAATGGTAGGTATGTACACACTCGAACTGAGACGGAAGCTCAGCTAATTAAGCTAGCTTAGCTTATTAAGCTTATTAATGATCTATTCGCTCAACACCCTGATTTGGACATATTTTTCGATGGGATGGGTAAGTTTATCCCTATACTCTTAGCCTATCTTAGCTGTAACCTGTAACGTATAATGTATTGGACCATGTCTGTTAGTTATATGTTTAAATTGAAATAAATAAATAAATAAATAAATAAATAAATACTTCAAGTTCTATAGTGTTCTAGTTACAAGATACTACGTATTAATCTAGTCACAGTCTAAGTCACGTAAACAGTCATTTTCAGTAAAGTGATGTGAAGTCTTGCCTCAGTAAAGTGATGGTAACATTACTAAGAACTTATATGGAGTTTCCCGGTAAAATAACACGTTTCACTGCTCTATTATTTACTCATTTCTAGAGGCGTTTTACCCCTAAGGCCGAAAAGACCTAGGCCTAGGGCACCCAGATGTTAGGGGTGGCTACAGAATTATTTTTTGTGAGACGTATAATCGCCAAAGTAATACACTGACTGACCTAGAAACAATATAATAACAAAGCAGGTAAAAAGCTTCCGCTAATTTGCTGTGCATGTGTTTAAAATCTATCAGCGGGGTGCGCCCTGAGACATATCTCTGGGATAGGTTCTCTTTCTCTCTCTAGGATTTCTGAGAATTGCGTGCGCCACCAACCCTTACCCACCAAGCATTTGATTCGCCTCTGATTGCAACAAAGAGAATATATACGTTAGTATACAATGAGCAGTCAATATAAAGACAGCTAGTCCCAATAGTCCTCCTCAGTTTATTTGACTTGTCCATACTCAGCCACTTGATCGAACACTAAACTTAATGAATAAAACACCACCATTTTTATCGCATTAATATTCAAAATAACACTAAGCTAAGATAATAAAACAGAGTACCAAGATGTTTCTATGACGTTCCCGCCAAAACTCCTATTATCTCCCAATAGTAATATTTTGAAAACATAAATACGATACATATACTTTTTTTATTGATTTCAAATGTTTTATTATTATAAATAATAATTACATACTTTTTATAGACGAGTATTTGGGAAAAAGCAACCCATCTTATCCCACTCGGGTTAATATTTCATTCAGTTTTTTTTTATGATCCTGCGCACTGTGATGAGTTGACCAATTTGATAATATAAATATACAATAATCTTGGAGGAAACATAATATTATATTATATATTCCGTATTACCTTAGTATAAATCTATGGTATTACCAAACGCATGCTCAACTTCAACTTCAACTTTTGTTTTGTGGCTCTTCGTGTTAACGACTCCGCCAATGTCACGTAGTACAACCACCAAACAGAGAGAGTTGGTACGGTTTTATAATTTTGGTTGGTGATGATGATCTGCAGAGTTTTTGCTTTGCCACCACCTCTGACCCAAAATAAATTACCTATTCTAACTACCAACTACAATTACCTACAAATTACTAGCATATATACAACCTTAAATTAATATAGCACTTAAGTATATAGCATATTATAATGTTATTTATATTTACAGTTTAATCTTATTAATTTTTATATATTTACATAAAGTACTTACAAAAGGGGTAAAAACCAGTGAGAGAAGGCATTTAACGGAGGTAGGACGGGGAATTTCAGGGGGAATGACATCATAAAGTGAAAACTAGTTTAAAGGGCAACTAAAAAATATGTGGTCAACATTTCCTTCATCCAAACCACATTCGCAGATAGAATGATTCCTAATCCTAAGTTTGCCCAGAAAAACGGGTGTACATGTGTGATTTAAACGTAAATGAGAGATTGTTGAAGTGGTTACCATATCTGCTCTATTCACTGAATAAGGACTTGTCACTGTCTGTAATGTCACGCGCGAAAACGTGACATTGTACAATATTTGATGTAATAATACCTGGGATTAATACTTTAAATATCATACTGTGAATTATCGTGCCATTTATTACATCTATATTCCTGACATTATTGTCTCCCATCTCCCTGTCTTTTTTTTTTTTAATTCCCCTGAAGTATGACATGTAGCGTTGTTGACGATTTTCTAGGATTTCTCAGTTTTTTAGTTTTGTTATTTTATTTTGGTGCTGTGAACTTTATATTCCATGGCAGAAAGTGGCAATGGAGTTAATTTTGTTCCTAGAAAGAGAGCAAAGTCGTCAGAGGAAGCGGTTGATGACCCATCATCTGACGACGTTTCAAAGACTTTGCCCTTCGGAACCGGCTTTCGGGGCTTCATTCCGCGGCCGCATGTACGTTTGGAGCGCTACGATATCACTCCTTACCTAAACAGTCATAGAGAGCTGATTATTGCAAAAGAGCTCCAAAAAAAGCGCGGCAAAAATGACGTCCATTCACAGAGACTGTCACAAAAATGTTTTGTAAAAATAGAGCGGGACGACCTGAAGAAGCTGAAGAATAGCTTCCAGACGTCTCATCACCCTTCCTCGGACGTGTCTTCCGATTCTGAAAGTGGCAACTCCTCGGATATGACAGTAAAGTGTAAAATATGTGACAAGTCCTACAACAGCGAAAAGAAGCTTCTAAAACACCAGCAGAATAAGCACATAATTTACAAGACTCCAAACAAAACCCCGAAGCGAGTATCATTCTCCGACCATGTCATTGTCCATGAAATCAAGGAGTATCATAAATGCCGTAAGTGTCCAAAAATATTTGAAGATTATAAGTCTCTGAAGCAGCATATGAGACAGTGGCATAAGAAACGCAAATGTTATATTTGTAACTACTGTAATAAGAAATTTGTTGATCGCATGTTCTTCAAGGTACATATACGGTTGCACTGTGATGTCTGTGGATGTCTGTTCTCTAGTAGAGCCAAGTATCTGGAACATAGACGTGATACATGTCGAGTATTTAAGCTACACAAATGCAGCACATGTGATGAATCATTTTTTAAAATCATGGATTTGAAAGATCACAGCTATGATCATATTGATCCGTGTTTTATTTGTGATATTTGTAAAGAGCAGTTTCAAAGTAAATGTGCTGTTGCTCATCACATAGCATTCCTCCATTCAGACAAGAAACGTCCAAAAGAATTGTATGTAATGCGTAAAATGGGCACTGAGAGGTTATATCTCTGTAAGTTTTGTGATGAAAGCTCTGTTGAAAAAGACATAATAAAGAGGCACATGCAAAACCTTCCAGACTTGTCAAATAAGGCAACTACAGGCTACAAAGACTATTATTTTTGTGACCAATGCATGGAAAAGTTTGATACAGAAATGGAAATGGTTCAACACAAGTGGTCTCACTTTTTGAAAACAAGTGACAATTCGCAAGTGCGGCCAAGCATCCTGACGAAACATCCAAAAACTACTTACAATATCAATGAGATACCAGAGCATTTTAAACCATATGTAGTCTTGGATATACTTGAAGACTTAAGCCCAACACAGTACACTGAAATCTCAGAAGGAAACGAAGAAATTACTTCTGAACACGAATCAACCAGGCCGAGTCCAGCAGAGGTAAACATAATGAAGAAGGCTATAGTCGATCCAAAAAGCAAAAAGACAATCTTATCCAAACATCAATGTGAGGTAAATATAGTAGATGTAAGGTATGCATTCACTGATCTTAAGAGAGAAGTGTACTACAATATAACTAAAATTGTTTAAGATGATTGTGATGAGATGATGATTTATCACCAGTGCACTATTTGTTTTCATGCTACAGAATAAAAGTGATTTCTACCCCTATGGGAACTGTCCATTGATCATTTGATATTTTTTAGGTTATTTTTTGTCAGGCAATGAAAGTGCCTAGTATATACAAAGCTTGTTATGTACCACAAAATAAATAAATTCCCAACAGAAACACTAATTTGCATATGAAATGTCAATTGATGCATCTCACAACCTACATTTTACGGATTATAGGACATCTCGTTTAATTTAACTTACAGTACTTCCAGAGATATATTGTGCATCAGCAAATATCAAAAACATATATGTAGAAGAAAAAAATAAGAATAATTTTATTTTATATTATGATATGTTTGACCAAAAACTTAATTTGATTCCAAAAATACTTGCAAATTCAACTCTCTCAAACAAATAAAAGTCACATGCTAAAAAATTAGAATTCCTCTAATTATCTTATCAAATTTATGATTATAGGATATCATAAGATATAAGTTTTTTTGCTTTCTTTAGAAATTTTCATGATGTTTGTTATTCATTTTTTTGTTTTGATTTATTGATTCGTTTTTGTACTGTGCATTAGTAACTAGTCCCAATATTTGATCTCAAACTATATTTACGTATCTACAATTGATTGTAGAGGCTGGTCCCAATAACATTTTATGTTAAAATAGGTTCAGGTTTTGGTTTTGGATTCAATAATGGGACTACCCTGGCTACCTCAAGGGCGGATCCAGGGGGGGGGGGTCTTTTGTATTTTTGAGCCTTATCAGTACTTTGACATTAACAGCAAATTAGCATAGGAATACCTAAAATTTGATAAAAAGTTTCAAAAAATTTCGCACTCGCTTCGCTCGCGCCTGATTATTTCCTATTATTTTTACCCGACTGCGTATGAAAGAGGGTTATGTTTTTCGAGTATATGTATGTGCGTATGTTTCTATATGATTGCCTACAAGCCTAAACGGCTTGACCGATTTTGATGTGCGAGGTGTTGTTACATTTGTTAGAACTCCAATGAGCTTTTTCGTAATAAATAAGTGATTTCACTAGAATTATTCTAAATGATGCTCATCTATAGTCTTTTACAGCGGTTTTGCGCATACTTTCTCATAAAAAAAGTATGTTTGTAATTTTCTATAAAGTCATATATTTAAATTTAACTAGGAATAATAAATTTGCAATCAATGCATTCAAATGATTGTATTTATAATATTTGATAACGTTAAAGTCGTTCTTATCCTGTCGGATATTTGTCATTTTTTCACAGATAATTGTTTGGTTCTTGTGGGCCACAAAAAACTAGGACACGCTATAAACAAGATCAATGAATCAAATCACTTTCAAGATTTAATTTTAAAAACCTTCAAAATTTTCGCGCTTGCTTCGCTCGCGCATTTTTACTAAATATTTTAACATAGAAATACTATGGTCTCACTAATACGAGAAATAAAGTATATTACTATAAAAACACTAATAAAGATTGATAAAAAAAAGTTTAAAAAAAATTTCGCGTTCGCTTCGCTCGCGCCTAATTATTTCCTATTGTTTTTACCCGACTGCGTAAGGAGGCAAACCTAAACGGAAAGCTAATTTAAATTTTCGCGCTCGCTTCACTCACGCATATAATTACCTATGTTTATTTACTTGGGCCAGACACTAACCCCCCAAATGAATTCCTGGCTACGGCCTTGGTGACCCCCCCTGGCGCCAAAGCTGGATCCGCCCTTGACTACCTAACTACCTTTCTGTCTCTTTTAATTTCAAAATATGTGTGAAAAGTATTAACACGCTGTTCTTTCCCAGTTATTCCTCTCCACCTTACAAATAACTTTGTTTGCTCTATATTGCATAATTTCCATTATATTCTATCAATAAATATATGCTAACTGCATATGCTTTCACTGTTTACACCCTTAAGAGTTTGTTCTAACTTGTCCCACGGCTTTTCCGGATTACTAACTTGTTTTCATACATCAGTTATCCCTCATACAAGATGTGCTATTGTGGTGTTCTGTCTGGGGGACAGGTTAATTTGAACAGATTCGTTTATGCATTAAGAAAAATTACTAGGCTGACACATGTTTTTTTTTTCTTAACCTCGATAATAACGTTAACTTAGCATTAACACAATTTTTTAGTTTTTCTGAGGATGGTTTTTAGTTTTTCTATATCACAGTGCACCTTAACTAAAGTTCGAATTGCATTATAGTAATTTAGTGAAGTAGCAAGTAACTCCGCGTTAGCACGATGCCTTGTGAACTGAGGGTTACCACAATCTTATTTCAATATTACTTTGACCGTTGTCATCTCTCTCAACAGTAGGAAGAGCGAGACAAAAGTCAAAATCATATTGAAATAAGACTGCTTGAACGCTTGTAATATGGCCCCTGATACTCTCCACACAATATAATCCAATGCTAGCAAGCTACTAACATAATGTGTACTAGGCTTAGTAACGGAGTGGGCGATAGCGCATAGCTTAGAATAGGAAGCTTCTGTGCAAAGTCTGGGCTTCAGCCATGATATCTTATTACTGTTTAAAGTTTCCCTGTGCTTTGTTTTATCTTGCGTTTTTCTATAGTTAAAACAGCAAGACAAGTCTTTTTTTATCCGATAATTGGTTTGCACTTGACTGCTAACTCGAAGTAATTATCAAAAAATACAATTCAAATTTGGCTCTCTCAACTGCAGAAAAAGCAAGATAAAACAAAAAAATAAGAAATCGTGGTTCAAGCCGTAGTCATTTAGCGCTATCAAGGCTTCCAGACATATGTTTTCCATGCTTTTTTACCTATGCGATTAAAATATCTGTGGCTTATATACTAATAGATTAACTACATATTTATTACAAGCTTAATTTGTTATTATACCTAATTTAAAAACTGATATCTAGTCTTCAAACAATAGGCGTTCAAACAAATCCTAACTGCCAAACTATATTAGTTTGGCAGTGAAAAGCGAAAGTAACTATCTGTCTCTTTGTCTGTTATTTGCCTTTTTACTATCAAACGGTTGAACCGATTGTTTGATTGTTGAACCGATTGAATTGACTAAAAAGTAATTGCAATTCAAATAATCACAATTCAACTTTTAGTTGTACACTGCAATAAAATTATATTTATTAATGTACATATGTTAATCGTGAGTCCCAATTATATTAATTGCAATTAAATTTTTATATTGTTCTATGAAATAATTAGAACTAACAATTCATCATCATCATCTCAGCCATAAGAAGTCCACTGCTGGACATAGGCCTCCCCCATGGATTTCCAAAATGACCGATTGGAAGCGGCTTGCATCCAGCGTCTCCCCGCCACTTGTATGAACTAACAATTAGCTATTAACTTTTTTTTTACGGAAATCAATTTAAATCGCGAGTGAACGGTTTATTCTAGGCAAGAGTGCGCTCCGCCGTAGGGGGCCATTCATTTATTACGTAAGACTATTTTTGATAGTTTTTGAAAAAGTGATGAAAATGATCGTAGCTTTACAAATAAATTGAAAACAATATTAATTTAAAAATGCGTCTACAATAGACGAGTTTTTACACGATAGAACGTTATAAATATGAAACGGATCGGGCCGCTCCATACACTCAAAATTGTGATACCTTTAATGGGGCTATTATGTCATTTCTATCAATATATGTACATAACATATTAGTGCAATAAATTATTTGACTTTGACTTTAAATAAGTAAAAGTGGATAGAGATCGAATATTGAGACTGATTGTAAAAGTCATTTTTTCCTTCCAGACATGCGGCAAGTACTTCTCAAACAACTATTGCCTGAACCGTCACATCAGTACACAGCACGAAGACTTCGAAAAGTTACGCTGTAAAGTTTGCGAAGAGACATTCGTTTGGCCGTCACTCCTTAAATCCCACAAGTGCATTCGTCTAAACCACCCTGAGATGCCGTTTGACGACGCACGAGCTGAAATACTGTTCGATAATTTGAACACGCAGAATGGGTTTGATGATTTGAATTTAAACATAGGCGATAACGATGACTATATGAATGTGGTCGATTTTGAGATTCCAGCCCCGATTGTAGAACTGAGAGAGTGTGACAGTACGTTCAATCCACATGCTATTTTCCAAAATGCTTACACGATGCCGGATAAAAACGGCGTTTCGTCTGCATATACGTTGGTTATGCAGGAAGTGCCGATTGAGTTTTAAATTTTGTACATGGTGTTCGGTTAGATGATGCGACGTTTTCTGAGATGTACACCATTTTAACCTAAAATACATAAATAACTTTAATATTTATGGAGCGACACTGACAGATTCCTAACACTGATTTGTTGTCACTAGATTTAGTAGTAAACCAATCTAATTTATTTCCAATTTATTCGATATTCCTAAAACAGAAATATACATAAGTACACAAAATTGATGCTTTAAATGAGAAATTTTCATATTAAGATAAATATAGATTAATATAAATTATTACGATTTGCTGATAGAAACGGTCAAAATAAGAGTTGAATCAAGTAGTTGATGACTGACCATTTTTGGGCATCATTTCGCGGGGATATATTATGTACGTTTTACCAAGTTTTTAATTTTATTTAGACAGTTTTTTCGTCAATATTAGTTTATTTTATATACCTTTAAAATTGTCGTAATCCTTAAATTAAATAAAGTATTTCGTCTATCCGAACATCCACTATGGAATTCCCACTTAGACAACGTACTTTGAGCCACGAGAGTGAAAAGATGTTAGAAATGATGTTGAAATGTAAAGCGAGAGAACAAATATCCAATTAAAAATTCCTCTATATTGGCCAATAAGTTTTGTAAATATGTAGATATACTTCTATTATCGAGCAATAGTTATTAATTATAAATATCTTTTTGTATGTAAATTGAATCCAAAATGGTTAAAAAAAATATAGACGCCTTAGCGGTTACAATTTTAAAACGAGTTTTTCTGTTTTTAAAACGAGACTTGGTTAAAAGTCCGTAGTTCCTCCATCGTCCGCCTCGCTCGCGCATATCCACATTTTTAAGATATTAAATAACTGCATGATCTTATAAAAAATCGTCGTTTGTAAAACTAGAAAACAGCATCTCAAATATTCGACGAAAATTTCAATTTGATATGATGTGGGTATGCGCGAGCTAGACGGACGATGGATGAACTACGGACTCTTGAAGTAAAAAATCTGACTTAACAAATCGTCAAGATCAACACTGGTTAGAGTTTTTTTTAATCATGTGCTGCGACGTTTTCTGTGTAGTAAACTGATTTTATACCATTACCATTTACATAAAATGCTATTATGATGGTACGTCTGCGGGCCAAGTTGCTTTGAGTAGACTACGGCTCACATTAGATAACCTAAAGCGGCTCGTTTGTTTTTTTACCGTAAAATGATTTTAAGTTTAACTTTGCCTCATCTATTTGCAGCCTATGGGTCCCTGGCCAAGATGAGCTTGCTCGTCTAGAAGATATTTTTGTTGTTTGAAGATCCCTGGATCAAACTTAGTATTGAATTATTAAGTGTAAATATTACGGAGTAAATTATGTATAGATTACGCACAATATAAACAACAATATATAAATATATAAAACAATATGTAAATGTTAGGATATAAACAATATTTATTTTTATACATATATTTATTGAGTGATATATACATATATATATTATATTGAGTGAGAAAATAAAGATCCGTATCCGTGTCCGTATCCGCGGATCTTGACACTAAATATACGTATCCGGATCCGTGTCCTCGGATATACATTTTTGACGATCCGGTACATCAATATGTACGATGTACGGGTTTTATGTAGGCAGTTCTGTGTCTATCTGTGGCATCGTAGCTCTCAAACGGATGGACCGATTTTAATTTAGTTTTCTTTTAAAAGAGGTTTTCGTCGAGTGTGTTTCAATGAAATCGATTCAATCGTTTTTTTTGGCGTTAAGTTTTCAAAAAGTATTTTTGTATAGGCATTAAAAATGTAATAAACTATTGCTCTATAATATTTTATTCTTAATTAATTACTGTTGTAGTATATAGGTAAGTTCCTAAGTTTAAGGTAAGTTTTTAAATAATATATTCAATGAGTACATTATGTATCATAAACAATTATAATTAGCCATGTTAATGTTGGAAGTTAGGTTAGCTTGTATTATCGATAATTTTCTAAATGTACAACACTATTTTACGACATAAGGCAATACAATGTGATTAAAATAAAGTTATGAATGACCTTATAATTACCTATGTACTTCTGTTACATGCACACACTCGCATACGACTTTTTTGCCATACAGGGGAGACGGCATCAAAGTCCATGACGCCATGTTTGTCGGTTGTTTTTATAGAAAACCTGGTGAAAAAATGCACTTTATTATTTTTTATTCTGAATAGCATAGAAAATATTTTTAGGTATTGATTTTATGCTATTATTCACAACTTTGAACAACTTTCACAAGTTTTATAAAATATAAAACTAATTTCAATGTTTTTTGCGTTTGGTGTCGTGATTTTTTTCAATAGGTAATTTCCACAAATTTTACTAGGGTTTTACCTACGATTGTAATACGTCAATACATAGCTAGTCTTTTTGTTTACGTGACTACCATTTATTTATTTTTCTGAAAAAAAAGAAATGCATTTTTGCATTGTATTTAAAAGGAAAATATCACTGTATTCCCGCGTATATAAAAACGCATTAGTTTACAAATTAAAAGGGCATAATTATTATTCCAATCACCATTTGATGTCACGGCATTTCGCACCATATCTAAATCATAACTTTGAAAAATAATTAAAATCTCAACAGTTGCAAAAAAATGGTTGTCTGTAATGTCGGTTTACGGACGATAATTTTACGTGATAATGATGCGTCACAAGCCGAACGCTTAGGCCGATCGTGCCGCTCTATCGCATGTTCCCCGCTCGGCTCAGGCGGAACGTGACACTTTTTCGTGCGTGCAGCGGGCGTTCGTCGATTTATAAGACGTTATCACGTCAAAATTAATTTCTTAAAATAGTCCAAACTTTCTACTGAAAGCACAAAACCAGTAAGTATCTAAAATATAAATAAGCCTACGATGGATTTAGGTATGAACAAAATTGTTTTGCCTTAATTATATGAGTGAAGTATACATATATTTATTGTAATTACTAATTGTTAGATATCTTGTTATTATTCTTTATGTGTGAATGTACTGTAGGAGAATACTGATATTCCTACCCCCAAGCGTTTATCTGATGATGTGCAATCTATACTTATTAAAGGGTTTCGTGTGTTTAGGTGACAGACAATTTGTGTCTTCAATTGAGAAAGGATTTCTAGATAGAGATATAATAAAACTGGACAAGAGCGAATCAGACTCTCCCACCGTGGGTTCCGTACAAACTAGTAGATAAAAGGGATAGTAGATAAAATTATATTTTTTTTATATATTCCTTCATAAATCGAAAAATTCGACACGCACTTGGCCGTTTTTAATAACAATATGTTTATTTCTCTAATTCCTTTTATTACAAAGTCAGTAGTTTTTGCTCCAGTTCCAATTATTTTTTTATGTATTGATTGATGTTAAACGACATTGCGGTCTACGATGGAGCGCGCTTACATAGAAGAAACCAATTCACTCCATGTATATGTGTATGTTATATGTTGGTGATAATATTTATTTTATCGCGCGCCTGCTCTTTGAAGTTAGGTTTCCAGTTTTTTAAATTACGAGTATGTATTAAACTTCTTTGAACTATGATTATTGTTTTAAGATAAAATATGTAAATAAAATAGCGTTATTGGCTGTACACATTATTTTTTACGTTGATATTGCAAAATTTACAAAAACTTATGTATGAAATAATTGTTAATTAATTGTTAATAAGTATATTTGTTACCGTTTTTCGCCAATGCGGCTGGGCTGATTTTGATAAACCTTTTTTTTATTTTGTAAGATTATTTCCTTTATGTTTTAGATGTATAATGAAAATCTGCTCAGTTGTTTAAAAATGAGAAGATAATTTCCGATCGTGAAACATTTTAGTATTTTTTCGTAGGGTTACGTATTTTGATACGCAACTTGCGCTACATTTATCTTTGCGCTATACTTAAACGAATGTTTATTGAAAGTAAATTTTCTTTATGTTAGATAGATCTACGATTGACCACCAACTCGCCTGGTATTAAGCGATTTATTTATTTTTTAGACTATAAAAATTAGGTGTTGTCAAGACAGTAAATACGCGTAGAAATAGCCACATCTGGCTGTCATTTTGTGAATACAATCGTTTTCTTTCCTCTATTCTTCAATTCGCCGTATTTTTATGTATGCTTAGCGATAATTATTTTCAAAAACAAGAAGTCTTGAAATCCGAGTACGTTCTGATTGCCAGACTTCTTTTTTAACCCCCGACCCAAAGAGGTGTATTATAATTTTGACGTGTGTATCTGTCTGTGGCATCGTAGCTCTCAAACGGATGGACCGATTTATCTAGGTTTTTTAAAGAAGATTTCATCCAGCGTGTTCTTAGTTGATTCATCAAAAACGGTTCAGACGTTTTTCAAATTTATACTTGTTTTAGGTCTCATAAAAAAATCTGTAACTTTGTGGAACTGATCTTTCCAACGTATACGAAGTCACAGGCAACAACTAGTTCTTAGTGTATTGACTGGTCGAGATAGATTGTATTAAGCTTCCTCAAGACGCTGTAGGTAGTAACTTTTATGTCTCACTCACGCGTTACAACATTTAAAAAATACTACTCAATGAACCTACGCAATAAGCGAAAATTTTTAAAAACTACATCGAGTTCTTATCGATCGAGAACTTATTTGAATATTTTTTTTTTTTAAATATTATTTTACATATATCTTTTGGTTTTTTTAGAATATATTTTTAGTTGAAGTGGCAGTGTGCAGGGCAGATAGCACGTAGAACTGAAGGCCGTTGGGGTCGAAAAGTTCTCCAGTGGAGATCACGCACTGGCAAGCGGAGATGGACAGATGACATACAAGTGGCGGGAAGACGCTGGATGCAAGCCGCTTCCTATCTGTCTTTTTGGACATCCACGGAGGAGGCCCATGTCCAGCAGTGGACTTCGTATGGACGAACTGATGATGGTCTTTTTGTAAGTCCCTTCAATAGGTACATATGTTTTATCTTTCAAGATATCGATACCTATGTGCGAATGAGACAAATTTACTACCTAAAACCTTTATTAAGTATACTTAAGTTTTCCATATATCAATGTGAAGATCTAAGATCTGTATATTCTAGTTTGTGTAAATATGACAAATATTTAAACATACCTACATGTGTATACCTAGGGTTAGTATGCTAAGATTTGCAGTCATTTATTTAAAAACTATGCATGTCAGGAGCCGCAATTTGTTGCGTTTTGTGGTCTGTGACTACGCTGTGCCGCTTGCGATTTTTTTACCCGACTGCACGAGACAGGTTGTTTTTTGCGTGTTGGATGGATATTTGTGTTTTTTATATATACCTCCTTGACGGTTTGACCGATTTTAATGTGCCGAATGTGTAAAGTGTCGTTAGATTCGGTTTTACTTCTTGAGTGTTATTGACTACATTTTTTTAACAAAACAGTTAAACTTAAACCGCGGAACGCACACAAGACGATGCAAGTGCGGTTCGCGCATGCGTTTACGAATCCACAAAATTTATATTAACTATATAACTTGCACAAAACACTTGAAATATCCTAAAAACCTTATTAGTTTTTCCTGCAATTTTAAACAGGTATGTTTTTTAGCTATATTTTTGAAATATGGTTGACATTTACACTATTTGTTTAACAATATAATAGAGAGCCACCATTTCATTGCACCATTTATATAGAAGAGAAGTAGTTAAAACTTGCTCACATTTCAAGTGTTGTTTGTTTTCTAGCATAAGAGTCGATAGGTCGCTTTATGTATAAAAGTACACAAAATAAAATATTTAAATAACTTAACTGGTTTGAATATATTCCGTATGTGCTTTATAAGCTAACTAGTTGCGCGCTGCGGTTTAACCTGCGAAAGAATGAAAAATGATGATCATCATAAAATGTAGCCTATGACCGTCTCATGGTCCTCACCTATAGCTATATCGATACAAAACTTCATAACAATCTGTTCAGCCGTTTAACCGTGAAAAGGTAACAGAGTTCCAAGTTACTTTCGTTTTTTTATTATTAGTATGAATGACCTTTTTTTTTATAAGGCTGCGTTTTCGCTGCAGCGTAGCGGCATATGAATTGACCTATCATAATTCTTGAAGACTTAATTTCGCTTCAATGAAAACTGAGTAAGCGAAGATTTCGAGCATTGTGATTGATCAATTCCTGCATCGCTAAACTCCGCTCCTTTTCAATGGAAACGCAGCCTAGAACTCGCTCGTCCATTTATATTTTTACTCGACGGCCCAAAGAATAAAGTTATAAGGGGCATGTGTCCATAGCCTAAGCGATTTGGTTTTAATGTGTTGATCAAGGAAAATTTTACTTGAGAGTTGATAGGTCATTTTCACTTCATAAGTCTTTTTGCACTCAATTTATACTTCTTCTTTTTTGTATTGGACCCGCATTAAAGCATTTGCCAGTGTCAAGTATTAGGATGTTTTCAAGTTTCTTGACTAAAACAAGTTGTTAATGTTCTAGTCACAATCTAAGTCACGTATACAGTAAATTTATAAGTCGAGTCCTGCTTCAGTAAAGTGGTGGCGACTTTACTAGAAGCTTCTATGGAGTTTTGCCGACAACGTAAAATCACACGTTTTGCTGCTTTATTTCACTTGCCCACACTTTATCGAACACTTAATGAATAAAACACCACCATTTTTATGGCATTAATGTTCAAAATAACACAAGTTTAGGAAAATAAAGCAATAACATGTTACTAAGACGTTCCCGCCAAAACTCAATAGAACTCTTGTTTTCGATGCGATGTAGCGTTCTCACTGGCAGACTAATAGTTTATGTTGTCTATGGTCTGCTATAAAGGACAATGGTATTAATCTAAAGGAACCAATAAACTAATAGAAATTCTTAAAATATCTAAATGAAAAAAAAAAAAACATACAATTTTTGTTTCTTTTTTAATTTTATGATTTTATGAATTTTTTATTAGTTTAGCGGTGTCTTCAGAATTACCCCAATATACGCACTAGAGTAAATTAATCTTTGAACTAGTTCGCGCCACCTTTGAGTCCTGTAGATGTCTATGTATCGGCGCTTCTGTCGCATTCCGGCCATACATACTATTATAGTATTCTGTGTTCCGGCGGACAATGGCAGGAGTTTCAAAATTTCGCCATAGGATCGAATTTCAGTAGCGTAGATTCTAGGTAGAAATTTATCTGTTCTATGATGAATATATCCATCTACAATTGATATAGTATGCTGTGGCATAAACTGAGTTTTTGCCAATCAGAGCCACCCACGTTTCCTGGGTCCTTAAAATAGGTATTTGCTCAGGTAATTTTAAAGTAAAATTTAACATCACAAAAGTATCTATTGTTATATGAAAGTCGCAACCTTTAATTTCATATATTTCAGAAAGTGATAATTTCATAGACATGTCTATGTATGACTTCAGTGTCAATGACCTTTTTCTACCGAACAGCTGATTTTTGTTATTTCTCGGTCTTTAGTTATTCAGAGGATTTTAATGGTCCTACTGGGGTTTAACACAATTGTAATGTAAAAAAGCCAGTAAACAGCAGTTTGTCATCATTTATTAGTTCACCACCGCACCATGGGTCGGAACTCCTCGCTAATGGCCACCCGCTTGATGCTCTCGTACCCCAGGATGATGCTGAAAGAGAAGCAGGCGGACTGCACGAGCCGCGCCGAGAGACCTTTCGCGTAGAGTCCCACTAGACCCTCTTCCAGCCACAGCTGTTTGAATACTTGCTTCATTGTCCCTACACCTTCCACCTGGAAACAACAGAGTATGGCTTTAATTTTGATTTGTATAACTGTGCAAGAAAGAGTAACTTTTTGGGGTGTAGGTATTTTCGTTGATCCGTCCACAGCACACCTGGGCTTTAAAGTCTGCTACTTTTATGATCAATATTTCGTCTATGCGTAGCACAGTAATCATCCATCACATCATCAATGGCATGACAACCGTGACTTCATATTTTAGCAAACTACAATACTGGTGTTAGTGTCAAGAGTGAATGCCAATGGCGTGGTTTTTCTTTTTCAGCGACAGACGTGAAGACCTGGTTATTTATAAGCACGTATGACATGTAACTATTAGCCTAAACAGCTTCACGAATGTTGACGTATTAAATTGGTTCTAATTTATAAAGCGGATGCTTAAAGATAATTAGGTACTAATGGTGCGGAAGCTTATTCGTGAGGCTATTGTGTCTGTGTCGGTCCTACTTAAATAGCTGTATCTTTTATACGGTACTATTACCGTAATATAAGATAAGAACAATTTTAAGAATTGTATCTACATTATATAAGTCTCAAAATTGGCAAGAAAACTCTAGAAGGGATTATTTTGACTATTCCTATAGTACAAAATATGTGAAATAGAGAAAATAGGTATTGTTAGATATAAAGCAAATTTTTCTGAGTAATTAGCCATGGTGTCAGTGTTCATGTTTGTGTCATGCATAGGAGTACGGAACCCTCGGTGTGCGAATGAAACTCGTACGTTGCTGTTTTTTTTATATCTGATGCTAAGCTGATTCACCTGTAGTCGCGCTCGCACGATGTCCAATGGATTTGTGAGTATAGTAGTGGTGAAGCCTCCTAGTGTGCCGGCTATGCACTGTATCAGCAGGTGAGACACGTAGGAAGGTGCCAATTTTAATAGTTCATCTGAAATTAAGTATACATTGTGAGTTAAGTATAACATGAGTGTTTCTCAACTCGTCTCATAGTGTTTTCTTATTACCAACCTGTGATGCTTGTGAACATAGTTCTACAATATCTATAACTAATCACGTATAAAAACTCGCGTTAAAGTTACAAACTATAGTTTTGATCTACGCGTACTGGTCTTCGTCAGGGTTTGCACACGATCACTGTGCGATATCGCACGCACTTAATTCCTATTGGGCGGCGGAAAGTACCCGTTTTGTAAGTTTTACTATTAAAGTATTGTGTGGTAGAGGTAAAACGCTACTATAAATATACCATGTACCTTGATAAGCGGTATAGAGGGCCCACCAGAGCGCGGAGTTGGGCACGTAAGCGGCTAACGACGCACAGTATCCTCTATAGTATCCGCGCGCGCCGTGCGTGCGGTACACTCGGACGAACACTTCGCGCGCCAGCGCAGCTTTTGACATACGCTTGTCGAGGTCCAGGCCTAAAGGATTGATCACCTGAAATAATACATGATTCAAATTTAATATGTTATAATTATTATAGTTTACAAATATGAAACAAACGCGCTTCAAAATGCGCAATTTTGTTTTAAAATCTAAACTGCTGAACCGATTTTAATGAATTTTAATTTCTACTAATCTTATAATGCTTATAATATATATTATTTCAAACTTTAAAAACCCGTATCTTTTTATAAATGACGGAGTTATGCAGTAATTTTAAAGGTTAGACGGAATTACATATCTTCAAGATCTTGAAGATATGGGGTAAGATATTGACGAGCTCCATCTTCGCCCACACCGTCGCTTAACATCAGGCGAGTTGGTAGTCAATCGTAGATCTATCATACATTTAAAAAAAAAATGCCTATGACACTCACGGAGTGAAAACAAATCTAACGATACGTCGCACATTTAAATCGGTCAAGCTTTTTAGACTGTTGGAGGTAATATAGAAACATAAATACATACCTACATATACTCGAAAAAACAACCCTCCTTCTTGTGCAGTCAGGTAACAAGGCGACATATACATAGGTACAATACATTAACGAGACACGAGATAGACAGATGATCTCATACAAGTGGCGGGAAGACGCTGGATGTAAGCCGCTTCCAATCGGTCTTTTTGGAAATCCATGGAGGAGGCCTATGTCCAGCAGTGGACTTCTTATAGCTGAGATGATGATGATAATGAATACATTAAAACCATTGTAATTTTACGATAATGGGATATGTCTCAGCACTCTCAGCGACGGGCTCATGCTGACGTTGATACTCACAGTATTCTTCCCTCCCCACGCGCGCCCCTTCGCCAGCCCCAGCACCATCAGGTGTTGGCTGAGCACGTCGAAGGGAACTATTATTGTCTGGCCCACTATTGATGCGCACCCGCCGCCTATGAACGACTGCATCACAAAACATTACATTTCACGGGGGTTCCGTTTTTAATTATTAAGGTAACAAGTATAGAGGCATAGTAATAAAATGGTGTCCAAGTATTTTTTAGGCAATTAACGAAAAAAATATAAAATATAACTCTTATTATTAGGCAAATGACATAAAAATCTGTTGTTTTTTTTTTTTTAAAACGAAACTATTCAAGTTAGGGTATTTTTGGCTTCATCTGTATTTCAACCTGATTTTGGACAAGATTTCTGTGGAACGTGGGTCTACATCGGCCACACTCCCGAAGTAGTCCCGAAGCACTACTTTATTATTATGCCTCTATACCTTTGTGATGGGTGGTACGATACGCATGCGGCGGGAATTTCAAATTTCAAACAGTTTTTTGTCCTTGTAGCCAGGGACTTCCATGCTGGACTGGGAGAAAAAGAAAAACATAGAATGTCCCAACTGCTTCTCTTCCCAGGTATGCTGTAACAGTCAGTTAAGGGTCTCGAGGGAAACTATTGTTTATGTAGGAGATGGGCTGACCCGTCACTGCAGGCCAACATTACACCTTCCATTAGACCTCCAATACCTTCTAACCCTCTAATACCCTCTCTCTACAATCGAACTTACATACAAAACTTTACAATAATACACTTTCTAGTTTTAACTGGATTTTTAGTTTTTTGACTGGCCTTGTGGCTCAGTTTAGTAGTATGTCTGCCTGCTGAGCTGTAGGTCGTGGGTGCGATCTCCACCCAGAGCAAACATTTGTGTGATGAGCATGGATGTTTGTTCTGTGTCTGGGTGTTTCTATGTATATATTTACAAAAAAAAATTATATATGTATTATATCAGCTGTCTAGTTCCATAGTACAAGCTTTGCTTAGTTTGGGCTAGATAGTGTGAAATGTCCACAAATATTTATATACTTATTAAAATTTTCTTAATAGAGTCTAATCGGAAAGAGAACTGATGTGGCATTGAGGGCGCTGCTGTCCTTATTTCATTATTTTGTTCGACTAGCAACAATCGAGACGACAGTTCCCATTTTTTGCCACGACAGTTCTCTTTCCAAACATGGTACAATTCTAATTCTGACTAGAATGATAAATGTATAAATGAAGTACCAAAAAACGTAAAACGAACCTTCCATCTGGGGCTGACTTCATATTTCCCTAGCTCATGTCGCACCCCTTCATACGTCGTTATGTAGAATATACCTGAGATTATTTGAAACTGAAACAAAACAATAGGTACATAATTAGATTACATTACACTTGAGAGAAATGTCGCACAATCACGAAAGCACGTAGTCTTAGAAGATTCTTATTCATTTGCTTTCTACTCTTTGGGAACATATGAAAAAGGGGGAAAAATCGTTACAATTCAAGTTATACCTAATTTTATGTTTAAATCCTGTTATAGAAAGGGGAAGGAGGGATATAAGGTTGTGTAACTCGAGCACATATTCACTGAAATACAGGCTGTTAAAATTTGCCAGACTCACCACCTTACATCGATGCTCTAACCTTTGTAGCTTAGAGAAGACCAGTTTTTCGTTACCTACATATATTCTGTAGAAACAGCTAAGAACACCCTCAATCAATTAATCTCACTTATAACATCCCTTGTTTTGCATCGGGGATATATACAAGAATTATTTATCAATACTATGTTCTATACTCACACTAGATATCCAAAAGCCTCTATACAGCCCGGTTACGCCTTCGTTTCTATATATCTTTGTTATTGCATCGGTGATGCCGCTGTAAGCTTCCTTCTTGCGCTGGATTTGTATTTGCGTTTTCACAAGCGTCAGTGGGTATAGTGCGCATCTTACTGGAATAACACAAGAATATATATATATTGAAACAAGACAGACGATCAAATCAATCAATCAAATTGACTGAAATTTAATAGGGAAGATGTTTGGCAGGTGCCACCTGGATGGCACCTTGTCATCAAAGTAATAAAAGCCCCAGCACAGATTTGCAGGATCTGTTGATACCATGAGCGACTGCTGTGTACATAGGTATCGTTATACAAAAAAATAATGACTGGTTGATGAAGGTATGGCCTAGCATTCTGAGTGTGCTGATCAGGCCATTCCAATGGACAAGCTTTAGTCCTTGTAGTACAGCAATAGTATGCTTACATTTGAAATCAGGCGCGACTTAACAGTTCTAGTCAGAAAATACAAAATACTCACCTGTGAAGCTACTGAGCGTGTAAAGCGGGAAAAACTTGCTCTTATCCATCATACTCCATTCGATATTGGTGATCAGCTGTGGTGGGGGTGTCTCAACCATTGTCGCAGCCATTATTGCTCTCTCTTTCTTACTATCTCTCTCTACCTTGTCCCCTTTCTCTGTGGTCCATAGACTTAACAACATCTATGTGTAGTCTGTGGCTTGTCTGTGACTAAAATCTATTTTATCTATGATTCTTTGGTAACACCTTATAGTTTCATAAACTCTTGTATTTCATACAAAATAATAATGGAATTATTCGTTTGTTGATTGGTAAATGATTCATTAATGATTTAATTAAACTATTAACAATAATTAATGATAAAATAAATACTATTTTTTTTATAAAATATCTTTCTACTATCAACACTCGAGACTAGATCTCTCTATAACTATAATATAACAGTTACTTAGTCACACTAAGTTTTTATAGTATTGAGATGAACTTTGTAATGTTTTTTTAAAGGTTTGTCCATGGCTCTAGTTTCAGAGAATGATATTCTCTGTGACACTGAAACAAACAAAAATTAATATATTTAGTATAAAAAAATATGTATACTGAGATGGTTTCCTACATCACACTGCTGGTGGCTGATAACAATAAAATGAAAATTATTTTTTGTGGAGATTAGTTTATCACTTTGCAAAATGCCTCCACACTTGCTCAAGTTGCCTTGCCAAGCCATCTAAATAATGTTCCATACACACAACTACTATGTAAGTTTGTAATCAGAATCCCTTTTTTTTTTATTTTCATGTAATTATAAATTATATTTAAATAACAATTATGACATTGTTTTTATTATTACTGTAAGATGTGCTTTTTGCCAAATTTGGTAATTCTAGGTCAACAATAAGTATTCTGTAGGTTTTCATAACCATTCACAGTCACACAGTCCATTTTTTTTTTGAGTTTTTGAAATATCCATTATGAAACAATATCACCTATTGATTTTTCTTGCCATCCTATGTACATTTATTTAGATTATATCATATCTTTGTATTTAGATAAGCTATATAGTACAGATATAACAATGAATAAGGTACTATGTAAGTTCAATGACTGTCTGTTGTTATGCTGATAGTAGCAAGTAATAACTTAATGCTTACAAATAAAAGCTTGTAAGTAAATGAGTATTGTATTTCACAAGAACTGAACAGTATTGGGTGACACATATATTAGGAGTTCTTTATTATTTTTGTTATCTTCACCTTTTTTTTTTTTTTTTGGTAGAATATTGTCATAAGATGTTGTACAATGTTGTGTCTCAAATATTCTACCTTATACCTAAGGTGTAATTTCTTATAATTCTGTCCAAATAACAACTAAGTTTATATTTATCTGCATAAATATGATAATGACAGATGTATATATACTATCTTTTATTTATTTACAAAAGAATATCTGGTAGGATATTAATTGCCTTGATTTTAGTTTAGGACCAATCGAATTGAGTTTTTTTTTTTTCATAGATTAGTCTTATCCTATATAAGCTTTGTGTAAAGATTTTTCTGTCTAATCCAAATACTTTCTGAGAAATAGAAAAATAAAAACGGGAAATTAATAAATAAATATTTGGGGACATTACCCACTAAAATTGCCTTACAAAATAATGCCATTTTGACAAGTATCAAATTTTGTTTTCCATTTCATCCACAGTGCACATTTTAATCATTGTCTATTGCATAAAAAGAGATTTATTTAGTTTTTTCGATTTTGTTTTGTTAATAATCACACTTATTTTATTTTCACCTTAGTTCTGTATTGCTGATGACATTTAACTTTGTGCACTGTGAATGAAATGGAATGCCAAATATTGGTGATTGGTATATTTTGATTTTGTATGGGAATTTTCCGATCTTTGCTAAAAATCTCAGAGAGTATTTGGGTTCAAAGGCAAAGACTTTACACAAAGCATACCTACAATATGGCCTATCCATGAAAAATATGCAGTCTCCATTTGATTGGTCCCAAAACTAAAATTGTCTTGGGATTGTATCTGGCTAGCACAACCCATGATTTATGATATGTACTATAGTCAAAAAAACTGAAAACCCAATATTAAATAACACAAAATACATAAAACGTTAAGGTGGTTAAACTTAAGCTATTTCTGATTTCACCTAACAAAAATAGCTTGAGACAAATTAGAAAACTGATTTGAGGCAAAAAAACTTAATCAAAACTTTTGCAAATGCAAACACATTAACAATATAAATAAATTGTTAATTTTATTATAAAAAAAATAGACTGCTAGGCAACCCTATTTCTTATCAAAATTTAATAGGCATAGTAAGGCAGACTTTTTTCTGAGTCACCATTACAATAGGTTTAGTAAACTTAATTTAAGTAGAAAATTACCCAATAAATGGGAATTATAACGACAAGCCATGTAATAAATGTAGTGATTTTATAAAATAGATCAAAGACGTTTTGATTACTTACTCCAAAGGTTTCAAGCAGGGTTATACACCAATCAATAAAGGCATTATCAGTTATCACGACAACTCCGTAATAATATGTTATGCCTAAAATTAGAACCTCTGAAGGCCGCAGAAAAATATTTTCCGAATCATATCAATGGCAAGTACAAGGTTACAGTGAAAATCTGTGAAGAAAATCGACGTAGAAAAATCTATAAGCCCACCACTTACCTAGGATAACATTCGATTTCCATAGTTAAAAACATGAGAGTGTCACAATAAACAGCAGGTAGAACACTGAAGTCACTGAACACGGAATTGTTCAAAGTTTTATGTAATAATTTGCTCAATTCTGTTAATTACACCATGGAAAAATAGTCCTTCACATCTGTCACCTGATTGGTCGGCCATTTTGACTTATAAAAAGTTTTTTTTTTATAATGGCTTAATGGCTCATTGTATACATTGTTTTAAGCCGGTTTTTTCAAAAAGCATAGTATTTTAATGTTGTAACAAGTATTCTATTCTAGTAAACATCATGAAGTTTTACCTACGATTGTGATGAGTATTTTAAAAATTGTGAAAATTATGTACGGAAGCCTTAGTGTACGAGGCTAACTTGTTTTTGGGCGATCTTTTTGATAAGTAAAATATAATTTAAAGAAAAACTACAGTTTTTCTCCAAAGCAGGGTTGGCAGCACTAGTATTTCGAGCCCGAGCCAGACGTCACTTGACAGTTGAAAGTTGCCGCCCCAGAATATGTAGCGTTCTCCTTACTAGTCTGTGGGTGAAAGGGTGTATTGTCTTAGCTTATCGTAAACTTCGTAAAGTAACTTTCTCTTTGTTTTTGTCGTCGGTCAACGTTTATTTACTTGTACTTATCGATATTTACTATTTTTACTTTTTCTCATAATGGTAAGTGAATTACTGAATCAAACACTTTATAAAACTAAGATCTAAAAGTTATAATTACATTTTTTCGATTCCAGGCTCGTTACTTCAAGGAACAAGATATCGATGGTACGTGGATATTTATCTTACATTCTTATCAGTTATCAAAACAGACAGTAATGTAAAACAATACTTAGAAATGCAACATTACTTTCAACTTTCGTTTTTGGCACTTTAGCTACTTGCAATTTCTTTATTGACCTAATTAAAGGGTATTCAATAGTTTCAACCATTCAGTTTATATCAGTGATCATTAAACACAACTGGTTATTATTTATTAACTCCTCATAAAGAGTTAATTAATTAATTTAATCAAAACTGTCAATTAACTCTTCATAAAGAACATTTTTTCCTTAACGTTTGTAGAACCAGACCAGTGTGTGTGTTGAATTGTTAGTCAATTAATATATTGGTCAAGTCTTTTAATTCTATTTGAATGCAGTGCTGTCTTGCTACTTACCTGTTGCCTGATTTTGTTTAATTTAAAAGTACCTATTGAACACCAAAAGATAGATTGAGGTCTAATTGTAGTATTTGTGACAAATACAATAAAAAATACAATCATGAAATAAAATATTAACATAGGGATACAGATCGAAGAACAAAAAACTATGGTTATAAGTAGTAGTTTGTTGATAAGCCTGTCCCATCTAAGCATAATGTTGGTATGAGCCAACAGAAAAAAAACCACTGGTTTTCCATTTATAGATCTTTTGAATTATAAATGGGCAAAAATTCCTATTTTGAATCTGAGTTTTAGTTGGCCATGTTTTTGTCTCTGTGTTATGTTGCTTCCTTAATATTGAAAAATCCTAGTGGGAAGTTATAAACATAAAATCGCAGAATTCGTGGCTCTATTTGCATAGGACCTACATAACTTTTTTGATGTTTTTTTTTTAGTAAAAACAAAAGACTAGCCTGGTTTAGTAATTTTTTAACCAGTTCCTAGTATGAATATTTTGTTTAAATATCTTTTGATTGAGGTCTGTTACTAAATTATTTTAATATTTTTTTTGTTTTTATCTTGCAGTCAGATATTCCAGACTAAATTACCTAGTAGATGAGATTTGTTCTATTTGGAATAATAACATATGGTGTAGTTCCTAGCAGAACAAACTTATCATTTTTTATTTTATCTCAATCAAAAATAACCTATCTCATAAAGTGATACAGGGAGTAACTTAAATATTACTTATTATTTCAGAGTTTCGTGAATGTTTCTACCTTTTTGCTCGCTCTGGTCAGATCACATCACTTGACGAGCTTACTGTGGTGATGCGGTCACTGGGGATGAGCCCCACTATACAGGAACTGGCAGGTTTGTTTGGTATTTCATAATTGGCAGAGTTATTGCTGAACAAACATACAAAAAAAAAATACAGTCAAATTGATAACCCCCATCTTTTTGGAAGTCAGTTAATAATCAATCACATAATCGTAGCGCCATTAGGTGGAGTGCCTAAATAGCTTTCACCAGAGGTAAACACTGCTTTGCATTTTGAATATATATATTAAGGAAATTAAATAAATTGAGGATTATCTCTAAATGAATCAGTATTACAATCTCTTTGGATGTTTTTTTTTTTTATAAAAATAAATCTATTTATCATTTTTCAGGTTACCTAAAGGGCAAAGGCGGGAAGATGTCATTTGCTGATTTCTTGGAAGTGATGCATATACACTCAAGAGCAGAAAATCTACCTACAGAGGTACCATGTTACTTTTATAATACTTAACATCTGGCGAATTAGAAGCCCAGTGCAAACCAATTTAGAATAATAAATTTAAAAAAATGTGTTCTCTATATTTTGCTCAGGAAGGCGAGTTATCTTTTTGAGTTCTATATAAACTATGTGACGTTTAGGTTTAAATTGCTCCAAAATCGGTCAGTCTAAATGCTAGACCAATTTTAACGTACGAGTTACCATTAGGTACTTTACCTTCTTTCAAAAGTTACATTTTTCATTTGGAAATTTTATTTTCTCTCAATATTATTATTGCTCAACCAATTTTAGACAGTATTTCTTATTGTTATTGTCCAGGTGGTAAATGCATTCAAGGCAGGCGATACGGATAAGCGTGGCGTAATTCCCGCGCGGCAGCTCAGGAACCTACTGCAGAATTGGGGTGAAGGCCTGTCGGCTCGAGAGGTATAAGAATAATTTATACACATTTAATTTTGTTGTAGTACATCTTCACGCCTTCAAAGGTGTAGGTTGTAGACTCTATTCTCACTCAGGACATATGTTTGTATGATGAGCATGGATGGTTTGTACTTTGCTCTTGGATGTTTGTTTTATTAACCTAATATGATTGTTATGAAAACTTTCTGAAAAATTATGAAATTAATTCCACTTTCATCGTGAGGACTGCTAGATTGTAGAATATGTTTCCTGAGTTAGTATTTCCCGATAGATATAATTTGGTGTCTTTAAATCGCGAATGAATTGGTTTATTCTAGGTAAGCGCGCTCCATTGTAGACCGCAACGTCGCTTAACATCAGGCGAGTTGTTGAGCGTTTTTAGAATGTAACAATGACACTAGTGGTGGTTTGACGTACGCAAACTTGCTAGAATCAGACTGACGAAGTTGTGAGTTCTTTCTCGAACTTTTGTTATTTATTCAAATTAATTCTGCCAAGTATTAATAAATGTACACTGAAGTAATATGTATTTTTCGCAGATAGACAACATTTTCCGCGAAGCGAACGTGACGAACACAGGTACAGTCAGGTACGAAGACTTCGTGAAGATAGCGTGCGCGCCAGTACCGGACTACTACTGATGACGTCATTATTTATTACCCACGATACACTTCTATCGTTAATTTCACGAAAATGTAACATCTAATATCGTGGGGTAACCAGCGTAGTCTGATACCACACAGGGGTTTAAACTGTTGAAAATAGAGTCGCATTAAACTGTTCGAGACTCCTTCGGGCAGGCTAGTTGTTTATTTTGTCACCGAGTTGCATAAAACAACTCTTCAGAGATGTTGATTTTCAGGTGGAACGATTTCCGTACTTTTGTTAGTTAATTGAATTATAAAAATTAAAAAAACAACGGGTTGCACTCCGGGAGTGCCGGTAGAAGTGAAAACTTGAACATTAACGTTGTGCATTTTTGAATATTTTGGTTTGGTTAGGGAATAATATCGCATGAATTGCTTTATTTATCAGTATAAAAGTACTATAATTTATGTGGTTAAATACTTAATTTCCCGTATATTTCATTAATAGATGCACTTTATTCAATTTCCATATTTTAAACACTTTATATACACGAATTTTACAAGTATACAGACGGTCGAGCCATCAGCAGTCACCATCCGTGGATGCGCGTAGCAGGCTGTAGTACAAACACACACGCACACTCGCGCAAGCGCCCTGCGCCGTCTAACGAATTTTCGATCAGGTCACGTGTCCTGCCGCGAGTTTAACATTTTTTACCCATCCCAAAAGTGCACAACGCCGCTAAAGAAGTTTTCACTTCAACAATAACGAAATAAGTACTATTATTAAGAGAAACTAATCTATGACACGCAAGATAATAGTCTGTTTGGAAAACCCGAACGAAACGCTTTAGTTCCACTTTCATCGTGCTGACTGCTAGAATGTGGAATACGCTACCTGAGTGAGACTTTCCCAATAGATATAATCTGGGTGTCTTTAAATCGCGAGTGAATTGATTTCTTCTAGGTAAGCGCGCTCCATCGTAGACCGCAACGTCGCTTAACATCAGGCGAGTTGGCGGTCAAGCGCGAACCTATTTCTACATTTATTATTATTATTTTTATATTAGCCCACATCTTCCCATTGCTGAGCAAAGGCCTCTCTTACCTCTTTCCATATTTGTCTATCGGATGCTATTGTAGACCAATTCTTATTGAAAGTATCGAGCTCATCTCTCCACCTCTTTCTAGGCCGGCCTACGGTACGGCCTTGCGGCCGTTTAATGCGTGGGACCCAGTCTGTGGTAGATTTTGCCATGCGACAGACGTGTCCAGCCCAATCCCACTTTAGCATAGCAGCTTTTTGAGTTACGTCGAGTTATTTCTACATAAAAAAAAAGAGAACTATTGTGGCACAAAATGAGAACTGGCGTCTCGATTGTTGTTAGTCGAACAAAATAATGAAATAAAGACAGCAGCGCCCTCAATGCCATATCAGCCCCCGAGAATGACAAAAATGGAGATATAGATTCCGAACTCGAATGAGTACTGAATACGGGGGCAGTTCTATTTCAGAAGAGACTCTGGTAAGAAAATTTGGTGAAAACTGATTTCTACCTAATAAACATTATCAAATATTATTATCTAATAACTTCTAAATATAATCTTTACGTAAATTAATTTATTTTATGTGTACTTACTTAAATCTTGTAGACATTCCAAATGTATTCTTAACCGTCCTAATATTATTGATATTAAGGTGTTCCCTCACCTGGAGCATTCGCGTGTAATGTAACATTATAGATTTAATTTGACTTCACATTCTCGTTTTGGTGCGCACTGTAATGCTCGGTTTTCCTCCCTCACTGATGTAATTCTCGAATCTGTAACGTTACATTACATGTGAATGCTCCCGGTGAGGGAGCACCTTTAGATTACAGGAATAGGAAATTCTTTAAAGCAATGCCTTGCAATGTGCATATTGCTCTATGACTTAAATCTATGTCATATAAAGTAAAGAGTATTGTGAAGTACGCATTTATCCATTTAATAAGAGAAAACTGGTTTGTATAAAACATAATGAATGACATACAAAAATATAAAAATCGAAGTCAAATCGACCAATAAAATGTTTTATTTGTTACAAAGATACATAACAAACATGAGGCCTCTGGTTCCTAAACTAGCTCACTGTAATTCTGTATTAATTTATTTTTAAATACATAATGGCCACACTGGGCCTTACCGAAAAACGTTACTTATCTTTAACCATCGTCTTAAATTCTCTGTCTTCTTTCCGTAAGTGTCATTACATGTCAGGGAGAAGTTGACAAAATATGTTAAGCAATACTTAAAGTTAAGTAACGTTTTCCGGTAAGGCCGACTATTGCTTACCATGGTGATCAAACGATAACCGACTCGCTATTACTATAAACTATCTAAAAAAAAAATACAATAAAATTAAAAATAACTTTTGTTGTATGATAAATAAAAAGCACGCTATTTTGTCTACGAATACGTGCTTCACAATTGGGTATGTAAAGAAAAATTTAACATATGCTGATTCCAAAACCATTTCGAGATTATATGTCTATAAACCATATTTTTTTATTTAGGGCACATAAAATGATGAGATCGCGCAAATTTTTGCGAAAATATAAAAAATATTTGACCTTCAGTCGACCTCTAAAATGTAGTAAAATAAAATGTAGTTTAGTTAGTAAAAAAAGATGAAACTGACAGCATCGGCATTGACAAGAGAGACAATATCTCTATGACAACTGTCATACCAAAATAAATAAACAAAGAAAAGAATTATTTTGTGTGTTTGGTGCTCTGCTACTCTATTCATTTGTATTAAATTAATTCTGTTCATTATCTTTACGACGACCTTGCTTTCCTACCGTTTTGATTGATACTGCATTTACGTTGACCACTGCTTTGTTGTAAGAAACTGTTTGCCTACAGATAAATTATGGATAATTTTGTACGTGCCGACTCTGCTAACTTACCTAAGGTTGAGAATATTATCATTCTGGAGTTCATCTCAACTAGCGGCAAGAACAACATCGCAAAAATCCGAGGAGCTAAAGAGCTAAAACTTATGAACAATGCCAGGATATGAAATAAAAGTGATTGACAGTACATAACTTCTTTTTTGAAATGATTTTATTGTGTTTAATTATATACCAATTTCATTGTAATTATAAAAGAGATTATTTTATTTACATTTATACATTATTTATTTTATTCTGGTTCCTTTTTCTGGTTCATTGTACTGCAGCATCAATGCTTCGCCCAGGAACTTAGTCTACGTTAACTTGTTCACACCAGTCTTTTAAAGGTTTCCTTTACTTGAAAAAAACAGTTTATTAGGATTTTTGGCACGAAAGTCGAAACATTTCACAGTTGTAGTTTCTGAATAATATTGTGAATTTGTTTCATTTCAATGCGCAAACACAATCGCGAAGACCTTAGAAAACATTAATTAATTACAACGAGCTCAATATTAATTATTAATTATTATTTTTTTCATTCTTATGTTTACACAACGTATTTGTTTTTTCAAAACACAACAAAAACCGAAGATCTCTTGTATCAGTCAGAGACAAAAACGAATATAGGTACATGTCACTGTCAAGTTGACGTATATGTATTTTTTAGTTCATGTTGGCTATCACAACATCTTATTCAGTAGGTACGATGACGTCATCTTTCCTACGGACGATTTTATCTTTAAAAAAATATTAAAAAATAAGTACTGAACAGAATAAAAAAATATTGAAATTAGTTTTTCTAAATGATCCATTCTATCATATAAAAATATAAAAAAAATACCAAAAAAAAACTTTACATACCCAATTCTCTTAGTACCCAATTTGTTAAATGTTTATTTAATAAAATATGTATAGGGTGTGGGTATATAATATACTTTTTATTTTTTTAATAAATTGAGTTTTTATTTAAGAGTCCGTAGTCCGACCATTGTTCGACTTCTCACACACTCACATTTTTTTAAGTTATAAAATAACTGCATGAACTTATTAAAAAATCGTTTGTAAAATTAGAAAACACAAAAAAAAAAATTTGATCAAGTTAATTTTCATACATAAAAGTATTTTTTTTAAACTACTAACTAAATTATTTCTCATCACACAAATGTTTGCCCCGGGTGGGGATCGAACCCACGACCTACAGCTCGGCAAGCAGACGTACTACTAACTGAGCCACAAGGCCAGTCAAAATATACTTACTTTATATATATACACTATTATTAATCGACTGAAATAAAACAAATTTATTTTTCCAAACTGTGTTTTTATTTTCAAATGTAACAATATGATATGGCACTGGTAAAGTGTGGTCCGTTCGCTAAAATATTAATATTTTCACAATAATTATAAAATTATCTAAATATACATATAAACAGGGCGTTTTCTTTTAAATAAGTTAACACAATTATAGACGGTGCTGTAATCTGTAAAAATTATGTAATTCAAAATAACGAAACGATTGACATCATTTGACATTTGAGTAAGTAAGTGGTAGCGCCACTATCGCAGTTTTTGAACCAACCAAAAAACTTGGATAGGTACTTTAGAAGTCTATGGGCAAAGATTTTCACAGATTGTTAACGCCACTGACTTCGACGGAAAGTAATTAAATTTATTTATTTACTTACAAGAAAACGGCTCATTATGAGAAAATTCTGTAAAACATCTTTAGGCCCAACAAATTCATTAGTAATAAGACAGGAGATCCTTACCTCAGTCATATACCGGTCGGCAGATGTGCACTGTACCAAATCTGACCGTTTCTATATTACTTTGACTTTTGTCTCGCTCTTACTACAGTTGAGAGAGCCAGACAAAGGTCAAGTAATATTGAAATAAGATTGCTATTACGATTGTGGTAACTCCCCTGTTGTCTGATTCGCTAACTTGGTAGGCTTTCGTCACTCTGGGTTTTAGTAAACTTTTTAAATGGTTAATTCGGCGTAGTTCACTAAATCACTATCTGTTGTCTGACAATGGTCATGATGACCATATCCAGTGCCATACAAGTTAGCTGATCAGGCAGCTGTATGAAATTATTTTTTCTTTAAAAATGACTCACATCCGATCCGACGGGACTTGCACCCGCATTATCCCGATCTGTACCTGGAAGCCTTTACCATTTTGGTCCAAAATGGTAAAGGCTTGGTTTGGTTAATTGGTTAAACTGAATGTATAAGTTAAAAGCTTGGGTAAACTTAATCAATTAGAATAGATCAGTTTGCTTGAATCAATATTCAGTCTAAGTTGTGTAGTGGCAATTTGTGGCCATCATGGTGACGTCAATGCTGTTAACACCGCAGTGGCTATTGGATATGAGTTTTAATTAATTTGGAAACCATTAATGTTAATAAAATATCATGACATTTATTGATGAAAATTGAACGTAGACTCTGTTCAATTGCCATTGATCTAGAGAAGATTTGAATTCTTCTTAAGCTGCAGTGTATTACATTTCGGCACTAATCAATATATAGCGCGCGTGTATATACAAATTGCTATACGGTACTTAGTACTCACCAATATATATAACGAGTGCACATATATTGCTACACGGCACTCGGTAATAACATGGCGCGTGCGCATATATTGCTACGCGTCACAAGCTCATATAGAGCGTGCGCTTATATTGCTACACGGCACTAGCTAATATATGGCGCGTGGCCATATATTGATACGCGACACTCATCAATATATGGCGTGCGCGCATATATTGTTATACAGCACCCACTAATATATAGCGCAAAAGTATATTATAATGCTACGCGCCATCGAAAAATATATTATGAGAGCATATATTTTTACGTGGCATCAACGTCAGTGACACATTACAGCATACAAAAAATTCCTGACAAAAATGACATTCAGGAATTAGTAATTTAGAGAGTTCTCACTCCAAAAATCACACACAAACATGCCACCTTTTGGCCGTATCTTAATTAATAATGGTATTACGTTATTCGTACACAAGTCGATCAAACACACACGAGAAGTAAGAAAGTACACGCGGTAAGCCGCGTCTTCTAAAGAAGAGGACAAAATATGTATTTAGCTTACGGTACAGAAAATCCGACTTCAACCAAATTTTCAACCAAACTTCAAGTTTCGCCGGCTTTTCTACCATCATATCGACTATTGTAATTAACTTTTACTATAAACTTCTTTTATTAACCCCCAACCCAAAAAGAGGGGTGCTAAAGTTTGACGTGTGTATCTGTGTGTCTGTCTGTGGCATCGTAGCTCTCAAACGGATGGACCGATTTTGATCTAGTTTTTTTTTTCTTTGAAAGAGGATTTCATCGAGTGTTCTTATCTATGTTGGATCGAAATCGGTTCAGCCGTTTTTTTTGTCGGGGGTTTTTGGAGTTTTCTAAACTTATACTTAAACTTCTTAAACTTAAACTTGTTATAGATAGGTACATATTGTTTGGAGCTTGTATACGAACAACCATAAATACTAACACGTAACTTTATAATAATCAGGTATCAATTAAAATAACAATATAGGTGCATAATCTAACATGAAATAGAAACATAATTTTAATTACAATCATTTAAAATACTTAGAGCATAAAGAATTGGAAGAGTGAATAATCCACAAATATTTTGTTTTAGGATATTTTTAAGAGGAACCAGGTACCATACCAGGTAGGTACCCACAGGAACCAGGTAGATAAACAAATTAACTCCTGTCCACGTGGACGCACACACTCATAAAATAGCAGTATGTGTATCGTAAATTATTTGAAATAATTATAGTTTATTTAAACTGAAGCAACCGGCTTCTCATGGATGCCATTGTCAGAATTGGACCAAATTGAAATGGGATTACACGGGAAGCACCAGCTTTCAAATAAAAAAAGAATCATCAAAATCGGTTCACCTAGTCTAAAGTTACGAGCTAAAAAAAAAAAAAAAAAAAAAAATACATTCGAATTGAGAACCTCCTTCTTTTTTGAATTCGGTTGAAAATATATCCAGTCAAAAATGTATTTGTGTTTTTCATGAGTGTTGAGCGATACGAAATTAGGATTAGTGTCGCTAACTCTATTCTTATTTCGTATATGTTTAAGTTTGGCGTCTCCAATTCTCCAATTCATTATACTCTAAAAAGAGAAAGGGATACACAGTCAAAATGCACGTTTTATCCAGGATAAAACCGTTGAGATATGATATCTAATTGACTACTGTTTGTATAACAATATCTTTATGTACATACATATGTATTAGCACTCTTTATTGCACTATTTCAGGTATATTTTGTGTATCACTAGGAACTGTCTAAAGTACAACCGTCCGCTATTGGTGTTTGGATTTGGACGCCCTAGGGGGACGAAGCAGGGGGTTCAAATGGAAGCTCCCATTTCATCAGGGTTCTACGTTATATATGTTATCGAATTCTTTTCAAATGTCAAAATTTACCTACCCCGCACTCTGCACCCTACAGTCTGAACCGCTGGTCCCAGAGGCATGTGGTGCCTTCATTGTGAAGTGAAAGTAAAATGGATTTCACGATTGCAGGAAAACCCAGAACATGCGGTTAGTTCATAACATTTATTTTGACAGCTTTCTAGTATTTTTTATCAATTTCTGGGAAATGAGAAAAGAGTAGCAAATAGTAATTATATATTAGAGATAAAACAGGTGTAAAAGCATAAATTTTAAGTGAATTAAAATATATTATTAAATCCATTAAAATATGGATTTAATCATATAAAGTAACAAATAAGTTGCCTAGCCTAGCACACAATAGTATATTTACTTGACTATCCATAAGAAAATTATGTTTTTGACCACTTATGTAACCCCAAAGGCGTTGCATTTTAGCCAACTGCGCAAGTATTTTGTATTTTAGATACCTACTAAACTTGTCGATATAATAGATCACCGATATAGCATCGGCTATAATTTGCATTTGGTTATTTTGAATGTTTCTAAGTGCACAAGTGCTTTCACACATTTTTTTATAAGAGAGAAAAATGACTAGATATATTTAAGAGAATGTGTAACTCTCATTTGTACGTACAATCGGTGAAAACCTGATTTCTACAATTTTATGCGATTACGATATTTTCATGGAACTGCATACATGAAGCCCAACACAGACGACATAACTTCGGGTGTGCTCAACATGGTTATAAATATATCTATGTAGGTATATTACAGCTGCGTATGCGGGCACTCACAGATAGTATTTAAAATGTATCGTAATGTGTATTACTGCTGTGTTTGCAGTGTTTGTGTTGGGGCTTAAGCTTGTGTTTTTTTTAAATGTCAATAATTGTTCAAAGGAAAAATGCGCGATGTACTGGCGACGAATGTGCGCAACACGATTATCTTACGTAAAGGCCCATTCAAATATGCGAGATATTCGTTAAGAGTCATCGGTAGCAATAGCTAATAAGTGGCGAATGCTAATAGATATAGGCAGACAGAGAAAAATACAACAAATTTCGGTACAATAATGACCATGTTTAATATTCTACTTATCGATAGTTAATTACTGAAGAGCATAGTTGTATTACGCGTTTTAATACAATGGAGAAATTGTTTTCCACACCTAAATATTACTTATCTGATTACGATAACTATTTTTTTATATGGTTGGAATTGGAACCATTAATCCCTAGGATTGTACAGTTAGATTTTTAAAATTACTTTAACTTTTTGAAAAATTAAAATATTTTTTTTAAATTGAAAGTAGACATCGAATTTATAAACATAGTCAACAAAATCGGATAATGTTTAGGGGTAGGAAATAATTTTGTCCTTTTTGTATAGAAGAGCACGCAACAACGTTTGTCCTAAGGCACGCATGGTACAGTCCGTTCACAGTTATTTTGCATCTGGCATCGCTCTTATGCAGTCTGATATTTTGTTACAATATTTTGTGCAAAATGCGTTCATTCTAATATGTAATATGTAAAGCCAGTCTGAGTTGTGTAATGAAGCCCCGCGCGGGGCTGTAGAGACTACGGAGTTCGTAACTCAAAATGTTGAACGAAGACAGTTCTACGTTTTACAAGATTGGACAATTACTGATAATAACGGATAAATTAAATTTAACATGCTTGTAAGAAAAAATAATGTAATTTTAATTTAAATTGATTACTTTTTTACATGCTTTTAAAATTGTTATTTTTTTATGTAGCCTTAAAGTGTAGATATAGTAGAGGTATAGTCATAATTCTTAGTATAGTTTTTTACAAGATTAAAATAAGTAAATAGGTAGTAACTTCTCTGTTTTACTCGCACATAAAGACATTTTTGAAGATATAAAATCACTGAATTGACTTACGAAAAATATGCTATGCAAAAACTATAATAATGTTACATAGAACGCTTACCAATAATTCCATTTCGATTCAAACCAGTTTCTACTAAAATTACTGAGGGTCTATAACGCCCTATTCTGGATTTTTGCATACAATCGTCCGTATCTACAGTAATATTTGAAATGTAAATATGCCGATAATACGAGATGATTTACTACCGACTACACCTTAAGTTTGGGCTTCCTTACTTGTCTCATAATGTAATATTGCAGCCATTTTATCAGAATATTGCTGAAGTGGTCGTAAATGATAGCGAATATCACGTATATTTGAATAGGCCCTTAACATAGGAAAAATAAAAAATAACTAATTTATTATCTAGGTTTATCTCACTCATGGCTTGCTGTGCCTCCCTTACATACAGAAGGGTGGTTAGCTCTAATTACAATTATTTTTTTTACTTGTCGAAAATTTTAAGCAAATATGGCGGTGTTAACAGCCAAACTCAGCTCGTAATTTCGAAAATAAGAGCTTTCATTGGTTGCTATTCCGCCATAGTTGTTTACATTATTGGACATATTATTAAAACAAGCTTTACGTCTCCTTGTCCGATTAAATAATCGCGAGTAATATCCCGTAATGACGTCTCTGAGTGACATAACGAGCAAGTCACTCGCCTGATGTTAAGCGTGACACTTGCTTAAAGTGTTACGAAGCTACCGAGAACTTTAAATAGCTGTGTGGATTGCCACACAGGTATCTATTTGAACTGTTTAAAGTTCTCGCGCTGCGACACTATCCGATTTGAAACTTCTTTTTTTTCCCGGAAATTTCGCTGGAACATTGCTCTTAAATTCGGATAACTGTTCCGAATTTGCACACTACTGCTTGGCAGTCATAACTATCAAAAGAGTACTTCTCCAGTCGAACTCAAAAGAGTCCTACCATTTCAAAAAGATGTAACATGTCGTTTTCAGTAAAATTGCTGGTTATTTACCTTCATTGCAGAATTGCACATAGCAACACCATCAAACGTGCTTGTTCTTGGTGTGGCCAGCTTTGCGCCGCTTGAAGTTGCCCATGGAGCGCAATATCTGCGTGTTTTCATCATCTACCTCTCTGTCCATGCCTGAGGAGCCCGGCACGGAGCCGAATAGCTTCAGCTTATTTGGTAGGTAAATTAACCCTAGAAGCGTTATGACTGGAAATAAATAGAAGATTTTTATTCATGGACAGGCTTGTCTTTTTTTTCATATTAATTGGTAAACCAATTAATATGAAAAAAAAAGCCACAAAAAACAAGAAATTGACCACCAACTCTCCTAATAGTAAGGGAAGGAGTGGCTGTGGAAGAAGCTTGTTGATCTAGGTATTTGTTCATTCTAGCCTTGAATATTCCAAGGTTGTAGCTCGCAAGAAACAGGGAAAGCGGTAAGGAGTTATATTCCTGTGTAGTATACGCATCAAGAATGTGGACCGAAATCGTTGAGTACGTCCATCTTAACCGCCAGCTTGCCTGATGATGAACGATGCTGCTATTATAGATGAAGTGCATCTGAAGAAACCTATTCATTCGTGATTTGAATATGTAAGCTAGTAAAAATATATATGTACTTACTATTTAATATGCATGGAAAGACAACATAGAAGTTGAGATTTGTTGATTGGAAATAAAACGCCTCCGAGAAATACAGTATAATAGTTAACATCAGCGACCAGTAGCCCATGGACACCACACTGAAATTAAAATATAGAGATAGTACACCCTTTAAATAGGTTAATAATTTTGAACAGCCTTTGAATTACAATTTATCAAAAATTTACATATATAAAAACCAAAACATTTTTGAGGCATCTTCACAGTAGAAATATTTAATAGTGTCTATAGTACACTTAAGGGTTACTAGAAGGTAATGCTAAAATAGTCTTTACTACATTGGAGCAGAACTCTTCATTTATCAACCACACGCGTCTGCGTGAGAGCTTAAGCCCACGGGAGGCGCGGAGATGCGCTTGGCCCGGCCGCAAACGAGCTCCCCATGTGCTCGTTGTCGGCGCCTACTACAGCGTGCCGACCCACTCGCCGCGCCGGTCGGACTCCCTCACTGCGCTCGAGTTCGCTCGCGCAGTGACAGTCGCACAAGATCGGCCACGGACATGCCTTCGTTCTCGGGCACCTACCCGGGAACAACGAAGCCGGACTTATGTGATACTTACGGTCTATAATGTATGTAGAGAGTACAGTGAATCAGTGCCAATGCTTTTAACACTGAATACATTCCAAGCATTCGGGATGTAGTGAAATCACCTGGAAAATTATAATAACATGTATTAATTACTACATGGAAAAATTGATTATATGTTTTAGGTAGTTTTTGTACAGTGAAAATCATAATGCTTAGGATATTAGCAGGTCAAACAGCAGTAATCTATCACATATTCAAAATTAAGATTATTATTACTGAAAAAAGTTATACAAATTTGAGCAATGCTTAACATAGGTATTTATTCGAGGTAGGGTGGGAGGCCATGAGCCTGTTCTGCGACCCTCGCGGATCTATTGTAACATATAATAATATACATATATATATTACTCAGTTATATATTTACTCAGTGTTGCATTCTACGAGGCGCCTTAAACTCAATTTAATGTTTTATGATTTTTATAAGTAATTAATGTTCATTCTTCCATAATAATTTATAATAACTGCGCTACAATCATATTGGCAGGCTGAGATTTAGCTAAGATTATATTTTTGATAGCCAGAGTTTACGAGGGTAGGGTGTTTGATGCTACTATAGTAACTAACGAAAAAATATAAATGAAGAAATATTTCTTACCATCTAAGATATCTGCATCTCCATTGTTATGACTCAAAAATGACCTCGCTTCGATATAAGACCGTCCAGCAGTCCCCAAATCCATGAATGCGACAAATGCTATCCATCCTCGGAAAGCGTATAAAACTTTATTTTGCACAGCCATAACTCACTTCTAACCAATTATCTAGGTTATCACATATATATTCCACGTTCTGAGCTTCCTTCGTCCTACTTTTCAGGGCTAAATATAGTAAAAAAGCTGCTGTAGCAAAGTATCAAAAACTATGTGGAACTTTAAAAGCTAAATAAGACACTAATTGAATTACCCGGGCTGGTTTACCACGTGGAAATTAAAGCGTTCATGTTTTAGCGTGCATCGTACTGCGGTATTTTACCTGCATTATAGGTTTTCATAGAGAATTATTTTAATTAGATCGTGAAACCAAACTCGCGCAGAATCAGAACAATGAACATTGAACAACGTCAAAAAAAGTAAACATCTTTGACATGACAGCAAATTCAAAGTGTTGCTAGATGTAAAAATGATGGGTTGCGTATTGCTCGCTAGATGGCAGAATCGTCTTTTAAAAGCGACATCTCTTGATCAATAGAACGTAACTTTTTAACGCTAGTCGAAGCTTCATGATTCATGTATTGCTTAAATTGTTTTGTGTTTGTTTTTCCGTTTTTTAGTATTTTGTACATATTTAAAAAACATTGTTATTTTCGAGATACTAAAAATTGCGAGACGGCGGCGATCACAGAAAGTCAAGCATGTAGGTATATTGCCAACTAAAATAATTAATATTCCAGCCGAAACTGGTCACAAAATTCCTAAAAATACCGTCGCCATATTGGTATTGTCAAAAAGTTCGGAATAGATTGGAGCCGAAGAAAAAATGGTATCTAGCCTTATTATTTGCAATTTAGAGTTAATTGAGTGATCTATATCAATCACCCGTGACTTTAGATGTTCCGTTCGCGCTGTGAGTTGTGTTATTCCGTTCGCAAATGATGTTTTCAATGGAGAAATGCTTAGGTCGAAATGAGACTGGTACTGCGGATGAGGCAGGTCTTTTCGCCGGCGGGGGCGAGGGCCTGGAGAAGGAAAGTGTGCCTTCGGGAGAGGTGGCTTCGACGGTGGCCGCGGCTTCCGATGAGATAGGAGACATCTTGAAAGAAGAGCTTGGGGATGCAGACCGCGCGGACCGCATAGGCGCGGAGCTTGCAGACTTGAGCGCAGAGCTCGGCCTTTTAGCTGGTCTCTCGGATGGAGACGCTCAACCAGACTTCCCCTCACTCTTCGAGATCGCCGTGAGTATTATTCTACCAACATGGCTGACTCCATCCCTCGGAATCTGTGCATCACTTCTCAAATCTAAGTCATTGACCTTTTACTACTTGCCAATTTTATAATACCTACATGTGTTGCAAATGCAAACCAACAGATTTAAAGCCAGAATTCTTGTATATAGTGCACCAATTTCTTGTTATGCATGATGCATTATTAATAGCAGTAGAAAGTCTGTAGGAGCATATTGTTTTGGAATGAAAGCTGTTTGTTTTTACATTTGCAACTAATAGCATAATGGTTTCATGTTACATTCTGCAGCTTTAGTTAAATATTTTATGCTTTTCAGAATCTTTAACATAATTGCAGCTTTGTCAATCTTCAATAAGCTTTATTTCTTTTCTTAATATTATAGGTAATTACCTACCACAAAATCTGGCACCTAAAGATTTTTGTGTTGTAAGTACAAATATAATGTTGTTAAAACAACAACATGTTGTTTTACAAAAATAAAATAATAACATTACTACAATTATTGCTTGTAGTGAAGATAAAAACAAATTATAATGTGAAAAGAATATTCAAATTGCATATACTGTCAACGTGAGTAACTTTGACTTTGTGTCAAACATTGTGTGTATAGTTTTTTAAAGGTTCTTGTTTTTTCTGAAAAAAAAAAATAGTCAAAAACAACTGCTAATTAATACCACTATTATTTATTTGGGAATAAATTAAGAACCTTCGATAAAAGCTATATATAACATTTGACCCGGGGTCAGTTACCCATATTGATTATAATATAATGTAGTAGAGTACCTGCAAATGGAATACTTTCTATTCTCTATGGTAAACATTCAAATTGTGCTGGTGTATGCCATTAGCACCGGCCATCTGCTGTCAAAACCAACCCACTCTTCCCTTCCCCCCAAACCTTCTCTTACAAAAAAAAAACATTCAAATTGTATACCAAAATTATTGAACATCGAAAATGATATCATGTAATTGGCAATAAAAAAGAAACATTGATATGCCTTGAAATTCCAAATATATTTGTTATGTGTATCTAATTCTATCTACATGTATGGAAATGACGATTTCTGCCCTTAAACCTTACCCGATTCCTAGGATTATTTTTTATCTGATTGTGATCAGAAATGTCAAGGTTTGTATCATTTGTAATTTTCTTTTTCAAATAGATGAAGTTCAAAAAATGAGAATTCGAAAAAAGTAAGGTAAGATGAGAAGCCTATGATTCCTATCAGACAAAAAAGGAATCATAGAAATCAAATTATATTTATTTATATTAGTTTTCACATGTTGAATAAAATGTAATGTACTTTTGAAAACCAAATTCAAAAATAAGCAATGAAAAAGAATATTTATTGAAATGTTAGGTGTAAACTGGATTTCTTAGAATAATGGGATCTTCCATTGGCCACTTGTTTTGCTATCCTCTTCTTAGGGTCGAGATTAAAGCATGCAGCTATCTCTCGAGCATCAAAACATTCTTAAACATATTAAAATCATTGAGTATAGATATTAGAAAAGTTAAAGGCGAATTTGTGTATCTAAATAAACAAATTCACCTCTAACACTTTTCTAATATCCATTCTCAATGATTTTAAAAACTTTTTTTTATGTTTTATGTTTCTGTTATCTAAATAGGAGAAACATAAAAAAAAAGTTTTTATCAGATTATTTAATTTAATCGTAATGGCAACAGAATTAGAAAAAAATATTTTTCTTATTCTTCAGCAAATTTAAAAGATATCGAAGAAAAACTTGTTATAAAATATTTCTCCTATCTAAATAAACAAATTCGCTTCTCACTTTTCTAATATCCTATTTAATGATTTTATTTTAAAAAAGGTGAGGCGTGAGAGAGATAGCTGCGTTCATTGAGTAAATCCTTAACATGCGTCTCTTTAGAACCTTTTTTAGGGCATTTACCAATAACTCTTGAAATAAATAAACCCATTTGTTAATACGAGGAATGAGACATGCTAGGGTCCTTTATTTGTTTCATACAGTTTTACGTAATTTCCAATTAGAATATATAACACAAAAGTAATATACCATTTGCAAGTAAACATTTTTTTTTACATATTTTGGCAACCTCTGAATATGTATTATGTTGAATGTTTTATGGTATATGGGTCATTCTAAGTAAAGACATACCAAGTTGTCAGGAGAGGCGGCATTACAAAAATTATAGAATATTAATATAATTACAATATGTTTTATCGAATCACTTAATATCATATCTGAAAAGCAGCCAATCAAATAATTGTTTTTTTATTATTTTATAACTGACCAGCCGGGTGAAGAAACGCTAAATACGAGGGACAAATGTAGACATTGTAGTTTTTATGAAAAAGAAAATGATATTAATTGTTTTTTCTTAGATTGCATTAGATTAATGAATCTAGATAGTTTCTAATTTATACGGAATTTAATCTATTACATAATTTCAAGTTAGTTAAAATTACTGCTTGACTAACATAATCGGTTAAGGGACAGACCAGGGGAGATACATTTTTCATGTTTGAGGCGCTTTTGTGACTAAATTTAAATACATTTAACTGGCGAATTTAAGTGAACATATAGAAGATGGTAAGTTTTAAGATATAACATACTTATTTCAAATAAATTAAATGTGTATATATGTTTTTTTATCATTGCCATTGAAAATACCTCTTAACTTAGAATGACCCATATATCTTAACATCCCAAAGCAGATGAACCTATATAATAATTTTACCTTGAATACCTACTTACCAAATTTCATTCATACTACATTGATGAAATTATTTTGTTTATATTCGATAGATGGGTCACCGTGAGTCTGGCAGCGGGTCATCATCATCCTCCTGGTCAGGAGGACGCGGCCGTGGACGACGACACTCTCGCCCGCAGCGCGCACCGCGACGCAGGCCAATCGCTAAGGGGAAAGATGTATGTAGTAGCATGTCTGTCTATTTTCTACAGGATTCATTTCGGGGAATGTGCGCAAGAGCTTCACGACCTAATTCCACCCTCCCCATTTCACTACAGGACTAGCAGAAAGTCGGCGAATTACCACCCATTTCTCGTTGAAATGCCAAAAATCCGTACTCAGCGATATCAATCCACATTCCTGTTGCGTACTGCACAAGAATGGAATTCGTTGCCACCATCTCTGTTTCCTGAGACCTACAATCTTGGAATTTTCAAGGCTAGAGTGAATAGATATCTTCTAGATCGACGAGCTCCATCCTCGGCCACACCGTCGCATAACATCAGGCGAGTTGGTGGTCAATCGTAGATCTATCTTCAATAAAAAAAAAAATGTATTGTCTCTGTTATTACATGTAGTGCGGCTTCATATGACTCAGCGAGCTTGGCTTTACTTGTGTATAGGTTAGATCTAGATAGATAGATAAACTCTATTGTTTACACCACTGTACTAAAACACTAATTAACAAGAGAAAGCTTACACGCTAGGGAAAACAACAGGCGGCCTTATCGCTGAAAGCGATCTCTTCCAGGCAATCTTGTGATGGAGATTCGAAACAATAGAAATGATTGACGAGGTGTGCAACAAAGAAACAAAGAGAAAAAAAAAGAATAAAGTAAATACATACCTAATAATAAATAGACAATAAATAAAACACGGATACGTAAATAATATACATACTTAGAGATAAATAATACATAAATTCTATAAAAATTACTTACATCCTAATACTTAAATTACAGAAAATATCTACAATATACTAATATATTATATATATATTATCAGATAAATAAAATGTGAACACAATGAATTTTGAATTGAAGGTTATAGGTACATAGGTCTCAGCAAGTCTGGCCTTATCTCTGGTCTGGTCTGGTCATGGCGAGTAAAGTCTTGTATAGGTCACCATGAGCATGGTCTTGTATATGTCATTGTGAGTCTCTCTCTGAGGATTGTGTATGAGATGAGGTGGCATACAGGATTAATATTCAGATTCGATTCAAAATTGACATACATAATGTTAGGATGATGTAGGATCCAAATCTAATCTGAATTCAATGGATTGTGACGATCGCACTTAAGCTTAATAATAGTAATAGTATTCACAGCTTTATTGTCATAAGTTATTTCTTCCAGGCATTTGTAACTCATTACCAGCAACATGTTTTAATTTGTTATTTTCTACAATGGTCTAATAAAATTCTATTGTCATAGATCTCGCGGCGTCGTAGCCTGGCAGCGCGGCGCGCGGCGTGCATGCGGCTGCGGCGCGTGGAAGTCGTCTCAGACGCGTCCGACGTAGGCGCAGACTCAGACTCTGACGACCAGTGGACCGAGCTCGATGACGGATGTGAGTATAATGTATTCACACACATCTCTTGGCGACGCTATTTGACGGCGCGAGAAAGTGGCAAGAAACTGTTCTTTATTTAGCACATTGACATAAAAAAGTTATTACATAATATATTTAGGTATTTGGCATTAACTTAAACAAAATTAAAGGTAAGTTGTATCCCATCATTGACTTGTAAAGGTCAGTAACCTTTTCAGATGACAGACTTAGATACTTTCACACATTCCCAGTAGATTGTTATATTTATTCTTCTGACAATTAATTCTAGTTTGGGATAATATTTATGTTTGACCATCAACTCGCCTGATGGTAAGTTGATGGGCGTGACTGAAGATGGAACATGTCAAAGTTATGTCATATAATATATCAAGGTGTCAAATTCTCAATGTCAATTTCATTGGTGAGTTCTTTTAAGAATGTTAAGAAAAGTAAAGCAGTAAGAACCAAGTTCCATTCTTTTATATGTCTTGTAAAAAATACTAGATACTAAAACATAATTTATCTAACTTAAATATCTACTGTATTGCCACTTTGTTTCTTCAAGGTACTCTTGACTGCTTCAAAGTCTCAAATGAGAGTTAATAAAGATTTCATAATCTGATTGATTACTACAGATCTACAGATTACAGTCACGTAAAAAGAACGCTGTTCGCTGAGCGTTCTTTTTACGTGACGGGATCTATACAAGAGTGCTTCAAGTGCTAACCTCGTTGAAATGTGTTACTTAACTCCCACACGGAACAATGTGCTATTACATACATATACTGCTTCATCCTAACCTTTCATCGCCTATTTACAGCGGGTTCGTCAGACAGCTCGTCGTCTTTGAAGGAAACTGCCACGGGAGGCGAGATAGACTGTCATTACCATGACAAGGAACCGGTTAGTAACTATTTTTTCTCAGGTGTGGTCCCATAAAAATTGCGTCATCTTCAGTTCAGCAGGGCTAGCTTGGAACATGGACAAATAGTCTTTCTCCCGTTTTATCCACCCTTCAGACAACGTGGACAAAAACGTTTTATCCACCTTCCATGCTAGGCCAGCAGTAGTGTTTTTAAGAAACTTCAATTACATTTACATATATTTTGTTCCAATACCATCTGATTGAAATGTGTTCAAGTGGTGATTGATAGAATTGCCACAAACAATTTATGTAAAACCTGATATTGTCAGTCACCACCTTAAATTAAGTTAATCCGTTGCTCTATAGGAGACTCCTAAATTACATATCTGATTACTCAGGAAGGTTCACCATGGTATTAGAATATATTGTCAATATAAATGCTTTGTGGATTTGTGCCTTTTTCACAGCACATATTTTTTTTTTACGTTATGTATATCATCACTCCATGTACCTTCAGAGTGTCCTACCAGCACTAACGTACAGTATTTCCAGCAAGCGGAGGCGCCCGCGCTGGGCCAGTTTCTGCTCCCGCTAATGAACGAGGCTCCAGATCCGGACCACTTCCTTATACGACACGAGGATATACTGCAGGTATACGTAACATCCTCTTTAAAACCGGCAAAGTGCGAGTATGGCTCGCTTACAGAGGCTTCCATACAAATTAAATACCGATACCCGGGATGGTTGAAACAAATGTAATTCAAATTTATTGGTTAACTTAATTAAAATTAAATCGATTATATTATTTTATATAAACTAACATAAAGTTTAGTTAATTTGTCATATATGTAATTCTGACTTACCTGTTATTCAAGGTTAATAAATATTCTTTTAAATAACGGAGTTATCCCTTACTTAAAATAAAAAACCGTGTTTTTTTAAAGGATTTACTAAATTTCTTCAAAATCAGTTCAGTAGTTTGTTTTTAAAACAAAATTGCGCATTTTGAAGTCTGTTGTTTCAGTTTTTTTTTTAAATTATAATTGTAATGTGCAGTTGCTCGCGTCTGCCGAGGAGAGTGCCCGGGAGGAGGTCCCTCTCGAAGAGGAGGGAGTCACCGATCCTCAACTAGACATGTGAGTATGATAATGTTCCATAATGTATGGTTAGAGCCCTTTCACATCGGCGAAATGAAACGAAACCAAATTACCAAAGTAAAGTTTGTCATTTGGTAATTTCGTAAGTAACTCTGTCTGTTCAATCGTTGTGAGATTCTTTAGGAAGTGGAGAAGAATAGGCTATATTTCATCATTATCATCATCATTACCGTTTTTCACCACTACTCAGGGCGCAACTTTTACGGCCATACCGTAAAACGTTACTTAACTTTAAGCAATATGTACTTATCATATTTTGTTAACTTCTCGCTGACATGTAATGACACTTGCGGAAAGAATACAGATAATTTAAGACGATGGTTAAAGTTTAGTAACGTTTTTCGGTAAGGCCGTTTGTAAATAAATATCGGTGGACATTTCACACAACAACTAGCCCAAACTAAACAAAGCTTGTACTATGGGATGGGAATGGGACCTATATTCGCTCTGCTTTATCAGATGGCTTATTCTTAAGTTGGAACGAATGTGTTTCGTTATGAAATGTGTTTCAGTTACAGTTAATATAAAAAAATGCGATAGTTGAATTTTCAATGAAAATATAGTATTTATTATTCTGTATTATTTTCTATTACACATACATAGTAATTTACGATACTATACATTTAAGGATTTGTAAGGATTTAAGTCCTTACTATACTGTCTCTATCTCTCAGTCTGTTATCATTTCAATACTAAACGACTGAACCAATAGTTATTATTTTACATTAATCTAAACTTAGGTAACAAATAATATGTATTTGTTTATAAAAGGCACGGATCCTGGAGTTTGTGGAGCTCGATTTTTCAAATAAAATAAAAACCTATAGTTATGAAATTTGGTACAGATATACCTGAGAATCTGGAGATGGACATAGGTTACCTTTTATCATCATCATCACTGTTTTTTATCAGTATAAAGAAAAAGAAAAGAAAAAAAAAAGGTGTTGAAGGGTGTAGCCATCCTTCCATAGGCAAACTGCCCCCAATAGGAACCTATATCGTAACCTATGCTATATTGTAGAGGATATTAATAGTAGTTCATCGAGTAGATATTAGCTCTATATCTTAGTTAATTCAGGAGTTATTTGAAAAAAAGTGTCTGGAGACCACTTTTTTCAAAGTAATATATCTCTGTTGATTTTAAAGCTAGGATAATAAAACAAATACCAGTGTTTATGGTACACTTACAGTTTATTCTATATGAATTTCCATGAGCCTCAGCTAGTTTCTCATATTGCTAGGTTGAATATAATTATTGTGTCGCCAGGTTACCTGCAGAGGACATGTTCTCGTTCGCGGAGGCTCCCGTCACGCCCGAGGAGGAAGCCGCCTTGCTGCACTATGTCTGCGGTAAGTGCTAGTTTAAAAATTATTGTTAATCTATGTTTTTTAGGTATTTTCCTATCAAATACAAAAAAAAACCGTACTCAGCGATATCGATCCACATTCTTGTTGCGTACTGTACAAGAATGGAATTCTTTGCCGCCATCTCTGTTTTCTGAGACCTACAATCTTAGAATTTTTAAGGCTAGAGTGAATAGATATCTTCTAGATCGACGAGCTCCATCCTCGGCCACACCGTCGCTTAACATCAGGCGAGTTGGTGTTCAATCGTAGATCTATAATGTATAAAAAATAAAAAAATAAAAACCCAAGTTGCATTTAATGCGATCTGCTCCAAACGGATTTATTACACTGACCAGGCAACTTTATATTTATTTCTCATAAATAGCTTTAAAATAAATATTGCAAGCAAGAGAGTCTTACGATATATTTTTTTAATTCAAGGTCAAAAAAAGGTAATGACTTAAAAACGATTTCGGGTATTTACTGCATTATTGAAATATAATTTACACATTTATTACGAAATTCTGTAGATAAGAAAAAAAATATCTAAAAAGCTAACGTTTGGAATAATGCAACATTTCTTCATCGTTTTTATCACCGCATCGATGGAACGTCGGGGTACACTAACACATTAAGTGAATAAGTAAACCTCCAAAAAGCTGACAGAATACTTTTTTAAATTATCACGGTCGTTCATTAAAACGCTATTATCAATGGGATATTTATCGTGGTTGGCGTTACTTTTGAGCTCCCGATATTTCGGCTCAGTTACATGCACCATGTTCAGGGGCGACTGAAGAATACGGGTGGATGATACGGTTAAGAGACATATCTGTCTACCCTCTTTCGTTGTATTTTACTGTGAAGAGCGTTATCACTGGCACTGGAACTCGATTGATAGTACCGACAAAACACACCCACACAATATCACTGCATATTTTCTTTTGGACACATTTTGGACGCGTATGTTTATTTCTAAGATTACCTAATACTTAACTGAAATGGTGCCATACACTGTCGAGGAGTTCATTCCGAAGGTAGAATAACTACCTCATCTTTATGTACATAATATACTATATTTAATTTTTATCTTTGACATTGTTATTATTGCTTTTTTTCTGACATATTGTTGTAACTTTTTATTTTTATTTTTTATTATTTATTATTATAATTTCGTTATAATACGATGTTTAAGACCATTGTTAGATTGTTGACCAGATGTTTAACCATTTTAAAAACGATTTAAAAAAAAAAAAATGTAATGATTGTTAACACTGAACAATTTTTATTTTTTATATGTTAATACTATTATGACATGTAATTTTTTTATATAAAATTATCAATAAATATATCATATCATATTGGATACCATGCACTGGATAGTTGAAAACCATCACCTCGATTGAAATTTGGTCATTTTGAGATTTCAATGGCTTCCTTCACCAGCCTATGTATATAGTAACGTTCAGTAGACACGATTTCCGGCTTGTGAAATTCTATCCAATGATTAGGTCCCCAGTCCAGCTGATGCTCAGCTATGGCAGAATAGTGCGTCTTTTAAATAGTTAAAGAGAAAATTATCTAAGGAATTATATGTTCTGTGCTTTAAGCTTGAAACACTGAAATCTAATTTTCATTGTCAATGTATCCACGTCACGTTCACGTTACGCGGTAGATGGTCACACGGTCCGATTCTTTGAGTCCTGGGCAGTCAGTTAATATGACGTAACGATTCTTTGAGTCCTGGGCAGTCAGTTAAAATGATGTAACGATTCTTTGAGTCCTGGGCAGTCTGTTAATATGATGTAATGATTCTTTGAGTCCTGGGCAGTCAGTTAATATGATGTAACATTCCAGCAGGCGAACGTTCTGGTGACCAGCAAGCGGAGTTCACACCGGTGGCCGAGTGGTTGCTCGGCGTGTACCACTCCTGGTGCGAGATCTCTGCACTCATGTACACACTCGTCGGCGCCGACATGTCAGTACTGCACTTTATTACTGCTAGTTCGAAGAGTTGTTGCAAAATGTCTGTTGCTCGCGCGGTCTACTGCTCCTATTTCAACAAGTTCTTATTCAGAATTGATTTTCGAATGTTTCTGCCAAATATTATTAAAAATCTAACGACAAATGGCCTCGCAGCAAACTTCTCTTTTTAATCGAGATTTCAGAACGTTCGGTCACATCTTGACCGATTTTGCTTAATTTATCTTAGAATTTTGTTTAGAATTGTGTACGAAACGTTTCTCGTAAAATTTATCAAAATCGTTCAATAAAACGTGCCACAGCTAACTTTCCTTTTTGGAGGAAATACTGCTTATCAAACATCCTCGACGACAAAAATTCTGTAAATTTGTTAAACCTTGGTATGCAGGTTCGTAAATATTGGATGAATAATACGACTTGTATGCGAGTACCAACAAACATCTGGATAAAAGGAAGAAAATTTTGCTAGCTTATAGCTTATTGTTGTGTAGATAGATAAGACTTTATTAAAAACCACATGATAACAAAATTACAGAAAAATAGCACTTATGGCTGGGTTTTTAATTGCTTATAATAATAATTATAATTACGATGTTTTCGTGGGGCTTAATGAGACCCTGACCTCCCCTGACCTCCAGTTTGCCTTAATTGGCCGACTGGATGGTGGAAACAGCAAGAGCTAAGTACCTCTAAGCTCCAGGGTGGAAGTGTTAAAGGGCATAACGCCGCGAATAGCGTTTAGTGAATGCGCAGCACACCTCTCGACACCCTTAGCTACCCACACCAATGTTGCTTCTCCAACGCCAATATGCGGCGCTTCTATGGGGGCCCATTTAGTGGGTGGCGAGTCATCACCTGCTTCAATATTTTTGGGTAATGAGGCAAAATGGGCAGGCGCAGTGTTCTCATTCTGATGGTCGCCACACAGAAGTACTTAACGCATCTTACTCACTGTGTAGGAACATCAGTCAATAAACTAGTTTTCTAATTCATAACCATTTCATCACAATAGCCGAAAACTTTTCAAACTCCATATTGTACAATAGTTTCACCATCCACATAACCACCTACTGTATTTGTTATATATCTAATTTGTAAAGGACCTCTCAGTGTTGGCTTCGGCCCCACTGATGCCTTCCAAAGATCCGGGTTTGACCCGTGTACAAGTTTAAATAAAGATTATAATTAAATATGCTTTTAATTGATAAAAGATTTGGAAAATATGTCGTTTGTTATAGGAGCGTGGAAATGGTGACAGAGAGGTGGGTGTACCGCGCGCGGTTCGGGTGCCACTGCCGGCTGTGCCTGTGTGTGTGCGCGTGTGAGCCCGCTTTGCACGCTTTGCTGCGGGACTGCGTGTGGGCGCTTGCGCATGGTGAGTCTCACCACATTAAAGTATCCTAACTAATATTACAAGTGCGAAAGTAATTGTCTGTCGTCTGTCTCTCCGTCTCTATCTAGTCCGTCTGTCTCTCCGTCTCTAACTATCTAGAAGAAACCAATGACACTCAGATTATATCTATTAGGAAAGATTCACTCAGAAAACGAGCTCCACTTTTTAGTATTTGTATTGTGAAAATTTAATGGATCAATGGGACAGGTGTAGAAATCGTGACGATTCATTGGATTTTGACGGTAACCTTTGAGCTTATTGACTTGGTACTCTGAGTACTACCCGAACTTTGTTTGATATCTTTTTTTGTATTGACATGCTAGGCGTATTGCCCATTTGACATTTTTGTATTGACATTTTAAATGATTATTGTATAATGAATATTTCGTAATTTTAAGACATGAATTGTTTAAGAATAATTTTTGAATATTGTGAGATAATTGTAATTGATATTTTTCCGTTTTTATCTCAATAAACAAATTTGAATTTGAATCTAGCGGTTGGAATATCCACCATGTAACGAACTTCCAGCCTTTCGATAGTAAAACTGGCCAGGAAGTATAAGGACCCGACCGAAAGAACCAACTCACTGAAATGATTCCGGTGGAAAAACCGATAAACTAGCAGCTTTACGGTGATGTTCCAAGCTTTGCAGCTTAGTTTGAATGTATATTTTCGTTGAACAGGTGGCAGCACAGTACCAACAGCGGCGCACATGATGCGGGCCTTGCAGCTGGGAGGGGAAACACCCGTCGCGCCCACCGAGTGGGACATTCCGCGGCTCAAACGCATACTGACGGCAGACGAAGGTAATTTAGTTCACCTTGTTGCCTAACAGATGGAATCACTTGTATTAAAAAACTTATGTTTTTTATTTAATTTATTTCTTTATTTACATACACAGGAAAAACGATCTTAAATAACATTTGCATAACAGTCCTCACTAGGATACCCCGTGTCGAGGACTGCTACAGTCCGCTCCCCACTACAAGCGGAGAAAAAGCTTAATACATATTATATTATATTTCTACCATTTATGTAAATTACTAATAATCCTAAAATACTGCATAGGTAACTAGAATACTACAAATATAAACAAGTTTATATACAATAACAAAAAATGCGTAGGAGTTTTAATGTAAATATTATATACTGATATACTATTCTTTATGTAAAATAAGTGTTATATGTGTAGTTAAATAAAGTATTCAATTTATGATTATATGGATATATATATATATATATATATATATAAATATATATATATATAAATAAATTAATCACAAAATCATATCCCAACTGTGAATATTTTATCTTCTAGTTTTGAGAGTTGATGTTGTGTTATTCTTGCCGAAAGACATTATTCGTAAAGATTAATTACCTGATATTTCTTATTTTATTTTTGTAAAATATAAAGTTGGTCTTTGAGCTGCGCGGACTTTAAGTCTCTACATCACTAACCACCGATTCTATTGAGATAGATAAAGAATCACCTCACCACCGATTCTATTGAAGTATATAAAGTATATGTAAAATATACGTTCCCGACAACTACTCCCGGCTCAGATATCACAAGTTGTTTGCTGAGCCTCGTTGTCGGACATCGGCTCACTCCAACTCGCCTATCCCTCGCACTCTCGCAGCGCTCAACGCTCTTATTATTGAAGGCTAACCCTGAATGCGATGTGTTTGAGGACGGATGGTCGAATTTGATGTCGGCATGTTTGACATATTGCGAAAGCATTGCATAATTATTTTTATTTTTACTGTATTCAGCCTTTCTTTTTTATTTATTATGAAACTGACATTGTCTTTGATATGTGACACAACATTATTAATGTTATTTGTAATAATTAATGTAATTGGCTATGGCCGTTTTAATTAATAAATTAAATTAAATTAAATTAAAAATCACCTCATCACCGATTCTATTGAGATAATTAAAGAATCACCTCACCATTGATTCTATCGAGATAGATAAAGAATCAGCTCTCCACTGATTCTATCGAGATAGATAAAGAATCGGCTCTCCACTGATTCTATATGAATAAATGTATAACCATTGATTCTATCGAGATATATAAAGAATCAGCTCTCCACTGATTCTATATGGATATATGTATAAGGGGTCACTTGTATGTTGTTCACAGGCGCAGTGTCAATAATCCACGAACAGTTGACGCGAGTGGCGGAGCGCGGCGAGATGAGCGAACTCATCGTGAGCAAAATATGTCTCTGCAGGCAGTACGACCAGCCCATGGAGCCTCAGTAAGTATTTAAGACGCCAGGATGGATTCTGTAATTGTGTCTTTCTCGCTCTCTTCTTTAGTATATTTTCATATGTATTTCTGATAAATATGATAACACGCGTTATGTTGTTTTTTTAACTATATTTTTTATTTATATAAATAGTAGCTAAAAAGTATAATGTCAGTTAGATGAGAATGGTATAAGTATTTTGTAACTACATATATTATAATCACGCATTTTCCCCGTTGATGTAGCCTAAATGCTGACACAACACAAGTCGTGGTAGCTTTTCCTACTTTCATTAGTAGCTACGTACATGCTCATCAGTTGCGGGTAATTTTAACGTGATCTTTTTCTAAAACTTCTTCGATTCAGTTAAGATAGATTTGTCTACATTGAACCTTAGTGAATTACCTATTTACAATCGCCATATAAAACTATTTCGTCAATCTTCTTCATTCGCTCCACATGTGTGAACCTTCTAAGCGACCCTCTATCTTTATCGCTACATTTTATACACCGCAATGCTCTCTAATTATCACATGTGTTATTTTGGTACCATTTTCACGAAGTATATATTTGCATATTTAACAAAACGAAATTGAACTATTTTACGTTTCAAGAGTGTATGTAGCGCGCGAGCGAATCGTTTCGTTCGATCAATTAATTTATTTTATTTTGTTGTAGATTCGCAATCGACCGATTCTGCAAGCTGTTGGAAAATTACAAAGTTGCGTCCGTCGTCAACTTCAAGGCATGTATCACATGAGCGCCGCTGTGACGTCACACGAATTTGTTTTTAAATCCCGACGTGAAATAAGGGGTCTCAAACTTTGACATCGTTTCTGTTACACGAAGCAGTCACCGAGAGGCGTTAGATTGTGTTTCTCTAAAACTTACCCGATTTTTGACATGAAATGGATCTACGATTGACTACCAACTCGCCTGATGGTAAGCAACGGTGCAGCCGATCCAGTTCGTCGATCCAGAAGATATCTATTCACTCAAGCCTTGAAAAACATATGTAGTTCGCAGGAAATGAGAAGGCGGCATGAAGTTCCTGTGTTTTATTTTTGTTGGATGGGGTGCACACGTCAGACACATGCGACCAATCGCGGGCAGCTATGATTGGCCTTGTTGCACTAAATTATTTAATTCTTTTACAGTAAATCGCGAGTGAATAGGTTTCTTCTAGGCAAGCGCGCTCCATCGTAGACCGTAACTGTCGCTTAACACCAGGTGAGTTGACGGTCAAGCGCAAGCCTATCGTCGAATAAAAAAAAAAGCTCAGCGTAGGAAGGCCAGCCACGAGATGGACAGATGACCTCATACAAGTGGCGGGAAGGCACTGGATGCAAGCCGCTTCCAATCGGTATTTTTGGAAATACATGGGGATGGCCTATGTCCAGTAGTGGATTTCTTATGGCTGAGATGATGATGATGACTTCTTGAAAACAAAAAGTTTTCGTATTTGGTATATATAATTCGTTAATAGTCTTGTGTAATAAGATTACCCGGTATAAATAGAGTTGTTCGTTTCAGATCGACATGTTGGCAGGGCGGGAGGGCGCGACGCCGTGGCTGGCGAGCGCGCGCGCTTCCCTGGCGCGCTACTTGGCGCCCGTGCAGCGCACGCGCACTAGGGACCGGCTCGCGGACTGCGCCGCGCGTACACATTCGCAGGACCGTACGTCTATACACACAAATAAAATCTCTATGTTCTAAACAAAACATTTAAAACAGACATGTTATATGAATTCTTGACCTATTTTTTTTAAAGTGATTAACTGTATCATTGATTCCATTTATTTAACTGTTATCATCAAAGTGCTGTTTTTAATTTAGTATAATATTGTTTGATTTTATGTAAATATGGGCTGAACCGGTCTGAAATGAATGAATGAAATGATAACTATTATTATACAACATACTGACCTAGCTCAGAAGTGGAAAGTCCGATTCAAAGGCCCATCCACGCGAGTGGAAAAGAGGACGATAAAGGTAAAAATATAACCAGTTTTTGAAAATTGTTTGTTGACAAACAATTAAACATTGTTTGTCATATATTTCTACCAATATAAATATTGGTGGACATTTCACAAAACACAATCTAGCCCAAACTATAATAACTGCCAGATCAATTGTTTTCACTTAATTTTCTCGTAATTATTTAATAAGTATTTGCTTACAATTTACGAATTTTTTTGGTGCCACATTTCACCTGTCATTGTGTCTTGTTCACATTGAAGGCCAGAGCAGTATAATCTGAGTGTCAATTATAAGTAAATAAGGTTTTATTCTAGGCAGACGCGCTCCATCGTAGACCACAACACTCGCCTAGGACCATTGTCACCCAATAACCTTCAGTATCGTTGCAGTGAACGCATGGTCTGGCTACAAACACCGGTGCGACTGCCTCACCCCGCGGACTCTGTGCGCGCAGCAGAGAAAACAGCTGCTCAGGTATGTATATGTATATATATAGTCTAAATATATTATAAATGGAATGTTGGTGCTGTGTTTGGTTACTTTTTGACGTATCGGACGAACGATTATGGGTTTAAATAAAAAGTATCTATGAAATCAAACTACGACATTAAGTGTCGATAATATATACCTATAAAAATCTGAATCATTGCAGCTTAATGTGCTTCTATTGGCCCGTCAGTGTAACACGCCTTTTTGTGTTAACCAATCACACTTATAGGCCACAAATCAAATAGAATACACAATATTTGTATTGCCTGTAAGAGATCGCTTTCGGCGATATGGCAACTTGTGCCCAAGACCGTTATCTACTACAGTCCGTCCGGCCGTTTCGGTCGTATCCATTCTCTGTAAGACAAAGGAATGAGCTTCAACGACAGGCCAATACGGATTCCGCCAAAACCGGCCCACCCAGGAGGATAAACCATCTATAGAAACACGGGAAAGAGCTCCAAGGGAGAGCCTTTAGTCTTGATATCCAGCAGGCTGTCGACGAGGTCTGCCTTGAGAGCTTTCTTCATTCGCCGTTCTTGTTGCACTTCAATAAATTGCTAAAACTTCTTATCTTTGAGTACGCATATCTGTCGTAGAGAGCTACATTAACGAGCCATTAGACCTGAAATCTAGTCTCTGAGAGAGTCACTTTCATCGTGTGGACCGCTAAATTGTGGAATACAACCTTCCTGAAACTTCCTGAGTGGAACTTTTGCGTGTATTTAAATCCGCGAGTAATCGGTTCCTCCTAGGTAAGCGCGTTCCATCGTCGGCCGTCACGTCGTTTAACATCCGGTGAAATCGTGGTCAAATATCAAGGTGTCAAGCTGGAGATTCGACTGTAAATAATTATATTTAGAAAGAAAGAAGAAGCGGACAGACACAGAGAGAAAATAAATGTAGCTCTGCTAAAAAGTTACTTCCTAAGAGTAAAGATGATGTTGCAGGTCGATATACTCTCGGATCTCTTTCTTCGGCATGATGCAAGCAGTGAGCGAGTTCAACGGCACCGTACCAGCGGTTGGACCTGATGCGCAGAAGGTATATACATTTCATCCGACATCAATAAAACGTCTAAAATATATGTATGTATGTACCACATTAGGCGTAAACAACAACGGCGAAGTAGCAAATAATAACTATGTTGTGAATTACGAGCTATAATTGGGAGTTATACGCTGTATTTGATACGAGTAAATAGGTTTCTTCTAAGCAAGAGTTGTTAGTCAAACACAAAGCAATATAAGATTTAAAAATGTGGAGTAAAAATGTTGTGAAGAATACATTAGTTTTTACTTATATTTGCTTTACTTATATTGCTCCATCTGGGCAGGGCAATGTTAAGATGATAAAATTTCTCAAATCTTAAAAATCGTTACAAATGTTACATACCTACCATCATATTATTATTGGTTGTTTTGATTCAGCCGCCGAACGAAGCTCAGAGTGAGAGTGTGAGCGGGGAATTACAGCAGGGCGACGGGACCGGCGCTAAGTAAGTATCTGTCTTCATTTAATTCTTGTTATGCTTGTAGTTTTATATCTTTTAATTGAGTTTTGGTTTTCGTCATAAAACGTTACTCTAATCCGTGATTCTTGTTTGCTAGCTGTCTTGTGTATTCGCTGTCTCGTTTGGCCCTATATGTTAACAAAAGGACAAGTAGTACATGCTCAAGAATATTTTTACAGTTCAAAGGTGCTATCAAATCTTGAAAGGATATTAAGACAATTCCAAATGGTCCGATTGTACTGACATTTACCGTATGTTTGTAATTTCAATGATAATAATATCTTAGAGATGGTCTGATGAAGGATCCTGGAAAATCCAGACGGAATTTTCTGATGGCAGATGAGCAGTTGAATTTTGGGTACTTATGTTTAGTTTAGCAATGACGAGGTTCCGAATGACAAATGTTCCCAAAATGGTTCCGAATGAGGAAACTGTTAAATGAATATTCTCCCTGATGACAATCACTGATCCTACCCAATTTGTAGGTATATAGTATGTACATTATCTTGTAAGAACCAAGTTAGTTATCATAATAAAACTTTTCAGTGTATAATAATAGAACAGTGTATAACAATAGAAGCTTGTAAATAACCAAATATTAATAGTTAATTATATTGATGTATTTACAGACCACCGGATGTGGCTCAGGAGTTGGGAATGGAGATAGAAGAAGTCCAGAGATTGTTCGCGGGCGCCACGCAAGAGCTAGACTCTGTTAATGCGGAGTATAGCGACGACAATGTCGATTTCGATGATAGTATGTACATTGACAATATTATAGATAGCTCAATTTTTCTTGTCTGATGGAACTCAAACTTGCACCCTTCCCGACTGAACTAAGGGTGCCACTTACCGATTCAGCCACAGATGTAGATCACGTGGCTGTCTAAATTTCTGAACAGCTTCTTTTGCTAAACCAATAGATAAATAAAAAATAATAGATGGTGCCACCAACACGTGGATGAAACTAATTATGTAATTAACTCAGCTGGAACCTTTTAGCTGGGTTTTGTTAAAAAACTATGTCAATATTATAGAGAAGAGATAAAGACTCATTTGCCACCCGTTAGAATAATGTCATATCTCTTGCAGGCTCATTCCTAACGGTAACAGATTCTGACGCTAACTCCGGCTCTGCTTCTCTGGGTCTCTCAACATCTTCATCTCTGGACTCTGCTTCGGAACTGCTGCTGGCTGCAGCGGCGGCGGTGGAATCTGGGGGTTCAGAAGGTCAGAAGCCACACTTACTGTCTCATCTGGGAAAATGCCTTTGAATTACATAAACCTCTATAATCTAACAACGGCTTATTAGAAAACTTGTAAGCAATATTATAAAAGCGAAAGATCTGTCTGTTTGTTGCCTTTTCACAACAAATTGGCTTAACGGAGTTAATGATAAATGTTGTCATAGTAATCTAAATTTAAACTGTTAACTTTTGCTCCAGGTGAGGCGGCTCCTGGCGAATTGTGCAGGACAGTGCGGCACCTGATGAGGAGCATAGCGTCTATCGAGCGACAAATGGACAGAGTACTAAAGCACGTCGACGATTGGCCGAGCAAACCGCGCGGAAACGATCTGGAGGCAAGGTTGGTCAAAATTGCTGATGGTTTCTTCTACAAACACCCTGAATTCAACCAAATTTTGCCAACATACTTATTCATCTAAGCAACTTCTCCAACGTAGAGTGCGATCTTACTAATACGTGATCACTTTTCCGGACTATGCGTAGACATGGACCTGGACAAAGTAGAACAGGAGCTGATGTTAATCTATCCCTAAAATTACAAAGTTATTTTGATTTGTTCGGAACTCAACCAAACTTTACCAAGCTTCAATTTTTTTCCTGAGCAAATTGTAGAACCCAAACTGTGCTAATCTAAAGTGACGTGTTCAGGAAACGCGTAGACATGGGCTTGAACGAAGTGGACCGGAAGTTGATGGCAATGTACCGACGACTTCCCGACGTGCACAGAAGGCAGCTGCAGGTCTATAGGAAGCAGAAGAAACTTTCTACCGTAAGTAGAAGTTATATGTACTTTTTCGGTGGTTGCTTATAAACGGTGTACTGGAGCTATAGCTGATGGCTTCAGTCTGAGCGCACCCATAACGTGTAGACGGAGTCATACGGTTTGTATCCTCTCTATCAAGCGCACTTACTAGTTACAGCGCGCTGCGAATAAAGGTACCGCTACAAAGTTACGTTTTTAGATACCTACTTGTTAAGCAAAATTTTAATTTAATCTGCCAACGAATAAAACGCATGCGCTCATGCGTCAGTATTAGCATGAAGGCGGGGTTTATTTGACAACTAACTTATAAATATGGGCATAATCTGCTTATTGGGGCTTATTTACTATCGGTCTCTTTTTCTGTCGTAGTGTTCATATTATGGATCTCATTCCAATTCTTTTCCAATGCGTTGGTTTTCAGCGTAGGGGAAGTTTTTTTTCTGTGTTTAATAATATTGATCTGTATGCTTCACCATCGACCACAGCGTTGCTTCCCATCAAGCAAACTGAAGGTCAAATATATTCTTTGTAAAAAACGTGTGTGCATTGATGATACGACAAAAGTGAAAACTTCATCAAGGCGACGTTAATAATACGTTGACTCTCTCTCTCTCGCTCCGTTAGTCGACTTGAGTCTACCCGAACAAGCGTTACATATCCGAGTGTGACGGCTCTGATCCATTCAATACAGAAAAAAGTGCTCAGCGCGCCTAATGAAATTTTCACTTCAGAAACCTCGTATGCTCATGGTAGTTGTGTTGCAGGTGTGCATGCAGCTGGTAGGCGGCAGTGCGCCCGCGCCGCCCGCGCCCGGCCCGCCGCCGCCCGCGCCGCGTCGCCAGCCCTGCCGCGCGCTCTGCGTCACCTACCACCTGCAGCGGTTCAAGGAGGTACCTACCACTTTTTATGCAACTATACTTTCAATATTTACACACTCTAATAACAAAATGTTTTAGCGAGTTCTCTGTGTGCTGGATTAGATACTTCACATGTGTAGACCGTTTTATTGTAGGTAAATAAATTTTGTTTGTTCGAATCAAAATTGATTGGGTAGCAATCTGTAGACATTTAACGTAAGTTTTTTTGGTTTGTGCAACTTGTAACTGTGTAAGGCTGGCAAGATTTTAAAATGATATATCAAATATACATTTGCATATTTTTTTACAACATGTTATTTTAGCAGTACAATTTTGACAGCCATTTTAGGAGTTTTATTTTTATTTTAGTTTAAATTAATCTCAGTTATCGAAATATGCAGATGGTGGCATTGGTAGCCGTCTTTAAAAATAATGCGATCGATGGCTAGGCTCCATACACTTTAAACCCTTGCTGTTTGTTGCTTGATAAAAGAACGCGTACAATCTGATCAATAATGGTTCAGCTTCTTTCGCAGGTGCGTCGCAAAGTGCTGCACATGCGCGATCAGCAACTCTACTACCATCGGCTCAGGATGTGGCTTGAGGACCAACTCAGGACGGAAAAGGACAGGTATAGAACTCACATTCTTGCTTTAAACTTTTGGTAAACATCAAACGCAGTCTTTCTACATTTAAAATTAAAATATAGACTGATTGAAGTGAGTTTATAGAATTTTCTGAGATTATATAGAACAGAATGTGTTTGTATGTGTTTTTCATGCTTTTCAGGCTCAATATATAATAATTGCCTCCACATATTACTCGCTATAGTTAAATTAATGTTTAGTACGAACGAAGATATAATGGTTTCTACAATATGTTAGATTTTTCTCGGAGTTTAATGATGTTCACTCATTAGTACTAATAAATGAAGAGTGTTACGTCTCTTTTAACATGCGCTATAACTTTACATATTTTTTAACAGTAATATTTATAGTTTCAACTTTTTTAATATAAAAGGCGATATTATAAAAATTACATACAAATTACAGCTCAGAAAACAACGTGACCTTACTAGAAGATTTGCCTCGCCGTAAGAAACGCACAACTAGCCCAAAACTGCCTCGTCTAACGACCGCGTCGAAAAGGAAACTAAAATCATCTTCCCCGTCTCTCAGCAAGCCTCATAGAATATTGCAAATGCTTAAAAACAAGGCCCCCGCTCAAACTACCAACCTTCTTCTCGAGGATTTGAAATTAGACGACTCAAAGTCTGAAGTAGAACCCCCTGAGGCGTTCCCGCTAGAAAAAGAAAATGATAGCGATACGGAAACTATCGTAGGCGAGAAAGAAACAGGAGATCTGTGTAAAGATATGAAAGAATGTTTAGCTAAATTTGCCAATTTCGCGCTAAACAGTCCCGATAATCAAGAAGAGTATACTGAAAAGTATCCAGAATCTGTTAGTCCACCGTTACAAGAAATGTCGCCTACTAGTACTGAACCGATGCCTGTTTATACCCCAAAACCAAATCAAAGATTGCTTACAGTAAATAAATTCTTAACTGTAGACGATAAGGTTGATTTTACAGCGCTAATAGCTCCAGAATTAAATGTACCGTTAAATGCGAGACGCACACCCGTTTTAGTTAAAGAAGAGATTGAAAAGGAAATCAAAATCGAACCGACTGACGAATTAGTCGTAGATACGACTAAAGATCCTAATATTTATAAATACGTCACTTTCGGACTAGAAATTAAAAAAGCTATGGAAGAGTGCCAGAATATAATCAATTCTTATAACAGTATTAAAGATAAAGGAGATGGAAAGGAGAAAGAGAGTGAGAACGCAGATGGGCCGCTGTCTTTAGAGCAAATCTGCGAGGTCATGATGAGCTTAGATAAAAATTCGGCAGAAATCTTAGATAAAATTGACACGGATGAACCTATAGATATAAACACGGCTAATACAAAGCTAGCCGAATTAGTCGAGAACATGCCACAAATTTTAGCGAATTTGCCGGAAATCGGAACTCGCGAATTCGCGAACGCTTCTTTTGAACTGCCAGAATTCGCGTCCATTTTGAATAGTTTACCAGATGTTAATAACGAAGCTCAATTGACTCCAGAGACTTTAAAACAAATTCGCGAACTTAAGTTAAGCAAAAATAGGGATAACGTCAAAGTAACTAAGAACACTACTAAGCGTAAGATTAGTCGTAAAGTTAAGAATAACATTGATACAAACGATATTATAGGTACTATGACTTTTGAATTTGACAGCAAAGATATAACCGACCTTCTAAAAGATGAAAAGGAAATACAGGCTCTTATGAAAAATAAATCAAATAATAAAGAAGATTTTAAAGATTTGCTCTTCTCTATATCAGCTCAAGTGGTTATCAATAAAGTTTTTGAATATCTAAAACAAAATAAAAGTCCTGAGTTAGCTAAATGTCTTGAAGAGGATAAAGATCTGTTCTCTATACCTAAGAATAGCATCAATTCTGAAATGTATTCAAAAGCATCAACGCTATTCGATAATTCGGTGAAAGATGCTCTTTCTATGGATGAGCTGCGAGACCTTGTAAAATCACGGTTCAACTCTTGGAAACATTACGTAGCCACGAAATTCAAGAGCATACCTGTTGAATTATTAGAGAACGAAATTGAAGCTATGTTGGATAAGTTTTATAGCTACATTCAAGATTTAGCTGGGAAACAAAACGCGAATGATAGCGATAAAATAATCGAAAAATTCGAAGATTTGAGAAAATTTAACGATCCAGAATATTACGATTCAGATGACGACTGCCCGGCTTCGAAAGAATCCCTCAAGCAAATAACGAAGTTACTGTCGACATCGGCGGGAAACACATTCGATCTGCTCCTAATGAAAATGCCTAACATGTCAGAAGATAAGAAAGCCGCCGTCAAAAGTCTAAGATTTAAATACATGGACGTCTTAAAACGCTGTACAGAGTCGCAACTGCTAATCGCTTGGATAGTAAACGACCCAGATGCAGCAATAAATGTCATAGAAGACTTAATGGGATTCCCTATCACAAAATTAAAAACTGATTTCACGTCACAAAGCGTTGAGAAAAAGCGCGATTACTTTATTGATAGGTTAAAAGATCTGAATCGATTGTACATGGAATCGATTCCGAAGAAATCTCTATCGGGTGACGAGTGGCTCGTCATGCTTTATAGATTAGAACAGTTAGAAGACAAACTCAAAGAAAGTATACTGAAATTAGCGCCGCAACCTAAAAGCGATAAGCAGAATGCAAGCGAAGCTGAAATATTAGCCGCCAAAGGCTTAAGTGTGATCATAGGTAAATCAGCACGAGTAAAGAAACCCGATCCAAAACCGGTCAAAAAGGAAGAAAAACCCGAAAAATCAACAAACGAAGAAGAGGAGAAAAAGAAATGCAACAAAAATGATGCCTTACTTGCCAAATGCGAAGCGATTCTAACCTCGAAAGGCGAAAAAACGCTTCTAGACAGCTTTTATACAATCAAATCGTATATAACGCAAGGTTTACCCGTCCCTGAAACATACAAAAAGCACGTAATATCAATCTGTTCAAGTATCGACGCGAAACTACTAGAAGAAGACTTGGCAGAAAGTCTCAGAGACGATGACGATTCGGACAATTCAAATAAAAACGTATTAACAATTACTACACAAAATCCGGAAGAATTAGCCAAATATTCAGCGCAAGCGTTACGAAATGCCAAACAAACTTTGAACGCAGTTGCATTCAAGAATATGGCGAGAAATGGTCAAAGTAAAAGCGAAAGTGATGCCTGTGATACTCCCAGGACAGACTGCAATTGGACTAACGATTGTGTTTGTAATCTATGTAAAGACAATGAATCCGTGTGTCTCGGTGATATAGTGAAGATAAGCTACGAAGATCCGAAGAGTAAAACTGGCTTAGAAAAGAAGGAAGTAAAGAAAACTCCCGCGAAACAAGCGAAGCCGCCGGCGAAGGCATGTGAAAATGCGACGCATCAGCAGCATGTTTGTAAAGGTTGGTATTTTACTTTTTATTTAATTTATTGCGGTATCAGTCTGGTTGTAAATCTTGGAAATTATAACAAACAACTTTAAAATAACTTTCCTTATTCACGAGCACTGGAGCTGGTCTGAGGATGGAACCGAAACCCTAACTAATATTAGCGATTCGGTTTCGTTTCGGTATTCGCAATTTGGTGATACTAACGTATTTCCAAAATGCGAATGGTGGCGTCGTTGAGTCCGCGTTTTTAGTTGTCTTAATTATACCACCAAAACTCTTCAAAATTTACCTTGCAGACAAGCGTGCCATCGTAGATTGCAAAGTCGCTTAACATCTGGCGAGCTCAGCAAGCTTATCAATGATAAAAATATTCCATGTAATTTTTAAAATTTAAATATAATTTAAAATTAAACAACAATTATTATTTTACTAAATTTATTTCACCGTTTGATTAATTTTCGGCACACTTGTATAGTATTTAATCATATATATTGTACGGCAGTGGGTCACAACAACGGTAACGTGTGCTCAGGGGAAGGCGGGCCCGATCAGCACTGCACATGCTGCTATTGCACTGTATTTGGACACGCGGTAAGTAATATTTTATTATAAACTAGCCGTGCCCAGCGGTTCTTTCCTCTATCCCACAGGAACCGTTCATTTTCTTAAAATACTTACTACGTGCTTTGTCCAGTCCAAGTTTCATTCAAATCTGTTTTATTCATATCATCATCATCATCATCTCAGCCATAAGACGTCCACTGCTGGACATAGGCCTCCCCCATGGATTTCCAGGAAGACCGGTTGACCATATAAATATATAAATAATTTATTTATTATTTAATGGAACCCTTCTACTGTACGCGGGACTCAGCTCCTTGTGAGAAGAGCAAAGCCAAATTTTACTACATTTCCCGCGTATAGGATGACAGATTCTACCACTTCAAACTAGCGTTAATGAACAATACGTACATAGCTTTGAGACAGGTTTGTGCCTTTTGTACCTCCGAATCGGAAGTAAAACGGTTTCCCATTAGGTTGCCATAGCTCTTCATTTCAATTTCGATCTTTTAAAGTCGTACTTATCGTAATAGTGTGTGTTATCGGTGCTACGGATGGCACCGATATGCAGCCTCCGGATATGCAGCCTCCTATGTCGAGGCTGCTTGCAAAAATGACAAGGTTAAAATCGGGACTCCTTGACAAATCTCTGAATCAACTTTGCAACAGAACACCTAACGCAATAGGGGTGGAACAACTATGCCAGCGATCCAGGGCAGTGCGCCGAAATTTCAAAGAGCTCAGTTGGTTTGAGTAGGCTGGCGGGAGAAAATGTAGGTACAACCCAAGAGGGATGTCAGTGCAGGACTTATCGCCCCCTGCTTCAAATTTGAATTAGAATGTGTTTACATTTCAGCCGCCTCTGACGACGCCGGTGCCTCGTAATTTCAATGAGACTCGAGAAAGGCTTCGTTCTATCCTAAACAAGAAGAAACAACTCTGCAAAGCCAATGTAAGCACATTTTATATACATTATATAGGATGTTTTAATACGCGATTTTGAACTTGAACAAGTAAAATTGGCCGAGTGATAAAATCGAACAAGCTTTGTGCTGCCTAGTAGATGCTCAGATGACGATTTAATATTTCAATGTATGATGGCTAAATGGCGTGACATCTACTGTACCAAGAAAGAGCCACTACATAATTGTCTTGCTTTTAACCTACTAGGTTAAAAGCAAGACAGGCACAGCACGTTTCCTTTCGCAATTTCACTCAGACGTCATCTCTATATTTATACCTTTCACACGCATATCATCTTTCAAACAGTTAATCAACACCTTGTGCCTGCAGCCCATACTTCAAGGAGCTAGGTTGGCTTAGGTCATAACTGATGGTAGCGGGAAATACACAATTTTCGTCGTCAAGTAGAAAGTCGTCACACTACTTTCCACTTCTCATTGAAATATTTAAAATCTGTACACGATGATTTCGGTCCACATGCTTAATACGTAATGTTTAGGGTAGAACTCTGCCACTTCCTCTTTCCTGAGAACTACAATTAAATTTTCAAGGCTAGAGTGAATAGATGTATTCTAGATCGACGGGCTCCGTCCTCAGCCGCACCATCACTTACCATCCGGCGAGCTGGACACTTTGATATATTTCACATAAAAAATATTTACAGGGCGAGCCGGAAGTGCAGCTGGAAAAGAAACAAGGCGTGACTCCAGCGCCCGCGAGCGCGGTCGCCGCCGTGCAACCTAAGCCGGCCAAGCCGCAACCGCAGCCGCAGCCCAAACCGCCGGTCAGTACTGCGCATCGCACACTCTGTGTAAATATTACTACTGTGTCCTGCGGTTTCACCCACGTTGTGATGAAAAGTGATAATGAAATGTAGTCTGTAAGTCCGTCTCCAGGTTCAACGCTATCACTGTATCAAATGTCATAACAATTGATTCAGATTGATTGTTGAAAGTAACAAACAAACAGAGTTAATTTACTATGAAAAAAAAGAGTTAATTTAGCTTTTTGTAATGTTTGCTAGCATGTATTACTGTTCAAATATGCACACTCTGTATACATAGCATAGCTTCAGGAGAGTAGTGCGTAGCCAACTTGCATTAGTTAATTACCGCAATAGCAGTAGGAAAAATTGCTTTGAGCGTTAACGTAGAAGGTTGTACTGCCGATTTGTTTGTAATTATTAAAATCTTTTTCTATATATTTCAAATTACAATAAATAGTTTGAAATACGATTAACGTGAAGTTTTTTTTAATTGACGGACGCAGCCGAAACAAGTGAAGCCTCCAGTTCAACCACAATCTAAACCGCCTGTGAGTTAAACAATAGATAAATAGACAAAAATAATAGCTATATACGTTTGTAAATGGTCTGTCTCGCTCGCGCATACCAACAGTTTTGAAGATATGAAATGACTCGAGGTACTTACGAAAAATTCGTCATGTTAGACCTTTTTGGCCTAGAAAGCAACAACATATTGTTTTAAAAAGGAGTCATTATAGTCAAATGGCACAGCTCACGTCTATATCTTGATCGCACGTACTATTTTACAGGCGTTACCTAAAACGTTACCGCCGAATCTTACGGCGGCCGCGCAAGCGAAACGGCAAGTACTAGAGAACCACCAGCGATTGTTAGCCGACAAGATGGCCAAAATGGTGGTCTCGGAGAAACCAGAAATTAAACCCAAGGTAAAGAATCATTGCATTATTTCTATAATTTCGATAAACACATTTAAATTATCTACGTCAATACTTAAGTAACATTGTGTTACTCAAACAATCCACCTAGTAGCATTACTACAATGGCCAATATTTTCACTTGTTACGAAATGGAACGGAAGTCACCACTGTTGTCTTATATTCCAATTAATACCAATTTCGTTTATAAGGCCTTGGGAAAGCATTATTTTACTTTCTATTTGGCTAAGGCCGCACTACGGTTAAACCGCAGCGGTTTTTAACCGCGTTAGCTTATGAAACAGGAAAACGAATACAAGCGGCCGCACTTGCAGTTTTTCCCCGCGACTGATTTAGTACCGTCTCGAGCGGTTTCGCGGTTTATAGCGGTTACCGCTCGCGGGAAAAAACCGTAGTGCGGCCTCGGCCTTAGTCTCGCGCGATTAACACATTTGCCAGTGGCAGTCAAGTATTTAGATTTGTTCAATTTTCATTAATAATACAAAATTAGAAAACTGATTTCTACCCCAAATTTGGTAATAACTTCAAAATTAATGATTTGAAAAAATACGGAACGGTACAAACCTAGCCGTTTAATGTTCCGACATTATAAAAAAGAATCATAAAAATCGACAAATAGGGGTACAAAACAATTTCTTCCGTTTTATGGAAAAAATGCCTAATGGCATAAATTGCTCTCTCAAAGATTTTTTAACGTTATTAGGCGTTGCAACGCACGGTCCCAATTCAAGTAAACGTACCGCCGACGCTCAAAACGGAAGGGAAAGTGAACCCTAACGCGATGGAACAGATCAGACTAAAGGTAAGCATTTAAATTATATGCGCTTTACAACCCATTCTTTCTGGAATGCGCCTCATTAAATATATCTCCATCTCTGTCACTGTGTATAAAAATTAAAGAGATGATGATATAGTTTGTAACCCGATTCCGAATTCGAATGACTATGAATCATCATCATCATCATTATCTTAGCCACAAGAAGTCCACTGCTGGACATAGGCTTCCCCCATGGATTTCCAAAAAGACCGATTGGAAGCGGCCTGCATCCAGCGTCTTCCTGTCTCTTGTATGAGGAATATGACTATGTATAGAGTATGTATATGTGTCTATGAATAGAGGTACATATACAGAAGAGTCAGTCCGTTAACGCAAGTCAGCTCACACAGATGGTAAATGCCTATTCTTATATTACCTACAAACACTTAACAGGGAGCATCTCGTTCTATAGTGTATTAAACTACTAAACAGTCCGGTAGCAGATAGGCAGCTATACTATATAATAATTCAATGAACCCCAATAAAATATATGGAACACCTGATTTTCTTATCATGAAGTTTGAGTTAAACTCATAGTAAAAGTTGTTTATAGTGATGAGCACAATGATCTTTCGATTTAGTACAGTACACTGAGACCTATATATTAGACGTTGCATAATATATTACCAAATAAATATCTAAAATTACTTCAACAGCAACTACGACAACAGCATCTAGCACATTATCAACAGAAACAACAAATTGTTGCTCAACAGCAACAACAACAACAGCAGCAGCAGCTGCAGCAGCAGCAACAACAACAACAAAAGAAACCGGAGCCAATTTACGACCTGCCGATACACAACAAGCCTACACCACAACAACAGCAATTGCGGCAACAACAACAACAGGTAACAACAAAAACAACAATTTTATTCGACTCCAGCAAATCTTATAGGTTGTTACAATTATTTTCAGCCTTAAAACGATATTAGTCTTAACTCATCTTTGCTTTATTTTTATTTTAGCAAATACAGCAGCAGCAACAACAACAACAGCAGCAGCAGCAACAACAACAACAAATCCAACAGCAACAACTCCAACAGCAACAGATCCAACAACAGCAACTCCAACAACAACAGCAATTGCAGCAACAACAACAGTTGAAGCAGCAACAACTGCAGCTATTGCAGCAACAACAGATGCAATTGCAGCAGCAGCAGTTGCAACAACAACAGAGGCAGAGCAGGCCTCAGCAGCAACAGAACAGTGTTTCCTTATCTAGTCGAGATACTAGCGTATTTTCTACGTCTTCTGGTTGTTCTGGGTAAGTTCCTATATCTAACACAACAAATAAAGTTAAAGCAGCAACAAAGGCAGGTCATGCCTCAGCTCTTTTAGAATAACCTATACTTTAAGAATTAACTATCTTACGATGTATGTTATCTCTCACAACTCTGTTAGGGAAAATAGACATGGCCGTATATACAGCCACTTATGTATGTTATAATATTAAATCCCTGGCCAAAAATTAGGGGTGTTATAAGTTTGAAGTGTGAATTTGTGTATCTGTTGTCTGTGGCATCGTAGCTCATATGGATGAACTGATTTTGATCTAGTTTTTTTGTTTGATAGAGGATTTGAGCGACAGTCTTTTTAGCTATATTTCATCAAAAATAGCTCAGTCGTTTTATAGGTTTTTTAGTTTTCTAAACTTGTTTACAATATACCTACATTATTGTTTGTTACCTTTTACAATCAAACGGATGAACTAATCGTTAATAAATTTCATCGTCATCGTCGACACCGTTTTACATCAGAATGCGGGTGAAACCACGGGTCGTAGTTAGTCATGTTGATATGACATGGACAACCTTTTCCTTTACTTTAACCGCTCTATTCCTCTCAGGTTTATAGACCCCGCATGTCGTGTCGAGAGATGTCGTGTGAATATAATGATCATCACGACATCCTAATCTGTCTTCGTTTTTTCAGAGGTTCATGTTGGCGCGGGTGCCGCGAAGAGGACCCTCGTGATTTAGACGCCCTATTACAGTACATAGAAGGACCTACGAGACACGTCGATCGTGGCAAGAAGAAAGCTAAGAAACAACGACAGAAAGCTAAGAAGGTAAACTAATGATAAATAATCTTATATACCATAGTTATAGCCGGTATCGCTACTCAAAGACAAATTATAATAGGTAGTTTTTGTTGCTCATTATGTTTAGATTTAGGTTACTGTAAAATGATATTCAGACGTCGATAACTAATGTCTTTATTATAAGCACATCAAATGTGACAATCGCTTGTTACTATTATATAATGATTTTCAAATGTATGAGATTTTTTTTTATTACTATTTTGGTACAATTTTTTCTTATTTGCCTTTTTATTTATTATTAGACACTGTTAAACCGTGATCGCTACGAACTCTTGTTTCTGTAATCAACTTGCTTCAGTTGTCCGAATCGTCTTCTTTAGAATGGTTCGATAGCCATGTCTTGCGTTCCCAATCACAAACATGGTTCACAAGTCATGCCCAAGTGTGACTTCGTTTACAAATCGTACCTTGTTAAAATAAATATCATCTTTTCAACCCCCACACAAAACTACAGGAGTTTAACGTATCTGTGTGTCTATCGGTGGAATTGTAACTTCCTAACACGATTAATTGAACATATTTTGATTTCATTTTTGATTGAAAGAGGATTTGATGAGAGGGCTGTTAGCTTTGTTTCAACAGAATCTGCTCCGCTGTTTTTATATGTTTGGGATATTTAAGTTTTCTAAACTTACACGTTTGGCGTGTAGATGGAGGGTCGACTAGAAGAAGAATACACGAGTATATCCCGGGAGTTCTCCCGCCTGCGGCGCGAGGCCGAGGCGTTGCATGTGGCACACGTGGCTGCGAAACGACGTGTCGACGACACGCGACACGCGTTACAAGCATGCTCCGGGAAGAAGGGTAAGCTACATCGTGCTTAAGAGCATACAGTCATCGTGGCAATTTGAAAACTGTTTTTACCCCTAAATATTATACGATTCAGTACTCCTATTCACGGAATCTGGTCGGAAACTATATCTCCATCTCTGTAATTTCCATACAGAATGACAGAGATGTTTATCTGTATCTGTATCTATAGAGTCGTATATGTATATAGTTTTCGTTTCGATTCCGAATGATGAATGAGTAGCCTTATCAATAATAATCATAAATGGCTATGCTTCTATGTTTTGCTCTTTCAAAAGTTTTTAACTTCAAAGTCTAATGAAATTTGTAAAGCTGTAGTGCTAAAGGACATGCGTGAATGTGAGCTGACCGACGACGACGTCGAAGATCGAGCGAAGTGGAGAAACAAAAGCAGGAAGGCTGACCCCACCACCATGTGGGATGAATAGCATGGAAAAAAGAGAATACATTTTCTTTTTTTCATTATTTTTGTCATTTATGACAGACTCGCAATATAAATCTGTTTAGTAAATCTTCTGTCGTCCATTATTTCCATATAGTGTGTGTATAGAAAAATCACGCTCCCTATCAGTGTGCTCTACAGCACAATAACTTTTCATTTCAGGTAAAAAGAAATCGTCACAGCACTCGAAGATTGAAATATTATCAGATCAACTGAACGAGTATACTACATTAATGAATACTACTCTCAAGGTAATTACAAATTTATGAATTTTGTATGTTTACATGATCGCGACGCTTGTCTGTTTATTTTTGACAGGTATGCACACAGAAAATCCATTTGACTTCTTTTCAAATACAGAGTTACTTTGAACAGAGTTACTTTTTTTGGCGCAAACAGTCCAGAAACATGTTTACTGAAATCAATTTTCTCACTCCCTTTGTTTGTTCTTCGTGTGCGTAAATAGCTTCTCATGTAAAATTGCAGTTCTTTTCTAAATCTATTAAACATTTCGCTTGTTTCTCTCATTTCGTTGCGAAAATATTTTTACTTGCAACTCGCACACATCTTGGGGGTTAGACAAGTGGCATTCTAATTTGAAGAACGCCAGTAGAATAGAAAATTGTTTGAAATTGACATTAGCAAACGAAATGTCACGTGACGGCGCGTCACAGTTTCTTAGCATTTTGAAGCGTTAGGGTTTGTAGAAATAGAAACGTTTGCCACTTGTCTAAGCCTGCTGACAAGAAGTCTTACGTACGTTAATAATTTTGACACCATTTATACCAGGAAATGCAAGCAGCTGAAAGACATGCGGTAGAATGCGAGTATAGACTCAAATTGTGCGAAACGCAGCTCATTGAATGTCGAAACATCACCGGAAAAGAAACGAAATCTAAGTTACAAGCACAAAAACAACAACAATTACAACAACAACAGTTGCAGCAGCAACAACAACAACAACAGATGCAACAATTGCAACAGCAACAGTTGCAACAGCAACAGTTGCAGCAACAACATATGCAGCGGCAATTGCTCGAGCAACAAGCATTGGATAGTCAGAAACAGAATATTTATGGTGAGTATTATTTGATTTACAGTTTCAATTTCTATTGAAACTTGTCACTCAGGCATATAGTTGAATTTATCAACAGAATAATCATAATAAACGGAGTACTTTTATACTATCGCCTACTACATGCATAGCATAATTATATACATTTGAAAAACAAGTGTGAGTACACTTGGATCACAGTCACAAAAGTAAAAAAAAACTTAATTTTAAAAATATTTCTGTCACCGCTTTAAAAGTACCTCCTTAATCTTGTCGCAATCGCAGATTTCACATAATCAATTTCTCATTAATCGTATGTTGTACAGGTGCGGGCCCCGGCCGCATAGTGACGGTGAGGCGCGGCCCGAACGTTACCGTGACGATGTCGGTTCCGTCCGACAAAACTGAAGAAGCCGCGCAAAAGGAACGCAAGCAAACCTGGGAGCAGGCGCTGGCACATATCAACCAACTAGCGAAAGGAAATAAGGAGAAGGTTGGTCGTGATCTTTGTTTGCACTACTGCCATTTTCGTACCTTTATTAAGTTCCACTTATTAAGATTTCTATAAGCTGCAAAATACGTAGGAGGAAAACTTATACAAAAACAATCGGATTTCCTAGATCAATGAAGACCTAAAGACAATCCAATGTTTCGAATCCACTGTGAGTTGAATGACAATATGGCGAAATGAGCACCAACAAATAAAAATAATATTGTAGTTAGTAAAAGCCGTTGTCTATTTTTTATAACGCACTTTTAAAAGTTTTTTAATTAATTTTTTTTTTTAAGGGAAACCGACTTCTACTTAATATTTATTCTATGGCACTAATAACACGTCGGACACTCCATACTAAGGCGCATTATTCAGTGACATATGCGCAAGTTGACGTCTGCATATAGAACACACGCATGTATGAAGTTATGGTTGTCGTCTGATTACCGCTCGCTCGTGACGTCAATTGGAATTCGAACGGCTAAGCTCGTAGCGCTTGTCTCGAATGACAAATGAAAGCGCCGTGCTGCCAAAGTCTGGCAAACCCGAGATTGGCGGCAGGCGGAGAGTGTCCGTTCTGTATGTTATATAATAATTAATGTCTTCTTTGGTAGCGTCATGCTCATTAATATTTTTTTTTATATCTGAAATTTTGATGTTTTTGATTGTTTGAATGTTGACACACTCATCATCATCATCTCATCTCAGCCATAAGAAGTCCACTGCTGGACATAGGTCTCCCCCATGGATTTCCAAAAAGACCGATTGGAAGCGGCTTGCATCCAGCACACACACACACACACACACACACACACACACACACACACACACTACCGAAAATGTAATCTAAACTGCATTTTTTTTTTTAACGAATCCTATTTATTATTATCCTTGAAGATTCAATTGTTTTCAGTCGATATGGATTGTCAATTTTTTATATTTTTTTTATAGAAGAAGCAAAAACAAGCTCAACAGCAACAACAACAACAGCAGCAACAACAACAAGTCAAAGTGGAGCCGAAAGTGACAAAGGAGCCGCCCTCAAAACCGACCGCCATCGTCGAGCCGCAGCCGATGTCCAAGAAACAACGCAAGCTGCTCGCTAAACAACAGGTTATTATTTTTACTTTTTAAGCTTCTGTACCAAAGGGTGCAGGAGTCTATTACCGAGGCAATGATATCAGTCTGTCCCTACTATTAAAAGGCTGTAGGCACTAAAAACCTGTTAAGTGTGATTAAGGCTTGCGTTAATCATTTTCGTAATAATACTTTGTTAGTCCTTCAAAAACAAACTTAAATGACAAGTGAATGTTTCGTTAGCAGCGACATACGACGATGTCCTTCGATGTGAATGATAACACTAGAGATTGAAATTATTATTCTTTTCTTACTTAACTACTATCACACAAATTTATTTGCACTTTTTATTTCATTTTTGTATAAACGTCTGGCATTTCGCTTTTAGAGTTAGTTCTACTGAGTAAAAAAAAATTAAATTACAAACATGCCTTCTTCTTATCTACCTAGATAAGAAGTACGTTTTACTGAGTAACGACTACTAGACTTGGTGTCAGTGTATAATTTGTGCGGGAGTACGGAAGCCTCGGTGTACAAGTCAGACTCGTAATTTACCGATTTTATTTTTAATATATTCAAAATCTATTATTCAGGCGGAAGAAGAAGAGAAACGTATACAACAGCAATTGTTGGAACAACAACAACGCGAAATGAAAACGAAGAAGGGCAAGAAAGTGGCGGAGCCGCCGAAACCCGAGCCGGCCAAGAAGCAGGATAAAAAAACAGAGCCAAAGAAACCGGAGCCGGCGAAGAGTAAGAAGGAAGAGAAAAAAGAGAAGAAGAAGGAAATTAAACAGGAGAAGATCGGTGAGTACATTTTGGCCAGTGTAGCCCAGAAGACCTAGCCAGGCCATAATAGAGGCAAGTTGGTAGTCCAACACAAGCCTGTCATTGAATGTCTGATTCGTGCACAGAGTGCCCTACAATCTCTATGGAGAACAAGAATCAAATCTTAAAGTACTTTGCTGAGTGCTGATTTTAATTGGAACATGAACAGTGGATGATTTGATTGATTGATTGAACAAACTACCGACTTTTGTGTTCCTTAAGGGGATACAATAGGGGTATTTTCATGGTCAGAGTGAATAAGTATCTTCTAAGTCTGCGAGGTTCTACTTTGACCACATCGTCGCTTTCCAACATGCGAGTTGTTGGTAAAAAATATATTGTAGTTTGATTGTATTGCTTTTCCTCTGCGCTGCCTTGCTTCTTATCGATTTTTATGTTGGGTGGTCAACGGGAACCAGATGTAATTTTAACTTTACCTATTTTGTTTCAATAAAGAATTGATTAGAAAAGTTTAGTACTAAAAAGAGACATTGTCACGGGTTGATTTAGCGAGTTCAGCACGCGAGACTAGTATATTATTTTGTTTTTTTTTTAGTAACACCGACACCGGCAACTAAAACGAAACAAACGCAACAAACACAACAGCAAAACAAGAAGGAGAAGAAAAAAGAACAACAAGTGAACAACATTGACGAAACACCATCGGAAACGGACAAGCCAACCTCGTCTAGTATTATGGAGCAACTCAGTTGCGGTGTTCAGGTATAGGCAACATAATTAACATTTTTGACTTGTTGCTAATTATAAAAAAAACTCCCCGGCATTCTTTCTGCCTGGAGAAGAAGATCTACCAACCACAACTACCAAGTTTTGTTGTTCAATAATTCATGGTCACTCTACATTTAACGCTGTCAACAATACGGCTCAACGTTGGCCGCCACTTCACAGAACTTATAGCGACTACAATCTGTCTGATAATAAGAACGCCGTATTATAAATCGGCACCGTTTTGTAACCCGCCTTTCCGTTATGTAAAATGGCGTATTCTTCAAATTTTCTGCGACTTATATATTTCTATAAAAAGCTTTGTCCTGACAGACAACATACAGCTGAAACTACTAGTTGAGTCCGCGTTGTGAATTAAAGCCGCAGGATGAAGGTAATTCATTATTTTTGTTTATTATACAATGTTTTTTTTCCAGGTGGCAGATCTCCGTCTACCTCCCGGCATTACCCTCACTAGAGTGCAACCGAACGAGAAGAAAGAACCTCCACCGATCAAATCTGTGCCTTTGTGGAAATGCAACCAGTTGCCAGCCACTCCCACTCCCGTGGCTCGTCCCGTGCCCGTCATCGAGGCTGATCCATCTATGATGATGTTCACTACCGCACACCCAGGTATATGGCACAGTCTCCTCTTAAGTTAACAACTCATGTAAATAATTCGTATTCGTAAAATAGTTGGTAATTCATACTCAACAATTTTAGTCCACATCGTTGATGCATATTGCATAGGACTGGAACTCCCTGTCGCCTTCTCTGTTACCTGAAAACTACAATATCAGGATTTTCAAGGCTACAGTGAATAGATATCTTCTAGATCGTCATGCTCCGTCGTCGTCTCGTCCTCTTCCACACCATTGCTGACCATCAGGCGTGTAAGTGGTTAAACGTAGATATATGTCAGAAAAAATGTGTCAAAAAATCCGACTCGAAGGAAAAAGAAACATATAGCGTCACGAATGAGACAGTACTTGCGTCATTATAAAGAAATGCTACCAACTGCTAACTACCGCCTCCTTTATGACTCGTCTTGTGCTGGTCATCAACCCGTCTATGATGATGTTTACCATCGCTTATTCATTATGTGTGCTATTACAATGTTCGAAGAAAACTAATTAATTATAGTAATTTCACTTAATATTTGGCGAAAGTCAAGCACAAGTCTGATAAATAGTAGGCTCGTCGAATCCGGCTCGAAGGACAAAAAAAATGTGAAGTCACTTATGGAGCAAATGACAAAAAAGCCGCCATATTGAAAACATGACGCCTATAACATTTTTTTACAATATCTCGTTTCTAACTTTTCTTACGATAAAGAAAACCGATGACCGTTTATATTTGTATCTATCTTAAAGAAAGCGGCATGTCTGAATATTAAACAACTGTACCGTAATTCGAAACCCAATTAAATATATGAGAGTAGCGTGCTTGACTAACATCCGAAATAGTCGTGCCGTGATTCGGGTCCGCTCGTTCACCTCCGGTTTTCTCGTCCAATCAGAAGTGACTCCGCCCCTTCCGGCCCCTTCCTTCCCCTCCACGTGTACCATCACCACAGGTAGTGCGCTGGGCGCAACTAGGATTCATTGGCGTTTGGATTTTCATCCAAAAGCGGTCGTTAGTACCTTCTACATACTTTATAGGCCGCGTCGTGCTATAAAAGTGTTAAAGTACCAAATAGTGTTAACCGGTAAGAGGTTAATAATTGGTAAGTCCTGAACAATTATTTACTTTACCACATTTAACGGTGTTACCGTTCGTTATTTTATAAATTCATACAGAATTTAAGGTTATTCCAGTATTTTAAATAGATTTAATAGGGTTCCGCTCCAACGAGGGATAATACTACGGATGTTAGGAAATTAAGATTTAGCTGTTGCAGGAATAAGGCTTAATATGCCATTGAAATAGTACTTATAAAACGGCTATCGCTGTGACATATACTACAATACATTTATTACCAAATTCTTTACCCGAAAGCCCGAACCCAAACACGAGTTGGGAATATTCACATACAGGACCTAAAGAGCAGTGGCAAAGCTACCTTCTCGCTTTATCAACTATTTTATAGCAAATCAATTATGCCTTATATAATGTTCTATATGCTTAAATATATACTTTAAACATCGGTTTTAAGAATCTCGGCATTTTTAAGAAGTGACATTTTATATTGCGTTCATCTCATGTACGATTAAGAGTGAAACAAGAAAAGCTGATTATCGCGATAAACAGCAAATTGACGCGACTTTATTCGAAATAAGTAAAAAGCAACACTAAGCTAGAATGCTGTACCCTTGCTTCGCATCAAAATTATGCATCTGCGTGTTACAAACATTGCAATTTCTGCGTATCCCATCAGTATATGATCAGAAAAACTGAAGGCTTTAATAAAATATAATCTGTCCTGATCCGACGGGGATAAGAACCAAAATAACTTAAGACAATTAAAAAACTAAATTCGTCCTCATCTAACCGGGATAGGACCAAGAAATAAGTGAAGATGCTGACAAACTATGTAGTTTCTCCCTCATCCCATCGGGATAGGAGCAGAATCGTAAAATGCTAGCGGCCCTGCCCTACATTTGCAATTTTGGGAGATTCTGATTATGCTAAGGCTTCATCTTACATAGGACCAAGAAATAAGTGACAAACTAAGTATGTAGTTTCTCCCTCATCCCATCGGGATAGGAGCAGAATCGAAAAATGCTAGCGGCCCTGCCCTACATTTGCAATTTTAGGAAATATTCTGATTATTAGAAAATACTAAGGCTTCATCTTACATTTTCGAACTTGTACTAAAACTACTTACAGTAATCGAAATAAGGAATACGTTTATTAAAAATGTCAGGCGCCTTATCCTACATTTTTTAAACATTTGAAAGTGGACTATGTAGTTTCTCCCTCATCCCATCGGGATAGGAGCAAAAAACTAAAAATGCTAGTGGCCCTGCCCTACATTTGCAATTTTGGGAGATAATCCGATTATTAAAAAATGCTAAGGCTTCATCTTAAATTTTCGAACTTAAAACAAGAAATACCAGTACTAAAACTACTTACAGTACTTGAAATACGTATATTAAAAATGTCAGGTACCTTATCCTACATTTTTTACATTTGAAGGTGGTATTACACTCATCAGAGAATGCTAAGGGCTAAATTTTCAAACTTATAACGATGACTATGCTCATTGTAAGAATGCGAGGCGCCTCGCCTCCATTTTCAACTCTTGAATGTAGTATTACGCTTATCAGAAAATGCAAAGGCCTCCGCCCTACCTTTTCGCCATTACGCTCATAAAATAGTGCTAAGGGGGCTCCTCCTTTCACTTTTTCGAAATAAGCACTAAATGCTTGAGAAAATTATGATTACTTTCTTTTTTCAATTTTTTAAATAAGCGTTATGTTCATCGCAAAATACCTAAGCCTCCGCCCCCATTTTTTCAACCTTTAAAGAAAGCTTATCGGAAAATGCTAAAGGCTCTGCCAAACATTTTCAGGCTTTGAAATAAATATTACGATCATCGGAAGCCCCCGCCTTCCATTCTATTACTTAGAAATATTACTCATTGAAAAGAGCTTAGGGCTCGACCTTACCCTTTTTTTTTTTTTTTTTTTTTTTTTTTTTTTTTTTTTCAACTTGCTGATGCAGTCTCGCCAAGTGACCAGACTCATTCTAACCTACGACTCTACAACGACAAATATGAATCGTTCACGATATTCACACATCTGCTGTCATGTGTAAATCCAGTATTTTAAGAACAGTGCGATGAGATTAATTGTTTTGCTGTAATTGCTATTTACAGAACGGCTACAAATGTATCACCATCATAAATTCATTTGTTAACTGTCACCGTATACCGAGTTTTTATTTTTATGAAAACACTGGGCGTTCATAATTAACGTTGTGTCAAACCTACCCTCTTTTTCCAACTGCATTAAGCCGTCACTGCATTTATGTGGCTTGCTTATAACGATATTATAAAATATGTTCGAAAATCGATTCAACATTAATTTCATAAACATCAAGTCTATATACTTCCTGGCTACTTGCAACTCGGCCGGACACTTTCTTAATTCTAGGATTTAAAGGAGGAGAAATTAAGCGCATTATCGAAAAAGAATGCCTTGAGCACCTGTACCTGTGCCTTGCACTCTGTATCAATGGCCTTCCGCCAAGGCTGTGCTATACATATCAGACTGGACGGTATAAACATGAAGTCGCCCCACAAGTAGAAATAAACTTCCAAACCCTAGTGTTTGAAACAAATATACACATGTATTTATTGCTATAATATGCTATGTGTTCTCGCGCCAAAACGCTCAACATACAAATACAAGGGTACAAAGTTGGCCCTCGGACATACAAAGTGTACCAATCACTGTTAACACAGACATGACAATGAAGCGACTAGTACTAAGGAGGAGAAAACAATCATAAGGGAACTTGCAAGATCAATATCATTAGATTATTCAAGTACATCCCTTGCCTATTATCACAATAGACTAGTTAAATACACTACAGTTAATGAAAGACATTGAAAAATCTTATGTCAGTGCAATACTCTCATGATCAATCTATTATTTAACATTTACGACACAATCGCAACACTCGCATATGCCATTTATGCCGTACAGAATTCGGCACAACTTCTTAAAGTACCTACTTGAATTACAAACTTCAACTGAAACGAAGAGAATATCAAACTTTAAGGTCCACATCGAACAAACCTGTATTCTGCAATGGTTTCAGGATTGCACATCAAATTCTCAGGTGAATTGTTTCGATGCTCTTTAACATAGAGTTAGACACCTTTAATCTTACTTAGTCTGTTTTTCATCTCCACAACTAAGAAATAAATTACTTGAGAAATGGACAGAAGTCAACAAAAGAACTGATAGTGGATAATTTATTTATCGTCTTTATTAAAAAATTACAAACTGTCGCAACTTACGAATAACCAACTTATGAACCTAAAAACCAATCACATTGCAGACCTGCATTTGTAAATTGGTAGAATATGCTCTGAATTTAGTGTGTACCGGCCCACTGCTGGGCGAAGACTTCCCTATTCTCTTTCCATCCTTTTTGGCTTGATGATAATTGTATCCAGGTTTTACGAACTTTAGTAAACCACTGGAAAATTCAGAAACCAAGTTCCAATTGTTACCATGGCCGGCCACCCACCGCCGATAGTAATTAATATGAATACAAAAATAAATTAATTAATAAATATTTGTGGACATTTGACACTAATATACGACGTATATCTGCCATTTAGAGGTATCAATACCTTGTATGAATTGAGACAGGCTATGCTAAAGTCCTATCGTGTCTCAGTTGAATATTTTTTGACTGACCTGCATAAGCTTGTAAGCAGTCCATCCTGGTTAAAAATGATAGCGGTTACATATTTTAATTTTATACTGTACCGCAGCCAGAAATTTCTATCATCATAAATAATCGCATATGAACTTTCACAGTTCCACCCCACACAACAATTACTCCGTGTTTAATGGAAATAATATAAGATGCTTTTATGCCTAGAAGTGTTTAACTTCACCCAGTTTGGGAGCTAGTGCTGCAGTTTAATGTTTTGTACCATAATTATTGTAATAATAAACAACTTCAATTTGAATGGATTTACTAAACCAAGAACAATTGGTCTAGTTTCACCTGTTACCAAAGACGCTGCAAAGTATTCGAAATATCAGATCGCAAAATTATGTAAAATACATACATACACTATAGCTGATACTGCTTAAAAGAAGTAAACGCTGAATCAAATATACCTGGTAGCTACAGTCTAGCAGTGGCATCAACCAATTGTAATAACAAAATAATAATATTCTATAACAGTCGGTTCCTGATAATAACTTGATCTTGCTAAGAGTACTTACAACTACTTAACTAGTAGTTACTTTAATACATCACTTTTAAAATATTAGTTGTCTTTGACTACACCTATACAGTCAAACTAAATATATCACATTGGCGTAACGTCACCATCACCACCAGGCGATAACAAACAAGTCTCTCATATATTTAATTGGGTTTCGAATTACGGTACAGTTGTTTAATAGAGATGTTTTACCTGTAAATAAAACATTTATTAAACATACTTACCTATTCGAAACCCAATACTTTCTATATCTGCCTGGTGGCCTAATTATATGAGATAACCAATGAATCCTAGTTGCGCCCAGCGCACTACCTGTGGTGATGGTACACGTGGAGGGGAAGGAAGGGGCCGGAAGGGGCGGAGTCACTTCTGATTGGACGAGAAAACCGGAGGTGAACGAGCGGACCCGAATCACGGCACGACTATTTCGGATGTTAGTCAAGCACGCTACTCTCATATATTTAATTGGGTTTCGAATAGGTAAGTATGTTTAATAAATGTTTTATTTACAGGTAAAACATCTCTATTTTTTTTTCTCAGGCTCTTACGACTGTTTATGTTACTTACGTCAAGTCCTAAAATCTACTCTTTTTCAATTTCCAGAGCCTCCGAAGCCGATAATATCCGTGGCGCCGTCCCCGCCCCCCGCCCCCACTGGCAAGTCCAAAAAGGCGAAGAAGAAAGCTAAGAAGGCTGCCGCCGCCGCCGCTGAGGCACGGCCGGAACCCCAGGAGGGCGCCAAGATGGTCACTCTCAGAAATCCTATGTTCCATCCGAATCTACCTCCGGTGCAGGTTAGGACGACATTGAATTGTATTACTTCGTTTTCTCTCATTACTTGACTGTACAAGATTAGATTTGTAGCATGGACTCAACCCCCATCTTATATGAACTGCTATTCTAGATGCTTGTTTTTTTTAGACTATTGCACATAGTACGACGGAACCAACAGAGAACAAGAGAAATGAGACAGACAATTTTTATTTACCTTGACGGCTACTTACCCTAATTTGACTAACATGCACAATTAAAAAGGAAAAGTTATAGGTCGAAGGTTAACAAAAATTAAGCTGGAGCTCAATGCGCACAGCTATCTCTTTCGCGCAGAAAAAGATCATAATATATTTCTCACTCATTGATTTGTTGGTAGTTCTATCGTACCTTATTCGAAGCTGAACTTTGGAATTATATACTTTCATTATTAAAGCTCATGAAAAAATCCTTTTTTTATGAAGGGATATCTAAGAGAAAAAATGTCTGTAACTTTGGTTGAGTAGTTTTTAACCAGCTCTAGTTACATGAATAACGTGTCGGGTGACTGCCGTTTGAAATTAGTTTTCAGTTCCTAAATTATTTCTCTCCACAGATATCACCTTCAGCGCCGGTACAGAAGAAACCAGAACAAATTCGCGTGCCGGACCCAATCCCGATGCCACCAAACGCTTGCCAAGCGACAATCACCCCTACATCCAATGGGATGTACACAATCCGTAACCCGCTCATGTCAATGATGCACCAGCAAACGTTGATGGGTCTACGTAACCCCACACCACCGATGCCTATGTACAATCAACCATACAACTATGTTAACCCTAATGTATATACCCCACAAACTCAATATGTTGATCAACCCGTACCAAAAACTGAGGAATACCAGAATCGGATTATGAATCTCGCATCGTTCACTCAGAAGAATGATGAAGGTTACTCGTTATTTAAGACAAATGATGACAACCAGCAAAGGAGTTTTCTATCGCCAGAGTATTATGAGAACTCAAGTCCAAAGCCGGTGGTGTCACCGAATCCAATAGGAACAAGGCCAGTGGAAAGGAGGGAGTTTGAGACGGATAATTCTTTGTTCTCCAATCCAATACAACGACCTGAGCCTATTGGGACACCGTTGAAGAGGGATGATAATGAGTATACAGGCTTGTATACTCCATTTGGACAAGAGGATAGGTAAGTGTATTATATCTTTTTATTTAATTTGTCGCAATTTATTGATAAAAATCAGGATGGTCTTTAATGGCATTGATATTAATACTTTAATGTATAATGTAACTATCTACGAACGTAGAACTGACGGCCGATGGGGCTGAAAAGTTTTCGAATGAGGACCATGACCCGGCAAGCGTAGCGTGGAAGACCAGCCACATGGTGGACAGAAGATATCATAGAAGTGGCAGGAAGACGCTGGATGCAAGCCACTTCCTACCGGTCTTTCTGGAATTTCATGGAGGAGGCCTATCTCCAGCAGTGGACTTCTTGTGGCTGAGATGATGATGATGAACTATCTACGATAGAGAGCCCTGGTATTGAAAGACCTAGATTATAGTACCCCATTGCTATCCCACAAGGAATGCGAACAACCTCACAGCTATAACCCGTACATTAACAAAGACAAGTAAACTCACGCATGTTATGAGTATGTTGTATGATGTCATTTTTATAATAAAATGTCATTTGAATTTTTTTATATTGTTTACTAAGTTTCATCGAAGCGAAACATTCGTTATGATTTGTTTGTGTATTTTTTTGCATAGTAAATCCTCAAAGGGTCACCCCCTCAAACAAATTTGATACCATTTTTAAATATAAAACAGTAAGCTGCTTTATGATTATTTATTTTTCCTATGGTATAAAAATTACTAGTTTGACATATGGTTAGAAACTCACGTAATTTCAATTTGTATAAATTTTCAGAAACGTGTTTCGAAGCGCTCTATTCAATGACAAATCCGAGGTAGGTGCCAATGTGGGCAAGTTGGACGACATCGGGACGCGTCACATGTCGAACGGCGACTCGCTGCCGTACTTCCAGCGTCTCCGCGCTGGATCCAAGCTCAACAGCGAAGTCTCCATACACCACGTGACGGACTCCAAATATTATAGACAGGTTAGCTATTACAACTTATTTTAACCGACTGCAAAATAAGGGGAGTTTAAAAAACTGAAACAACCAACTTCAAAATTCGCGATTTTGTTTTAAAAACCAAACTAAGGAACTGATTTTGTTGAAATCGTATGGGAAAATCAATCGAAAAAGAATTTTCCAAATCGGCTTACAAATGACAGAGTTATGTGATACAAACTTTAAAAAAAATTGATAACTTACTTTTTTTGAAGTCTGTTAAAAAGGTTCAGGTTCTCAATTTTCAAGCTTTTTATATTTGTTACCTTAGAACTCTGTCATTAATAAACCGATATAGAAAGATCTTATTTATTTGAATGGATATACTTTAAGATTGGCTGTATAGACGTTTTATCAGATTCGATTCAGTAGTTTGGTTTTAAATTAAATGGGGTTTAAAGTCATCCAAATTACCCAGTGCGAAATCTAGGGTACTTCTATTGTGTACTTATGCTACTTTGTACAATATTTTTTGTTTGACTTTTAGTAATAATTTACATGCATACAATTACACCCTTTTTCCATTGGTTATAGGCAGTGACTCTATTTTTCCACTTGCAACGATCCTGTCGCACGACTTTCGCTTCATCCACTTTCCTTAATATATTCATAAATGGTCGTCGGTTTGGGGTACTTTTGACCTGAAATTTCTCCAAAACGTATTTTATTTGGTCGTGATGTTTGCCTTCGTTGACTGCACCACACTGCAACGTTCTCTTTTCACACTGTTTCTCAATGTGTCTACCAAAGTCAATTAATGTTTTTTTTATAATGTTTATGATTAATAGTAAAAGATTGTTACTTGTGCGCAGGAGGCGGGTCAGCCGGGGCTGGACGTGTGTCACGCGGAGCACGAGTCGCTGTTCTCGCGCCCGCCCGCCGCTCTCCACAACAACAGCAAGCAGAGTTAGTACCGCTCACTCACGTTCGTATACAATTTTTTTTATCGCAATAAAAAAAAATGTGTACAAATCCGCGTTCGACCTTATGTGTGAGTGTGTAATGTTACTATAAATTATTATATATGTTGGCAGGCCTGCCGTCGGGTCGCAGCTCGCCCACCGGGTCGTCTGTATGCTCGAGCGGATCAGGTGGAGCTCACGGACCCGTCGGCACCCGCACGCACATTGACAACGGTAAGTAAAACAATTGATATAGAACCCCACCCCCTCCCCTCCTATATGCAACGCCACTGTTAAAAAACATTATGTTTTATCATTTCAGAATCAAATCCTTATGTAGCGGACTCAACACTAACCAACCTTTCATCGCTGGAGGCGTGCGAGAGAGAGATAGAATCATTCAAACGGTTCGAGTGGTACTTTGCACCACAACACAAGCGCAACCCACTCGCACACAAGTAAACAGCGTATACATACACACACACATGGGTCATTGTAATAGGCAGCAACGTTATATAGTTTAATACATTTTTAGCTTTTTTCTTTCTAGTAAGCGAATAGACATTATGTAATGCGATTGAAATCAAGATATAACTGTCCTATTTATAATATTGTAGTTCCACCAGCCACCCACATACCCAATCACTGTATTTTTTCATTTTAATTGACTTAAAAAAAGGAGATTATCAAAATCATATGTATGTATGTAAAATATTATAATTGCACAGTTTTCTCATATGTTAGTCTATGTGGGCTTCTAAGCACGTGTACATACATACACTTATCAAATTTGTTCATAAGTGTATGTATGTAGACAAACATGTCTACGTATTACGCTGAAACTAGAAGTCGTATTGCAAAATTCTCTTTGTTGAATAAAGGATCTCTCAGATTATGGTACAATGTAAATTTTATCAAAATCGGTTCAGTAGTTCTCAAGATATGAACTTTTAAATTTTAAGATATGAATGTATCAACGACGCAATTCAAACTAAATTGTAAACAAATTGCGCGATGTCGTTCTAACGGAACGACATCTATATTTTTGAGGTTTCTTCGCGATACCTGCAAACAAACAAACAAACCTGCGTTCTTTTTACATAACTGGAACTTTACCATTATTTAACAATAATTTTCTCACATTTATATGATAACATAGTTTCTATGAAATGACCCTTGTGTGTATATAGTATAAGGCACAATATAAAATATTGCAGTTCACATTTTAGGTTTTTTTTTCCACAAAGACTGTTTAAAAAAATCGCTTGAGTTTAGTGCCATGAATCGGAAAAATAAATGAATAAGGTATTGATGATGTCTCTGGTGTTACGAATACCAGTAAGCGACGGAAATGCTATCATGCATAACGTTCGCTTACACCTGAGTCATAAAAACTATGAACAATTTGGAAACTTAAATATTGACGTGACAACAAATGTAAGTTTTTGACTTCATAGAAAAGTGACTACATGAGAAATGTGACTGTGCTAAATTAATTTGCGCTTTAAATGGTGATCACGAGACGGAAAAGGACTATGAATTTATGACATATTTGCATAAATAATATTATGACGAATTTTTGTAAAAAGAATTTTTTTTTACTAAGGAAAAACGAAATTGTTATATGGGTAACAATGAATACTGCCACTAGAATGTGTATTTATTATAATAACGAAATTCACTAAAGTGTCCTAAGAGTTTGCTTTAAAATAGATGTATGGATAGAAATATCTATTGAACGAAGTAAAGTAAACCCTATGTTGTACACAACAATGCCTAATTTAGCGTTCGATTCAAATAAGAGTAGGACTGCAAAACCATGTCCTGACATGTTGGATTTGATGCATTGATATAACATGAGTGAAACAAGCCTAGAGTTCTATTCTTATTTTGTCAGGTTATTTTAGCGTATTGTCAATTCAATGTTCATGCTCTCATGAAAATTGAATTGACAATAACTGTGAAAATTTAACAATAAAAGTGCGATTGTGACAGAATTACTAAAAACCATGTTAGTATACAATTGACTCGATAAATGACCTAAATGCATAGATAGTAACTAACGACGTGCCCAATTTATAATTCGTTCACTTACAATCTTAAAATAGACCATCTGTCAAAATCTGACGTCTCATAGGCGCACATGATGCTTTTGTACACCAACGAGTTGAAACAACTCGTTCTTGTAGTTTATAGGGTACGTCCTTAATATTTACAGTCTATGCTTTAACTTGACGTACTTTAGACTAGGGCCGATACCTAGGCCCGTTAATTACGAATATAATATAAATTCGACTGGATTTTACAACGGTACTCATAGCAAACAATATGTATTTTACGCTTTTCTCAAAAGATTTGACGCGACAATGATAAAGTAAAAAAAAACTGTTTTGTAATTTGCTATATTGTTTGTTAAGTGTACTGTAAAATTATTTTTAAATGCTAGCTCAGATAGGTAGTTAACGCAAGGGTAGATTTCCGATTTCTCTAATAAATATAGGTATAGTTGTCTGTTAGTGTCTGCAGACTAAATTAATATACCTACATATTATATACCATCAAGGTGATTTTTACTGCATGCACACAACATAAATAAATATACAAAAATAAAACCTTAAGATTTAATGTTCGTTTTCTCACAAAATCGGAATTCTACTCTACCGGAAAATAATTCCGAAACAGTGTTCTGGAAATTCCGGATGTCTGGTTTCTGGATCGTTTATAAGCGACACTAGTAGGTATCGTATATCAGTGTATTAGTTTCTGCGTTTGAAATGATATCCGACTTAGAATACGGTTGTAACGTTGTAAGGGATAAGTAAAGTGTATATTATAGCTGAGGATATTTTGTTTCATTTACTATTGTTTAACATATAAGTGAAAGGGTGTGTGACACCAGTTAGGGGTTTTTTTACCAACTTTTTATTTCTCCCTTCCCCTAGTAATACGTGATGAGGTTTTAAAGTAACCATTCCCTTCTACGCAAAATGGCGTGTATTTTAGGTACATATTTAATTAAAAAATGTTAAAAATTCTTCATCGCGGTGGGCGGGGAAATTGTTGCCTGGCATTGGTGAATCAAGGTCACGCGCCACTTTTCGGCTTAGAAATCATGAGTTTAATAAAAAAAATACTCCTTATCAAAACGTCTAAGTAGCTAAACCTCCGACTATCAGATGATCTGGCAACTAATACGTCTATTTAGGAGATCGTCACTTAAATTGTATACAATCATTAGACGTTCTATGCTGGTAGACGTTTTGCTACTTAGACTTTCTTATCAGGAAGGGGAAAAATAAATACACGTGATGTCTTGCTACACCCCTCTTCCGCTTGTGATATTTCGTGATTTTTCCCGAACCATCATTTCCTTGAGGAGGAAGACGAACCTTTCGTTGCAGGTTACGAAAAGGATGTTCTTGTAAAAATAGGTGATCGGAAAATTGTTTTGGTGCTTTCCAAAAATAATTATGTAGAGTTTAGATTCTTTGCACTCGAACAATGCTAATTAGTAATTACGTAAAAATGGACCAAAGAACATTTTTAGGATTCCGCACCTCAAAAGGAAAAAACGGAACCTTTATAGGATCACTTTCTTGTCTGACTGTCTGTCTGTCTGTCCGTCCGGGTGTCAAGAGCTGTATCTCGGGAAACGCGTGAAGGTATCGTGTTGAAATTAAAACCATATAGCAGATCCATAGTCTCTTGCTGCAGACAGAAAAATCCAATTTATCAGTTTTCGTAAAAAATAGTTACAGCCGAATATGCCGTAAAAACATTTCGACACTCGCAAGGGAATCAAAACCTATGGGGTACTTTCCGTTGGCCTACAGCTATGAAATTTGGCTAGAAGCATTGTGTAGTACACATAAAGGAAAAATCCGAAACTGGGCATTTTTAATTTAATCACAAAAAATAGTGTCTTTATGCAAGGAATGAGGTTCAACATTTTAAAGTGAATTAACCGTATCATGTGTGGTATCATATGACAGAGCTTCATTAGCACAAGCTAAAACAGGTTTTTTATTATTTATATGATGTGTAATTTACGGTTTATGATGGAAAAAAAAAACATTTTATCTACTATTTTGAACGGAACCCTCTGTGGGCGAGTCTGACTCGCTCTTGTTCGTTTTTTTATTTTATTGTTTATTAATAAACTGGCATAAGCGTGAAAACCTCTTGCTTCGTACTTAGATTCAGGCAAAGACAATTCATACCAGCAAATTGTACTTGATTCAGGGGAAAATAAAATATACCAAAGTATTTTTTATAATTATATATTTTAAAGGAGTACAAATATTTTATAATAGTGAAATGCATAATGTAGGCGTAAATGTAGCTTAAAATTAAGTTAAAATATTTTCAAAACTTAAATATAAGTATGCTAAAAAAATCATATTGATCAATTAGGTACATACAATTTTTGCGCCTAAAATAGATCTACACAAACTTATCATCTTCAAATGGCGAGTCAGTGGCATTGCGTGCACTAATATAGACGTGGGTGAAGTCGCATCAGAGAGGCCCCTTTTCTTTCGTTCCCAAGATCTACCCAACAAATGTATCTTACTAAACACACTTTGACACGACATACCTACTCACATGATAGAGAAAAAATATAACTGCGCGGTGGGAGAATATTGAAAAGCATATGGATTTGAAAAAAGGTTTTATTTTCAAATAAAACATTATTTATTTAAAGGGGCCTCGCGAGGCCCCTTGAAGTTTGAGGCCGTGGGCGAGGGCCCCTTTCGCCCACGCCTAGCTACGCCACTGTCGCGAGTGAATAGGTTTCTTCTAGGCAAGCGCGTTCCATCGTAGACCGTAACTGTCGCTTAACACCAGGTGAGTTGATGGTCAAGCGCAAGCCTATTTACGAATAAAAAACCCTTTGTGGTTCCTAATATGCTCTTAGGGGGTTGGTTTGATTACACTTAACGATTAAAATGGCGAGACAGCACTTACGTTAATATTATAATTTCAACTAAATAATGTAAACTAACTTACTAATTCATAAAGTTTCGACAAATAAATATACCATTAGTATCAATGTATCTCTACAATAAACACTAGAAAATTATTGCGCATGAAAATGAAGTACATTTCAGGTTTTCAAAAGCCTAATGGATATTTTACAATGAAATCGTATCTACGTTTTCCTACCTAAATATAAGTCAACTAAACGTACATACGTCCTAATATAGAAGAAGATACGTCAAATAGAAGTCCAACAGTAAAAATGAATTATTGGGCTAAGATAATATGATTACGCTATACAGAGTTTTACAGCACAAGAACTACTTTGGTTTACGACTGGAAAGATCGCAAAAAAGGGGGAAAAATTTATTCCATACATTTTGTCAACTGTCAATCAAGTTTTTGTTAGAGGTTGAATATATTTTTCACGAATTAAAAAAATGTAGAACGAAAGTAGTTGCTTGTTTCTGTAGTGTATGAAGCGGCTATTAAGAGGCGTCTAGTTATCCTATATAATTGATAATAATCTTGGTAAAAGTCTAATTTCGTCCAAAGTCCAAACGTAGTCTAATCAATGAACATCTGGCGACGACGCCTCGCACTTTGAAGAGAGAAATATAAATTATTGGACATTTTGACTCGAAATCTTCATGCAAAAAAGAGAAAGCTTCTAATTTCTTCTAAATTTTCCAAGCCAAAACATAATTTCGATGATTATTTATTTCATTGGAATTATAAATGTCTCAATCAAGCCTCTACTGTATTTTAACCCCCGTCCAAAAAAGAGGGGTGTTATAAGTTTGACGTGTGTATCTGTGTCTGTCTGTGGCACTAGCTCTCAAACGAATGAACCGATTTTGATCTAGTTTTTTATTTGTACATCACCTCTATGTTGTCGAGAGTGTTCTTAACTGTTTCATCAAAATCGATTCGGCTGTTTTTTTTGTCGGGGATTTTTGAGTTTTCTAATCTTATACTTGTTTAGTTTCGTTATAACTTTGAAGTAAAAAATTAAAAGTCGAAAGTAGTCGTTAATGGTTTCAGCCGTATAAAAAAATAAAATCATTAAAATCTGATAATATTTAGGGATAGAAAAGGTTTTTCCTGTTGCACAGAGAAATAATTTACTAGCAAATATTGTGGTCTGCACGACTCTTTTAAGATCTTTATCTATGTGTGGCGCTTTCCATTGAAGCGGAGCAGAGCCTAGCGTTCATATTTCATTCATTCAATTCATTTAATAGACCGATCACATTGCTCGAAGTTTTTCGCGCGGAGATTTCAAGCTTTGTGATTGATCAATTCATTCACCGCTCCGCTTCACTGGAAACACAGTCTAAGCGTAGATGCTCTAGACAGCTAGTTGTCTCTTTAATTTAACGTGGCGTCTAGTTGAGGTGTTGCGGCGCTTGCGGCGGTGGGAAGCAGCGCACATGCTCGACGCGCGCGGCCTCGTCGTCGGCCGACAGGTGCCGGTTGATGACTCCGAATATCTGGCTGTTCAGCACTTGGAACCGACGGATGCGGTCCACCATGCGCTTCAGCGGCTGGGGAAATGAAACGATTTGAAGAATGCGGACTAGACGTTTTTGTTGCGAAATTATGAGCCACGGTTGTAATTACACGACATGTATAATTTAAAATTCTGGGTAGGACAGAATATAAACAGACATACATCTAATTTACCCAACAAAGTAACTTTACTATAAAATTTAAATTTGTGCCCACTCTCCGTTTTGGTGTACTAACCGTGATCCGAAACCTATGTTCGTCTCCACTAGACCAAAGACGCGCGTTGCGACAAAATTTTCTCCACTCTTTTTGTCATGCGAGAACGTGACAAGAACACGAACATCTATAACTCGGTGCTTTTTTTACCCGACAAAAAGTGTAGACACAACTTTGTCGTGTCCCAAGATCGGAACTCTAAGGATGTGTAAAAATCATAATTACCTTAAATAATAAATACATGTTAATTGACATAACGCAAAACATCATCTATCTATCCATATCTAAGCAAAACTTGTACTGAGAACTAGGTGGCTGATACAAAACATATATGTATGCTTTTTGTAAATACATACGTAGAGTATATAGTTGATTGATATAAAGATATACTCACAATTCCCTTGACATTCTCGTCTTTCCCGTCGACTCTCTGTACCCGTAGTATGTGGTAGCAGAAGTCTAGTGCCTCGAATCGCCGCTGCTGCCCGAGAAGCGCTATGATCGCACATCCCGCCCAGTGGAGACCTTCGCCGAATAGCTCCCTGGAAACAAATTCACAATTGTGATCTACATAAAAAGTAACCTAATCATCCGCGTCGGGATGCGACTTAATAATCACTTATAATTTCTCAACCTCACAACATCTATTTCTCAAAATTCAAATAATATATATATACATATCTTACAAAAACGACTATATATCTGTGTCCATACAAATATCAGCAATTTTCGTAGGAACTGTTACACACAATACGCTGATGAATGAACGTTTATACGTCAAGTATGTGTAATGTCACTGTAAAAGTTAGTTTATACGACACATTTTCGGTTCTCTCTCGTCACTCTCAAGCCCTGGAAAAAACGTAAATGAAATCCATACACTGTAGACAATTAAGAAATATAGAAATAACTCACTCGACAGTGAACTGCGTGTCACCAACGGGGATGCAGTACAGGAATTGCAGCGCAGACCATAACCTATAAACAAAAAATAATAATTATTTTTTAGGGAATAAAATAACTTTGAATTATATACTGATGCCAAGATGACGAATATTGTTTAAAGTAAACTACATATTACTAGAAAAAACCTTGAAATTAACCTACTGCCCAATTAACTACAGTCCGTGACATATATAAGAATAGATGAAATAGGAAGAACAGTAGGCTTAGACAAATGGAAAACGTTTCTATTTCTACAAACGTTTACGCTTCGATATGCTAAGAAACTGTGACGTGCCGTTTCGTTAGCTAATGTCAATCCCATACATTTACTTTTATATTTTACTGACACTTTCGAAATTAGAATGCCATTGGTTCAACTCCCCTGTTGTCCACTGACAGTTCGTATTTACGAAAAACTGAACTCTCATTGGTCAAAAACAAAATGTATGAACGAGCAAGGACTTACAAGTGCTTTAATTAATTTTGACTTACGTTATCTGGCGCAGGAGAGGGAGTTGTAACTTTACCTGTGGAACTCGCCGGTGTCGGCGGGCGTGTGCGGGGCGGGGTGCGCGTGCGCGGGTGGCGAAGGCCACTGCGGCGCGGAGAGGTAGTTGCGCAGGCGCTTCAGTACCACCGAGAACAGGGACAGGCCGCAGCAGAGCCGCTCGCGGGTCAGCAGGTCGCCCTCGCGAGCTAGCTGCGCTTGCTGGAATACAAAATGGTTTATTGAAGCTAGACGACGAACAAAATGTTTTAATTCTCCATCACCATTATGCAGATTACTATTTTGCGGAATATGCTTCTCAGTGAGTCTTTTCCGATAAATATAATCTGGGTGTCATAAATCGCGACCGAACCAGTTTCTTCTAGGTAAACGCGCTCCATTCCGGTCGCAACATCAGAATCATCATTATCATCCACAGCTTTCTCTATCCTACTGCTGGGTATAGGCCAGCTGGTATCTTGCCAGTTTTCTGGGTCTTGTGCCAACCGAGTCCAGATTCGACCCGCGATATTTGCTGTATCGTCGACCCATCTTGCAACTGGATGCTCCGTTTACCTTACCTCGGCCAGCATTCTGTCATAATCTTACTCCATCTGTCATCACTTTGCCTAGCAACATCAGTATAGCTAGCGATTAAGCGCAAGCCTATTAATGAACAAATAAACCTATCATAGATTCTTACAGCAACCAACCGTCAACAAACTTGATGATTTTTTGTTGCAACTGGCATTATTGAGGTAATCCCGAGCGAGGAGTACGTGCCGACGACGACGGCAACGATCTTCCTTACCTTAGCGTTCCCGTACTTCTCGACGTTCTGTCCGATCTGCAGCGCAACGTACTTCGCTTCCAGACGTTTCTGTTTCGTCTCTGGCTTCTCACCCTCTGCAATGTAATAAAACAACACCAATTAAATTTTTAATTCTGTGGTATATACTACATAATTCTATAGTTGACAGAGAGATGAGGCGACCAAGTGTTTATAAAGCCGCGTCACTACTGATTTTGGATCGCAGAGAAAAAAAGTCCGCGTAAAAAAGGGTATCTTTGAGCATATATGTAGCCCGTTGTTCGATTAAAAATGTGGGCTATGAGATACTGGACGATGTTTATGCCAAAGTCCGTTAATGTAATGGTAAGTTAGGGTTGTTTTATTCAGAGCCTGTAAGCTACAGGGTTGAATTTGCATTAAAAAACACATCACCTGCAGCGTAGGGACGCGGCAGAATATTCTGGAAGGGCGCCGCGTGAAGCAAGTCCGTTACTTCTTCTTGACTCAGGGCCTGAAAACATCCAACGAATCTCATTAGTTTTTTGTCAGTATAGATAAATCTATTTGTTTTAAAAGTTAATCATTTGAGAGCGGCTGGACCAATTCGGTTATTTTTTGTCATCAGAGTGTAGTTCGACCATTGTCTGTCTCGCTCGCGCATACCCACATTTTTTAAGATATAAAATGACTGAATGAACGTATAAAAAATCGTCGTTTAGGGACCTAGAAAACTACATGACAAATTTTCAACAAAAAATTTAATTTGATACAAAGTTAATTTAAGTTAATTTTCATACATAAAAATAGCAGTTTTTACGTTAATAATTTCTATAAATTATTTTTATATATGAAACTAAACTTACATACAAAACAGTACTTCTAATTCTAATTTGAAGTGTGGGTGTTAAGACCTGCACTGACGTGTCGCTAGGCACCTCTGCAATCCGCGCGTAATATTTGTCTCAGTTGGGACGAGTCTAGTAATAAATATAGATGGAGCAAGTGAGCGGTGAGAGTGTCACCTGTTCGATGAGCATGCAGAACAGTATGATGTTGCCGAGCTCGCGGAACGCGTGGAAGAGTTCCGTGCGCGCCTCCGGGTACTGCACGATGTCCGTCAGTTGCGCGTGGTAGTAGCCCAGCACGCCTGCCGAAACAATGTACCATCTTTACAGCTACGTCAAGTAGTATCCCACACACAGCCCGATAATGGTGAAAAAAATGGTTTATTTGACTGATTGAAGTATTTTTTGTACATGTATTACATTTTACTATGTTATTAATGAAAACTATTATTCCTATGAAATAAAATGAGATTTATTTTAGTTGACAAAAGCAGTATGGCCAAATAGCTTTAGCCTGCCCGTAGGGCGAATAAAAAAACAAGTTGACAACGATAACTGAAGTGATATCAAATTGTCAAATTCGAACCAAATTTCGCACCCGTTTCATATATTTCGACAATACACCGAAATTTGAAATATCTTCATAGATTTTTTTCTCTATGAAAGATCCCTATTATTATTCGGTGTAGCGTTCTCTTTGTTGTATGTATACCATTGCTCCCGTAGTCGTATCTGGGCAGCTTGCAGTGTCGGGGCATGGCGCGGTGCAGCGCGCGCGTGAACTGCGCCAGCGTGCCGTGCAGCAGTCCGCGCGCCACCCCCAGCAGCTCCGAGACCACCACCGCCACGCCCTGGTACCCGAGCAGCCGGACCAGCGCGTGCAGGTGCTGCGGACCCACGAAACCTGGACCAGAAAGCGTATTGTTCACGCATCTAAGTGCTGCGGACCCATGAAACCTGGACACAATCATCAGTTTATTGCGTATCCAGGTGATGCGGAGCTACGAAACTTGGAACAACCATAATGTTTCTATGAATCATATGTATATATTTACAACAAAAAAAAGTATATATGTATTCTATCAGCCATCTAGTTCCATAGTACAAGCTTTGCTTAGTTTGGGCTAGATGGTTTTGTGTGAAATGTCCAAAAATATTTATTTATTTATTTATTATAATTTCGTTTACCTATCCAGGTGCTACAGACCTACAAAACCTGGACAGGTCAAAAGGTAGTTGATTTTTAAGCAGCATGTTTGATAGGTTTATTTTATAGTGAAAATAGGCTGGGAACGTTTGCTGTCTGCCGTAAATAATGGGCAAAATCCATGACTAACCGGACCGGACTTCAAACAGCGGCTAGACCGACCAAGAAGGAGGTGGAGATATGAAAGTAGCATTATTGTCGCAAGCCGGTTCCAACTTAGCATAATGTTAAAAGATACCAGCTGGGACCGATAGGTGACGTCAAGAACGCACACTCTTAACAGAAACACAAATATCTAGTAATTGCAGTTTAAATTAAAACAATAGACTTCAAAATACACAATTTCCTTTACTTAGATGACATAGTTTTTTTTTTCGGTTATTTTGTTTTTAAAACCAAACTACTGAAAACCGATTTTGATTAAATTTTATGGGACCACCTCTGATATATTACCTACCAAACAAAAAATTATCACCAAAATCAATTGATAACTGGCGAAGTCATCGCGTAACAAACATACAAAAAACACATAGTCGAATTGAGAACTTCCTCGTTTTTTAAAGTCGCTTAAAAAATGGAAAACATTTGACGTAATAACAGCAGCTGACAGGCCCGAGACTATTATAGTACAATAGGGAATATGCATTATTTATTTTTATTTGGTCATAAGAAAGCTAAACACAAATAGATACATTCGACAGAAATAAAATTAAAATAATTTAGAAATAAGAAAGTTACAAGCATTTTAATATCATGTTAGAAAGAGTGCACACGATAGCGAATGATGACGTCATGGTTTGTGTTCGCCGTACATAATTCAATACAAACTTGTTTCGCGAGAGAGGGACAGAGCATCCCTGAAACTTTAAATGTTTATATGTCAGAAGTTTAGTGACCGCTAAATTTTTTAAAACATGTATTACATTTTAGTTTGCCATCGATTAAAACTATTATTTCTATGAAATAAAATTCATGCATATTCGCTATAGTTGTAACTGTTGATGGTGAAGTGGCGTGCGAGTGTGACCTGCGTATTGCGCGTACTGCGCGGAGTAGGCGAGGCTGAGCTGCTTGGAGCCCCAGAGCAGCGCGTGCCCGTACTGCTGCGCGCGCTCGCGGCTCACCGCCGGCGCGAACTGGATACCGCGACAGAATACGAACCTACACACACACACGGATTAAGTTAGTGTATAATCTTATGTTAAGTCACAGAATAACATTAAGAATCGGCACAACGCGCGCAGCTATCTCTCTCGCGCATCAAAACATTTTTGAAGTGAAAACTTCTTTAGCGGCGTTGTGCACTTTTGGGATGGATAAAAATGTTAAACTCGCGTCAGGACTTGTGACCTGATCGAAAATTCGTAAGACGGCGCAGGGCGCTTGCGCGAGTGCGTGTGTGTTTGTACTACAGCCTGCTACGCGCATCCACGGATGGTGACTGCTGATGGCTCGACCGTCTGTATACTTGTAAAATTCGTGGATATAAAGTGTTTAAAATATGGAAATTGAACAAAGTGCATCTATTAATGAAATATACGGGAAATTAAGTATTTAACCACATAAATGATAGTACTTTTATACTGATAAATAAAGCAATTCGTGCGCAATTATTCCCTAACCATTCCAAAATATTCAAAAATGCACAACGTTAATTTTAAAGTTTTCACTTCTGCCGGCACTCCCGGAGTGCAACCCGTTGTTTTAACATATAAAATGTTGAGTAGGGATATTAGAAAAGTGAGAAATGAATTTGTTTAGTGTACGTTTACTTATAATATTTCACGTTTTTCTCTGTATTTATGTTTCTCTATAAGTGGTCTTTTAATAAAGAGTTATCTATCTATAATATTAGTTTAAAATGATGTGCGAATGTGTTGATAATTATGTTACCTGTCAGTGGCTGCGTTGTAGCAGTAGTTCGGTAAGAAGTCGTAGTTCAGCTCCCAGAACACATGCAGCGTGATGCGGCCGTACCTGGCGGGGAAAACGATGCGTTAATAACTGGGAACACGCACAAGTTTACTATGGAAACTAACATGGTTTTCACACATTTTTAAATAAAAACCAAAAAATAATTTTAGAAATCTGTTGAGTAACGGCCTTACCGGAAAACGTTACTTAACTTTAAGCATTGCTTTAGAGATTTTGTCAACTTTTCGCTGACACGTAATGACACTTGCGGAAAGAGGACAGAGAATTTAAGACGTTAGTTAAAGTTAAGTAATGCTTTTCGGTAAGTCCCCCTATGTCTAAAAACATTTATAAGAAGAGTATAATGAGAACTCACGGCGCCAGCACTCCATGGTCGGACTCCCTCAGTATTCCCTCGAAGTCGTCCAGGGTGAGGTATCTGCTGAGCAGCTTGTGGCACAGCCGGTTCACGGCTATCAAACCTTCCAACTCCTGGGAAACGAATAAAACATTTCATAAACAACTAAACTAACTAGTCTAGTCGTTCTATGATCATTAAAAACTTTTTTTTATCATCAAAATCATACAGTAATCATTTTTCATCACAGGACATTATAAACAACATATAAACAAGTACACCCTCACTTGAAATTTGCCGACTAATTAATTCAAGCCGAATACCAGAGTTCACGAATACGTTTATGCACGCAACATAGTAATAAGTACTTAAATTAAAATAAAATTATTTTCCCGTAACGATAATTAGTAAACAATAGTTTGTAATTATGACAAAGGTCACGGACCCTGGTGTCTGTGGAAATAAAAAAAAACTTAGTTCGTCAATCACACAGGCACAACTCAACAACCTATGTGACTATGTGGAATATGCTCTCCGGGTGAGTCTTTCTGATTGATATAATCGAGCGTCTTGAATCTCAAGTGAATCGATATCTTGCAGACAAGCGCACTCCAACGTGGACCGCAGCGTCACTTAACATTAAGTATTAGGCGGTCAAGCGCAAGCCTTTTAAAAAACCTATTTCAATCTGGATCAATCATTAGATCACTTCCATGTTACCATTACATTGCATTTTTATTGAAGAACCAGTCGGCACTTGCCATCATATCATAATCAAGAATGTCACGTTTTACCTTTGCACGTATAAATAAATGTCTATTAAAGTTCTAGAGCCCATCTTATTATATATTACAGTCTTCTGTGCTATTACTATAAAAACGAAAGTGACTCTCTATTTCTCTCAGTCAGTTTGTTATTTTTTCACGCACAAACAGCTGGACTGATTGATTGATGAATATTGGTACCGAGATAGTTGGGAATACGGTTGTAGGCACTACATATATTTCAACATCACTGCCGTTTCTCATCACAACAGAGGCGAAGCCGCGCGGCCCAGCTAGTACGAAATATAAAAGAAAACGCAAAGCGAAAACTTTGAAGCCCCATTCATTTGAGAAGGACTTAGGGGCTTTGACTTTAAATAGTAGAATACTTTTTTGTCCTATCTCAATCTCTTCCCTCAATCGGCGGAAACCTGCAGGGTTAGACAAGCGACATACTAATTTCGTGCACGCTAGTAGAAAAGAAAAGTAAATGTATGGGATTGACATTAGGTAAGAAAATGTCACGTGACGACACATGACAGTTTCGTAGCATTTCGATGCGTAAGCGTTTGTAGAAACACTTGTTCTACTTACAATAACCCCGGTGATGTCGCCCGCTTCGAACTTGGCGACCGCCGCGTCCAGAGCTCGGTGCATGTCCGCGTTAATACGCTGTGCCACCTGCAACAAACAATTACATGATTTATCAGAAACATCATTTATTTTTCGATAGAAGATCGAGAAACTCTTTGAATGTAATTTTCAACGGACTGTACTGTTAGTTACTTAAGAGACAGATTTGGAACGAAGGTATAAATTCGTAGGTAAGGAAGGATGCAGGTACGACACCAGGACATTAGAAATAATCATTCGACCTATCTAATACCTTTAAACGAGCAATTCATATAATCTGAATCTCGGCAACGACTACAACTATTTTTATGAAAATTGGTTTGTAGGTAGATTAGGGAACTATAAATCGATTTTGCTAGGTGTCATTTTTAGTGAACCCGGGTTTGCTCGTATTTTCAGTCATAAAAAATCCGAGTGGAGCTCGGTCGACCAGGTACTATTACATACGACATCAAAAAGTTGCTAAAAGCCTCTTACAGAACACAAAGGACTTTTGAGGACAGGACAATTCTAGACCCAATTAATCAGGAAAGTGGCAGTTGAAGAAAAAAAACAGTGAGTTTAAAAAACCTTTCGAAGATATCTCTTGCTTGGACGTCTGTAGAGGATTGGATCCAGAAGGATTGTGTCGCAAAATGTTATTTAGGTTTGGTGCAAGGTCGAAGAGCCTTTAGCCGGACCAAATATGGATGGAAAAGAAGAAGAAAAAAAGAAAAAAACAAAAGTGTTAAATGTCTAAAAGGAACTGTCTGAATGAATGTTCTATGTATGTCTGGTATACATTTGCGCAAAACAGTGATCGGTGGCACTATTGGAGGTCTTAAACAAAGAGAATAGAACTGTAAAGTCTAATATACATTTTGGATCGCTGCAACAACCATAATTTAGAGTACTAGTTACCAGTGCGTTCAAATCGACATGTCTTCCCAAGAGCGCCACGTGCCGCTGTCTCAGAAGCGAGGCGTACCGTCCCGCGCCGCATCCAGTGGTAGCACCGCGCGCGGCGCACTCCGCGCGGTAGCGCTTGTCTAGTAGCATGCTAGAATCGGAAAATATTGATAAAAGTAGACCATAAGTTCATCAAATCAAGACCTTTTTAACAAACATAGCTCCCCTCCGATCGCACTTTTCAACGTCAAATAATCGGCTTAAGCTAGTCGAAACAACCTTTGAATCCATAAAATAAGAGCACAAGATTAGAAAACTTAGAAAGCTCCGCCATAAATAAAACGGCTAAACAGATTCTGTTGAAACATAGTTAAAACACTTTTAATCAAATCTTCTTTCAAATAAAATTCACAAATCAAAATCGATTAATAGTTACTAAGTTAGAAGATCCGCGATGCGACAGACAGACACCCGAAGTTTGACACACGTCATACTTGTAACACCCCTTGTTTCAAGTAAGAGGGAAAAGTAAGAGTTTCACTCGCACACCGAAGCTTCCGTACTCTCATGCAACATGAACATGGATACCAGGCTCATTACCTACTTATCAAAATGTTCTTTATACGAATATCTACGAATTTTTGTGACTTCACATATTTTCTAGACAGTAATATTGATATAGATAGTGGTAGTAGTAGTTTTCTTGAATTTGTACGCGTTCGCATAAAGTTCCAACGTATCCTCGACTGACCGACTGACCTGGAGGCGAGTTGCTTGTAGTGCGCGTAGACCTGCTCGGACAGCTTGTAGACGAACTGGTCAAAGCAGAGGTTCACCTCCGCCTCCACCTCGTCGTAGAGGAACTGCTTGCGGAAAACGGTGAGCGCGTACTGAGCAGAGTCGTTGTACAGGTCCAGGGGGTACAGGACGTATCTACACATGGGAGCAATGTAATAATGGGTGGTCCAGGGGTTACAGGACGTATCTACACATGGGAACAATGTAATAAAGGGTGGTCCAGGGGGTACAGGACGTATCTACACATGGGAGCAAAGTAATAAAGGGTGGTCCAGGGAGTACAGCGACGTATCTGCCGATGGGAGTAATGGTTCAGCCTTTAAGGTTGTTTTCAAAGCGCGCAGCTATCTCTCTCGCGCATAAGCCTCCCCCATGGACTTCCAAAACGGCAGATTTGAAGCAGCTTGTATCCCAACACTTGTATGAGGTCAACTATCCTTCTCGTGGCTGGTTTTCTTACGCTGCGCTTGTCAATGCAGAACTTTTATTCAGATATCATTTATATTGGGCAACGGAGTAGTGAAAACAACATATACTCGTATATTTCCCTACTTCTCAGCCAATTTAATAAGTAAAAATATAATTTATTATATAGGTTTCATCATCATCATCTCAGCCATAAGAAGTCCACTGCTGGACATAGGCCTCCCCCATGGATTTCCAAAATGACCGATTAGAAGCGGCTTGCATCCAGCGTCTTCCCGCCACTTGTATGAGGTCATCTGTCCATCTCGTGGCTGGTCTTCCTACGCTGCGCTTGCCGGTACGTGGTCTCCACTCGAGAACCTTTCGGCCCCATCGGCCATCAGTTCTACGTGCTATGTGCCCTGCCCACTGCCACTTCAACTTACTAATCCGCTGTGCTATATCGGTGACTTTTGTACGTCTACGTATCTCTTCATTTCTGATTCGATCTCGTAGAGAGACTCCGAGCATAGCTCGTTCCGTGACCTTGAGCTTCTTTATAAGGCCCATAGTTAGGGACCACGTTTCAGTGCCGTATGTCATCACTGGTAACACACACTGGTTGTAAACTTTCGACTTGAGGGACTGGGGAATATTGGACGAGAAGACGCTTTTAAGTTTCCCGAACGCTGCCCAGCCGAGTTGGATATATAGGTTTACTTTTATCAAACTTCTTAAACAAAATTGCGTGATTATTACTTATAACTACAATTATTCATATTATATGTTTTTGAAAATGAAAAATACAAAAGGTTTAAAAGAAAAATCTAAGATTAACTTTTTTAAATATTTCTCCTATCTAAATACACAAATTCGTGTCTTACTTTTCCAAAATTACTTACTCAATGATTTGATATGTTTAAAAATGTTTGTATACCATAGACAAATACGTGTACACTCACTCCATCATGGCCGGCTCTTTGGTCTTCAGTATGTGATCGGTCAGTATCCAAGGCATGGACATCTCGATGGGGAACTGTATACGTTTTTCCATCGTCACCAAGTCATTACACTCTTCATTATGCTGATGGCGTACTGTGCATTTCTGTAATAATATAATATAGTCTTAGCTGGTGACCAATGGGGCTCATAGTTTCGAAAATAACAACTCTCATTGGTCACCAGTTGCCATTGTTCATTCATTATACGATAGCAGCTAAGGTAGCTCTAATTTTACATACTATGTGGTACTTTTTACATAGCACGTGGTATGGAACATATTTTTTCGAATATAATTTATTGAGAAGCAAAAACCCAGTCAACCAGAGCCATGTTACTAAGTTTTACAGTTGTATCATGATCGGAGCTCGTCATTTTCAGGGTTCAATTGACTTCAGGCACTTGGCTTCAATCACGCTTGGTTACAAAATGTTTTTTTTTTTTGTCTTTTCTTATTTATGCCAATCACTTACGTTAACTTTCCTTCCCATTGTCATTTCGAGGTAGAACTCCCTGTACCACAGCTGAGACAGATCGCAGCACTTCGCCAGAGAATCTATCCAAAAATATTATAAACAAGTATAAGTTTAGAAAACTCAAAAAACTCCGACATAAAAACGGATGAACCGATTTTGATGAAACATAACTAAGAACACTCCCAATGAAGTCCTCTTTCAAACTTTTTTTTTTTTAGATCAAAACGGTCCATATGATTAGAGCTACGATGCCACAGACAGACACACAGGTACACATGTCAAACTTATATGACGTGTATATATGTGACTGTGGCATCTCAATTTGAATTGTTGAATTGGGGGTTAAATACACAATACAATACACAAAAAGTAAAACATTAGGTGACGATGCACAAATAGTTATTTAATATTGTTTTATAACACATACTAAAAACAATTTCTCGTCGTGACAAATCTAAAATATCCTGTGACATTTTTTTTTACAGATTTATCATAATTTTTTAGGCTGGTTATCGAATTCACAAGTTAAAGACAAGTTAAGCAAGTACCCTCATTAGAAGCTCTTTATATTACACATAGGAGTGTCTTTTTTATTTGCAACGTTTTGTAGGATGTGTTAAGCTAGTTTGATAGATAGTTATACTGACCGGACAAGTTAAGCAAGTACCCCCAGTAGAAGCTCTGCGTGTGGAAATGCTCGATCTGCGTGAGCGTGTGCGCGTCGAGATCCTTGCGCAGCGTGCGACGTCCGCCCCACTTGTCGGACACGAGCGCTTCTAGCTGCGTGCGTACCATGTACAGCTGGGTCGACGACGGACCTGCCGATACGTTAAATTATAGTTTAAACAATTATAAGTTTAGTTTATTTGATGAAATATAACTAATAACACTTCTGTTGAAATCTTTCAAACAAAAAAACTAGATCAAAATCGGTCCATCCCTTAAAGAGTTATGATGCCACAGATACACATGTCAAACTTAAACTCTTTTTGGGTCGGGGATTAAATGCTTCAAAATGCACAATTTCGTTTACTTTTTTATAGTTATTTTCTTTTAAAATAAAAAATTAAGCGATTTTGATAAAATTATATGGCCATCTCCGAAGTATGACCTATTAAATAAAAAAATAATAATCAAAATCAATTCATAATTGGCGAAGTGATCGCATACAAGAAAAAAACACAATCTAAATGAGAACCTCCTCCTTTTTGAGGTCGGTTAAAAAAGAATAACCGATAACAGATAATATTCAAAGATTTTCAGTCGCTATTTCGATAATTCTGGTCAGTTTTCTTCTGTTGTATGTATGTTGTTGCTCTGTTCTGTTATTCGGTCTCAGTTGCTGCTGAGGACGGTACTGACCGACATTCCTGCGCGGCACCTTGATGGTGAAGTTGGTCTCTGCGTCCTTCTTGCCGCGGAGCGCGGGGTCTTGCTGCGGCTCGCAGCCGCGCGCCCAGTCGCCGCACGTCTCGCGCACCGACACTATTATACTGACGTCACACAAACATTACAAACTATTTTACTATGGACACTAACGTGGTTTTCACACATTTTTAAATAAAAACTACGGGTCACTCGCGTATGTTTTGAATCGAAATATTGTGACCGCCAACCGAGTGACGTTTGTGCTGCTACTTTGAAAAAGAGCGCCAAAAGCGGATGAAACTATAGTCGGATATTTCGACTGAAAACAAACGTGAGTTACCCGTAGTTAATCCGGCAATGTACGAGTTTCACTTGCACACCGAGGCTTCTGTACATGACAAATGTACTAGAACACTGACACCAGGGCTAATTACTCAGCAAAATGTGCTTTACAACTAAGAATATTTGTAATTTCGCATATTTTATATACAGTAAGTATAGCCTGAAATGCTAGGCGTTCACATACATAGGTACATTATCAAGTTATAATAAGTGTTATAGTTGTTAGAATAAGTGGTGAGTAAATCTCATGTTTTATCGAAACAGAACATAAAGCAGACCTATTTTCTTTATCCAGAGATTTTAACATTACTATTGACTCTATTTTAAGTTTATGTCACATGACACTCACTACCTGTCAACAAAACGTTCACTTTTCATTTTTCGTTTCTTTTTCGTGGAATCAAAAAGATTTCATCTCCCAGTTCTCGCAGCGTATATAGAATTTATACCTTCACACAACGCTCAAGACGTCAGAGACCGTGTTGCTGTCGGGTATATTTTCAAATCCAGAAAGCGAAAATCTATTCATTAAAGCCTACCTTTACCTAACATTTGTGACGTCACTGGTGCGTGTTGACTTCGGGCATACTTTCAGTTTGGAAACGCCCGCGCAGTTTTTTTGAAACATACCCGGCCGCAACGAAACGAGTAAAAAAAACATTTTTTTTTATTATAAAGAAGGTTTTTTTTTATTATAAAACCATACCTAACCTAACCTAATGTATAATCCTAACATATAAAAATAACCATCCCTTTGTCTGTCTCTGTATTCGTTGAAAGGCACTAAAACGGGTATAGATTACAGTATAGCAAAATGGAATGTCCTATCCTACATGAAAGTATACCTCAAAAAAATGTCGCAGTCGGATATACTTTGAAATCCTTAATACGGCTATATATATTTTTATTGTATATCCGAACTCAACACTATGGAGCGTTGTGTAAAGGTATAAATTCCAAATACGTGTTCTCGCAGAATAATTCAAAAAATATTTACGCAACTTGGCAATTATAATATTTGATGATTTACATCAGAGTCAACCCTATAATCATAACAATTTTGAGACTTGTATCTTTTACGGTTCAAAAAATACAGCCATTTAAGTGTAGGACAGACAGACAGACATCGTAGCCTCACGCAAAGGCTCCCTTAGTCACTCTTAGTACAAAAGCCTAAAAATATTGTTAACATAGAAGCCAAATATATGTCCAATAAGAACCCAACTGTTTTGAGCTCTACAACACAAAAAACAAACCTGACATGAAAACAACATAAACAATAAAATTTGCTATTGATCTGCAGTTTTCTTCAACACATGTGATTTATCACCAATAAAGACCGATATTAAAGCTAATCACGTTTACTTGATTGTAAAATTATACCTTTTTGACCGATAGTTTAGTAATAATAAATCCGTTTGTATGGAGCAGATCTCAGTATTTGCAACTGGGGGGATTCTTTGAAAATATGATAGGAAAATAACTATAAATCATAAATCAAAAAGAATCCCCGATTTATACACTAGCTGCGTTCCGCGGTTTCACTCGCGTAGTTATGAAAAAACGGTGATGATTATGATGATGATAAGTAGCTTATGTCCGTCTCCAGGTCCAAAGCTATCTCTATACTAATTTTCATAACGTTCGGTTCAGCCATTTGAGCGTGTAAAGGTAACAAAATCAGCTTTTATAATATCATTACGAAATTGTGTCAAATGTATTTCAAAACACCAGTACATTACATTTAAATAACAATATACTTAGTTGTCTTTTATGTTGTCACAAATCTTATTTTTACTAGACTACGATTGGTAAAACTACTTTGTATGGGAATCGTACCACCTTAAAAAGATTAGCGTCTAGTGTACCTTCTAATAAGATCCTTCTTGTTCTTGATAGCCTTCCTGAGCGGTTCTCTCATGGCGAGCTGCACGAAGTCCTGCAGCTCCGCGTATATCGACCTGCGCGCTGCGTCCGCGAACACTGTCTCCATGCGCGCCATCAGCACCTGGAGCCCTTTTATCATCGCTATCACCTCGATCATGGCAAACTTCTCCTCCGACGTGTAGTTGTAACGGGTCGCCTGGAATACATTTTCATGTCTTTCCTGATCAACGGCATCACTTGTCATATCATATAACTGACTCTAACAATGAATTTTGTTGCTGGACCACAAAAGGTCTTAATCATTGGTGAACTTCATAGCCACTTGGAGGAATCAATCAATCAAAAAAGGTTTTCTGTTCTATAACAATGAAGGTTATTACCAAACACAGTTAGCCGAAAAAGCAACAGACTCTATCAAACAATTCTTGTGAAAAAGGGTTTGATAAAATATTATAATTATATTGTACCGTACATATTCGATTAAATGTTTTCACTATAAGTCGACAAGATTGCACGCTGGCGTGACTAACAGCGACTGAGATCGCGTGCAAATGCAAATTCGTTAATCGCGCAGGTCCAACATATACATACACAAAATCATGCCTATTTTCCGTTACGGGGTAGACAGAGCATCAAAGCGCATCAATCGCAGCATCAAGCGTCACATTTAACCATGGTTAGAGGCTTAAATAGGAAAAAGAGGATATTAAGGGGTAAGATGTGTTGGCCTGCAGTGCCAGGGGGTCAGCCCATCGCCTACATAAACGCCAATTTCCCTCAAGTTCATTAATTGAATTTTACAGTATATCCGGGTATAGAAGTAGCTGGCACATTTTTTTTTCTTTTTCTCCCAGTCAAGCATGGGAGAAGGGTCCAACACAAAAGAAGAAAGCATACAGCTGGTATGATTATGTGAAAACCCTGACCCGTTCGTATTCCTCTGCATCAGAGGGGCAGCGCGCGTTGGTCGCGTGGTCGGTGGGGTGCAGGAGCTTCCAGGAGCAGAGCTCGGTGAGCACCGAGCACCACGAGGACAGCAGCTGGAGCCCGCGGAGACACAGCTCCGAGACCGCCTTGTTCTCCACGTCGGAGCCGGCTTCCTTGAACGTTGTTGTCACCTGATAACAATACAATTCACAAATACAAGTTACAAATCCCGTCGGATGTGTGTAATTGTTTAACTATATTAACATTTGTAAATACAATTCACAATTAAACATAGGTATAAGAACGCATTAAAAATGCTTATGATTAATTGATTCCTGAATACAGTAAAAACGATGCCCAAAAAAGTTCTTTTAGTTCCAAAATTAGTAAATGACCACCGAAATTTTATACCGTTTTTAATTCATAGTTATTGACTACTTTTGGGGCGACATGATTTTGTCAACATAATTTTTCGTTACAATAATACTCTAGCGCTCGCTCGCTCGGTCTACGCAGTATGTCACAGTTGAAACCGAACCTACTTTTGGGGCTACATGATTTTGCCAATACACCATTTTTGCTATTATGGTTCGTTAAAATTTGGTGATCATTTATTAAATTTGGGCTTCTTATACAATTTTTAATGGATATTACATGGGATGTATATGGGATTACAAAGTTTTTTTAGCGTTCAAAATATTTGTTCCCCCACTAAATATACTGTTACTAGACAAAATATAAAAGTGCGTAACTCGGGTGTTTTTTTTATTTTTATTTATTACCGCATAACTCCATCATTTATCAACCTATATGAAAAACTCGTGTTGTTTTCTTAAAAATGTTTTCTTATTAAATTTGTGTCAATGTTTTAACTCTTTTTTATGTTTAAAAGGGTGTACTTTCAGATTGGTACTAGAAATGTCATCAATACCGGTTCAGTAGATTGGTTTTTAAAACAAAATTGTCATTTTGAAGTCGGTTGTTTCAGTTTTTTAAACTGCAGTAATTATAATGCTATCTTATTATGTGAAATATCACTCCATTTGTTATAAAATTATCATAAACCTATAAATTGCTCCCCTGTAAGTAAATATTACGATCTCGATTCCAGAAAGCTAGACGCACTCAGCATAGTTTCTCTGTTCTACCGAACACATAACATTATGTGCTGTGACGCACTAGAAGAGATAAGAGCAACCCGATAGAACGAGATGCACTCGTGTGTCTGTAGGTTCATATAATAGTAAGAACTTAGAACCTCAATTCAATTCAATTCAATTTATTACTGTTTAAAATACATTTTCATTAGATAATTCTATTATAACAACAAACAACAATTCAACTTATAATTATAACAAAATTAATGCACATAGGTAGTAGGTGTCTCGTTGACCACTGTTCTAGGAAACCCTGTGCAAAAACAGAACCTGTGCAAGCTGACGCAATAGCTTTATTGCGTCGTATCAAGAGCCGCTATTTAATTGTGTTTGCGGAGCCTTGTGTAACTAATATCATCATCATCAGCCACAAGAAGTCCATGCTGGACATAGGGCAAAAAGACCTCATGGAAGCCGCTTACATCCAGTCTTCCTGAAACTTGTATGAGGTCATCTGTCCACTTTAACTATACTATTAAATATTCAGTGACCTTACCTCATTGCTGTATCTAGCTAGCTCCGATATATAGTTCTGGTGTTCCTCTCTGATTTGCGGCAGGTGTACCATGAGGTCAGCTTGAGGAGAGATTGGGTTGGTGTTGGACGACATTGGCCATCTGTAAAGAGGAAATTAGTAAGTTACTGCGGAACTTGCTTTTTTCAGAGTTCCGTGTCCAAAAATGAAAAAAAGAGTCCTAAATAAATCAATTAATTGTCAATTCGTTCAGTCAGGCCTATTTGATCAATAGCACGTAGAGGAAAAAAGAGAAGAGCGGTCAGCAAATACGTCATTTCCGACTAGGAATTTATGGGAGATATACAGAGCTGATAAAACCCCATCGTGTTTTATCTGACGTCAATACAGGAGGATATAATTTTTTTTATCAGGTATGCCAATTACCGCGCCATTTGCGAACCAATATTTTTTTTTTAATTACTAAGATATAGTTGAGATTGGGATATGTTTTTGGAACTAGATTACTTTTGTCGATCATTTTTGTAATATAATGCGAATGTTACCGGTTTTCTCTTTCTACGTTTCCTATGTTTGCCGAAGCCGAAGCTTTATCTGGAAGTACTGTCTTATTTTACAACCAGTGTGTTACACACGGACACACAATTACATACGGCACTGAAACGTGGTCCCTAACTATGGGCCTTATAAGGAAGCTCAAGGTCGCGAACGAGCTATGGAGAGGGCTATGCTCGGAGTCTCTCTACGAGATCGAATCAGAAATGAAGAGATACGTAGACGTACAAAAGTCACCGATGTAGCACAACGGATTAGCAAGTTGAAGTGGCAGTGGGCAGGGCACATAGCACGTAGAACTGATGGCCGATGGGGCCGAAAAATTCTTGAGTGGAGACCACGTACCAGCAAGCGCAGCGTAGGAAGATCAGCCACAAGATGGACAGATGACCTCATACAAGTGGCGGGAAGACGCTGGATGTAAGCCACTTCTAATCGGTCTTTTTGGAAATCCATGGGGGAGGCCTATGTTCAGCAGTGGACTTCTTATGGCTGAGATGATGACTGTCTTATTTTCAACCGACTTCAAAAAAGATCCTTCATTTTTTGTCAATTCGACTGTTTTTTTTTTTTGTTTTTTGCTTTTATGTTTGTTACCTCATAACTTCGACTGGGTGAACCGATTTAGATGATTTTTTTTATATTTAAAAGCTGGTGCTTCCCGTGTGGTCCCATTTCAATTTGGTCCAGTTCTGACAATGGCATCCATGAGAAGCCGGTTGCTTCAGTTTTTTTTACTATAATAATTATATTATATTGTATAATTATTATACGTCATAGTGTGAAGTCATACGCAAAATGCGATTGTAGCGCTACATCTAACAACAATAATTTGAAAAGACTCTGTGCACTACACTAGATGGAGCTTTACACAAATAAATTTGTTGTCAATCACGAACGTGTAGATGGCATTGTACGTCAATTAAAACCCGCAAACGGTAAATGCAACTTTTTAAGGGGATATAAATGGAATTGCGACGAGATCTTGCGTTTGACCGCAAACTTACCTTGCGGTGTTTTTGGAGTCGGTAACGCTTGTATAAGCGACACCGTTGGGAAATTAGATTCGCAGATTTTATCGCATTTATGTAATTTGTAATGTAAAAGGTACTAGTTATAGTTATTACGTGGACCTATTTAGATAGATCTACGTAGTAACCACCAAATCCCCTGATTATAAGCGATGGTGTGGCCGAGGCTGGAGCTCGACGATCTATAAGATATCTATTGACTCTAGCCTAGGAAATTCCAAGATTGTCATTGCATGTTTAAAAAAAAAATCTAATCTAATTTATCTATCTATCTAATACCTTTAAACTAGTAATTCTTGTATGTAATTATATATATATTCTAAATCTCGGAATCGGCTCCAACAATTTTAATGAAATTTGGTTTGTAGCTAGATTAGGGGACGATAAATCGATCTTGCTAGGTTTCATTTTAGTGAACCCGGATTTGCTCGTATTTTCAGCCATAAAAAATCCGAGTGGAGCTCTGTCGCCCAGGTACTTGATGTAAGGTGAACTGCCCTAAACAGCATTTTACTTAAAATTTTAAATACAGCAGTTATTTGTAAAACTATTTTAATCGATTTAATTTGCGCACCTATTCAATGTTCAAGTTTATCTATACACAAACCTGAAAAACGTTACTCTTCTTGCGCAGTCGAGTAAAAACAAAGCAGTAATTCCCATTACTGCAAAAAACTGCATTAAAAGAGGTTTGTAAAAAACATCAGAATCTGATGTTTAGGGTTAGAAAGTCAGTTCCCTTCATTCGTATGAACATGGCAACTCAGTCCTGTTAAGCGTAAGAATGATGTCCAACTCACTTGCTAGGATCGTAGTGCTTAGATCTCTTGATGTAGTTGAACGGAGCGATCTGCATGTCACCGAACAATGGCACCACTTCCAGGTTCTGAATAAGAGCAAATAATCATTTTAAAAACAAAAAAAAAACTACTCTCAAATACGCAATTTGTTTACTTGAATGACATATTTTTTTCTAGTTATTTTGTTATAAAAACCAAAATACTGGACCGATTTTGATAAAATTTCGATGAGACCGCCTGGAAAGTATAAATAGATAGATAAACTCTTTATTGTTTCCATCTTAACTAACATACAAATTACATAGTGAAAAGGGCTTAAATGCTAGTGAAAAAACAGGCGGCCTTATCGCTAATAGCGATCCCGAGCGGGCGAGTATACCCTTTCAAACAAAAAAAAAAAGACGTGTGGCACTCGGAGACTGCCGCGGTAAAGCTATTACCGCGGCAATAGCTAAATAGCTAATAAGCATAATAGCTTTACGCGCGGTGTGTTAGGTTATTTTCGTTACGGAATTTCTGGATTCGGTCTCCACGCTCAAGGCCCGCGATAGAAGCTATGCAATAGCTTAAAAATATTTTTCAAATCGGTCCAGGGTTCTTCGAGTAATCGGGGAACATACATAATTTGAACGCCAAACCGCCCCTAGCTACGCCAATGTACATTAAAATTTAAGTATCCCTAGCGTGCATGAGCCTCATTAGGACTAAAATTAGGTCCCAATAAGCACCAGAAATCAACATAATTTTAATAATTAAACTAAATTAAAAAAATACTATCGATTCCTTCCTTCTTTAAATGTTAACAACCTTTTTTTAAATTTTTCGATTTCAAGAATTTTACTCAATTCAAAAGTGCCTTTATAATTGCCCCCATTGTTTCCTTTACTAAGTTTTTACCTTAAATATCCTGTCGATACGGTCGAGCCGTATCTTTTTCTTCTGGTCGAGACGGTTGATATTGCACACTTCGGAATCCATCAGGAACAGACCGAAGCCCATCACCTGCAACAAGTGTTGGAATATAAGTGGCTAAAACTGTGTTAAGAGACGCATAGTTTTTGTTTTAAGTTTCCGACGAATTGAGAACCTCCTTCTTTTTAGAAGTCGGTTAAAAAAGAAGAAACAACTAAAACATTATGTTTGACGTATGAAAATGTGATGGTGGTGTGTCATCCTGGCTTCTTAATTACCTTAACCAGCATGTGTTTTTCGGATGGTGTGAGATACATCTTCGTTTCGAACATGTGCACGCAAATATTAACCACGTCTGCAAGCAGGTCTTCATATCCTGAAAAATAAGAAAATTCGATTATGGCGACATTTTTTCTAAGAACAATCGCATAAACTGGCTGACGTGATAGAAAAATACCGGCCAAGTGCTGAATCAAACTCGCGCACGAAGGGTTCCGTACCATTATCTATAAAAACGGCAAAAATATCACGTTTGTTATATGGGAGCCCACCTTAAATATTAATTTTATTTTAATCTAATTAGATATTTTTAAAGTGAATAATATAATTCAATATTCAGTGAATATTTCAAGCGTCTACCTGTTGCCGTTATCAATATCGAGCAAAACGAGCAAAAAAATCACGTATGTTGTATGGGAGCCCCCTTAAATATTTATTTTATTCTATTGATTAATATTTGTTGTTATAGCAGCAACAGAAATACAACATCTGTGAAAATTTCAACTCTCTAACTAACTCGGTTCATGAGATACAGCTTGGTGATAGACGGACGGACGAACGGACGGACGGACGGACAGACAGCGGAGTCTCAGTATTAGGGTCCCGTTTTTACCCTTTGAGTACGGAACCCTAAAAATAGCGTCCCACAAATATACTACAGCATAAATACCTCATAATTATAGGTTTCCATAGTTGCACTTTCCTTTGCGGACTTAGAATAGAGCTACTGGTTTGATTATATGAAAATATTGTGTTATATTGCGAGTTAAATGGAATTACGTACTTTACAAAATTGTGAGTTCCAAAATTTAGCAGACCACGTGGTAAAAGTATAGACACTTAGACATAATGCTACATTCTGACCGTTAATTTTCTCGAGCGCATCTTTAACGGTGTCCCTGATCTTGTTCTGTGTCGCGAGGAACATGGACAGGTTCTGCGACTCCTGGAGACTCTGGCTGTCCGACATCACTTTCAGGAACTGCGCCGCGCTGACAAACAAATGTTTATATATAGTTTACCTATATTTTTACGATTCCGTGCGTTAAATGAGAAAAAAAGGAACTTTATGGAATCACTTTGTTGTTTATCTGTCTGTTTGTATGTCTATCTAGTGCATAGACATACAAACATACATATGTACAGTTATAATTGAAATATGTCTAGCATGTATGAACATCTTCCCGCCACTTGTATGTGTCTCATACAAGTGGCGGGAAGATGAAATGGCGCTGGATGCAAGCCGCTTCCAATCAATCTTTTTGGAAGTCCATGGGGGAGGCCTATGTCCAGCGGTGGACTATTCTTATGGCTGAGATGATGATGTCTACCGTGTATGATATGAACCTCATTACCGTCTATAAGTGGAGTAGTCGTTCTTGACGCTGCTCTTCATATTCTTCAGTTCGTCGAGCACAGCGAACATGTTAACGAACTTGCCGAGTGTGAGCAGGTACGCCTCGGAGACGAAGTCGCGCCGCTTCTCCGCGTGACACAAGCGCCGGACCTCGCCGCAGAAACGCTCGATCGCTTTACGCTGTTGAATAACATATATAGGTATAATTGTGTATAAAAATATTTTCTTTCTTTCTTTATTATATATATATGTACATAATATTTGACTGGCCTTGCAACTCAGTTTATAGTATGTCTGCCTGCTAAGCTGTAGGTCGTCGCCTCGTCGGTTCGATCCGCACCCAGGACATACATTTGTGTTATGAGCATGGATGTTTGTACTGTGTCTGGTTGTATGTAAAAAAGTATGTATTGTATGTATGTATTCTATCTAGCTTCCGTAAGAGCTTTGCTAAGTTAGAGCTAGAGGGTGTATTGTGAAATGTCCACCAATATTTATAAAAAAAAAAAAAACAGTAGCTGTTAAAAGCTCAACTAAATTGATAGGACTAAAAGTTGTGCGTTTCTCTTATTACCGCTGTTAGAAAAGCATGTGTTTTAATTCTGACAATTTATGTTTTAGCGATCGCGAAATAGAATTGGCCCAATTAACTGAAGAAATTGGGGTAGCCATCAAAGAATTACAAACAGAGAACAACACCTGCACAAGACACTCAAGATTTTCAACGTACATCGAAGATGTTAGGAGTAAAAAGCTCACATTGGGCAAAGCTGCCATCAAATCGTCAGTTCCTAAAACAAAATTATAACAAGTGAAACAAGAAGTGACTTTCATAAATTATTTTTTAGGGATTTACGTTAGGTGTTCCCAATTACCCCACTTTCCCCTACGTAGAAGCGCGGTTGCGGGATGGCCCGCGAGCAACACTGGCAAGTGTACAGCATTACTGCAAGAGTATTACTGTACTGTACACACCTGGAAGTACATGAACTGCAGCAGTTTGTCCACCTCCGGCGCCAACACTTGCACGGTGCGCTCGTAGATGTGCACTCGGTCTGGCTGCTCGTTGGAACGAGGCTGCGGGATGGCGCGCGAACAGCACCGCCATGTATACAACATTACAGCATGTGCGTTGCCTTCTTCTAGAAGTTCGTTCTGTGGGATAAAAATGTTGAAGGTTTTATTAAGTAGCAGTATGCTTTTTATGCTCCGCATTTTCACGGACCAGATAAACCAAAACAGTCAGTCACAATGCGCGAGCGAACCCGGGGCGTATATCTAAGGTTTATACATTTTTGAGCAAACTCTGTGTCACAAGTGGGACAACTGACCCCTTTTCGCTACAGAACTTCCATGACCCTTCATTCCTTCGTAGTTGATATATCGCGTGTTCGCACGAAGCGTTTTTGAAACTACATCATCTGTACTGCTAAGGATTGGAACTTTCTGTCTGCAGATTTGATTTTCCTGGATCTTATAATCAAGGTGTCTTCAAAAGAAGAGTGAATAGATTCTTTTGAACAAGCGTGCTCCACCTTAGACTTAGTCTTCGCTCTAGTGAGACAAAGACAAACGCAAGCCCATTCAATGAAAAAAAAAATGCATCTAATGCATACTTGTACATCCATTCAATTACCACTCTTCTTACACTAGTATCAAGTGTATTTCAGAATCAGAATTCTTTATTCTAAGGTACTTCTAGCAGACGTACGAACATGAAATTTTGAAAACAATTAGTGTTTAGCCTACAAAGCAATGAAAAATTAATACATAAAGAAATTCCTATTCACGAGTTTTTTTAACTGCATAAATATACTTTGTAATTTATACATTTATATAGGATTACAAAGTTAATTTTGCGGTTTATGCGAGTTTTCATCGCTTAAACCGCAAACTGCAGTTTAAGCCGATTGATAGGTTTGGTATTTAGGTGAATATAGAGTATAATGGAGTAAAGGAAGGCTTTTTCAAAAAGGTTAAGCGTTACTTCCTCCCGGAACAGTTGCTTCGTACATTCGTCTATTTCTATCTAGTCCGGCCATGCATGTGTAATAAGAGTACCGCTGCCACTTTGTACAATTCAGGCAAGTATCAGCTGGATGATTTGAAATGGAGTCCGTTGATTCGCGAGCTAAGATGTTAACAAGTGATACAAAACTAGTTGCCAAGAAGCTACTTAGTCTCGAGCATCGATGTAAAGTAGTATGTCTGCGACTATATTCTATCTGTTTGCATTGAATCCGTTTCATCGAGTGTGCGCAAAGGCTTCACGACCTTATTCCACCCATCCTTATCCATACTGTTGTTTACCATTAAGCGATTTGGTGGTCAAACGTAGATCTATCTCGAATAAAGAAGGCACAGTCAGTTACAGGCGATATCTCATTGACCCATCATCAAAATTCTAAGGTACTTTCTTCAAATTCACATGTTTAAACACAGATAGTGTTTAGCCTGTACCCGCGGCTCTACACTTGTGCCGTGAACGTCCGCGAACAGGCGTGAACGTAAGTGTGGATGGTTTTCACGGCTTTCGCAGCCGGTCACGCCTGTTCCCCGATCGAAGTCGGTATTTAGTCCCGCGACAAAGGGTTCGCACCTCGTTCGCGCGGTGTTCACGCGCGCACACGCACATTCACATTCACACCGTGCCAGTCTGCTCCTGACTATAGATGCGTACGGACGTGTAATGCGAGCTAAATGGCAGCGCATCGTATTAATATAAGTTGTGATAATGAATTAGAAAGTCGCTTTTTGAAATATTACCACGCTGAACGTATACTGTGGGACTCGAAGCATCCACATCCTAATAATAAAAGTAAAATTATGACGCCTGGAGAAGGATTAGTTTTCAAGTTAATATCGATCGGTTACGATATATTTCAGTCATCCTTCATCTCCTTTTTCTCCATCGCTTTTGAACGATTTTCTTATTTTGTAGGTATAAACAGTAATATGTTGCCATATCAAACAAAGATAACACAGCAGCAGTTTCGACGTCCGTTTCACGGCAGGTTTCACGGCACAAATGAGTGATACCCGTGAATGTGGAGAGAGCGTAGAATGTAGAGAACAAGTGTAGAGCCGCGGTAAAGTAAGAAAACCTAAGACATCGTAATTTCATACTGAGATAGATACAAATTACATAGTTACTTTTGCAGTTCGATAGGTAAGTAAATATATGGAAAGAAAGGTAAAATAGTACCTACATAAATCAAAGCCTCTGCGAAAGCTCCACAGAGACACGGAGTGTGCTTTAAGAAAGTCCGTAGCTGACACACAAAATAATACGATACGCGAAAAAAAAGACTGTAGTAAAAAGTCTTGTTGTATGTAGAATCATGTGCGATTGCCTAGTCATTCTAATTATTAAAGAAATAAAGATGTCTAATATCGATGCGGTCATTACAAAAGTTGTTAGTTAAGTAATTGGTTTACAATTTCTTACTAAATAGGTGGATAAATGCTCTCATATAGAAGTATTAAATTAATTAACCGACTCGGTTTTACATTAGATCTCACATCTTTTTGTGGTAGCGATGAGTTGCGAGACTTGGCTTTTTTGTACATATTATGTTTTTGATGAGGCTGACTTTTTGGCTAAATATTATAATACCTACTACAAACAGAAAATAAATTAAGATCAAATTTTCTTTTATCATGAATTTCTAATAGGGAATTATATATATAAAGATACCACAGTCATTATTTTATTCTTCTTAAATTACTCTCTAACAGAATGATGTCTGTTTTCTTAAACCTAACATTATTCTAATTGGTCTTTTTTGAGCTCTTAACACCTTAATCATGTCAGTTTCATTGCTCCTTATTTTTATTTGTAGATTTAATTGTTATTGCAACTTCAAAACCAGTTAAATGGAATGTATATAAATTATATAGATTTCTCAGTGGTTCAGTCACCATGGGTAACTTTGAATCCATGTCAAACATTGTACATAGCCTTTTTTAAGGCTCTTGATGTTTTTCCAAAAATAGTAGTAAGTAAGTTTTCCAATAGTAGTGTAATTACTTGGTAATTGTTTTGACCACTATTGAATTAATTAGTAATTGTTTTGACCACTATTTTTATGGGAAATAAATCAAGAAAATTCGAAAAAACCTAATTGTTTGTGTGGTTTTGAAATGTCCAGCTTGGGTAACCTAAATTCCTGGGGTGATCCACAGACTATATTCCCCCTCGTAATACACCTATGATGAAACCAGCAGCATTACCAACAATCAACAAAAGTGATAAGTTTTAAGTATACAAATCAAAAACTATTAGGAGTTAATAAATGTTTCTTATACCGTTTTCTAGGTCTACATGTGACAAATTTTTTATCAGCCTATTTATATATATTAAGCAAGACAGTACATTTATTACTTCCAAGGCCAAAATCTTAATCTACATCATGGTACCTTTTCTTGAAATCATCAAAATTATAGTGTAATCTGTCAATAGACACATACCAAGTTGGCATGTACGGTAGCCTCCTCAATATACTTGGCGATTCCAGTGACAAAGCCATTTCTGTCTTCAAAGTTAGTGTCGAAGTTAGCCTGGTACAGGATCGAGCATGGAGCTGCCTCAATGCACGGTTGCTCATCTAAAAAAACACATAATATTAATTATTACCAGACTTTCATGTCAAACTAACAAAAATGATTGGTAAGATCAATTATCAAAACAAACAAATATATAAGTAGGTACATTAATTAATGCAATACTCTGTGACAGATTACGAGATAATTTTATTCAGTCTATAAATGTGAACTATTAACTTTTAAATGTTGTAACAATATTTATGAATATCGTATACAACACAAAAGAGAGTAGGTAAATATTTACATGCCACACCTAGCATCAGTGTAATGTGTTCCTATCAAAAGTATTAGTTTAATTTTTTCACTCTTACCAGGTAAAGTGAGCTCATCCAAAACATCTACGTTACTCAAGGCATCAGAAAGCGAGACCTTCTCGCTTTGAGACATATTTGTCGGTTGTAAAATATGTATGTTAGCAATCGACTAACAACGAAAGGATGTGACTAATTTACAGTGATATAGCACACTTCCTATGTGAAATTCCGATTACGGCATCATAGCTCGGTTTATGTGGGTTAAGAAATTATCAATTTCTTTACGCGAAGATACTAAAATAATATTGTTTATTAAACTTTTTTGGTAAAATTTACAAAACTCAATCCAAGTCCAAGAACGGGAGACACAGTATGACCAGATTTAAATTGAACATTATGCCCTCTGCTCACCTAAATTCTGCTATTTTTTTTTTAGTGTTTAGTATAAGTCTTTCAGTCTAAATCACTAACAATAAAGGCTTAAGGTTCGCAAATACAGTTAGTATATTTATTTTAATGCAACCAACATTATTTATGGATTATACTTTTTTTCAACATTTCTAGCACAACTACCCAAAAGGTTTCTTTTGGGTAGTTGTGCTAGAAATTACATACATTGAATACAGATAATTAGTTAGTGCATAATTCTGATAACTTTCTGTGAAGATTTTATAAAATTCTGCCAAAAACTGCTGTCTTTCAGATTCTGCGACACTATCTGTTAAACTGTAAAATGGGGGTCTAATTGTTAGGGTTTATTTAGCATGGAAAAGCATGGCGAACACTAAATACATTTTTATTGGTAATCTTTTAACAAACGGAATAATATGACAATGTATAGATTTTTTGTTTTCAGTATCTTGTCATTATTTCAAATTCGTACGGAGAATCATAGACAGTGCTGTGTCCAGTACTCACACTCCTCTTCACGGCACTATTCTGATGATCAGGACAGTCCCAGGCTGCTCCGCAACTTCATCAACCGCGGACCAGCTAAAGCCTTGGTTAGCAGGTCTGCCTCCATGTCTTCGGTTCGCAGATACTTGACGTCGATTGCTCTTTCTTGGATACAGTTCCTAATGAAGTGCATTTTCAAATCTATATGTTTTGACTTCGACGTCACCATTGAATTTTTGCTCAATTTGAGGGCTGCTTGATTGTCTGTTAAGACGACAACTTGTTCGTAGTCAGCTCCTAAATCTTTGAACAGACTTTTCAAATGTATCGCCTCTTTTGCAGCTTCGGTTAAAGCGACGTATTCCGCTTCTGCTGTCGAAAGGGCGACGCTCTTTTGTTTTTTCGACATCCAGCTTATAGCCGCGTCACCATTGAATTAAGCATGTCTTTGACTTCTTTAAGTTTTCTAGGACACGAGTAGGCAATCAATAGGTCATCGACATAGATAACTATTATAATTTTAACTCCTCTTTTCTCTAGTAGGTATACACATGGGTCAGCTTCTGATGCTCTGAAACCGATGTGTTTTAGTTCTGTGTCGAGCTTCTTATACCATTGCCTCCCTGCCTGCTTGAGTCCGTAAAGTGCTTTAATGAGACGGCAAACCTTCTCTTTTGGGTTGTTCTTTATGTCTCTCAGCATCTCAACTGTTTTATTGTATATAGTTAAATCTTCTTTTGTACTTTCTTCGACCATAATCTCTGTCAGGTATTCTTCTAGGTAATCAGGGTATTTCATCACGATATTTTCTTCCAGTTCACTATTTAGGTATGCGGTTGTGACATCCATTTGGTTCAGATTTAACCCTTCTTCCACAGCTACTCCGATGACAGATCTGATCGAGCTTAGTTTCGCGACGGGTGCGTAAGTGTCATTGTAATCGATGCCTGGTCGCTGTGTAAAGCCTCGTGCTACAAGTCTGGCTTTTCTGGTGATGCTGTCATCTGGTCCAACTTTGTTTCTCAGAACCATCTTGTAGTCTACGACTTTCACATTTTCAACTTTCTTTTCGACTTTCCAGGTTCCGTTTTTTACATGTGCTCTTATTTCTGCTTTTATGGCATCATGCCAGTACTCGTCGTTCTCATCATCATTTCCGTCAGACAGGTAAGTAATTTCGTTGAGTAAATGACTTTCTTGACTTTCTTCAGTCTCATCTAGTACGTAATCTCTAGTCCATGCAGGTGGGTGCCACTCTCTTCGTGGCCTCCCATTCTCAGGAATTTCCGATGCGTCGTCGAATGATTCGTTTTCGTCTGAGTCGTCAGGTTCTAGAGGTAAGTTTTCTGGATGTTGAATTTCATTGTTCATGGTGTCATTTTTCTTCTCTGTAATTTCAACTTCTATTTCCTGTCTAATTTTGTTCTTTTTTCTTTTATTTATGTTTTCTTTTTCAGGTGTGTTCGAGTGATGGCGTTCCTCTTCGTGTACAAGGTCTTCATAATCCGTGTCTTTTTCTTTGAAGTACATCTGATCTATAACCTTGATGTCCCTGCTTATCACCACATCATCATCTTCAGGTATGTATACTCTGTATCCTTTTGTGGTCAACGAGTATCCCATGAATACGCCCTCTTTGGCTTGTTGAGTCAGCTTTCCTCGTCTGTTCTTTCTCAGGACAAAGGTTTTTCTGCCAAAAACGTGAAGATGATTTCCAGACGGTGTTCGGTCGACCCATTTGGTGAATGGTATGTCGCCGTTTAACGCTTTCGAAGGGCTACGGTTGATGAGGTAGTTGGCCGTATGTACCGCTTCTGCCCAGAGCTTTTTGGGCGCGTTTGCTTCGATCAACAGGCATCTGGCTTTTTCTAGCAAAGATCTGTTCTTCCTCTCGCTTATCCCATTTTGTTGCGGGGTATACACTGTGGTTAATCTTCTTTGGATGCCATGGAGCTTGAGGAAATCGTCAAATTCTTTGTTGCGATATTCAGTGCCGTTGTCAGTCTGCAGGTGTTTTATCTTTTTGTTGTGGAACGTCTCGACTTCGCTTTTATATTGCTTAAACGTGTTGAAAACGTCACTTTTCTTTTTGATGAAGTAGACGTGGCAGTATCGAGTGAAGTCGTCTATGAATGTCACGTAATATCTCGATCCCGCTAACGTTTCGCACTCGAAAGGTCCACATACGTCGCTATGAATAATTTCTAGCTTTTCCGTTGTGTAGAGGCCTTCGTGTCGCGCGAATGGTAATCTTGACAGCTTGCCCTTTATGCAGGTTTCACACGCTTCTAATTTTTCATCAGTCGGTTTCATTCCATACATAAGGTTGTCTTGAGCCATCTTCTTTAGATCCCTTTCATTTATATGGCCTAGTTTTTTATGCCATTCCATTAAGTCGCAGCCATTTCCATTTCGGGTGTAGTTTGACACTTCTTTCTTCTCAAATTCGAAGTAGTATAGACCGTCTTTTCTCTGTGCTGTCAGTGACACCTCGCCACTTTTTTCTACGATGTAGGCTTTGTCTTTTTCAAAAATGACTTTGTGTCCTCTGTCAGCTATTTTGCTCACTGACAGTAGATTGACTGACACATCAGGAACGAATAAAGTGTCATTGAAGTTGTAATCTATTTTTTCTTGGCTGACTGTAACTTTTCCTTTTCCTTCAATTTTGCTCGTATATTTATTTGATGCCAACTTTAGGGTTCCATTTTCAGGGGTCAGAGCCGAAAACATTGTCTTGTCGCCGCACATATGGGATGAGCAGCCACTATCTAAACACCACGTGTTTTTATTGGTGCTTGAATTCACAGTACTCAGGCAGACGTTGAAGTTTCTTGGTTGGCTTCTGTTAGGCTTCTCATTTGAGCGATCCTTCTTTCCCCAGCATGCCTCGGTAGTATGGCCCTTCTTCTTGCAGTTCTTGCAGTACAACTTCAACTTATTTTTCTTGAAATGGTATGCTTCACTACTATCAGGTGCTTCTTTACCGCTCCTGGCCTGGTATTCTTCAAGAATTTTTACTTTCAGGTCGTCAGGATTTGGCAGTGTGTCTCTTGACTCGATGGCTATTCGGAAGTTTTCGAATGACGTTGGCAAACTGTAGAGCAGCATTATACTGAGCAGTTCTGGTGGTATTTTTATGTCCATATCCGCGAGTTTATCGACCACATCCATGAAATTATTTAGGTGATCACGGATGTCCTCATCAGCTGTCATACGTTTGAGAACTAGCTGTTTCAATAAGGTTGCCTTACGTGCAGGCCCAGTGCTTTGGTATGTAGCTTTAAGTTTGTCCCATACAGATTTCGACGACGTGCATGTTTTTATTTGCTTTAGTTCGGAAGGTGACAGCAAAAGTAAAATTTCAGCTCTTGCCTTGAGGTCTTCCTTTTCGAACGCAGATTTTTCCGCCGCCGCCGCAGTTGATGACAATATTTTCGTGCCACTTACAATATCCCAATAGTCGTTTTTAATCAGGACGGCTTGCGCTTGTAGGCACCAAGTATCGTAATTTGACTTGGTCAATGGTTCGATATTTCGGTAACTCGTCGATGCCATATTTTTACCTTTTATTTAGTAGATAGTCGTATAACCATGAAACCACGCTCTGCTACCAATTTGTTAGGGTTTATTTAGCATGGAAAAGCATGGCGAACACTAAATACATTTTTATTGGTAATCTTTTAACAAACGGAATAATATGACAATGTATAGATTTTTTGTTTTCAGTATCTTGTCATTATTTCAAATTCGTACGGAGAATCATAGACAGTGCTGTGTCCAGTACTCACACTAATTCTGCTAGAATCGCAGAATTCTGCTAAATCTGGTCACCCTGAAAACATTTGGATACTTGGGTACAATAATGCACATCCACTGTAATGTAATGTACAGGCTACAGCCAATTTTGTACGGGCAGGAATGTACAAGGAGGAATCCACGTACATGGCTTCGTTCTGACGCGTGTTTTTTTGACCGGCATTTAACACTTGTACAAAACTGGACCAATGGCTTTCAAATAACGGGTCCAGCAATTATGTCCATGCATTTTTAAAAATTAAAATTGAAAAACCCGCTTATATCACTTGCTCACATTCACGCACTTGATCTAACACTAAATGAATAAAACACCGCCATTTTTAATGCATTAATATTCAAAATAACATACGTTTAGGAAAATAAAATAACACAACAACATGTTTTCATGACGTTCTCGCCAAAACTTTTGCCCATGCATTAAAGGGCAATACCGTCAATATATGGCCAATAATGTACGCCAGGATTCTGAAGCCAAAAAATTAGAAGGATAGTTCCTCGTTTGAGTTGCTTGCCTGTACATCTCTAGCTGTACAGGGTGGAACAATTTTGTACGGCCGTGAATTGCTAAACATATACCGTCTTACTTAAAAACGTATATTAAAATCTTATTCAGTAAATAAGATAAAATATATCTTGTCACTTTCTGTCGGACAGGAACTGTCACGTGCGAAAACGAAACGAAACACTGTTTACAACGTTTATGCACACCCATTATTAAGCTATTGCATAGCTTCTATCGCGGACCTTGAGCGTGGAGACCGAATCCAGAAATTCCGTTACGAAAATAACCTAACACACCGCGCGTATGCAATTACCGCGCTATTATGCAATAGCTTTACCGCAGCAGTCTCCGAGTGCCACACGTCTTTTTTCATTTTTTTGAGTTCATGGGTTCGAATTGATGTCTGTACATTATTTGGTCGGAAATTCACGCTCGTACAAAATCAGTACAGAGTAATAACGTCCGGGGGAGTATTGGCGGGAACGCCTTAGTAACATGTTGTTGCTTTGTTTTATTAGGGTTCCGTACATCAATAGGAAAAAACTGAACCCTTATGGATCACTTTGTTGTCCGTCTGTCCGTATATCCGTCTGTCTGTGCGTCTGTCCGTCCGTCCGGGTGTCAAGACCTTTATCTCAGGAACGCGTGAAGGTATCGAGTTGAAATTAAAACCATATACGCAGCTCCATAGAATCTTGCTGCAAAAGTAAGGAAGGAAGTTTCTAAGTTTTCGTAAAAAAAAGTTACAGCCGAATATATCATAAAAAACGCACATTTTGACACTCACAAGGGAATTAAAATCTATAGGGTACTTCCCGTTGACCTAGAACAATGAAATTTGGCAATAAGCATTGTGTTAGAGTACACATATAAGAAAAAAATCCGAAAACTGATCATTTTAAATTTAATCACAAAAAATAGTGTCTTTATGCAAGGAATGAAAGAAAAAATTAAAGCAAATGCATGATGAATTTTGAAGTAAATTAACCGTATCATGTGGGGTATCAAATAAAAGAGCTTCAGCAGCGTATAGCTAAAACAGGTTTTTAAATATTTTTATGATGTATATTTTTCGGTTTATGAAGGAAAATAGAAAAAAAATATATGATTTCCCACTTTTATCTACTAGTTTGTACGAAACCCTTGTGAGCGAGTCTGACTCGCACTTGTCCGGTTTTATTTTCCTAAGCTTGTGTTATTTTGAACATTAATGCTATAAAAATAGTAGTGTTTTATTCATTAAGTGTTCGATCAAGTGCGTGAGTGTGGGCAAGTGAAATTAAGCAGTGAAACGTGTGATTTTATGTTGTCGGCAAAACTCCGAAGCTTCTAGTAAAGTCGGAGTTTTCGCGGGAACGTCCTTGAGACATGCTGTGGGAGTTTTGGCGGGAGACGTTTCAGCCAAAACTCCCAGAGCATGTCTCAATAACGTGTTGCTTTGTTTTATTTTCCTAAACTTGTATCATTTTGAACATTAATGATATAGAAACGATCGTGTTATATTCATTAAGTGTTCGATAAAGTGCGTGAGTGTGGGCAAGTGAAATAAAGCAGTAAAACGTGTGATTTTTCGTTGTCGGCAAAACTCCATAGAAGCTTCTAGTAAAGTCGCCACCACTTTACTGAAGCAGGACTCGACTTATAAATTGACTGTATACGTGACTTAGATTGTGACTATAGAACATTTACAACTTGTTTTACTAAAGAAACTGAAAAAATCCTAATACTTGACACTGGCAAATGCTTTAATGTGGGTCCAATACAAAAAATAAGAAGTTGTTACTTTGTTTTATTTTTCTCAACTTGTGTTATTTCGATTAATAATGCGATAAAAATGGTGATGTTTTATTTATTAAGCGTCCAATCAAGTGCATGAGTGTGGGCAAGTGAAATAAAGCAGTGAAACTTGTCTTGTCAGAGCTAACATCTGAATCCCCGGACCGCGTCCCCGCGTTCCCGCGTCTCAAATTTTCAAAAAATAATATTTATTACTTTTATGAGTTACAGTTCATGTTATTGTGTTTCATTATATACTATTTGTGACAATTGACTGCTATAAGCGTTATTCAGTGAATATGTGGTGTAACAAGTGATTTAAAGTACATTTTTTCAAAACGACCGGTAGAAAAATTTGAATCTAATTCCAAACATTTTACTAATTACTGACTGTGTACAAACTTCAGAAATACTGTATAGACATGGTGCTTAAGTGATTGTTTTTCTTTTCTTTTTTAACAAACTAATTATGGACCTGTAAACATTTGAGTTTATTCAATAAAAATATATTTTTACTAAAAAAGACTCTTCTAAGAGACTCGTAACGCCATCTATTTTATATCTTCAGTAACAAATCAGAATTAGAAAGAACGCAACACAGTATACGGATATCACAGTTACTTGGAGTCTATATACAGAAGAAGCAGTACAATGTTAACACAGTCAACAAGTTCCAAATTTCCATTATGCGAATGGTACTTAAAAAATAAATACTAAGTAAATAAAAACTGTACGTACTATGCACATTTCTATGAGACTATTCAGGACAAAATAAATTAGTTATTTGTCCAGATTTTTCTGCTCTCTTAAAAAATGAATAGCGCCATCTAATTTGCGCCATTAGAAACTCTAAGAATAAGCAAACTCAATGCAATACAGTATACGGAGGCCACAGTTACTTGGAATTTGGAATCTATATACTGAGGAAACAGTACGTTGGTGCAATATACAACAGTGACATACATGTAGAAGTTTTATCTGTTATAAATAGTAATTACACTGGTAAAATATGGAATGATCACCGATAAAAAAAATATCACTAAATTGCGGAGGCTGTCCTAGTAAAATAACTGACAGGCAGTACCTATTGTGTTATTCGTGTCACCTGGCATATGACTTAATTTGCGCAAATGTCTCCACGACAAGATTTTATATTATGGAACCTCATAAAAAAGAGACCTGGAAATGTCAGGCATGTATGTGCAAACAAAAGCAAAATGGTGATAACTCCAATACTCCTGTTGGTACTCACTACCGAACGAACAATTATGGAAATGACAACGTCACTATTAGAAAACCTAAGGCGCTCAGCTTAGAGATATCAATGGACAGTACAATATTGAGCCAAACCGTCGAAGACCAAAGTTTTTCAGAGGATTATAGTACAAATTATGATAACACCAACATTTCTGAAAAGAAAAATGAAGAAATACTTAAATTGGAAATACAAGAGCTCACTAATCAACTGCTCAAAGCCAAAGAAGAAATAAATAAATTACATACCGAAAATTCTACTTTGAAAGAGTCTCTCATGGCTTTAAGACAAGAAGCTCCTAAGAAAAATAAAAAACTAACATCGAACAATGACAAGAAACTCACCACTGACCATCCTTCAACACATACACATATTTATACCGTGAAGAAACAAAAACAGGAAAATGTTATACCAACCACCAAACGCGTAGAATGCAAAAATATATATACGACTGACAATAGACCTAAGATAGTAATAGTTGGCGACCAAACTTGTAAAGAACTATCAAAACGTCTGATCAACTTGGAAATTAGCCAAAAAAATGTAGCAACCTACAGAGTTATAAATTTCACGCATCCTGGAGCTCCAGGAGAGTACATACTACAAAATATGGATTTCCAGAAACTAGGACTGCAAAAAAATGACTGGGTAGTGATAAGCGTTGGATCCAACGATGCAAATCCTACTAAATTTCTTCTAGAAATGTCTAACACACTAAAATCATTAGTACATTTAAATGTGATTGTAGTTAATGTAACAAATAACCGATACTTAAATGAGGACAAACTTAACACAAATCTTGCGGACATCGTTAATAAGTTCAGCAACTGCAAATATCTTTATATTGAAACAATGCCTAAATATAACAGAAATATATCGTCAAATTCACGTCAGCTCTCTATGTTATTGAAAGATTTCATAAGTATGAATAATCATGCTATAAAGCACGAAATAGTTGATGAACCAAAGCTTGGCACGATACCTTACTATTTCAATAAAGTCAATAAATCTATGACAAGCAACAAACACACCGTCGATAAAAACTATACTACTTGGACGCCAGGGACTATACCATTTTATTTTAAAAACCAAAAAAACACACGGCTTAACCAAAATACATCTAACACCAACAAAAACACCAAAAATGAAACCCAGTTTTTTCTTGATTAATGATGATGATAAAAATTCGTTAAATTTAATGCATTTAAACATACGAAGTATGAAACATAAAATCGACGAAATAGAACTGCTAAATAATGAACACAAACCGGACGTATTCTGTTTTAGCGAAACTCACCTGCGAGACAATGAAGTAAGTATCTTACAAATTGACGGATATAAAAAGGCAAGTCATTTTTCAAGAAAGAAAAGAAAACAAGGAGGAGTTGCAATTTACGTCAAAAATTATATTAAATATAAAAAACTAGATTGGATATCTGAAATGTCAATAGAAAGTCATTTTGAAAGCTGCGGAATACTCTTGCCTGAAATAAACACAGTTATAATATGTAATTATCGATCTCCAAAAGGCAATTTTAATCTATATATACAAACGCTAGAGACAATACTACATAAACTAACTATCAACGCTAGAAACAATAAGAAAAAAGTTTTTGTGCTGGGAGATTTTAATATAAACCTTTTGGAAAAAAATAAAAACAGCGAGACTTTTAAAAACACGTTAACTTCTTTTAAAATGCATCCTACCTTATCTGAGCCTACAAGGACTACAAGTCATTCAAAAACTTGTATTGATAATATTCTAACAAATACAAAATACTACAAAACTGAAATTATTCCCATACAAAAAGATTTAACAGATCACACAGCACAAAAAATCAAAATACAAACAAATATTAGCTATACCGAAAAGTATTGGTACGAAGAAAAAAGGAATATAGATGACTATTTACATATATTTCAGCATTATATATCTAAATTAAGTTTTTCCGAGGTCTACGAACAAACAGATGTAAACAAAGCCTATGAAAAATTCATAGAATTGTTTACACTGATACTAAATCTAAGTATACCAGTACAAAAAAGAAAAATATATCATACAAAAAAACCGAATTGGAAAACTAGAGGTATCATAATATCATGTAGGAAAAAGAAAATGTTATATTTAAAAAGCTGTTCTCATAATACAGAAGAAAACGTAAGTAAGTACAAACGATACTCGAAAACATTAAAGCAGCTAATACGATTCTCGAAAAAGTCAACTAATATAAAATATATACAGAGAAGTACAAACAAATCAAAAGCTACTTGGGGTATCATAAAACATTATACTTCTCCTGTTAATCATATAAAAACTAACATAAATAGTCTTAAAACACATAATCAAGAAGTCACTGATCAGTTATTAATATCTGAAATGCTAAACTACCACTTTATTAATTCAAATAAAAATACACATTCTAACATTCCCAGTAATACAACAAATAGCAATAAAATTTTTACAGAACCGAATTCTAAAACAATCTTTCTGAACCCTGTAAACAGATTAGAAATTAAAAATATAGTTAAAAAATAAAAAATCTACGGGACATGACAATATTTCAATGCAGCTTATAAAGAGTTGCATTGAGAATATTGTAGATCCTCTCGTATATATAGTAAATCTTTCAATATCTACTGCATGTTTTCCTGACGAGTTAAAAAGAGCTATAATAAAACCAATACATAAGAAAGGACCCAAGAATGATGCAAATAATTATAGACCTATTGCACTACTACCGTGTTTTTCTAAAATATTTGAAAAAGTTATCTATAATAGACTAGAATCATTTCTCTTTGCAAACAACATACTCAGTAATAATCAGTTCGGTTTTCAGAAAGGAAAAAATACATCCTTAGCAATTTTTCGAATGCTTAAACAGGTTTGGGATGATATAAATATAAAGATACCAGGAGTAGCATTATTTTTAGATCTATCTAAAGCCTTTGATTGTGTGGTGCATTCAATTTTATTATACAAATTAGAACATGTTGGTATCAGAGGGCAGGCCTTAAACCTTATAAAATCTTATCTACACAATAGATCTCAAGCAACATCTCTCCAAATTTATGATAAAAATACAAAAACAGTCAAAAATTTTTTTTCAAAATTTAAAAAAATATTACAAGGTGTGCCCCAAGGTAGCATACTTGGACCGCTGCTATTTCTGATCTATATAAATGAATTACCTCTCGTAGTAAAACATTTAAGCGTTATGTTTGCTGACGACGCAACCATATACATCCCTAAAACCACACAAAACGTCCAAGTATTCGAGAACGAAATAAATAATACATTGGAAAATGTTATAATTTGGCTAAAAAGTCTAAATCTAAAAGTGAACATTGAAAAAACAAAATTAATACAGTTTAAAAACTACAAACAAAAAAGCCTAAAACTAAATATACTTAACAATGGAAATCCAGTAAATCTGGTTAATGAAACAAATTTCTTAGGTGTAGTCATAGATAGTAATTTAAATTGGAAACAACACATACAAAAAATTAACAGTAAACTTTCTCAGTACATATATGCTTTATCTATAATTAGAAATGCTACTTCCAAAACCGTTGCTACAAATGCCTACTTTGGTAACGTTTATCCTCATTTATGTTACGGCATAATATTTTGGGGGAACTCAGTGGATGTGGAATCAACTTTTCTGTTACAAAAAAAATGTATCCGAACTATTTTCAACCTGGAAAGTACGCATACCTTACGTGAAATATTTAAGGAAAATAATTTTCTCACTCTGACAGGCATATATATTCTAGAAGTTTGTTTATTTATTAAAAACAATGAACATTACTTTTTTAATGTACTTTCAAATCGTGCTGACTTATTACGCTCTAAGCAAAAATTCAATATACGCATTTGCCAAGTTAACAATGCTATGTTTTACAATAGTACATTTTATACTGCCATTAAAATATACAACAACTTGCCTACTGAATTTAAATCATTAAATGTATTGCAGTTTAAAGTTAAATTAAAATCCTGGCTTATAGTAAATGTATTTTACAGTTTGAAAGAATATTTTGATATTCGATAAAATGTTATTTTAGTTTGTATTTAATAGTTACTTGGTTATATACTTATATAGTCTTAATTCACCTAGTAGTACTCTCCCTGATTGTAACTCTACAATACAGCATTATCTATAAGTAATTATATTGCACGCCCGCTATGGGTACGCTGTTGAAACATTTTATTTTTAAGAACTTATGTACACAGTGTTGCAATAAAAATTTTCTGATTCTGTCGGCGAAACTCCATTAGAAGCTTTCAGTAAAGTCGCCACTACTCCCGTCTATGCCACTACTTTACTGAAGCACGACTCGAATTTGAAAATGATTGTTAGGTGACTTTGATAATGACTTGATACTAACAAATGCTTTAAGTTGGTCCAAATCCAATTTTTTTAAAATGTCCGGGCAGGTTTATGCAGACCATGCAGACAGTTTTGACCGGGTATGTTTCGTTTTTCTTCGGTACATTATATGGTTGTGCATTCTCTGATTGGGCAATGGGACTGTTTTTTTTTGGCGGGAACATTATGGATACATTGTTTTATTTTATTTTCCTAAACTTGTGTTACCTTGAACATTAATGTTATAAAAATGGTGGTGTTTTATCAAGTGCATGGGTGCGAGAAAAGGAAATAATGCGACGAAACGTGTTGTTTCACATTGTCAGCAAAAATGCATAGGAACTTCCAGTAAAGTCGCCACCACTTTACTAATTGATGACTTGAATTTAAAAATGACTGCATACGTGACTAGAAGATTTATAACTTCTTTGATTCATTAACTTGAAGTAATCTTAATACTTGACACTGTAAAATGCTCTAAGCGGGTCCAAATTTTACTAAAAAAATATATAGGAATATTTTGCTCTTACTGTCATGTCAAGCGAGCGAGTCAGGCTAATGTCAAAATAAAATTATCAAAGTTATATGTCAAATAATTTTGACATGGCTGCATTTAAGCTAGCTGTGGCAGCAGTGATGTTCCTGATACGGCTATTGCCGTAATATACGGCTTTTAGACATGCTAAGTATCTAAAATACGGCATACGGCAGCCATCCCAAAGACGTATAACATTTGTATGAAAGTATACGGCTGATATCGTAAGTATCGACAAATAATAATTTCTTCGTATAACGGAACGCATCAACGCGGAAACGGTTTCAGGTTTGGGAGTTCCCCTGCACTTAGCGTATGAATAATACGGATAAATTAAGATGTTAAGAAAATAGAGCAAAAACATTAAATATCTTTGTTCTCCGAGTGACTTTAGAATTTTGTCTGCTAAACCAAAAATAACATCTTTGATCTTTGGATTGTTTTGAATAACATAAAAACAAAAAGAAACGAAATAATCGAATAACCTCTACTATCAATGGAGCTTTGAGCGAAGCAAGCCGTGTGAAACAAAGGCAAGTGCATGTAATTTGAAGTACCAGAAGATATGATAAAAAAAACGAAGGCGAAGAAAACAAGAGACCTCTCACCAACTAAATCCGAAGTATTAAATACCATTCAAAACTTATCGGAGATTCATTATAAGTAAATAATTAGTGTAATTAAGTCATATAGTACCCATAATTTGTAAAACTAAGTAAAATTTTAGTATACGGCCGTTTTTTCCGGTTTTCCCCGAAAATACGGCAATTTTAAGGCGGAGATACGGCAACACCAAAATTGACCTGGAACATCACTGGTCGAAAAGTGAAGTGAAACACGGAAATTGGGTTTATTGGCTGTGGCAGTCATATTTTCGTTAATTTTTTAAGGGGGCTGGTTTTGGAGGATATTTAAACGTTGATACTAAGAAAAATTACTACATTCATAACACAATCTGTTACGCAAAACTATGTTCTTTAGAAAACCCAATAAAAGTAACTTCCGTATCTCAAGAACGGAATACCGTTATTTAGGCCCTATGGTACTTCTAAGGCACTAAGAATCCTAAAGGTATAGTTATTTTTTCCTATTTTGCTCAAAGGTTGTAGAAACTTTTCTGAAGTTTCCGTTATTCACAGAACCAAAAATGAAGCTCAATAAATTAACGAATTAATTCTATTTGCAGGCTTTGGATGGAGTAAATTTATACAATACTCAGAGAATAGGTATGTTAGATTTTAAACCAGATGCTGTAGAATACTTAAATATATGAACTGAATAAAGTACAATTAATACAACCTACCCTATAGTAAGTAAAACTGTTAAATATTGTCCTAAAATGTGTGATGAAACCACAACTACTATTATGGTACAAATTGAATCAGAATTTTCATGTGACTCGTGTAATTATACAGGTGAGGATGAAAGTGAATTAAAAATTCATCGTGAAACTCATATGGGTGAAGATAGTGAGACACTTTCTTGTGATTTGTGTAATTATACAGCTTCTTGCACTGAAACTTTTAAAAATCATGTCAAAACTCACACTCAAGTTAATAAGGGAGGTAAAAATGAATCAAAAATTAGTTTGGAAGTCACGGCTCAGCTTGAAGAAGAACTTCAATGTGATCTGTGTGATTTTAAGACTTTTACCTCACATATATTTAAAGACCATATAAAAACACACACAAATGCCACACCACAAAATGTGGGCACTCATTTTATGTCAGAAAATAAATCACACAATGATACTGAAAGTTATACTTGTGACTTGTGTGTTTACACCACAACTGACCCAATTAAATATAAGCAACATGTAAAAAGACATATAAAGAAAACTTACCAATGTGATAAATGTCCATATATCAGTGACCAATTCTATCAGCTGAAAAAACATAAGAGATTTCATGATGAAGTTACAGATGACAAAATTACAGAAGATAAAATAGCAGCACGCCCATTTCATTGTGACCTATGCAGTAAAAGATTTAGACTTAGAAGTAACCTGTTACAACATCTGAAGATACACAATAATGTAAGACCTCATGCTTGTAGCTACTGTGATTATCGTTCATCGAAATTAGCAAATTTGAGACTGCATCTAAGAAAACATACAGGAGAAAAACCATTTACATGTCCTTTATGCGACTATAGAACGGGACACCCAACTCATATAAAAACACACATAAGAATGCATTCTGGAGAGAAACCATTTGTTTGCCCAGTGTGCAATAATAGATTTGTTCAAAAAAGTCATTTATCAAGACATATGGGTCAGCATTTGCCTGAGAAGCCACTCAAGTGTAACATATGCAGCTATGCATGTATACAACCTGGGCGTATGCGGCAGCACATTAAAACACACACTGGTGAACGGCCGTTTAAGTGTGACCAATGTGATTATGGCTGTATTATTATAGCACATTTAAGACGTCATATGAAGAAGCATAAACCTGTACCACCTGAACAGGAATCTAAAGAGGAATGTTAACAAAGTGGTTGCTATTAGTATAACACATATTTTTTCATGCATTGGTAGAAAACTGTTACTGATGAATGGGGAAGCCTATGTCCATCATCGGATTTCCTGTGGCTGAGATAATGTTGATAATGAAACATAGCATATTATGTCTTTATTATTTTTTTTAATCTGAAATCTTTTTTCTCTTTTGTGTGGACAAACGCACTGTAAGTTACAGAAGAAATCTCACTAGGTTTCTCTCGCTTAGGCAATGTAATTGTGAAGTCTATTGAGACTCACACACAACTAAAACATTGGCTGTTAAGTTATGCTGGGAAATGTTCCAACATGTAGGCTACAAAATAATAACGAATAAGCATTAGCATATTATTGACAATAGGTTTAATGGGCAACAACAGCAATATACAAAAAATTTTTTATACATATTCTAAAAATAACATTTTAATAGCACTTTATAGTTCTGATATATGGAAATTAAAGTTTTTGTCGGGGGGATACTGATCTATACAGGGATCTGTCTCTTTCTTGCAAAACAACTGTTTGTATAGATTATGGTATTTATGGTGCACAATACACATGTATACACTGACTTGACATCATAATAATAATAATAATTTTTGTATGATGAGACAAATTAGCAAGTACCATTATCTTATTCTGATGCTCCCACACAGAAGTATCTTATACTCACTGTGTGGGAGCATCAGCCAATAAACTAGTTTTATAAATCATAACCATTTCATCTCAATAGCCCCGATTTGTCAAATACCATAGTCTATCATCTATCCACATATCAAAAAACTGTATTTTTTATTTTATGTAAAGAGCCTCTCAGTGTAGGCTTCGGCTCCACTGATGCCCAACAAAGAACCGGGCTGTGACCCGAGATTTAAGTGAAATAATGATGAGAAATTAAATAAGCAAAGAGTGATAATGATATGATAGTGTGGTTTCTATCTAAGATGAAAAGTTAAATGCTTATAACTTTCAATTTTTTTTAAAATATTCCAATTTAATTCCAGTGAGATCATAAATCTATGTTCATGAATCTATTAGTGATTAGCCTTTTTATGTGATCAAATAAAAGGAATCATGCATTCCTTGTTGTGTGAATTATTTATTTATTTGATAATAGGCAAGCAACAGAAGCTGATGAGCCTATATGCTATTGCAGAAATTTACTGGTTATCTTTTAGTATGATTTGTTTCTTACACACTGTTTCGCTGTATCTGATTTAAAGAATCTTGTGAGGAATTTCCTGCAATCAATGTAACTAGTTGTGCTCGGCGATTTCACTTACCATCTCATGGGAACTACTATTTATATCTTTTACTAATACTAATATTTCTGATGGTAAAAATAATGGGCAGGCCATTATTTTATTTGAATTTGCTTATACGTAATTTAGTATCAAACTATTCACAGACACTGTTTCTTAGTAACCTTATTAGGAGTAACCCATTCCAATAGAATCCTAAATAATATTTAGTTAAATATTAAAAATTAATCAATTTTAAGTATGAGAAATGGGTCCAGAGGTTGTGAAGTTTGAAAGGTTGCGAGTTCACAATTCGGCATGAAATAATTTATTATATTTATGTATTGATGTTATTTTCAAACAACTTACTTATAATTAGTGATAGATTTGCAATATTTTAAAGTGCTTGATATCCTAAAAATTAGACTCAAATAAACTTTGTTATTCTTGTATAGTTATTGTGTTATTTTTTTTTTAACTGTCCTAGAGGGGTATTCCTCATTTTTAGGGTTCCATAGTCAACTACGAATAGGGTTACAAAGAAAAACGTGTAGGTGGAACTTCTGCGATTCTATAATCTGACGCATTTACTCAGGAATACAATGAAAATATTTTCATTTTTAGAGATTATTCAAAAAGTAATAAAGCGATGTTTATAAAATGATTATGGGACCAACGTGGGAGCTTTCTCTATACACCAATTCAGGAAACACAAAAATTGGTTCTCGAATGACGGAGTAATTCGTGTACATACATAAAAAAAAAATATACGGTACGAATTGATAAAAAATCATGCCCACTTCATGTGTACACATGAAGTGGGCATGATTTTTTTTTCTTGCTTACCTCATCACGTGGGGTATCGTTGGATAGGTAATTAAAAATAACGGAGGAATCATTTTTTTAAATTTTAAGATATATATTTTATGCTTTTATTTGAAATTTTGAACTATTTTACGGAACTAATTCCAATATTTTGTTATCCGACTGCGTAAGAAGGACGGTTATGTTTCTCGAGTGTATGTATGTGGGTATATATGTATGTTTCTATATTGGCAGTCTCTATACGACTTGACCGATTTTGATGTGCGAGGTGTCGTGTTCGTCTTCGCTTCCAGAGTGTCACAGGCAATATTTTTTTTTGTTTTAATAATAATACATCTCTCGAAAAAAAAAAAAAACTTTTTCGTAACCTTCAACGATTTTTTTCGTAATATATAAGTGGTTTTACAAGAATTATTGTAAATCTTATCTTTTATAGCGATTTTACGCATACTTTCTCACAAAAACGTACAGTCAACGGCATATCAAGCGTAACGAAATTTCTGCAGGCGGGTATTTTGTTACTTTTTTTATATAGGTACTTAATAACTTGTGATTGATGTTATTTTTATATTTTAAATCATTTTTAGGGTTCCGTACCCAATGGGTAAAAACGGGACCCTATTACTCAGACTTCGCTGTCTGTCCGTCCGTCCGTCCGTCAGTCACCAGGCTGTATCTCATGAACCATGATATTTAGAGTGTTGAAATTTTCACAGATGATTGATGCCGCTATAACAACAAATACTAAAAAACAGAATAATATAAATATTTAAGGGGGCTCCCATACAACAAACGTGATTTTTTATTTTGACGTGACGTCTAATAAATCAATGAACGCCGGCTGCACGCACGAAAAAGGTAGACTCATTGTCCCGTTACGTTACGCTCATTGTCCCGTTACATCATCATCTTTTCATCAATGTTTTGTTATAACGTTGTCACGTAAACTATCGATATTTTTGCTCGATATTGATAACGGCAACAGGTAGCCGCTTGCCGCTTGAAATATCACTTTAAAAATAAATAATTAAAATAAAATTAATACTTAAGGGGGGGCTCCCATACAACACACGTGATTTTTTTGCCGTTTTTATAGATAACGGTACGGAAACATTCGTGCACGAGTCCGACGCGCACTTGGCCGGTTTTAAAAGAAAGAATATTTATCAAAAGTAATTTCAATAATTTTATAACGAATTCTTCCAGGTTGCCTGGAAGAGATCGCTTTCAGCGATAAGGCCGCCTGTTGTTTTCGCTTATGTGTAACCTCTCTCTTGTTAATTAGGGTTTTAGTATAGTGGTGTAAACAATAAAGAGTTTATCTATCAATAATTTTATAACTAAAAAAGGTGCCGCGTGCGAGCGAGACAGCGGCGCCTCGCAACGAGCAAAGCTCTTGTCTTTCGAGTAAGTAATTACCATGAGACCAAGACCAAGATTTTATTCATACGAGATTTACACACACAGACTGTCAAATCCATAACCCGTTTGCGTACAAATGTAACCGATAAAAAATCATGGACACATATATTTTTCTATATGTTTAAAATAAATAAAACCAAAGTAGTAAACTTTCACATCTTTTATTTAAGAACTTACTCCTATGTTACATCGTTATTCTACAGGTGGCCTAACACAAACTCTTATAGCATTCCTATTTTCCTGCATTGTTCTGGCTTTCTCAAGATCATAATAAAATAATAAATAAAGGAAAAAATAAAATAATAATATGAAGGTTCGTTATTTTCCTAAAATAATAATTAAACTGCGTCAATAAAATTTCGATAATAGTGTTCGTTTAAAAGTTCCTATTGAATTCAGAAGTTTGATAAATTTTGCATTTTTTTAACAATAATTTATATCAGAGTAAGACATCACATTATTAATTTATTTTCTGTGCTGTAGGTTCAATGAAATAAAAATACTAGAAGAGTCTGGTAGGTTTGTTAAAAACCTTAATTCTAACATTTCTAAATATACTAATTATATTACAAGTTGCCAGGCGATTTTCTATTTGTGTACATTTTTTTTAATTATTTTAAATTTCGTTAATTTCTTCCGTGTCTTTCTCACCATATTGTTGCAATATAAAGTGATTTAAAATGCATCTGCAAGCATTTGCTTTTTTTACCTTTTTGTGATAAAATAAATAATTTGAACCTGAAGTGAAAGACAAAAGTTTTCATTTAGGTACTGTTTTTTGTATTATTCTCTGGTTATATTAACGTACTTACGTAAGTAATAAGCAGTAAAATATTTTGTTATAATAAAGACTGATTTACAAAAGTTAAACAAGTTTTTTTGCCATTGTTCAGTTGTAACTGGAGTGGCCTTATGAGAAACTTTGTCGCGCCTTCTTCCATACAAATAAAACTTTTTTTACCACTAAACATCATGTAATTTCGAATTTTTTTTTTTTTAATTGATTGGAGTTAATGGCTGTCAAATTTTGTTATAGGTAATTAAATTAACTCCGAAGATAAAAAAAATAAAGTTATTGAAAAAATCGAACCATAGTTCAACCATATAATAAAATAAATAATTATCGAAATCAGATAATATTTAGAAGTAGAAAATAGGTTTATCCTATTAAGTATGTAAAACGTACATGTAATTTACTGGTGAAAGTTGTGGCGACGACTATTCTCTTCATCGGTAGATCCCTATATTAAATATCAATCCATTTTTACTTATCTGAGATGGATGATTAAATCTGTTTATTTACACAAAAATGATTTAATAACTAACCTACAGATTGCCGCTATAATAGGATAATGTATATTCATGAATTGATATCTATAGTGGGTAAAAAAAGATTGAGATAGATTTATTGCAAACAACCATCAAAATGTATAATTAATTTATTATTATTTTACGTCATATTTTGCTGTTGTACTCATCAATATCATCATATGGCATTTATAGTTCCCGTCACGTAAAAAGAACGCTGGTTTGCTCGTAAGCGCGAACAAACCAGCGTTCTTTTTACGTGACGGGAACTATACGTCTATTACAGACGACTTTTGGGATATGGTACCTTTTCTAGTACTAGTAAAACAGCAAAATATGACGTAAAGTAATGATAGATGTCGTTTTTTTTTTTTTTTATTTAAGTGAAATCAGTTATAAGTTTTTTTTTTCTTAATAATACTTGTTACGAGTACGGTAGTTTTAATATTCGCCGGCAAAAAATATTTATATAAAAACCCACAGCCTTTTCACCAACTATTCGTAGTCTAAACACTTAAGTGAAATGCTTACCCGCTGCCTTTTACTTAATTAGCAAATAAATAATATATTTTTGCGAAAGCATGTTTACAAAAGAAAACCCAAGAATTTAATAGACGACTGAAATGTATTCTGATGCTTTTTAGTCGGTGCGTAGTGAAAATGAGTGAAATTTTCATTTGATATCGGTTTTGTATAGCATTTTGTTACATCAGAACTCAATTACCATCTCTATATCTACATATCTAGCCTATATGTTAACTCATTTAGCGCAGAAAGCGTTGCAATAATAATTTACATACTTATTGTTTTAACATTTCACAAAATATTAATTGATTGAAGTTTATTTATTTTCAATAGGTAAAAATGGATCGAGATCGGAAATTAGGATTGACTTACGAAAAAAGCGTTAAGTTCCTTTTTTCTAAATTCTTGGGTATACTTTTTGCTTCTTTTTTTTATTATTTTAATGACAACAAATAATTTTAATTCTCATCTATCAGTGAGCAATGTAAATAATTTAAACGTAAATAAGTTATCTGAAATGGCGTTTTAATAAGTTTAATATATTTTTTCGAGATTTTAGGCAAATATAAGTACTAAGATATTTACACTACTATACATTAATTCTACTTAAGTTCATATTTTTTTTCGTATTACACAAATATATAATGTAAAATGGTGTATAGAAGGATTTAGAAACTCAAATTGGAAGAGAAGAAAAGCCTTCTTGTAAATAAACCTTAATAAAACAAAAGACAAAATATTTTTTGAATATTTCATTTATTCTCTTTTTTATAGAATTAATTAATATTTGTTGTCCTTAAAATTATTTTTTTTATAATACAAAATAACCTAATGTACAGATCAAGGTGTAGCAAAAAAGATCAGATTAAAAAAAAACACATAAAACTGACCCTTCTATAATCGCTACATAAATACACAATATACTATATAAAATATATTCTTTTTAATTTACTACACACAAAAAATTAAAAATAAAACGCTTTTTTTGTGAGTAGTAAGCACTGGTACATATCCAAATTTTTTATTTTTGTACTTTTCTGAAATTTTGATATGACAACACTATATACTTTAATGTTGCTATATAAAAACACAAGAAGCAACGGATTTAACAGAATTCAAAATTCTATAACACAATTTATCCTACAGTTATTACATAAATAAACAACTTATGAATTTTTTTACAAAAAAAAAAGTGCTCTAAGACCTATTTTATATTTTACTTATTGCAACATTACGATGTCATAGACATCAACTTTTTTTTCATTAGCCTACATTAGTTTGAAGTGTAACAAAATCAGTCATTCAAGCGGTTTTGACCTCTATATCCGTATGTTTAAAATCGATTTTGAAAACATAAAAATCACACTAATCAGAAACTAGAAAAATGGAATATATTTCTATCACATTTTTTCGATTTTCGAAATACATTTTTACATTTACGGGGCGAGTTTGGACAAGACTTAAAACATTGAATCATCTCTAGAAAAACTACCGTTTTTATGTAACAGAAAAACACTAACATTTTGTTTTATTTCTCTATGACTAACATAGATTTCTGTTTCACTTTAATTAAGCCATAAACTCTTTTTATCTGGTCATCCCAAAAAACCCACCCCTACAAAATAACCATAAACAATTACACTACTCAAGTAGCATAGACAAAACATACAAAATGTATGTTTTTTTTGGTCGACTGTACTGAGAGTAAAGTCGTTTTTTATTTTATTTTTTTCAGTGTCCAGGTTTGTCACAGTGTATACACATAATTGTTTTGTGATACTGCCGCGCGTGAGAGACGATGGTCGTTACCAGCGCGTGTGAAAGAGATAGTTATATGTGTGTCACTGCTCATAATGTTTCGCCTTCCGATCCATCTCGTCCTCAGACGTACGGTTCATAGCGTGATCTGAAAAAAAAACCGTATTATTGAAAAAAATTGCCAATTTAAAGGAATGAAAAAATCAAACACTGGTTGCGCCCCGCGGTTTCATTCGTTATGCTACTAGAACCGTTTAGTTTATGTGAATAATAAGTAGGTAGCCTTTGTGTTCATTCAGGGTGTTTACTGTCTAGCCAGGGTGTTGTTCAACTTTTTCGACTCGAATAAATAACAAACACTTAAACATTAGAAACTTTGGTCTTTACAATATCATTATTACTTTTACACTGTATTATTGTTTCTCCAAGCTTATTTTATAAATGATAAATAATTTGAAAACTATAACTAACATGATCATATTGATAAGACGTGTAATGTAAGTATATTTTTATAAAACTTTTATGAAATGTTATAATGACTATTCTAAGTGCATGTAACATGTCGAAAGAAAAAAATAATTTGATTTTGATTTTTTTGATCAGTAGTGTTACGTTTCCGATTATAAAAACAAATGTACTGTCATCTCACTATCCCTGTAGAGTATAGACTATACTCTACTAGTTTAGTTTATCTATCTACTATACCGTATAGTAGACAGATAAACTAAACTCGACGTACTTCTAACCCATTAGTTAAAATAAGTTGAATTATTAAAGCGCCATCTATGATCCGAATTGACAAAATAATGGCCAACTCACCTTGGTGTTGCTGCATTTTAGGTACGAGCACGACGTTGCCGTCGGCCGCTTGCTGCAGGGAGTACTGGTTCGACGACAGAGGGCGCCCTTCCGGGTCCCGTAAATTCTGTATGAAAACAAATTTTGTTATTGAACGCTAAACAATTTATAAAGTCATTTTTTTTTCGGGGCTAATTTAGAACTAGTTATGCATACTAAAAAAATATTTTCTTGATATACGTGATAACTCATTTTAATGAAACAAATTTTAAGGGATCAATCACAAAACTTTTAGAAAACATTTATTTTATATTTTTACACTACGAATAAAAAAAATGAGCTGTCCCGAGATGCCTAGCAGATGTGAAACATCGAAACTATCTATTAAAAAAATGCACGAAATAATGGTTTATTCAAGTGCATATTTCTTATAATTGTATAGAGCACTTTTTTCTGTTTTAACAATCCTGGCTTCGGTTGCGACGTCAGCACCTGGTCCGGTCTCATTAGATGTTTCACATAAAAAAAAAACTCTCATTTGTTGACATTCGGTATGTATCAAGTGACGCTCGCCCGTTGATCATTTTATAGCGCCATTTATCTGCCAATAAAGTACACTAACCTGGAAAACGTGTCTGTAGAGCGCCGCAAAGCGTTCCTTGACGCGTTGCCTCTCAGCGTGCAGGGAGTGGTGCTCGCGTTGGGTTCTAATCTTGCGATCGCGAACGGTCTTCACTTCATCAGCGAGAGATGTGATCTGGTCCAGTTTGCGTTTGCGGCAGTTTTGGGCTGCTACCTGGGTATCGAAAAAGGCAATCTATTAGAGTCATTTCGAAATCATTCAAGTCCAACTGTATTTCATTCCGTTAGTAACGTTTTCCATCTAAGTTCCCCTACAGGATATATTGTAATAAAAATAGCATGAACACGAAGAGACAAAGACATGGTCACTAATAATCAGAGCAGGTCTGCAATGATATCATTCAAACTACATATCTATTTTCTACTTCACCGGAAATGGAAATCAAAAACCAATTTATTCAATAGTAGAGATACTACCATAGAATCTAACTAAACAGAAGCATTGGCGCTTATGTTTGACTTTCAATGTTTCGACTGTCGTGACTTTGGACACTTGATTACCTATATTTGGCTCTTCTTTATTCCAATGTTTCAGTTGTCACATATATCATCACATGAATGTTCTTACCTTGTTCTTCCCTCTCCTGCGAATGTCCCGGATAAGTGAGAGTTGTGCCTCGCTCAGGTCGTGCTTCGAAAGGCGTTCGTTGAACTCGTCCATGGGCAGGTTGATTATATCGTGTACTTCCATTGGGATTCCTGATGACAACAACTCTTATTCATACGAGATAATCTAACAACTGTGTAGTGTTGGTTACGACAATGATTAGATAAAGACCAATCTAACGACACGCTCACATATGGAAATCGATGAAGCTGTTTAGGCTACAAAATGTAATATATAAATATACATAAATACATAGATTCATACATACATATACTCTTAAAAAGGTTGTCTATTAGAAAATAATTTAGCTTCGGTCGCGTACGTAACTATTGTTCCGTAACTAGTTACGTACGAAACATAATTATTCTTCGTACGATACTAGTGTCGATCGAAGAAGTTTTTTTCCTTATACGTTAATCACGACTTTTCTCACTTAACTGGTTACGTAGTAAACATAATATTCTTTGTACGAAACTGAACGTTTCGATAAAATACGTGTCCTTCTGTATTTGTAACCTCTTTGCCTTCACTAGTACATACACAAGAACATACAACCAAATACACATTTTTTACAGTTTATATACGTCCTTGTAATAAAAAGTTCGCAACAGATGTCAAAGTGACAGCTGTCACCAGATTACCTCTGAACGCGTCTAATATCTAACATAGTCCTATGAACTGACATTAACGTCACCATTTGATTTCAAGTACAGCATTCAAGTGACAGTGGTTACTCACCCAAAGCTTTAGCCCGCTTCTCGTCTCTGCTCAAGTGTCCACTGGTAGTAGAACCGCTGTCAGACATACTGCCATCGGTTAAGCGGCGCACTGAACAGAAAAAAAATAAAAAATTGTAGATTATTTCAAAATTGTAGATGACTATTCAAACTCTTCGAGATAGACTAGGAACATGATTTTAGAATTATTTATGAAAGGAAAATTTTGAATAGTTTTGAAAAAATATTGCTGATGGTCCAAATTATTGTAAATTACCGACTGAAGATCCCAATTCCTCGAAATTGGGTGAAATTGAACTGAAGGTTCAAATCACTCGAAATAGGGAATATGGATGATTTATTTTTATTTGGTCATAAAAAAATTAACCATAAATAGATCCATTCTATAAAAACAAAATTAAAATACGTTAAAATATAAAAAAAGTTACAAGCATTTTAATTACATGTTAGACAGAGAGCACACGATAGCGAATGATGACGTCATGGTTCGTGTTCGTCGTACAAATTCAATACAAACTGTTGTTTCGCGAGAGAGGGACAGAGCATCCCTCCCCTAAAACTTTAAACGTTTATGTCTCGAAAGTTTTTTGACCGATTGAAATATTTTTTTAATACCTTTATGTATTAAATTTTAATATGTTATCAATTAAAACTATTATTCCTATGACTGGCCTTGTGGCTCAGTTGGTAGTGTGTTTACGTCTACCTGCTGAACTGAAAGGTCGTGGGTTCAATCCCCACCCAGGGCAAACATTTGTGTGATGAGCATGGATGTTTGTTCTGTGTCTGGGTGTTTCTATGTACCATATGTATATATTTACAAAAAAAAAAAGTATAATATGTATTCTATCAGCCAACTAGTTCCATAGTACAAGCTTTGCTTAGTTTGGGCTAGATGGTGTTGTGTGAAATGTCCACAAATAATTATTTATTTATTATTATTTATATTTATGAAATAAAATGAATGCATATTTCCTATTGGGTGGTTTACCCGCGCAGGTGATATTCATGTAACATTAGTACGGTAGTCACCTCTCTTGTCCCTGACGGCGGCTGGCCTGTGGTCGGCGGCGGCGAGCGGCGCCGAGTACGTGTGGTTGTGGCGGACGCGCTCCGGGGGGGCGTACGCGAACGGGTTGGGGGCCGGGGAGGGGGACGCCACGGAACTCTGTACGGGACGAAAACGGAACATTATATCATAACCAATGAGGAAGTGAACCCTAAGATATCTATATACTTAGATGGGTAACCAAAAATCCTGGTGTGGGCCACAGACCATTCTGGGGTGGGCCTGGCCTACCCGGCCCGCCCTTATATACCCCCGTGTTATTAGTTATTTTGTTATAAAAACCAAAGTACTAAGCCGATTTTGATAAAATTGATATGGGACCACCTCTGAATCCCAAACCAAACAAAAAAGAATCATCAAAAACAGTTCAGAATTGGCGGAGTAATTGCTGAGCAAACATACAAAAAAAACATACAGTCGAATTGAGACCTTCCTTCTTTTTGGAAGTCGGTTAAAAACAACATTAACGTGGCTTTAACTTTACGTTAAATATATTACAGGCAAGAGATGTAGGATAGTATTGAAGTAACGTGTGGTGACGGTGGTGAGTGGTATTTACCTGCAACAGCGCGTGGCTGGAGTGCGCTATGTTGAGGTCAAGCGCGGGTTGCTGAGCGGCGGCGAGCGGCGGCGCCAGCTGGTGACGGCTCGCGTACTCTGCAACAATAACGACTATGTAATTTGTACACAAACCTTATACCTACGGTATCTCTACGGTAAAAATATTAGAAACTTTATTGGGATAGCTCCATTGTTCCCATTATGCTGAGACATATATATATGTAACTTTGACAATACAATATAATAAACCAGATCTGGCGATGAAGTCGAAAATTTGGAACTTTAATTTATTTAGTTGTGATACTTATGCTCCTTTTACATTTATCTTTACGTACGGACTGCTTTCCATATTATACATTGTAGCAAGACATTTTTATAATAGAGTAGCTTGGATAAATTACTGTTCACAAAACACTACAACAGTTAAACAGGAATGTGAACAGGAAAAGTGTAGGAAAATGAGAAACTTGAAAAGTGAATATGAAACTGACCGTTATGCATGGGGTGCATGTCATGATGGTATGCGTTATCAGGCCGCTCGTACTTCACCGCCGGGGGGACAGAGGGGACTGTCGGCTCCAGCGCAGGGGGGGTGGGCTGCTCCTGGGGGAGAAAAACAGGTTGCAGTTAAGAAAGAACGATACAAAAACAGGACTGACTGTCTCGCAGCTCAGTTGGTAGTAGGTCTGCCTGCTAAGCCGTAGGTCGTGGGTTCGATCCCCACTCAGGGCAAACATTTGTGTGACGAGTATGGATGTATGTTCTGTGCCTGTGTGTTTCTATGTATAATAAGTATGTATTTACAAAAAAGTGTATAATATGTATTTTATTATCCATCTAGTTTCCATAGTATAAGCTCTACTTAGTTTGGGCTGGGGCTAGATGGTGTTGTGTGAAATGTCCACCAATATTTATTTATTTTCAATGCTCTCCTTGCCGCCAACACTGATTTTGATATATTACTTGACAACTGGAAAACACACTTTTGACATATTGTGAAAATTGGACAAGGTGTAATAGGCTAGACACCTCGACATACTGATATATTTTGACATTATTATTATTATACCACTTTATTTTGACGTAACTGTAATTATTGTAATTGTAGTATTGACATCGTGGGTAATTTTGACTCTGCGTCAAACATTGTACGTGCCGTTTTTAGAAGGTTCTCGATTATTTTCTCAAGAGACCAGTAGTCAAAACGACTGTAAATTAATCAAGTAATTTGACTACTAATCTGTTGGGTTGTTGTTCAATCAATGTTTCACGCAGAGTCAAAGTTACCCACGTTGGCTATATTGTCATTGAATTTATTTTGTTCTATATAATGTATAGATATATAAATTTTTCTTCGTGACATATATGTAAATGTATACCGTTTTTATGTCAATAAATAATTTGAATTTGAATGATATCATGTGACGTTTCTATCTACGTACCTGGAAGCAGCGTTTGCCGAACATGTGATGTTTCTTCTGCGGCGCGTGAGACGCGGCGCGCTCGCGCCCGTACGCACTCTCGTACGGACGGAATTTCGAACTAAAACAATACAAATCATATTTTACATTATTTAACATTTCAAATATTTCAATGATTAAAAAATAGTATCGTTACTTATACGAATTGTTGAAATCAATTTTATATTAATCTCTTAATGACAGATTCTGTGAAGTACCTACCGCTATGCGACTTTCCAATTTTTCGACATGAAATTGTTACTTTTATGAGAATTAATTGATTTTGTCTATTTACTGTTCAGGCTGAACATATGAAATTTTAAGTAACTGAAATTAAAAAATAAAATCGAATTATTTAAATAATGTTGTTGTTTAATATAATTATTTCTAACTAAAATAATCTTAAGCTGATTTCAAGTAACAGGTGCCCAAATGAAATGTTGGTTCATGGAGCTAGGAGACTTTAAAACTAATGTAAAAATCTGAACTATATGATTTTTTTCAGAACCAACTGAATTACGAGGGTACAGTTGTTTAACAGGCGATACTCCAAAACAAAAACAAAAAAACATCGATTTACAAACGGCGAAGGTACCGCAAATACACCAAAATAGTCTCAAACAGTCAAATAGAAAAACTCCTTTCTTAATGTCGGTCCAAAATATTCAACAAATATTTAAAAATTATTACTTACGATAGTTATACTTTACTACTCGCATTAAATTACTAGAAAATATTACAACGCATATTTTTTATGTAAATACTCAACATAAAATAAAAATTTATCTATTTACTTATATCAAGCCGGTAAAAGTGTTTGTTTAAGTTGATAATATTTTTGCTTGTCATTTATTCAGGTAACATGTCTATAGAGCAACGCATCGTATGACATCTGGTTGACGTCTATATTAGCTTCTAATAACAACAGGAGGCCCTGAGAGCAGTAGGTAAACCTCGATTAAAAATCTAAATATCTACGACATAGACATAAATTTATTGCAACGAAAAACATACAACACAAAAAAGATAGCACAAATAGAAAATAAATTTATATGTTTGTGCCCCACAATCCGGCCCCAACTCAGCATAATGCTAGTTGTAAACAACTAGCGTTGGTCTTTCGCTGGGTCCGGTAACATGCATAATATGTCATATTCAAATAGTTCCAGGTGAGCTTGCTAGAATATTTTCGAAACTTGAAAATGCCAAACCGCGCGAGTCCAAACTCCGTGACAAAAAGAAGAAGAAGAGCTTGCTAGATGACACGCGAAGCTTGTATGTTTATATACCACTACGTATTTTATTATTATTTTATCTGATGTTTGAAATGAGCCTAAAAAAATACAATATTTTGATATTTTTTTATTTTTATTTATTATATTATTTCAATTATTGTTCGTTTCGTTCGTTTATTAATATCATTTCAAATCCTATCATTTTGTGTATGTTTACACAGGCGTGATATTTTCTTACTACAAGGGTGACAGAGAGCGAAATATCTCGCTTGTTAAAACACCGGCCGTGCGCCTAAGGTAAATGCCTCACCTGTGAAACTCCTGCGCAGAATCATTGCCATCGCACCACTCGCCGTCAGATAAGGACGGCACGCGCTCCGAGCCCATCGAAGAAACTGCGCTATCAGATGCCGAGTCACGCTCTAGTGGAACAGGATAGAAGATATTATAACACAGGTATCGTACATATTGTATTGGTATATTGGACAGCTCTAATCGTTCTCTCACAAGATTGAGAAAGAAGCCTAACGCGGAGAGAGCCAAACTACTATATAAGTTACGCATACCATGATGTGTGGGTGGGGCGCCTAGCACATAGCAGTAACATTGTTGCTCCTATGTGCTAGGCGCCTCACAAACGTATTATTTTTGTATAAATTATAGTATATTTACTGTATACAAATACTGTATTAGTGGTAAGGCATGTATTTATATTGATTCATCGGAACGACATAGTCAGCAACGACAAAGTTCCTTAAAAAGATTAAAAAAAAAAAAAGAAAAAAACCTAACGTCCTGATAGTAAGATTCATATTGCTCATAGCAGCCAATGCTATAAAAAATTGAAGATTTTAAATTTTAAGCGTTCGTCACTGTCAAATCTAATTTGGATGCATTTTTTCCCTTATGGCAGGCAACTGGTTGCGACTTTCAGTTGCCATTACGGCCGGACGGGAAATTTCGCTGAAAATTCATTTGGGTATATTGTAATGGCGATTGGCGATTGAATAAGCCCTCGTTCAGAAGAGCATCATGATTTTGAAATCGTGCGGTTTCAGTTCCAAAATGTACTTCTGCAAATCATTTTGTCACTTTGTTCTTATTTCATTGGAAACTCGTGGGGTCCTGAAACGACCGCGCGTGCGCCGCGTGGTTGCTTTTCCCGGCGGTTGCTTTGTAGTAACCATTACGTCGGAACGATATAAAATACATTCAAGCAAATAAGAAATCACGCTGATTCTGTGGTGTCTGAACAAAGGCTAACTGGCTCGTAAGAGATCAGCCACTATAACTAATAGCGCGAGGCCTGAGCCGAGAGGTTCAAAAAAGCAGCCCGCGAGTGTCAAAAGCTCTTCCTCGTGCAGGATTATCGGTTTAAGTTTAATTAACTAAGGAAGCCGCAGATGATTTCTCACTCCGGTTAGTGTGCTTACCTGCTTGCATCATCATGTGAGTGTGGTTGTGCGTGATGCCGTGGTGGCCCGCCGCTCCGTCGAGCATACGCATCGTGTACATGCCTAGAACAACACGAAAACACTATTAAAACATATCTTAGACTTGTAGTTCCACCTGATCGGGACCCAGGGGTTTACGCTCATCTCTTATAGCTTGGATCGCGTCCAATTTCAGATTTTTCTACAATTAATAGAGTGACACAAAAGTTGAAGCGACTGTTAAAACTGTCACAATTAAAGGTAAGTTTTACGTTTTTTTTTTTTTTAAAACAACATAAAAATAAGCATTCCTCGTAGTTACTACGGAACCCTAACTAGCGCAAGCCAACTTTGCATCGCTATAAGGGATGAGCACAGCCTACCTGCAATGGCTTCGTAATTCCTGACTGAGATTTTTAGGTGAATCGAGTCTGCTACGTCCTGTACGTTCACTTTCGAATCATTTGGGAAAATCTAGTATCCTAAATAGTATAGTATTTAATTCATTTACGTAATTTTCTGTAAGTAAATTAAGTCTACTATCCTGATTTTTCAGAAAGGGAGTGGTCCCGTAATAGTTTAGGAACTTTGGTTCGGTACATTTTTTTCATTTTTTTTTATGTCGCGTTCGGACGCCTGCTCTTTAAAATAGTTTTTTCAGTATTTCAATTTATTACATGTGTTAAAAATAAACATCGGCTAGTGAATGAAAGCTGACGCGTCCCATCAGTTTGCCAATTTTTCGCCGGATGTACTTTATGAATGGATTATATTTATACGTTCTCAGACTATCGTAAACACGTTTCAAGTATTTCTGGATATCGTTTCCTGCTCACTAAACTGTTGTACAAGAATTTACTGAATCAACAAATGTATTTTGAATGACAGTCTCTTTACGCTATTGTTCAGAAGGAGGGTAAACTTTTTGAGGTATATATATGTATGTTTTTAACTCCCGACTCAAATAAGAGGGGTGTTACAAGTTTTACGTGTGTATCGCTGTATTTGTCTCTGGCATCCTAGCTTTCACGGACCTATTTAGATCTAGTTTTTTTGCACTAAAGAGGACTTGATCTAGAGTGTTACCTATGTTTCATCAAAATCGGTACCTCCCGTAGTCTAAATGGCCTGACCAATTTTAAGATGCAAAAGGGTCGTTGTAGTTTGTCTTTACTTTTCGAGTACCAACTGTAAAATGTAGGCTACATTTTGCTGTAAAGATTTTCGTTTTCCCTCCTTAAATATGCGCCCAGTTGAAGATATTGACGAATTTCTGAAAATATTACCCATCATCGTGACAAATCATTTATCACTGTGAGTAGCTTACATTGAAACCATTTAGAATGTGTGTGTGGGCAGATTAGATAATATCGACACATATAAAGCTTATGTATTTGTGTGACGTCACCAGGGAGTGTATATAAATCCTACTAATACTATAAATGAGTAACTTTAGGTTAAAGTCTACTGAATGGATTATGATGAAACAGGGTATGTACCTAGCCACAAGATGCTCTGTACATATAGCAATGAATAAATAAATATGAATACAGTGTCGTAGGTTTTACATAGGGATAGCGCCATTTGTTTTAATTTAATCCCAGAGAAAAGGTAAGGTTTTCATGCTTATTCCACAACAATGTCAAAATTACGCTCCCATAAAAAATCATTAACAATCTTTTCAATAGTTTTTAACCATTTTTAAACCAATAGTATGTTTTCTTTAGTTTAATCCGATTTTTAGTTTACCGAACTACCATTTCTTCAATATAAAAATAATTTTATCTAGGTGATATTTATCAAAATAATTTTGTGCGTACGTGACAAAGCTGACATACAGGCAAATATTAAATAAAAAAATTATCGAATATCGGAAAGTATATAAGTTTTTTGCGCACATAACGATGATTGGCATATTTTCAGATAAACACATACCTACACACACCTACTAGTATATTTTTCGTATAATAACGATGATAGAGCATTTTTTCTACGGCTTCATTTGGCGACTAAAGTTTGGTAAAATTTATGTTAACTATTATTATAGGTCTGTGAATTGATATCAAAATACAAGAGTTACCATGGTAACTCTAGTATGGTACTCTTCCATGGCAGGCCATGTTTGCCGTATGTCGGACGATTTGTGGGCTAAGCTCCCTACACAGTGGGTTCCACAAGTCGCCAGACCACTTGGTAGGCCCAGAAGGAGATGGCGGGATGAACTGGACTCATATTGTAAGAATTGGACTCAAAAATCATTGAACCGAGAAGAATGGAAGGAGGATAGGGAGGCCTTTGCCCAGCAGTAGGACGGAACAGGCTCAAAATAATACCATGGTAACAAAGAGTTATTTATTTTTATCTGATATAGTTCCCGTCACGTAAAAAGAACGCTGGTTTGTTCGTAAGCGCGAACAAACCAGCGTTCTTTATACGTGACGGGAACTATATAACGATATAAATAATTACATTAATTTAAATAACTGAAATAACCGACTCCAAAATATGCAATTTCTTTTATGACATTTTTTCTAGATATGTTGTTTTGAGAACCAAACTATTAATTCGATTTTACAAAATTTCTAAGGTACCCTTTTTTATTTGAAAGAAAAGTATATCCTTTCAAATAAACACGTATGTATATATATATATATATATATATGTATATTGAAAAGAACAAAACACCCGACTGCAGAAGAGCGATTTTTGCAGTCTAACTTACGATTTATACATACATACACTCGAAAAACATGACCCTCCTTGCGCAGTCGGGTACAAAGATTTCTCAAGTCTACACGACGGAGTCAGGAGGTACCTAACTACCGTAAAAGAAAACCATGTTCTTAGTATTAATAATGACTGTTGTGTGATTAATCAAAGTCATGAATTCTAACAGGTAACAGTAATTTTCCAAGAAGAACAGCAAAATAAATAAGAGACACGTAATCATTTCGATATAATTGCGATTAGCTACATTAGTCTAGTAAAAATAAGATTTGTGACAACATAAAAAACAACTAAGTATATTGTTATTTAAATGAATGTACTGGTGTTTTGAAATACATTTGACACAATTTCATAATGATATTATAAAAGCTAATTTTGTTACCTATACACGCTCAAATGGCTGAACCGATCGTTATGAAAATTAGTACCTATAGAGATAGCTTTGGACCTGGAGACGGACATAAGCTACTTATCATCATCATAATCATCACCGTTTTTCATAACTACGCGAGTGAAACCGCGCAACGCAGCTAGTCTATAAATCGGGGATTATTATTTTCCTATCATAATTTCAAAAAATCCCCTCATTTGCAAATACTGTGATCTGCTCCATACAAACGGATTTATTTTTACTAGACTACATTACATCCTGCAGTGTCACAAGTACTTTATCGAGTTACGAAAAACTTTAATACATATTTATAATCTACGTGTCTTTAATGGCGATTGTAAATATTCTGTCAAAACCGGATTAATCCTATCTTTTTATTTAGATTTGCCGCAGGTAATTAGTGTAATTACGTTCTGACAATTTATATAAATACTTTTCTTTTTATTTACATATATTTGCCGCTCCAACTGGGGTCAGTCCTGTCATTTTTTTTAACGTTTGTCCACTAGCTCGCCAGATGGAAAGCGACGCTGTGGCCAAAGACGAAGCACGCAGACCCATAAGGCCCATAACCCATATCTGTCCTCGTGATATAGATTACAAATTTCATCACGACCAAATCAGCCGGTTATGCGTGGAAATATAACATTTAGACAGAATTATCTACTTTATTATTTTATAATACGTAACACCTAGTTGTGCTTCGCGGTTTTACTCGCGTAGCGATAACGATGGAATGTAGCCTAGTCCCAGGAGTCCAGCAATCACTTTACCATACTTCATCCCGTTCAGTCTTTTACTACTACTAGGTGCTACTACTAAGATGGCGCGCCGACCCCAAAGTGGGTCTTGGCCTCCGACACCAAAAGACGCCAGTCTCTACAGTTTTATGCGAGTACAATTCGCTTGCTGGAGATCTTGTAGATCCGCCTCCACGGTGTCAGACCAGCGGTATCGTGGACGGCCCACTGGGCGTCAGTCAGTCTTTTAGTCGCTAAAAATTGTCATGGAGACAGATTTATAATCTATTTTTTTTTTTCATTTTCACTATATTGGTGTGTGTCATGTCATGATTACAATCAATAAAACATTTGAAAATCAGATTAGAAATAACCAGTCGTCATGAGACGACATTCAAAATGTTTTATGTATTATTCAAAATACAAGCAGATAAAAAGCGTTTTATCGTATTTTCATCAAAGCCAGAACATTTTATCGCCGATACAGCATTATCAAGGGATAAATATCTTACGTCATGCTGACAATTATTATAAAAAAAAATATATTACCTATTACAGCAAGTGTGGATGAAAAACAGAAACATTCGACTGAAAAATGACCCCAGCATGATGAAAAACCAAAAAGTACTGCAAAATTTAGCCTATAATACAGCATACACGAAAGATTAAGCCCGACTACCCCTACATCAACATTGAGCCATTTATAGTACAGAAGGTATACAGATACAAACATACAGACACACTGACAAAATACTCAAGAAGGGAGTAACGTTTGTCAGGGGTTCGTATGTAAGAATCCTCTTTAAACTGAAAACTAAGTTGATGTGATGATGGTGGTGGAAAGTTCACAGTAGGATTTACTATTGGCAAATAATTTATCATTTAATTATTTATTAGTTACCACAAGTAATTATTATGTGCATATGATGAAGTAGGGTTCCGATGACGGAGCCGAAAAATGAACTTTGGATCTCCCTGAAGGCAAATTTTGAACTCGTCCAGTTTGAGCTAATTTGATATCCCAAGCACTTTTTATTGAATTAATAAAATACTTGTTACATTTACGTTACATTTTTTTATGTTACAGTTTATTAAGTTTGTGTCGGAATATGCATATTTTAGCAAGGAAACAAGTTTTTCTACACAATCTTAAAACGATTATCTGCAAAGTTTGTTGTAATGGGAATTTTATCAGTATTATTATAATATTACCAGGTGATGCAACAATTATTTCAATTAACATCATACAATATAATAATAATAATATTATTAATTGTAAACTTCTTTTGTTGCCTATTTAGACCTAAACAGCTCCATCGATATGAAAGGAACTTTTATGGTTTAAAAAAACAGAAGAAAAAAAACAACTTCATAATATTAATTTACTTTGATGACATTTTCCGTAACTTTGTTGTAAGAACCAAAGTTCTGAACCCGTTTTGATAAAATTTATATAGGGTGGTCCTCTGGGGTATTACCTCAAACAAAAAATAATCATCGAAAACATTTCGGAATAATCGCGTAGCAAACATAAAAAAAACATACAATCGAATTGGGAATCTCCTTCTTTTTGGAAGTCGATTAAAAGCCTAGCAAGGACCGATGCCTTTTTCCCGTTTTTCATCACCATCATCATCATCTCAGTCATAAGAAGTCCACTGCTGGACATAGGCCTCCCCCATGGTTTTCCAAAAAGACCGATTGGAAGCGACTCGTTCCCGTTTTTACTGATTTCAAAAGGAAGAAGGTAAACAATTCGGATGTATTTTTTCTTTTATGTTTGATACCGATATAAACCGATTTGAAAAAAAAAAAAAAATATGTTTGAAAGCATATACTTTCAAAATGGTTCCATAGAAATTTCAGCACAGTCGGTTCAGTACTTTGGTTTTTAAAACAAATTATGCATTTTAAAGTCGGAATTTCAATTTTTTAAACTACAATTATTAAATATGGTTTAGCAACAGTTCAGTAGGTAATAGGGTTAACTTTTTAGCTAGTCGCAATAACAAATAATTTTGTTCGAGCAATTGCTGATTGAAATTAGTTTATGTTTATCTTTTTAAACTTTTAATACTCAAGACGAATTTAGAGACACGTATCTATGAAACAATTTTGTTATTGTTTCTGAAGCTGAAATATATGTAATAGGTAATGAGACAGGCATACGTACGTACCTACTTATTCCTCGCAAAAAAAAAATGTCGAGAGAAAAAAGAGATTTCAACAAGCGCTAGGAACTGACTACGAATAAGAACTGCGTGTCACGAACGCGGATCATGCGTGAAGTAGTTCACAATCCGCGAAAGTATGTTCACATTATACTAGTAATTTAGCAGAGAAATGTGTAACTCCTCTTTAATATGGTTCCACATAAACAAATATTTAATATATTCTAATTCACCTCATTTCTTAAAGTGTGTTGGAAAAGCGCCCAAGCGAAGTAGTAAAACTTAGTTCAAAATACGTTTGTGATTTGGTCGAATACCAAGTATTTTTTTCCAATAACTCAGTAAACGGTATATTATGGACTAAATTAAAGTCGCAACTAGGCTAAAGATTTATATTCAAATCACAAATTGGTAACTATTCTATTACCAAGATGACGTGTGTTCGCGTCATTTGTTGTGTAATGCATGACGATGAGTCATATGATTAAGAATCGAATGAATAATTCATAGAAAATTGCAAGTTACTATTAAAAATATAGTATATTTTAATTTAAGATATACCTAGTTAAGACATCAAATTTTTAATACTTTTAATTATTTTTAACCGACTTCAAAAAAGGAGGAGGTTCTCGATTCGTCGGAATCTTTTTTGTATGTTCCCTGATTACTCAAAGCCACCTTGACCTATTTGAAAAATTTTTTTTTGTTTGAAAGGGTATAAACGATTGCAGATTTTGAAGTCGTATTTTTTTTAGTTTTTTAAGCGATTACTTGTTTATTAATGGACAAATTCGTTTGTGACATTTAATGTACGGTATCTCCCATTTTTTACTACCACAGATGTAATTGATATAAAATATAAATTAACAACACTGAGCTAACAACTAGAGTAAAGTAAAACTCTATGACATAGTTGTCTCGCGGAACTTTAAGAGTCCTCACTTGTGTGAGAAAAAAAAAATCATAACAAGGAGTATATTACAACTGAAAATGAGTAACTATCTATGTCAACAAATTGATAATCTCCATTTTTTTTTTGTTTGAAATCGATTAAAAATAGATGTGACATTTATGGAAGTAGTCTAGAATAAATCTTTGAAGATGCGTGTACGAATTAATTAACATAAAAAATTAAAGGCAAATTTATTAAAAAATATCTCACCATCATAGAATTTGTAGTATGAGCTCAGATATTCTGCCGGATCCGGATAGAGAAGTGGTGCTCTTAAATATGGCGTCACGGGATAGAACGGATGAGCGTAGGGATGTAGATGCGCCACAGACAAATCCATTTTACTAAATCTGTCCAAGCCTTACGGCTTAATTTTTCATTTACAGATATTAAACTTATTTGCAATATAACGTGACTGGGCTCTCAAATATTTATGTATCTACTATATCGAAAAGCTGCCAGCTTATTATCTGGAGATATATTCGATTATTTCGTAGGTAATGGCCGCTATCTATATGTATATGCGAAATAATACGTGCTATTATCTGAACCACGTTTAGATATCTAAACGAAGTATTTTCGTTTTCTTTTTTACTCGCTCGACAAATCAGTCGATATCGCTTCTGTTGTTTCGATTTATCATCCAAACATAGATTAGATTAAATTTTTCAACAGTCAGCTCAATCAATTATTTTAAAAAGTCAGCGTTCGATGTTCAAAGTTCCTGTCCTTCAAATTTTCCGCTCGGAAACTTTCTAGTGACGTGAACAAACAAATCCGAGACGGCAAAGTCGCTGTCACAAATCTCTTGATTCCTCTTCAAATAGGCATATGACATGACTTTCCATTGTCTTCTGTTATCAGCACTATATATAACAATGTTTATTCGAGAATAATTTTCATCGGTCGAAAAATTGTCTGAACTTAAACGACCATAGACAAAAATTATAACGTTTTAAAACATCCACGGGCACTTTTGTCAAAGAATCTGTCGTCGTTCGAGACCTCCGTAAAGCGCAACAGAAACGACACAGGCAGAAGCAGCATTCAGAGTTATGCACCTTTCTACTCTTGGACGCCGGTTTATTATTCAGGAATGGCATATGTAGGCTTTTAATCACAGTTTGGAAAACAATTCAACAAGAAAGTTCACGACAGTTATATCTCACAAAAAAATTACACCGGACAGTTTATAGTTTTTCTTTTAAAATACAATTGAAACTAGACAAAACTTTATGACACCCTTGTACAGTTTTTTTAAATTTTTGTAAAGTCTTTGTATGAAAAATCCACTATTTCATCAATTATTTTTTGTGTAAATGGCACGAATAAAATACTTTAATCACTTGCGCCTCGCTTGCATTACAAATAGTCTGTATACATATGAAAACACGCCCATTGTGAATAATATCGTTTTAAATAAACAGCATTAGTATATTATTTCAAAAGCCAGTATAGATTTTTTTGTCTATTAAAGATTTAGGTTTTCAACGAATAAGCTCGACGAAAGTTTCACGACACTTTTAGAGATTATGCAATTTTTTCGGTTGTCAAGAAATCTACAAAATTCTCTTCAATATTACGACTACAATCACCGGAGTCTACAGAACAATGAAATTATAAGACAATTATTACGACTTAATATGTACAGCCATTGCTTGCGTATACACACTATCTTATTTGCTATTTATTCAACGCTGGTGATAGAGTAAACAACACGACGAAAATATAACACAATTTATACAAATTATTTATATACAGCGTGTTAAATTAACTTTTATAAGTCCTTGAACGTGAACTGTACACTAAAAACGCTTAGTCATTCGCAGACTGCAAATAAAAATGAAATGTGGAATGCAAAATAAAAATAAAGAAACGCAAATGTCAAACTCTGAACACTACCTAATGCCAGGCACTATACCCTATTATTTTAAAAAGGAACAAAAAACACTTACATATAATGTCCCTTCCAAAAATACAACTGAAAACCAAACTCAGTTTTTTCGTGGCAAATGATCAGAAACTTAAAATCATGCATATAAATATACGAAGTATGAGATACAAAGTCGACGACATAGAAATATTAAATGAAGAACATAAATCTGACATATGCTGTTTTAGTGAAACACACCTACGAGAAAATGAAGCTAATATAATACAAATAGATGGATACCAAAAAGCATCACATTTCTCTAGAAAAAATAAAACTAAAGGAGGTGTCGCCATCTTTGTTAAAAATTCAATAAATTTCAGAAAGCTGGACTGGATCTCTGAATTATCTATAGAAAACCACTTTGAATGTTGTGGTATAACTCTACCCGAATTAAATATTATTGTTATAAGTCATTACCGCCCCCCTAAAAGTAATTTTAATTTATATATAGAGACTCTTGAAACATTATTGCACAAATTGACCATTAGAGCCAGAAGAAACATCAAGAAAGTTTTCATATTGGGAGATTTCAACATAAACCTTTTAGATAATGTAAGAAACAGCAAACAACAAGAAACTTTCCTAAACACCATAAAGTCATTCAAAATGCATCCAGCTGTAACTAAGCCAACTAGAATCACAACACATACACAAACATGTATTGATAACATTTTAACAAATACTAAGCAATATGAAATAGAGATAATAGACTTAGGCAATCTGACTGATCATACTGCACAAAAAATAAAAATCTCAACAAATTTAAGCTATCAAGAAAAAAACTGGTTCATAGAAAAGAGAAATGTTGATGCGCACCTTGATATCTTTTTAAAATATATATCAAAAATTAGTTTTAACGATGTTCACACCCAAACTGAAGTTAATAAAGCTTATGACGAATTTATAAATATCTTTAGTTTGATATATAACTTATGCGTGCCTTTAAAAAGAATAAAACTATCACACAAAAAGAAACCAAACTGGAAAACCTCTGGAATTGCGATCTCTAGCAAAAAGAAACGGGAATTATTTATAAAAGCGTGTTCAAAAACATCTGATGAAATTCTGGAAAAATATAAAAAGTACTCAGCAACGTTAAAGCGTGCCATTCAATACTCAAAGAAAGCTACTAATATTAACTATATTAAGAAGAGCACAAACAAAACAAAAGCAACATGGGGCGTTATAAAACAATATACGTCTCAAACAAATAATATATATACAAGTATAAATAGTTTAAAAATAGATAATGATGAAATAACTGACCAAAAAACCATCTGTGAAAAATTCAATCAACACTTTATAAATACAAACAAATCAACACGAAAAACACACAATCCTCGCATCAACAAACAATCATATAAAAATGATAAAACTATATTTCTAACTCCGGTAGATGAAACAGAAATTAAAAATATTGTTAAAAAACTTAAAAATACCAAATCATCAGGACATGATAATATACCTATACAATTAATAAAGAGTAGCATTGATTATATAGCTGCCCCTCTAGCACATATCATAAATCTATCTATTTCCACAGGATGTTTTCCTGATGAGCTAAAAAAAGCCATAATAAAACCCATTCATAAAAAAGGTCCCAAAAATAATTTAGAAAATTACAGACCTATTGCTCTGTTACCATGTGTCTCCAAGATATTCGAAAAGGCAATATTTAACAGATTATATACGTTCCTAGTCAAAAACAACATCCTTAGTGACAACCAGTTTGGATTCCAAAAGGGAAAAAATACGTCATTGGCCATATTTAATATGCTTAAGCGAGTATGGGATGACATAAACATAAAAAAACCAGGGGTAGCATTGTTTTTAGACATGTCTAAAGCATTTGATTGCGTAGACCATAAAATACTTTTAGAGAAAATGGAACACATAGGTATAAGAGGACAAGGTCTTAAACTGATGGAATCATATTTAAAAAATCGTACACAATCAACTTCTCTTCAAGCATATAACAGATTGACGAAAACCATAGAACAGATTCAATCAAAATTTGTAGAAATTTCACTAGGTGTCCCCCAAGGAAGTATTCTTGGGCCACTTCTATTTCTGATATACATAAATGATTTTCCAAACCTAACAAAACACACCTGTGTAATGTTTGCAGACGATGCAACTATTTACATACCAAACAATTCCTCAAATAATGACCTGGAAATTGAAATTAATACCACACTAGAAAAAATAGTAACCTGGCTTGAACAAATAAATTTAAAGGTAAATATAGAAAAAACTAAACTGATGCAATTTAAGAACTACAAACAAAAAACAATAGAATTAAACATCCAAAACAGAGGTAATAATGTACAGTTTGTTAACAATACAAACTTTTTAGGAGTAAACATTGATACTAACCTAAATTGGAAAGATCATATAGCTAAAGTAAATAGTAAACTATCTCAATACTGTTACGCCTTGTCAATAATTAAAAGCTCAACTAACAAAAACATAGCAACAAACGCCTACTATGGCAATGTTTATCCTCACTTAACTTACGGGGTCATATTTTGGGGGAACTCCGTAAATGTGGAGTCTACCTTCATTTTGCAAAAAAGATGCATCCGTGTCATCTATAATCTTAAAGACACTGACACATTACGAAGCATATTCAAAGAATTCGATTTTTTAACCTTAACAGGTATATATGTTCTAGAAATTTGTCTTTTTGTAAAGAATAATGAAAAATATTTCTTTTCTCAAAATGCTTCGAGCCGTGCTTCCATCTTGAGATCTAATCAAAAATTCAATGTCGGTATTCCTCAAGTAAATAATGCTATGTTTCATAAAAGTTCTTACTACAGTGCAATAAAAATATACAATCACCTACCACTGGAACTAAAGTCGTTAAAAATTCAGTCACAATTTAAGCGTAAATTAAAACAGTGGCTAATATCTAAGGTATTTTATAATTTAAAAGAGTATTTTAATGACTAACATTTATGTAAATTTCGTTGTAAATATTTAAATAATATCAGTAACAATATCTATTCTAAATATCTTTTCGAATTATAAATATATATATATATATATATATATATATATATATATATATATATATATATATATAAGAAAAATATATAATGAGAAAAAGCTTAGTATATAAGTAATATAAATAAGAACTACGAGTTGAATACTTTTAATAAGTAAAATTGTGAAATGACTATTTCGTTATTCACTATAATTATAATACTACAAAAATATTGTACGCCCGAAATGGGTAGACTGAGATGCTAATTGTACTCTTTAACACCAAATGTACCAGTTTATACAATAAATATTTTTTGATTTTGATTTTGATTTGACTCACTTATGTAATAGTTTATAAATAAATCACTTCTAGTTCATAATACTAATTATATAACACTAATAAGTACACAAAACCGATAAAAAAAAAGTCTAAATGACTCACTTCAAAGTCCACTTAACAACATGTCCCATCTCTACATCGACACAGACTATATCGGATGACGTATATACTTTTAAATTTTTTAGAATTTGGTATTTGATGGGCGTCCATAGTGAGCGTCCGCGCCATCGCGTGCGCGTTTAATGACTAGTCAGTTTCAGCGGGTGACGTCACCCGGGTCAAATGAGCATTTATCGATGTCTATTAAAAAAGACAAATAAAATTAGCGGGAAAAACTAGAAAATGTTTGCATTTGAGTATCGCATCGATACATTTTCAAAACTTCTGCATTTTAATTTATACACATGTAGGTACTTCACTATTGAAACAAGTATAATATAATGAAACAAATTTAACGGATTTATCGCGATATTTTACACAATTTTTTGATCTGACGAACAATGAGTTATAATCGTGAAAACCTTAGAAAATATTAAGTATAATATAAGTTAACTATTTACATATAGTTTTACAAACTGACAAAAAGTCTTCAAGTAAGCTTGAGCAATAAACAAACTACCTATCTACTGAACATATCTAAAAAACTACTAAATTAAAAATACTGTTTTTATGAGACCACTGCCGAATTACAACTTTAGAACAAAACTCTTTTTTATCCATATTTTTTTTCTTTCTAACAACCATCGAAGTCGTACAATATGGTAAAGATTTGCGACTACACAATAAGAAAACGTAGCGACGAGTTAACACCCAACATCCTTTATAAATTCGGTCGATTAAAACAAAAGACTTGATTGACAAAAAAAAAACAGAAGTTTCGAACAATTCGAGGAAAGTATCTTATAGCGTGGGTAGGTACTTTAAATATCATATTTTTATAAAGTCTAATAAAGTATAAGAAAACTTAATAGATAAGGTTTTTATTAATGAAATAAAAGTGATCACAATGACAAAAAAAACCGGACAAGTGCGAGTCAGACTCGCCCACCGAGGGTTCCGTACAAACTAGTAGATAAGAGGGGGAAATCATATATATTTTTTATATTTTCCTTGATAAACCGAAAAATATACATTGTAAAAATATTAAATACCCTGTTTTAGCTTATGCTAATGAAGCTCTTTCATATGATACCCCGAATGATATGGTTAAAGAACTTTAAAATTTGGACCCCCATTCCTTGCATAAACACACAATTTTTTTGTGATTTAATTTAAAAATTCCAGTTTTCGGATTTTTTCCTATATGTGTACTCTAACACAATGCTTCTTGCCAAATTTAATAGTACTAGGTCAACGGGAAGTACCCCATAGGTTTTGATTCCCTTGTGAGTGTCGAAATGTGCGTTTTTTACGACATATTCGGCTGTAACTTTTTTTTACGAAAACTGAGAAATTTTATTTTTCTTTCTGCAGCAAGAGACTATGGATCTGCGTTTACGGTTTTAATTTCAACACGATACCTTTACGCGTTCCCGAGATAAAGCTCTTGACACCCGGACAGACGGACAGACGGACAAAAAAAAAAAAAAAACGAACAATTATTTAACATTTTATAAAATTTAAATTTCCATTTTTTTTGTGTAGGCATACAGAGAAAATTTCTGTAAGAGTTAATTTCCCAATCATTAATAGGGTAACCTACCTAAAAATGTACTCGTAGTAAACATAAAAATAGTAAACATAGAAAAAATATGTATGATCACAAAATTTCAGGCAAAATATGCAATGATCGCTGCAAATGTGGTAATATGCAAATGCATATGATCCGGTCTCCAATAATGTTATTGCATGATCATTGATCACTGCGACGTACCGTACGTAGGGTATGATGACAAATAACAGCACGAGCCAGTGGATACCGTTTCCAAGATTTTGCTCTTTTTAACGTTGTCTCGTTATAAAACCGCATAAGTAAAATAATAAAGTTTATAATAAATAAAACCTAATGACACCATATTATGTAGCTTAGCAACATTGTAAAATATTCAACAATGACATACATTTCGTATGAATATAATGAAGAAATAGATAAGAAACATGAATACTGTACTTATCATATTTATCATAGTTTGAAATTATTCAATGTAAATGGAAATCGTGATATCAAAGTCGCTGTGTGAATAATAGATATGTGACGTCACGTCAGAAAATATAACACCATTTCCAGGAAGAATCCTTAGGTATCATAATAAACAGCGGCCTAGTTTTATAGCCCTACTAGCTGCGCCCCGCGGTTTCACCCGCATAGTGTTGAAAAGCGATGATGACAATCATAATATGTAACCTATTTCCGTCTTCTGGTCCTGAGCTATAACTGTACAAAATTTCATAACAATCAGTTCTGCCGTTTTGTCGTGAAAAGGTTACAAACAGATAGATAGACAGACAGACATATAGATAGGCAGATAGACAGAATTACTTTAGCTTTTATAATATTGTAAGGATAATGATTTCTAAGGTTTTCGGGATTCTCACTCATTGAAATTAAACAAATTTTAATGGATTTATCGTGTAATAATAATTTTACATAATTTTATGACATGACGTTTCGTACACTGAAGCGTCCGTGGTCATAGGCGAAGAGTCCGTGGTCATAGGCTAAGAGTCCGTGGTCATAGGCGAAGACTAGATGACAGTTATCTTTTTGTTATGAATTGATGATGAATGATATTAATTACCACCGCCCATTATTTATGCAAAACTTTCTCTATACACAGAAGTCGCTAACGGTATCAAAAGGTATCGTAGATCTGTGTTGAGGCTTAGTTTTTTATTAATTTGATGACTATCCCATGCAGACCATCAACCATCATGCATCAACCATCGTCTTTATCAAAGTTCGCCTAGTCTCACCTGTGACCAAGAACGCTGCGAAGTGTTCGAAACGTCAGGTCATAAAATTATGTAAAATATATGCGATAAATCTGTTAACATTTGTTTAATTTCAATTAGATATTAGAGAGGACGGAAATAGGCTGCATACGAGACTTCGTTCGAACGCGAACCTAAAAATTTGATTCGTCAAACTGACATTTATGGCTATCAAACCCATGGAATCAGAATCTCATGTCATGTAGAACATCTGGAATCAGACAGTTCTATGGAACGGATTCGAGCAAGTGAGATAACAACAGAGGATATCATACAAGTGGCAGGAAGACGCTGGATGCAGGCCTTTTTGGAAATCCATGGGGGAGGCCTATGTCCAGCAGTGGACTTCTTGTGGCTGAGATGATGATGATGATTGACAAAATGACAAAATGACAAATGACAAAACTAACCTCGCATTGTTATCCAAATCAAACGTGTATACAACATTCCAGCTCAGTTCTGAATAACTGGACTCAAATTCAGTTGCGAAATTTGGAATTTTGGACCTACATAATATAATCAACGAGGCAACCAAATAAATCTTGTAAAATAAAACAGTCACTGTCCTCCTCAGAAACATTGTTAAAATGACGGACCAATTTCAGCGGAAATTGTAAAAAATTAGATAAAATCTTATATAATCATTCACGTCATGTGAATTAATAAAGTGGCTACGTATCGCATTATCATTCTAGTCGTCTTGACGACGAACCTTGCTCTGTTTCATGCAAGCCTAGCAATAATTTTATCTACCCATGCAAGTAAATACAATATGTACAGTTAACAAGTCTGTTTTAATATAGAACTCAACGTGGCAAAACACGGGAACAAACGTCTGGAACTATATACTAATATGGAATTCTGTGGCCTCGAATAAAAAAATAATGAAATAAGGACAACAGCGCCCTCAATGCCACACTAGTTGAACAGACTAGCTATCGTCATCAACTAACTGCTAACTACCCACTGCCGAGTATGTCTCCTCTTTACCGCGCCACCCTTTCCACTCTCATCCATTGTCTGGAAGAGATCGCATTGAGCGATAAAACCGCATTTTGTCATTGTCTTATGTATATTGTAATTACTTTCTGTGGCGTCAATAAAGTGTTATTTATTGATTATAAAACCATAATAGATAGCATAAATAGTTACACTAAGAAAATTGCTCCTAATGACGTTCAAGTTACGTATTCATGAGCAAGAATGCGCAAAGTTGCTGCAAATGTATTTCTTTTTAATAATTGATGGACAAACGTAAATCTATTAAGTAAAAAAGTCCTATGTAAGTAAACTACACGGGATTTGTGCATGCGAGAGGGAATTTCAAATTTTAAACTTTTTTTTTTTGCCTTTGTAGCCACGTCAGGTATCTGTTGTTATTGATCATAATGTTTACGACAATCTAAGATTATTCTTTATATTATCTTGAAATTCTGTTTACCGATAATGCATCTTGTTCATCATCAACATCATCATCTCAGCCATAAGAAGTCCACTGCTGGACATAGGCCTCCCCCATGGATTTCCAAAAAAGACAGATTGGAAGCGTCCAGCGTCCAGCGTCTTCCCGCCACTTGTATGAGGTCATCTGTCCATCTCGTGGCTGGTCTTCCTACGTTGCGCTTGCCGTACTCGGTCTCCACTCGAGAACCTTTCGGCCCCATCGGCCATCAGTTCTACGTGTTATGTGCCCTGCCCACTGCCACTTCACACACACACACACACTTGCACACTTCAACTTGCTAATCCTTGCTAATTTCCCATCGTACGTTTACTGTTTGCCCTTGAACGTTGTTTATTTAGTAGATGTCAGTGTGGCCACACCCCTATACGTGTTTTCTGTTTTCATTCAGTATTTCTGCAGCCATCATCAATTGCCTGATAGCTTAGGGGCTTTATATACACCAGGATAACGACGCGCAACGTCCAAGGCCAGCGTGTAGTCAAGTGTTGATATGACGCAGCGTTCTCTTATCAATAACTGTAGCTTTGTTTTATTGGCAGATACCTACTCAACTGATTAAGGATTTTAATAGAAATGTTCTATATGATTATTATTATTTTTTTCCAAGAAATAACAAATTATAATACATGAAATTATAATTACGTAAGTATAATCACATACAAGTCCAAATACGGAGGGATTTGGACTTTGGGAGTTGGGTAAAAACTGCTAAGCAGACGCTCGCATGCAGTCAAGCGCATTTCAGGCACGAGTACGTTATAATGCGCCAATAGTTTGAATGTTTAAATAAGTCTTTCACCCGAGGTAAACACTACTTTTCATTTCGAGTTGGAAAGTATAAAAACCTTATTAGATAAACAAAATCCATAATTGAATCTGATAAACTCATTTTATGCACATCTGTGTTAAATACGTATATAATTAGCAAAACACAAAACAACTGAAGAGCGAATTGCTGCTTTCCAGCCTTTTTGTTTATTTTTCTGTGGCAACCAGCCAGTACTTTTTTGTTATTGGAGAGAATGAAATAATAAAAAAATGTTTAAACATGATATTTTTTAATAATAATACAGAGAAGGGAAATTGTTTTCCATGGAAAGAAAAGTGCTGTTTACATCCCTGTATTCGGGTAACTTCAAGCGTACTTCTCGAGTATGAGAACTGAAAAAACCGAATTTAAGGTCTGTGTCTCTACTAAGACAATTTAGGACAGTTCATAAGTCTGAATTTCCTTACCTATCTTACAATACGAATAACAAGAGTCTAGCAACCAATGAGAGTTCGTAATTTCGAGAAATAAGAGCACTTATTGGACACCAGTCCGACATATATGTGTACATTATAAAACAGGTAGAAAAGTTGAGAATATAAGTACATAATACTGGTTCTCTAAATTCATCCAAAGTCATCAGCAACAATTCGAACTTGAATCGCATATCTTTATAGTTAGGCAATGACAAACAATTTCCCAAAAACAACAATCAAAGTATAGAACTGTAGCATCATGCTTTTACCCGTGACTGGGCATGACAGTCATCGGTGTTAGTATCTATACGTGTTTTCATACTCGTAACGCTCTTTATCGCATGGATTAAGAGATAACATCGGCATGAACGTTTGCACATAGAAAATAACTAAAGTATATTAAAGTCACTTGTATACCTACCTCCTTGTGATAATAACTCAGGTATTACATATATCAGTTTTGTTTGTTAGAAACTGTCCCAATGCTGGGCGTGGGCCATGTTCTCACTGAGAGATGAGGAAGGCTGCACAAGTGCAGGTTGGCAAATTCCGGGATTACCGCGTCTGAATTTTAATCTAAAGTATGATTTTAAATAGATTACTATAACTGATCTCGCATTTTTGGGGAACTCTTAATTTCGAGAATGTATAAAACTAAGTTAATGAAAAACATCCATCCACATGGCAACATCAACATGGCGCTCCATCGTAGACCGCAACGTCGCTTAACATCAGGCGAGTTGGCGGTCAAGCGCAAACCTATTTCTACATTTAAAAAAAAACAGCTTAGACCAGCTAACTGTGTGACAGTCGATGGATAAGACATGAATTATGTCCGATAGTACATCTCTCTCGGCCAAATACTCTATCTCCAGGCCAAATAAGACCGAGTAGTCGCAAGACGAACGGAAAACTTTTGAAATATTATTGGTCTATGAAGGAATTTATGAAGGGCGTCCAATATCTCTGTGCATTTTTCCCATTCGACTATATTACATTAAACAAAGCTCGAAGTTTGTTAGAGACCCTTGAGACGAAGTATCCTTGGCGCTAGGTTAACTGGGGGGCAGTCAAACCGATCCGTAACTGAACCTTTATACTATATATACATATAACGAGTACGCATAAAAAGTGCTGACGTGTTCTCTCGCAAATCTCACATGATTACAACATTGAATTGCAAAATTGATACGAGAATTTGATTTTTCGAGATAATTGTATAAGCATACGAAGAAGTAACGAATCCAACACGCAAAAAACATTATTCTCTTTCTAGAGTAGTCGGGTAAACAATAAGTCAGGGCAGATACATTGTAATAAGGCAATATTCCTTAATTGTATGGCCCTCTCATTCTATCCTAATATTATAAAAGCGGAAGTAATTCTGTTTGTGGTCTGTCTCTCTATCTGTTTGTTACCTCTTCACGCCTAAACGGCTGGACCAATCGTTATGAAATTTGGCAAAGGGATTTTTTAGGACCGGGAGAAGGACATAGGCTATATTTTATTATCATCATCGATTTTCATCACTACGCGGGTGAGACCGCGGAATTCTCATAAAATTGTTGCTGTAGTTCTTTAACAATTCTACAGATGGCGTCACTAGTCCAACTAACCGCTATCAATAGCACCTACAATACTCTCATAATAATAATAGGACTGAAAAAGCACCGTAATATCGTAGTAACTGATTAACTAACTTCAGACGACTCCGAATAAAGAAAGAAATAATTAAAACCCAAAAACTTTACTAAAAAAAAATGTTTTTTTTTTGACGTTTTTGTCGTAATTTTACGTGATAACGATGCGTCACAAGCCGAACGCTTAGGCCGATCGTGCCTCTCTATCACTTGTTCCGTGCTCTCGCTTGCACGTTCGGCTCAGCCGGAACATGACACTTTTTGGTCCGTGCATTTTCATTCGTACATGCGGCGTTCATCGATTTATAAGACGTTATCACGTCAAAAAAAGATATTCGTATTCTTTTCAGCAAATCCATTCATTTGATATCCAAATGGCAAGGAAGCATAAAATTAGTCCTCCATGCTTAGGAAATGTAACCTTGCAACAATAGACAATTGACAAGATAGATTGATTGACATATATTGTAGACAATTTAACATGAAAGCTTGTGATAATAATTATGTACGTACTACACATTGAAATGTGTTTAAAAAAGACTTCAAACTCTGCCCGAACAATATATTCATATACTTAATTAAAATTGATTAAAAAACTACTGAATCAAATTATTGAAATAGTTATGGAATCAACCTTGAAGCACTCACTTCCCAATAAAAAAAGGTCATCGAAATTCGATCACAACCTGCGAAGATATAAGGTTAACACCTTAAAAAAAACACCTTATAATTTCGCTTAAGTAGTATTCCGAAAGTCGAGAATTAATCAAAGTCAATAGTAGTAAAGTAATAGTCGATATACGATTAGGTAGTCGCAGTAAAACTAAACAGTCACGAGTCGCAGCTGCGGCCAGCGCTGGGAACAGTCCCTTCGCCCGCTTTTGGGATACTAACTTTAGTATATAATTGAAACAAGCCCAAAACTCAGCCATATTCTTATTTTATAGTTATTTTAGTTCACTTTTGCGCGCAGCCTTTATACGTATACGAATGAGTGGCCGATGGGCACACACCCACACACACACTAACACAATGTGCATGTACGAGTACAGTGCACATGTGATAGACGAACACTACATGTAGGTAAAATCTATGATCCGAAATAAATTTATTTGAGTCTTATTTGCCCGAATCATTTTTTTAATTAAAAAAATAAATAGATTTGCGCTTGACCGCTAACTCGTCTGGTGTTAAGCGACCGTTGCGGTCTACGATGGATGGATGGTCTACGTTTCATAGAACTGTCTAATTACTTGTCAAAATTTCTAATTCCATCAGTTTCTTAGCCATAAGTTTCATTTTTTCGAACTATTGTTAGGTTACATTTCGTTAGGTTGCTGATTTATTTTACTCGTAAACATTCTTATTTACATACATAGGTTCAGTTATCAGACAAGTTGTCAAATGAGCTTTTGGGGTATTTGATAGCGTGTTTTGAAAAAAAATAAACATTTTCGGAATTCGATATTTAATAATTCGGATCATAGCTAGGCAAGTCTACATGTAAGGGTCGTGTACACTGGTGAATTGTATCAACTATAATAGTATGTACAAGGTAAACCTACCTTCGTTCATAGCCATGTCCATCAGCTGGAGGTCCTCGTCGTTGAGTATGGACTGCAGGAAGCCGTCCTGGTTGGTCGGCGGGCCCATCTCGCCGCTAGAGTTCTGTGGGATGGTATACAATGTGTAAAAGTAGAAGAGTATTCATGACACGATTAAAATAGTATCAAAATAACCAGTACTAGATAAGAATAGACGCTCTTGCTGTTAAACACGCTAAGGGGGAATTTCGTGGTTTATTGCGCGGTACTCGTAAAGTAAATGTTCAACTTGTCTTTGCCGCGAGCGTCGATGATATAAGTAATTGCTGAAGCTTTTAGAAATAATTTGTCGGTAAAATCTCCTTTAGAACCGGCGGGTCAGGTAGTTAATGCTGATGTAAACGGACGCGTGTTAAATGCTAAATTTTCCGTGAAAAATGTGGTGAAAGCTATTAAATCGAGCAGTGGGGGCAAGTCTCCAGGACACGACGGACTCAGCATTTAGCATCTGAAGCAAGCCGAACCACATATTGTGAGAGTATGAGTTCAGAAAACGTTGGCAGTGCCTATAGTAAAGAATATTATAACTGGTAACTTGATCGACAAAGTAACTACAGGTCCATTTCTCTTGCGACTGTCATAGCTAAAGTGTTTAATGGTTTGCTTAATACACAGTTAAGTTATTACGTAACTCTGCACGATAATCAGTTTGAGTTTTGGCCCCGACTGTCCACTGAGAGTGCTATACTGTGTTTGAAGCACACCGTCAAACACTTTTTTATTTTAATAGAGGGATGTAAGGGATTTTTTGGAGGAGTGGGAAGTTTTGAAGACAAGTAGCCGACGCTATCTGTATACACCAGCTACTTGTTGTCTAGAGTGAGGTAAGTATAAGTGGGTCGGGTAAGATGGAAAAAGGTGGGGGAGAGTAAAGAGGGGCTGAGGTAGGACAAGGTTGGGAAGGTTGGTGGGGAGGGTTATGGTTAGTGTATTTGTTTTTTTGGCCTAATGCTTGCTCTATTGTGTTTGAGGGGAGAGCAGAGGGAAGGGTGGGAGGAGGAGGGGAAGGTAGGAGAAGTGAAGTGATAGGAGAAATCGTAATGTGTATGTCTGTTTGTCTGTGTGTAGTAAAGTCTAAAGGAAAAAATTAAAGGGAAGTGTGAAAAAGAAAGGAAGAGAAAATGGAAAGGAAAGAAGAGGAAGAGGTCGAGTCTAAGCTCCAAGTCTAAATCAAGTCATGGTCAGCAGGTAAATCTGTGTTTAGTCAAGAAAAGTGGAATAAGTAGGTATAGTACGTTCCATTTCGATTGGCAATAAAGTTTGTTGACCCCTCGTCGGCCGCTAAGAGTAAATGAGCTTAACTTAAAATTTTACCAAAATTGATCACAAAAATATTAATTTTCATCGATTTTTATTACAACTCTACATAGTACTAGAATTCACTTGACTTAGTTATTTGTCATATTTTCATGATATTTAAATTTATTGTCTGTTATTTTTGTAAAAAGGGTGTATCGCACTAACATTGTTCTATGTTATACTTTATTGACCGAGCGAGCGAAGCGTCTCTGCATCAACTAGCCAAATTTTCTTTCGTCTGTCAGTTTTGTGATTTGTTTGTATGTTCGTACTCGCGTACAGGGCGTAATTTTGAACCAATTTTGATGAAACTTGGCGTATAGGTTCTATGATTTTTTTTTTTGCCGTCGGCGATTATTGATAAGAGGGGTGGTTTCCATAAAAAGGGGGGAAGTTTATTGCAGCGTTAATTACCAACCGATTATAATGATATTTGGTTGGTAGGTAAAGTACACAATTATTACAACTCGTGGTAAAAATGAACAGAATTTGTCACGTGGTTGTCGAGATATGACAACCAACTTCAGATTGCATGTAACAATGAGGGCGCGTGGATGTGCTTGATGCATTTTAGCGATGCATTTGCATTTTGAATAATTTTCTTGATTTTACGTTTTCTCCATTTATAAACGTAAAATCAAGAAAATCCTACTTTAACCTACTTTTTTAAATAAATGGCATTAAATAAGTACTTTCGTTGTATATGTGCCTAACTATTTTTTGGCGCTCTCCTGATGGTAAGTTATAACACCTTGTGCTGCGCATCCCTGTTGCACTAGTAGGTACCTACAACGTTGAGTAACAAAGTCCTTTTAAAAACTTCAAACTACCTACTAGGTACAAGCAGTAGCTTGGCGGCAGAATATTTGATATTCTGTTGGTACCTATCTACGCGAACTCCTGTAAATGAAACTTACCGCTAAGTAAAATAAAATGAATTATAATCACTGTCATAAAAGGTTTGTTATCTCTGCTATACCACTCAAAGGTCAACGCACTTTATTGCCAATCGAAATGGAACGTACCATAGTCGATAGTAAGTGGTTACCGTCAAATACTGTACAAACCGTAAAACTCCATGTTCCCTCGACTTGTCGAAAGCATTTGACCTTGTTCATTAAGACCGTCTCTGGGATAAGCTGAGGAGCATACATTTGTCATCAAGCTCATCAGCCCGTTTCAATAATGGTACGCTCATCAGAGCAACAGTTTCCGATAGGCGTGGGTGTTGTCGGAGTCATATCGGCTGGGATGTGGTGTGAGGCAGGGAGGCTTAACTTCATCGTCCCTGTTTAATATATATGTAAATGAGTTATTTGTCGCTCTCAGCAGGTAGCATGTCGGTAGCCAAATCGACGGTATAAGCGTCGAGAATCTTAGCTTCGCGGACGACATGGTGCTGCTGAGTGCGTCAATCTACGGCCTAAGGAAACTACTGAAGAATTGTGAGGAGTATGCCTGTGATCACGGCTTAAAATACAATGTGAGTAAGGGCAATTCATGGTATTTGAGAGCGAAATACCCTCAGTGTACATCACCGGTTCGACTCAACGGTGTTTCCCTCGAAAGGGTTACAATTTAAATACCTGGGGCATATCCTCACTTCTGAACTCAGATCATGTTGATACGATTCCCTGGCCCTGTCAGTTCCAGCGAACATAGCTCGTAGGTTTGCACGGTGCTCAAATGAGGCAAATGTTACGCTCTTCAGAGCATACTGTACATCGCTCTACACGTGCAGCCTGTGAGCTAATTATACTGAAAAAGCCTACTGTGCTCTCCGGATCCAATACAATAATGCATTTAGGGCAGTTATGGGGCTGCCCCGGTTCTGCAGTGTCCTTGGAATGTTTCCAGATGCGGTCACTGGCTGTTTCAGCGCGACAATTCATAAACGGTGCGCGTCATCGGTACGTAGAGTCCGGGCCAGCTCCAATGGCGTCTTGAGCATGATCGCTGCACGGCTAAACTGTCCTTATCTTCGGCATTGTTGGAACCGACACCTCGCTGTACCGATGCCGATGTGACATCTTTATTTTTGTTTTATTGATATTGATTAATTATTATAGGTAAATTGAATATTGTTTTTTCATTGAATATTGATTAATCTGATTGAATTGATTTGTTTATAATTTGATTTATTTAATAAATAAATAAATATTTGGCCACATTTCACACAACACCATCTAGCCCAAACTAAGCAAAGCTTGTACTACTTGTATGGAACTAGATGGTTGATAGAGTACATATATACTTTTTTTTGTAAATATATACATACATATGATACATATAAACACCCAGACACAAACATCCATGCTGATCACACAAATGTTTGCCCTGGGTGGGAATCGAACCCACGACCTACAGTTTAGCAGGTATACTACCAACAGAGCCACAAGGCCAGTCGATATATGTAATAATAAACTAACATAATACTCCAATATATATTCAGTCCCTCAAGTTGAATGTTTACGACCAATTAGTGTTACTAGTGATGTCATATGGCACTGAAACGTGGTCACTCAATATGGGCCTCATATGGAAGCTCAAAATCACGCAATAAGCTATGGAGAGGGCTATGCGGGGTCTCGGGTCGGGGTCTCTCTGCGAGATCGTATCAGAAACGAAGAGATCCGTAGACGTACGAAAATCACCAACATAGCACAGCGGATTCGCAAGTTAAAGTGGCAGTGGGCAGGGTACGTAGCACGTAGAACTGAGGGCCGATGGGGTTTAAAAGTTCACGAGTGGAGACTACGAACCGGCAAGCGCAGCGTAGGAAGACCAGCCACAAGGCGAACAGAAAACCGCATACAAATGACAGGAAGACGCTGGATGCAAGCCGCTTCCAACCGATCTTTTAGGTAATCCATGGGGGAGGCCTATGCCCTATGAGTTGTCACGTGGTTGTAAAATGCTTCAAGCGTGTGTTACAAGGTGGTCCCAAACGTTCGGTTTGCCTTAAGCAAAGACTATTTAGAGATTTTCCACATCCCCATGTGACAACTCCGTAGCCGAATCGATAAAGGCCAGGTACAAATTGAAGTGTTCGGGTTCAAGCCCTGTCGGATGTTGAAAATTTCTGAATTTTGACAAATTGTTAGTCTATTTATATAGTAATAGACTAGCAAAGCAATTCGTCAAAATTGTCTTTGAATCGTATCAGCGAGCGGCGAGCGAGTGATGTTCACTTAGCAGCCTTGAGGCCCTGAACCTGGTTAATTCAGCCGCGCTAGGTAGAGTGCAACGAGTGCTGTTGTCTCGTTTCATACCTGATAGTAGATTCCGTCGTGTTGTTGCGGGTGATGGGCAGACTCCACCTTGTAGGCGCCTTCCAGCGGCGCCGCGGCGCCTGCTGCAGAACAAACAACTTTAATAAGTTGTTGTTAGTTTAATGACTAACTTGGTTGTTACACACCGACTTCCAAAAAGAAGGAGGTTCTCAATTCGGCTGTATGTGTTTTTTATATGCTTGTTCACCGATTACTCAGCCAATTGAACGTGATTTTTTTTTTGCTCGTTTTTGCTCGATATTGATAACGGCAACAGGTAGACGCTTGAAATATTCACTGAATATTGAGTTACACTATTCACTTTAAAAATAAATAATTAAATTAAAACAAAATTAATATTTAAGGAGGGCTCCCATACAACAAACGTGAGTTTTTTGCCGTTTTTATAGATAATGGTACGGAATCCTTCGTGTGCGAGTCCGACTCGGACTTGGCCGGTTTTATTGTTTGGTAGTTGGGTTTTTTTTCTTCAGAGGGACCACCCATCTAAATTTTACTAAAATATATTCAAAACTTATTCGGATTTGATTCCGAATCTATATCTCCGTCTCCGTTATTCTCTATGGAAATGACAGAGACGGAGATATAGATTACGAATCCGTATGAGTTCTGAATACCCCTACTGATGAGAGAAAGCGTTCTGATCTTATGTCACCGCAACATCGACAGTAATTTTGTGGGATCTCTTTAGCTCTGAAGTATCATAGGCTAAATTTTGTTAAGGTACAAAAAAAAATCTTTTATTTTTTTCTAATTCCGCCTTTGATATTATATTAGATGGTACTCACCGTATGCATCAGGATGTTTTTCAGGCACGGGAGCCGGTATAGGAGCATGAGGGGCGTGGTAGTTTCCTGGGTAGCCGGCCGCGGCGCCGTGCGCGCTGGAACGGTACGGAAAATCATATCATTAATCAGTAGGAGTAGGATAGCGATATCTTAACCCTTTCGAAGGTTTGATGCAATTAGCATAGCAACGCTAATACGATATGTTTTTCTAACGATTTTTGAGGTTACTTCCTCATAAAGACTGTAAATATTATTTTCATTTGTCATACTCTGAACTTTGTTTTTTTTTTAACACGAATAAGTCCGCGTTTGACCACCAACTCGCCTGATGGAAAGCGAAGATGTACTTGAAGACATAGATGAAAACAACACAGCTGTCATGTTTGCACTTACCCGTCGACAAACCTGAAGTTAAGAGTCCGTAGTCCGACAATCGTCTATCTCGCTCGCGCATATAGATTCTAGACCGTAACGTTCATAGGTGAACATTAGGTAGTAATATCATCCGTGAGATGGCGCCACTCACCTGATGTTGTGCGGGTGGTGCTGGTGCGGGTGGGGGTGGGGGTGGTAGTGCTGGTACTGCTCCGGGGGAGGGGGGATCGTCAGCAGGGAGGCGAGGTCTTGCCACCGTTGCTCCACGGACATAGAACGCATCAACGACTGGAAGTAACAGATAACAGAATTAGCCATCACAGTTGTTCGCTATACATAGTAATTTTTCAACCGACGAAGTATAGAGTCTATTATCAGCAGTGACAGGTGGAGCCAGTTCTAATTGCACTTTATTTATGCGCTTACCACCATCACCTCAATATTAGAAGAACTAGCGAGGCATTTGACCGCAGCTCTCGTAAAATAAGATTTATTTTTACTCAGTTATTTTATTAAAATTTACCTTATAGGATCACTATAGGATAGGATACTCACTTCATACGATTAAAAATACAATTTGTGCAAGCGAGACAGCGACATAAAGCATCAGACTCTTCTTTCATCCACATTCATATTTTAACGACGCATTGTAGGTGGCAGTAAACAAAATAATTGCTAGTAGCGACGAAAACTGTCAGTTTGTCGTCAAATCTAGTTCAAACTGGTATCTGCCGTTAAAACACGAAATCTACGCCGTTAAACAAACATTAATTTACTAACATAAAAACTTTAAGCGGACAAAATATGAACTAAAACTTTTCTACAGTTTTTTTAAAGAAAAATCTACGATGGTGCCATCAGTACGCTACGTATTTGAGTAGGTTGAACTGCGGTTTAATTTAACCTAATGAGGTAAATCTGTTTGTTTTCTTAACTTAGCGGCCATGTTTGTTGATTTCGCGTCATTACAAGAAAGCGGGTGGGCGGGGTTAGCTTGTCTATGGAATTTTTCACTTTTTGAGAATCATTGTTAAATATTAGTACTTTTGCCGCGAAAGCGATGATGTGTCACTGTAAATCGTGTGTAGTTTTTTTTTTCAGTGATAGGTTTATTTCTCGCCTAATAGCAATGTCGTTGTGATATAATAAAGGATGTGTCTAGAAATATTAATAAATAAAACGGATTCGCTTTCAAACACATTCTGATTATACCAATCAGAGAAAATCCACTAATGTAGCATATACCACACTATCGGCTCACGCAATGAAAGTGGGATCAAAGCACTTTTTTCGGACTTTCGATCTGACCGTCCGAAAGATTCGCTTCGATTTGCTAGATGATTTTGTGAAAATATCCAATTTTATTTAATTATACACTTCCTTTTGTACATACGAGTAATAAAGTCTGGTCTAGATAATGTAACATCTCAAGACCATAGACAAACAACATTTAGAGCCGGCTACCGGAGAAATCACCGTCGTCTGTTGACAGAACACTTGTCAACCAAAAGTCAACAATGCACAGTCTGCGCTTGTGTACCGTACGCGTGCTGTCTGCTTGTTTGCGCAATGGCACGCGAGAATGACACTACGAATTAACGAATGAAACGTTCCAAATTTAAAATAAGCACTTGATATAATGATATAAATGTTACTTACAAGTTTTTGACACTTAACTAAAAACTGAAGCTCTCTTATAGCTGGCCTCTGTACTTTATAAAGTAACTCATGAAAATTAACAAATAAACAGGCATAGCACTGTACTACCCGATTTGTAGTAAAACTGCTGCGATTGATAGAATGTTGAGTGTTTCGCGAGTTATAAATTAGTATTATTTAGATTTAGGACAATTGTTGGAATTGATGAATGAAAAGGAAAAGAGATGAAAATAAAACGTGCCTCGGCAAGGCCGGGGTGTGGTTTAGTAATGGAACGGGTATAGCTATAGCTTTCTCATACCGGTGCATGCGGAGTTTTGATATTATGAATGGAACCCCCCCCCCCCCCCCTGCCTACGGCCTCCTTGTGCCTCGAGATATGGACCCTGGACCTCCGGAGCGGAAGTACAGAACAGAACATTATAATAAGACTATGTCAGAAGTTAGACGGTCTTGTTGCTAGCCTGCCTTAACTTACACGGAAAAAATCTCAGATAAACGTTTACCGCATACTGGTCTATATAAAAGGAGATAATTTCGATGATTATTTTTGTATGATATGAATCGTAAACAACTAGGCTTGTAATTTTATTTTTTAAATTTCATTATAACTCTTAAGTTACAAATTTAAAATTAGAAAAGGGCAAAACATAGAAGCTTATTTTTAATTAATTTATGATTCCAATTAGATTAAAAAAAGAAATTGAAATCAAAATCTTTCGGGGTAGAAAAGTTTTCTCCTGGTGTATTAATTACAGTTTAAAAAATTGAAGCAACCGACTTCTCATGGATGCCATTGTCAGAACTAGACCAAATTGAAATGGGACCACACGGGAAGCACCAGCTTTCAAATAAAATAAAATAAATCATCAAAATCGGTTCACCCAGTCGAAAGTTATGAGGTAACAAACATAAAAAACAAACAAATTGAGAACCTCCTCCTTTTTTGAAGTCGGTTGAAAATTGCACAATATACTGGCGAAAACTGCGGTCTCTAAGTATTCTCACAAATCCAATAGACTACTTTCGTTACAAGAGCGAGTGTAGGTGCTGGTAATGTAAAAAAAAAAAGCTATAAAAAAAACTCCGCACTGCTCTAAAGTGTCGTTTCACTCAAGTGACACTTGGCAGTTTTAAATGTTGAAGCTATTAAACCGTTACAGAGTGTAGGTAGTTATTACGAAAGTTTGATCCAAATTGATTTAGTTGACTCTTTAACCGACTGCGCGAAAAAGACGCTGTTTTAGAGTGAAAACGTTGAAAATTTAAGTCTTTTGTCTTTTAATTCTGTGCCTCCTTTGCAAAACGGTACAAGTAGAAAATCTCAACTTTTCAAGAGAGAAAACAAAATACCCGACTGATTATGAGCGATTTTCGTACTGTAACTTGCGCTTGCGTTACGCTAGATATGTTGTTGAGTGTACGATTTTGTGAGAAAGTATGCGCAAAGAAACTTTAAAAAAACATTAAATGAACATTCTTTGGAATAGTTTTGATAATATCATTTATTTCTTATGAAAATGTTCGTTTGAGGTTATGAAGTCCATTTTTTTTCATGGGAGTTGAGTATTATTATTATTATTACAAAAGAAATATAGTCTATGACACCCAGAGAATAAAGACAAATCAAACGACACCTCGCACAACAAAATCGGTATACCCGTTTAGGGTTTAGGCCCTAGTCTAAACGACTACAGTGTAGGTAATATAGAAACATACATACATCTCCACATACATACTTACATAATTATACGAACATACATACACTCGAAAAACATAACCATCCTTGCGCAGTCGGGTAAAAAAGGAGCGCTTTGATGTCACAAAAGGATTACTCATAGCTCCGCAAGATAAAGGGTTATATAAGTAGTTTATGCATCGTCGTTAGCGATACTTACCACGACATTTTTTAGTTAATAATTATTATTTGTCTTGTATCTTTAAATACTTACTTTCTGTAGTCTACAAGGGCTTGAAGAGTTTTAACGTTGGTAAGGAAGCTCAATTGACGTTACTATGGTTAGTTAAAAACTTATACGGTTAGTTAAAACTCCGCCAATTGGAATGTCAGTGACGTCATGTAGCCATGTGACGGAATATGTTGACGCGTCGAGTGTCAAAAAAAAACAATAGTTTAGATTACAAAAAAAAAAAACGAATGAAGGAAAACAGAACACATATCGATCGTCAATATCATACTAATTCTGGTCATTTTGGCCCATTGGACCAAGTGATCCTGAACGTCCTATTTCTCGTAGTCGGTTAAATAAAGCGAAACCACAGAGCGCAGCTAATACGAAAATAATTATTAGGCCAACATCTACACCGGCCACGTGTCCAATTAAGGCCGGTACACATCGCGTGCTGCAAATCTCTTCGCCTTATGGTTATATCTTAAGTACAACGATACCAACTTAAACGAACAAGGCGGACAAATTAGAAACTAACACTTCTCAATAGATAACCGTTCCAGTGGCGCCTCATTTCGATTTATCAGTTGTGTTGGAGCGATACATGGTAATTTGTGCTGTGACACCTTGAGACGCTACCAAGGTTACTTTGCTGGTATAATTTGCACTGTGGCTGACAGTGGTACTGCTGGTTATTCTGTATGGCAGTGATTAAAAGTTTCTATAGATCTTATTTTATGTCCCCAACTGTTTCCAAATGAAGAGCGGTTTTATGCGATATTGTTCGACTTAATGGTACTAAGGAGTGGAAGATCCCAGGTTCTATTCCCGACCGGGTTACCATTACCTTATTTCAATATTACCTAGACCTTTCTCTTGCTCTCTGTAGAAAGAGCGAGACAAAAGTCAAATATTGAAATAAGATTGCTCGAGCGCTTGTGATACGGCCCCTGGTCGGGGTCTGGATTTTGATTGTTCTTGTCAATATATAGATGCCATGGCAACCCCGATACAAGGTATCCTTGTGGAGAGCGATGATTGTGAAAAATTCATGTCATCTAATAGATTAGCCTGTTAGTCGAATGGCTGGGCTAGTGGGAATTCAGCTAAACCCCTAAGCAGATTCAATATGAAACACTTGACTGGTTGAAACTGAGCCCCTTGGAAGCGGACGATCTTTAAAAAGTCTTATTGTTTGTCATACAAAATAACCATAAGTCTTCTACCATACGAAACCTACAAAAAGTCTCTATTTATGTCATTGACACAATAAATTAAACTAAGAGTCAATCAAAATTCATAAATAACGCCTAAAGTCCTGGCAATAATAAAGCTCAAGTAAAATAAGTCATGATGAAGTCGCAGTCATAGTATGTAGTCATGTCTCAGTATTAGACCTTCTATGGATTATGCCGACAACATCGCACTCGTATCATCGAATACTTAAATATACCACCATTTATACATATTAACTGTCAGAAATACAAAAGTCATTAACTGTCAGAAATACAAAAGTCATTAACTGTCAGAAATACAAAACTCATGTTTTTCTTTTAACATTGACTGTTTGACTGTATGTTTGTTCAGCGATTATTCCGCCTATTAAGAATTGTTTTTGATGATCCTTTTTTTTTATTGGTAACTACCTACCTCAATACCATATACGCTAAACTTCTGTTTTCTTCTGTTGTGTACTGTTTGTTGATCTTAATAAACAAAAAAAAAAAAACGGTTTACTACTCACAATGAAGCCGTTTTTTTCAATTCTTTTAACTATATTTATGACAATTCATTATTATCATAGACAATAGTATTTAAACATTAATATATGTAAAGCTTTTTATCGAACTTTGTCTTGGTTTGAGCAAGAAGATAAATTTGTTCTTCAAATTAAACACATCCCACACGAAGTATCTTCATTAAAAAAGCAGCATCCATCAAGTGTTTTATGGCAAATTGAAAAACAACAAACATTGCCTTAACAAAAAAGAAAACTTTAATTTAAAAACATTTTGACCTTAGTACAACAAAAATACGGATATCTTACGTCCAAATTACAGTCGGAGTGTAATTGCGTACGGCGACTTATTATTTGCTATAATGTACTTTAATTGTACCCTATTAGGGTATAAAGTTGTTTGTCCTTTGTTATGTCAAGGTTTCGACTACGTATACACAGTATGTGCAGAAACGAATACTAGAAACAAGTGATTATTTTTTTAAAGAAAATTGCTTTTATTATTATTTTTAAAAGAATATTTACGTTATAAAAAGTAGCCTAAGTTTTAATCCATGGTATAAAAGCTACTGCTATTCCAAATTGAGCGCTACATCACTCAAATCGGTTCAGCGATTTTAATGTGAAGGGGCTACAAGCACACAAACTTTCGCTTAGTGTGATAATTTAGTACATAACAGCCGATAAAAATATATTTTAATTTAATACAATTGCCCATACTGCCCTTAACGTTATGTATTGCGTACCAAGTTCACAAGACCAACAATTTGACAATCAAATAAACATAGGGAGCACCCGATAATTTGATACACAAAAACTCTATTGTGTCTTTTTGGACGAAAAATTGTCGTTGGCTCTATTCCATTTACAGTTTTTTTTTACAAAATGATGATGCCATAACGTAACAAGCTGCGGCCCATAATTACGAATTTTTCAAAAAATTTTAAAAAGAGCGTAAAGTGTAAAAAAAACCCTTTTATTTTACAATGATAGAAGAATTGTAATTGTCGCTATAAACTAACAGACTTAGATTTAAAAATAAAGGGCTGTTATAGTGCCAGAGATCAGAGCCAGCTACCTTCTATTCAAATCCCATCTAATACGTTGAGCCGTTTCAGCATGAAAAAACCGGACAAGTGCGAGTCAGACTCGCCTACCGAGGGTTCCGTACAAACTAGTAGATTAAATAATAATGTAAAAAATATACAATATCCCCTATATTGTATATTTTTTACATTTTATTATTTTCATAAATCGAAAAATATACATTGTAAAAATAATTAAAAACCTGTTTTAGCTTGTGCTAATGAAACTCTTTCATATGACACCCCACATGATACGGTTAATTCACTTTAAAATTTGGACCCTTATTCCTTGCATAAAGACACTATTTTTTTGTAATTAAATTTAAAATGTCCAGTTTTCGTATTTTTCCCTATATGTGTACTATAACACAATGCTTCTTGCCAAATTTTTTAGATCTAGGTCAACGGGAAGTACCCCATAGATTTTGATTCCTTTGTGAGTGTCTAAATGTACGTTTTTACAACATATTCAGCTGTAGCTTTTTTTTACGAAAACTGAAAAAAAAATACTTTTTTCTGCAGCAAGAGACTATGAATCTGCGTATATGGTTTTAATTTCAACACGATTTAGCTTGTTTGTCATCATCATCATCTCAGACAACAGAAATCCACTACTGCACATAGACCCCCCGTAGACTTAAAAAAATACCGGTTGTCGCGCGCCCTGCATACAGCGTCTTCCTGCCACTTGTATATGAGGTTGTCTGTCCACCTTGTGGTTGGTCGTCCTACGTTGCGCATGCCGGTGCGTGGTCTCCACACAAACTCTCCGCTTGTTGTTAACTAAAAAGTTGTCTATTCCAGATGACCATGGATAGAACCTATGTAAGTACAGGAAGTAACTTAATTTGCAAGGATGTAAGCTAATCAAGACAGGATATTGAAGTTTAGCTTTGCAAAAACCATAGACAATGTTTATATTGTCCATGTCCAGACCAAAAAAACCTAATCTAGTACAAATGAAGGTCGCAACTCACCTGATATTCGTGTAAATCCATCATTATACTAACATTAACAGATACAACAAAAAAAAACTACTTTAAAAAAACTAAACTACACTAAATACTAGAATAATTACTAAATATTGCACTTAAATCAGACTGTCCACTAACGTGGTATATTGCACAAAAAAATCAGGTACCGATGACGGTAATATAGAAAAAAAATCACATTTTTTGTTGTCAACTGTCAGAGTGACATTTGTATTTCCCGCGCGCGCGGTTTTTTAATTTTCGGTTTCATGGTCAAGCGCGCGGCGCGCGTCGCGTTGAGATCGTTACTGGCCAGTACGGTATATCGCCGTTGTAAAAAAAAACTAATATCTAATATGTGTGTGAAATCGCCAGAATTGCCGGCCGCAGTTGCCGTAAGTTTCTAACGGTAAACCGGTAAGGAGGTTGTGTATGCTTTCTTCGCAGCCGGAGAGTGCAATTACAATTGGTACGTTCGAAATATGATTGATTGGCGGCGGTAGACTTCTGTCACAGTTATTTTTTAATAACTTTTATTTCCTAAAATTTTATTGAAAATGAAATTAAAAACAAAACTTGGTGATAGTCACAGTTCAAAAAACTGAAAAACCTCTTGGATCAGCAGACTCTCGAACATGATATTCAAAATATGTAATTTCAAGAAAGGAAAGGTTCAACAACTGCGCAACTAAAATTGATGAGTTTTATATGCAAAAGAATCGGTTCACAACCGGTAAAGATTTACCAGCAAAATATAGTCAAATTTAGTTTTTTTTTTTTCTCAGCCATTACTGTCCCACTGCAGGGCAAAGGCCTCTCTTCCCTCTTTCCACTTTTCTCGGTTTAGAGCTTCGTTACTCCAGCCGCTACAGTGGGAGTTTTATTGAATATCTTTTTTTTTAAATCTATATTGTGAAGACATGCAATAAACTTTTTTTATCGGTTCATAAATAACGTAGTTATGCTGTAACAAAGCATATAATAAGAAAATATAATCGAATTGAGAACCAAATTTTTGAAGTCAGTTACTAAATTAAGTACGTTTTCAGGCAAAAAAAACAATATTAGCTACCCCATACTTTAGAACTCGTTCTTTACGCACACAATGCATAGTTCCATTCCATCGTAGTGTCAAAGTCAGTAGGTTAAGAGACCGTTCCCACTACGTTCTGCGAAGCTGGATCTCTAGCTGTAGGCTGGCCGTTCGAGCTGTAAACTAACTGCACAGCTTTAAGCGTTTCCATGCTTTCACTTTCGCACTAACGCTGCAGTTTACGTGAGAGCTGCTCAAAATGTTGCTGTTAAATTATATTAGTCCTACTGTATGTTGATGGTTGTTTAAAGTAGTTCTACGAAATCTGTCCTGTTTTTCTCACTGTGGCAATGAGGGCGTTGTTGTCCTTACGTCTTACTTATAAACGCATGTTGAAAATCTTATTCACTGAATAAGGCTTTCTCACCTTCTGTCAGACGGGAACTGTCACGCGCGAAAACGGAACAAAACACTGTTTAATACCGTCTTACTTATAAACGCATGTTAAAATCTGATTCACTGAATAAGGCTTTGGCACTTTCTGTCAGACGGGAACTGTCACGCGCGAAAACGGAACAAAACACTGTTTAATACCGTCTTACTTATAAACGCAAGTTAAAATCTGATTCACTGAATAAGGCTTTGTCACTTTCTGTCAGACGGGAACTGTCACGCGCGAAAACGGAACAAAACACTGTTTAACTAAAATGCGCTTATTCAGCGTTTATAAGTAAGACGCCTTATTATTTGACTAACAACACAATCGAGACGTCAGTTCCTATTTATGTCATTATAGATTTCTTTCTAAACAGACTGTACATTAAAAGCCAAACAAAACCGTGAGATGCAGCTAGTACGTTATTTTAATACACTATAATATTATATCGGCTTCTTCTTAGTTTTATTTATATAAAATAGAATAGAAATAATATATATATCTCAATAGAAATAACTAATGTGTGCCAAAATATTGTTAGGAATTATTGTTATGTTTTAGGAAGTTAGAGGACATATGACAATTTCAAAACGTTACATATATAAGTAAGTAGTACCTGGGCGACCGAGCTCCACTGCGATTTTTTATGATTGAAAATACGAGCAAACCCGGGTTCACTAAAAATGAAACCTAGCGAGATCAATTTATCGTCCCCTAATCTACCTACAAACCAAGTTTCATTAAAATCGTTTCCGAGTTTCAGATTATATATATACATATATATACAAGAATTGCTCATTTAAAGGTATTTAGGTAAGTATGTATATGTCCATGTTAGTTGGTACCATGTGTAAGTAAGGAAGCAAGCGCAGCGTAGGAAGACCAGTCACGAGATGGACAGACGACCTCATACAAGTGGCGGTAAGACGCTGGATGCAAGCCGCTTCCAATCGGTCTTTTTGGAAATCCATGGGCCTCCCGGCCTATGTCCAGCAGTGGACTTCTTATGGCTGAGATGATGATGATGTGTATGTAAAGAAGTTTTACAATCTTATTACCTTTATTTAACTTATGAATGTGTAGTTTTTTTTTGTTATAAAGTTAAACGGGAATACGAGGTTTTATTGTCACAGCAACATAAACATTTTAGACAATTAAAATTACATTTTATTTGTCGATGTTCTCTTTCACAGACTGTTCATATGAACCAATATATTTCTTTCCCACGTTTTGTTAATCTTTCAAAAAAAGGAAATCCATGTCTGTGGTAACCATAGACTAAATGCATACAGACAGACTACATTGACAACGCAAGTTCATCAAATAACATGTAAAAACCTATTTAGTGCCGACGTAATACAAAAATAAAAAAATCTCCTGTGAGACCCAGACGAAGTTTCTAAAAATAAAATCAAAAGAAACAATAATTAGAAATCTATTACTTGCGCGATCGACGTTGATTAAATACAAATTAATAAGTGTTAGAGACGTCTTACAAAAACGTATAGATGGAATCAAACTGCTGACCAAGTGACAAGATAATACATCTTTTACGGTAATAAATAAAAATAAGTGGCCAAGACCGTGTCGAGACATGGTAGAGTTCCATAGTAAATGATATAATCTAAAGGATCACTTAGTGAGTATTGTTTGTAAAGACCACTTTGAACCGAAGGTTGGACCTACAAAAGACCTTTGCACTTAACGACTTTATTTTATATACTTATCACGAAAAGCTGTAATCACAGTGTTTAAAATAAAAAAAAAAAAACATGTTTACATATCCTTTGGAGTGAGTGTCACTCCTAATTTTTTTTAAAGTTTTTACTACAACTTATGTTCATATAGTACAAGTTATTTCTATATTTTGATAAATCATCAAATCAATCATTAAAAATATTTATATACTTCCTGAGACGATACGAAGCCGAAATTTCGACGACGCAGCATCCGCTTCTTATCAGGCGAGTTAGTGGCCAAGCGCAAGCCTATCCTAGTACTGAATTAAAATAAATCAAGTCAACGGAAAACGATAGACAACACATTCGGAAACCTTTCATTCTCTCATCTCGTACATGATTCGCGAGGCGTAGACGATGCACGCATCGTTATCGGAATCGACGCGCGTTTTTGCGATACCCATTTATCGATGATGGCAACACCGTTACCACAGATTAATAGCGGCACAGAGGCTTAACTGCTACTTCACTTACAACTGTCAAATTAGATGAGAGGTGTAATCGCCTTGGCTGGCCTCGCCTTGGGATGTTTTTACATAACATAGACAGAATATGTAAAGATATTTATAGGAAAGAGCAATGATAACACTAAAAACATTATATCCATTTTTTTTATGTTATGATATCTATTTACTTTTTACTTATTTTTCCTTTTCATTTTTTCGGTTACAATTTATTCAAAATTTTGTAATCATCAGTTTACAATAATCAGAAGTCAATTTCTACGGCACATCAGAAATATAATTTAATTAAGAAAACATAAAGCTAAAACAAAGATTAGTTAATTAACACGTTTAATATAAGAGAACAAAATAATGCTCAGAAGTCATTGCTACAAATTCGCTTATTTTCAATCAACAAAAATGCGTAACGTTTTTGTCTTCCGGATTTATGTCTCTGCCTTTTCATAATGTGTGTTGCAGTTAATATCGTTGGTACATTTTATGGCTATTTTCTCAGTGTATAATGTCGTCAAGCTGATAGAGGAACAGGTTCTGTGAGGAACGGCGCACCTCGTCAAACGTAATTATAATAAAGACGTTAACTACTCCTGTGATTTTAACCGATTGGTCAGGTAGTAGTCGTTGTCATTTGACTGGCTTCGTAGCTCAGTTGGTAGTATGTTTGCCTGCTAAGCTGTAGGTCGTCGGTTCGATCCCCACACAGGGCAAACATTTGTGTGATGATCACGGATGTTTGTTCTGTATCTGGGTGTTTCTGTGTATCATAAGTTTGGATTTATAAAAAAAAAAATATATATATTATGTATTCTATCAGCCATGTAGTTTCCATAGTACTAGCTTTGCTTAGTTTAGGCTGGTTGGTGTTGTGTGAAATGTCCACCAATTTTTTTTAATGTAGTAATAGGTTTGCGTTCGACCGCCAACTCGCCTGATTTTTATTTATTTATGATCTCCGCTCTCCTACCGCCGCTGAAGTCCACTGTTGAACACAGGCATCCATCTTTTCGATGGATTTTCTTGCAGTCTGATAAACGGACTTTCTCATAAATTCATACGACACACATGCATGTCATATAATGCTATTGATAATTATTAAATTACTATTACCGATTATATATTTATTACTATTATTACGCGCCTAGTTAGGGAGGAATATCGCGCGGTTTCACTTCCGCTCGTACTACTGTTACGATAGTTATAGGGCCTTATAAAGCAAACTTTGAACAGCACGCCGAAGCTTATAATGAACTTTTACCGCCGGTTTCATGTTATAGAAAAACCAGCCAAGTGCGAGTCGGACTCGCGCACGAAGGGGTCCGTACCATTATCTATGAAAACGGAAAAAAAATATGTCTATTGTATGGGAGCCCCCCTTAAATATAAATTTTATTTTAATTTAATTATTTATTTTTAAAGTGAATAATATAACTCAATATTCTGTAAATATTTATTTTATTCTGATTTAGTATTTGTTGTTATAGAAACAACAGAAATACATCATCTGTGAAAATTTCAACTGTCTAACTATCACGGTTCATGAGATACAGCCTGGTGACAGACGGACGGACAGACGGACTGCGGAGTCTTAGTAAGTCCCGTTTTACCCTTTGGGTACGGAACCCTAAAAACAATCGGTAGCAATATTTAAGTACACTACCCGAAAGAGAGAAAACAAATAGGATTATTACAAGAGAACAAGTATAGGCGAGTCTAACGATACATTGTACACTGGTTGTTCTACAAACAGTAGACATCACGAGCACAACCTTTTGCAATTACTTGTTGTGAAAAAGTTTGTGCTCGTAAGGTCTACTGCTGATACAATTACCTCAATATCGAATATTTATCTGATTTGATAATATGATATTATCAAAATCGTTCGACAAATGGCCTCATAGCAAGCTTCTCCTCTTTTTAATCGAGATTTCATAAAATTTGGTTTCGACTAGGTACCTCTTGACCGATTTCACATTTACCGGATCACAATTTAAATTATGTTTAAAATTTATTACAAAACGATTCTTGCAATTATCATCAAAATTCGTCAATAAATGGCGTCACACCGAAATTCCCACTTTATCTACCCCTTTTTTGAGGGTCCCCTTTATTGAAAGTCCCCGACCGACGACAAAAAATCTGTAAAATTGAAAATCTCTTTACCCAGTTTCGTCAAGATCATCAACAAACATCCGGACAGAAGAAACAAAATATTGCCATTGTTGCAAAACTTGTTTTCGCTTCGCTCACTCGGCCCATTAAAATCTGTGCAGCCGTTTAGGTACCTGTAAGTATTTTTACCTGTACCTATATTTACATTTCGAATAATTTAAGAAGCTTTAGTGACATGTTTTAATGCTTTAAAAATAAAGAGTACAACTAAAGGTATGTATAAGAACCAAGATAATTTGAACTTAGCCGTGATTGGCGTTCGTTTTTTATATGGTTTAACTTATGATAGACTCAGCTAAAAAAGTATGTTTTTGTATTTTCGCATTATTAGGCAACCAGACAGTAATATAATACAGAAAGATACAACCACCGGAAAAATATGACTCTTGTTCTTGGGCAATACGGTAATTTTTGTCGAGTTCTTTCATTTTATCGTACCACTAACAGAATCATTAGTACAAGTTTTGAAAGTATGATTTTCTACTTTGCAGTTTTATACTCACGAAATAAAAAATCCAAAATTTCAATTTAAATTTCGATAATAACTCTATTAAAACGCAATCAAAATAATCAAATACAATGTCAACAAAGAATAAAAATAACTTTCTTCGGAACACAAAAGCTAACCCCCTTACGGAGAACCGCTATCCTGATTATCGATCAATGATCTATAGATCATTGATCTATGGGCGAGAGATCTATGGATCGTGGGGTCAGACGTACCAATTATGCACCTATTGAATGTTCGAGTGCGCGCATGCGCGCTTAGGTGTTATTATGTCGCGGATAATGTGAGAAACATAAGAAGTTTTTAAAACAATTTGCTTTTATTTTGTGAGATTTACCACACAACAAGTATAAGTTTAGAAAACTGAAAAAACCTCGAAAATAAACAGCTGAACCGATTTTAATGAAACATAGCTAAGGTCACTATAACAACAAATACTAAAAAAACAGAATAAAATAAATATTTAAGGGGGCTCCCATACAACAAACGTGACTTTTTGCTCGATATTGATAACGACAACAGGTGAAATATTCACAGAATATTGAATATTGATTATATTATTCACTTTAATAACAAAAATAAATAATTAAAATAACATTAATATTTAAGGGGGGCTCCCATACAACAGACATGATTTTTTTGCCGTTTTTATAGATAATGGTACGGAACCCTTCGTACTCGAGTCCGACTCGCACTTGGCCGGTTTTTTACCTTTGTACCTATACAATAAAACCGAAAAATCCGTTAAAAGTTTATTCGAAATGTATCGACATGTGGTCATTTCGAGAATACGCCAACTTTACATTGGCCAGCAACATCCACACACACAACGATTTCGAATGGTCAGTGTAATTTTAGAACTTTCTTATTCTTTATTTACTTGATACTTGTAAATAATTATGTTTGGTACGGAATGGAGCTTGCAATCTTGTAAATTATTACATTCTTGTTATGTGACTTCTTCGTTATGAAGTTATTTGATTATTGACTAGCGTCTTCCGGTTCCCCGTTGAGTTAATAGGCTGTGACCTGCCCAAGTATTAGAGTAGAGACCACTGAATTCAGTCTGAGAGTTTACAAAATAAGAAAAAGACCGCCGAATGCGGTTGAAACTATAGTCGGATATTTCGGCTCAAAACAGACGTGAGAGTCTGCGGCCATGTTGTCCCATATCTTACGTATAATGTGCGAGCGTAAAAAAAATGAGCAATTTAATGTCCCAAATGAATACTAGGTTTGTCATAGCAAAATGTGCTATTATGTTTGGGTAGTAATAAAAAAATATTTTTTTCGTTTTAACGAGCACTCAGCGCTTGCATGACCTAAATATAAACAAAAATAGGTAATAAGTATGCGCGAGCCAAGCGAGCGCAAAAATTTTAACAGTGCTTTTATAGTAATATGCTTTGTTTCTCGTATTGGTGAACCCACGGTACTTCTCTGTTAAAATTGTAGCTTGCCTGGTCTGTCACCAGGCTGTATCTCATGAACCGTGATAGTTAGACAGTTGAAATTTTCACAGATGATGTATTTCTATTGCCGCTATAACAACAAATACTAAAATAAACAGATTAAAATAAATATTTAGGAGGGCTCCCATACAACAAACGTGATTTTTTTGCTCATTTTTGCTCGATATTGATAACGGCAACAGGTAGACGAAGGTTGAAATATTCACAGAATATCGAGTTATATTATTCACTTTATAAATAAAGAATTAAATTAAAATAAAATTAATATTTAAGGGAGCCCCCCTTACATACAACAAACGTGATTTTTTCCCAATATTTATAGATAATGGTACGGAACCCTTCGTGCGCGAGTCCGACTCGCACTTGGCCGGTTTTATTTTAATTATACATTTCAGCTAGACACAGGCGAAAGTGTATGTATGAAACAATACCAATCCCACAGCTGAATAACCCTAGCCTTCCAAATCAGAGCTCGTTCACGGTCCGAGCGTTCCTGTTTCAGTTTAAAACTGCTATTCTTATGCAGACGTGATATTATCAGAGTTAAATTTTAATTGGTGCGATAATTGAGATGTAGTTTAATTTGTTTGCTTTACATATTATTTGCATATATAAAGAAAAGTAATAATGTATTTATTATGAACAAAATTATAGCTGTAAATGTAGTATGGCACCTTGTACATCAAACTCGGGCAAGGCAATCATAATAATATATTACCCTCAAGTACCCTTATCCTCTTTATTGGAGAATGGGGTAAAAAATTAAAGAAATGGATGGAATGTAGGTACTTACACGTTCTTTTAGTTATATCAGATATGATTTAGGATTGAAATATTACTTGGTGTGAAATAGAACTAGAACAGAAATGCTCGTGTTTTTGGGGAAAAAGCGGCAATTATTTTAATTATTTTCATCTAATGTCTATTAAATTGAAAGAAAAAAAACTGAAATTGTTTGAAAAGTTCTGTTTTTTTTTAAACAGCAGCAATTATTTTAATCTAAAGTCCATTTATTTGGAAAAAACTGGAAATTGTTTTAAAGTACTGCTCATTTTTGGGAAAATGAGGAGCACTTGATATTGTAAACTACCTCTATTGGAAATTGGGTATTGTTTTAAAGTACTGCTAATTGTTTGGGGAAATATGGAGCAACTGCTTTGATTTAGCTAGATTGTCATCATCATCATCATCATCATCTCAGCCATAAAAAGTCCACTGCTGGACATAGGCCTCCCCTATGGATTTCCAAAAAGACCGATTGGAAGCGGCTTGCATCCAGCGTCTTCCTGCCACTTGTATGAGGTCATCTGCCCATCTCGTGGCTGGTCTTCCTACGCTGCGCTTGCCGGTGCGTGGTCTCCACTCGAGAATCTTTCGGCCCCATCGGCCATCAGTTCTACGTGCTATGTGGCCTGCCCACTGCCACTTCAACTTGCTAATCCTAGATTGTAAACTACCTCAATTTCAAATTCCATTCAAATTTGTTGTACCATTTTAGAGTGCCGGAATAACAATCACAAATACAAACTCACATTTATAATATTACATTAGTGTGATGTGATTAAAAAAAAAAAAGTTTTTTTTTCGGTACACGCTCGCATAGATCTTGTGATCTTGTCTTAAAATAAAAATCTTTTTAATATCGTTTAAAATATCGATTAGCGGTAGATAAATAAGAATCCCACAATAGTGTTCCAACATAAACACAATATTGAAGGGTGCTGGGGTACAAAAAAAAAACTTTGAAATACCCACCGTACCTGTCGACTACGAGATGTCATCTCATCATTTGTCAAAGTTGTAAAGTAGTTAGACCGACTGCGGTAACGAAAAATCGTCAAGTGCATGTCTTTAATCAATATAATAAAAATCTAATTCTGTTCGTAGGCAGCCGAACAGATTCGGCTATTTTTAAACGGTTTTATTTAGCTTGACCTGTTTGTTTGTTTGTTTGGGTCAAATTTAGTAATTGAAATTTTACCCCCTTGCAGTTGACGGAAGATCTGAAATTTGGTATATACCTTTAGTCCTGATGACAATACAATTTAGTATATTCTGTATTATTGTAAATTCAAGATGGCCGCCGCCACAAAATGGCGGATGTCATCTTTTAATACAACTCCCACAATATGGGTATCAAATGATAGGGCTTTTCTAGTAAAATACAGTAAATACATTACCTACACCATTATCTTTCTTTTCAATAAAACCGTTTAACTTAAAAAGTTTTTTTAAGTAAGTACTTGTTTAAAAGGAAAAATAAGTTTTCCGGAAAATTGGAGAATAGAGTCTGAAGTCGGATGCAACAAAATGTTCGAAACGTCTGGTCTTAAAATTATTTAAATATATATACGCTAAATCCGTTAAAAGTTGTTTCATTTCAATGAGAATTATCGTGGCAAAAATGGGAACTAACGACTCGATTGAACAAAATAATGAAATCGTACAGCAAAACTATCAAAAAGCTTCTTTGTATGGGTTTTCGCATGAATGGGAACCGACTGGCCTGTAGCCAGACTAGTATATACGAGGACGTTTGATTATGTAGTTGTTTTACCCTACTATCCAGAAGAAGAGTGAAGCATGAAAATCATTTTTCTAGTTTGTGATATATTTTTTTTAAATAAAAAAGGTTTGGAGGGGTGGTGTGAGAGGTTTGGTCCTGGCAGCAGAGGTTCAGCGCTATTGGTATACACATTCCCTCTGCTGCCACTGGGGAGTGGGGTGGTTAGAAGAAGGGGGTTGGGTAAGTTTGTGATATTAGGTACCACCTATAGATGGCAATATATGATGTAGCTTTTAAAGATATATCTTTAAAAGCTACACAGATTTTGATGTGTCAGGTGACGTTATATCCGTCTTTATCTATTTACCGGTGCACATTTAGTACTTAAATGAGTTGGTACTTAATACTGAACCGACTGAACGTATGTCTGTATTATAATATATGAAAACAATAAACGAATTACTTAGTTTGCTATTCGTGTCTGTGTTGGTAGAAGTTCGAACTTCGCACGCCATCTAGTGAGCATTTGAACTATCTAATCATGACGAATGCCTATTGAAGTGATTGGTGTGCTCGAGAGGTCTACTTGTTGTAGAACTGGTAATAATAATTCATGCTCAACTATTTTATACGACTTTGATTAAGAACGTAAAAAGAACAAAGAGTGAAATCTATGAACAATCAAGATACGAAACGATATGGAAAATTAGTATACTGGCAAAACCAGAAAAATCACAAAATCTAAAACTAATACTTTCTCTGTGTGATAGCGAGCGAAGTCACATGCTCTCAGCTAGTCTATTCTTACCTCTACTAATAAAACAATTTGTCATTCCGTGTACAACGCAGGTGGGCCGGCGTCACCTGTCCGTCTGTCTGTCCAAATACGTCATTTGTCATGTGTTTATATGATGCCGACAGCAGAAGGCACTGGTCGAGCGGATAGCGTCCCTATCATCAGTATCCTAGGGTCGCTAGCCACTCGACCTACTAGGCTACTAGGCCTAGTACTGCTACTAGGCTCAGTAGCCTAGTTACATCATTTTATCCCCCGTTTACACTTTCTGGCATGTAACGGGCCACTCACGTCCATACTGCCGTAGAAGTATGTAGGTTCATAAAGGCATTTACTTGCCCATTAAAAAAAATAAACAACTCAAGCGTGATCGAATCAACCGATGTTGTCTGATACCATATGGCCATCAAGAAATCCTTAATAGCAATCAAATGAAAAGGCACCTTTTACAATATCGGATATTTTCCTTAATGCAACGCCTATCGTGTCGCAATCTCACAGACAGACAGACGGACGGACACATAATGGGCGCGCCTTTCAATGGAACCCGCGAGTCATGTGGTGTACCTATAGGGCTCATATCGGAACCTATATTGTACCCACTTTAGTATTTCTGCGAACGTGGAGCCGATTTAAATTAATATTTTATCGGACTACATTCGTATCTATAAATGTTTTCTAAGGTTTTAACTTACAATCGTTACTCATTGAAATTAAAAAAAAAATTAACGGATTTATCGCGTATATTTTACATAATTTTATGACATGACGTTTCGAACTCTTTGCAGCGTCTGTGGTCATAGGGTAGACCAGATGACAGTTGTATTTTTTGTTATGAATATATTAATTAGGTACTACCGCCTAGCCAAACGGTATTTTGCGTTTTTGGCCTCTCGCTGATGTGGCCATTCGCGTAAATATTTTTTTAAATAAGCAAAAGGCCAAATGGTCTTTTGCGTTCTTGGCCATTTGCGTCGATCCCATTATTTTTATGCAAAACGTTCCCTATGCATACAGAAGTCGCTCACGGAGTCAACAGTTGTCACAGATCTGACATTTCGTTATTTATTGTTGAAGATATGATTTGACAGAATGTAGTATAGGACAAAGCTGTTCGTAAGGAATCTCAATAATAATTTTGAATTATTTTTATAAACGAAACAGAATTACGTTTGTACACCAACTCGCCTGATGTTTAGCGTCGATGTGGCCGATGGGGCACGTCGATCTAGGTACAAGATATTTATTTATTCACTCTAGCGTTAAAATTCCATGACATGTATCACATAAAATTCCATTTCGATTCAAATGAACATTCAAACACAAAAAGAGGATCTCATTTTTTCCATCACAATCAAATTAATGTCAATTAAAATGAAATATTATTAGAATAAAATATTGTCGAGATTCCTTAAGTACGGATTTGTCATGCATGCTATCAAACAGGTACTTCATTTGCATAGCCCCTTAACAATAGTCTAGTTTTTCTATAAAATAACAGTTTCATTAAAAAGCCCCTTGTCAGCATGCGTAGCCAATATTTGTAAAATATAAAGAATACAGCTTCGAGCATATTGTAACCCATGATACTATGAAGAGATACACGAATCTAGACACCTCCCACAAAAACAGAAGTTATCAAACAGTTTACACTATAGAAAGTAATGTTGAGACAGACGCTAGAAAAATATTGCCATCCTTCTTGGACCATTGGATGATACATTTATGTATAATTATAGTATAAAAACAATGTATTTACTTAACTCGGCTCAACGGATTTCTATAAAATTGAATAATCTCACACTATATGGCGCGTTTTAATTTTAAAATTGCCTGTACAAACTGTGTTATTGCCTAAACATAGGCAACTTAAAAAAATATCTTGAGAGGTAGGAGGTGCAAACGCTGGATGCAAATATGAATGGTTTCTGATTAGAACCCTAAAGTGTAGTTTAGATAAAGTCGAGTACACAAGGAACTACATAGGCGTGTTATATATGTACACCGGTATAATTACATGGCGGGCCGCGATACGGCGGCGAGATGAAAGGCCCGGCTTGACGTGGGACTCTCCTAATGAACCGAGGTACATAGGGTTGTCGCGCGTATGCTACAGCTACACTATTGCCTGTTCTCGGTCCTCGCGCGAATCTTCGCGCAACTATTTGCGCCACACGAGCAGCATCTTACCTAATACATATGGAAAACATTGATGTTCTTTAATTGGCGCCCTAAAACCGACAAGCTACTACAGAATACGCATGGCGAGAAGGCGTGATGTGAGGCAAATAATGCAACCACAGTAAATATCTGTCCGCTAGCCACGCGATTTTTCATAATATTTTTGGAGACTGTTATCTTACCTACTATTAGATTTATTAACTAACTGTCCCCAACGGAAGCATTCGTTCCGCGAGTGTGAATTACACCAAGTAATATGCTTTCGTAACAAATGCTCGTAATTTCTACTAGTTTTTTTTTTTGAAAACATAAATGATGGCGACTTGTGGACGTTTGAATCAGTGGTAGCCAGTATTATTACAAGAGGATCACGAGTTGTATTTCCAGTAGGGCATACGTTTAGATGGTAAATTTAAATATCTGTTTTGGATCAGAATGTTGATTCTCTTGATATTATATGTTATTTGGTTTGTACAGTATCTCTGACACAGGGAAACGTGTAATGGGATGCGTAGCAACGCATGGCAAATGGCAACCCTACCCGAGTCAGGTTGTACGTGATCGCATCGCCTTCCGCTTTCTGTCATCCGAGGTATCTGCGGCCTTTTGTTCCTCGACCTATCAGATCGTCACATCGAAAGTACCACTCTCATATTTCACATATTTTTGGGTTATTCACAAATATACCTAACTATAAATATAAAACTATTCCCATCGATGATGGAGATACTTTGATACGTCTTTTCTTTATCTGTTTGAAAATAAGTACCAAAGTTAAATGCTGTTAAATAGGTCCTTATGAGAATTTACTGACCTGAAATGTATAGAAGTATGGCAATGTGTAAAGATTCTACGCTCTAAGTTGGTTCCCAGATATTTTTTTCATGCCAAAAACAGAATTCCAAAATATAAAAAAAAAAAACTGGCTCTTATACCATTATATATGTATATTTATTAAATAATTATATATAACTGTTCTATAAGAAATTTTAAAATATAGAATAGGTATATTTCACGAACACAGTCATAAGAAATATCTCAATTCTGAGTCACGAACTCGCTCACGTCAAAAAAAGCTTTACATTGACAGCGAAGCAAGCAGTGCACTTCGAGTGGGACCTAAGTAAATATAGAGAGACTCCTGATATCTGGTGGAGTTATTTTAGAGGTAAAGCAAAATCACAAATAGTGATGTGGTATCGAGTATCGATATTATGCAAAATACATTTGATGCTTATAGTCTTAGAGTAATGACTACTTAGAGTGATAGTTTCATCCAAAATTCCATTTATAAGCGAAGCCAAAAATTTATCAGAATAGATATATCTTCTAAGAGTTAGAATTTAGATCGACGAGCCAGACAACCAACCAAGCCAGCCAACGAGAATTTATATCTTCGACCACACTTTCGCTAGAAAACAGGCGAGCTGGTGGTAAACCGTAGATCTATCTTATGTAAAAAAGAAAGAATTTCTGGTTCAGGAACATAAACGCCGGCTTCGGTTAATCTTTTAATAAAATATTACAACAGTGAGCAGAACGGTTTGATCTTCATAAGCAAAATCTAAAAAGTGTTCATTATAAATCTATCGACAGTGTCTCCTCCCTAAGCCAACGCAAACACGAACAAAAACGTACCAAATCTCGCTACCGTATTGAAAAGCGCACATTTCGCCCTGTTTAGTTAATATTAACATTCTTCTTTGAACAAATATTGGGCGACAGGTCGATTTTTGGATTAGTTGGAAAAATATACGGTACAGCACATTTTGGATGAAATTGGCATACACCTCGTACAAACAGTCCGAGGCATGCAGACGCGGCGCCCCACCCGCTTTACTTTTCTTCACCCGCTTTTCTATTTTATTAAACAACCTATTATTTTATCAAATGTATCATGTTAATAGAAAGAATAAATAATTATAGGTGGACATTTCACAAAACACCATCTAGCCCATATTAAGCCAATCTTGTACTATGGGAACTAAATGGTTGATTTTATTTACACAAATATTTGTCCTAGGTCCTTTCAACCCACGACCTACAGCTTAGAAGGCAGACATATTACCAACAGAGCTACGAGGTCATTCAGATAAATTATGGATAAAAGTATGAACATAACTAGTTATAAATACTGGTGGACATTTACATACAGCGCCATCTAGCCTAAACTAAACAATACTTATTCTAAAGGAACCATGTTTGTCTTGAATGGGAATCGAACCCACAACCTAAAGAAGGCAGATGATATTATTACCAACTGAGATGTGAAGCCAGTTAAAGGGACATTCATAAGTTGTATTCAAAAGTGTTACCTACCTATGATAATAATGTGTAATTAATGAGAAAAATCTGTCCAGAACTGATAAAAAAAGTCGGAAGTCAGTGTTGGCGCCAGAATATCAATTTGTATGTTGCTAGCCTACAGGAAATTAGTTCCACAGAACATAATAAAACCATATAATAATACTACCTAGTACCCTGCTATTCTGCTATAATTTTTACGTTTTCTTCTATCAGTACCTAGTACTCGTACCTATCAAGCTAGCTTATTGTAAAGTTGAGCTTAGCTATCATCGTCCTAAAACCCTAAAATGAATAACTATTGCTAATCGATCAAGTACGACGCGTGAACCGGTCTGTAAGACCCCGCGTTTCGGTAGCGACACAAAACAAATAACTTATCGAAAATCAAGTGCACAATTTGTCGAAATCATTCATAATTGTATACATATTGATTGATTGTAAGAAAATCACAATGTTGTAGGTTTTTGTTGTATGGTTTAAGTTAAGAGAGTTTTAAGCATCCTGAAAATAAAAAAAAAATGGATATATGGATACGGCAAACACGGCAGGCTTCCAGAGACATGGGATCTAATTTTCTTTGTATATCCAGAAATAATTTTACTTTTATTTTCATTAAATCAAACGAGTTTCAAGTCAGGCGCGGAGCAGACGATGGACTTTTTGTCCGCCGTATAGAAATGATTGCCCGGTAAGTCGTTACCGCGGTCACTTACGCCTGAAGTCAACGCAAGCGGTGCACAGATTGTCCGTGAAGTTCTAGCGCGCGCAGTAGACTAAACAGTCCTTCGTCAGCCGCGGTCTGTCTAAATATATTATGGTGTCCGCCAATATTTGCCCGTTTTTTGTCTCGCGGTCAATTTTGTCATTCGTATGCGCAAGAGGGCCCTAAATATGATGGTAAGCGGGCCGGGAGAGGGCGACCTAAAAAGTGAGGATGAACTGTGTTAAAGAGGATAATTGTGTATGTGTAATTGTGTAATGTATGTGTTATCGCGTAGGATTCCACATGTTCTATTTTCGCGGACAAAATGTCCTGTTCTGTCTGGTCATTCGTCTGTATAGCCTTTTATTGTTAGGCAGCCTATTTTCTACAAGAGGTTACTCTGATTCTTACAATTTAGGCTATACGTACTTTACTACAGAAAACTGATGATCTCAATTCAGCTATATAATACGAGTATAAAACTCAAAGTCAAAGTAAATTTATTTGCATAAAACTCGTATATAATAATCGTATTTTTTTGTTGCGGGTGTTTTGTGAAACACCAGTTACCTAACATTAGGGTAATTGTAATAAGAAAGATCCAGAGGTGGTTCCATAAAAAAAACTTCGATCCAGTAGTTTTTAACACGCTTTTATTAGGTCGACCTGTATGTAATGAAATCTAAGGTAACTAATTTAACCATCTTCCAAGGATCATAGCGTCATGAAAATTGGCAACTGTATGTAGCTCTGATGACAATACAATAATATGGTACTGTCGAACTGAGCTGATGATGGAGCCGGAAGATATGAACTAGAACTTCATGATGGAACATCGTATCATAGCTGTGTTTGGATTTGTTAGAAAAGTCTTGTAATGAACTTTGACCACAATAATTTGTAGCGTGTTTTTTAAACTGTAATTTATTTACTAATATTTATCTCAAAAATGACGTCTGGCGACTAAATAAGACTTTTTCAAAAAGAAGAATTATCAACGAACTTTATATGGTATCGCTATCTCCTGTGCGCGTGCGCCTCAGTTAACCGTGCTTCGTGTGTGGCGTTGATCCCGGTGACACACATTCATTTATCATCGGTCGGTTGGAGCCCAGTGATCGCTGATACTGTGCCGATCCCGCCTCTTACTGATAACGAATGTTCTACTGGCAGAGATCAAATAAACCTAGCTGCGTGTAAAAGAACCTCAATGTTTTGAACTCCGTCAAGATTGGCGCTCGTATTTTGCAATTTCAATTTATAATGGACTACGGTAAAATGTAGATTTAATCTAATACTTAGTCATTAAAATGTGTAAAAAAAATGGTTGTCTGTAAAGTCGGTTTACGGACGATAATTTTACGTCATAACGATGCATCACAAGCCGCACGCTTGTGATGCATCGTTATCCGCCGATGTGCCTCTCTATCGCTTTTTCCGCGCTCTCGCTTACACACTCTTGCAACTTGCAAGTTGTGCACGAACGAAAATGTGTCATCCGTCTGAGCCGAGCAGACGGATGACACTTTTTCGTTCGTGCAGCCGGCGTTCATCGATTTATAAGACGTTATCACGTCAAAAATAAATAAATATTGTTGGACTGTGCCACCAAGCTACAAATCAAAGCTTGTACTATGGGTTGCAAATAGCTGATAAACCATACTTATACACTTTTACTTGTGTTGTACTTTCCAGAGACTTGTGCTTTATGTCGTCGTAATAAGAGTCGCTATTTGAGTGTTATGTTCCGAGTGTGTATGTTCGCGATGTAACTGACCTGGTTGTGGTAGTGCGCGAGCGGGTGGTGCGGCACATGCCGCATCGCTGGGTGCAGCATCTTGTCGTCGCCGCCGCTGCTGCTGCCCTCTACCGCCTGCGACAACGCAACAACTCAGCGTCATAGCACAAAATAAGCGAACATACTCATAAACAACCGGCCGTAACGAGGTTTTATATCTATGTAGCTATGCCCCGCGGCTTCTTGGCAGCTAGTTTATCGTCACCGATTAACCTCACAGCTCGCCGGTCCACTGATTCTAAAGCTTCCAGTTGATACTTGGCTGATCAAAAAGGTGGCAGCAGTACTCCATACACGATCGGACCTGTGCTTGATACAGATGAAGCAGTTGTCCCGGTGAGAAGTATCGCCTAACCTTATTAATGATGCCAAGCTTTTTACTAGCCAGTAAGCTAGCTAGATTATATCTTTCTCATTCGACAAAAAAGTTGCGAATATGATGTCAGTTTGTTATTTGTCCAGCTTCAGTAGTACTCACCTCGGCCGGCTCATCCTTGGGCTCGGGCTCGTCTCCGAGCTCGACCAGCTGCAGAGCCTCCTCTAGAAGGTCGAACCGCGACTCCTCGGCGGCGACCAGCTCGCTCGGGAGATCGCCTTGTAACACGTACTCGCCTGGAGACAAATAGCTGGTCAATGTGGGATTCAATCTTACACGGACCAGTGAATACATATACAGTATAGACTTCTACGCTGTACTGGGAGAAAAATAAAATATAAAATGTACCAGCTGCTTCTCTTCTCGGGCGTACTGTAAAAGTCAGTTAAGTTTTTTTTTTATACATTATAGATCTACGATTGACCACTAACTCGACTGATGTTAAGCGACGGTTTGGCCGAGGATGGAGCTCGTCGATCTAGAAGATATCTATTCACTATAGCCTTGAAAATTCCAAGATTGTATGTCTCAGGAAGCAGAGATGGCGGCAACGAATTCCATTCTTGGAATCTTTCAGGGAAATGGGCGTTATGTAGGCGATAGGCTGACTCCCTGTCACTGCAAACCAACATTACATCTTACCCTCCAATCCCCTCTAACATTAACCATCCATACAACCCTTCCATATAACGCTCTCACTACTACGGTCAAATGTGGTGTCACACGCCCTCATGGTCTGTGATAGTCTGCCTACCCCGTAAGGAAAAATAGGCGTGATTTTATGTATGTATAGAAATGCGGTGTATTATGTAATAGGCGCTTCACCCCTAATCACCGGTAATCTAGTAAAAATAAATCCGATTGTATGGAGCAAATCGCAAATGCAATTTGAAGGATTCTTTGGAATTATGATAGGAAATTACTTAACATAGATTCACAATAATTGCCGATTTATAAACTTAAAAAAAAAAAAAACTGGCGGTCAAATGAAATCCTATATGTGAATAAAAACACAACTCAAAATACGTTATCATAGGAGCTGTGCGTACCCCGCGATATTTTTTCTCGACGATATTTTTGTTCATAGTCCAAAATAACGGCAAAAAGCTTCTACACTACTTACATTGAAAAATCAACTTCAAAACATGAATGTCCCGTTGTTTCGTCACTTATGATTTACAACCGGGTGACAATAAACCCTCGCTACCGTGGGCTCCGGGTCTCCCAGACCTCTATTCATCTTAATGCGATTATCACCGTCTTTAAAATACGCTTTGAAAGGGTTAACCGAACTCTTTTCAATGTGTTTAAAAGCATTTTTTTTGTGTGCGGTCAGATTTTTGGCCACTGGTCTGCCAGACCATCTTGAGGATTTAAAGGAAATTGATTTATTACAATTTGAATTCTAATGTCTACTGAACAAAATGCAAATTTACAAATATATTATGACTTCATGATTAATTGTTTCATGCGTCTTTGTACTGTTTTGTTAATGCAGATATACATTCAATTATTACATTTATTTTTAGATATTTAGAGTTTAAAATCGCTTATGATGATAAAAGGTTTTTTTCACATTGTTTTGTTTTGGTTATAAATTATGATGAATGTAAAAAGTACCGCTAATTTTGAAAGAAAATCGGCGCTTTTGGTAGCTCCTCTTGGGAGAACTGACTTCCGTAGATTTCGAAGAAAACTTTTGAATATATTAATGACTGCCAGTACTTTAGTAAAACGCGGGGTTTATGTAGTTTTTGTTATTATACGTTTCAATGAGAGGAATAGTATAAACAGAAAATAAAACTAACCAAGCAGTATAAGATATAGTGAAAAAGAAAATAATACCTAATACTAAGGTAGAAATTAGAATAAGCCAAATATTTGGTCATCTTGAATGAAATGGCAAACTATCATATATATATATATATATTATTTATACCATCATATAAGGTCTTCTACATTACAGAAGTTCTAAGGAAGACTGATACTCTTATAGATAAAATAACATTTCAGTCAGGAAAAATAGAAAAATGAAAAAAAAAAAATTGTAACCAAGGCATAAAATAAATTTTACAAAATGACACCAGTTAACTCAATAAAAAATACAATTATCTATGATCTACTAGACTACCACTTAGACAATTGTCTATGACAATAAGGATTTAAAAATTAATCCTACCATTGTGTTGGTATCAGAGACCCGGCGACAATATTTTTTCCAGTTGACGAGGCGACAGCCGTGAACGGGTTACTGTTTTGGCTACTTTGAGGATTATTTGGAGATTTTATGTTTGAGTTTGATTGAATTAAGATATTTAAATATTCATCCGAAAATTCCGTACAAATTCCTAGTAAATATTTGCTGGACGGTTTTATTCGTACGGTGATGATAACAATAAAATGTAGGTAACTCGTAATGTTTTTCAATATTACTATTTACCCGACTGCGTAAGAAGGAGGATTATGTTTTTTACAGTGTACATATGTATCTTTGTATGTATACATGTATGTTTCTATTTGAGCGCCTACAGCCTAAATGGCTTGACCGATGTTAACGTGCGAGGTGTCGTTCGATTCGTTTTTACCACTTGAGTGTTGCTATAATTTTTGTAATAATAATAGGTAACACATTTCTCGCAAAAATACCATCCTCGGCCACACTGTCGCTTAACATCAGGCGAGTTGGTGGTCAATCGTAGATCTATAGTGTATAAAAAAAAAACGTTTTTTCGTAACCTCTGACCAACTTTTTCGTAGTAAATTACTAAATAATAATAATAATAAATTACTACGTACATAATACGTATTTGTAAACTTTTACAGTGATTTTACGCATATTTTCACAAATGAAACGTAAACCTAATAACGTATCAATTGTAACGAAATCGTAAATTAGACTGCAAAAACTGCTTTTCTGCAGTCGGGTATATTTTGTTTTTCTTTCAATATAAGTACCTAATTGTTATATACCGAATTTCAGCGAATTCCGTTGCCGTTTAATCGTGGTAATGTAACAAACAGATAAATATATCTTAGTCTAGTAAAAATAAATCCGTTTGTATGGAGCAGATCACAGTATTTGCAACTGGAGGGATTCTTTGAAATTATGATAGGAAAATAGCTAAAAAATAAATCATAGATCAACAATAATCCCTATTTATAGACTAGCTGCGTTCCGCGGTTTCACTCGCGTGGTAATGAAAAACGGTGGTGATTATGATGATGATAAGTAGCTTATGTCCGTCTCCAGGTCCAAAGCTATCTCTATACTAATTTTCATAACGATCGGTTCAGCCGTTTGAGCGTGTAAAGGTAACAAAATTAACTTTTATAATATCATTATGAAATTGTGTCAAATGTATTTCAAAACACCAGCACACTCATTTTAATAACAATATTACTTAATTGTCTTTTATGTTGTCACAAATCTAATTTTTACTAGACTAATAGTTACCTATATTGAGTCAGTAGAAAAAGACAAAAGTAATCAACGACACATTTATCCAGCGTAGCGAAGTCTAGAAAAAAAGGATAGAGAAGAGCAGGGACAATATTTATAAAAGAGTAGAAGAAATATTATATTTAAAGGAAGTACAAATAGTGGTAGAGAGGACTGAGGAGGGAAGTCTGATATTGTTGCTGTTCAAAGCTAATCTGCAGGTGATTAAAAAAAAAAACAATTCAAAATCAGCTCGCTGCGACGTTTCTTTCGTGTTTTATAAAGTAAAAATCCTCATAACAAACCTAAGATTTTTGTGATGTTATTAAGACGATCTATTATAACACTACAATCATTGCTGCCGCGTTTCATTCGTTTATTTTTAATTTGTCACTAGAGGCCCTGGTGGCGTGTGGTCTTCGAAATTACTTTTTACTTGATGCTTTTCAGTAGTTGATTCTGGCTCTACGCATAATCGTCAGGGTTGAAATGTGTTTTACAAACACACGAATGTTTTGTATAGTTGTCCCTGCGAATCACTAATAACTAGAGAGTTTTGTCTTTTTTTCCGAACAAAACGGGACTGCAGAACACTGCGGCATAAGTACTCTTTATATTCTTCATTTGCAATTTTTCGTTACTAGGGAATGATTTCTAATTAAACTTTGTTTCCACGCGCGTAATAATAAATTTTGAAAAGACCTCACTCGCCCGTAACATCAACTGGTGAGCATAAAAACGGTAGCCCTCTAATTCTAATTAAATTAATTATTATTATTAATTAATAAAAACGGTAGCCCTCGCTGTCATTAAAGTCAGATTAGGAGACTGGAAAAAATATATCAAGTTACTTTTTTTTATCAGCCCTGTTTGTACAAACTGTCCCACTGCTGGGAACGGGCCATCTTCTTATTGTAAGAATGGTTAGGCCATAGTCTGCCACGCTGGCCACCAAGTGCAGGTTGGCAGACTTCACACATCTGCAAGATCATTGAGAACTCTCAAACATGTAGATTTCCTCACGATGTTTTCCTTCACCGTTTGAAGTTGGCGGCAATCAACAATACGCACATAACTTCGAAAAGACAGAGGTGCGTGCCGTGCGATTAGAACCCAGGACCTGCGGATCGCAAGTCAGACGGTCTCACCACTAACTAGGCTGCCGGAAACTCATCAAGTTACAACAAGTTACATCAAGTTACTTATAGACATAGATTATTAAAATTATAACTTTTTTTGCGCTTTTAGTAGGGTCAAAACTAAAACGTTATTTTTGGCCAAATGCAATAAACGTACCGAACCAAATTCGACATTTAAAAATATCCATTGCCTACACGAACACATCCCCCTCTGATTGGTCACCCGTGAAGGACAAAGATGGCGTACACAATATGGCGTAGTTTTTTTGCCGCGAAAACAATTAGTTTAGTTTTTTTCGACCGGACGAATGGGCAAATCGATTCGGTTAGGTTTCCAATAGGTATTTTGTTAACAGGAAAATCTTAGTGTGTGCTATTTATGTAGCTGGGTTTCTTTATGTACTAGTGCCTCTGCGAACAGTAAATATCGCTACCATACCGCATAACTTGTATATAATATTAAGCTTTATAATCTTTGCGTGTTTGGAATTTTAAATCGGACGATAAAAAGCTTTGCTATAGGCTTTGTGTCTATTTTTACTTAACCTGTGTTGTCACACTATCGGGCAAATGGTAGAAGGAATGAGGGAGAAATCCCCCATTTCCTTCCATTCTTCTGTCTCTAGTCCGTTAGTTAAGTTAGTACTTCTCAAACCCTTTTTAACCGCCTGATGCGCACGAACAATATGAAAAAAATCTAAACATTATATGTTTCAACGTTTTTTTTTATCTGTTCCGAATTATACATGGCTAGACTTCTACTTTATTGATTTTTTCAAATTGCATTATCTCTAGGTGCCGCAGCGCATTGACTGGTAGCTAATAGATACGTGAGGGATCTCGTGCCAGGAGGCAAACTGGGAGTCGTTTATTGGCACCGACGCTGTGGGGACTTTTGCCCACTTGCCCTGTATTCCACTTAAGTGACCGACCCACTTAGGATATTACCCCGAAAATTAGTATCCAGCCGATGTTAGATTCAATGTGTAATAAAACAAAACCCAAAAACAATATAGTTACATAAGTAAGTATAAATAGAGAGCTGTAACAGAGTAGCCTTGACAATGACCGGCGCTGTGTCGAAATAGAATCGATTGTTCGATTCGTGATCCGTGTTCGAATGTCAAGTTTGTTTTGCTTTTGTGTTGTTCGCATTTTTCGTCGTTGCAAAATCAATATCATCCGGCACGCTTTCAGCAGCGCTAACGTTGCACACGTTTGCATGCGACAAAAACATCCTGAGCTCTTTTTCTCATGAGAAATACAGACATCTTTTCATCTGCAAAGAACTCTTTCTCGTTTTGTCCAGTGACGACTTTTTGTCGTGAATACTTGTGAAAGGAATTTGCTTGACAAACGCTAGGGCTTTAATATATTTCAGAGTAAATTAAATACTAATAAGATCGAGAGAGAGAGAGAGAGAGAGAGAAATATGTATCTTATGTCGTGTGAGATATAATATCACGGTAAGCATATTAATTACGCTTTTGGGGCTCAATTATTCATACACGCAAAATGTTCCCTTACTTATTTATGACTGATCTTTGAACAATATTCACAACTATGCGGGTTTTTCACACCATTCGCTACTTAACGCGAGCGGTTGAATTTAAATTTTATAGATAGATATTTTATGTTGATATCGTTCGAAAGTCAGTAAAACCCTGTCGACTCACATGGCATTTGTCTGGATGACAAAAGAAAGAGAGAGAGAGAGAGAGAGAGATCGACTACGCCCTTATACTGCGCTGCTTATTTCTGTCAAAGTAACTTTGATTCCGTGTCAAATATTGTACAGTTTTGTACAGAGTATACAATGAAAGGTTCTTGATTTTTTTCAAAATATTAGTAGTAATCTAAACGACTGCTGATTGATCAATCAAGTAATCAAATCAAATCAAAACAAAATCAAATAAATAATCATATAATTTGACTACTAGTCTTTTGGGAAAAATCAAGAACCTTCAAATCAGGCTATGTTACTTACAATGTTTGTCACGGAGTTAAAGTTATCAACGTTGACAGTATCCAAGTTTATTTACGATTAGTTTTAAATGTATATTTTGGAATGTGAATATTTAACTAATTAACTTTTGATGCAAAAGACAGTGTACATAACACAAAAAACTATAAAATAAGGTTAAACAATCCGGTAACTCCCATTAGTTCTATAGAACTGTGACGTCATAGAACTGTTGACAATCCGCCATATCGGATTTGTTGTGACGTCATGTGACACGTCGTGTGCGAAGACGATTATTTTCAATAAAGTCTCATACTTTTCACTTGCATTGTTTAACTACATTAAGAAGGGCTCTCTGTACTTATAAAGTAGTTGTTTTTAAGCTAACAAACAAACGAAATCATTTGGGAAAATCATGAGTTGATATTTCTTAAAACGTTTTCACAATTTGATACATGATGGTAGGTGGTAGGTATTAAAAATTCAATTATTCAATAGTATGTAATAATTTCGTGTTATGTTTCAAAGATTTTTTTGTTTATAACACACTAAATAAGGGTTTTAGCGAAAGATTACATAATTTGATCGGAAAGTTGGAAATTTAGGGAAACAGTGGCAAAACTTGCATATTTTAAAATTGACTGGACAATTCGGGCTTCGCAATCCTAAGTACATACTTAGGAACTCTAAAAATTACATCCTTATTCGACTTAGGTATTTTGTATGTAATCACCTAACCACAAAAATGTAAAAGCGGCAAACGAAAAGGACGCGACGGGTAACCACATTTAAGAAAAAAAAACAATACACCCAACATCAGAAAGGACTGGCCACCAAGCAATTTAAAAATGATTCGGAAAAAATATGAACCCGTCTCGCTCTGTCGCAGGGAATAACGTGAGACAGGACGTGTATAATTTGAAATTGGAATGTTCGTGGGACGGTTGGCAAGATGGCGGGCTCTTTAATGAAGGTAGATTGGGACAATTGTTTGAATTGATATTGATGCGCTGCTATTGGTCCATTTTGATTGGTATTAATTCTTTTTTTATTGTTTCGGAGTGAAGAACGAAGAGACGCAATCGAAGGTTTTTAATACGTCAGCAGCTAGGTACGAAGTTTATATGTTTGTATGTCATAATAATTATATATTTTTTATCAGAACATTGAAATCGTAAACTTAAATTCCTATTTCAACTAAACATCGGCAAAAATTATACAAAAAGGAAACAATAAGAAATATCTTTGTCTGAATAGAGAAATCGTACCAAGCCAACTACAAATTTAAATTGAAAAATAAAAACCTTAAAGATTCGTAGTAGAAGACGCAGTGCAGCAAAAATGGGTTAAGTAGTCAAATTTATTTTTTCCATCTTATACTTTATTTTTAGTCTACAGTTATTACATAAAAAATCAAGCATATCCCAGCATAACCCAGTTAGATGCCGTATATACCTCTCAATGATTTAAAAAATCTGACCCCGTACGCTTATGTTCATGTTCACACCCTTTTCCACACAGAAATGGTGATAAGTACCTATAAGAAAAACCTAAAAAAAAAACGATTTGAATCGGCAGGCGCCCAAACAAAACATTCAAATTATTTATTTTATTTATCGGCAAAGCTGGTAGCGGAAGCGGTTTAATACATCTAGCAATGGCTGAACCGATTTTGATGAAACATTGCTAAGAAAACACTCAACAAAATCCTCTTTAATTTTTTTTTATTAAAATCGGTTCACCCAGATATACAAATACACAGATACATACACAGACACACACATCAAACTTATAATACCCCTCTTTTTCGGTCGGAGATGAAAAATAGAAAAATTGCCCGAAAAAGTAGAAAATTTGGGAAAACTGACAGTTTTTCTGCGAAATTTAAAGAAAACTCAAGAATAAGTCTCTCTGTATGCGTTTGTTGTATGAAGAACGTCTTTAGTCTTAAAACGATATAAGTAGGTAGTCATATCTTTTGTCTAGTCATATTGAGATGTAGTCCTAAAGCTCCTAACCCGACACTAAGGTAAACTAAACAGAAAATTAAAAAGATTCTAGATTTTAGCGATTGTCTAAAAAACAGAAAGAAAAAATCACTGGCTAAAATATATTTCCAGCCAGCGAAAATAACATAGAATTTTATTCTAAATTCAAAAACGTTTAAAACTCACGCCTTCAACCAAACTCAAGAATGGATTCGGTTTATTTTTTTACTGTACGAGGGCACTGAGCCGAGCCTCTTGAGCGACCTCTTTCAATCCAGCGAACATTCAAGTGTGGGATGTTCTTATTTTGAATTTCTGTTCGTTGGTTTTTTATTCTTTTTTTCTTCGAAATACCGATTTCGAGTGGTTACAGAATGTTACAGTCAATGGTGTCGAAATGATAGGTTTTTAGGTATGCCCAATTTATAGGATTGTGTTTTTAGTTTAATGTAAAAAAAGTATTTTATAAAACAAAACCAAAGTGCCTGATAAACAAAATAAATAATTTGTAAAGACTTAAAGACTTAAGACAAATAAATGTTAAATGTTTGTGATATGTTAACAATAAATAAAATCTGAATAACTTGTAATAAATTTTTATTTTCAAAATTTTGTAGATACTTTATTATAATTTTCCAAAATTTGTCTATTAATTGTTAATTTTTTATTTTTATTTTTTTATTCACATTAATTTGACAATTGTACTAATTTTAATTTACACGGATGTCAAATCAGGAATATAAAATTAATAAGCTAGTAGACCAAAAAGAAACGTGTTGGCTGCAAGAAACATTGCATCTAAGTAGCTAGATTTTGAACAAACAACTAAGGATAATTATAAAATACGGGAAAAAAATATTCTGTAGTAATAATCCTACAAGAACATTATCAAAATGAAAACATAAACGATTCGTACAGAATCGATAAATATTCTATATCCTATCTCCAGGGATATCGCACTATTGTGCTCGCGAATGCACTACCTACAGTTCAATATTTTGACATTTAATTTGTCATATTTGATCGATCGCTGTCAAGAGCACAGACCGATCGAAGAAATGTAAAAAACATAAACGTCTCATGGGATTAAAGCTGCGCACTCGTACATATTTGTTATAAAATTATATTAAAATAAAACTAGCTGCACCCCGCGGTTTCGCCCGCGTCCACTACGCGGAGAGCGTCGAATGATGAATGATGATGATAAAATGCCTATGTTCTTTCCCAGGTCCTAAAGGATTCCTACGCCAAATTTCATAACGATTGGTTCAACCAATTAGCCGCGAAAAGGTAACAAACAAACAGTGTAATTTTAGTTTTTATTGTATTTTGTAGATTAGTTAAGATTTTATCTTTAAATCGTTTTTTTTTTTTTTAAATCTTTAAATCGGTTTCGTTATATTTTTATGCAAGATTTGTAGATCTACGATTGACCACTAACTCGCCTGATGTTAAGCGACGGTGTGGCTGAGGACGACATTTATGTATCGTCGATTTAGAAGATATCTATTCACTCTAGCCTTGAAAATTCCAAAATTGTAGTTCTAGGTCACATAGATGGCGGCAAAGAATGTCATTCCTATGCAGATACACATCGAGAACGTGGTCCGATATCACCGAGAACGGATGGCATTTCTATGAGAAATGGGCGGTAACGCGCCGACTTTCTGCTAGTAACAAAAATTATCACTTCAAAGCTTAATATTTCGCAAATGGATCCCTAAATTGAAAAATGGATTTCGCACACTTGTGATGTTTTTGATCCATAATCTATATCTTGACATAATTAATATGCATATCAATTTTTTTTATTTTATTTATATTTAACAGCTTTCTAGTAGGTACTACTAGAAAGCTGTTAAATCAACTCCTAAATCGCTCTGTTAGTCTTTTAGCAAAGCCGCGGACAGACAAATAGATGGACATAGCGAAATTATAAGGGTAAGGAACCAAGCTTCGTCTTCAAAGACTAGAAAATGTGCAGATGTTTATACGATAATCCTTAACGTGTCGGTGGAACTCTGCGACTCTATAATCTGACGAAAAATCAAAAAATAAAACGAAAAATCTAAAAGTAAAAATCTCTACAATCTGATGAAAATTTCATTTTTAGATATTATTCAAAAAGTAATAAAGCAATGTCTATAAAATAATTATGGGACCAACTTGGGAGCTTTCTCTATATATCAATTCAAGAAACACAAAAATTGATTAACGAATGACGGAGTACCTAATCGGTGAACAAACATACAAAACAAAAACATATGGATCGAATTGATAGCCTCCTTCTTTTTGGAAGTCGGTTAAAAATCAAGAGAGATCAATATAAAACTAGTGCTAGTAGCAACTACTATTTATATGTTATTTTCTCGATGATGATGATTTGTGCGCGCGTTGATGTCTTTTGTTCTCTGTAACAGAAGTCTACGCAGAACGGAGAATTACAGTCTAGTCAGAGAAGATTTGATTGCAAATTGTGTTTCGTAGATTGTAGAGTTTTGAAAATGTGTGATTTCTATGTGTAATATTTCCTAATTTCTACTTTGCAACCCTATCCTTGGAGCTTACGCCTATTGGAAAATGAGTCGGAAAGGAGATATTGTCCAGACACTGTTTTAAGGCGCCATATTTACGGCGCAAGCGGCAAAGATACGAGAAAGTAGATATTCGTGAATAGCACACCGAAATCTATGAAATCATAAAATTTTCAAATCTCCCGGAAATCTTTCCAGATAAAACTACCACATGATTAGTTAGTTAGTTAGTTTTAAAAGATCTTTATTCAATAATAATAATAAACTAAGAACATGTACAATACCAGTGTAAATTTATTCCTAGCAGTACAATAGTATAGCGAAATGTTTGTTCTGCGTCCACTAGGGTTCATATCAAAACTTTGAGCATGAGATTTGGCATAATATATAAAAGTAATATGAATAAGACGATAAATAAATAAAATTAATAATTAATTGTAGATTTGTACACTTTTAGAAGAAGCTGCCCAATTTTTAAGGAAGATTTGGCGATCGAGAAATTAAAAAAAATATTCAAATGATAAACTTGGATAATTTTAAACAATTATTTTGCACAATTAGTTAGACTTGAGGGTAGATAAATATGTATTAAGCCGAGCGCATGGCAGTCGGTCGACGCGACGCGACGCGCGGTTAGCAAGATTGAACTATATAAGAACCAATACAAGTGATATTATTTTTTCGCCCAGAATGAGGGTATAAGCATAAGCTATTAAAATAGGATGTCCCTAACACTATGCGTCTTACCATAAAACGTTATTCAAATTTGAGCAATGCTCAACATATTGTGTCAACTTCTCGCTGACAAGTAATGCCACTTGCGGAAAGAAGACAGAGAATTTGAGACGTCGATCAAAGTAACGTTTTTCGGTAAGGCCGTATATTGGTAAGTAGTAGCTGGAAATGTTACTACGGAAATTAACGTGGTTTTCACACATTTTTAAATAAAAACTACGGGTCACTCACGTCTGTTAGTAGCTGGAAAACGAACTTTAGTAGGTATTTGTAGAGGTAGAAGAGTAACGCTGATCCATAGTTGGACTTATCATACTGAGTCCACTGGACACACCAACGTATTTATTAGCCGCATTTTAAATGTTACCCGGGAACTAAATTAATCTGTTTTTCTACTGTTACTTGCCGATGCGCGTTGGTTTGGTAGAGATCGTATTAATAGTCCCTAGTTTTTAACCGACTTCCAAAACGGAAAAATTTCCAAAACTTTTTCGTACGTTTGTTACCCGATTAAATCGCCTATTATGAATTGATTTTGATGATTATTTTTTGTTTGCTAAGAAATTGTTCAGAAGTAGTCATATACATACTTAGATTTTATCAAAATCGGTTCAGTACTTTGGTTTTTAAAATAAAATAACTGGAAAAATATGTCATCAAGCAAACGAAATTGCGTACCTACTTATTTTGAAGTAGGTTGTTTCAGTTTTTTAAATTATATTTATTAGACTGAAATATTTAGGGCTTCACTTGACTTCCTCTGTATATTTGTATCAAACCCATTAAAATAAATAAGTACACTAATGTACTTATTTATTTATAAGCCCACAGCACTGCTCAGTCCCACAACTGGGCTAAGCGCCTCCCTATCCTGTAGGTACGCGATACCTATGGGTTTAAGCATTCTCCATAAAAATAAATGAATGATGTATTTATTTTTTTACTTTCAAACGCATTGAATAAGTGAATGTATTAGTTTATAAAAAGCCTGTGGAGCTCAATTAAAAAAGGCGTAATTTTTTTAAAATATTTAGAGGTTAAGTAATAAAATAATAATAACTAAAATTGTATTTGTATTTGTATATAGGTACAAAATATTTTTGATCAAAGATTTTTGAAATATTGCTTTTTTCGACATGGGATCAAGCTAGATTTACTGAATACATTAGTATTATAAAGGAAGTATGCGAGTCTGTATGTAACGTATATATAACGTTCAAATAAACATATGTATATGTTTGTTTGTTATCCTTCACAATAAAACGATTGAACTGATATGTATGTTTGGAATAGAGATTTTTTTACTACGAAAAAAAATAATGTAAAAAATTGTTTCTGTAAAATAGCGCAAAATACAATGTGTATATATCTACTTACATTATAAAAATAAAATGTACTGTAATTAGTGTAATATATAATAAGTATAATATTTTGGATAAAAAGTTCGAAAAAAACTACTGCAACGATACCTCGTTTTGCAAAATGTGTTAAGCCACTTTAGATAAAGAAGGTAATAACAAAGTGACAGACAAAGATACCTACACACTTTAAGAAAAAACTTTTAGCTCACAATGCATATTCATAAAAATGTTTCATATTGATTTAACGCACTTTTCTAAAGCATCGAGAGTCTATTGACTTCAGAAAGCTGCACCATACATTCAATAGAGGCATCATAAGCAACTGTAATAAAAAAATCGCATACCAATAGACGAGCACCGCTAAAAAACAAACACTACAAACTTCAACACCCACGAATAGTTAAAAAAAAGAATTAAAAACTACACTGTCACTGTCAAGTGAAAATGTCCAATTTTTTCACCGATGACTGGCCAGTAATAAACGCAAACGCGGATGACCTGGCGAATTTCAAATTTGGAACGAACCCTGCAAGGATAGCGCTCCTTACGACCGCGTTTTGATAATGGAGCCTGGAATGGAACCTTTTTGTCCCTTGCCTCATACGTTCTGCTTTTTTTTCACATTGTCTCGCCCACCGGCCTATACAAGACTTGTAGGCGGGGTCGCGACTAAAACCTGCTTTGTACGCCTGTCTCTTTCCAACATGAGTAGTGTCTTTGTGTTAGATAGAGGTGGATGTATGTTTGTTGTTCATATCGGGTTTTGCGTAAGGCTTTTTTTGATTAAAGGATAGGTAGGTATAAGGATCGACTTTGGTGGAAGTTTGATTTGTGTAAGGGTGTGACTCAGATTATATTTTATCAGTGGATATAGAATATTTACACAATTATTATCTGTGCACTGCACTTTTACATTACGAGAGATTTTGTGATTTTCCCACATTGTTTGAAGTTGAATAGTTAATTAAAATGCCATTTCCCGCAACTTTTTCATGTAGGTAATACCTACTTATCAAATTTTTTTAAGTATGCGAAGTTTTTGTCTCCTTCTTTAATTTTTAAGCCGAGTGAAAAATTTGCAAGTCGCTAGGCTAAAGACATACGTCAGCATAAAGTGGCATATCAGGAGACCTAATTAAATTCAGTTTTTTTTCCATAGGCAAATGTATAGAGCGCAAGGAGCCAGATAAAAAAATCATAGAACCTCCTGGTTTCGATAGAGCAGAGATATTTTTTTTCATAGAAAGTGGTAACATTTGAACATGAATATTATATTAATTTTTTCGTCTTTGTCCACTTGTTATCTTTCCATAATTAAACGGCTCGACCAATGTTGACGAAAATGATGAATATTTGATAATGACTTTAATTTTTCATTCACATTAATTTCACTGGAAATATTGCCCCTTTATTTTGCTGGTCGACAAGATACACATTCGACCACAGCTAAACTGGTATTAGCTGATGGATCTACTTAAATATCTTTGTATTTAAGTAGGTACACTATGGCTGGAATCGGAAAAGACTTTAAAATTTAATTTCTGGAACATGACCGTCCGGTGAATGTTATCTTACAATAGTTTAACTATCGTATACCTAGGATAGCGTCACCAGTCTGACACAGGAGTATCCTACCAGGATATAGCGTCACCAGTCTGACACAGGAGTATTCTACCAGGATATAGCGTCACCAGTCTGACACAGGAGTATCCTACCAGAATATAGCGTCACCAGTCTGACACAGGAGTATCCTACCAGGATATAGCGTCACCAGTCTGACACAGGAGGATCCTACCAGGATATAGGGTCACTAGTCTGACACAGGAGTATCCTACCAGGTTATAGGGTCACCAGTCTGACACAGGAATATCCTACCATATTATGGTTTCTATTTGTTATACGAAATAAATGTGACGTTTAACCAAGAACACACTTAATTGAGGGTAGGTAAACGACGATGTAGCTGAGGAAGGAGCATGTCGACCTAGAAGATATTTATTCATGCTAGACTAGAAAATCACAAAATTATAATTCATAGTAAACATAGGTGGAAGTGAGTTCCGGTTGCTTGGAAGAGATCGCTTTTAGCGATAAGGCCGCCGGTTGTCACACTAGTTTTGTAAGTTATCTGTAAAATTGTATTTGTTTGTACGAATCAAGAAAGGAGATAGAAATCCTCTCAAAGCTCTCCTTCACTACAAGTCAAGTTGACTTGTAGTGAAGTAAGTAGGTATGTAGTAAGAAGTGAAGAACCTAAGCCCTTCCGACTGCAAGTTGACCGCACCAAGCGCCGAGCTGTCACTGCTCTAACCTGTACTAGACCATTGCACGAGTGCTACAACTATCCAAAGCAGAGTATTGTTAGAAGTTGCTGATCGACGATGACTGGCGGCCATCTTGTGACGTCAGCATGACGCCGACATGTCCGCGCTTCCGGCACCGGTGAAAGTGTTTATCTTTTTAAAATAGCAAATATCGTTGTTTATGGCTAGTTTTTACTTTTCGTCTAGAAAAAAATGTTATGTCTGAATAAAACGCAAAGTATTTTTCGGCTTTGTATCTGTAATAGTTTTTTTTTAATAATAAATCTAGGTCTAAATTTGACAAATAAACAACGGCGCTAGACAAGTATTACTTTATTATTCTGTGGTGTGATCAACGATGAAGCACGCCCAGAGTAAACAAGTCCGTATCACGAGATTTATCAGTTTAATTGAGGTAATGAAATATCAATCTTCTATCATAGAATGACGAGCGCAGTGTATTAGCACTTAAGTACGTATTAAGATTTGAACCAATGAAGTTCAAATTTCTTAATGACATTGAACCGTATTATTAGCGAGCGTAACGGTTACCATCAGACTAATAACTTGTTCGTTGACAGTTGAATAAAATCGGCAAAAAACGAGTTTGATTCGCACTTTTAGAGTTCCGCACTTCCATACGAGGTAAATGCCAGGACTAGTTACTCGGAAAAACGTTACACACTCTACTTTTCAAAATACCTGCGATCTATTTGGATATAGGTATGCGAAATGATTGCGGTTCTCAGGAGACAAGCATTTCATTTCAAGAGTTTCATTTTTACCCGATTGCCCAACAAACAGATCCTGTTTTCTTATAGCCTTAATGGCTTAACCTATTTAATGTCCAAAATATCCGATCCAAATGTTACATTTATGGAAATAATTCTAATGGCTCCGTTGCTTTCGAAAAGAAAATTATACTTCTCAGCCACTGCCATTAGGTATATACCTATATTGTCCCTAGAAATACAAATAAAGAGCGACGATCTAATCCAGAGCTCAAAATATTTTCGAGCTTATACAAGTTTAATGGTTTTGAAATTACGTAAGTACTTAATTATTTATTGCACTACACACTAGGTACACATCAATTAGGATGAACAAAATCAATGTGCCCGGATTTGTAGCAATAAAAACACAATTATAATTTTAAATACAGAATCATAATTTATTGTCCGGAGGCCTTTCCGAACCGTTAAATTTAAGTCGACCACAAAAAAAGTTAAAATCATAGATTATTAACACTCCTTTTACGACTAAACGGATTTTAGACAAAGGAACACAGACAAAAAAGGGTTGTCGCTTTTTTTCGCTACCTGACCACTAATTGCATTTCGGTGGCTTTACATGACAGTGGACGCTTTTAAGATAAACTTTTTGTCAAATGTGGTTCAGAAAAAAAAACTTGATGAAGATGATAAAATCATTGGGAACAATATATTTTTTTTAAAATCAATTTCACATTTTTCATTCTACAACTGTGCGAATAAGTGAGCATTATCGCTCGATTCTAAATGGTACAAGTGGTCACCCACCCACTAACCGGCTGGACGAAAAAGTAACTTTGCTGATTATATTATTAAGACTTACTAGTTGGGCTATGCCACGAAAGCTGCTGTACTTATCTAAGAACAAAAAAGCCCGATCAAAGCTGGTTGGTTCAATATAATTGGAGAACCAGTTTTTTAAAATGATTCTAAGGCGCCAAGCAGACTTGTACAACTTACGAAAACAAATCTTATTTCTAACACAATAAAGTTTAATTTAGAATCAATTTCGCTGGATTAATTTCTAAAACAATCTCAGTGTATGAGAAACGTATAATTATAAAGCTTTAGAAGCATGGGAAAATGATTTTATATCTCTTCAAAATAAAGTTGATTATTACACCGTTTAACTCTTTCAAATTCCGATTCTATGTATATTTGAAATTTTTAGAGAAACGATATCGTGGAAAAAGTTTCTTATTATATTTTAATGGGTTCCAATTTCAGACAAAAGCGGGAAATACCTATTACGTAACCACATTTCTCGAACACAATTTGAAATTTTAATTCGAATTTCTTTTGTTTATGGCGCATGGTAAAACTTAATTATTTATTAGCACTTATTCTGTGGGTATTAAGGTTGAAAATGTAAGTTAGAGTTGTTGAGTTAAGACGTTTTGGAATAAAAAGGAATGATATTGATTAGTAACCGAGCCGACCAATCAGAGGGCGGGTCATGGCAAGATGGCGCACAGGGGTAGGTCTCCCCTGGAAATTTATATCGGTCTAATTTATTACGCATTGTGTTCGGCCGACATTAATCTTTTTTCTGCCTTTATTAATGGTCCCAGTCGTTTTATTTTAATGAAACTGTTTCGGGTTGGTTTTCCCGCGCGTTTTTGGGACGCCATTTTGTTTTGGCGCGTTGGGGGGTATTGATTTTGATTTTATAAACGAGATTTAAAATTGTCTATGGATTTACGTTTATTTATAAGGTTTTACAGCAACTGAGCATAATTCTTTGACGCCCTTTCTTCATTAAAGTCTTTCAATGTCTTTATTTATAACGTCAATGAACAGTTTCATAGATTTTCGCGATGAACCATCAACGAAATTCAATTAATGTGAACAAATTTGAAAAAATTCAATCAACTACTAGTCAAAGTCAAGTAAAATAAGTCATGTTGAAGTCATACTTAGTCAAGCCTCAGTCAGATTTATTTTTGTGGTATTCATTGTCGTCAAAGGCGGTTCGGGGCGACATCGGCGAATGCGTTACAAGTTCACAAAAAAAAGGCTAGTTCTAGGTACTTAATTATAGCAACCAAGCAGGTGGTGTAGAATGTAAAAGTAAAGTATTTTTTTTTGCTAAACACATTGTTAAAATCCTATGTACAAAAAGGTAAAGCTATATTCTATGGCATTAAGGTAGGTATTACATAGTCTTAGTTATGTATCAGTGGGCCCTAAACTAGGCAATGCCTGTATCTTGGCGACCCAGGGCTTCGATTTTCCTACATACAGATTGGCGCGACTAGGCATGGATAAGTACCTATATCAAAGAGGTTTGTGTTTACAAAATTTTGAATAATTGAAATTACATCTAAATCATTACAACAAGTTGAGATAATGAAATTAGTTTCTAAGAAGTAAATTATTAAAAATATTAATTATATAAAAAAAGACCATCCATATCCATCCATATGACTTTTAGAACCATCCAGGCTACAGTTTTAGGTCTAATTTGCCTGTTAACGTGCGTGCGTCGACAGTCTATTTTATTAAAAAGTGTATTTGAAAATTCAAGTTATATATGTAATAATTGAATTATCTTTTTATACCTACTCTAGGTTTTGTACATATATAGGTACCTACTTATGTCGTACTTGGTATCAAATAAAGTTATACAGTGAAACCTGGTTAAGTGGGCCCAGGATATGTGAGCCTGAACTCAACTGAACTTTTGCATTGACTTCAATACAAATACAAATAGTTTTATTGTTTACTTTACAATATTATATTATAATTAAAAGTGTGTTAGCACCCGAACTAGAAATTCTGTGTCTCGGGTGCTAACGTCTTCCTACGTGTAGGTATAAGCTATGTTTAATGCGAGGTGCATAGACATTGTTACTAGCAAATTTCAAACCTTTTTTTATTGAGATTTGGTTTCATAGTTTTCATGTTTACCTTTATAATTGAGACTTTGAAGCTCAATAAGTAGACAATAACAACAATATACAGTCAATTTATTAGGTTTGGACAGGTCACGAAGGAAAGGAAAGGAAAGGAAAGGAAAATCTAGATTTTTTTTTAGCGGAACCCTCTATAAATAAGACAATGTCATTTCAAACCTGCCTATTTGGAAGACTAGGTAGGTAAATGAATAGCTTCTTAAGTTATACAAAATCCTAGGTACCTTGAGATCCTAGTTATACAGGTTTCACTTGATAAATATATGTGACTATTAAGAGATGCAACGCAAAATAATGACGTATATATTTAAATACCTAATCTGTTATAAGTAGCTTATTCTTATCGTGGGCCACAACTTCGCCTAATCTGTTATAGCTTATTCTTATCGTAGGCCACAACTTCGCTAAACATCAGGTGATTTGGCGGTCAAGTGCAAGCCTATATAGGTAGTTGTCACGCCAATTTATAGATAGAATCAACATTAAGTACCTAAGTACGTGTTTTTCATACAACATAAGAATTCGTTTTCGACCCGATATCGTTGATTCTTTTTAGGGTTCCGAACCTCAACGGAACCCTTATAGGATCACTTTGTTGTCCGTCTGTCAAGACCTGTATCTCGGCGTCAATCAACATTAAGTATGAGTTACAATTCAATATTCTTGGGCCCGATATCTAATATTAAACAAAGCCAGAACTAATACATTGGAAATTAAACATTCGAAACCTCGACATTTTGCCGGAAAAACATTTGTGTTATTAGAAACGGATATCTCGGATTCTGTGTCTGGGTGTTACATGTACCTACCACACACACCTACCTACCATAAGTATGTATTTACAAAAAAATAAGTATCTCGTCAGCCATCTGGTTCCCATAGTGCAATATTTGCATAGTTTGAGGCTAAATATTAGTACTTTGTAAAAATATCCACTCAAATTAATTTATTCAAATACGCAGTTATAAGAATTAAATATTTCAGGATCTAACATGCGGAAATTCAGATAATTCCCTATCTCGACATTTGAATCATTCAACATTACATAGGTAGTTGGTATATAAAAAAAATCAACACTAGTATCACATAAAGATTTAGCAACTCGGGATGGCTCAAAGGACTCAGAATCCAGAGCCGTTAAATAGTTAAAAAAAAAATAGCAACTCGGGAATTAAACTTTTCAAACGTGGAAGGCCAAAACCGTCGCCACACTACCGCGTTCCCTTGAAAGGAATCCGTCCAGTAATTGTGACTGTACACCATAACCTATGCTGGAGTTAAAACGCGACCACAGCATGATCAACCGTTTCTGGGCCGTAGTAAAAATTATGATAGTCATCTAAACAATGATTCTAAACGTAGGACGTTGAACCTGCCTTCAGCACGAGCCCCACTGATAACGCAATGTAGCGAGAATCTATATCTAGTTGTGTAAGAGAAAGATTACAATTCAGATTGCAACAGCAAGGTTTTCCTAAAAATGCTGACGTTATAGTCTGTTCGGAAAGAGTAGTTTGGGCGCTGCTGTCCTTATTTCCCTCGACGTTCGACTAGCAACATGTGGTCAATTTACATAATTGAAATTAAAAATTAATTAATTAATTATCATATTTAAAATTATGATAGTCATCTAAACAATGATTCTAAACGTAGGACGTTGAACCTGCCTTCAGCACGAGCCTCACTGATAACGCAATGTAGCGAGGGTCTCTAATTAGCAGTCTTACTCATAACCAGTGTTTTGTTCCGTTTTCGCGCGTGGCAGTTCCCATCTGACAGAAAGTGACAAGTCCTTATTCAGTGAATAAGATTTTATCATGCGTTTCTAAGTAAGACGGTAGTTGTGTAAGAAAAGGTGAGAATTCAGATTGCAACAGCAAGGTTTTCCTAAAAAATTTGACGTTATAGTCTGTTCGGAAAGAGTAGTTTGGGCGCTGCAGTCCTTATTTCACTCGACGTTCGACTAGCAACATGTGGTCAATTTACATATTTGCGGACTTATTCGTGTTAAAAAAAGACAAAGTTCTCAATTCGACTGCATGTTTTTTTAATGTTTGTAACCGCATAACTTCGTCATATAAAAAACCGAAATGAAAAAAATAATAATCTTGTTCCTTATTTATTGACGATTGCATGTAGCTTGTATTATGGAAATAAATGTTATTTGATTTACTACATAGGAACACCCAGACACAGACCAAATGCAAACTCGCCTGATGGAAAGTAAACAATGGTGTGGCAGAGGATGGAGTATGTCGATCTATATCATTTTCATGTAATCTAATTTAATGCACATTTATTTAATACTTTATATTATCTTATGTTATTTGTTATTTTCATGATTTACGGTCGAAATAAATGGATTTTGAATTTGAGTATATCTATTCAGTCTAGGTTGAAAACTTTGAACGCTACAGTCTTGGAATATTTTGTGCAATACTCATAAAGAATTTGTATGGAAATAATTGGGCATATTTATAGCTAATGTTACCTACTGTCAATTTCTTCTTCATACGATTATAAGTCACCCACTTACCATAAGTTTCCGGCAGCCTAGTGGTGAGACCGTCTTGCGATCCGCAGGTCCTGGGTTCGAATCCCGCGCCACGCTGTCTTTTCGAAGTTATGTGCGTATTGTTGATTGCCGCCAACTTCAAACGGTGAAGGAAAACATCGTGAGGAAACCTACATGTCTGAGAGTTCTCAATGATCTTGAAGATGTGTGGAGTCTGCCAACCCGCACTTGGCCAGCGTGGCAGACTGTTGCCTAACCCTTCTCACAATGAGAAGATGGCCCGTTCCCAGCAGTGGGACAGTTTGTACAAACAGGACTGATAAAAAAAAACTTACCATAAAGTACTTAATTGAATTTTATCACAAGAAGCCTACGAATCCCATCCAGAGTTTCTCAAACACCAAACAAAACAAAAATAAATAGAAACAGGGAAAACTTTGAACATCGCAGCACTAAACAGATTTCAATTCAACAATGCGACATTATTAATGATCGTAATTCCACCGGGATTGAGACGTCTCGGCCCTTTCATACAACTCCCGTGCATTAATCATGTATGACGTGTATGGAACGTGTATGGAATTATGTGCCTCCACTGAGCATGTGGAAACGCACCCTTAAATCATAAAGCTATGTACAATGCCACCAATATCAAAATAGAACTGAATCTCGGGTTTATTCCATTCAGATAGCTGCTGCAGAACATTTTTAACCGATTATGTACAAGGTAGGTGAAGTTTTTCGTGTGTATTGTAGACGATGTAGGTATCGATGACATGTCATGTATTATACTAGTACTTCTACGCACAGTAGACCTCGCGAGAGAACTTATTTGCATCTCACCTTGGGTCATCTGTACATAATATCTATAGTTGGGTTAGGAGGCCGTAGATACAATTTAAGCCGATTTCGCAATTTTAAGCTTGTGTTCTACAAAAGTATTAGCAACAGATTAACACAATAAAATCTACGAAAACTCCACAATAGCACGCCGTTACGCTGCACCGCTTCCTCTTTTTGAGAAGACATAAGTAATACCTAACTGGTTTTCCGGTTTAAAATTAATGTAAAAAATAGGATATGTTTGGATGCCCTTAATTAAAAAACAATGTATATTCTTAGAAAAACAAATAATAATTTTAGAAATAGAGAAAAAGTAAAATGATAATTATTCAGCGCTAAAATGCATCAAGCTCATCCAAGCGCCCTCACTGTTACACGCAATCTCAAGTTGCTTGTCATATCTCGACAACCACTTGACCAATTCTGTTAATTTTTACCACAAGTTGTAATAATTATGTACTTTTATTATTAACATCCTGGTCCTGGGTTCGAATCCCACGGCACGCACCTCTGTCTTTTCGAAGTTATGTGCGTATTGTTGATTGCGGCCAACTTCAAACGGTGAAGGAAAACATCGTGAGGAAACCTACATGTCTGAGAGTTCTCAATGATCTTGAAGATGTGTGAAGTCTGCCAACCCGCACTTGGCCAGCGTGGCAGACTATGGCCTAACCCTTCTCACAATGAGAAGATGGCCCGTTCCCAGCAGTGGGACAGTTTGTACAAACAGGGCTGATAAAAAAAAATATATATTAACATATTTTGTCAACTTCTCCCTGATACGTAATTAAGCTCGCGGAAAGAAGACGGAGAATTTAAGACGATGGTTAAAGTTAAGTAACGTTTTTCGGTAAGGCCGTTCATGTACATATAATAAGTACCTACGCAGTATGAGGCCCTGAATTTTGACAATACATTGTATTACATGTAGTGTAATTTCTATGACATTCAACATCATCATTACATCCTTTTACCCGACTGCGCAAGGAGAGTTATGTTTAACGAATGCATGTATGTTTTGTAGGTATGTACATATGTTTATATATTACCTTCTACGGCCTAAACGGCTCAACAGATTTTTGAGTACGAGGATTTGTCGTCGTGTCGTTAGAAAGTTAGGCCAGCCAGTTTACATTTTCCATTATTATTGCCAGTTTATAATTTTATTTTAAATTAATGCGATGATGATGATGAAAGATGGCTACGATAGAAATCATATTACATACAATTTGTACATAAATCACCAATTAACTACTTATTTAAAGTGCCCAGTTGGTAACAACACAACTGCTAAAGTCTTTGATATATAACCTGAGGCAAAATGAATGAACAACGAATGAAACGAACTAATGACCAATAACCGTTCATAATTACGAAAAATCAAACCTGTTTTTGCTCTTTCACTTTTTAACTAACGTGATATGGTTCAGACTATTAAAAAAATACAATTAAAAAATACTAAGAAAAAGTAAGTAACAATAAGTAAGATTAACATATCTACTCCAAATGCCATAATATCACAATACCGCGGCGTTATTCCAACAACAATCTAAGAACATTATCAAACAAAAAGAATATATTCCAACCGCCAAAGAAACACAAAAACTGGCAACAATATCAGAAATTCCGAAAAAAGAAAATAACCATAGACAAAAAATTATCCAAGAGAAAAAAATATGTCGAAGAAAAAAGTATTAATCACAGAACACAGGCCGAAACGATGACTTGTGGAAAAGCGAGTTCGAAAAAAGAATTATTCCCTTTTCGATTTTTGAACGCCGCTGTCACTTTAATATTGGCCAGTATAAGAGGAGCTCTTCTTCTAAAAAGAAGACGAACTAAAAATCCTTGGAAGAACGAATTTTAAAACTGTTTATTACATTGAAAAAAAAGCAATAACTTTAGTAAAAAGTTACTTGAAAAAACTCATCAGAATCTCGTAATTTATATCTATGTCTATGTAATCAAGGATTACACTAATATAAACGGACGAGTGCGAGTCAGACTCGCCCACCGAGGGTTCCGTACAAACTAAATAAATGGGGGAAATCATTATATTTTTTCTATATTTTACTTCATAAACCGAAAAATATACATCGAAAAAATATTTAACACATTCCTTGCTCACCACTCGGATCCGAGTGGAGCGGGGCTATAGTAGCGGCGCTTCCCACTCGGATCCAGTGAATTTAAGACGATGGTTAAAGTTAAGTAACGTTTTTCGGTAAGGCCGTTTATGTCCTGACATTTCGAATACTGCAGTTATATCCGTAGTCACAGTTGAGACTAGATACATATGTATTGCATATATGTAAGTATATATATACTTACATATATGCAATGTGGATGACAATGCAATACAATAATTTGTATTTATCGATCCAATCCTTACTTCTTTTATTATGTTTATTAATACCATAAATGCCAAAGTAACTCTGTCTGTCTGTCCCTCTGTCTGTTTGTTACCTTTTCCTCAGTACACGAGTGTAACCGTGAGGTAGAGTCAGTCTGATGATATAACCAGATTAAACAGAACTCTTTGATGTCTGATAAATAAACCATGTTTGCCCTCTTTTTAGGGTTCCGTACGTAAGAAAAAACGGAACCCTTATAGGATCACTTTGTTGTCCGTCTGTCTGTCCGTCTGTTCGGGTGTCAAGACCTTTATCTCGGGAACGCGTGAAGGTATCGAGTTGAAATTAAAACCATATACGCAGATCCATAGTATCTTGCTGCAGAAAGAAAAATAAAATTTCTCAGTTTTTGTAAAAAAAAATACAGCCGGATATGTAGTAAAAAACGCACATTTCGACACTCATAGAGGAATCAAAACCTATGGTACTTCCCGTTGACCTAGAACTCTGAAATTTGGCGAGAAGCATTGTGTTAGAGTACACATATAGGAAAAATTCCGAAAACTAGACATTTTTAATTTAATCACATAAAAATAGTGTCTGTATGCAAGGAATGAGGGCCCAAATTTTAAAGTGAATTAACCGTATCATGTGGGGTATCATATGAAAGAGCCTCATTAGCATAAGCTAAAACAGGTTTTTAACACATTCTTCGCCCCCTGCAGACCCTTCACTTCAGCTGGGAACCGAAACTTTTTAGGCGAATTTTGATTAAGTACAGAGTGGCCGCGCAAAGCAACATTGACTGCCTCAAACGCCGGCGGTTTACTGACTACTACAAAATGAACGGGACGCTCGCTCGGATCCGAGTGGGAGGCGCCGCTACTATAGCTATAGCTACGCAAGGAATGTGTTAAATATTTTTACGATGTATATTATTCGGTTTATGAAGGAAAATATAAAAAAAAAATATGATTTCTCCCTTTTATTTAGTTTGTACGGAACCCTCGGTGGGCGAGTCTGACTCGCACTTGTCCGTTTTTTTTTTTAAAATCAAATACCTAAACGTATTTGTTTTTGCATGTAACAGTTCCTGTCTGACAGAAGTTGACAAAGAATATTGTAGCTAAAATGGGCTTATTTGTGAATAAGAGGGTTAGTCTGTATTTAACTGTAAATTAGTACTAGTACCTATTCTTTGTCAACTTCTGTCAGACAGGAACTGTCACATGCAAAAACGGAACAAAACTCGTTCTATATTAAAATAAAAAAATATTGAGGGTTTATGAATAAGACGGTTAGTCTGTAACTGTAACTTAGTACATATCGAGAGATCAACCAATTCTGGTCGCATTCGATCTCATTATTGCATCTCATTCGAAAACGTGTCCTTTTCCCGACGTGAAATATTTAATCCAACTTTAATATTGGCTTTTCAACGAAACTTCTAGACGTCAAACTGAAATTGTTTTTTAATGAATAAATTATTTAAAATATGGATATTTTTTTCTATTCGGAGTTTATTTTATAAGATACATATAGAGTAGGTAAGGCTTGTGGTAGTGCCAAAATTTTCAGTTTTTCGATTTAAATTTTCGATATTGCTCAACTGTCAAGAAAGACCGAAAGGATTTATGGTATTTATACGTCTGCCTTGCATTTCATACGATAATGATGTCCAAGTTGTCTTCATTTTTTTTTCTTTATGTAATGGTTCTAAAACTTACATTATGCAGTAGGAATTTTGTTTTAACAAACATTTTTTAATTAAATAAGTACATAAGTTGAAAACAATTCTTTACCGCGTTGTCTGCTTTCAATGTTCCTTTTTTGAACAGAAATGACCTTCAGGGGTGATTCAACAAAAAAAAAAAAACAAGTAGTTTTTACAAACAATAATACTCGTGTCCAAATTATAGCACTAGCGAGGAGTGAGTAAGCGCCTTAAGGTGTGCACAATGATAATTTATTCAACAAATTCAAAATATCTAGTCTAAAACATTGAACAAGTCGATATCGCGTGTTAATGTAGTTAGCACGCCATCTAGCGAGTGGAATATAAAACTCTGAAACACATATTACTAGCATACAGTCCAAACACTCGTTTTTTTTATAAATAACATAGCATACCGTATGCTTCAATGATACTACAAGTCCATACATACTTAACAAAAAATAATAAAATAATTTATTTCCTCCATTCGAACGACTCGAACCCGCACTTAATCCACTCGCACACTAATCCACCGCGTCTTCCGAAACTAAAATCGAAACACGGAACACAATCCCCCTCATCGCGAAACAGCTGAATCACATGACAAATGGTCCAGCATTGCTACGCCGCGAGGGTGCACCCCGGGGAAAACAATACGTATCCCAAAAAATATATAAATCTATTTTTGGGATACAGATGTGATGGTTTTGGAATTGTTTTTGACCTACTTCAAAAGAAGAGTGTATGTTTCCTTTAGTCACGCACGACTAAAGGAGTGACGACCGCTGTTTTTAAGTCGATTTGAAAAAAATCATCGTTCGGCATGATACGACTCAGACGACGCGACTCGACGCGACTCGGAACGGTTTTTATTGGATTTTATTTACAGGCCTGTAAATTAAATCAAATGAAAACGACGTAGCATTATTCATACCACGTTCTTGATGCGTATTGTAGTAATGGAGTTATTTGCCGCCAGCTCTGTTTCCTGATATCTATAATCTTTGAAATGAAATGAAATGAATTTAATCCACAAAAAATAGGGTACAAGCATAATCTTAAAGCGAATTCAGTCCGGCCTATTTTGCCATTTGTTGGCATGTGGAATTAACTTTTTTCAAAGTCAGAGTAAGTCAAAAACAATCAAAATTAAACAATCAAGTCAAATCTTAATAACTAGTTGGTAGGATTTGGTTGGTTGGTTGGTTGAATTTTCAAGGCTAGAGTGTATAGTGTATCTTCTAAATCGATGAGCTCCATCCTCGGCCACACCGTCGCTTAGCATCAGGCGAGTTGTTGGTCAATTGTAGATCTAACATAAATAAAAATCGTCAATACTCGTCTGAAGTGGCCAATAAGGTAGGTAAGTACCTACAGTATACTTAATCCGAAATGGTAATTGGCTCTCAATTGAAGACGCCACAAGCGGAACACACCGTTAAAAGCTTAATAATTATTATACCTATGTAGTTTAAAAAACCGAAACAACCGTCTTCAAATATGCCATATGGTTGACTTCGATGAAATTTTTTCGATTTTGACGAACTCAAAAAACAAAAAAAAACTTTGGTGGTCAATCGTAGATCAATAAAAAATAATAATCTATGGAACCAATCTGAAAGTAATTATACCCTATACAATAAAATAAAACCTTTTTTTGAATCAGAAATATAAAAAAAACCTTTTTTCGAATCAGTTAATAAATGACTGAGTTATGAGGTAACAAACAAAAAATACAACCGAAGTAGGAACCTCCTTTTACGAAACTGGTTAAAATTATGCTACTCTATTAACTCTACATTATTTAGTTCTATGTGGTTGAGGGTTCCGTATATCGTATAGCGTATCAATATGCAGAGATTCTACACTACCGTATTTTAAATAAATAAAATATATATTTGTGGACATTTCACATAACACCATCTAGCCCAAACTAAGCAAAGCTTGTACTATGGAACTAGATGGCTGATAGAATACCTACATATTATATACTTTCTCTCTCTCTCTCTCTTCCTAGCTATTCATCCCATATGGTAGTGGGGTCAGCTTTCCTGCTTTTGTTTCTCCACTTCGCTCGATCTTCGACGTCGTCGTTGGTCAACTCGCATTCTCTCATGTCCTTTAGCACTACAGCTTTCCAAGTAGTTTTGGGCCTGCCTCTAGATCTTTGACCGGGGTTGGAAAGTTGTAGTGCTAAATTTCCTACGTATTCGGTATTATATACTTTATTTTAGTAAATATATACGTATGATACATAGAGACCCAGACACAGAACAAACATCCATGCTCATCGCACAAATGTAAAACCAAACCAAAAAACAAAATAACAAACCAGCGATCTATATGTACTAAAACGTATGTTTTTTTTCCGAATCAACTAATATTTTCTAAACGGCGGGGTGCATTCCGTTTCCATCTTTTGGTAAATATACGATACTTGTATCATAGTAGGTAAGGGTGCCACCCCTATGTGTGTATACTGTTGTTTGTTACATAGGGGAGGACCCTATTTATTTAGGGTTCACGTTGAGTATATATACTACTGATACAGAGCAGTGCAGTGGTACCTACTCAACCGATCGCCCGTCGAAGCACTAGGTACACTATAGCAGAACGACGTATACCTATTGTAGCAATGTTGCGCTAAATACTTATGACACAAGTATCTACCAATATTAGAAGAAAAACAAAATACCAGACTTCGTTAAGCTTGACACGTTCTTGAATATAGGTTTTCTGTTACAAAGTATGCGCAAAGTCACTGGGAAAAGTTATAAATGCGCATTCTTTAGAAAAATTCTAATACAATCACTTATTTTTACGAAAGTTTTTTTTGTTTTCTTTTTTTTTTTTTATAGGCGTGGCACAGTTGGCACAAATAGCATAATATTCTTTACATATTCGAACCTTTTTTCGTGTAAACATGATTGTAAAAACTTAGAAAACAGCTTCGAGAAAAAAAAAACATTTTTATTTAAATTTTACGTCAAATCACAAAATTTCTAAGTAATTTTAATATAATATTTAGTACTTTAAGCTATAATAGCCACCTACTTGTATTAGTTTTATGTAGGTATTGTTCAAAGAGTCACTTGTATGATTTTCCTGCGCTGCGTATGCCGGTTCGTTTAAAGAGGTTGGAAAGTTTTATTACTGAAAAAGTGTAACTCTGTCAGGTTCGAATTTTGAAATTACTTTCAGCTCTAGGGGATAAAATGCACTCTCCACCCACGTTTACTCTAGGCCTGCGAAGAATTTTTTTCCGTCCTAGTAAGATGAAAAAAATACTCTATCTATGGTTTATATGAACGAAGAGTGTTTTAAACAGGGTAAAAGCACCTCTCCGAGCTAGCAAACCAACAGCGATGCCACCGGTGTTGCAGTTGTTCATAGGCGACGGTTATCGCTTACCACCACCACCAGAGAGCTGCCTTTTTTCTTATATAAAAAAAAAACCTGAAAGTTCCCAAGTTTCATGCTGGATTGGGAGAAAAAGATAGAATGCATGCAAACATAGAATGCACCAGCTGCTTCTCTTCCCGGGTATACTTTAAAAACCAGTTCAAGGACTTGAGGGAAATTGGCATTTATGTAGGCGATGAGCTGAGACCCTCTAATCCTCCATCTAACCTTCTAACCACGGTCAAATGTGGCCTCATGGTCTTTGATACTCTTCCTACTCCGTAAAGGAAAACAGGCGTGATTTAACGTATGTACGTATGTAAAACTATATTAAATGCAGCTTTCATATTGAGCCAGCAGAGCGAGATTTAGTTTCTTATGTTTACTATATAAGCAACAACAACAACACACGAATAATAACAACGAAACAACGAAATCTGCTCCGAACTTGATATATTTCAACTGAACTTGTATAGCTTTAAAAGAGTAGGTACTTCACAAAATGTTAGAATATCACCATTTAGTCTGATGCTGTTATTTTAATGTCATAACATGGTTAAAAGCTTTTAACCATGTTACGACATGTTTTTATAAGGATTCGCTTTTTTTTTAAGTTGATAGGTTTGATTTGTTAATTGCTCTTGTATCTAAATAAAATAAAATAAAATATTAATAAACTATAATAATAACTTTTTATAAACTATAAATAGGTACTTACCTGCTTACCTGAGCGCTTACCTAATTCTGCTGCAGAAAGTTAAAAAATGTGTTTAAAAAATACTTACCGGTCTCAGTATCCACGGTGTACGAGAGGCCGGCCCACGGGTCATCCTGTTGAATAAAACACTCATTAACCGAGCGAAGGTCATCTTAGACTAAAATAGAATGAGTTGAATACAATAAATGACAATTTTCAGTTTTCAATTACTACATTTTTAATATTTCATTCTGTCACAAAAAAAAATTACAAACATACCTCTTTAATCTCAGAGTCCAGAAGAGTGGCCTTCACTTTCTCGATGCCAGCCTCCTCCGTCTTCTTCTGCTGGATCTTCTCCTCTGCGAGCTTGAGTTCCTTCTCGATCTCCTCGCCGAGCACCTTGGTCGCTTGCGGACCTTCCTATATGATGGGAAGATAAAAAAATCAATAAGAAACGCATAATAAGCAGGTTTCAAATGGTTCATCATCATCAGCCTTTTTTATCCTACTGCTGGGTATAGGCCTTTTTTTTTATAAGCCCTGTTTGTACAAACTGTCCCACTGCTGGGAACAGGCCATCTTCTCATTGTGAGAAGGGTTAGGCCATAGTCTGCCACGCTGGCCAAGTGCGGGTTGGCAGGCTTCACACATCTTCAAGATCATTGAGAACTCTCAGACATGTAGGTTTCCTCACGATGTTTTCCTTCACAGTTTGAAGTTGGCGGCGATCAATAATACGCACATAACTTCGAAAAGACAGAGGTGCGTGCCGTGGGATTCAAACCCAGGACCTACGGATCGCAAGTCAGACGGTCTCACCACTAGGCTGCCGGAAACTTCATGTCACAACGAAATGTCGTAGTGATATTCGATGAAGCCGAAAAGTTTTCAAAGTGGAGAGCATGCAATGGGTAGCGCATCGTAGGGCGTCCAGCCACAAAATGGATAGACGACCTCATACAGGCGGCAGAAAGACACTTGTTTGCACGCCGCGCGCCCATTTGACTTTTTGGACTTTTTTGGCTATAAAAATGTTTGAGATTGACCAGAGCTTGACGCGCAAAGCTACACAGTAAGCTCACCGTGTTGCATGGCGGGAACAGCCAGCTCCGTTCGTCGTCCGTGGCGCGTACTTCACTCGATTATCGGTTTTGTCTACGTCAGTCATGTAGTCGATGTAACAAATCGCCATGAATGACTGTAGGTTCGCTACATGCTCTAGTCTCAGTTTCTGAAGGAAAAAAACTAGATTGCAAAACTGCCTTTGACGCTCTGGATATAGGGATGAAAGACTAGCCAAAAGACTTTGTATGTCGTTGCCTAAAATTTTACAAAAAAATAAAATAAGACGTATAAAATACATCTTACCGGTGCGACGGGGTCCTCGATGGAGAAGCCCATGTCGACATCCTGCTTCCACAGCACCTCGATCAGGTCCATGTCCTGGGAACAAACACAACAACATGTTAATACAACACATAATGAACGGACCAAGCGAAGGTCAACAATTAACTGGAACAGCAGGGTTACGCTCAACTCCTTTTTCCCGTTTTTATCTTGCTTTTTCAATATTAACAAGAAAATGACACAAAAGTTGAAGAGACTGTTAAAAATATTCAAAGTGGTCTCATTTGAACTTTTGTCTCACAATCCTAATTACAGAAAAAGCAAGATCAAAACGAGCGTGAACCAACTTGGCAGATGGACAGTTTTGAAAAATATCCAGTTTTTGTATTACATATTTATATATATTTATTGTATTTTTATATGAAATAGATCTGGATCAGGTCGAGAATGGAGAACGTCGTAGTTTGTGCCATTCAATTATCGGAATCTTATGCTCTATGGTCATTGAAACTTATTACGCCGCATCAAGGTAGCATTCAATGGATCGCGGTGGATGCGACAGTCGCAAGCGCAATAGTTGACGCGGCGAAGTCGAAGCGCCTTTTTTCTTTTATGGCCAATAATGTCTACGTGGAAACAGAATTAAATAGAAGCGAACTTTTCTATATTACTTTACCCACTTTTAAATCAGTCTTTAGTCTTGCTCTCTGGAGAACAAGTAGATACTTGAATATTAAAATATATTATAAGAATGTATAATAATAAGAATGTATATTAAAAGAAAAACAAAATACCCGACTGCAGAAGAGCGATTTCTGCAGTCTAACTAACAATTTTATTACGCTTAATATGCTATTGAGTGTACGTTTTTGTGAGAAAGTATGCGAAGTCGCTTTAAAGGTATGGTTTAAATGCGTATTCTTAAGAATAAGTATAATTAAACAAGTCTAGTAAAATTACTTATTTATTACGAAAAAGATAATTGGAGGTTACGAATAAACATATTTTTTTTTGTATTTTTGCGAAAGATTTATAATTATTATTACAAAAAATGTAACCTATGATACTCAGGGAGTGAAGACAAATCTAACGACACCTCGCACATAAAAATCGGTCAAGCCGTTAAGAGCCGTTAGGAGATCATATATAGAAACATACATACATTCGAAAAACAATGCTCCTTCTTGCACAGTCGGGTAAAAAACAAGATAAAAGCGAGCGCAAGCCAGTAATAAGAGATCATGGTCGTGATCCTGGTGATAATATAACACACTCGGGTTCCGTACTGGTTTCAGTTTTTACGTCTCGCCAGGGGGCGTGACAGAGCCGAGCCGAGCGGCGGGAGGGCGTCCCATCAAAAGGAAACCTTGATGGGAGATCTATTTAACTTTAATTACTTTTTACGAATATAAATATAGCAAATGTGTTTGTGCATAACCTGTACACATTTGTATAACCGATTCAATGCGGTGTCAAAGCCACCGAAGTCATATGCGATTTAAAAAAGATTGGTATATCTAGCACACAGCACCATCTAGCCCAAACTAAGCAATGCTTGTACTATGGACTTATGGACACTAGATGGCTGATAGAATACATACATACCTACTTTTTTTGTAAATACATACTTATAATAGTAGGACTACCCAGACACAGAACAAACACCCATGCTCATCACACAAATGTTTGTCCTGGGTGGGGATAGAACTCACGATCTACAGCTTATCAGGCAGATATACTATCAACTGAGCTACTAGGCTAATCAGCTACTTCGTTTAATGTTATTAATTATTGTATTATTGTATTTTGGTTATTGAAAAACTTCGTTATATTGTATTTTGATAGTCTATCCTGAGTTAACTATCTCCATACTATTTATCACAACTATGGTGTGATTACAACGATATTTTGTAAAACTCGGAGACTAGCGCGCCATGAAACATTTGTGGTTAGCAGCCATCGACGAAAGTATGTAAACTACGCTGCCGCAATAACTGTTGTGTTGTGAATTGTGAACTTATGACTCCAAAATTCCGTATTTTTTTCGTGACAATTTTTTTTACGTATACATTTACAACACATCCTATACATAATCAACAGAAATCTGCCAAATTATTTTTATATTACGTAATTACCAATAATGCATGAGGCAATAAAAACTATACAAGTAGAATGGTTCATGGGTTAAATATCGGAATAAAGACAGCGCCATCTGTGTAATCATTCCCGAACTATTTGACTAGCGCCCTCTAGCTAATTCCGAATGAAATATATATATGCGTCATCATAATTCGTTACCACGAACAAAGTGTCTTGCAATGATGTTTCGCAACTACTCGACACTAGATGGAGTGTTAAAAGTGCAGAAAATAAACCAAGGACTAAGATTTCTCGCTTGAAATGCAGATTAGTGCCGCTACCAACTCATAGATGGCGGAATAAAATAAATTGACAAAATATCACCCGTTACATTAATGCTTTAGATCTATGCGTATCTATATAAAAATAGGTTGAGTAAATAGGGCTTAAATTAAACAGTCCGATAAGATAAGGATATAAATCAAAGCCAGAAACTACGAAGGCAATAAAGAGCAGCTTCGGAAAATTGTATGCAGATGGCGGTGTGGTCGGAAAACTTCTAGAACTAGTTTCAAGGAGGTAAACGATAAATGAATATTTTTTGTGAGTTCGCCAGCGGTCAAGGTAAGGCAAGGTTAGTGTTTTTAGGCAATCTGATAAAAATAGTTGTTGGCGCATTGACGTATTCTAGGAATCATAGTTTCAAAGTTTAATTTAGTTTCGACTTCGTTTTAAGGCTTTGTGCGGTTTGCACATTTAACCTAATTTAACAAATTTAGAAAACTTAAACATCCCAACTTAAAACAAAAAACAGCTTGTACCGATTTAAGATGAAATATAACTAAGAACACTCTCGACCAAGTCCCCTATCAAATAAAAAAAAATTGATCAAAATCAGTCCATCCGTTTGAGAGCTACGCTCGATGCCAGAGACAGACACACAGGTACATAGATACACACGTTTATAACACCCCTCTTTATGGTTCGGGGGTTTCAAAGAGTTTTCTTTTGTCGTGGCTTAACTTTCCTTTGTTCAATCGACACGTGCAAAACGTGATATTTGGCCATACAATACATTTTCTGTACTAAGTTAGTGTTTCGTTTTGTTCTCGTCAGCTTATTTGAAAGTTGTTTCGTAACCCTCTGATTGTTTATTATTTTGTGTTAAGTAGGTAGGTAGGCAAATAGCGCGCCATGCGTCATTAGCAAAACAATCACACCAATAACAAGTAATACTAGTGGCTCAGTACCTAGACCTCGCGGGGATCTCAGTAATACTAGTGGTTCAGTACCTAGACCTCGCGAGCATCTCAGTAATACTAGTGGTTCAGTACCTAGACCTCGCGAGTATCTCGGTAATACTAGTGGTTCAATACCTAGACCTCGCAAGCATCTCAGTGAGTACACTATGAAATATAGGTACGTTTTTAAGTAGAACGTTTAAAAAAAAACTATTAAAAAACCGACTTCAAATTACGGAATTCGTTTACTGAATCAATTTATTTATTTGAATACAGTATACAATATTATTAGCCAGTAAATTACGCAATTTTCCATACAACGAGAGAAAACTGTTTCTGCCCCTAAATATCATCAAATTTCGATGATTCTTTGATTTATAGGTATGGCTTGAACCAAAAATGGCTTTGTGAGCCCATAAATTTATTGTCAAAATCGGTTCAGTACTTTGATATTTATAACAAAATAACTGGGAAAAATAGGACACGCAAGTAAACGAAATTCCGTATTTTGAAATCGATTGTTTTATGTTTGATTGTTGTTTGAAATACTTAATTATAGTTTTTCAAACTGTAATTATTTCTTTCAAACCTTTTACAAAACCTATTTACGATTAATATCAGACAAATAGTATAATCGAGATCAGGTACTGTTAAGATAGACATCGATACTTCGGGGAAGAAAGGTTGTAAAGGCCATAACAAAATATGATATTGAAACTTTAAATATACAGATGGATAGAGAGCCGAATTCAGAATAAGTTTGTCGGCCTTGTGGCTCAGTTGGTAGTGTGTTTACGTTTACCTGCTGAACTGAAAGGTCGTGGGTTCGATCCCCACCCAGAGCAAACATTTGTGTGATGAGCATGGATGTTTGTTCTGTGTCTGGGTGTTTCTATGTATCATATGTATATATTTACAACAAAAAAAGTATATATGTATTCTATCAGCCATCTAGTTCCATAGTACAAGCTTTGCTTAGTTTGGGCTAGATGGTGTTGTGTGAAATGTCCACAAATATTTATATTTATTTATTTATTATTTATTTAATAAAAGTCAATTTCGACAAAAGTGACTCTTACGACCTTTCATCCCCGAAGTTCCCATCTCCGTTTCCTGAGACCTACAATCTTGGATTTTTCAAGTCTAGAATGAATAGATATCTTCTAGATTTTCGAGCTCGATCCTCGGCCACACCGTCACTTAACATCAGGCGAGTTGGTGGTCAATCGTAGATCTATCTTGTATAAAAAAAAGTATCGACATCTTAAGATGGGCAGAGCTCCTACGTTGTAAACATTTAAACCAGTGTCGCAGTAGATAATAAGTGATAAGAAGACTAGAGGTGGCCAAATGAACGTCGACGACATGTGTTTAGTGTTTACTAATACTAAATATAATTAGCCACATAAACATTGCGTACCACACAATGATAAATTACATCGGATTTATCCGTCTGTTTAATTAAGTGGCCAACACCGTCGAGACACGTGTATACGGGTTCCGTAGCTAATGCTGTAATTTCGTTTATGTAGGGCTGGTAGTATCTGAGTAAAATGACTTTGACATACGTACAGACAAACAGACGGACATGACTAAATTAAATAAATAAATATTGCAGGACATTTTCACACAACACCATCTAGTCCCAAACTAAGCAAAGCTTGTACTATGGAAACTAGATGGCTGTTAAAAACCATACATATTTTTTTTTGTAAATAAATACATACATATAAACACCCAGTTGTATATCTGGGTATATAAACATTCATGCGTAGCAGAAATGCTTGCCCTGGGTGGGGATCGAACCCACGACCTTACACCTCAGAAGGTAAACTTAAGTATTTATCAATGAGCCACGAGGCCTAAATTATACGAGTTCCTCGTAGTTACCACAGAACCCTAAAAAAAAGGCTGACGAGTTGTGAGTGATGAGTTTTTAGGATGTAAAAGAATCTTCGACCTATAATTCTGTCTCACTCATTTGGGCAGTATAGGGATAATTAAATAAAAAATCGACGTTTATACTTATAACAACACCGCGGTAATCATATTTGCTTACTTTTCAGGAGAGACAAAAAACTGTTATCCACCCGAATTATATTCCAGAAATATGTGATCTATATCCAGGAATTTTATCAAATTACCAATTAATCAGAACTGTATACAAGATTACTAGGCTAATAATGTATGTACATTACAATAATGTATACAGTTCTGATTAATTGGTAATTTGATAAAATTCCTGGATATAGATCACATATTTCTGGAATATAATTCGAGTGGATAACAGTTTTTTGTCTCTCCTGAAAAAATTCCAACTGAGGACGACAGGAATTTTATCAGATTACCAATTAAACAGAATGATAAGTCATCTTTAGGATACGTTAGCATAAATAATAAGAGTATGACTGATATAGATAGGAGGCCTCTAGCACGTAGTACTTAGTATATAAGCTTAGTTATTTGTTACAATAAATTAGACCGATACCAGCATGTGTCTCATTAACACCAAACCTCCAGCCTCCGGCATATTGGATCAGAAGGTAGCGTGTTCATATCACGTCGGGGTCACCAATATGCCGGAGGCTGGAGGTTTGGTGTTAATGAGACACATGCTGGTATCGGTCTAATTTATTGCAACAAATAACTAAGCTTATATACTAAATACTACGTGCTAGAGGCCTCCTATCTATATCAGTCATACTCTTATTATTTATGCTAACGTATCCTAAAGATGACTTATCATTCTACATATAATCACTCATCACGAACACTATGTGGCTACATTACCTACTAAGCTGTAGGTCGTGGGTTCGATCCCCACTCAGGACAGATATTTGTGTGATGAGCATGGATGTTTGTTCTGTGTCTGGGTGTTTCTATGTATCACAATTAATATGTATGTACAAAAAAAGTATGTACAAATACTATCAGCCATTTGGGTCCCATACAAGCACTAAGTTAAGTTTTCTAAAAACAGTACAAGATTTGCTTAGTTTGGGCTAGATGGTGTTGTGTGAAATAACCATTAATATTTATTTAGTTTCTATAACAACATGTTTATTGGCACATCTCTCATTTTATTATTTAAAATACTGAAGGTGAAAGGTTTACACCTAGACGATCAATGCCCTAAGATTCCTGCAGAGGGCTTTGGACTCTGTTTCCCAAACTTTGGGGTCATGACCGGTCTAGCTCCCGGTTAGCTTACTTGTCTGGGATGCGGTGCTATGCGACCAAAATATAACAAATAACATGTCATTTTTGTCTGACCCTGCAAACAAAATCGCCTGAATCGATTCTGATGAAACATAGCTAAGAACACTCAGTGAAATCCTCTTTCAAACAAAAAATTTGATCATAAAATCGGTCCATCCGTTTGAGAGCAAAGATGCCACAACAGATATACAGATACATACGTGAAACTTATACAACCTTAGGATGAGATACCTACACAAGTCAAACTTATACAACCTTATGATGAGATACAAACATAGACATCTATATATACTCCAAGTTTATGTACCTAGCGTGTCAAAACAAGCGTGTGAAGTACGATAAAAAATCGCAGTTGACGACCAAGATTTATTTAATTTCAGGTGATATATACTTCCGATTCCATATTTTATCAACCAGTTACTACTGTACAAGCGCGCGGATGCATTGGGTTGAATAGATTTCGCGTGGATGGAACATTCCATCACTAAATCGTTTATGTGACGTCCACCGTCGGTACCAAAAATGTGGCACGCAAGGTTTTCATATAAATGTCGCATGCTCCATCTACTATGTCTGTGGATACACACGTCAAACTTATACAACCTTAGGAAGAGTGAAATTCCATCCACTATTCTATAAACTATCGTAATACTTAAGTACGTAGACACGACCGGGGCGGATCGAAGCGAACAAGGCGCATACTCAATACACAACTTCAAGGTCGTCTGGAAGAAATTCGCGGTCGCTAAAAACGATAAGACCGTCTTTTGTGTTATTTTCTTAAGTTGCTTACGTTGTTATTACTTTTTGTAATTATCAATAAAGCCTCAAAAATAGTTGGTTTTCTTCGTGTTATTTCTTTCTTTTCAGTTTGAAGTCGGTTTAATTGATTTTTTAATATTTTTATTTGTTTTTGCGTTACCCCACAAAACGGTCGAAATACAAACTTCATATTTAAACTACAATTGTGTTAATTTACAATCGTCGGTTAAGTTCGCATGAGTTAAACCGCGGGTTATCCACCTCGAGTTGAACGACCGATTTAAAACACCTAGAGGCGGCCAGATTTGCCATTTTGAATTACTTTACGCCAAGTTTTTAAATGTAAACGCTTTGTTACAACTGTTGGCAGGAAAAACGAGATGAAACTTTATCGTTGTAAACGTGGCATAAAAAACCTAACGTATGGCCAAGAAGCTACTTAGTCTCGAGCACTGCAGTAAAATAGCTTGTCTGTTTATATTCTATAGGATTCATTTCGGGGAGTGTGCGTAAGAGCTTCACAACTAATTCCATCCTCCCCATTTCACTACAGGACTACCAGTAAGTCGGCGCATTACCACCCATTTCTTATTGTCAATTTCATTCTTATCAAAAATTTCCACGTTCCTGATGCGTAGGTACTGCACAGAAAACGGACCTAAATCTATTCTATGCCGCCATCTCTGTTTCTTGAGAACTACAATCTTGGAATTTTCAAGGCTACAGTGAATCTTCTATATCGACGAGCTCCATCCTCGATCACGCAGGTGAGTTGGTGGTCAAACATAGATCTATCTAACACTAAAAAGGTGACACTTTCAAACTTATCATGGCATCTTGAAAATTGACGATTGAAAATCAGTCTACCTACCTACACATCATTGATGGAAGTCAACGTACTATTTTATATGAATGTCCTGCATTCACCAGGCACAGTAAATAAATAATACCATCCAGAACACAGGTTAGTTACCGACCTACACGCGAGCGACCTTACCGCTGACTCATTTCTGATCTGATCGATGCGTTACCTAAATAGGACTTGACGGGGTCTTGTATGGGCACAGAGTGAACATTTTTAAATATGGACTCTCCTTGCCATATTTCTATCTATAATATCACAAAATAGCTATGCTGCTATTGCTACGAATGTTTTTGCCTTTTTCTCAAATTTTAAATAGAAAACAATTAATAAACTGTCATCAAGTCAATTGACATTGAACTGCTGGCGGGTCACTGGTGGAGTAAGGTTCTATCTAACGAAGAGAAGACCAAGCTAAGGAAAGCGGATTGTATATCGTCCAGCTGCAAAATGGCGGACCAACCACGATTTCACTGGCACAGGCTCCTGGCCCGAAAGGGATAAAGACAGGCATATGCCTTGCATATGGATAAATAAGGCTATGGGTGATAAAGATGAAAGTCCAGCCAACGTTGACTTGATTATTTAGTAAATGAAATATTTATGATATTTTGAATATTCTTTATATTAATTTAAGGCGGTCGACAAATAATATTCTGGCATAGGAAAAAAGTTAGCTTTTCACTAACCATTCCTTACACGGAATGTATGTCATACGATATGACAATGTGACCCCCCCCCCCCCTCGCGACGCGAGGGGGGGGGGTGTGACCTGTTTATAAATTCTCGAGCTGCCCACTTCCCAGCTCATAAGAGTTGGTGTAAACGACAAGTAACATATTTCAATTCGGCATATTGGCAATCGCCATTAAAATTATGAAATTCCACAAAAAAAATCTTAGATCAGGAAAACTAAAACCTTAGAATAGATTTATTAATACGATACTTTATTAAAACACCTTATTGAGTTGCGATTGCAACATGCGTTTTGGTACAAGACGTTCCGTGTTTCACGTGGACAGAATCTCGCCCGATTTACGAGTACAACTTGTCTCCGTTGCATCTCATCTCGTTATTTGAATCGTAACAATGAGCTCCATTTTTGCCAACAACAGTTACTCCATTCGCACGCCTACTCATTTTCTCTCGGTTCGTGGTTTTGTTCAAAGAAATCGCGGCTAACTTATTACTGTGGTGGTGAAGTTTTGGAACTACATTTGACAGGTGCGCTATTGTCCGGTGTAACATAGAATACTTTAATAGTAAGTATGGCCGGAATGCGATTGTAGCGCCGCGTCTATACGACTTGAGTGGTGGCGCGGACTCTGTTAATGACTTCTGTGCCATTACTTTGTATTGGCTCCTTATATTTTAAGCTCGGTATAAATAAACCAATATGTGTAAAAGTGCCTAAATACGAACGTCTAGAGGCCCGAAACCAAGTCATGTTGTAGCTATAAATTTAGCATTTTCCTTTCTATTCAGTGTCATAATAGTAAATTTAATTAGAAATTACACAATATTACAAGAAAATATCTCTTACAGAGATTTAGTCAGAGGAAGTCACCGCATATTTAGTTAAAAAATAAAATAAAGGCTCTGTATAACAGTAATTGTAGCCTGTGGTACTTATTGAGGTATCTGCAATCTAAGTCCTACTTGTACCCCGCGATTTCACCTACGTAGTGAGCCACGTCCATCTAAGTTCTCAGCTACTGTACCAAATTAAATAACAATCAGTTCAGCCCTAAAAACAAAATACGCATAAGAACTGTTTTCGAAATGTTACTTTTATATTTTTTTTTTATAAAAAGGCAACTTTACTGCAACATTAGTGGCATCGCTGTTGTTTTTTTCTATCAGCCCTATTTATATAAAACTGTCCCACTGCTGAGCGTGGGCCATCTTCTCATTGTGAAAAGGGTCAGGCCATAGTCTACCGCGCTGGCCAAGTGCGGGTTGGCAGACTTCACACATCTTCGAGATCATTGAGAACTCTCAGACATGTAGGTTTCCTCACGATGTTTTCCGAAGTTGGCGGCAATCAACAATACGCACATACGTTCCAAAAGACAGAGGTGCGTGCCGCGGGATTCGAACCCAGGACCTGCGGATAGCAAATCAGACGGTCTCCCGACTAGACAGCCGGAAACTAGCTGTTGCTTTGCTGTCTCGAAAAGGTGCTTGAAGGCGCTTTTTAAAACACTTTTTATTGAGTCTGGGGAAAACCTGCCGAGAAAGGTCATTCTACATTTTGCTTGGACTTTGCTTGGACTTGGAAACCGATCGACTAGACATTAAAACACTCAAGTCTTTGTTGTCCGACCTTTGAAAGGTTACGACGTAATAACTAAGTATTATTAATAAGCCACTTAATAAATGGCAATACATAATTGATGATTAAATCGAATGATTCAATCAATACTGATAACAAATAATACCTAATACCTTCTGTCCTTCCCTTTCACACTTTCATTTACATTAGTTTTTACCCCGCGACGCAAAAAGAGGGGCGGTATAAGTTTGACAGTGTGTATTTTTGTATCTGTGTATTAGTGGCCACTTATTTTTGTATGTTGTATTTCATCACTACGCGGGTCTCAGCTAGTTTTAAAAATATTTTGTAATATACTATTTCCATGTGGGTAAAAAGGTAAATTCGTGCACTAATCTTACTTTACATATAAATAACGGGGTATAAAAACGTCACACAAAGGTCAACAGTAGACATAGTTGATTAACTTCGGTTAATCACCTTTCACACGATATATCTTTATGCGCATATCATTATCTGTCTCTGTTCCACCGATAACGTCTTTTGTAAGATAGAAGGAGACTCAATACACAATCATTTGTTTGTAATTTATTTGTAATTTCAATGTCAATGTCGTATTTTATTTGCATAAGCTATTATCGATGTATGTACCACTCTGCGTGATAAGCGTGATGTTTTATGGCTAGGCCTTTGACCACAGCTCACCAGATGTTAAGAAACGTCTATCGCTAATTGTCAGTACAATAGGGAAAAACCAATTTCTCTCTATATACATTATTCGATTTCAATGATTCTTTTTTTTGTATAATTGGAATTATCTCAAGGCATTTGAAGTTTAAAAGTTATAAAAGAAAAATTTGCTAGCCTATTAGGCACTTTCCCGTCAGGTTCGATGCGTGAGGGATTTATAAACCTATGACAGCAGGCGTATGATATTTTAACATTATTATAAAAGAACTTAATTATTGTAATTCGACGATATACCTAAATTAGAATAATACTGAAAGAAAAAGTAAGATATAGAAGTCTAGCCAATAATAGGAACTGCATAAAAAAGAATTCTCGAAATCAGGTAATAGATGTTTATAGAAGAAGAAGCTTCTCCATTTTTGAAGCCGGTTAAAAATACGATCCTGTTTTGGAATATATTTTCGTGTTCTATTGTTAACGTCAACCATCACATGTAGTTCGATTTGTGGACTTTCATTACCATTATTCATTGATGCAAATATACCACACTACAGATGATCGACAGTAACTCACTTTACACAAAATTGTCGAATATTGGCGGTTGTCAAAATTCTGTCAAACCCGGATTGATGCCATGTTTTCACGAAGAATTGCAATAACATTGAGATATCATGACATCGCATTCCGTACATGCAATGAGTTTGACAGATTCTGTTCAGCTAGAGAACTAATGTGATATAGAGAGCGTTACTGTCCTATTTTGTTCAGTCGAAACCACAGAATATCAGTAGTATATACTTCCAAACGTTTATTCCCGTGTTTTGCCACAATAGCTCTTTATTACTACAACTTGAACAAAATGATAATAAATTTATTAATGGCATGTGATGTAATACAAATGTTGAGTAGTGTTCAATATTATAAAAGTGAAAGTCTGCCCCTTTGTAACCTTTTTACGACAACCGAGAATTAGTATAGAGTACTTAGAAATGAAGAAATTTGTAAATATAGACATTATTTATAGACTATCTTTTTGAGGATTAGTTAAAATATCCATATAATTATATATTAATTAGAACACTAACCTGAGTCGGATTTGGCACATTTTAAATAACACTGTTCTGTCAATTTTTGTTAAATGGGTGAAGTAAGAAGAAAGCCAGATCTATTGTTACTGTTTTCACCTTACTGCTAAAATAAAATTTAGAATTTCACCTTACTGCTAAAATAAAAGTAATGTGCGCAGAGCGTGTCAAATGTTAATACCGATTTACAATTATAATCGAATCAAACGCGATCGATTTTATTATCGATCGGACGATACGGTTCCTTATGCATAATGGTTTTGTGTTTTGTACATTACTTTTTATATCTTTAAATTTAAAAAGGTATATATTAAGTTCAAAAAAACATCATCTTTTGAATACACACACCGTTTACGCAGCTTGCATGCAACGGATATTGGCAGACATGTGACACATAGTCGCAGAAACCAAAAACAAAAGATTGAGTGATATGACTTCATGTCACCCAGTGTAGAATCTGAAAAATAAAAAGCTTTCATGCAACACTCACCTCTTGCGTCAACTCATCGCCAGTATGATGCCCTTCATCCGGTTCCGTCTTGACATCGGACACATCTTTCACAGAAGAAGCGTCCATGTCACTGACACCACTCGAACTGGCCGATGTGAAACTTGTACTAGCCCTTTCTCTCTTCACATCAAGCACCAGTTCCTCTTCAAATATCGGAGCCAATTCATACACTTCAGTATCTAATGGAGTGTTTTCCAGCAAGTATTGCTCCAAATCGTGAGGCTGGTGCTTCGAATCTAAGTACTCAAAGTCATTAAAACGTTTAACATCGTCGATTATCTCCCCATACTCTTGCAAGTCTGCTAAATTCTGATGCAATACGGAATCTGGATCAGCAAGTTCCATTTTATCCGACTTTGAATGAAAGTAATCGACGAAATCGTCCATAGCATTGTCGCTATACAAGTCTTCAGGTTCTCGCTCTTTCTTGATGTTCACTTCGAGGATTTGGGCCTGAGCCGCGTCCTCGGGCTCCTTCTTGATCTGCATATCGTTTGGTTTGACTAATAGCTCGTTGACGTCAAAAGATCTGGTGGATATCTCTTGAAAAATGTCCGATTCAGAATGGTTAGAGAAGAAATCAGCCGATAGAGTGACGACAGCGTCTGGGGTGAACGAATGCGTAGGGGATTGAGAAGCTTCGTCATTTTGCTGAGATTGTTGCGATTGCGAGTCTTCATCGACGATTTCTACTTTCACTTCTTGGCCGACATTATCGTCTGCCGAGACACCATCCTGGCCGGGTTCCTCGACCGAAGCCTCGGCCAGCCCGGGCGCTACTGTATCAGTCGACACGTTATTCACTAAATATGTATGTATGGGTCGATTACTTCGCATCCGGTCATTGTATTGTAAATAATTCCCGTAGCGCCCCAAGGTGTTCAGCTCTTCGAACAGTTCTCTTTCGTAGTTAATCAACACGTTGTCTAGAGACTTGGGGTGGACGTAGCGCGGTCGGATCAGGGTCCTGGCCTCGTGTTCTAGCGACCAGTCGGATCCGTTGGAGATATGCAGCCCAGCGGCGAGTTGCTGGGTCTCTTGCTCTAAATAATCGCTCGGATCCGATTTTAATAAGCTTAATACTAAGGCAAGGCGGAGCAGGTCGTCACCATATATCTTCTTTAAGGCTATCATTTTTTTAAATTCGTAAAAAATCTTAAATAAAATCTTGAGCACTAAATACTGTGAGATCAGTGTTGGTTACAATGCCTGGAAAGCATTGATGCAGTCTTAACGAGTCCTGGTATTTTTAAGTGTATTTGATTTTATTAATTCTTTGATTCTCCTCTTGCGTTTGTCAGGAGACATGGTTAATATCGTCACAGTCTTAATCCACTTCGTAACACATTGTGCACAGACATTTTGGAACACATTTTTTCACTGAGTCACAGTTTGAGAAAATTTTGTCTATAAATTTGGTCTTCTGCCAAATTCGTCACCACTTCTTAGAAAACGTAACTGTTCTGTGGAAAAGGAGTAACTTTTGAAACTGCAGCAGTCTTGATTTACATATAATAGGTAGTAGGTATTTAGGTACGAAATTCATTAGCTTATATCGATTCGTTATAACCTTTGACTTATGCCTAGGTACAATCAATTTAAAACATTATCGTGGTCAAATTTGAATATAGCTTTGATAATAGTTGCTATGTAAATTGTTTTTACAAACGAAACATTCTGACATTAAGGCCGATTGTTTGGCTTGTAAGGATAGAAAAAAAAACACAATATGATCCAGGATAAATTATTTTTATGACATTGACGAGTTACTTAAATCTCGATACGACACTTAGATATCGAAATGCAATACTGAACAAGAGAAGCAATAGTAGCTTAATTAGCATAACAAGAGGAATATTGACCCAGGGATACGTGTGCGAATCCTGCTAGCCGTCTGTATTTTCTAAAATATTTCACGGATATTGGATATTGGGATTTGGATGTTTCTAATTTTCGGACAATTCCAATTATTCGAATTTAATCTCTTTTCTCTACCTTCCGAGATGTTAATCCCTAAACTGATAGAATCACTTGTTGTACTTTTTTAACACGCTTTTATTAGGTCGACCTGTATGTAACTAACTATGTAATGAAATCTAAGGTAACTAATTTAACCATCTTCCAAGGATCGTAGCGTCATGAAAATTGGCAGCTGTTTGTAGTTCTGATGACAATACAATAATATGGTACTGTCGAACTGATCTGATGATGGAGCCGGAAGATATGAACTAGAACTTCATGATGGAACATAGCTGTGTTTGGATTTGTTAGAAAAGTCTTGTAATGAACTTTGGCCACAATAATTTGTAGCGTGTTTTTTAGTTTTTTAAACTGTAATTTATTATAATAACAAAATAATAGAAACCGCTTGTTGAATGCACGAAAAGTATGCAGATAAATAAAGTAATTTAAAACAACAAAGAAGAGATCATCTTTGCTTTGCATCGCGTTTAGTAAAAAGACTACCAAATTGTTCACAGATACGGCCAAATATAGAACTAAATATTGTCAACGAGTAGCTGTTAATTATGTTCAAAATTGCTATGGTGGTTCACCCACTAGACTACGGACAGGTTGGTCGAATTTACATTTTATTATCTACATAAATAAAGAAGGTATGTTAATGTTTGCCACGTGTATTGAAACAATGTTGTTCTGAAATCGAAGGCGCGATTGACGCATTTATAAGTAGATACTAGATATAGGTTTATGAACACACTAGTTGTGCGCCACGGTTCCACCCCCAGTATAAGCTATATTTTACTATAATAATTATCATCGTGGCAGCAATTATTATGAAATTTAGTTTGTATTTTCGAGTCAATGCACGGAAACTGAAAGTGGACTAAATCCCTTACAACTTTCAAAAAAATCTCATCGATTATTAGAACAGAAACTAGCAAAACGCAAAAAAATATAGCAAGATTCTAATCATGGAGTTAAATGCCTAATAGGCCTTTAATCATTTTCGTGGGCTCTGTCTATCGGGTGCCTAGATCTGAGTTTGGAGATCGGGACCCTGTCTCTTACCCTGCCGACAGGGCCTGCTAAATCGTGCGATGTAATAAGCATTTTAGTTTAAAAAAAAACGACTAGAGAAGTTGATTTTTATAGGAAAATGTATTAAAAAAAAGAAACGTCAAAATCGTATCACAATAGGCAAATATGCGATTATTCCCGTTGTCCCCCACTTCCGTATCCCCATCGATCTACACATCGATTAATTTATTATTTATAATTCACAAAAAAAGAAAATCACACATAAAAATGTAGTCGAACAAAGAATCTCTTTATTTTTAGTTAAAAGTAAAAAATTATTTAAAGTTAAAAAAAGATTTTTTTTTTAAAATGCAGTTAAAACCGTATCACGTAGCTAGTAAGTAACCAGAAAGTTGAGGCAATTTGGAACACTGTATCCTATCTGCGCAGTATTTCCGTGAATCACCGTGTTTCGAGGTTTAGGCAAACATGAGATTGGATCATATCTATATCCCTACAAATATTACTAATCCGAATATTTAGTTTGTTTGTCTTTCTTTCACACAGCGATAGATCGGTGTGAAGTTAGCAAGGGTTTACAAGGGCAAAAAGATAACTGACAATATGTATGTCTATTTTTACTTGACTACGAAAATCGATTATTAATTTGATAGTCGGAGTTTTGGCGGGAACGTCTTAGTAACGTGTTGTTGCTTTGTTTTATTTCCTTAAACTTGTGTTATTTTAAACATTAATGCTATAGAAATGGTGGTGTTTTGTTCATTAAGTGTTCGATAAAGTGCGTGAGTGTGGGCAAGTGAAATAAAGCAGTAAAACGTGTGATTTTACGTTGTCGGCAAAACTCCATAGAAGCTTCTAGTAAAGCCGCCACCACTTTACTGAAGCCGGACTCGACTTACAAATTGACTGTATACGTGACTTAGATTGTGACTAGAACATTTACAACTTGTTTTATTCAAGAAACTTGAAAAAATCCTAATACTTGACACTGGCAAATGCTTTAATGCGGGTCCAATACAAAAAAGAAGAAGAATTTGATAGTCTCTGTGTGCGTGTGCACACATACTATCAAAACCACAATTAGTAAACAAACAAGTATGTGGGTGTGTAAGTATATTCACATGTTCCTTCTAATCTCGTAAACTACAGACTATACGAGTATTATAAAATATGAGTATTGGCCCATCAACACACTAATCAACACTGTGAAAATCCAATATGGCGGTTTTCATTAAGTATTTTTAATAGTCAAAAAACTTATTTCAAGAAAAATGGGTCGTATTAGCAAAATCATGTATGTTTTATGGAAGACATAAGATAATTATTAAAAATAAAAACCGGACAAGTGCGAGTCAGACTCGCCCACCGATGGTTCTGCACAAACTAAATAAAAGGGAGGATTTAATTTTTTTTTATATTTTCCTTCATAAACCGAAAAATATACATCGTAAAAATATTTAAGAACCTGTTTTAGCTTATGCTAATGAAGCTCTTTCATATGATATACCCACATGATACGGTTAATTCACTTTAAAATTTGGGCCCTCATTCCTTGCATAAGACACTATTTTTTTGTGATTAAATTAAAAATGTCCAGTTTTCGGATTTTTCCCTATATCTGTACTCACTATGCTTCTTGCCAAATTTCATAGTTCTAGGTCAACGGGAAGTACCCCATAGGTTTTGATTCCCTTGTGAGTGTCGAAATGTGCGTTTTTTACGACATATTCAGCTGTAACTTTTTTTTACGAAAACTCAGAATTTTTATTTTTATTTCTGCAGTAATAGACTATGGATCTGCGTATATCGTTTTAATTTCAACTCGATACCTTCACGTGTTCCCGAGATAAAGGTCTTGACACCCGGACAGACGGACAGTCAGACAGACAGACGGACAACAAAGTGATCCTATAAGGGTTCCGTTTTTTTCCTTTTGAGGTACGGAACCCTAAAAAGCGCAACAAGGACATAAGGTAACGTATGTAAGCGAGTTTTTGCACTAGACTATTAACTTCGCAAAGGTGTGAGGGAGAAATATTGATAATGAACAGACTTCTGATTTTATTTTTAATCCGTATTAAAAACTAAATAACCTTTAAATCACATATGTACTGTATAGGCTACTTTTATGCTATCTTAGTATTTCCACGGGAGCGAAACCGTAAAGCTTAGGTAAGTAGTTGTTTACAAAGAAAGTAGCGCTCAAACAAAATTAGTTCTCTGAAATTAAACTTTTTTTCGATTGGAAAAATAATAATTAGCCACTTTGTAAGATGGCAGATTTCCAAAGTTTATAACGGCAAAAATATCAAAATATTGCTTAGGTAAATAATTAAATCCTCCAACCCAATTATTTACGCTAAATTTAGAGGTCGTTTATTTCTGATTTTGAAGATGGCAAAATGCATTCTATAGCACGAAGCCAAAAACATATTTTCTTTTCTTTGATAAAGACGGAAAATCTCATATCGGGAACTGCGCATGTTCTTTTCTTTGTTGTCGTTTTTATTTATTGGCAACTATCGTACATATTTTTTTTACATTGTTTTCATGATGTATAGTATCGATAAACAAAACTATAAAAATATTTTCAGCCAGACAGATAATAATTAATTTGCTTTTGGTTAGCATTTGAAAAAAAAACTATAATAATTCATCACAAAGACTTTCACAAACACCAGCCAATTTTTAACTTTTACTAACGCAGAATTTTAATTAAACACACTTAAGTAACTTCACTGACTGAATACATTAGATATGAGACGATTAATGAGAAAAAAAAAAAACACCACTTTTTTGCTGCTGCGGATTTCAACCACAATATTTATCTATGTACAATTTTTTTTTTATTTCTTACTGCTGCAGATTTAAAATAGTTTTTATTTTTCACGGCGTAGATCGCGCACGACTTCCTTTGTCTACAAAATTAGCGCGAACGCGCGACGCGTTCACGAAGCGAGCTCGCGGTCGACTAAACAAGAAAACATTGCATACGTCTCCAGTCAATGACCATCTGATTCGGCTAAGGTTTTCAACACACACGGGGACATTTGCTGTTCTGTTGCTAGTCGCCTCGACCTTGGCGCTGATAAAGACTAGAATTCGCAGTTCATTAAACGTGATAATGTTATGCCGATTTGATAATATGTAACTTTTTTTTGAACAAGCCGGCATGATCGTCTTTTGTTTTCTTTGTTTTTCTTTTCAGCCAGTATGTTACCATACTTTGCCAATGAATGTTGTTTCGGGCATAATGCCCTTTTCTTCTCAAAGAAATCGCTGTCCGTGATTTCTATTACGACGATCTATACAAAAGTAAAGAAAGACCATATATACAAATTTCAGAAAGATTATGGAGAGGCAGACGCGAGCTACCCTAAACTGCAATTTTTTTTAAACTTTTATACGAATCTGTAACTGCCCCATAAGATGGGACGTCAGCTCGTAAACTGGGTTTAGTTCCAGAGTTCACCTTACTTTGGCCGTCTGAAGTCACCTTGTTGACCGACGGCTCTTTTCGTAGTAACGCATATTTATACTGTGGTTCTGTGTTGATTCATTTAAATTTGCATCCATCATAATCATAAAGTTTACTTTATTTTCATGGACTATGTGCTTTTATAAATTATATATTTATAATTTCAAATTAAAAAGAAGAGAAAGAAAGAAAGGGTAGGGTAAAGAAAGGTTTCCAAATTCAACAAGAGTATTTCATTAGTTGATACTAATAGGTAATCATATGATCTGTGCTTAGAAGCCTAGCCTGTGGAATCATAAACAAAACTTCAAACTGGTCAGATATGGTACTATATGCATATTGATTGGGTATTTCTCGATAGATAGCTGGGTGTTTGTAAATCGCGAGTAAATCTGTTTCTTGTATGTAAGCGTGCTCCGTCGTGAACCAAATTATTATTATTTTCAAATAAAAAAAATTGTAACGATAGTTGTGTGGGTAATCCTAACACCTGGAAGAAATTGACAACTACGCACAATAATACTATTATTAGTAGATTGACAAAATTGCGGCGACACTACAGGTACTGATACACATGCTCGTTATTAGCACAAAGGCACGAGCAATTGCTACTTAGTAGCAAGCATTTCTAAGTATGTATTTCTTACGCATGCTAATAAGCATACTTTTTAATAGCAAATGTATCAGTACCTTACTACTGTTACTAAGCAGGTTGAAGTCAAAGCGGAATACATTATTCTCTTGATGATTAAAGATTGCGAGCCCTGCACCTTACTGCATTTGGTAAGACTGGTGAAGAATGACTCAGAGCAGGGCCTGAACTGAGCCTGTTACCATTTTGAGATTGTTAATAAATATTATCATTTACATTCAATTATGAATTAACTCGTTGTTTCCTGCTGTTTTGCCGGAAAAATGTCTTGCTACAATTTGTTAAAAATTATAAAATGTCATTTCCGCGATTCATATAGAGTAATATGCCGTATATGAAGCATAAAACTGACATTAATAAAATCGTGACATCAGTCGTAGAAATTACAAATATCAAGTTAAGCCCATATTGATATTTAGGAAACACAATATTTTTAAGATTTACATAAAAATAAATCCGTTTGTATGGAGCACATCACAGTATTTGCAAATGGGGGGATTCTTTGAAATTATGATAGGAAAATAGCTAAAAATCATAGATCAACAATAATCCCCGATTTATAGACTAGCTGCGTTCCGCGGTTTCACTCGCGTAGATATGAAAAACGGTGATGATTATGATGATGATAAGTAGCTTATGTCCGTCTCCAGGTCCAAAGCTATCTCTATACTAATTTTCATAACGATCGGTTTAGCTGTTTGAGCGTGTAAAGGTAACAACATTAGCTTTTAGAATATAATTATGAAATTGTGTCAAATGTATTTCAAAACACCAGTACATTCATTTAAATAACAACATATCTACCTAATTGTCTTTTATGTTGTCACAAATCTTATTTTTACTAGACTAACACTGATTCTACTACTACTGACACAGGTCCCGTCAGATATCAACATTTTTGTACTGAATTGTATGCACATTTATCGGGAACTTCAAAGGTTGATTTCAGTTTGAAAGAGGGACAAACAATCCAACAGACAAGTTCACGTTTACAGTAGAGATATCAAAGAGATGACAAATCCACAGTCTGATAATTGATGCTGTTTTAAACAAAGAAAATGTTTTCCTGATTTGTCATGAGATTGCAAATTCCGCTTTTTTAGATAATTATTACACCAAAATTAGTCAAGTTTATCCTGAGAGCAATAAACGGTTAAGCTACAAGACATTCATCATTATCATAACATTCATTCTGCCAAATGATTTAAACAGGGTTTACGATTATTGAAATCACACTTGTGTTGATGACCGGCCATTATGGCCGCACTTGTGGCAGATAAAACATTGGATGATCGTAGGAAGAAGTATGTAGGAAGTATAGATATCATTTTGAATGTTATGCCTACTTTACCCATGTCCCATACATAAAAATATACTGATTTGTGGTGGTAGGACTCTTTTACAGAGTCCGCCTGGAAAATAAGTTCAAGTCCTTGAACTTACTTCCATATTGCTTTTAGCGATAATGTCGCCTGTTGTTTTTCATTATTTAGTGTTTAGCTAATGTGTGAACAATAATAAGTTTACCTAACTTTGCAATTTCTTCAACCATGAAGCAGGGTGTATTTTACTGGCTCCCTTATAGAAATTCAACGTTCCTAGTGAAATTACTAGACATCTTACGATGCGCAATGAAACAAGGTTTTAATCTAAGTTTTTAATTACGAGTGACATAGACTTGATAAAGCGACACGCTTACCATCAAGCAAGCAATGGGCAACAATAAATTATTACCACCATCAGCCCTTGTAATAAACAGCGATTAGAAAGTCCGCGAATTAGCTCTATCCGCGGAGAAAGCATTTTGTGCCTAAAATAATGTGAAAGCGGGCACGCAGTTTGCGCGCCATTTTCATATTTGGAACCGTTTGTTGCCAACCTAACGGTATACATCGAAACTGTTTTTACGACTAATTTAGCGATTAATGTGTTTAAAGGATAGGCGCACAATTTTTTATCCGATATACCAAATACATAACTTTTTAGGGTTCCGTACCTCAACAGGATAAAACGGAACCCTTATAGGATCACTTTGTTGCCCGTCTGTCCGTCTGTCCGTCCGTCGGGTGTCAATACTTTTATCTCTGGAGCGTGTGAAGTTGAAATTAAAACCATATACGCAAATCCATAGTGTCTTGCTGCAGAAAGAAAAGTAAAATCTCTCAGTTTTCGTTAAAAAAGTTACAGCCGAATATACCGTAAAAAACGCACATTTCGACACTCACAAGGGAATCAAAACCTATGGGGTACTTCCCATTGACCTAGAACAATGAAATTTGGCAAGAAGCATTGTGTTAGAGTACACATATAGGAAAAAATCCGAAAACTGGAAATTATTAATTTAATCACAATAAAATAGTGTCTTTATGCAAGGAATGGAGGTCCAAATTTTAAAGTGGGGTATCATATGAAAGAGCTTCAGTAGCATAAGCTAAAATAGGTTTTTAAATATTTTTACGATGTATATTTTTCGGTTTATGAAGGAAAATATAAAAAATTATATGATTTCCCCCTTTTATCTACTAGTTTGTACGGAACCCTCGGTGGGCGAGTTTGACTCGCACTTGTCCGGTTTTTTTTATTTCAAGCCGATATTCCTTGACAGAACTGGACGTGCGATGCAATTAAGGCTATGAATGCGAAACGAAGAATCCTGATAGAATTACTAGAAATTGAACCGATAAATTAGTTTGATATTTATAAAATTGTTATGTAACAAGTTACAAGTAAAACTAATCAAACCACGTCAATGATTCACAGAAGTCGTTTTAAACCAATTTTTACTGTCGTATCAATTTCAAGTTGGCAGAGCTAGATTATAAATCATGTTGACAACATTTTGTTACGCGATAAGTAATCGTTTTGATCTATTGACGGAGCCAGGAAGTAGATAGTAAAAACCTTCACTATCTACACTGACCAGACAGTGATTTTAAAAATATTTTACAAAATCATACAACGTAAACGAACACTCAAGAGAATGACCTAGTGCTGGCAACTCTAAATTTAGAATATTGGTAGATTCTAAGAAAATCGGTAGAATAAAAGAAAAACAAAATAACCGACTAAAGAAAAGCTGTATTTGCAGTCTAACTTACGATTTCGTTACGGTTAATTGTGCGTTTTTTTGTGAGAAAGTATGCGAAAAATCGCAGTAAAAGATAATAAATGCGTATTCTTTAGAATAATTCTAGTAAAATCAATTGTTTATTATGAAAAAGTTTGTTGGAGTTACAAAAAACGCATTTTTTTATTTTTTGCGAGAGATGTATCATTATTATTACAAAAAAAATATAGCCTATGACATTTAAAAAGTGAAAACGAATCTAACGACACCTCGCATATCAAAATCGGTTAAGCCGTTTAGACTGCAAGAGATCATATATAAACATACATACCCACATACATTCATACATATATATATTATACTTAGAAACATACATACACTCGAAAAACATAACCCTCCTTCTTACGCAGTCGGGTAAAAAGATAGATTTAGTGGTCACTATCATTAGGGTAAATTTGACAACCCTGGATCGGGGCGGTTCCTTTTGTTCTAATAATTAAAAGGAACTGGCAACGGTCGCGCCAAAATTCACCACTGTCCAAATAACAAAGAGGTAAACACGTCACCGCATCACACTACCGCTATAATTTAGTTTTCATTATCATTGAGATGACATAGTGGCCATTTCCCTACCATGGCGGCCGGCCAACACTCCTTGACCTTCCAATGTAATGCAGTACAAAGGAATGACGGATGAACGTAAACTGGCTTTAAAACCATAGACTTTTAATATCTTTTTTGGCTGCACATGTTTGTTGCATTTAGCCATGGTATCAATGATATATTCTAATAATGGTAGTGTAAGCTAGTTAGAGTTCAGATACCAGTAGGTACAGTACAGCCGACATACATTTAAGTTATGTTCAAACGGTTATTTTAAATTTATGCTCATTGGTGATGAAGCTCGGACGTCTACCAACTCTTATAATAGCCAGTGAATTGAATGATGAATTGAACTTATCAGTCCAGTAAAATTTATGAAGGTATACCTAATTACGAGGCTTTGTTCTGAGATACTGACAACGTCAACGGCCCAAACACTAGTCCTAAGACATGAAATTTGAATGGTGATTTCTGCTTTCCATATGAAGATATCCACTAAGAAACTAGGTGAAACCGCGACATGCGGATTGCGGTTTGTGCTAGAGCAACAATATTTAACAAGACTTGGAATTTTAGCTATTATTGGATTGATCTCGCTCTAAGCGATAAGGCCGCCAATTAAAAACCTAGCCCTAAGTACTTAATGTTATTTTGTTATCATGTGGTTTTTAATAAAGTGTTATCTATCTATTATATTTGTTACGCATTAAGATCGTTCGTCGATACAAAAAAAAAAACACTGGTGTTACATTGAGACCAAATTACCAATTACCTAACATTAAGAACAACCTGACTAAAAGAAATCGGGTAGTGTTATAGGCATAACACTACCCAATTTCTCGAGCCCTGTCCCTTATTACACTACGCTGTCCCTGGCGACAGGGCACGATAAATCGGGTGGTGTAATAGTTTTCATAAAGCTAACATGTATTATTGGTATTATTTCAAAAAAGGTGCTACCTACGTGAAAGATGTACGCTATTTTAGTCAATATTATATTTAGGCAATTTATTTCTTCGAAATAGTGAGCTCTGTGTTTAAGGAATTTCGATAATAATATGGCAATTTTTAACCCCCGACCCAAAAAGAGAGATATCATAAGTTTGAAATAGTTTGAATGTATATCTGTTTATCTGTGTCTATCTGTGGCATCGTAGCTTTCAAACGAATAAACAGATTTTAATCTAGTATTTTTTTGTTTGAAAGATGATTTCATCGAGTTTTCTTAGCTGTTATGTTTTATCAAAATCGTTTCAGCCGTTTTTATTAGTCGGGAGTTTTTGAGCTTTCCAAAATTATACTTGTATCATATAAAATTATTTTTTTTCAGCTTTGAGCCAAAATCATGTTTTGGTAAACAACAGCAAAAATATTTTTTCATATATATCAAAATTAATGTAGCGAGCCCAGAAAAAATACATTTGTGTATGCATTTTTAAAGTTCTATAGTAGGTATAACGAGGAATACTTAAAAATATCGTACCTATTTAAAAAAAATAAAAAAAAGTTGCAGCAAAAAGGCAGACGGCTCGCCTGATGTAAGCGATAACAGTCGCTTATGGACAACTGCAACATCAAGTGACATTACTGCTGCTGTGCTAGCCATGTCATTGAGATACTATGACTCTCCATAATCTAAACTGCAGTTAGATGTCTTCTATGAAGCACTATACAATTTTGGAAAATAAACGGGTTGATGTTTGTTTAACTGTATAAGTAAAATTTGTATATTTGTTGTGTGTTATGTGTAAGAGTGCCAAAGGGGACAACAATTTGTAAACATTTTGCATTCTGTAATTACAGCTTTTCGAAATATAGTAATATACATGATATGCTAAGCGTTCAGGATGTTACAGCTCAAAGATCATGTACCTTTTCGGAAAATATCTTAACAATCAATGCTCACCAGATACTCTTCTTAACGACAATGAATGAATGAATGAATGAATGATATTTATTGTCAAAAAGTCACACTCACAAAATTTTATAAATAGGTATAAAATAATATGATTGTTTCTGAATTGACTCGTCAAATACATTTTGTTTATCTTTAAATAAATACTGTACAAATTAAACATTTAAATAACATAATTGACTTTTGTCACTTCAAGAAAAATTAAGTACATGAAAAATTTGTTTATGCAAGTATGCCGTAACAGCAAACAATACACTTCAATAACTCCGCTGTATAGGGGCTTCGTCAAGTTTGAAAAACTTGACGAAGAATGGAATGACGAAAAATGGAACCCAATATATCAGTGTTTTGGCACATTTTTGGCCAATTATTTATAACAAGTCACATTTCGGACAAGGGCGTAAGAGCATTAAGCCAATGAAAATATTAAAACTTCAAAGAGTAAGTCTGTTTACGTGATTGGTACTAAAAATGACAAAAATAAAGTTTTAATTGCCTTCATGATGGATAAGAGTCATTGGCACGGTTTACAATGCATTTTTACCCGACAGCCAAATAGGGCAATGATAAATATTACTGAAAATATTTTTACCTCGAATAAACGCATAATTATAGGTTGAGACCGGCTAAACAAAAACGGTGTCAAGCCAAAACTGAAATAAAATCACTGTGACAGTCCGATATGCATGAACGGCTGTGCTTGAAAATGGCAACTGCGCAAACCGCGCGAGTCCAAACCCCGTGAGGGACAAAAAGAAGAAGAAGAACGGCTGTGAAATTATGATCATGCCAATTTCTTAGTCAACATTTTGGCGCTGTAGGCTGATGTGAATGTTCACGGAACTAAAATTAGTGAAAGCGTAGTACAGCATCTGTGTGTATAACTTGTGCTATACACACGTTCTTGGCTTAACACATCTAGTTTATCCAATATTACACAGCCAATCTAGAAAAATCTAATCTCCCAACAAACGCTCCTAATTTATCCACCCATATTTGAAATAAGAACAGTCCATCAACGAGCGAAATATTTACCCTTCCTACGCTATTTTGGAACGACTTTAGCACTGGCCGCTAACCTTGAACTCTTGACGGTCAACGACGAAAAAAACACGGCGATGACGTAAAAAGTGGCGGGAATACGACGAGGTCGATAACTGGAGATTGAATCAATTTGTTTACGGAATCACAGCGACACGAGCGGCGACTATCTGTTCAGTTGACAGCATCGCTACGGTCAAGGATTTCTTAAGGCCCTTGGGACACCTTTTTTACTTTCAATCGACCGAAGGAAGTAAACAAAATATTGTCGTAAAAATCTAGGTATGTAAGTACGAATTGATTTCATATAAATAATGTTGAGGCTTTCGGGATATGAAAGCCTTACCCTCACGCCTTAAGTTCATAAATATTTAATTAGGTACATAAATTCTTTTTGAGAAAATAAAATTTCTTTAACCCGAATATAACAACATTTCTAAAACTAAACATGGCGAAAATATATAGGTTCCTTATTTACTAGGGAACACTAAAAAACAAACTGTAATTTTAAATACAAAGTTCGCGTAATCACTCCAATTAAATAAGGTGCATGTAATTATTTTTTTCATGTACGAGTATAAGTAACTACTTACATTTAAACAATTTTTAACAAGTTTTCGCGAACTGAACAACTGTACTATTATAATAGTCCAATATGTTGTGTTGAAATCTTAAAATAAGACTTCTTCCATACTGGACTAGTAGAAAAAGATTAAACAGAATGCCAGCTGCTTCTCTTCCCGGGCATAATGTAAAAGGAAAGAGAAATTGTTGTTAATGTGGGCGATGGGTTGACTCCCTGTCACTGCAGGCCAACATTATATCTTACTCTCCAATACCTCCTAACCCTCTAATACCCTCTCCCTCCCATCTAACCCTCTAAACACGGTCAAGTGTGGCGTCAAACGCCCTTATGGTCATTGATGCTCTGCCTACCCCGTAAGGGAAATAGACGTGATTATATGTACGTATTTAAGACGTCTAAGGGTAACTTATCGTCATAATTTTGAGCAACTTCTCTCAGAGTTGCCATACAAAAAAAAGCACAACCAACGAAATTTATGTATTTGAAATTGCATGTACTTAACATTGTTCTATCAAACACAATCAGAAACATAATTAAATAAACTTCAAAGATATCCCCCTCTTTTTAACCTTTTTAACCCCTCCTCAGCAGACTACCGATGCTATCACATGAGTGCCGGATGCAACGCAGCTGTATTACGGAAGAGATAAATGCAAATTGAACATGCACCTTGGCAACGTACATAACGTACATATACTTATTTATAAATACACGCTTATTCACTAATTCCTCATCATACAAGTTTCTATATTTAAAGAAAATCAAAATGCCTAAGAAAATTCTTACTTCGAATTGAATTGAGAATCTCTTTTTTTTGGAAGTCGGTTAAAAAGAAAGTATAGTTTGAGTTCTAGAATTCAGTTTCCCTGCTTTTTGACGTCCGGTAAGAGAAAGGGCACGAACCCTCATAGTACTCAACTGACGAGAATTAAGACCGTACAGATCAGACGCACGCTCTTTGCGATAATACCTATGATTATAACTATGTATCCATTTTAAAATTTACCGAAAATTTCTCGAATGGAGACCACAAACGGGCAAGCGCAACGTAGGAAGACCAGCCACAAGGTGGACAGAAGATATCATACAAGTAGCAGGAAGACGCTAGATGCGGGCCGCTTCCAAACGGTATTTTTGGAAATCGATGTTGGAGGCCTATGTGGACATAGGACATGGACAGTGGACTTCTTGTGGCTGAAATGATGATGATGATGACCTATTTTCAAATTTACTCAAAAAGCGTGTGTAAAGCACAATTTAGACTAGTATTACAATAATATAACACCAGTAACAGTTAATAATAGACCTTGTAGCAGTAAGTGAGGCCGGCCAGTGTATCCTACCCTAATACGGAGATATGCTTGCAATGCCTGTTCCTAATACAGCGAGACCTTACATACACTATAAATAAACAAGCATTATTTTCTACCCGACTTGCAAAAATGAGGATGATGTTCTTCGGGTGTATGTATTTTTTTAGTTTCCATAATACCTCCTATATTATGCCCTAACTAAACCGTTTGACGAACAATCTGTTAAGTATGTAAAAAAAACTAGATAAAGATTGTTATAAATGCTGAAACATTTAATATAATATATTCAATTACTATTTAATATAATACTTTTTTTATTCCAAGATTTTTATTTGATAATTGTATTAAAATAAATTCCAGTCACAGCTTAGAATAAATAAATAAATATTTGTGGACATTTCACACAACACCATCTAACCCAAACTAAGCAAAGCTTGTACTATGGAACTAGATGGCTGATGAGAGAGAGTTCGTATAGACTGAGTGGCCAGCCCTATTGTCAGAGTTATTAAGCCGCCTAAAGGCCTCTGACTTGGCTTGACGATTGCTGAACAACCGGGACCTACAATTTAACGTGTCATCCGACCCATGGTAGCGCTCAGAAAGAAATGCCACTCACGGTCACCCATCCGAAGACTGACCGGTCCGTCCGTTGCTTAACTTTGGTGATCGTTCGGGAACACCTAGTCAAGCTACGCCACGAGCGCTACTTATACAGAATACATATATACTTTTTTTTTGTAAAATATATAATACATATGATACATAGAAACACCCAGACACAGAACAAACATCCATGCTCATCACACAAATGTTTGCCCTGGGTGGGGGATCGAACCCACGACCATTCAGTTCAGCAGGTAGACGTAAGCACACTACCAACTGAGCCACAAGGCCGACAAATAAAAAAAATACTACAATATATTGTCAATAATAATAACTAGTGACCCAAATCAGGTTCCGTCGTGATACTAGACTATACAAACTAGATAAAGATTGTTATAAATGCTGAATAATGTAATATAATATATTAAACTACTATTTATTATTAAATATAATATATTAACATCTTTTCGTGTAATATAATATCAATGCCTCGAGTTCAAAGCAACCAGTGCATGTGACTATGTGCCTTAGATGACTGATGGATGACATATATAGCACTAAATAAATTACAGTTTAAAAAACTAAAAAACACACAACAAATTATTGTGGTCAAAGTTCATTACAAGACTTTTCTAACAAATCCAAACACAGCTATGATACGATGTTCCATCATGAAGTTCTAGTTCATATCTTTCGGCTCCATCATCAGATCAGTTCGACAGTACCATATTTTGTATTGTCATCAGAACTACATACAGCTGCCAATTTTCATGGTGCTACGATCCTTGGAAGATAGTTAAATTAGTTACTTTAGATTTCATTACATAGTTAGTTACATACAGGTCGACCTATAAAGGATCGAGCACATTAGGACGGGCCGCAGCGGGGCGGAGCGGGCCGCAGCGCAGCGCAAAATGCTTACCTAGCACATTATTGACGGGCCGGGTCGCAGCGCATTGACGGATTTTGAGTACAGTGTACTGCCAGAATTTGCGTGCAACTGTACGTTATGGATAGCTCTGACGAAAAACTTTAATTTTTTGCCTGCTGTTAGAAGAACAAGTTAATGAACAGCATAGACAAGAAGTTCGTCAAGAAAGAAAAAGTAAAATATGGACGGGGCGGGGCGGGCCGCATCGCACGGACGCAAATCCGCGTCGCAATAATGCGACCCGCTGCGGCCCGACACAGTGTGCGATATTTCATACAAATTGTATTCAAGCGATTTGAGCGGATTTTTGCGCTCCGCCCCGACACGCTGCGGCCCGGCATAATGTGCTCGAACCTTAAAAGCGTGTTAAAAACGTGATCACTCACTATAGGCCCTAAATAAAGCTCGAAATTAACGGGTTATCGAGAGGGCTATGCTTGGGAGTCTCTTCGAGATTGTATCAGAAATGAACATATCCGTGGACAAATAAATCACCGATATAGCGCAGCGGATTAGCAAATTGAAATGGTAGAGGGCTGGGCTTATAGCACACAGAACTGGGGGGTTACCACAATCCTAAAAGTAATCTTATTTCAATATTACTTTGACCTTTGTCTTGCTCTCTCAACTGTAGAAAGAACGAGAAAAATGTCAAAGTAATATTGAAATAAGACTGCTTCAACGCTTGTGGCATGCGTGCTGATGGCCGATAAGTTCTCGAGCGCAGACCACGCACCAGCAAGCGAAGCGTGGAACGACCAGCCACAAGATGACAGACGACCTCATACGAGTAACAGAAGGATGCTGGACTGGTTGTGTGCCGCATGGAACCGATCTATTTGGTAATCCATGGGAGAGACCTATAATCCAACAATGAATGTATCAAACCTCGGATGATGATGATTTTATTTTTAAAAACTGATTCTAGTATACACATTTATTTTCAATTCCGTATCTACAATATGTGTACAATAATGTGTGTGTAGCAAAATTTATTCCTTAGCTGAAGGTTAATATAATGTTATTCTCTTCTATTTTTAGACACACCCGTTTTTCCTTATTTTTTTACCGACTTCCAAAAAGAAGGAGTGAGGTTGTCAATTCGTCTGTATGTTTTTTTTTGTGTTTGTTCAGCGAATACTCCGCCAATTTTGCATTGATTTTGATGTTTCTTTTTGTATTTGGTAGATCATACGTCAGAGGTGGTCCCATATAAATTTTATCAAAATCGATTCAGTACTTTGGTTTTTATAACAAAACAACTAGTAAAATATCATCCAAGTGCTTGTAGAAAAGTGAACAGCAAGTCGTGTATGTTACATATCACCAAGTAAACAAATTGCGTATTTTGAAGTCGGGTTTTTCAGTTTTATAAACTATAATTACATATCCTCAAAAACGTATACGCGCGAGCGAGACAGAACATTTCTACCGACGGCGCCTTATCTAACGAATCGTCAAGGTATGTAACCGGCCTATAAAAGCGTATGTTCACATTAAAACACAGAGAGTGCGCCAGTTTCTCCCAGCAATGTGTTAGCAGCAACCTTCCACGCCGAGAGGACGAGGCCACCTCTTGTTTACGGGGAAACTAACATGTAAATTAATGTACAACAAAGATTAACGATCACTCACTATTCAAATGTACAGATATCGCAGCTATTTCTATCCTTGGAAGATATCAAGTCGATTATTTTTTTAATAATAATTATAGTTTAAAAAACTGAAGCAACCGACTTCTCATGGATGCCATTGTCAGAATTGAACCAAATTTAAATGGGACCACGCGGGAAGCACCAGCTTTCAAATAAAAAAAAGAATTATCAAAATCGGTTCACCCAGTCGAAAGTTATGAGGTAACAAACATAAAAAAACAACGGGTTGCACTCCGGGAGTGCGGGCAGAAGTGAAAACTAAAAAATAAAATAGCAAAAATACTGACTCGTGAAGGATTTGAACCTCCGCCCTTCAATTGACAAATTGAAATTTATATCAGTGCTCTAACCTATTGAGCTAACGAGTTTTACGTGCATGTGACGAAAATAAGCATTCGGCGCAACGAAATGACGTCATGCTAGAAGGACAAACTTGTACATACAATAAACGTTAGAATAGGTTTCTGACTAAAATAATGACGTCATGCTAGAAGGATAAACTTGTACATACATACATAATGAACTTTAAATGCAGACCGTTAGAATATGTTTCTGACTGTCCGTCTTACGATTTGGCGATCTGACGCGAGTTTAACATTTTTTACCCATCCTTAAAATGCACAACGCCCCTAAATAAGTTTTCAATAAAAAAAAAAAAAATACAGTCGAATTGATAACCTCCTCCTTTTCGGAAGTCGATTGAAAATACAGTCGAACTGAGAACCTCCTCTTTTTTGAAGTCGGTTGAAAAGTAGCCTGTTCTCTGTGATTTCATAAACGTAGTGATGAAAAATTGTGATGATGATGACAAGTAGGCTATATTCGTCTCGACGTTTTTAAAGGCGTATTACACTACCAGAATTCTCGGGCCCTGTCTGTATGGAGATCGGGACACCTGTTTCTATTTCTTAAACACTACGCTATACGGGTGCATAAATAGGGTGATGTAATATACCTGTAATAAGCATAACGATCGAATCTGCTGTTTAATCAGTAATAGATAACAATTAGACACAGAGATAGTAAGAATATTACCGAAAAACGTTATAATTTGAACAATGCTCAACACATTTTGACAACTTCTCGCTAACACGTAATGACACTCGCGGAAAAAAGAATTTAAGACGTTGATCAAAGTTAGGAAAAGTTTTGCGGTAAGTAAGGCCGTAAGTGTCAGAAAAAAATGTTGCTATTCCATTATTAACTGTGCACGGCGATTTCAGCCGTTTATAGTGATGATGAAAAACTGTATGATGAAGACATTTAGCCTATATCTGTTTTCAGGTTTCAATCATCTTAGTAGTTATCGTAAAATATAAATAAATGGTTGTAAGAACTAATAATATAATTTATAGTTTAAAAAACTTAAACAACTAACTTCAAAGTACGCTATTTCGCTTACTAATTTTAGTAAGGATTAGGATACATAAACTTCGTATCATTGTGTTCAGTCGGGTAATAATTAAACAAGACGCTCAAGCGTTGAAGTAATGCCTATTTCCTCACTATACACATTGGATGAAGAGTAAGGTTTTACTTTTCAAGCTTACTAATCCCTCACGAGTGTAACCTTTTTAAAGAGACCTTTCTTCCGGTAACTGCCATTAGTTCACCCGTTCGATTTTTCTTCTGTCAAGAATGAGATTTGTCATTGAATGTCAAATGCTTCGTCTTCGAAGATTAGAAAATGTGCAGATGTTTAGACGACAATCCTCAACATTTGGACACATTTGCAAAGAAAAACGTGTCAGTGGAACTCTGCGATTCAATAATCTGACGCACTTCACTCAGGAATCCAATGAAGATATTTTTAGAGATTATTCAAAAAGTAATAAAGCAATGTTTCCAAAATAATTATGACTTTCTCTATACGCCAATTCACGAAACACAAGAAATGATTCACAAATGACGGAGAAATTCGTGTACATACCTAAAAAAACAATATGCTACGAGTTGATAACGTCCTCCTTTTTTGAACTCGGTTAAAATCATAACAAACAGTTCATTCGTTCCATCGTACAAACGAACAAAGAACAGAGTACTTTGGCTTTTATAATATTAATCAGAATGCTGCTCTAAAAACATTAACCCCTTTTTTGAGTCAGGAGGAGAATTCACCAACGTGAAAGTACCTTCACAAATAAGTACGTGTTTAATATTAGCATATATACTATATAAAACACTAGTATGTATGTATACATGAGTGTATTTCAACGTCGCAATCTGACAATTGTTTATGCAAGGCCCCTCACAACACAAGGTGATGCTCCATTTCCACTGCATTTAATTAATAGCTTTTGTTCCAAACGATACAGAGCGTAGGTAAAAGTAGGCGGGTAAAGTGTTGCTACTGCATCATTGTAGCTGTTATCGGAAATATTTATAATCAGGTATTGTCTAGAATTCCTAGGAAATGTGTGAAACCAATTTTATCAAGCAAATTTCTTAGGAAAAAATACGACAGCGTCCGGCGGAGCGCGATACCTTTATCGTCTTTTTTATTATCTTACAATTACTATCATTGCAGCCACAAGAAGGCCACTGCTGGACAAATACCTACTCCATGGATTTTCAAAAAGACCGGTTGGAAGCGGCTTGCATCCAGCCGTCTCCTATGATGCGCTTGCCGATGATGGTAACTTACAGTAGAAATGTTTTACGATTTCTAATATCACCCAGCGGAACTGTACATAATGTCTAGAAAATGGATAAATTTCCTACGAAATATATGCATATTTTTTTATTAATTATTTTACACATTTGGTAATTTGATTAGGCATTATATACAAATCCCAGGTTATTTATACTTCCGACAACATAACCACAGAGTGGTGGAGTGAGAGAGAGGCGACTGTAGTGTGGGCTTACGTTCACACAACAGTAGAAATGGTGGATATTCCATAAACTCGAACGAAACGCTTTACCTTCATTTGTATTGTGCATACCGCCAAAATGTGGAACACTCCCTGATATATATAATCCGGGTACATAGGTTCCTTCTAAGCAAGCGAACTCCATTGTGACAATTTTTGCAGAGTTGGCGGTCAAGCGACTCAATCACAAACAAAAACGCTTATAAACAAAGAAATGACACGCGAGCCATAAATATCTGAAGATACATAAACCGAAGCAATCGTGGACTCCCACACTGAACACTCATCAGTCCAGAGCATTGACTTACGGACTCCGAGGGGTATGAGGTCAGATTAAGAGAAGTGTTGTCGCTCGGTCTCCCATACAAATAGGAATTAGGAGTAAACTGTTTTGTACCTAAAAAAAACATCGAAATGTTTCAATAAATGAAATGTAAATTTAAAAGATTTAAATCATAAAAGTCCATTGCCAGTCTACGGTTTGCTTTTTTCAAATTTCGTCATAGTTCCGAAGTTAAAAAATTATAAATTAAAATTTTGGAAAAAGAAAACAGTACAGGCATATGATAGCCATTAATGGTTCCAACCATATAAAAAAATATCAAAAACGGATAACATTTAGGGGTAGAAAACAGTCAACGTACACATGTCCACATGGTACGGGTCGGACCGAATAGTCCAGTCGGCACCCAAGTCGGCTGGACTGATTTTGATGAAATATAACTAAGAACACTCTCGATCAAATCTTCTTTCATTTAGGTACTCTAAGAGTGTAAGACGCCCTGAGACACGATGGACTGACTAGGAATATCTCAGAACTTTCGACTGGGTGAACCGATTTTGATGATCCTTTTTTTTATTTGAAAGCTGGTGTGCTTTCCGTGTGGTCCCATTTCAATTTGGTCCAGTTCTGACAATGGCATCCATGAGAAGTCGATTGCTTCAGTTTTTTAAACTATAATTATTCCGTAGCACCTGCTGTTAGAAATTTGGTTTTCAATTATAAACTATTATTATTTTCTTTAATTCCAAATATGAAACAAATCAATTCAGATTCAAAGGTTGTGAAGGTGCAAGGGTCGCCCGATCTCGAGGTCAAATCATGGACACGTCGGGTACAAAGTGTTAACACCTACTAGATACACTGTAGTGTAGGTAGGTTAATAATTGATTACCTCATGTTATTTGCTTATTACTCATTCATCGGTGCCGATGACCTGACATTATATTCAAACACAACATAAAAGACACTCGTTAGGAGAACTGTTCTGTTTTCTACCCCTAAACATTAACCGATTTCGATGATTCTTTTCATATCTGATTAAAATCATTAATTGAAATTAAACAATTTTTAACGAATATATCGCGTATATTTTACATTATTTTATGACCTGACGATAGATATAATTTGGGTGTCTTTAAATCTCGAGTGAATTGTTTTTTATAGGTAAGCGCGCTCCATCGTAGACCGCAAAGTCGCTTACATTCAGACAAGTTGGCGGTCAAGCGCAAACCTATTACTACATATTGTTGTTTACAGTTGAGTGCACGTTTTTTGTGAAAAAGTATGAGACTTTTTCACAAAAAAACGTGCACTCAACAGCGTATCAAGCATTACGAAATCGGAAATTAGAGTGCAAAAACTGATTTCCAGCAGTCGGGTATTTTGTTTCTCTTTTAATATAGATACTTGTTTGTTCACCTAACAAACGATACCCCACACGATGGGGTAGAATAGAAAAAATGATTCATTCCAACTTTAGATGTACGGGGAGGTATCTCAAAAAAAATAAGATTTTATTCTACAGTTTTTTTGGCGTAATAAATAGTTATACCCATACTAAATTACAATTTTCTAGTACTTATAGTCTTTGAGCTAAGCCACGGACAGACGGACGGGCATGGCGAAACTTTGTGTTCGTAGTTAACTACGGATCCCTAAAAATGATCTTCGCACACTCTCAATGTTTTTTGATTACCCATCCAATGATATCCCACACGATGAGGTATAGGAAAAATAATTCATCACCACTTTACGTGTAGTGAAGCTACACTTTTTTTTTTTATTATAGGACGCTTTCGGCGTAAATAGCTTTCTAGTACTAATAATATTTTGACATGGCGAACCTATGTTCCTTGTTTTTACTACGGCACCCTAAAGAATTACATATCATCAAAAACCATCGTTTTCGACGCATATTTAAAAAAAATGCATCGAACAACCAAAAAATGATAGAAATTACATCAAACAGTGAGTACAACGACCTCTTGCGTCCGACCGCCTTGGCAAGGACGTGCTATTTTTAAAAATAAAAATATATATATACACGATCAGACAAAAAGTCTGTTCTATTAACGGGTGCAGATTTGGCGAGAATGCAAACTTATGATTAATATTGTTTTATTCAATAATAGGGTTGCGCTTGACCACCATTTCACCTGATATTAATCAAACGTTGCGGTCTATGATGGAGCGCATCTGCCCCTATGAATAATAATATTATTCGTAGGTATGTCCAGAAGAAAACTATTCACTCGCGATTCGAAGACACCTATATTGATTATAACATCAATTCCGAAAGAGTTGGACCCATTCATAAAACTTATTCTATATATTGGCGGAATACACAATAAAGGTGGAGCTAAAGCGTTTCGTTAGAGTTTATGGAATAACCATCATGATATAATACAATTATATATCATAAGTAAATATTATTAGATTATATAAATATAATCCTCCTCCATTCGTTTACTCACTACTGAGCGTCGTGATGCTCCCGACCCTGGTGTGGCAGATGACAACAAATCTCTTTCATCTCTTACGATCCTCAGCCTGATGTATTGCATCAGAGATTTTTGTATAAATATATATATAAAATAAAGAGTTCTACCACTACAAATATTTATAACTAGTAGATCTACGTACAATAGACCTTGTGAGCACAAACTTTTTCGAAATTACTTGTAACAAAATCCACAATGACAATAATTATAGTTTAAAAAACTTAAGCAACCGGCTTGAACTTTACTTACCAAACAAAAAATGAATCATCGAACGTAAGTCATAATTGGCGATGTAATCGCGTAACAAACAAAAAAAAACATACAGTAGAATAGAGAACATCCTTCTTTTTTGAAGTCAGTTAAGAAATCTATAAAATTGGAAAACCTGTTTACCAAGTTTCATCACAATTAGTTGAAAATCACGAACGGTGCATGAGTAACAACAGGCATACAGACAAAAGAAAAATTTGCCAGTCGAAACAAAAACCTTTTCATCTCACAAGCTCGGAAAGATTCTGTTTGTCATTAGAAATCTGAGTGGAAAAGTGCATTTTGTCTGCTAGCGTGGAAAGAGTTTTTAAAATTCGAACCTTTCTATTCCATACTTTTCTATACCGCAAGTCCACTGAAAATGCATTAAATACTTATTTCATGTCAGTGCGCCAACCTCATTTCTTTGAATAATCGCACTGACCAGCCACAGGTGGCAGCACTGGACTAGTGTTTTCCTCGCTGCAGTGAGGTGAAAAATTTTGTGTTTCACTCGGCAGCAAAGTTATTTTGCATCTCGTACTTTTGAAATCCTCGCTACGCTCAGGATTCTATATTTGAACCACTCGCTCGTGGTTCAATCCTAGAATCCTTCGCTTGCTCACGTTGCCTTGCATAACAAATAACTATTGTTCATTTCGCTCAATTGGTTAATTATTTATTTGTATTGGCTTATTTAGTTTGGACACAGCATAAGGACATAGTCGAGTTTTAATTAACTTTATAACTTCTTAAAGCAATATTCGTTTGTTATTATTCTGTGCTTAAATGTTATTTTAATTACATAATAACAAGTTTCCTGTTATTGAATAAGCAAAGTATAATTTTGCCTTCTCAAAACCAGTCTATATTTTTTTTGTGTAAGTATGAACTAAATTATTAACTTAAACTACTTGCTGCATTTTAGAGAATTGTGTAGCGAGAACTTTTAAATAGTACTACGCACATCTGTTCAGACAATAATTATAGTTTAAAAAACTGAAGCAACCGACTTCTCGTGGATGCCATTGTCAGAACTGAAGCAAATTGAAATGGGACCACACGGGAAGCACCAGCTTTCAAATAAAAAAAAGAGTAATCTAAATCGGTTCACCTAGTCGAAAGTTATGAGGTAACAAACATAAAAAATAACAGTCGAATTGAGAACCTTCTCCTTTTTTGAAGTTGGTTGAAAAGAGTAAAGTTTTATTTACCCCAAAACATTAAGCAATGGGGTATGTAAAGTCAATTGTTAGGCATGTTTTTATGGTTTAAATTGAAATATTGAACTATTTTTAACCAACTTCCAAAAAAGAGGAGGTTCTCAATTCATCGGAATCTTTTTTTTAAATATTTTTTTAAGTATGCTCCCTGATTTCTCGAAGACACCTGGATTGAAATGAAAAAATATTTTTTGTTTATATATATAGTTCTCAGGTAGCTGGTGCCATATAATTTTTTGAAAAATATGTCATCCAAGTAAACAAATTGCATATTTTGAAGTAAGTTTTTTTTAGGTTTTTAAACGATTACTTGTTTTATTTCAAGTTTTGTAGTGGAGAATGTTGTGACGTGTTGTCTACTTGCCCTACTGCTTTTGACTAATCTTCCCATTTGTATATGTATATGTAATCTTCCCATATATATATGTGCCTAATAAATTAATAAAGTAATGAGTAATAAACAAAGCAAAGGTGTCTTCCTTATTAATGTATCTCCTTTTAGAAAGAATTCCTCAATCACAAGTATAACTATGCAATGTGGCTAGTTATTCTATAATAATGTTTATAGAATATGTTTTAAGAATAACAAAAGCGAAATTAATATTAATTTCGCAAAGTTTCTATGCACTTTTGTTATTCTTGCATTTGTTTCAACATTCTAGTGGATGGATTGCATTCCAAGAGCCGAGTGCGAAAATAGCTCATCGCAACATCTCTAGAGTACATTATAACACATGCATATTAGACTGCATTTGAACATCGTCAGGGGCAATCGTATCTGTATCAAATTAAATGTTATTTGTTTGAGACATTATCATTTACAAGGCGTATTACACTACCCGATTTCTCGGGCCCTGTCTATCGAGCCCCTGTCTCGAAAGTATGGAGATCGGGACTAATTGGGACACTGTCTCTTCTGTCTGTCCCTGGCAACAGAGCACAATAAACAGGGTGGTGTAATAGGTATTTACTCAGAGAATGGCTTAAATGATAAACAAACTGGATACAACATATGTAGATCTCACAGTCAAACTGAATAAGTATCTCTTCTAAGTTTGAATGCTTTGTATTTGAAAACATTACATTTACTAATAGATGAGTTTGAGTTTAATAGAGACTAATAGATGGAGACAGTTCGAGGAGGCCTATGCCAAAAGCACACCGAAACTGAGGGACATTATTTACGTATACAAAAATAACTATATATTTTTAGCAATGTGAATATACCAAGTTTGAAAATAATAGAGACTATTATTATTTATTATAATAGGTGAGTTTGTGGTCAAACATGAACTTATTGATGTTAATAATTATCATAGTTTAAAAAACTGATTGAACTGAAACAGAACTACTTATCCTATTTTAATGAAATATCTATTGGGACGTATATACTTTTAAACAAAAAAAAACTTGATTTAAAATCTATTTATAAATGATGAAATTTTAAGGTAACAAACATAAAAAAATACAACCAAATTTTTCAGACTATATTTATTTTAGAGTGAAGTTTTAGGGTAAGAGAACATTTGAAATGTTGCCTGGAAAATAGAGAAATAAGGAAAACCTAAAAGTACTTATTATCATATGAAAGAGCTTCGTTAACACAAGCTAAAACAGGTTATTAAATATTTTTACGACATATTTTTTTGGGTTTCTGAAGGAACATTTAAAAAAAAACTTTTATCTACTAGTTTGTACGGAACCCTCGGTGGGTGAGTCTGACTCGCACTTGACCGGTTTTTTTAATAATTGTAGGTACCAGTACCTATTTAACACATAATTATGTATTATACTACTAAGTATAATACATAATTATGTATTATATAGATAATTAGTGCCAATCATATAATTAAAGTAATACTACAGTAAAGTTTATTTGCAGTGGCATAACAGAAAAACAGAAGACAAATTTGGATACTTCCATATTTATCTATGTTTTCTGTTAGAAATAGGTTTAATTTTAAGTAGATCCACTGAATTCCTTAGGTAGTGATCATTTTAGTGAAGAAAGATTGTGAGTAGTTGTACCTATAAGAATCTGATAAGAATATTACTTATCTTTCTATCAAATCTACACTTATACCTTTTACATCCAAAGGTGTTACAAGTATGACCAAGAAAAGTATAAATTATAATCAAATGTTGTATATTGTGAAGCACATCACTTGAAAATGGCTTGATTTGGCAGATTTTTTTAAATGTTTGCAATAGGATAAGAATAATAACAAAAGTCGGAAAACGATAAATTCAGGAAACACTGAAAAGCCTCTATGTTTGGTATAAAATTAAGATGTTTCTGTGTTATAAAAAATACTCAGCGAACCCGGAGGACGGCGTTGCTAGTTAGTTTGTACCAAACTGATATACCAATTTCTGCTAGGCTCTGCTAGTCTTAAATATTGTGTAGTTTCTAGGTAAAGATGATTAAAAAGGTTATAGCAATAATTTCTAGTTTTTTTATGGAAGGAAACCAATGCCGCAAGGTTGCAGAAAGGAGGTTAGGTACCTATTACATCTGTGTCAAGTAAAACTGTTTCTTTCGGTATTTTTTTCAAGACTGCTGCAGTTTTGTGTGAGCGTCACGCTCCAGTAACATCGACTACGGAATATTACGCACGTATAGTACAAAAAGCACCAGAAATACTGAAACGTTCACTGTTTTTTACGCACTCCAAAACAACACTTGTACACTGAACACACACTGAAATCCGTGTAAAGTTCCTGCTGGCAACACGATAATGTTTGTGGTTTTAGCGCCGGTAGCTTATTACCACGATAAATTATTTAATTCACAACAAATTAATCGAAAAACAAGATCGTATGACAGCGTATTCTATTTGTGACTGACTTCCGATCGATGTCGGCATGATTCAATTCAACACGTCATTCTGACAATTAGATAAGGATAACGCTATATGCTAGAATGAGAGGCACATGAGAGATAAATCGCTACGGAGAATATTACCTATGATTATTATACAAATGCTTGAAAAACTGTATGGTTTCTGTATATTAATTTGTTTTAATCTATTCACCATTACATTTAATTTAAAATTTATTGTATAATTTTCAGTATTTGTTTTAAAATTGATATTTTACTTCCTACTGCCATCTACCGTCGAGTAGTAGAACTATTTAAAACTTGACTGATCCAATTGGCATCTTCACATAAAAAGCAATGAATAGATGTCGCTTTCTAAAAATTTTGCTCTAGACATTGTGCACCAAGTTTGTTTTTTGCTGGGATTTTTTGTTTGTAGGTAAGTATCTAAAACGTTTTTTATCTATTGGTTATAAAACGTTTCAGAAAACCTAAACAAAACCTTATATATGTCTTCTGTCTCCTCTGTAATCTTCCCCCATTTTCAATTACTTATAGATCGATTACGACATTTTTATTATTGTTGTGCAATACCATCTAGTCAGCCACACACGTAGTTAACTATACATATCTACTATTATCTATATTTGTTTATGTATTTTTACAAATATCATTGTCAAAGCGCGCAGCTATCTCTCTCGTTCATCACAACATAACATTTAAAATCATGGAATGAAAGAAAATTGAGAGATGATTTTGTTTATTAAATATATTTTTACAAATAAGTAGGTAGGTAGGTATATCACGCTACAACGCTATAATGTGCACTGTGGCTTCACCCGCATAAGATAATGATACTTTTTTTTTATTGGTTTACAAAACTGGACATATACAATAGAAACACTACATACTTACTGCATTGTAGCAGGATCTGTCTTAACTAGGTATAAAAAAAATGGCACCGCTAAACGAATAAAAATTCATTAAACTCACAAAATTTAAAAAAAATTAACAAAAATTGTAAGGAAATTTCTTTCCTTTTTTGGATTTAGTTATTTTAAAAATTTCGTTTACTTGGATGACATACCTTTACAGTTATTTTGATTTAAAACCAAAATACTGAACCGATTTTAATAAAATTTATATGGACCAAATATATATTTGTATAAATAACCAACGATGTACGTATAATTGGCGAATTCATCAAGTAACAAACATATAAAAACATACAGTCGAATCGAGAACCTTCTCCTTTTTGGAAATTGGTAAATTACTAAAAAAATATGTTTTGTCGCAGAAAAGTAAAAAAACAAGTGACTATTTGTATGTTTCTTGATATTTTCGTCGGTTGCGATGTGATTTTTATTGATAATTTTTAGTCACCGACCGAAAATGAGAGGTGTTATAAGTTTTTGTGGCATCGTAGCTCTCACATACGTTACCTAGATATTAGATTATGTCTGTGGTAGCTCTCAAACGGATGGACCGAATTTTGTTGAAAGCGGATTACCTAAAGAGTGTTCTTATCTATGTTTCATTAAAATCGGCTCAGTCGTTTTTTTTTGTCAGGGGGTTTTAAGTTTTCTAAACTTATTATTGAATGCTACCTCAGAGGGTCATTGTAACATATTTGGTTCAGTAATATTTCAATTAACATAGCTTAAATAATATCAGTAGTATAAATGTTTTGTTACAAAGATATGTTTCAGAATGAAAGCCTATTTGCTATTATTTCGTAGTTCGTAGTCTTATGATAAATACGTTAGACAACAAAAATCAATTAGCAACTGAACTTTGATATTCAGTAACTCCGGTAAATATTTAAATAGGCATTTATAGACTAAGAGCGGACCGTATGTTTATCCACCTCATCGGATAACAAGATGTGACCTATATAAATAAATAAATAAATAAATAAATAAATATAGGATGACGCACATTACTAAGGTGTCTCTAAATGTACAGAGGGCAATTCAGTTATTGAAAACCGATCCGTAACTGAACTTTGTGCGAAGTATTTCCTGTCGGCTGCTATCTTTTTTTGATTTAGTAACGAGCGAAGGACGTGTTACGTTTTATCAAATGTGTCAATTGTATGACATAAAAGTGACTGAATCAAAAAAACTATGGCGGCTGACGGGAAACGCTCCACATATGGTTCGGTTATGGAGCGGTCTTGAATAACTGAATTGGGCCCCAAGATTGCCTAGGCTAAACCTGAAGCGTTTTGAACAGTTAGCAAAAATGTGACCAGTTTTTGGGGTGTTCATCACCATCCAGTAAGAAGTAGTACATTTGAAAGTGCCTACCCAGAAGAGCCAAAATCAATATGATTGGTTTGCCTAGACCTGAAGCTTTCATGATTCTATCTAATGTTAGGGTGCCAAAAACAATACCAATAACATCATTAATAAACGAGAGGTGACTTATGCAACCATATTGAGTTAAGGTGGCCCCTAAGGTGGTGGACACAAAAAATGATCACATTTTTGCTAACTGTAAAAAACGCTCCAGGGTTAGCCTAGGCAACCCTGTACATTTAGAGACACCTTAGTAACGTGCGTCATCCTAGATAGGTCACATCTTGTTACCCGATGAGGTGTAAACATACGGCCCGCTCGACGCTCTTAGTCTATTGGAGGCAATTTACAATATAATTATGTCATGTACCTACGTCACAGACTTAACCGTCACTTTTATAATTAATCTTTTGTAATTAAATAATTTTCATATTTAGAAATACGTAGATCTATACCTTTTTGATATGACTTTAAAAAAAAGAGGAAGTTATTAATTCAGTTGTTTTTTTTTTAATATGTTCGTTACTTCATAACTCCGTCATTTATAAACCGATTTAAATTGTTCAATATTTTTTTGCAGTGTTATAACACTATTTTTTTCTCAAATTATATACTTACTTACTTATAGATTGGATCGATAGACATTTTATTAAAATCGGTTCAGTAGTTAAAAAAAAATAACTGAGAAAAATATATCATCCAAGTAATAGAAATTACGCACTTACATATTATATTGAAGTAGGTTCCTAAACTATAATTATTGATTTATAAATTACTAGCTGTGCTCCGCAGTTTCAGCCGTGGCTGATGGAAAAAGAGTAGAAAAATATTAATTATGAAATAAAGTCTATATCTTTTCCGGGTTTTCTGCTATCTCTATATCATGATGATAATTCAGCCGTATAGTCAGGAAAAGATAACAAACAGATAGACGTCTTTATAATATTAGTTACGAATAAAAGCTGTCACACACGATGCAGATATATTTCATATTATCATAGAACATATTTCAATATCGCTAATCATACATTTCAATGATGTGGTGCATCATTATACAAATACAAAAAAAAAATACAAAAAAATTTATTTAGCAGAAAGAGTACAATTAAAACCTTAATCTTATTTACATGATACAAGTGTTATAAAATTATTGAGGTCTCAGAGTTCTATTGGACCCTGCACTAGGCATAGCCTGTATCGCAGGGGCCTGTATTTGTGCGCATACTTATAACATGTTATCATACATGGCACGGTTGGATTCCTGATGTGTCCGGTTTATAAAAAGTTTACACAAGATCTGCTAATAAAACAAAGAGACAAATAAGAAATTACCAATTTAAAAAGTTTCAATAATTTTACAAAAAAGATAAAAATAAAGGAAAAGAAGAAGGAAAAGAAGAAGAGAAGTACAAACCATAACTAGAAAGAGCAAGTCTATTTTAGTATTTTTAATAATTCCTCCGTTTCTATGTATGAAATAGATTTTAAATAACAAAAGAGTATTTTTTTGCATTCCCTAACTGTTTTATTTCGAATATCGCAAAGTTTACTCATTTTATTATAAATATAAGGGAATCTAAATTCCGGAAGGCGTTGTGCGAAGGTTGTAACAACAAGCGGTTCTGGGGCACGCGGAGGCCTCCTCTTGTGTCTACTGTCAACAGTTAGGTTTAGTTGCTTGCGATGCACTGTTAGTGTAACCTTTTGGATATACAGTTGACGAACTGTCAGGACTCCTGTTACTGCATAAAGATCTCTTGTCGGGTAACGGAAATGAAGTCTATGCATTACCTTTAGCACTGCACGCTGTGCTCTCTCTACTTCGAGCATGGCGGTGGTTCCAGCTCCACCCCATGTGGTTATGCAGTAAGATAAAATGGATTCGCAAAGAGTTACATACACCAATTTAAGAATTCGATCGTTTGCAGCGTTCCGTAGTGATTTCATCACATGAGTGAGTTTGCGAACTCGTTTCGCTAAAGATGTTATGTTGGCTTTAAATGATAAGTTTTCATCGATTAAGACTCCTAGGTACTTTATAGTCGAGGTTCGGGAAATAATTTGGCAGTTACAGTAGCACATATTACACGACGAGTGTATTTGGAGACCCAGGTGTGGTTTTGGTTCTGAAACTTTAGTGATATGAAAACAAAGATATTTTGTTTTTTCGATATTCAAGGTGAGAAGATTTCTGTCTAACCAGCTTTTTATTAGTGCCATTCCGGATTCTGCCTTGTCAAATGCCGTCTTCCATGTTTTCCCATAAAACAATGCAACAGTGTCATCAGCATAGCAAATAAGATCTGTTTCTGCGACGCATACAGAGTGTATATCATTTATGTATAGAATAAAGAATGTCGGGCCAAGTACGCTTCCCTGAGGAACTCCAAAACGTACAGGTAGTGTGTCACTCGTACAATCGCCTATCTTTACACACTGTCGTCTTTGACTAAGGTAACTTTGAAACCATTTCAGAGCCAATCCTCTAATTCCGTAAAGTTCTAGTTTTTTGATCAGAATGGCTACTGAAATGGTGTCAAAGGCCTTGGATAGGTCCAAAAATACTCCGACAGACTTGTAGCCTGTATCTAGTCTAGTTGCTACTTTTCTAGATAGGAGTTCGACCGCATCTTCTGTCGATTTGCCGCGACGGAAACCAAACTGCCTATCCGAAATTAAGTTACGACTTTCAAGATATGCAGTAAGGCGATGGTTAACAATTCTTTCTAGTAGTTTGGAAAAAGAAGATAAAAGTGAGATTGGTCGGTAGTTTTCTGGGATGTTCTTAAGACCACTTTTGTGGATTGGTGTCACGCCAGCCAGTTTCCATTGATCTGGAAAAACACCAGTTGAGAGGCTTATGTTGAAAATGTGAGTCAATGGGATTAGTATATCGTTTTTTATAGCCTTGATCAAGGCCGGTTTGATATCATCTAAACCTGGAGCACTGTCATTTTTTAGTTTATCAATGAATTTTCCAACCTCGTGTTCATCTGTTGGTTGTAAGAAGAAGGAATTAGGATTTTGAGACATTCTATGGTTTGACTCTGCTGCCAGGTCTGCTTCAGTTTTATTTTGCTTCCTAAGTAATTGACTAGCAAGTTGATCTCCAATGTTGGCAAAGTACTCATTGCAGTTATTTATTGCATCTAGACTGCTCGACTTGTCTTTAAGAAGTTCTGAGGCTGGTGACGGTCTATTTGGGCTGTCAGTGACGGTTTTTATGGACTTCCATAGTCTTTTTGTATCGTACTGGTTAGCTTCTAGGAGGTTACATTCGTAGTCTCGAATTATAACTTGATATAAGTACTCATAGATAAAAAAAACTGTGGTCATCTTAAAATACTATCTGAATATACGTAAATATGTCATCAAATAATGTCATAACGATATACATACTAAATTTACGTATCTTAAGATGACATATTCACATCTTAAGATAAATGCAGGTTTCTTTACATGTTTTCGAACGGCTCCCATTGAAACGCGCCGCTGCGCCACCTGACAACTCGTTTGTTTGCTGAGTGGAATCAGGGGCCCAATTCAGTTATTTAAGACCGCTCCATAGCCGAACCATATGTGGAGCGTTTCCTGTCGGCCGCCATAGTTTTTTGATTCAGTCACTTTTACTTTTATGTCATACAATTGACACATCTGATAAAACGTAACACGTCCTTCGCTCGTTACTAAATCAAAAAATGATAGCAGCCGACAGGAAATGCTTCGCAAAAGGTTCAGTTACGGATCGGTTTTGAATAACTGAAATGGCCCCTAGTATTGCCAATGACTGTTTGCCCAAACCCCCATAAAATCGAAGCGAAAATGAAGTTATCTCTCAAATTTTGCTTCTATTCTGTTTTTATCGGAAAAATTTGAAATTTTTGCAAAAAAAATTTTTTTTTGTAATATATTTTACAAATATTGCTTAAAGTAAGTTTGTTTACACATTTGCATGAAAATAACATACACATACACATCTGTATACATGTAGGTTTCAAAGCAAACATGGACATGTTTGCAATGATCCGCGAGTGTCGACGTAATAAGGCGATTTCGTATACTTATTAGAGTAATAGTTTGTGATTAGTTGGGATAATATTATGTTAAATCCGTAAGTTAATATTAGATTATCTTCATCGTGTGTGACGGCCCTTAGTGGAAATCCATTTAAGTATTGTGAAAAGTCCGTAGTTCGACCATCATCCGTCTCACTCGCGCATACCTTATGTTTGAAGATATAAAATGACTTCATGAACTTATAACAAGTATCTAGGTATATTCAAAGAAAAACAAAATACCCGACTGCAGAAAAGCAGTTTTTGCAGTCTAACTTATGATTCCGTTACGCTTGATACGCTGTTGAGTGAACGTTTTTGTGAGAAAGTATGCGTACAATCGCTGTAAAAAATAAATGCGCATTATTTAGAATAGTTATATTAAAAACTTGTTTATTACGAAATGTTCGTTGGAGGTTACGAAAAAATGTGTTTTTTTTTAATTTTTGCGATGGATGTATTTATTATTACATGATTATGTATTATTGCAAAAAATATAGCCTATGTGACACTCTGGAAGTGAAGACGAATCTAACGACACCTCGCACATCAAAATCGGTCAAGCCGTTTAGGTTGTATGTAGGATGTCATATAGAAACATACATACACTCGAAAAACATAACCCTTCTTCTTACGCAGTCGGATAAAAAAATCGTCATTTGTAAAACTAGAAAACAACAAATATTCGACAAAAATTTCAATTTCATCAAAGTAAATTTTCATACATAAAAATATTTTTAAGAAATTGTTAACGCAATAATGAAACGTATACGTAGGTAAGTCTTCTGTTGTATTATTTACTAGCTGTACCCGTAACTTGGGTCTGGAGTTACATGTCTACAATCGCATTAATTATTGGTTTCACAGCAGCCATACTGCAGAATGCGATGCCATAATAAATAATATCTGCCGTAATGTGACTACAGAAATCCTCAATTACTAGACAGTATTATTTTACTTGATGATAAGTGGACGTGTTAGGTAACCTATCACAAATTATGACTCTGTTCCGTTTTGCTCGACTGCGCAAGCAGGAGGGTTATGTTTTCCAAGTGCATGCATGTTAGTAAGTATATAAAATGTGTATTTATGTATGTGTATATATATATGTGTGGGAATGTATGTATGTTTCTATATTGCCTCTTTCAGCTTGACCGATTTTCATGTGGGAGATGTCATTTGATTCATTTTCACTCCCTGAGTTTTCGCGCAACGTGTTGTAGACCTAGAAATCTGATTCATATAATTTCGGTTTGATTTCAATTTTCCAAGTTAACTTCACAAATATTTTACCACCAAATTTTTGGCGTTAACTGTATGCCAGACCTTTATACATTGTATAAGTAATAACCTTATTAAATTTCGTTCAAATCCGTCCAGTAACTTCGGAGTCTATTGAGTACGCCGTACATGAAGATAAAGATTGTAAAAATTATTATTATGGCTCCTGAATCAATAGTATTGCGCACTCCAATAAAAAAATTCAAAAATATTTAATGTACAATGTAACCCAGACGCCGAGTTATGATTTTTCGTGTTATTTATCCCTTTTCAGTAAATTACATTTAATAGTAGTTTTAGTATTTAGTCGTTTTGTTTGAAACTAAAAATTGTATTCACAAAACTTGTTTCACTGGTTAAGTTCGTTTAGTTTTTAAGCACACATCACTACTATTATAACGCCTAATATTTGCGTTATAAAGCATGCCAAATCCTTTTACATAGTATGGGTGATAAACCTACCGAATTTCGTTCCAATCGGTCCAGTAGTTTGTATAGCGTCGTTGAAACACTCATATTTTACTTAAAAGCGCGAGCTAACTTTGGATCGATAGTTAAGCGTAGCCCCCCCCCCCCCCAGTTCACTATTGTTGTTTATATCATAATATGTCTAACGATTCATCTTTTTTAACAATCATTCACAAAAAAACTGTATAATGAGCTCTTTTTGGCTCAGTGACTTTTTTCTGCGTTATCTGGTATTAATTTCGTATTACAGTGATGTTTTTTTTTAATAACTACTTACTCAAAGCAAAAACGAATATCCGGGTTCTTACAAATGAAGTATTTGATTAAAAACTTGACGTACAGACGACAGATTGAAAACAAGATTCATAGAGTTCTACTTTTATTCGTCACACATAATTGAAAATCGTACATACATTAGTCACTTAATAGTTATTTATTGTACTAGACTGGAAATTTGTATTTTACCGTCGAGTGTCTGACAGTTGAACCCAGAGCAAGCGAAGGATTCTAGGTTTGAACCACGAGCGCAGCGAGTGAAACGAGCTAATAGGGAAATCAAGCGCTGAACGTCATTGGTCGGAGATAAGGGTCTTAAGGCGCGTACACGTTGCGAGCAAATGTCAGTCCTATTCTGTCTCTTGAGCGGGGCGGACGTGTATTGTGGTGCTTATTTCAGTATGTCCTCAGTGTTTGATTTTTACGTTGACCCGGTGTGTTTACTGGACTGATCCATGGATAGTAATATGAAATCTATGCAAGAACGACTTCTTATAAACTTAGAAGATGATTTAGACTCAAGTGATTCAGAGAGCGAATAAATGTTTATGAAAATATCTAATGTTTAATTTATTTAAATCTTAGCATTTTCTTTTGTACACAACATTCGAGAATAAAAACATTATATTAGAAAAGAAAGGCAAAATATTACATTTTGCTTTTATATACATATTATATTGAAGTAACTATTATTTTTAGATAAATGTAAACGATCGATTCAGATCAGCAATATAAACGCAGCCTAACACTTTCTTCAATAAGTCACGCCCCCTGACCAATCCTGGCATTTTAAGACGGCGCTGCGTCCTTTTCACTTTCATACAATTGTGCAAGAGAGAGGGTGCCATATTAGCTCGACTCGTTGAATAGACTATAGTGTAGAATCCTGAGCGTAGCGATGGATTCAAGAAGACACGAGATAAAATAACTTTACAGCCGAGTGCAATACAATATTTTTCATCTTAACGTAGCGAGGAAATTTTTAGTTCACCTATTTTCTCGAGTAGAAATATCTGCTTGGCATTTATGCAACTTTACTGGTCCTAAAGGTACATTATAATCACGTGAGTTCACTTACATGTACACATTTAATTAATTTTGAACATTATTCACAACAAAATTACGTAGTACAAAGTTTTTTTTTACTCTATTTTTTTTCTTCTATTAGGTTCTTGGCCCAACTCGCATAGGTAATATTCTTCTTTACTCATACAAACCTTTTTCGTGTACATGGTACAAAAAATTCAAAACACTGCTAAGAGAAAGTAAATAGTACGTTTTTATTGACATTTTACGTAACTATACAAAATGTCTAAGTTATTTTAATATAATAAAGTCTAAGTTATTTTAATAAATAAAATAAAGTTATAAAAATATAATCTTCATTTTGTGAAGGTATTATACAAAGAGGATGGAAATATTTTGTATTGAAAATGTAGAGCTCTGTCGTGTTCGAATTTTGAAATTACTTTCCACGCTAGGGAGCAAACTGCTAGTCGTATGTAAGTAACTTCTATGCTACATCGTATTGTGTCAATGTAACTGGGCTGCGTCGCACAGTCCGTCTGTAACTTCCGAGTAGCGTCGACGAAGACTCTAAACGAATAAAGCTAGTTTACCTGCATGTTGTTATATTTGCGGCCGACATTGGCCATGTCCTCCGGGTCTGGGCTGAGGCTCCTCATTGTGGGCAGCACGTCGTCCAACATCTTTACCACCACGACCTGAACCAAAGATTAATCCATTAATACAGCTAATATCAAAGAGTACAGCGCTCATTTTGCCATACAGCAAAGGAGAAAATATTTCTACCTCAAATTTCATGTTTTTACGCAACTCCGAAGGGAAGGTAAAGAAAGGCTTGCAATATAGTAAAAAAAATATATAAGTATGTGTTTAAGATCACGCAACAGAAGTGAAAACTTTACGAAATAACATTTTAGTGTTTTTGGTTGGTTGTTTAGTTGGTTGTTCAGCAATCGTCAAGCCAAGTCAGAGGCCTTTCGGCGGCTTAATAACTCTGACAATAGGGCTGGCCACTCAGTCTATACGAACTTACTTACTTACTTTTAGTGATGCGGTGTCTTTATCTTTCTTGCTCCCTTCTAATGGGCGTATATAGGGGGTTCGGATATCCGGATTTTTTCATTCTTAATCCAACCGCCCTGTTTATTTTTTAAATATCATCAATTATAAAAAACATAAAAAATCGAGCCTGCTTCGCTCGCTCATTACTATTATTTTCTAGTTCATTTGGCCTATGAAAATGCCGTGGGCACTACAAAAAATTATAAAACCACTAACAAAAAGTTCGCATTGTTATTATTTTGGAAAACAAATTCTCGTATATCTATGGAATCGAAAAATAATTTGAAGATAAATCCCATTATCATTTACTTATTATAGGGCTAATTCCGTGGAAAAAGTTATTCGTAAAAATTAAAACAAAGTATTAGGTCATATAGTATTAGCTATATATGTCCATTGTTCACTAATTATTCCTAATCAAGATAGACCGGTTATAAAAAAAACCAGTAAAAAATATACCCAGAAAAAACCCCCTTCTTGTTGCAGTCGTGTAAATACAACTAGTTGTGCCAACAAAATGTTCAGCTACGCAATGTTGTTATCACTGCAAAATTTATCTTTCAAATAGGTTTTTTATCATATTTGCGCAGCCTTGAGAGATTTCTGTCCGCCTTATTTTTCCGTGTTGTGAACTTGTTCTGCGCCACACGGGATCAATTGATTACCTTCAATCAACTTCGGCGATATAATATGACATAATTATAGTTTAAAAATTGAAAAACAATATCGACTTCAAAATACTCAGTTCGTTTACTTGGATGACGTATGTTTCCAATTATTTTGTTAAAATAACCAAAGTACTGAACCGATTTTGATAAAATTTAAATGGGACCACTTTTGTAGTATGACCTTGACCTACCAAACAAAAAAGAATCATCAAAATCAATTCATAACATATATAATTATTTATATATGTTATGAATCTCTTCGAAAGATAAAGCCGTCTGTGTAGGACAGATAGACGGCGTAGCCTCCCGAATAGGCTCCCGCACCCTTAAGCTTAAAAACTAGAATTAAATAGTTCTATCCATATGAGAGCCTATAAATTAATACCAACTTAATTCTCTTTTACGCATTCTTATGAAAAATAACTTGATATAAAGGTAGACGAAAAACTATACATTATTTATTAAATAAGAAAAACCGGACAAGTGCGAGTTAGACTCGCCCACCAAGGGTTCCGTACAAACTAGTAGATAAAAATCATATTTTTTTTAATATTTTCCTTCATAAACTGAAAAACATACATCGTAAAAATATTTAAAAACCCGTTTTAACTTATACTAATTAAGCTCTTTCATATGATACCCCACACGATACGCTTAATTCATTTTAAAATTTAGACCCGCATTCCTTGTATAAATACCCTATTTTTTGTGATCTAATTAAAAATGTCCAGTTTTCAGATTTTTTCCTATATCGTACACAATGCTTCTTGCCCAATTTCATAGTTCTAGGTCAAAGGGAAGTACCCCATAGGTTTTGATTCCCTTGTGTGTCGAAATGTGCATTTTTTACGACATATTCGGCTGTAACTTTTTTTTACGAAAACTGAGAAACTTTATTTTTCTTTCTGCAGCAAGATACTATGGATCTGCGTATATGGTTTTAATTTCAACTCGATACCTTCACGCGTTCCCGAGGTAAATAAAGGTCTTGACACCCAACGGAGGGGGTCAAGACCTTTAGAGGGGGGACAGACGGACAGACGGACAACAAAGTGAACCTATAAGGGATCCGTTTTTCCTTTTGAGGTACGGAACCCTAAGAACAAAGTCAACTTAAGAACCTCCTGCTTTTTGGATGTCGGTTAAAAATTAAACAAACAATCCGCGCCGCCACTCAAGTGCTATGGACGTGGCGCTTCAATCGCATTTCGGTCATACATTATGGTATTCTGTGTTCCGGCAAAGGCGGACCTGTCAAAAATTAGTTCCAACATTTCGCCATCGGACTTCCGTGGTGGCGAACTCTAGAACTGAATCAGCGCCATTTTGTGACGCAGCTGAAAAACTAACTTTAGTTGGGTTGGATTTGGTCACCTTTTGCGTAAACAACTTTTTATTTTATTTATATTTTAAGACCAACATCAAAACAGTTTATAATATACTTCTTAAGTACTTTTTTTACTTTACTAATTAGCTGATTAGATATTATATTAGGTATATTAGGTCTGGCTGATTACGATTATGTTATGAATTAAATATAAGCACTATCTTAATTTGTTTATAATATTTTAATGATATGGGCGAAGAGTAAAATATGGAAGAAATCATTTAGGTCTCATACACACACAATCATTTACTTATTAGGACTTGTAGAATCATGCAAAATCTTGAGACACTCATTATTTTTATCGACAACGAAATAGATGTAGGCTTGGAGGAGAATTAACATTGTACCTAAAATCACAAAATTTCGAAGTTTTTTAATATAATATCTAGTATTTCTCTAAGATATCAACCTACTCGAATCGAACTATTTGTTTTCATTTTGTGAAGGTATTGTATAAAGAGGTTGGAAATATTTTGTATTGAATATGTAGAGCTCCGTCGTGATCGAATTTTGTAATTACTTTCCACCTTATGGAGCAAAATTAACTTTCCACTCCAGTTGTATTAGCCTTGGAAACCTAACTTTATGAGCTACTAAGATGAAAAAGAATGTCCAGGTGTTTTCGAGTAATCGGGGAACATACATAAAAATAAAACCGGACAAGTGCGAGTCAGACTCGCCCACCAAGGGTTCCGTACAAACTAGTAGATAAAAGGGAGACATCGTATTTTTTTTCATATTTTCCTTCTTATACCGACAAATATACATCATAAAAATATTTAAAAACCTGTTTTAACTTATGCTAATAAAGTTCTTTCATATGATACCCCACATGATACGGTTAAAGAACTTTAAAATTTGGACCCTCATTCCTTGCGTAAAGACACTATTTTTTTGTAATTTAGTTAAAAATGTCCAGTTTTCGGATTTTTTCCTACATGTGTACTCTAATACAATGCTTCTTGCCAAAATTCATAGTTCTAGGTTAACGGGAAGTACCCCATAGGTTTTGATTCCCTTGTGAGTGTCGAAATGTGCATTTTTTACGACATTTTCTTTCTGCAGCAAGATACTATGGATTTGCGTATATCGTTTTAATTTCAACGTGATACCTTCACGCGTTCCCGAGATAAAGGTCTTGATACCAGGACAGACGGACAGACGGACAACAAAGTGATCCTATAAGGGTTCCGTTTTTTTCTTTTGAGGTACAGAACCCTAAAAAAGATTTCGACGAATTGAGAACCTCCTCCTTTTTGGAAGTCGGTCACAAAAATAAAAATATACGCTTTTTCGTAACATCCATCGAACTATTTCGTTACAAATAATTGATTTTATATTTTTTTAGCTATGTGCATATTTTATCGCAAAAACGTACATTCAACACCATATCATGCATTAGATGCACTTTGAAAGTCACACTTATTCAGTCGAGTGCACAGGAAAGGAAATCCCTGCCGCCCTTTCTGTTTCCTGTTTCCTTATAATCTTGGAATTTTCAATTCGGTCTCATCACATCAGGCGAGGTGGTGGTCAGATGTTCTTAGATCTATTTTATGTAAAAAAACCGGACAAGTGCGAGTCAGACTCACCCACCGAGGGTTCCGTACAAACTAGTAGATAAAAGGGGGAAAATTATATATTTTGTATCTGACCCTTGACCCAGCCACCTGACAGCCTCTTCGCTATGAAACCATTCACCGAAACGACTATCGGGACAATGATCGTCGAGTCAACATCCCACATGGCGGTTATCTCGTGAGCCAAGTCAAGATACTCGCTGAGCTTGTCCTTCTCTGCCTTAACGAGATTATCAATATGTGGGAGTGGGATAGTGATGTCGACGCTCTGCAAGCAGTGCCCGACGCTTGAATCATCGAAGTTACGGAATTTCGAACTCGACTCGGCTGTTGGTCGTGCCTGAGTAAATACTCGATGAGCAAAGTACCGTGTCTATCTCTCTGGCTGTTTTTTCACAACCAAATGGCTGAACAGATTTTAATGAATTTTGGCTTACAGATAGTTGAGCACCTGGAGACGAACATTAGCTGCATTATCATCATCATCACCACCACTCACCACCATCATCGTTTTTCATCACTATTCGGGCGCAGCTAGTAATATAAAATTATAATTTACAATATAATAATCATTATTTATTATTATTATTTTTAACCCCCGACCCAAAAAGATGGGTGTTATAAGTTTGACGTAGTCTTATTAGAGTTTGTATATATGTTGTATCTGTACTAGCCGGTCCACACGCCGCGTTGCGTCGACGTAGCGCTGTCGCTGCGTTGTTTTACATACTAATTGTACACACGGCGCGTTGCGTCGACGTAACGCACACACGACTGAACTGCAGCCCCCGAGACGAAGCGGGCGGGGATGTACTGTACTCATTGCGACGCCGGAACGGCAGCGCTCAGTTGTTTGTGCGTTGATAGGATATACGCAACGCAAGCTCATTTCGTTTTATCAGTCGTGACGTCCCGGCGTCGCCGCTGCGACGACGGAACGTTACGACTGCTTTGTAGTAATGCTGCGATGGCGCAGCGCCCGTGTGGCCGTCTATGCGTTAAAATATTTGCGTTGCGACGACGCAACGCGCCGTGTGGACTGGCTGTACCTCTGTTTGTGACATCGTAGCTGTCAAATGGATGGTCCGATTTTGATCTAGTTTGTTTTTGTTTGAAAGAATATTTCATCGAGTGTTCTTAGCTGTGTTTCATCAAAATAGATTCAGCCGTTTTTTGAGTTTTCTAATCTTAAACTTGTTATATCATCATTATTGTCACCGTGTTTCATTACTACGCGGTTGAAACCGTGGGGCACAGCTAATAATACATACATCCGAAAAACATTACTCCCGTTCTTGCCCAGTCGGGTAAAAAGTAATACGAATGACGTCATCGCTACTTCTTTTCCTGATTCGATCGATAGTACGTACAAATTGAACCTTGACCGCTTTATTTGATGAACTTGTATATAACATGTCATGTGTATGACAGGTCTACTAATAATACTTACTCACCTACCAAAATAGCTTTCGAGTTTATCGCTGATAGCGATCATCGATAGCCTTATCCACCAATTGTTACACTACTTTTTATTTAATTTTTGTGCCTTTATTAACTACAGCAAAACAATACACAAGTATACAAGTCCGCTCGTGTGTGGAATACTTCTGCCACCTTTGGGACGGCTCTGCAAAATACCAGCTCCAGGCTCTTGAATCGGTAGAACGGCGTGCTGTGCTAGTAGCAAAGAGACTGCTCAGCCTGGAGCACCGCCGCAAGGTTGCTAGTCTGTCAATATTCTACAGGATTCATTTTGGAGAATGTGCATCAGAGCTGCACGATCTGATATTGCCATCCCCTTTCTTTTACAGGACAAGTAGAAAGTCGGCCCACTATCACTCATACATTGTGGATTTTCCTAAAGTACGAACCAAACGGTTTAATTCTACGTTTTTGATCCGTACAGTTAAGGAATGGAACAAATTGCCGGTTTCTCTGTTCCCTGAGAGATACAATTTGGGACTTTTTAAGGTCAGAGTGAATAGGTATCTTCTGGGTCTGAGTGCTTCATCTTCGACCACATCGTCGCTTTCCAACAGGCGAGTTGGTGGTCAAACGTGGACCTATTCGCAATGGAAAAAAAAATACAGACTCAACTAACTAAACTAATACACAAAAAGCATATCGATTACCCCAGATCGGTTGCTTTGTAGTTGTCTACATTTTTATATCTCTAGGGGGGAGCAGCTGCCCCCCTTGCCCCCCATGGCGACGCCCTTGGATAAAGGTCGAAAGAAAAAAACTGGCAAAAATAGTCTTACGTAATAAATGAATGGCCCCTAATCCCTGTACATGTTTGAAGTGTGTAGTTTTTGCCAAAGAGTTGGGAAGTGAAATTTTGCTTACCTGTCGTATGGTATTTTTTTTTATTTTTTTTGTGACATGGCTAGACCTGTTGGGCTCTGACGGTCTCTACAGCTTACCGGACTTTAGCGAGCGCAGAAGGCACTGGGCCGCAAGTGTCGTATGGTAATGAAAGGCCAGGGTGAAGTTGCTTCACTGAGCTAAAGGCAACACGTATTCTAAAATTCTTATTCGATTTCTTTTTTTAAATTTTTATTCGTCGATAGGCTTGCGCTTGAACATCTACTCACCTGGTGTTAAGCGACAGTTACGGTCTACGATGGAGCGCGCTTGCCTAAAGGAAACCTATTCACTCGCGATTTGAAGACACCTAGATTATATCTTTTCGGAAAGACCCATTCAGGAAGCGCATTCCACATTTTGTTTACAATAATGCTACGAATTTGACCACACCTCCCGTGTGTAGGGCTACGTGAATATAATTCGCTGTCTTCTTCTAAAAAAATATTGTTCTCGGGGCTAAATTTCTAAATATTAATAAAATACTATACTGGCGATACTGTAAAAGACTTAAATCACTTAAGTAGTTATAGCACAGAGGTCATTGACCTTTTTGTAAAGTAGTCTTATCAAACAATATTGGTCAGGTGATTTTGTTTTAAGGCCTATTCAGACCTGAGCGTTATTCGCTACCGCGAGCGGTAGAGAAATCCGAGTGGGTATGCGTTAATTTCAGTGTTTTCACCAAATACACGGATATCGCTATCGCGCGCGGTAACGAGACCCAAGCGATATCCGCGCGGTATTGTCCTCTACCCAGCGATAGCGAATAACGCTCAGGTCTGAATAGGCCTTTAGTTACAGCACGGGTTCGACACGGGCTTGGCCACTTATTTTTTGTGTAAAAAATGTCATGATTTATAGAAAGACACACGTACAGAAATCTATGCTCATCACACAAATGTTTGTCCCGGATAGGAACAGAATCCACGACCTACTCGTATAGCAGAAGGCAGACGTAATTTAAAACTGATCACACTCATTGTGTAGTTTGACAATTAAGTATTTCAAATAATCAATGGAGTATCCCCATGGCCTTAGACGTATGTATTTGATAAATTTTTAATTGATTTTGATAAAGTTTATATAGGACCACCTCAGACCTCCTACCAAACCTACCAAACAAAAAAGGAATCATCAAAAACATTTCATAATTGGTGGAGTAATCGCTGAACAAACATACAAAAAAAAACATTCAGTTGAATTGAAAACCTCCTTCTTTTTGGAAGTCGGTTAGTAACACAAAAATTGACGAAAAACATTTAAATTTTCGTGCATAGTAATTCAAACTATACTATCGAATGTTTGCCTTTGGATTATAGTCATATTAGGATATTATACCGAGTAAGTTCACCGCGGTTGAACGTATTTTCCTATTTGTCCACAATATAGGTATTAGTCATTTTCAAGGAAACTTTAACGCATTATTAAGAGGCATTTTTAAACATATAAAAGCATTAATATTAGAAAAGTAAGTAAGTTGATAGGAAAAAGTTATTCAAATACTAAAGATACAATATAACCCTATCGCAATCTATTAATATAAATAATAATTTAATACAATTTATACGTACTTAAATAAAACTAAACTAAAATAACCTAAACAAATTTAATAATAAAGATATACAACTTAAAAAATATATATAATAAATTAATTAAATAACTACTCAATTACAATTAAAAGAACATTGGAAAAATATAAAAAAAATATCTTTGATATCTTTTAATATTGCCGAGGAGTAGGAAAATATATGTTTTTAGGGTTCCGTACCTCAATAGGAAGAAAACGGAACCCTTATAGGATCACTTTGTTGTCTGTCTGTCCGTCTATCCGTCTGTCCGTCCGTTGGGTGTCAAGACCTTTATTTCGGGAACGCGTGAAGGTATCGTGTTGAAATTAAAACTATATACGCAAATCCATAATATCTTGCTGCAGAAAGAAAAATAAACTCGGTTTTCGTAAAAAAAGTTACAGCCGAATATGGCGTAAAAATCGCACATTTGGACACTCACAAGGGAATCAAAACCTATGGGGTACTTCCCGTTGACCTAGAACAATGAAATTTGGCAAGAAGCATAGTGTTAGAGTAAACATATAGGAAAAAAACCGAAAACTGGAGATTTTTAATTTAATCACAAAAAAGGAAGGAAGAAGTAAAAACTTCATTCCTTGCATAAAGTCTTTATGCAAGGAATGAAGTTCCAAATTTTAAAGTGAATTAACCGTATCATGTGGTGTATCATATGAAAGAGCTTCAGTAGCATAAGCAAAAACAGGTTTTTAAATATTTTAGGATGTATATTTTTCGGTTTATGAAGGAAAATATAAAAAAAAATTGATTTCCCCCTTTTATCTACTTACTTACTACTACTTACTTACTATTTACTAGTTTGTACGGAACCCTCGGTGAGTGAGTCTGACTCGCACTTGTCCGTTTTTTTTCACTACTCCGTCGCCAGTATAAGTGATATCTGAATAAAACTTTTTTTAATAGTTATCATATAGAAATAAACAAATTCATTTCTCACTTTTCTATTTTTTTAATATTTCTCCTATGTAAATAAACAAATTCATTTCTCACTTTTCTAATATCCCTAACCAATGATTTTATGTGTTCAAAAAGGTTTTGATGCACTGGGCGTTAATTTCCGCGCGAGTGAAACCAAGTGGAACAGCTATTACATTAGATATATTCATTTTGACAAGAATTAATAAAAAAAAAAACCAAAAGTATCCCTATATGGCAAGAAAAAATATTTTCGCAAAGCCTTATTATGTTTAGATTACCTATTCAACGTACCCTACACGATGAGGTAGACAAAAAAAATCATCCCTACTTTACCTGTAAGAGAGGGTAACCCATTTATTTCAAAATTTTACTCTACCACGTTCTAATCATTTAGGTACAATATGTACATATATCTATACCATATTACTGCATTCTAGTACTGGTCTTTGTGCGAAGCTAATAAACAGTTTTTTCCTGTTGTTTATATTTATAAGCGTATTGGAGAAAAATACGGTTTCAACGATTTTTTTTAATATCACAAAGTAATAAACGCAGGTTATTATTGCCAGCGGTGTAGTGTTGCGTTGTTGCAAGGTTTTGAGTTGTTGTGTTTTGTCCAAACTTCTAGGGTCAATAACAGATAACAAGTATCTATATTAAAAGAAAAACAAAATACGCGACTGCAGAAAATAAGTTTTTGCAGTAGACTGCATACACATACGATTTTGTTACGCTTGATACGCTGTTGAATGTACGTTTTCTTGTGAGAATACGTAAAATCGCTGTTAACGATTATATATATATATTTATTTTTTTTAAACGGTTTTATGTTATTCAAAATTTATATATACATTGTCAATAATCTAAAACTTTATTGACAATGTTATATATATAAATAATTAAATGGGTATTCTGTAGAATATTTCTAGTATATTTTTTTGGGGTACCTCCTCTACATGTAAAGTGTGGGGGAATTATTTATATCACATTGTGTGAGATATCGTTGGATAGGTAATCAAAAAAACATTGGCGGTATGTGAAATCATTTTTGAATTTACCGATGCGTTTGCAAAATATTAAGCTTTGAAGTATTGTTTTTTGTTAGAGTCGTATGTCCCCCTCTCTCTTCTAGCTAAACGGTTGACTTTGCAGATATGAAAAAAAAAACAATCTAGTAGCAAACCTACTATCACGACTAAGTAGGCTATACAAGTTTACAAGTAATAGACGATCAACTTAAAGAGATGGCCAAGTGCGTGTAGGGTTGCGCAATGTAGGGTTCCGTAGTTATACATCATAATTTATGTCACTCTTGTTTGATACTACGAACATATGAGTTAACATAATAAAAAAAAAAAAAAAAAAGCCTTTATTACTGTATAAATTACAAATTTACATCTAAAGACTTCCATTTTTCTCTATCCTTTGCTATCCGCATCCAATCGGGACCAGCTATTTTTTTAATATCATCCTCCCATCGTTTACACTGTCTTCCTCGACTTCTTTTACTGTCTCTGGGGTGCCATTCAGTAACTAGTTTGGTCCATTTTTCTCTTTTGTCCCTTAACATATATGTCCTGTCCACCTCCATTTTCGTTGTTTATAAGTAGTTTGGACATTTTTAAATTTTGAAGAAAAAAAAAATAAAAAAAAATGAGTTAACGTATGTTAATTTAAATGAATTATTAGTAATTATTTTAAGTATATCGATTATAACTCGATAACTTGTAAAACCTACTTAGCTGTAATAGTTCTCCTTTTAATTTTCATCATTATATTCTACTAAGATCAATTTATTCATATCTCCAAAGTCTACCATTTAGTGGTCAGTCGTAGATCTATAATGTATAAAAAAAACAGCCAGCGTTCTTTTTTACGTGACAGTAACTATACAGGAAGGACATCTATACAGGAAGTCGCTTTTATGCAGTGAAGTATTTTGTTTTTCTCTTAACATGTTTATATTTATTTTTCTGTGGCAATCTACCAATCAGTACTTTTTTACTATTGGACTTATTGAAGTAGGTACTCGTACCTAAATAGAGATTTGGCGAGAATGTCATAGGAAACATGTAGTCACTTTGTTTCTTTATCCTAAGCTCGTGTGTTATTTCGGATGTTAATTGTATAAAAAATGTTGTAATTTATTCATTAATTAATTGTTCGAGCAAGTGAGTGAGTGTGGGCAAGTAAAATACTATGAGATAATGAGACACATACATTATTAATCTGATATACTAGAAAATATGAAAAAGTGCATGCAAAGTTACCCACGATGATAGTACCTACAATTACTAGTTAACCTATCTCTAAACCAAATGTCATAATTCATTAAGATGTCTCGTATGAGTATGACATAGGTTATAGGTACCTACCTAAAGAGAAACTGACAGACGAACATACAGCCTATGGGTTCATTTTGCTCAGTAGGTACAAAATAAAAGAATAATCTTCATAAATTTGTTTCTTTAAACTTAGAAATAATATATGACGAAAAACCAAATATTGAAGTATAAGTACTTAAATAAAACTTTTCAATCAATATTAGCAGACTAAAGCCACTAAAACAAATAAGGAAAACATTTAGATAACATAATAGATCGCCGACGTCTGAAGGTTACGCAATATCGAGAGTAGGTATCTCGCATAAAGCAGGCCTAAAAATATGACCCTCGCCATGTATTTAGCGAAGTGCGTCACGTACCGATCACATGTAACTAAATAACCAAAATAATTTGACCCCTCCAATAAACAACAAATCACTATAGCAGCACAAAAAAACGCTAAAGAGAGAGCGAGACAGAACATACATCTGTCAAAGCGCAATGAGTCAATTTACACAAGGAAACGCGCATTTTTTTTTCACAAAGTGCGTAACATTGGCAAACTTTCTCTACGAATTAACGTGTTAAAATAGATAAGAGTATTTTTAATACTTACTCGTCGATAAGCAGGTAAAATCCAAGATTAAAACTCCACACTCACGACGGCGGCGTAAATTTTCCGGTTTGGAAAAAGGTAAACAAACTTTTTAATTTGGACTCTGTGGCAATGAAAATGCGCGGGAACTGGAGAAGGGCTATTCTATGCGTTCGAAAACGTGAATAAAGCAGTGCGCTCACGACCGACAATACTAACGCGTCGAACTGATGTAAACTGACTGGCTGTGGCAAGAATTCCACAAACCGATGACGACATATTATGTCTTATAGAGGTATAATAATAACACATGATAATAAGTGATAACGTGCTATCGGCTTCCATAAGAGGTTTTGGTCGCGAATAAATGTGTTTTTATCACTTTTGAGATAATTTTGGCGTTCAGCTACGGATTTTGCTATAATACTTGTTTTGGGAATATCGTCAATAGGTGGCGTTATGAGGTGTGTTATGATTAGGAATCAATATCCAGTCTCGATCGCCGTAGGCGTTTTTAGCAGGGTGCGTAAGAAGGAGGGTTATGTTTTTCGAGAGTATGTATGTAAGGGTGTATGTATGTTTCTATATGATAACCTAAACAGCTTGACCGATTTTGATGTGCGAGGTGTTATTAGATTCGTCTTCGCTTCCAGATTGTCATAGACGTTAAAGTTCAGCGTCAGCGTTCCAGAGTGTCGTAGTGTCATAGTTTTTTTGTAAGAATAATATTATACACCTCTTACAAAAATAAAAATAAATGCGTTTCTTCGTAAACTCCAACGAACTATTTCATAATAAACAAGTGATTTTACTAGAATTATTCAAAAAAAATGCGCATTTATAATCTTTTACAGCGGTTTTACGTATACTTTCTCACAAAAAACGTACACTCTACAGTATATCAAGCGTAACGAAATCATAAGTTAGACTACAAAAAAAACTGCTTTTCTGCAGTCGGGTATTTTGTTTTCCTTTTAATATACATACTTGTTTTGTTACTTATTTATTTTATTGATTTGTTTGTAAGTAGATACCTACATAAGTAGCGGTAACAAAATTATCTGAAAAAAATAGGCTCTCGAGTGGAGACCACGCATCGGTAAGCGCAGCGTAGGAAAAACCAGCCACGAGATGGACAGATGACCTCATACAAGTGGCGGGAAGACGCTGGATGCAAGCCGCTTCCAATCGGTCTTTTTGGAAATACATGGAGGAGGCCTATGTCCAGCTGTGGACTTCTCATGGCTAAGATGATGATTATGTACATGAAACAACAGATTCATAAAAAAATTACGATGTTCTTTCTTATCAAGATTAGGTTATTAGTTTTACACATAAAACATATAATACTACTATATGTACATACATAATTATACATATAATAACCACTGCTCGAAATCGAGGGAGCTAGGTAGGTGCTAACAAGCTCCGAGGAACAGAGGCGAAAAAGACTTCCTTAAAGGTGAAACTAATAAAAAGCTAATATTAATATTAAGCTATAATATTAAATACTTTTACTAAGATACGTTAATTGTTTCGTTTAGTCGAAATAAATAAAAGAAATTGTCAGTGATTTTTTTTAATTAAAATAAAATAAAATATTTTCATTTGATGACTACCATCTTGTGTATTTTTAAGCGATGCGAACGCAAGTAGTCACAGCTGCAGTTAGTTAAGTACTAAGCTGACAGCTAATTTTAAATAAGTAAGTCTACATTACTTTTACCAATTCTCGACGGACCAGCCGTAATGGTGTTTCCAAACACTGAAACAAGTAAAGTGTAAGGTAATATTAATGAAAATATAATTAATTCCTCTTGCGCAATCGGGTAAAATCGAGTGACGTCATTTTACAAGAATCATGCTAAATAATGCTCAACAACTGTATTTTTTAACCGATCGAAAAGATCTTGTGGGTTGGTTCTTGGCACATACGTGTTATTATTATGTCGAAATTTATCCCCAATAGCAATGGAGCCCTAAGGAGTATTTGTGTAGTAGTCTAAAAAATACCATTGTTTGAAACTTACCCAAAAGATCGTGGCATTTTGGTTCTCCGAGTAGAAGAATATCTACCAGATTCTTTTGCTTCCTTCTTCTGCTCTCGTTGTATCTTCCTCAACAGTTTTGCCTGCTTCTTTTTTTTCTTTTCTTGCTCTTCCATTTCTTTTTGCATCTGGTCAAATATTTCTTTTCCCTTATCTGGTTCATCTGAAATAATTGTATTGAACCAGGCAGGTCAGGTAACCGTGAGATTAATAGACATATGTATTTATTTCATAGTCATCATGTGCGTTATTTTATGTTTGTTTTGACGGATTTACACGCAATCCGATAGCCAGAAATTTTAAACTTGGAATCACTTGACAGATTCAACCTGATAGCAAGAATTTTCATTAAAAAAGCTAAATAAAAATAATTATGATGCTCTTATAAAATGTAACCTATTGTAATGTATTGATTAGATACTACTACATAGGTGTCGCATGTATTCAGTCAAGTTGCAGAAAAGTAGTTCATTGCATGAAAAAAATAATTAATTACGTATTTTGAAGTCGTTTTTTATTTAGTTTTTTAAACGATTATTTGTGTATCATTCAGACAAATAATCTTTTAAAAAACAAAAAAATAGAAATAAGAATTTAGTTTCAAGTATAACGCAGAGCTTACCGTCATTGCCGGGATAATTGCCAGTATTATTGCTACTTTTTAATTGTTTTTCGTATTTTTCGTATTTCTTCTCGATTTGGCTCAGAACATTGCATAAGTGCATGATACCCTGGGACTGTTCCAAAATGACGGTGTACATATAGAGCATGTACGAACTAGTGGCGCTGTCGAAGAATCTGCTCTGGTTGTAGAAACTGTAAAGTTTTAGAACGGGCTTGGAAGATCTTATTCTGTCATTTTGTTTTGAAATTAGTACTACGGCTTTAAATTTGCTTGCATAGTACAATTCAATCCAGAAATTATAAATCCTAACTTTAGCGATATGTAAATATATATACAGTAGAACGCCGATAATCCGAATTAATTGGGACCGGGGTAGTTTCGGATAATCGAAAATTCGTATAATCGGACATAGACTGGTAATAAAGAAAAACGAACTGTCACACATAGAATAAATTTTATTAAGTTTAACAAACACAGTTCTACAATAACGCTCACTTGAACATCTCGATCAGAGTAAGTTGCCTTGACGTTGAAGCTCGACGCAAAACATGTAGTGTCTTGCCTCTAGCTTTCAACCATAACAATTGAAATATATCTGGATTCCAACGAGTTCCAACTTGTTACAACAAAACAAAACAAAAATTACTTGGTTTTAATTTTTTATATTACGCTTATAACCGATTCGGATAATTGGCTATTCGGTTACTCGGCGTTCGGATAATCGGCGTTCTAGGTACTATTTATAAAAAAAATATAAAAGCGAAAGCAACTCTGTTTATTATCTTTTCACGACTAAAAGATTGTGGTGAAATTTGGTACAGATATAAGATATAACTGTGAGCCTGGAGACGGAAATCCTTTTTTAACCGACTTCCAAAGGAAGAGGTTCTCAGCACGTCGAAATCTTTTTTATGCATGTTCCTCGATTACTCGAAGACACCTGGGCTGATTTGAAAAAATGTTTTTGTTGGAAAGGATAACTTCCCAGGTGGTTCCATAGAAATTTTCTCAAAATCGGTTCAGTATTTTGGTTTTACCACAAAATAACCGGAAAAATGTGACATGGAAGTGCCTAAATTAATTGCGTATTTTAAAGTCAGTTTTTAGTTTTTTAAACGATTACTTGTATCATGTGAAATTGCGGCGCGCAGTTAATATAGCTACGTAAAGGCAATTTTAGACAGGGTCAGTGCACAAGTCAGTTATCGGCGCCAGTGCCCGCGCCTAGACTGGCTTCTAAATATTCGTGTGCGAATTTACAAGCCAGCGCTGACTTCCCGCCACTGGATTGACTTGAAATCAATTTACACGGGGTTTTTTTCGGGTCAGCGCTGGCTTGTCTCGATTTCGGCGCCAGTCACTGGATCTGTCTAAATCTACCTTAACACCAAACTGTATTCGAGCTTCATCATCATCATCATCTCAACCACAAGAAGTCCACTGCTGGACATAGGCCTCTCCCATGGATTTCCACAAAGACCGGTTGGAAGCGGCCTGCATTCAGCGTCTTCCTTGAGTTCCTGCCACTTGTATGATATCTTCTGTCCACCTTGTGGCTGGTCTTCCTACGCTGCGCTTGCCGGTTCGTAGTCTCCATTCGAGGTTATATATCATTTATTTACACCACTCAATACGTATAGGATCAAAACGCAATACCTATTCTAGGTGTTTTCAAGTCGCGTCGAACATTTTTCTATGTATATTAGACGGCGTACGTAATGGCTCTGTGGTAGTACGTCTGCCTTCTGAGATCTAGATCGTGGGTCTGTTCCCCACCCAGGGCAAACATTTCTGTGTCTAGGATCTAGGTGTTTATATATGTATTCACAAGAAAAGTATACTTATACTAACATAAGTATTCTAGCAGCTTTCTAGTTCCCATAATATAGTACCTACAAGTTTTACTTAGATTGGGGCTAAATGGTAGTGATAGTATTGTTTGAAATACTTCAAAAACTGAATTCAAAATACGCAATTCGTTTACTTGGATGACATGTTTTCCCATTTATTTTGTTATAAAAATGAATGAACCGATTTTGATAAAATTTATATGGGACCACCTCTGAAGTATGACTTACCAAACAAAATAAGAATCATCAAAATCAATTCATTCATAATTGGCGAAGTAATCGCTGAACAAACATACAGTCGAATTGAGAACCTCATCCTTTTTGGAAGTTGGTTAAAATGACCTCCAATATTAAAAAAAAAATATTGGGGGACATACAGACGGACAATTCATGACAAATAACATAAAGTCCGTGTGTTTTGCAAAATGATTTTTTGTTAACTTTCTATCTTACCGAAAAACGTTACTTTAAGAATTGCTTAACGTATTTTGTCAACTTCTCGCTAACACGTAATAACATATGCAGAAAGAAGACAGATAATTTAAGACGTTGGTTAAGGTTAAGTAACGTTTTTCGGTAAGGCAGTTTATGTCATGTAATGTCCATTCCTCTGTTCAGACCCTATAGGTCTGAACAGAGGAATGGTCATTACATTGGTCCTAGGTGTCTTCGAATCGCGAGTGAATAGATTTCTTCTAGGCAAGCGCACTCCATCGTAGACCGTAACTGTCGCTTAACACCAGGTGAGTTGATGGTCAAGCGCAAGTCTATTTTCGAATAAAAAATTTATAAAAAATGAATAGTATTTTTAAATTTTCACACCGTGTCCACTATTAGTTGCGAAAAATAATGGAAATATAAAAATTGCTGACAGCGGTTATAAAAATATGTCCATATGTAGTACGTGCGTTTTAGTCCATCACTAGCTGTCACGTATATAAAGCAATTAACGGTGTTACCAAAATACGTTACTTAGCTTTAAGCAATGCTTAACATATTTTGTCAACTTCTCGCTAACACGTAATGACATAATGGAAAGAAGACAAAGAATTTAAGACGTTGGTTAAAGTTAAGTAACGTTTTTCGGTAAGGCCCTAATTTTTCTTCACGTGACACCCACTTGACGCAATATATGACCGAAGAGTAGGAATGAAGCGGACACGTTTTATACAGCTGAAGAGCGACAAGCCAAGTTTATGGCTCCTTCCATTGATCCATGTCCCTTGGTTCAGACAGTGGAACCAAGGGCGTCGCTAAGGGGGGCAGAGGGGGCTGCTGCCCCCCCCCCCCCCACCCTAATGATTTAATAAATGTAGCCAACTGCAAAGCAACCAATGTCCTAAGGCCGTGCAATTGTACCTGTACCTACAATTTATACATACATATTTTTCTCATCCTCCATAATATTAACTTGCCCCCCCTGGGCCATGGGCTGGCGACGCCCTTGAGTGGAACTGAGTTCTACGTACCGATGCTGCACCGCGTGAAATAGTTCCAGTACTATGGAATACTTGTTCACTATTTCGTGCACAATATAACCTATCTCAAACTCCTTGATATTATAGTAAGCGTATCGTATCCTGTAATAGTTGCGCAGATTCTTCTTCCTGAAAAATATTACATAATTATAATTATAGTTTAAAAAACTGAATCAACCGACTTCTCATGGATGCCATTGTCAGAACTGGACCAAATTGAAATGGGGCCACAAGGGAAGCATCAGCTTTTAAATAAAAAAAACATCGAAATCGGTGCACCCAGTCACAAAGTTATGAGGTAACAAACATAAAAAAAAAATACAGTCGAATTGAGAACCTTCTCATTTTTTTAAGTCGGTTGAAAATTTAGAAATAAAAATATAATTAGAATTAGAATTGAAAATTGAATAGCAAAAATGGAATCAACAATTGGTAAATTATTGGTCAATAATGTAAATGAATGACACTCAGTGGTGATGATATATTATAGGACATCGAGACTCCGAGAGATACTAAGGTGTTGTTTTCAAATAAGTATTTATGTAGTTCATGTCTCCTCCGCTAGGTGAGTCTGCTTGTAATTTGAAATTGTTAAATTTGCATTACTGATGGCCGATGGGGCCGAAAGGTTCTCGAGTGGAGACCATGTACCGGCAAGCGCAGCGTAGGAAGACCAGCCACGAGATGGACAGATGATCTCATACAAGTGGCGGGAAGACGCTGGATGCAAGCCGCTTCCAATCGGTCTTTTTGGAAATCCATGGAGGAGGCCTATGTCCAGCAGTGGACTTCTTATGGCTGAGATGATGATGATGATGATGATGAAATTTGCATTTGATGCTCTTCTATTGGGCGTCCAAAACATAACACCAAGCGAGTTACACCTCAGAAGTTTTGATAACTCGTTTTGGTTTTCATTCTAACTAATATTATATAATTAAAGTTTACAAAACTGAAACAAGCAACTTCAAAATACGTAATTTCGTTTAGTAATCGCTGAACAAACATACAAAAAAAAAACATACAGTCGAATTGAGAAACTCCTCTTTTATTTGGAAATAGGTTAAAAATCACAGCCGATTTGGGATCTTCCTTTTTAAAGTCGGTTAATTAATAAGCTCTGTCTGTTTGACTGTTTTTACCTTTTGAGGTGCGGAACACTAAAAATAAAATTAAAAAAAAAATGGAATAGAGTTTTTTTTTCTTTTTTATGAAAAAAATATAGAATAAAAAACTTACGCATTAAAAAATGTTGTCCCCAATTGAAAGCACATAATATGAAACCAATTGTCGCTGTCCGTACTAAAAGAAAAAAAAACTTAATAGTAAAACATTTTTAATTTCTAATATTTCTAAGTGAAACGTAAGCGCAGTGCATTGCCGTACAGAGTGTGGGGCTATAAAACTGAAAACACGACTTCAAAATGTGCAATTTTGTTTTACGTATCGGCAAGCGCAGCGTAGGAAGACCAGCCACGAGATGGACAGATGACGTCATACAAGTAGCGGGAAGACCCTGGATGCAAGCCGCTTCCAATCGGTCTTTTTGGAAATCCATGTCCAGCAGTTGACTTCTTATGGCTGAGATGATGATGATGAATTTTGTTTTAAAAACCAAACTGTTGAAACGATATTGATAAAATTAGGGACTATGGGACCAATCTGAAAGTAATTGTATGTATATTGTTGTGACCAAAAAATAAACAAATCGTTTTACAAATGACGGAGTTACAAACAGTAACAAACATAAAAAAAAGACGTGTGGCACTCGGACACTGCCGCAGTAAAGCTATTGCATAATAGCTTTACGCGCGGTGTGTTAGGTTATTTTCGTTACGGAATTTCTGGATTCGGTCTCCACGCTCAAGGCCCGCAATAGAAGCTATGCAATAGCTTAAAATACAACCACTTGAGGTCCTCCTCTTTTTGAAGTCGATTAATAAGCAGAAGTATAATGTATGTCTCGGTCTGTTTATGACCACATAACGGCTAAACGTCTGGAACAATTGTAAGAAATTTAACGCAGAGTTTCTTTAAGATTAGAGAAAGACATAGCCATAGGCTATATTTTATCACCATCACCGGTTTTCATAACTATGCAGGTGAAACCGCAATCAAGTCATTTATTTGCTCATTTATTTGCTAGAATACAATTATACAAAGAGTTCTTATTATTATTTTAAGACATTTTATTCAGTCTGCAAGCAGGCGTGCAAATATTTTATTTAATTATATTATATTATGAGAATTAATGGGGCCGAAAGGTTCTCGAGTGGAGACCATGTACCGGCAAGCGCAGCGTAGGAAGACCAGCCACGAGATGGACAGATGATCTCATACAAGTGGCGGGAAGACGCTGGATGCAAGCCGCTTCCAATCGGTCTTTTTGGAAATCCATGGAGGAGGCCTATGTCTAGCAGTGGACTTGTTATGTCTGAGATGATGATTATGATGAGAATTGAGTCTATGTTTTTACAGTATGAATTAAGTCTATGTTTTTAAGTCCAAGTTCTTGTCCTTGCCTAGACTTTTGTCTAGGCAAGGACAAGAACTTGGCGGAATTGAAGCGAATGCGATGCCGATCGATGCGATGATCCGATGAGGCGATGACCGATGCCATTTGGAATCTAATGGTTCACTTCACTACTGACTGTCGAAAGTTATTTGTTACTTACTTCATGTTTCGACTTTCTTCAAACTTATGTTGGTCATAAAAATGTTTCATTTTTGCATAAGTTGCATCTCGGTCAGCTGTGAAAACATTAATTGGCCTGAGAATTTTATATTAGGGGGCTACGACTTACGCTCTTTTAAAGCGATGCAAAGTTGGCTCGTGCTCGTTTCTATCTTGCTTTTTCCGTAATTAAGAGTGTCAGACAAAAATTCAAATGAGCCTACTCTATATTGTGATATTATTAAATCTCTTCAACTTTTGTGTCACTGTCTTAATTGCAGAAAAAGTAAGATAAAAAACGGGCGCGAACCAACTTAGCATTGCTATAAGAGTTGAGCGCAACCCTGCAGAGCTATACTGTATCTATAAAAAATCGGACAAGTGCGAGTCAGACTCGCCCACCGAGGGTTCCCTATAAAATAGTAGATGAAAGGGGATTTTTTTAATATTTTCCTTCATAAATTGAAAAATAAACATCGTCAAAATAATAAAAAACCTGTTTTAGCTTGTGCTAATGAAACTCTTTTATGTGATACCCCACATGATACGGTTACAGCACTTTACAATTTGCTTCCTTCTGCTCCTTCCTTGCTTAAAGACCCTATTTTTTGTGACTTAATTAAAAATATACAATTTTCAGATTTTTTCCCTTTATGTGTACTTTATGAAAATGCTTTTTGCTAACTTTGACAGTTATAGGTGAACGAGAAGTACCCCATAGGTTTTGATTCCCTTGCAAGTGTCGAAATATGCGTTTTTTACGACATATTGGGTTGTAGCGTTTTTTAATGAAAACTGAGAAGTTTAATTTTTCTCTCTACAGCAAGAGACTATGGATCTGCGTATATGATTTTAATTTAAACCCGATACCTTCACACATTCCCGAGATACAGCTCTTGATAGACGGACAGACGGAAAGACGGGCAACAAGCGATCCTATAAAGGTTCCGTTTTTCCTTTTGAGGTACGGAACCCTAAAAACGATGCTGCATCCAAATCAGTTCTGACAAGTGTTATGAATTAAGAGGCAAGGATAAAACAGTTATTTATTGTACTAGGCTGGAAAGTTGTATTTTACATGCGAGTGCCTGACAGTTGAATCCAGAGCAATCGAAGAATCTTAGGTTTGAAGCACATGCGAAGCAAGTGGTTCTAATGTAGAATCCAGCGTACCGATAGATTCAAGAACGCACGAGTTAAAATTTCTATAAAGCCGAATGCAATATAAAGTTTTTCTTCTGAACATATCGAGGAAAATTTTGAGTTCACTTATTTTCTCTTATACTTCGAATATAAATATAAACGTAAACTCAAAAAAAACATATGTATTCAATAAATATATGTATATATACATAAACTCAAAATTGATTAGAAAAAAATATTGTACATTTTTATTTACATTTTATGTAAAATAAAAATTTATTAGTAATTTTAATATAACATTTAGTGTTTCTTTAAGCCAAGATAGCAACCTCCTTGAATAAAACTATTTGTTTTCATTGTATTATAATGGTATTAGACAAACGAAAAATACATAACTATCTTGAAAAATATATATGCAAACAGTTCGAGTAGAGATAAGGACAGGACTGGTACAAAAATAAATATAGACAAAGGGGTAAGGCAGGGTGATCCAATTTCGCCTAAATTGCTTATAGCAGTTCTGCAGCATATAATGAAACACCTACCCTGGTCTAAACAACGTATCAATGTTAGCGAAAAACTTCTATTTCATCTGAGATTTGCCGATCACATTATTCTATTTTCGGAAAACCATGATCGGGCAACTGACTATCATGATAAACGAGCTACACCACGCCAGTGCAAAAGTAGGGTTGGAAATGAACTTAGACAAAACGAAAGTCATGACCAATCACCGGCGAGTACCAATCTTAATAAACAACACTGCACTTGAATATGTAGAGAAATACGTGTATCTCGGCAAGCAGATTTCATTCAGTAAAGACATAAATGCTGAAGAAATAGATAGAAGGACAACGATCACCTGGAAGAAATACTGGGCCCGTAAAGAAATACTAAAATCACAGCTCCTACTAAGAATGAAGAAGATAGTCATGGACTCAGAAATACTGCCATGTCTTACCTACGGTTGCCAAACCTGGACGTTTGATTATAAAATAATCGGCCAAGTGCGAGTCGGACTCGCGCACGAAGGGTTCCGTACTATCATCTATAACAGAAAATCGTATAAAATAACGAGAAATCAACGAAATTCCAAGTTGTAAATTGCAAACTTATAGGTAGGTTTTCGATACACATCCGGGCAGCATGACGACGCTCACGCGAATACGCGCGGCTATGGGTCGCTCCGTGATGTTACCTCCCCCGCTACCCGCGCGGCCGTTGCTTAGCAACCGCCTCGCGCTCGCGCCACCACCACACCGCGGCGCGGCGCTCGCACCGCGTTTAGATGCACGGATTATTTTCATTTTGTGAGTTTTTATGTATTAGATTAGGTATTTATTTTTATAGTTAATATATTTCTAAATATTTACTTACAAATATTCAAGTTTCTACCTGTTAATTAAGATCGAGTAAAAATTGCTTAAAAATTACGTTTGTTGTATGGGAGCCCCCCTTTAATATTTACTTTATTGTTATTTAATTATTTATTTTGAAAGGTAATATACAAGTAAATATTCTGTGAAAATTTTAAGCGTCTACCTGTTACCGTTTTTAATATTGAGCAAAAAAATACGAAAAAAACACGTATATTGTATGGGGACCCCCCTTAATATTTTTTTTTTTTAATTTTTAGTATTTGTTGTTATAGCGGCAACGGAAATACATCATTTGTGAAAATTTCAGCTTTCTAGCTATCACGGCTTATGAGATACAGCCTGGAGACAGACAGACAGACAGACAGACAGACAGACAGACAGACAGCGAAGTCTTAGTAATAGGGTCCCGTTTTTACCCTTTGGGTACGGAACCCTAACAAGGAATAAAATACAGACGACTCAAAGAAAGATAGAAAGAAGTCTTCTAGGCATAAATTTAGGAGACAGGGTAAAGAACGTAGATATTCGCAACCGAACAAAGATAGCTGACGCCTTAACTTTCTCACTTCAAAGAAAAAGGAGATGGGCAGGTCACATAGCCAGGTACAGAGACGACAGATGGAGATTAAGATCAGTCAAATGAAAAGGACCACGAGGCACTAGAGCGAAAGGTCGACAACGTGCTAGGTGGGCAGACCAACTGGCTACGACGGCGGGCGCAGAACATTGCTAACTCTTGCAAGTAATAGAGAAAAGTGGAGCTCCTTTGAGGAGGCTTTTACCCGAAAGGGGTCCTTACATTGTACAAACAATGATTAATTATTACATTTATTTTATTTATCTTTAAAACTCTTAAATATACTTTCAACTCATATATAAAAATCTATCGTTTTGTAAGGAATTAAATAAAGCTTTATTATTATTATTGTACAAAGAGGTTGGAAATATTTTGTATTGAATGTGTAAGCTCCGTCATGTTCGAATTTTGAAATTACTTTCCATCTTCGAGAATAAAAGGCACTTTTCCAGGCTTGCTCTGAAAGTAATTTTTCCGAGCTAGTAAGATGAAAAAATATTGTTGTTTTTCTTTACTTTTAATATGCAGCATGCATACAGAAATATCAGGTTTTTTTTAACCTTGCCATAACCGATTTGGAAGCAGCATCGGTGTTTTGCACCAGTACTTCTATATTGCCATAATGCGTGTAAAAATTTGATAATATGATATTTTTGGAAACGTGACGTATCGTGAATGTAACGTTTTAAGAATATGACGATCTGAGAAATTGATCATTTGAGAACGAGTGACGATTTGAGAATGTGACGTATTGCGTCTAAACCACAGAGACACAGGAACGTTATACTGGATGTTCGTTTTTTGGCGGGAACGTCATAGAAATATGTTGTTGCTCTGTTTTATTTTCCTAAACTTGTGTTATTTTGAATATAAATGCGTTAAAAATGGTGGTGTTTTATTCATTAAGTGTTCGATCAAGTGCGTGAGTGTGGGTAAATGAAATAAAGTAGTGAAACGTGTCATTTAACGTTGTCGGCAAAACTCCAGCTTCTAGTAAAGTCGCCATCACTTTACTGAGGCAAGACTAAAATTTGAAAATTACTGTTTACGTGACTAGAACACTACACACACACACACACACACACACACACACACACACACAAACACACTAACACTATATAACTTGTATTATTCGAGAAACTTGAAAATATTTTAATACTTGACACTGGCAAATCGCTAATCGCGGGGTCTAATACAAAAAAGAAGAAGATACTGGATGTTATACACAAATTATACCTATCAATTCCTGAACATTGGGGAGACTGGCCCAGGCAGCTGATGTCAGATCATCTTGTGCGAAAATGCTCTCGTTATCGAATCCTTTGGTAACCGGCACCGGCTCCATTGTTGTGGGCTGAAACGCAATGCAGAGATGTCTTAGAGATTTCGTAATTTTCGTAATGTTATTAAACAAAAAATTATCATAGTAAAACAGAGCTCAAAGTGCACTGCTATCATTCTCCTGCATCACAACATTTAAAATAAAACCGGCCAAGTGCGAGTCGGACTCGCGCACGAAGGGTTCCGTACCATTATCTATAAAAACGGCAAAAAAATCACGTTTGTTGAATGGGAGCCCCCCTTAAATATTAATTTTATTTTAATTTTAAAGTGATAATTTAACTCAATATTCAGAGAATATTTCAAGAGTCTACCTGTTGCCATTATCAATAACGAACAAAAAAGAGCAAAAAAAACACGTTTGTTGCATGGGAGTATTAGAATCTATCGAATGGAGGCCGGTCTTTTTTTAACAGGGAGCCCCCTTAAATATTTATTTTATTCTGTTTTTTAGTATTTGTTGTTATAGCGGCAACAGAAATACATCATCTGTGAAATTTTCAACTGTCTAACTATCACGGTTCATGAGATACAGCCTGGTGACAGACGGACGGACGGACAGGCAGCGGAGTCTCAGTAATAGGGTCCCGTTTTTACCCTTTGGGTACGGAGCCCTTAAAATACCTAATATATAAAATCACTCAGTACAAATATGATACAAGTGAGAGAAAAATTTGTTTTTTAGATAGGAGAAATGTTTTGAAGAAAGTTTTCCTTCGATATCGTTTAACTTGGCTGAGGAGTTCCAAAGTATAATAAAACTATTGTAGTTTCAACCGCAATCGGTGGTTTTTTTCAAAGAAGCAGCGCAAACTTTACTTTCTCACAAAAACGTACACTCAACAGCGTATCAAGCGTAACGAAATCGTAAGTTAGACTTAAAATAATAATTTTCTGCATTTTCTTTTTTGTTTTTCTTTTAATATATAAGTAGATTATTGATAAAAGACGCAGAAGTTAATCACGATTTCGACTGTTTCAACGGTGTTGAGGCTGACATTTTATTAATTCGATGACCGGATCCCATGCAGGTGGAAACATACGTACATACAATTGAAAAACGTAACTCTTATTCTTACGCAGTCGGGTAAAAATATTATTATATGTATATTGGTGAGGAGAGCAACGCAATGTGGAGACTTCCAATACTTACTAGCGTGCTTCCCGTAGCGTTCACATCCATAGTGGCCATGTTATAATGTTCCAATACTTACTAGCGTGCTTCCCGTAGCGTTCACATCCATAGTAGCCGTGTTATAATGTTCCAATACTTACTAGCGTGCTTCCCGTAGCGTTCACATCCATAGTGGCCGTGTTATAATGTTCCAATACTTACTAGCGTGCTTCCCGTAGCGTTCACATCCATAGTGGCCGTGTTATAATGTTCCAATACTTACTAGCGTGCTTCCCGTAGCGTTCACATCCATAGTGGCCGTGTTATAATGTTCCAATACTTACTAGCGTGCTTCCCGTAGCGTTCACATCCATAGTGGCCGTGTTATAATGTTCCAATACTTACTAGCGTGCTTCCCGTAGCGTTCACATCCATAGTGGCCGTGTTATAATGTTCCAATACTTACTAGCGTGCTTCCCGTAGCGTTCACATCCATAGTGGCCGTGTTATAATGTTCCAATTCAGACGAGACACTGGTGCTGCTGTAGTACGACGTCGTATACCATTCAGGGTCGTGCTTTGATGACACTGGATTTAAATATTACAAACTATTGGTATTACAGTATTTATTGAAATAAAACATACATGGAATTAATATAATTATATAATAACTACAAAAATAAAAAAAGTTAAATAATAATTTGACGTTAAAACCTAAAACGAGGTATCTCCTCGCCCAAACGTAGATACCCATTAGGCTGCCGGCATTACCACGCTCTGGTAACGCATTCACGCATTAACTATAGGTTAAAATTACATTTACTTAGATGGATAATTAATTAATTTTAATGGATACCGGACACGACCATTTTCGAGGCCAGATCCTGTTAGATAGACTAGAATAGACTTCAAATAAAATTATGGTTTAAAAAAACTGACAAAACCGACTTCAGAATACGCAATTTGTTTACTTGGATGAAATTTTACCTGTTATTTTATTTAAAAAAACCAAAATACTAAGCCGCATTTGATAAAATTTATATGGGACCACCTCTGAAGTATGACCTACCAAACAAAAAAGAATCATCAAAAGAGTAATCAGTGAACAAACATACAAAAAAAACTTACAGTCGAATTGATAACCTCATTCTTTTTGGAAGTCGGTTAAAATGAGGAGGTTCTCGGTCAAAGACTTTAGATCGTAGCGAAAAAAATTTCATGTCTGTGTTCTCGGTTGAGTTTTTTTTATACTTTACCGCATAATTCTCTCATTTATAAAACCGCTTGAATTATTTTTATATTTGAAAGGATATTATGTTTTACTACTTTCAGATTGGTCCCATAGGAAATCTGTTTAGTAGTTTGGTTAAAAATAAAAAACCGGACAAGCGCGAGTCAGACTCGTCCACCGAGGGTTCCGTACAAACTATTAGATTAAGGTTTTAATTTCAACACGATACCTTCACGCATTCCCGAGATACAGGTCTTAACACCCGGACGGAAGGACAGCCAGACGGACAGACGGACAATATAGTGATCCTATAAGGGTTCCGTTTATCCATTAGAGGTACAGAACCCTAAAAATAGCTTCCAAATAAATCCAAGCAAACTTTGAAGCCAGTTTCAGTTAAATAGTGTCTTTATGCAAGGAATGAGGGTCCAAATTTTAAAGTGAATTAACCGTATCATGTCCCCACATATGAAAGAGCTTCATTAGCATAAGCTAAAACAGGGTTTTAAATATTTTTACGATTAATATTTTCGGTTTGTGAAGAAAAATATAAAAAAATATATAATTTCCCCCTTTTATCTACTGTTTGTACGGAACCCTCGGTGGACGAGTCTGACTCGCACTTGACCGGTTTTTTAATTTTTATTTTAGATAGATCTAGTATTGACTACCAGCTCGCCTAATGACAATGGTGTGTCCAAGGAAGGAGCTTGTCGATCTAGAAGATCTCTGGCCTTCATAGAATTACAAGGTAAACTGAAATCTCTCTCAGGAAACAGAGAATTATGTAATACTTGCCCTGGCTCCCTTTTCTTCTCTGGATGCGGGAGACCGGCTTCGATAGCTGTTGCCTTTGGCTCCTGACTTCATCGCTTGGGCCTGGAAGTCCTGGAACACGCTTCAATCAATTAATTCCCAAGTTCTGACTGTAAGACAACTTTTCATACAAAATCTTATTCTCTCACACCACAAATTATTAAAATTTGACCCTGGCCGTCCAAAACAAAGATTGGCGAAACCTAAAGTATGTGATACCGTGGCTTGTCTTACTATATTTGCGAGAAAACAACCTTATTACCTCAGAGCTTATCTTTATAATAAAATTAACAGTATTCTAAATCTATATCCCTTGGTGCAATATCTGTCTGGTAAAAACCACATTAGTAAAATGGCTACTTTCACTAAATTACACATCAACAGAAACCTATCTTACGATTGTCACTTAATTAGTCTCCTACTGTTTCTATGCATTCATACACCTTGAGTAATATAATGTGATACATTATAAACAACTTCTCCCTCCCTTATATATCCTTCCTTCCTACTCGAAAAGATGAAAAAGGAAATCATATTTTTACTATTTTAAAATCTTAGCAAAATGTTTCTAATATTTTTATTTTGTTTATGTTTTTTTTCTTTTCTTTACATCATATTTGGTTTGGTTTTTATTTTCAAAATTTGCATGTATAGTAGTTTTATTATTATTTACTAGTTTATTAGTTTTACTAATAAAAAGTACGAGAAGATCCGGCGGAGGGCCCTGGTATGCCATCACACAGGTTTAACCTAGTTTGGGTACCAAGGTTATCCTATGACAGGACTATAAAAGAGGATTACTTTCTAGATTATCATAGTGATTTATGTTATGTTTGTTACAGTTTAATAAAGTTATTTTATTTATTTTATTTTAATTATATTTTCCGATCGACGAAAAACTGAAAAACTACTAGTATTTTGCATACTGACTGAGACTGAGAGCTCTACGTGTCTAAACCAGTATATTTTTTATACATATTACATTTGGCGGGCTATATCTCGCACACATCACTATTTAGAAGAAAATGATAAATTATCAACCGACTTTGAAAAAGAAGGAGGTTCGCAATTCGACTGTATTTTTTAATTTATTTTAATGTTTATTGCCTCATAACTTTCGACTGGGTGAACCGATTATTTTGATGATTCTTTTTATATTTGAAAGCTGGTGCTTCCTGTGTGGTCAATTTGGTCTAGTTCTGACAATGGCATCCATGAGATGCCAGTTGCTTCAGTTTTTTAAACTATAATTATTTTAATAAAATATACGCACACATTTCTTTTATTATCACAGTTATCACTTTTTTTTATTATATTTTATCACACTTTTTTGACGTGACAACGTCTAATAAATCGATGACCGCCGGCTGCACGCACAAAAAAGTATGACTCGTTGTCCCGTTACGTTACGCTCATTGTCCCGTTACATAATCATCAATTCATCAATGTTTTGTTATGACGTTGTCACTTTAAACTATCGACCGTAAACCGACTTTACAGACAACCAATATTTACTAAACATAATTTGTAGCGGTTCACTGAACTCATCTACCTGCCGATCTAATGCTAATGCTAAGGGTCCATCCATAAATTACGTCACACGATTTTCATGATTCACATATTTTGTAATGACTCTCTCTCTCTCTCTCTCTCTGGTGTGACGTCACGTGTTTTTTTATTATGTAGATTTGCATTGTATGCTTTACTTATACTTTCCATATATATGCAATAAAGCCTAATATTTATTAGATAAATTGAAAATCATAAAAGAGTAAAGAAAAGAAAAATACGTCCAAGTCAATTAGTGTTCTAGGAATTCTACCACACGTGCACTAATAGGTACATATTAGATTTTTATTAAAAATTTTAGTTTTCTTTAGTTAATTTAAGTTGCATAAGTTATTTTTAGTTCGATAACGTATTACGTGTACGTGTATTATAAATGAAAAAATAAAATATAATATAAAAAAAATAAAATTAAATATATAACGGATACGTGTATTATATAATTTTTAGAAAGGCTAGATTGTAATTATATCAAATTACTAAAATGTTTTCTCCGATTATCAAAACGCCTGAAAATTTTATGTTCTCAAGTTTTTACGCGTGTGACGTCACAGAGCTCGTCCCTCCTCTTTGTCACATGATGTTACACTTTGTGGGCCCCTTTATGTGTGGATGACTTCTAATAACGTACTGCTAATAGCCTCTGTAACACACGGACAGAGAGACCTATACCACATACACACATCTACTATGTATCTATACATATAATAAGACAGTAACAGGTCAAAATCTGTACATTAAATATTTTTGAAAATTTTTAATGGAGGATGCATTCCTATCGGTACAGAAGCCAAAACAGCAATTTTTAATTTTTTTTTATGTCTGTCTGTACGGTGTGTCCGATGGACGCCGAAACTACTGGATGGATTTGGACGAAATTTGGCAGGATTACTACTTATACTGCGTAGAAGGATCTGGCATATTTATTATCCCGAAAAATTTGACAGTTGAAAAATTTGTCAGTTACTGTGACATTAAACAAACAAACAATAACAACGTAATCGAACACCACGCACCTTGGGGAGCAGCTAGTAAAGAATGTATGAGGGTTCCTCGTAGTTACTTTACTACAAAATCGTAAAATAGGAACGATTACCACCAACTACTTATATAATAATTAATTTGTCTAGTTTCCTACTTGACCGCTTTGTCGCTCAAAGCTATATGAATGATACATGAAAGGAATAATATGGAAAAGACAGTGGACTTTAAAAAACTAATCTATTTAAAAATAAATCGTTTTTACCTATTAAAAATAATAATATCCACATAGAGCGTCTCATGTTCGCCTAATCTGAAAGAAAAATAGAGTTTCAACCTAAATCTGTAAAAATATTGTTAACTAAATATGGTTATAAATTTAATCTGAATCAATTTTATTAGAATTGATTAATGAAAAATAATTACTAGAAAATATTACAATTGCCTCAAATTAAAACCATAAACTAGTGGTACCCACGACTTCGTTCGCGATAATTTAATTTAGAGTTTTTAAGAAACGAATTTCGCTAGGAAATGTCAAACATGCTTAGAATCTCATCACTACTTGATATCAAAAATCCAAAAGTAATGATTTTTAACCGACTTCCAAAAAGAAGGAGGCTCTCAGTTGGTCCCATAATTTTTTTATCAAAATCAGTTCAGTACGGTTCAGTTCAGTATGGTTTTTAATTTTTATAACTAAATAACTGAAAAAATGTCGTCCAAGTAACGGAATTGCGTATTTTGAAGTCTGTTTTTTTAACTATAATTATTGTAGGAATTTATTAGGAATGCTGAACTTCTAAATTATGGAATAGGTTACATGATATAATCTGGACGTCGCTAAATAAAATAGAGAGTGAATTTTAGATTTCAGACAAGTGCTCAATCGTGGTTCAGTGAGTTGGTGGTCAAGCGTAAGCGTGCGTAAGCGATAACCGTCGTCTACTAGCTATGAACCAAACCCCTCTTTTCCAAACAGTCAGGTAAAAATTGATTAAGTTTGGATATTGGGATTGGCCGTTATAGTTAATCAGTAATTAAAAACTAATGATATTTTAATTACTACTCCGTTTTAGAAGATGTAATTAATTACCAAATAAAGTTTGTTCGTAATAAAATTGATATTTCTTTCACATAGACATCATTTGATATAAAATGTTTATTCTCTTTTTGTTATTGGTATACTGTAAGTAATTGTTATATTCTTGAAATGTATTTATTGTTTTGGGCAAGCGAGAGACGTGTAAATCTTATCTTAATAAAAATTATTGATACACAAAGATCTATATAATATATTTCATCAAATATTAAAACAACAAAATACACGACTGCATGAGAGCGATTTTCGTACTGTACCTTCCGCTTGATATGCTGTTGAATGTACGTTTTTGTGAGAAATTATGCATAAAGCTTCTGCATAACTTATTTAAAACATCATTTAGTTGAACAGTTTTTGTAAAATCACTTATTTGTTACAAAAAAAAGTTCGTTGGAGGTACGAATTAAGCGTATAAAGCGTATTTTTTTATTTATGTGAAACTTGAATTATTAATATTACAAAAACTATAGCCTATGACATTCAGGGAGACAAAACGAATCTAATGACACCTTGCACATCAAAATCGGTCAAGCCGTGTAGGCTATAACACATATCAATCTTTCTCTCTCCAGCACATGCAGCAAACGCACTAGAAATGAATGATATTCTGAAGGAGCTCTCATGGACCTCCAGATTGAAGATCTTGAACGAAATCTCACCGGCGCAAAATAAGACCCCACACGAGAAGTCTTCCAAGCCTTTCAAACCTATGATACCTTTGGCTCCTTCGACTGTTGCTGAACCAACTGTAAGGATTTTTTTATACGACTGAGGATATTTTGGGGGTGCATGTTGGATAAATAATATGAAAAAAATAATTTAAATGTATTTATTTACTTTATTTATTTTATTTACTTAATTTGCTAAAAACAACTATGTCTGTCTTGCCTTACTAGGCGCAGCCTTTTTTTTTTTTTTTTTTTTTTTTTTTTTTGTTACCCAGGGGAAACCCTTTATGGGTACCACTGCGCCCCGGGGGAGGCTGCGTGGTTATGTGGGAGTCCCGCCCAGTTGACCGGTGTGCCGGATAGTCCAGCCCAGTCAACCGGTATGCCGGGTTACCCACTAAAACCCCTGGGGTGTTTCGTCTCGGCGCCTGTGTGTGCCGGGCCCATGGGTGCGTCACTGAAACTCGTCCACGGACCCGGCGGCGCTGGTCCCCTGGGACACTTCTCGGTCAGGGCTATCTCCGCCCTACAATCTCGGAGTGGCGCGCGGAAACACCGCGCGCGCCATCTCGGGGCAACGCTTTACGGACAGCAGACTCCCCCGAGTCTGCCGCCCACGGCCCATTTACGGGGGTTGGAGGCTGTCCTGGAACAGCCTCCGACGGCTCCCAGCTCTCCGGCGGCGCATGGGGAGATCGGAGACGATCTCCCGTTCGCGTTCCGCCGTTTCCTTCTGGAGGATCACCTGCTCACAGAAGGAAACTACCGCCGTCCAATTCGTCTCATCAACCAACATTGCGCGGAGCAATGCTGGGAGAGACAAATCCGCCCCGACTGCGCCGATGAGGTCACGGCGCTCGCTGGCCCATGCTGGGCACTCCTCCAGCGTATGCTGCGCCGTGTCCTCTTCCGCGCCACAGTGGTGACACACGGAAGTCGGTTCCCTTCCGGCTACTCGGCATAGGTACTTTCCAAAACAGCCGTGGCCGGAAAGTACCTGAACAAGCCGGAAGGTAAGCGACCCGTGCGTCCTGTCCAACCAGTCTTGTATAACTGGACGGACCGCCTCCACTGTCCATAACCCTGCAGTGGGCTGCGCTAGGCGCGCTTGCCACCTTTCTACCAGGTCCTTTTGGGCCCTTCTCCTCCACCGCTCTCTCAGGCTTGGTGGGGGATCAAGTCCTCGGAGACGGAGCTCTCTGCGCCACCTATACATAGCAGTATAGAGCTCCGCCTCCAGATCCCATGGCAACGAGCCTGCCAGGGCGGATGCCGCCTCAAAGGAGACAGTGCGGTAGCCGCGTATCACCCCGACCGCCATCGCTCTCTGAGGTTGTCTCAGGAGAGCGACGGATTTGCGGGTCAGGGTGTCCGCCCACACTGGAGCTCCGTATAGCGCCATCGATCTCAGCACCCCGAGATAGAGGTGCCGAGACGAGTCACTCGGTCCGCCTAGATTGGGCATAAGGCGCCTGAGGGCGCCTGCCGCGCCTCTAAGGCGAGGGGCCAGTCCACCAAAGTGGCTATTAAAATTCCACTTACTGTCGAGTTGGAGTCCCAGATATCTCATCGAGGACTCCACTCGAATCCGTGTACCACCAATGGAGATGTGGGAATCTACTGGCGGAGCCTTCCGGGGGCCGTGGAAACATAAGGCTTCCGATTTCTCGAAGGCCACCCGGAGTCCCAGCATCTCCATCCTTGCCACCACCTGACTAACCGCCTCGGTCGCTAGGCGTGCCGCCTCTTCGAAATTAGTCCCTCTAGCCGTTACCAACGTGTCATCGGCGTAACACGTAACGCTCGCTCCCGGTGGGAGACTGCCTCTCAGGACCCAGTCGTATCCGATGTTCCACAGGGCAGGGCCTACGACCGAGCCCTGCGGAACACCGCACGACATGGGTCGTCTCAACCACCCGTCGCGTGTTGGGAACACCACCGCTCTTTCCGCCAGATATGAGGCAGACAATATAGCCTGCATATATTTTGGGAAGCCGTGGAACGCAAGTGCCTCCCTCACGCAGCTCCAAGGAATGGAGTTAAACGCGTTAGCGATGTCCAAGGAGACTGCGACGACTACCTCTTTGTTGTCCACGGCTTCGTCCGCAAGGGCCCTCACTCGCAGAATTGCGTCTATCGTGGACCTGCCCTTGCGGAATCCGAACTGGCAGTCTGCCAGATTTGGCCCAACATTCTCTAAGTGCCTGTAGAGGCGCGATGCTAGTATGCGCTCAAAAAGTTTGGCGCTCTCGTCTAGCAGGACTATTGGCCTGTAGGCCGACGGTGAGTCCTGTGGGCGCCCCTCCTTTCTAATGAGCGTCAGCTTGCCCTCTCTCCACTCTTGCGGGAAATACCCCTGCGCAAAACATGCATCGAAGAGAGACCTTAGACGGGGCCCCAAGGCCTCCAGTGCCAGCACCCAGGCCCGACCAGGGATTCCGTCTGGGCCCGGGGCGGTGTCCTTTGCTTTCAGCCTCAGTATGGCCGCACCCAGTTCCCCCTCCGACACGAGCGGGATCTCTTCCTCCCTTTCCGCATATTCCGGAGGAGCTAGGCGCAGCCTGTATCAAGGCAACCTGTATAGTCTAGTAAAAATAAGATTTGTGACAACATAAAAGACAACTAAGTACATATTTAAATGAATGTACTGGTGTTTTGAAATACATTTGACACAATTTCATAATGATATTATAAAAGCTAATTTTGTTACCTTTACACGCCCAAACGGCTGAACCAATCGTTATGAAAATTAGTATAGAGATAGCTTTGGACCTGGAGACGGACATAAGCTACTTATCATCATCATAATCATCACCGTTTTTCATAACTACGCGAGTGAAACCGCGGAGCGAAGCTAGTCTATAAATCGGGGATTATTGTTGATCTATGATTTTTAGTTATTTTCCTATCATAGTTTTAAAGAATCACCCCAGTTGCAAATACTGTGATGTGCTCCATACAAACGGATTTATTTTTACTAGACTGGTACGCCTGATTAAAATATTGGATTAGAACAACCTCGTCATGACAGTTTTCGTTATGCCTAATACATACATATTATTATATTATTCAAGTTATCTGAATTTATAACTACATATTTAATACAAATCTTATAAGTATACCTTTATCTAAAGTCTATTGTATATCTATATATTATATATTTTTCTTTTTTGTATTGCAAATTTATCATATCTCTCTTAAAATGTCTTCCGTGTCATTTTAATCATGCCACTAACATACATATAGTTTAAGGACCTGAAACAACCGACTTCAAAATACGTAATTCATATTTACGTTTACTTGGCTGGTTCATTTTTTCCAGTTGTTTTGTTTTAACCCCAAACCCAAAAGAGGTGTGCTATAAGTTTGACGTGTGTTTGAGTGGCTGTGTGTCTGTCTATGGCATTGTAACTCTGAAACGGATGGACTTTTTTTTTTGATTGGTATGTTTCATCAAAACCAATTCAGCTGTTTTTAAATAATCGGGGGTTTTTGAGTTTTCTAAACTTATACTTGTAAAAATCAAATTACTGCAGGGTTACGCTCCACTCTTATAGCGATGCAAAGTTGGCTCGCGCTCGTTTTCTGTACCTTAAGGGTCTCCACCCTATTGATGAGGCTACGGTGTCTGTCTGTCTGTCGTACACTTAAGCGGCTGTATTTTTCTAAAAAAAATCTGACAAAATTTTGTTGATATTGTTCGAAAACCAGCCAAATTGACGCGAATTCCTTGCGTGCGATTCTTAAATTGAATGACATTACGTATTTTTATTTCGGGTAAAAGAATACTTTTCTGAAGGTTTAGGTCAAGTAAAAAATATATTTTTCTATCAACAGAAAACAACTCCAGGGCAGAAACTTTCAATTCCAGAGAGCGAAGCTCGCCCGTCAAATGATACTGGGTTCAATCCAAAAGTCAATGCAACAACGGCATCTAACACTAACTCAACGCCTCAAGTATCTTACGAAGTGTCTGGAATTACCGTAAAAGAGTCCTCCGAACCCATTGAACGACGAGTCGGGGTCCAACTTCTTAGAGAAGCAGAAAGAAGAGCGAACGAAGAAGACGACGACAAAGACATGCGCCTTAAACTTTTCCGCCTGATGTACGAAACAGTGCGAGACAGTGATTTAAAGGTGAAAAGAGCCGAGCTAATCAAGGAACACTACGTTAACTCGACCTCCTTTGAAATAGGATATATCCTAGGCGACATTTCGGACAAAGCAAACATCATAACAGATATTTCCGTAACGTTGAAAAGATTTTACAAGGAATGGAAACCTATGGAACATATAAATGTGTACGAGCAGATCTCTAATCAAGCTATAGAGATCACTCGGTTGATAGATCTAGTTAGGGTTCTTAGTAGGAAGGAAGCTACAAATGGCCGAAAATAACCGCTTTACTTGTATATTACCCGCTTTTTATCGAATAATGGAGCAGCAGAAAAAAATATTACGGGGAACACATTATTTAGATACCTTAGACTTAGTGGAAAGAATGTAAAAGGGAAATGAAGGGAGAAAGGACTCATGATGTTGAACAACTTTTACTTATATTTTACTATATATGGACACAACTCAAAATTCGTGAAAATAAAATCAGGTATTAATTACATACCTATTGGTCGATGAACTAGTTCCAATAAGGTATATTTCTGCCGATTTCTGCAAAATGAATTTTGCGGTAAGAAAAATATTGCCTTTTTTGGTTTAAATCACGTGTCGATAGCCCTTTGGTTTCCGAGATCGGTTGATACAACTAGCACTTTTTGACCGATTTTCAAAAAGAAGGAGGTTCTTAATTCGAATGTATTTTTTTTTGTATATTTGTTCAGCGATTACTCCGCCAATTATGAATTGTTTTTGATGTTTTTTTTTGTTTGGTAGGGTAATATCTTAGAGGCGGTCCCATATAAATTCGCGCCGGAACACAAAAGTCTAATTGTACCAGAGCTAAATTATTTATCAATTTTTTTTTTTTATATACAGTATAGGTTTACGCTTGACCGCCAACTCACCTGATGCTAAGCGATGTTGCGGTCTACGATGAAGCGCGCTTACCTAGAAGAAACCGATTCACTCGCGATTTAAAGACACCCAGAATCGGTTCAGTACTTTGGTTTTCATAATAAAATAACTGAAAAAATTACATCCAAATAAACGATTGCGGTTTTTGAAGTCGTTTTTTTTTTCAGTTTTTTTAACTGTAATTATTATAGTGAGAATTTTGTGTTTTATAATTTAACTTTAAAATGACGTAAATTATTAAAAAAAATAAAACAGTTTCACGATAATTTTTGTGCTATAAGATACGACTAATTTCAATTACTGCAGATCTTTTCCTTCAAAAACATTGTTCACTAGCTCTTTCGGCAAAAATAAATAAATAAAAATCTTTAACAGATGTCAAGACGTTTTATTTTACAACTTCTACTAAAGCATTACAAATAATAAAGTTACATACTCTTATAATAAAATAAAGTAACATAATATTTATTTTTACCAATTGCATTTTTGTGTTTCTGGATAATTATATGAATTCCACTTTCTAAAATATTCTTAAATACGTAAATTAATAACAATTCCACTTAAATTATTAGACACAATAAACATAAAATTACGTATGGTATAATTTTTCGCTACGCTTAATAGATGAAATGTATGGTGTGCCATGTCTACTATACATGTATTGCCAAAAATATATACAAATACAAATATTTCTGATAGCGCTTATAAAAATATGTCTATATTTTTGTACGCGAATTTTAGTACATCACTAGTTAGGTGACGTAACACAATGCATTAATATACACATATTTTAGCAATTATTTTATCTTCACGTGACGCCAACTTGAATGTATGACCGGAATTCGGAATGAAGCGTTCTATACAGCTGAGTAAAGGAAGTGAACGGTGGGAAGGAACCGGTAAAGAACAGGCTTTAAAAGTTTATGACTCCTTCCATTGTAATAAAACTTCCTTGGTATAAGTCAAACCTTTTTTTAGGGTTCCGTACCCAAAGGGTAAAAACGGGACCCTATTACTAAGACTTCGCTGTCTGTCTGTCTGTCTGTCTGTCTGTCTCCAGGCTGTATCTCATAAACCGTGATAGCTAGAAAGCTGAAATTTTCACAAATGATGTATTTCCGTTGCCGCTATAACACCAAAATACTAAAAATTAAAAAAAAAACAATATTAAGGGGGTCCCCATACAATAAACGTGTTTTTTTCGTATTTTTTTGCTCAATATTAAAAACGGTAACAGGTAGACGCTTCAAATTTTCACAGAATATTTACTTATATATAATTAACCAATGATTTTATAAGTGAAGCGCGTTACCATTTTGTGAAATTATACTAAAATAAATTGCTCATGGCTTTTCTTTTATGGATCAGACATCTTGAGGGCTGAGGGGATGTCGAAACGATTTATAAGGACTATTTTCAAGTTCAATTTTTGATTATTAAGGTTTTTTTTCGATTTGTGAGGACTATTTTTAAGTTCAAGTTTTGATTATTAATTTTGAATTTTAGCCGCCAGAAATGTTGCTGTACCACATACGAAGTCGCTACTACACTAGTTTATAAATATACTTGTTTTGGTTTCCAAATTGGTGTACGCGTTTTCTTTTTCCCCCATTGGCGATTGTTGGACAAGGGCCTAATGTCACCGTCGGTATGACGTCTAACTGGTTGAAAGTCTAGCCTAGGCGGCATGCCGTTGGTGACGTTAGAGCCACGGGCAGTAGACAGTGAATAGAGTGCGTGACGTCTGGGAGGTACTCCCAGTAGCGGTTCCAAGTTGTACCTGCCAGATTCGAAATTAGGATGTTGTAGTTTTAATGAGCGTCTACCGTTTGAATTAGTCTTTTTATCACCGAGTCGCTTCGATGACTGAGCAGGGGTAACAAAATCTAATGTTGATGTTCGGCGTGACCGATAACTCGGTCGAACTGGTCTTCTCGTGGTGCGATCATTTTCATATGTCGATTTGGTGTGAAAAGTGCTAGAGCTGTCAGATTTCTGTACTTGCGATTCATAGTTTTTTGAAGCCATTCTCCGTGAAGGGTATACAGAGTAGCTGTCAGATTTTGACAATTTGAAAGCGTTATTACTTATTCGAGCTCTATTTCGTCGAGGTCTTCTCTGATACGCATCTAAATCGGGGTTCAAATCAGGGCTATCTATATTGAGTTGGTTCATTATTTTCATGATGCTAGAATTTGCTGGAAGCTTTGGGAAATCAGCTGGAAATATTTTAGACACGTCAAACATTGTATCGATATTGACGTATGGAGGTTTTAAAGGTAGTGGTACATGTGAATTTTGTTGTAGTTTGGCGTCAGGTAGCCGGTGCGCCCGTTTGCCAGTTTGCTGGTTTAAATTGATGCTTTGCTTGGTCTTTCTTCCTGACAAAATTGGTAGCTCAAAGTTGCTATCGAAATCATCTTCATTGAATAAGTCGTCGAGCTTAGACCTTCTTGCCACGTGCATGCCACCTGTAAAAGATGAGACGGACGTATGAAATAGTCGAAGTGCGTGATTAGGAACGCATAACCCGGTTGGTTGCTAAATCTGAATGGCTGCCTTATCAGCTGGCTCTGAGAATGAACTTTAATTGTTTTGTTGTCATCGAAATCGACAACGATATTATATCGGTTATAGAATCTAAAATCGTCATTTTGCGGCGGATAAAAAACTAAACCTCAATCAAACAAACCTCAAACAAACCTCAATCAAACAAACCTCAAACAAACCTCAATCAAACAAACCTCAAACAAACCTCAACGAAGCTCAACAGTTTTGGGTTTCGATACTCGTTTTAATTGATTCCTTGAAATCACAACGAAGTTCACCAACGCGTTGGCTCTCTGTGAGCTGGCAATTAAGTTCACTGGTACAGTCAGTTGGCCGATATAGGCGTACATGACAATCAATTTAGGAAACGATATTATATTGAATTATATTATATTCAGCGATAATGAATGAAGAGAATGACTGAAATAAGGAATATTATAGAATAATTGAGCATTCACCTGATGCACCATAGTAAACATTGGATTGGTTATAGAAATATGTATGGATCAAGTCAGAAATGCTGTGAAAACTCTGCAAAATATAAAAACGGTCAGATGGAATAAACTTCATGCATGCAAGAGATATAATTATATTTAGCGTGTGCACTAGGACTTTTTACAACACAAAATTACAGGACAAATTATTTTATTATTCCGTGTGTAACAAGTATGAACCACGTTTCTCTGTAATTCCGCAAACAGCAACAGGATCCCGCAAAAGTTTTGACCGAGATGAGATTAGGACTAGGAGATTAGTCCTGCTAAATTTATGCGGGATCCCGGTGTACCGGTATTATATTCCGTAGATAGGTAGGGTCTGTAGGTTGTGACGTCAGAGTGAACAAATTGCCCTCTGAAATGATCGTGTGTTATAGTTAGTAATAATACCTGCTAAAATTTTAGGTCCATTATCCGTCTTGTGTATCCCCATTAATGCCATTTTTTTATTTTTCGCCTTGTTTTCTTTTGCCTGAGTTTGAATCACCTCATCGAAGACTTTCTTTTCTAAGCGGATTTGGTTATAAATGCTCTCTGTGAACAATATTATTCTTATGAGTCCGTAGTTTGACCATAGTCCGTCTCGCTCACGCATACCCACATTTTTGAAGATATAAAATGACGGAATGAACTTATAAAAAAATCGTCGCTTGTAAAACTAGAAAACAACATCACAAATACTTATTCTACAAAAAGATTTAATCCAAGTTAATTTTCATACATAAAAATCATTTTTAGGATTCCGTAGTAAAACAAGGAATCCTTATAGTTTCGCCATGTTCGTATGTCTGTCTATCTGTATATCCGTCCTCGACTTTGCTCAAAAACTATAAGTAGAAAGGTGTAATTTGGTATAGATATGCATATTAATAATGTCAAGAAAGTCGTAGTTTTTTTTTTATTTTTTTTTTGATATGATAAATTTGTTTTCTCATCTACCCCATCCTGTGGGATCTCGTTGGATAGGTAATGAAAAAACATTGTGGGTAAGCGATAACCATTTTTTAATTTAGGGATCCGTTTGCGAAAGATAAAAAATCGTAAGCTAAAATCGTATCTAATCGTAAGCTTTGAAGTGATAGTTTTTGTCAGACACATCTTTTATCATTCATCATTAACCTATCCAACGATATCCCATACGTTGGGGTAGATGAGAAAAAAAAAATTATCTTCACTGTACGTGTAGGGTACCCAAGCCTCATACGGAACCAGTTCCGAAACCGGAACTGGTTCCGTACGAATTCCGGTTCTATGTATAAACGGCCGAAGCGGGCTATAGTACACTTCTCAGAGCAATTAAGAAAGAGTTCCTTCTTAGTTTGTCAGAGAGTACACTTACGACATGCGCCGAAGCTCATCATAGAATCTTCCAGAACCGCATCTTGTGCCCAGCTCTCATTCCTGTTGCGCGTCTTCTGCATGCTGCACGTCGACTGGTAAACCAGTACCATTTTATCAAATAATGTGTATATGTTAGACACTATGATACCGATAGCAAACTGTGGGCTATCTTTGTAGTATTTTGAAATTGTTTTAATGATCTTCATTTTGATTGCGGTGTCTGGAAAAAGGGATTCAATTTTACTCGACTGTGAAAGGAGGGTTATGTTTTCGAGTTTATATATGTATGTGGGTATGTATGTATGTTTCAATATAAGCTCCTACTGCCTAAATGGCTCGACCGAATTTGATGTGCGAGGTCGTCATCGTTAGATTCGTCTTCACTCTATATTTTTTTGAAAATATAATAATACGACTTCGCTTAAATAAATAAAAAACCGGATAAGTGCGAGTCAGACTCGTAAACTGTCAAATAAAAAAACATTATCCTGTTATTAGGAAGCTTTAGACTTTAGTGGTACCTCGATATATCTCGCTGGTCATCTTGGTGAGGTGCATGTTGACGAGCCCTTCTATCAACCAGTGGCCGTACGTCGGCATGTTGGGGGGTAAGTAAGTCATTTCTTCTGGTACTTTCCCCATTTCTACATCAGCCGCCATCGTCACTGACATAACACATAACATACTAAATAAATAAATATTTAGGGACATTTCACACAACACCATCTAGCCTAAACTAAGCAAAGCTTGTACAAGCTTCATGTTCATATATGAAACGGAACCCTACACTGCGCGAGGCACTTGGACGATTTTTTATCATTTTGATATGATTCATTTAATCTAATTGATTATGAAAACATTCATACATACTATTATAAATTATAATAACACTATTAAATAAATAATAAATATTTGTGTGATTGCAGATTATTTAAAATATCCATAGGCTACAACGCTTATGGATATTTCAAACAATTTCCAGTTTCAGGCAAAGTGCCCAAAATGCTAGCCGCATTTCCTCTCTGAATGGCAATGTTTACTTTTTGTCCAAAGTAAAGACCAGCATTTTTGGCATGCAAAGAATTCTTTAAAGAATTCTTCTTTTATCATTTTTGAGAAGCCTAACTCTAAAAAAAATAAGAATGAGATCTTTCTTTTTTGAAGTCGGATAAAACACTTACCCAATAAAACACAGATAATGAAAAACATTTCGGTATTTTCAAATGCCTCCTTTATGAACAAAACACTAAAAGCAGAAAATCAGTTAAATCGTAGATTTCAGGTTTCTAACATTTACACAGCAGTAAAATATAATTAATGGATCTATAAAGTAACACAATAATTATTTTTAATACATGAACTGCACGTGTATGTGAGTCCTTGGATGGGTATCGGAATTAACTGAACGAACCGAAATCTCAGTGTCTACGAGTATGTATAAGTATGTATAAATCACCTATATTTTATCTGGACACAGCAGTGGCCCGGCCAAGTCCAGCAGCAAGGCCATAGCCGTATGTTGTGGATAAAGCTTTTTGCTTTGTTTGCAAATAATTATACAAATTTCTATTTTGTATAATTTATCGTTTAGCTAAGAAGCAACATAGCCGCGCGAGCGGTAAAGATACGAGGTGGCAAAATAGAAATTCAGAAAGAGCTCATCAAAATATATGTGTGGCTGGAGTGTTTTTTAAACTTCCTAATATTTACCTAACACGGAGACTTAATTATAGATAGACACACTCTTTATTGTTTACACCATAACTAAAACATTAATTAACAAGAAAAGGCTTACATGCTAGCGAAAAAACAGGCGGCCTTATCGCTAAAAGCAACCTTGCATGACGAAATGCACAAATTCTTGACACTCAATAATAACTGGATTTGTTGCAGAATGAGAATCACAACATGGATTGTTTTTTTGTTATGTAAGTACTTTATTTAGCTCTGTCGGTATCATAGACTTCTAGTCGGTATATTATTATAACTGACTGTCTAAGGAGAGTCATGTTTTACAGCTGTATGTATGTAAAGGTTCATGTATGTGGAAATCACTATCTACTATCTAGCCCCAAACTAAGCAAAGCGTGTACTATGGGAACTAGATAGCTGGTAGAATACATATAATACTTTTTTGGTAAATACATACGTATGATACATAGAAACACCAAGACACAGAACAAACATCGATATTCATCGAACAAAATTTTGTCCTAAGAGGGAATAGAAACCCACGACCTACAGCTTAGAAGGCAGGGTTACCTACCAACCCAACGGGACCCTAAGTGCTAAATAGAAGTATTTTTTACCAATTTACATCGATAAGCGCAGTGCCTTACTAGGTAGGTATGTATATATGTAAATGGGATTGTACCTACTCTAGAAAATGTATCTACATTGTACCTAATTAAAATGAACTGAACTGAACTGCAGTAGTAATAAAACTTGTGAGAAATATTCTCTTTCAGTTGTATATTTACTGCCTTACCGAAAAACATTACTTAACTTTAAGCAATGCTTAACATAATTTGTCAACTTTAGGCTGACACGTAATGGCACTTACGGAAAGAAGAGAGAGTACTCTAAGACGTTGGTTAAAGTTAAGTAACGTTTTTCAGTAAGGCCCTTATTGTTTAATCGTCATATTTCAGGTATCGCTTACTCCAAGCAACAAGGTTTATATAACTGGTGGTATACACATTGGACAAGTTATAATGACTTCATGAGCAGGGAAGACAAAACAACTCTGCATACCCTTTCCAAGGAATTCATCTACAAAATCCAGGCAAACTGAACAGTTTAATGTTTTCTAAGGATTTCGCGATTGTAAAGCATTGTTTTTATATTTTTTTTTATTAAAAAAAGGTAAAGCAAAAAAGCAGATGGCTCGACTGATGGTAAGCGATAACCGTCGTCTATGGACAACTGCAACATCACTGACGTTACTGTTGCTTTGCTAGCCCGGAAAGGTGCTTGTAGACTTCTTTTTAAAACGTTCTTTGTTGAAGCTCGGCGGGAAAACCTTTCGAGGAAGGCCATTCCATATTTTGCTTGTTCGCGGGAGGAAGGAGCGTGAGAACATGACTGTATGGGATTTCCAGTTATGCAAAATGTGGGAGTGAGCTTTTTGGCGCAAGACAAAGATCAAAGTAATATTGAAATAAAATAATATTTGAAAATAATATTTCTTGATGTCAATTCCAGCTTCTACAGCGCCAATTACTGCCAATAAAAATGAAGCATGTAGTTAAGATGTCTTACCAAATTGGACTAGTTATAGGTAAGTAAGATATAATGGTGTACTTTGGAGAGTAATCTTTCGGCTCTCAACAACCGTCAAATCTGTGGACACACACATTGAGCTACCTACCTACCACTACTTACCTACCTACCACTATTTACTTACGTACGTACGTATCTGAAGCAAAATTATTCATATTTTTTGATAAAGTAAACATAACAGCGTTACAATGCTGGAATAATAATTACATCGTTTATCTACGATTATACGATACGATTGATAATTTGCAACGCAAAAGTGTGTTTTCTCGCCAGCAAAACGTCGAAAGCAATCACGTCACGGCGCTCTCGCCGCAGTTGAATGTAACAAAGTAGCTATGAGTGATATCTGCTCTCGTACGTAAGTAAATACAGCTCAATGGACACACATACGTAACTCATAAGTTACATCGATGTACTTCGATCATTATTGATAACATTATATTACTTATGTCTCGCGAAACTTCACGTTTTATCTACTCATGCTACAAGGTCTCGTTTCAATTCGGATGCGAGAATTTAGGTAATTACCGATTCACAATGACATCGGTTTCGGAATCGAAAGAGATATTTGACTGTGCTTCCTTCGGAAACGTATATTTGCGATTTCAAACTCCAAATTGGAATGATTTTGTAATTACTATTTTCATTAAAAATATATATGAATTCTTTCTTTGTTTCCCATTTTTAACGGACTTGCAAAAAGAAAGAGGTTCTCAATTCGATTGTAATTGTTCATTTTTATAGTTTTTAAAACAAAATAACTGAAAAACTATAATCCAAGTAAATGACCTGCGTATTTTAAAGTCGGTTTTCTCAGTTTTTAAAGCTATAAAGACACGTACGTATACATGCACATTACGAGGCATTTAATTCAGACATCTGGCAACACTGATACGTCATAGTCTTTTGGCAGGTACATTGCGTGAGAAATACAAGCGCATGATGGATATTTACATCGAAGCCAACAAGAAGTTCAAGGGTAACCTGGTAATGATGGGCCCCGGGGCCAAGGATTGGGAGTTGTTCCCCATGCATTACGAGCTCGCCATGGAGACCATCAGGAAGTTGGAAGTTGAAATACACAAATATGTAAGTTGTTTACTGAACACACGGCTCAGTAATTACAAACACTGATGCCAGATTGAGGAGTCCCCCAAATTTTAATTTTGTAAGATTTAAAAGTCATCTAAGGGACTTGAAGAAAACGTTACAGTTTACCTACGTTTCTTTTTTATTCGAAAATAGGCTTGCGCTTGACCGTCAACTCAACTGGCGTTAAGCGACAGTTACGGTCTACGATGGAGCGCGCTTACCTAGAAAAAACCTATTCACTCGCGATTTGAAGACACCTAGATTATTAAAAAAAAACTATACCATAAAACAGAAACTAAAAAAAAACTTTTTGAAAATGTAGGGGAGGCGGATGCAAACTAAAAGCTATAATTGTGCCCCCATCTGCCCTACATTTTCAAAAAGTTTTTTTTTTCATGGCTCCGTAGGAAACAATTTAAGGGTCCTTTATAGCTTCGCAACGTCCGTCTCTGTCTGTCCGTCCGCAGCTATGCTCAAACACTATGTGTTAATGCAAGAAAGCTGTAATTTGATATAGATATGCATTTATACCGAGAAATTCGTAGAATATTTCTTTTTTTAAAATGAGGTATAATATTCATCTCCACTTTACGTGTATCTAGGGGGGAACTTTACTTCACGTAAAGAATGAATTATTCGGGATGTATTATTTTTTCTCAAATACACCATCGTGTGGGGTATCCTTGGATAGGTAATAAGATAAGGTAAAAGGCATTAGGCGTGTGTGAAAACCATTTTTCATTTTAGGGATCTGCGAAATATTAAGCATTGAAGTGATATTTTGAAAAAAATAATATAGGTACTAGAAGCATATATGATGAAATTAAAAGGAAAATTATCTCGGCTCAGTACAGACAGTACTTAGACTTCACATAAGTTATTAAGTAAACATTCAATCAACCTAAAAAATGTACTAAGAGAAGTAAAAAATGAAAATTTCGTGCAAATTTCATTAAATTACCTTAAGTTAACTTGTATATTAATATCTTTATTTTAAGTTCATATAAATTGTGCGGAACCCTACTTTGCGCGTGGCACGACACGCCCTTGACAGCTTATTCAGTTTCTATTTTATGGTAGGTTTAAAAAGCTTGTTTTTTTAAATTTTAAGTTCCCTTTTATTAATACAATGCAGTCGGGATTTAGTTTATCGGTTTGGTATAATAATTATTTTTAGTCAAGTGTCTGGAGCTAATATTACAGTTATTTATCAAAAATTTAGATTGTAACATTAATTAGGTACGGAATTCACTCTTTTACGTATCTCGACATGATCTTGGCCATTTATTTGAAGTCGGCTATAAATGAGTAGGAGCCAGAAAGTAGGTAGTCTCGTGACTGCTTCGAAAAATCGGACTTGGTCGAATAACCAAAGCGTGACTGAGACATGGCCCCTTATTCAGAATTCATTCAGATTCGAAATCTATATTTCCGTCTCTGTCATTCTCTATGGAAATGACAGAGACGGAGGTATAGATTCCGAATCGATTCCGCATCCGAATGAGTTCTGAATACGGGGGCTAAGACTGAGATCAACATCTCACTCAAATGTACACTTAACAGATAGATCTCCTACAATTGCTGCCCGAAGACGAATTCGAAGAGGGCTTAAAAGTCAGCAGTTATCTGGGGGCTATGAGTCTTTTTTCGAAAAATATGAATAAAGGCCTGCGGCAGGGTACTGGCGCCAACCCGACAGGTACGATGTATATTCTTAACTCTAACAATCGTTTTCACTTTAAAGCTTAGTCGAAAAAAAAAATTTTTAGATGTTCATGTCACCCAGCTGGTATACCTACGTCAAGAGGTCACACGAATATTTAAAAAAAAAATGGTTGTCTGTAAAGTCGGTTTACGGACGATAATTTTACGTGATAACGATGCGTCACAAGCCGAACGCTTAGGCCGATCGTGCCTCTCTATCGCTTATTCCGCGCTCTCGCTTGCACGTTCGTCTCAGGCGGAACGTGTCACTTTTTCGTGCGTGCAGCCGGTGTTAATCAATTTATAGGACGTTATCACGTCAAAAAATATCGCCGACCCCATCGTTTTGGCGTATGAAACCTCTTTTCAATCCACGACGCTATAATCAGCTGATGATTTTTATTCTTTAAGTGATATTTCTTTATTATGTTAACTATATTTATAATCTGATAAAACTTTGAATCGGGAGGAAATGATTGAAAAAAATACGAGTTTGGAGATTGCTGCTGCTTAAGACGATACCTCGCACGATGTTCACGGGCGAACTGGGTAAATGGTTGAGAGCGATAGAACTATGCGATAGCAACGTAAATAGATAGAGAGAGGAAACATGCAACCTGCTCGAAAAAAATTACGTAAGCGCCATACTAAATAAAAAAATAATTAAAAATTCAATTTTATGTTTCTTTAAAAACTGTTTTCTAATTAATGTTTAATAAGATTTTATCTACATTCTTCATTATTTTAATGTGACAGAGAGTACATGACTACAACATAAAATTCATAGAATGTTATATTTAGAGGTAAGTTCTGATTTTTTTCTATCGAGGAAAGTTACTTGTTTTATGTTTCTGTCTCCGGATTAATGGAGGTAATATAGTCGACAAACATATATAAAAAATTGAATTATTAAGCAATTATTCTTAAAATAAAATTAACATAAAAATTTTGTTTAATTACCAGGTAGCATCTTAACCTTCAGAACCGCAGCTGACTTTCACGCTAATTCACAATGAAATTCCCATTATACGAGTAATCGTCCGGGAGAAAATGATTGACGTATACTGCGGATTAATTGTTTGAAGAGTAAATGTCCTTATTATTAAATACCTGTAATCTATTTATTATATTTATTTGTTCGTATTAGCGGGCCCTTAGCGGAGAGAATTTTTTAAACCACGCCTACTAGTGTGGGGTATTGTTGCAATCGAATCCGATAGTTTGGGAATACAACAGTCTGGCTGCTGACAAATGAAAATGAGTATACAAGTGCCCTTGATAATTTTCATAATATCTTATTTTACAGTTGTAAAGCCAGTACACAAAGAAATATCTACAATGTCTACTACTAAAATTAAATGTAAGCATTACTTCCTTGAACTACTCCTTACTACCTTCCTTGAAATTTCCGGCAGCCTAGTGGTGAGACCGTCTGACTTGCGATCCGCAGGTCCTGGGTTCGAAGCCCACGGCACGCGCCTCTGTCTTTTCGAAGTTATGTGCGTATTGTTCATTGCCGCCAACTTCAAACGGTGAAGGAAAACATCGTGAGGAAACCTACATGTCTGAGAGTTCTCAATGATCTTGAAGATGTGTGAAGTCTGCCAACCCGCACTTGGCCAGCGTGGCATACTATGGCCTAACCCTTCTCACAATGAGAAGATGGCCCGTTCCCAGCAGTGGGACAGTTTGTACAAACAGGGCTGATAAAAAAAATATATTACTTCCTTGTTATAAAGAGCGTTTATTATATTTATATATGATGGTGACAGTTCAGCAAGCGTGATGTTCGAAAAATTGCGACTTGGACTAGATTGGCCCAAGACCCAAGACTGCACAGCATGGCAAGGCAAGGAGGAAGGCTTGTACCAGATTTGGGTGCCAGAAAGTTAAATTTGTATAAAATCAAAATGATGAATTTATTTAAAGTATAGGTATTTTACTTATGTCCATCTTGATGATTTCCACAATTGCCTTGTAATTATGTAAGATAGGTACCTACAGCCGTCTTGGTCGTTGTTCACGAGCATTTTTTAAGGTTCTTTAGCTCAAAAAAAGTTTTCTATTTCACTTTCTCTCTCTTTCTTTATACCAGCAGATTTTTTTTTAACTGTTTAACGGCTATCAGCAAAGAGAATACAAGAATATTACCAGTGTTCGACGGATTTTTTTAGTGTCGTATTAAAAAAATATATATATGCTAGCTGTGCCCTGCGGTTTCACGCACGCGCCATATCTATAGGGACGTAAACTTACGGTATCTAAAATAATAGTAACTGTAATTTCTAGTTGGGACAGAAAGACAGAAGACAGAACAGCAAACACTCACTGAAGAAGACGTTAAGAGAAAATATCGCGAAAATTACATGAAAGAACACGGACTTGACGGATTGGGATGGTCACTTGATCGCAACTACGGAGTTATATAGAATAATAACTTAAACCTACTTATTTAAAAACAATACTAGCATTTAATTTCACATGTCTGTCTGTAAGCAAATCTCAAGTTAAATTTGACCGGCTACGCTAAAATTTTACATCCATATTTAAGTAAATTGGATGATAGTGTAACATTATTTAGCTATATGAAGCCGATCTACTGCCTTATCGGCTAACTTTAATGAGCATTTGCAGACAACAAACAGCCAAGGAGCATTGGTGAACTTCATCGAATCAACCAATCAAAATGCAAAGTGATGAATTTATTAAAACTTTATTATTATTAATGGGATATTTACCGTGGTTCGCGTTAATTTTGAGCTCCCGATGAATTTATGTTATGAAAACCATTGACCATTCATCACTCTGGGTGACTTGATCGAGTTTGGATTCGTCGTCGATCGTATTGTTTTGAGCACCTTCCATTAGGTACATCTTATCTTATCTTTGTAGTCACAGCGGAGGCCAACAAACTGGTCGGCGACACTTCGACCCATGAGGATCTTTTGTGTACACCCCTAGACCCTACAACATCCTTAACGGAAAATGTACTCGATTAAATCGAATACGCCGTGCAAAGGAGTAAGTCTGTAGTCCTCCGGCCTAGGATTCCATTACATAACAAGGGTCATAAGATGGAGGCAGGAGCACAGAACTGAAGTTAATAGTATTATAAGCAGAAAGGACACTCCGCCTCCCGCCAAGCTCGGGTTCCTTACCCGCTCCCCGCGCTCGCCCTGTCGCATGTCGCTGCGTAAGAAAGAGGTTTTTTTTCGAGTGTATGCATGTTTCTTATCATATAGAAACACGCATACACTCGAAAAACAACCCTACAGCCTACAGCCTAAACGGCTTGACCGATTTTGATGTGTCTTTACACTCTGAGTGTCTTAAGCTATACTTTTTTTGTAACAATAATAATACGACTCTCGCAAAAACAAAAAAGCGGTATTCGTCTCCTCTAATAAACTTTTTCGTAATAAATGACTTCACTAGAATTAAAGTAAGGAATGCACACCTATGCCATTTTACAGCGATTTTACACATACTTTCTCACAAAAACGTGCAGTCAACAGCGTATCAGACGTAACGAAATCGTAAGTTACACTGCAAAAATCGCTTTTCTGCAGGCAGGTATTTTTTTTTTTTATTTTTTTTTTTAGGAAAACTTACAGCCTAAATACTTAAATAAACTATACATTTATATAAATGTTGTTATTCAGCAACAATAATATAATAATTGTTATAATGTTGTTGTTGTTGTTAATGTTGTTGTTGTTGTTGTTAATGTTGTTGTTGTTGTTGTTATATATATGTTGTTATTCTTTTAATACTTGTTAGATCATTACCATTAGGCAAGCCGTCGTTTCTTCTCTTTGCATAAAAATAATGCAGGATAAGACTTATCGTGTCAGTGTGAATTAATTATGAAAATAAAAAAACGTAACATAATCATAATACAAGTTTAATAATAAGTACTCGTATCTCCTTCGTCTCAACATTTCGAAAATCTGCACATTAAAAGCTTTTTATATACATAGAAGATTTTTAAACATTATTATGTTGGGTTACATTATGTATTTTTTGGTCTTAAATAATGTTGGCAAGGCTTCAAATATTCAACTCGGCGATCCATCCATCATCTTTTAACAATAGCGGCCTTACCGAAAAACGTTACTTAACTTTAACCATCGTCTTAAATTATCTGTCTTCTTTCCGCAAGTGTCATTACGTGTCAGTGAGAATTTGACAAAATATGTTAAGCAATGCTTAAAGTTAAGTAACGTTTTTCAGTAAGGCCGTATATCTCTACTATTCTAAAGTTAAAAAAAAAAACATCTTACTAGCTCGAAAAAGAAACACTTCCCTAGGCCTAGAGAAAGCCTGGATAAGCGCATTTTAGGGCGGAAAGTAATTAAAAAAATCGAATTCGAGTTACACCTTTTCAGTGAAAAACTTTCCAACCAAACAATAAAACCTTCATAAAACGAAGACAATTAAGTTCGATTCAAGGAGGTTACTATCTTAACTTAAAGAAACACTTTTTTTTAAATAACTTACATATTCAGTGATATTGCATATAGTGGAAATAAAAATGTACAATTCCATACAAATGGTAACGCGATTTCAGATGGTATCTACACAAATGGCATACGACTACACACAATACAGATTTTCAACTTGACGGTGGTAGCTATTTGACGTAGGTATGAGGTAACAATCACAGTTTAAAAGGAATAGAACATACTAGACAACGTTTAATTTTCATTCATCTGTGATTCGGCAAATATTGAAAAAAATTACTTTTACCGTCTTATTCATAAGCGTGTGAATACCCCTTGTTAACTAAAACATGATTGCACTCGCTTCTCAGTGAAATTCCAATAATCCGTACTCAGCGATATCTGTCCACGTTTTTGATGCGTAGATCCTACTGTGCAGGAATGGAATTCTCTGCCGTCATCTCTGTTGTCTGAGAACTACAATCTTGGAATCTTCAAGGTTAAAGTTAATAGATACCTTCTTTTTCGACTAGCTCCATCCTCGGCCACACCGTCGCTTAACATCAGGCGAGTTGGTGGTCAATCGTAAAATTCGTAAATCTATAAATCCTACACAACAAAAAAATAACAACTTTTGGCACACCTCGACTGTCACACGAAATTAGAACAAAACACTTTTTTACTGAAATGCTGTTTAACTTGCTCAATTCATTATTTTTTGTATTGCTTTGAGTTACAGGGTGAATTGTAAAAGTAAAGTGCCTTTAAATTAAATTAAAAAAAAAACTAAAATGCGTTTATTGTGGGTTTATAATTGTGTTGAAGTTTTATTCTACTGATTTGATACATATAAAAAGATCTTTTTATACATAACGGCGTATAAATCTCGTATTTAGTTAAAAAAGTAGGTACCAGTAAAATTGACAAATTCGCCTCATTGCATATTTTATGAAATCATATTGCATATGACAAAGGAACCTAAAGATGCATCGATAGATACCAAAAATAACAAAATCGAGTGAGTAGTTTAGGAAATCGGAACATGAATGTATCTGCATACATCTAAGTGATTACAGATAACACAACTTAAAAAAAAACCTGGATGAAAAAACGGCTGAACAGACTACGCACCGGCAAGCGCAGCGTAAGTAGACTAGCCACAAGCTGGACAGAAGACCTCATACAAGTGGCAGGAAGACGCTGAATGCAAGCCGCTTCCAACTGGTCCTTTTGGAAATCTATAGTCCGGGAATACCTATACCTAGCCGTGGACTTCTTACAGACTGAGATGATGATGAAAGATATAAGTATACATAATTATTTCAAGATTTACCTAATCATATTTGTATAACTTAAGCCTTGCCAATTAACAACTGCATCACGAATACTAAAATATACTAAGTATATTATATATTATGGTAAATATATAAATTTTAAGAGAAAATCCTTGCAATATATCAATTTGATATATCGAAATTACTTATACAGACGCTTACCTACAAATATATTTTATACAGATTAAATTTTAAACAAATAATAATGTGAATTTTAAAGGATTCACTTGACATCCGAAAATATCGCTATTTCTATCTTTAGACAGAAATAGCGAAACTTAATTTTGTCAACGAAACCTTAGGTCACAATTAAGTTAAAAAATTTAACTTTTCAATTTACTACATCGAGCGAAATAAGTTTGTACATTATATATTTTATTTCGACATGTATTATTTTACAATGTTGTCGAATAACTGTCTATTTAGACAAAATTTGTAATACATATATATTAAGGCGCATACACACATTCAACATTTAGAGTATGATTTCAACCACTGAAAAATCACGTCATATATGCCAGTTAAGTAATAAAAAAAAATGGCACGACACTTCCTAAATATTGCAAATGTGAACGCTCCATTACAATCTTACATTTCATTCTGGCCAATAGTAATTACAGATGCTATCTCATTTTCCTCTTTACTGCCAAAAGAGTCATACATATAGAGACTGTGTTTCCATACCTATAAACCCCTAAGATAAAAGAGCAAAAACCGAATGAATCAGAGTTATTATTATGAACTTTACAAACTCTTCTTGGTCGGCTTTGTTTATATTAGAAGACAGGAATAGAAACACAGACTTCAGTCAAAATGCAACGTAACAACCTCACTTTGAATCACCCACAAACACGCAAAGCTTTCACGCATATAAACACAGTATAGTATTTTTCTCAAACGTGCTCCAATATGAGACCATAACACTCATGGCTTGTCTCCATGACTGTCCACACTATGTTCCAGAATATTATATACATTGCGACTGAGATAAGGAATTCCTATTAGCTATCCTTGAATTACGCCGCGCCTACCACTAAACCAATAGTTTTGTTTGAAATTTAGAGCATCTGTAGATAGTCTGATGTTCAGTAGAGTAAGGTGTACGTCAATATTGAATTATCCTACATATAAATCACAGTAACATGTCATACGACGCGTTGCGACGTCCCGCATTGACGCAACGTATGCACAACGAACAAGAGATGAAGAAATGAATCTTGAGCGGCATCGTAACGCATCGCAGATTTATTTATTTAATTGTATTTTAAAATAAAATTATTGAATGTACATTTTCATGATTATTCGTATTTTAGCTACATTAGAAGACTATCACAATTTAATAACAATAGCTGTAATTTTTTACCGACTTCAAAAATGGAGGTTATTAATTCGTACTTCGTAGCGTACTCCATTCGTTCATTTCGTTCCATTCCCGGCCGCACCGTCGCTTAACATCAGGCGAGTTGGTGGTCAATCGTAGATCTATCTTGCATAAAACATATATATTTATATATACATATTTGTGCGTGTACATCGATTACTTTGTGAACCAATTTTTGCGTTTCTGGAATCGTTGTATAGCTATATATGTTATTTTGACCAAAATAAATGCTCAAACGTCAAAATTTCTAAGTTTGGATATTTATAACGGCCAAAATAACACATGTAATATAACACATCAATTTTATCGTTAATACATTGTAATAGTGTTCTCGTGAATCTAAAAACTAATACTTATCAAAAGTAATTTCAATACTTTTATATCTAAAAAAAGCGTCGTGAGTGAGCAAGACAGCGGCGCTACCCTGCTCTTTGCCTTAAGATAAAGTCACATCCAATACTGCGACGTAGTCATACTATGCGGCGTTGCTACACCGCGTTACCCGTCTATGTAGTATTCAGTCTAAATCATAACGCGTTGACAACGCAACGCACCGGCCACGGCCATATGACCACACCTTTATACACAATGTTCATCTTTGCTAAGTTATTTGTTCCAAATTCACAGTTTTCATAACAATCACAAGGCTTTAGTAGTTGTTCAGTAGTAATCTTTTGCAATGAGATTAAACTTAGGTTCGGGGGCTAGCACGGGCGCTCAGGAACCTATTGTCTAAATGTGACTGTAGGAAATACGACGAGAGATTGCGGCTCAAACACTTTATTTAATGATTGGAGCTCGTTAAAAACATTGCTTAATTGGAGTTTACTACTTTTTAGGAATACTCTTACCAAAAAAGAAAACAAATACGTTCATAACGGGCGAAGATATCTCGGAACATAGACAAAAAACTGTCCAGCAGGTCTAAGATGCGCGCCTCGATACAATTTTCACGGCACTTTTTGTCGTCCGAGAACTTGACAAGATTACAGATTTCTATAAGTTTCTCTTTTTCGCTCGACAAAATGTGTAGAATCAGTTTTGTCGCGGCGCGCATCTTAGATCTGCTGAACCTCGTTTTTTTGAAGTCATTCGCTCGGATCCAATTAAGAGTTACTACTGAACATCGACTATAGCATTAAAACTTTAGAAATAAATAAAACATAAAAAAAAAATGAAACACAACCATCAGAAAGATTAAGCTTTCCCTATCTGACAGATCGAGTCTTTTCACAGTCGCTACCACATTTGCAATCTTCCGTAATGGAATCTAACGACATCAAGCTTTCTTGAGACGTCCTTAGACAGGATCGACATCTAGAATCTACAGAAGCCCCGCTCTGTGAATTCGCGTCCTCAGAAACCGACTCGAGAGACCTGATGCTTTCAGCCGATGTCACGTACGACCGCCTATGTTCCGCTATTTCATCTTCACTCATATTCAACGCTAATAGCGAGTCTTTCGCCATCTTTCCCAAAGAAGACACCTTTTTACGTTTCTTCAAAGTAGATTCAAATTTTACTAAAGGACATGGTTTATTCAAACTCTCAGGTAGTGATTTTGGACTCGAACCACTCAAAGTTCGAAGTTTGGTTCGAGGTATGTCACGAGGTTGCGTTTCGGGAACTTTGAATACTATGGTTTTAGTTTTAGGGCTAGTTTTCGGGTTTTCCTCTCTCTGACTTAAATCTTCTAGGGAATTTGATTTTTTAAGTTTCGCTCGTTCTGGGATCACGGGCGAAGAGTTCTTACCTTTGATCTCTTTCGTGAAGACTTCTGGTTCTATCGCTTCGTCTATTATTAACTCCGGCGAGAGATCTAGCATTTCTTTTATTTCGGCCTCTTTCAACTCTTGCGCTAGAGAGCCTTCTACTTGGGTTGAAACCGCATGTTCAGGGTCCGTTTCGAAATTTTGACTTTCATATATTAAATACGACAACGCGTCTTTACCTAAATCAACATTTTCTAATTGTCTAGAAACTTCGAGATCTTCGTCTCTTTTTACAATCATTTTTTCACTCATAACTTCATTTCTTCGTTCTATGTTTCTTCCTAGAGTAATTTCTTCTTTTACATTATCGATGTCAATAAAGTTTTTATCCTCGATTTTGACATCATCAATAAACTCTAATTTAACATTAACTGTATTATCGGCCGCTTCATCGCATGTTTCGTCGATTGTCGCTATCGGCGCCAAATCACTATGAGACTTAACTTCATCAGTTTTAAGTTCACTTTTGTCTAATATTGGCACTTCCCAAACCGTGTTAATTGTTGGTTGATTTTTGATGTGTCGTTCTGTTAACTCTAAAGCTAATGTTTTAGTGTTAGTCATGCTCGATGTTAAAGTGTTCTCAGGACTAATATTTTCTTTGATACCTCTTATGACTTTGCTAGGTAATTTATCAACAGACTGTCCTGATTCTGGGCTTGGCTGTTTATCTAATGAGTTTTCCGATCCGGATGATTTTAAAACAGCTGCGAAGGACCGCGGTCTAATTGCTTCTATTTTCATTTCATCTTTGTCTATCACAACTTTGTTTTCACTATTTTCTTCATCTATGTTAGAAACTTCATAGTTTCTATTCAAATCGTTGGGTTTACTGAGATCTGTTGTATCACTGGCTCCCTGGTTATTACCATTAGAGCCTGCCTTGTCAGTTAAGCTTAAATCTAAACATTTTTGTACTAATTCATCATCGGTGGTGTCGGCGGTAACTTTTTCTGCACTAGTTGGTATAGGGAACGATTGGAATTCACTTAAAGTGTTATCCGTGTCTGTTGAAGGAGTTTTACTGTCGAGTTTCTTTGAAAAGGACTCGTCGACGAATGATATTTGGACTCTTTCAGAAAGCGTGGAGTCAGTGGCTTCAGAAGAATCTTCTTTATCATCCTTTTCGATCGTGCTTCCCCACGACCAAAAAGAACTAGTTAAAGAAGAATCTTTTCTAGGTGGTGTATTCGATGCAGATTTTTTCTCTTCATCGCTTTGAGATCTCGAGAAAAGACTCGTCGGATGTTGAAAAAGACTGAGCAGCTTTTCTAAATGTGAAGGTTTCTCTGTTTTCTCTGTTTCCACTCTAGGTATGTGAAAGCTGGAAGATGGGGCCACCCAAGATATCTTTCTCATTCTATCTAGACCCTTGGTCTTCAAAGCTGGTACGTCCAACAGGCTGGAAGCTCGTTTTGGCGATGACGTCAGAGTCTCCTGATCAGTTTTATTCACAGTCTCTCTCAAACTAGAGTTATGTGTTAATGTTCCTTCGTTGGATGAATTATCCTCTTTGTTTTCAGACTGTTGTTGTAATGAGTATTCTATCCCAGAGTCTGCGGATGTCACCATGACCTTATCTTGCTTTCCAGAGTCCAAGGAACTCATGCTAGCCTCTAAACTTGATAGAGAATCGTGTAACTTTTTCTTCTTTCCAAATATAATTGGAGATACACTTTCATTCGAACTAACAGACATATTTAAGTAATTCCCGCTATTCACTGGTGTCACATCACTGGCAGATTCAATACTGCTCCCCATCGATAGGGCTACATCTTTTCTTCTATCTAACTCTGTATCAGATTCTACAGATTCCTGTATAACAACCTGTTTTGGTATCACATGGCAAGTCACGTATTGATTTTCGGTGGCATTTAAACTTTCCATAGAACTTCCAGAGACTTCTAAGGAAGAACTGCTGTCGCAGAACGGGCTACCCACCAACTTTTTATTCATAAGCCTAGATACTTCCAAATCAGGGCTGTCTAAGCTTGATTCGCTTTTATTTTTCTTAAGAACTACATCTCTGTTAAAATTACCAGGTACTTTGTTAGTTTCTATGCTAACTATATCTACTGTACAATCACTTTTGAGTTTTCGGCTCTTTGAAGACATATCTTTCATCTCTTGTATGAGATTGCCGAGGTCTTCTGTTATCTCTGCGATTTGTTTCATAGTTCTAGGTTCTTTTTTAATTATAATATCATCTAAATTAACAAACTCTTTATTTTGGTCGATGTGTACTTTGGCGTCTTGCACACTCTCTTTTTTAACTGTAACCTCGACTTGAACGTCGAGTTTGTCAGAATCACACACTTCTACACTACTTTTAACTAGTTTAGTTTCAGTTTTTACAACACTATCACTAATTTCCTCCTTATGAGTCAATTGTTCAGACTTATCCATATATTTTGGATCACTTTTCACGGCGTCACTATAACTTTTATTTTTAACACTTTCAGTCATTTGGGTTTCACTAACTTTATCACTATCAGATAAAATTTTGTATCGATTTATATCTTCAAGTTCAGAAGCACAATCAAATTCAGCTACTTCTTCTTTTGCTACTGGTAACTCTATATTTATTTTAATTTGTTTCGATTCATCATTTGATATAGATTCAGTATCTTTTCTATCAAATTCTTTATTTCTAACAGAATCTTTTAAGAACACATCAATATCGTGATTTATATCTGCTGTTGGTGCATTTGTTACTTTTATAAGAAGGCTTTCATCTTTAACTTTGGAATATTCAGTAACTTCCAATGGGGTCAAAATATTTTCTGTAAGGATGTTTTCTTTTGAAACCACTGATGCTGGTTTATCCATACTCTTTTCTTTTGAACCAGTGAAAACTATTATTGGAGTATTTTCTAGGGTTTCCACAGCTTTATTTTCACTGGGCTTTGTATGTAATGATAACATATTTTCAGTTTTATATTTATCCACATCTACGGATTCAGGTAAATATTTTGATTCAAAAACCTTTGGTTCCACTTTCTCTGTTATTTCAGCTAAAATTGTCAATATATCTGCTTCTGTGACTGGTATTTTGTTATCAGTTGCTGTTATATTACTGTGAGATCCAATAGCAATTGGTTTAGCAATGTTTTTACTATCAACGTATGAAATGCCAAAGCTATCTGGAATAGGCGAAATGGAAAACCGTGAGTTTGGTACAATTCTGGACTCCATTATGTTTTTGGGTATCGCTGTTGGCACAAATTCTGGTTCAGACTTAGATCTGTTAGTGTTTTGTAAGCTTGTTATTGGACCAACATTTGACAAAGTACGTTCAAAATCTGTCACATCAGTTAACGTTTCAATTGTTTCTATGTCTCTATAAGCGTCATCAATGAGAACTTCACTTACTTTCTCGCTTAGCGTGTCCAAACTTGTCCCACTTATGATTGTCCCTTTTAAAGTATCAATACTGGCCTCACTCGATACTGTACTTATTACATCCCTCAAATCTGGCATATTTTTCGAAACATCTTCAATAGCCGTACCAATTTTAAGAACAAGATTTTGATCTTTTAACTTCACATCTTTTTCTAAATTTGCGATAATCTTGGGGTCAGGAACTTCGCCAATAACATTTTGGCTAATGCCGACTGTACCAATCTTTTCGATTCCTTCAGTACGCTCACGTGGGATATTTTCGAATGGATGCATCGTGGATGCGATTGGCACTGCTGCAAGTGAAGGGGACATGGAAGCTTTAACACCTGAAGTTACACATTCGGAAGCAGAAATGGAAGTATCTATGGACAAACTAATATTTTTTGGTAGACTGGTCGGTATTAGCGAATCTTGTACCAAGTTCGGTCCAATCTCGGCACATGTTATAGATGTAGTTATTGCTGCATTGGCCAACGTATGTGGAGTTGGTGTGACATTGGTCAAGACTTCTGTTACTGGTGGTGACGTTAAAACTTCTACAGTCTGTGAACAACTAGCCGTAGTCGTAGCTGATAATGATCCACTAGTCACTGGTACAGAATCGTTCGTTAATAAAACTGCGTTCACATTAGATACTGTAGTTAAGGCTGGTTCAGACATCACTTTAGGTGAATCAGATACCACTGTTGGTGACCCAGTGAATACTAACTGCGATCCAGTCATCACTGTTGGCGAAGCTGTCATCACTGTACGCGAGTCTGTCACTATGGGTGAATCAAATGTTACTAAATGTGATCCCGTTGTCGCCGACGAAGAAATTTCAGGTGAACTAGTGAGCACTGTAGGAGAGCCCGTCGATATTGTAGACGGAACATTCATCACCGTAGGTGAAACAGTTATTACTGTAGGTGAACCAGTCGTCACCGTAGATATTGTAGGTGAAATACTCATCACTGTAGGTGAAGCTGTTATCACTTCAGATAAACTTGTCTTCACTGTAGGTTCAATAATCACAGGCGTTGGTGAACTCTGGACAGGGGAAGCGCTAGGAACAGGCGAGGCGCTCGGCGAAGGACTCCCAGCGCTGGGCGTTGGCGATGCCCTAGGCGATGAAGGGTTGTACATTGCGTCGTAGTTTCTCGTGACGGAAAAGCGGGAGGTTTGTCGCCTCTGAGTCGCCGGGTGGATTTGAATTTGGGGTGGTTCCGCTACCTGTAATGATATCAATACTTTAAGGGGTACCAAATCAAATAATAATTAAAATGATTAATGGTACATCTCAGACTAGAGATCAAATCAAGGCAACAGGAACGCGAGTAGAATAAACGGTAATGTTAATATCTCTTCGGATAAAGAAAATAGGTCTGTGACACTTACTTATTTGAACTTGATATTATATGTGAACGGCTAGCATTTCAAGCTATTCCTACTGTAGAAAATGTGTGAAGTTAGAAATTAAATATTTTTAGATATACAGCACATTTTGCTAATTAGTCCTGGTGATTGTGTTCATGTTACATGGGAGTACAGAAGCGTCGGTGTGAGATTGAAACTCGTACGTTGCCGGATTTATTTTATATATTATGTTGTATCCATACCTGCACGACCTTGAACCGTGACGGCGTGAGACAGGAGGGCGGACGTAGAGGCACAGGACTACCGCTCTCCGTCGACGAGTCGCGGTCGGGCGTCACTCGCGTCACCTGACCACATACAGCATACGAATACAATAGGGAATATGCATGATTTCTTTATTTAGTCATAAAAAACCTAACCACAAATAGATCCGGTCCACAAAAACAAAATTAAAATAAAAGACTATTATTATTAACGAGATATTTACCGTGGTACCCGTGGTGTTGGTTAACGCGTACCACGGTAAATATCCCGTTAATAATAATAGTCTTTTAATGAATGACCGTGATAGTTTAAAAATTGAAATACCTTAAAAAATAAGAAAGTTACAAACATTTTAATTTCATGTTAGACAGAGACAACACGATAGCAAATGATAACGTTATGGTTCAAGTTCGTCGTGCAAATTCAATACAAACTGTTGTTTCGCGAGAGAGGGACAGAGTATCCCTCCCCTAAAACTTTAACGGCCTTACCGGAAACCGTTACTTAACTTTAAACATTGCTTAACATATTTTGTCAACTTCTCCCTGACACGTAATAACGTTTGCGGAAAGAAGACAGAGAATTTAAAACGATGGTTAAAGTTAAGTAACGTTTTTCGGTAAGGCCATAAATGTTTATATCTCGGAAGTTTATTGACTGATTGAAATATTTTTTTAGTTGTTGTCTTATTCTTATGAAATAAAATGCATGCTAGGACATAATACCTACCATAAAAACTCATATTGTGTATGGAACCTTATTAGGCCTTACAGTAAGTTCTGCCTTACGTTAATTAAGATATAAGTATATACATGTAAATTGTTGAGAACTCAATGAAGATAGCTCCAGCGTCACCTTGTGAACATGGCGGCCGGAAGTTGCCATATTATCGCCGCTAAAAGGAACTACGACGACTAAAATACGGCTGGAATCGGAAGATTTCATCTAAATATTGCTTAAAAGACCTCGAATAAGGCTCCGGGCATAGTATTAGTTTTTATGGCAGGTAAAACTTAGCTATTTTAAGACATTCTGAAAATATATTTTGACATTTTTTTAAATTGTTGCACATTTCATTTTTATCGGACTGAATCCAACATACAAGTGGCGGAAAGACGCTGGATGCACGCCGCTTCTAATCGGTCTTTTTGTAAATCCATGGGGGAGGCCTATGTCCAGCAGTGGACTTCTTATGGTTGAAATGATGATGATGATGTTGAATCCAACTAAAATCTCAAAATTCTGATAAAATGATAGAAGCTTGATCAATCTGAATATTTATAGACAATTGCAAATGTTCGTGTTTGATATTTAATAATAAAAGAATGTACTCACGTTGAATCGCGAATTGTGCGGCGCGTGCGGCACGGGCGAGCCGGCGGGCGAGGGCGCGGGCGACGGCGCGGGGGAGCGCAGCCGCACCGCGCGCGACCGCCCCGCCTCCGCACATCTACCTACCGGCTGAACATACACACACTAAATTACTTTTTTATTGTGTACCAACATGTAATATGCAATTAGGAAACAAGCGGCCAGAAAATTTATTGAATAAATTTATGTCAAAACGAATTACATAAATTTATGAAGATTAGAATACAAAAGTGTGAATAATTATGTCAATGTGAATAGAAATCTACATAGTATGTATATAACGGTCAATGATTGAAATCAATGTTATGAACATCCCGCTTAAAAGAGTTAAAGTTAGAGTTATATACTTTTTTACACTAGTAAAGCATCAAGTATCCGGCTCAAAGGAGCAACGTTTATGATATACTGGTGGCCATTGTGAGCATATCACTTCTAAACATAATAATTTTAGTTTTTAAATAACCGACAGCTTGCTTATATACTCGTAGGACAGACAGAAAACAATGACTAAGTTATTGTTATCAATATTTTTAGCTATAACGGGCAATATGGAACATAGTGCATATAACTACGCTGTAATATGAAAAATTCTAAATTATCACGCAGCACGGTAAATATCCAGTTAATAATAATAATAAAAAAAAAGTTTAACCGTGTATATACTTTTATAGGGTAACCAAATAATTAAGATAGATCCCATTGCGGTGGAGACTTTGGGCAGTTGGGGGGCGGAGGCCAAAGGCCTGATAACTGAAATTGGGCGCCGTATTGCCAATGACGGTGGTGACTCTCGCTCCGGTTCGTTCTTGGTGCAGAGGTTGGCCATTGCCATTCAGCGGGGTAATGCTGCCAATATTATGGGCACCTTTGCGCCAGGATCGATTCGGGGCGGGTTATTTGAATAATTTTTAATTTTGTTTTGTGTAATTGACGTAAGCTTTTTTGTGGATTATTAAGATAGATAAACATAGAAATCTACTTAAATATACAACTTTATAACAAATGTAAGTTATTATCTACAGAATATAGAGCATTGTAATATTAGTAAGGTGGTCGCTCGTCAGCCGCGCTACCTCAGCCGGCTCGCTCGCCGCCGCTGACTGTGTGTGTCGATACTAGACGCGTGTCACGTGATACATTGTACTTATATTAGGACATAAGTATTATACATCTTTTTTTTATATAATATTTGCTTATTAGTTTTTTTTTCTTACTATTATTACTTCTTTCATTCTGTTGAACACCCCGCCACCTATTTTTTTCTTTTCGCTTCTCCATCACAAGGTTGCCTGGAAGAGATCGCTATTAGCGATAAGGCCGCCTGTTGTTTCACTAGCATGCAAATATTTTCTCACAGATTAGTGTTATAGCTATGGTGTAAACAATACAGAGTTTTATCTATCTATGTACCTTGACAGATGCGGCGGTGTGGCAAGTGAGGCTGATCTTCCTGTGCACACGACGCTCCGGCTCCGTCGCGGGCGGCTCGTTCCGTCGACAGAGCGCGCCGATGTCACGCGTCAGCCGCGCTATCGTAGCAGCCTCGCACTCCTCCGCCGACAAGGTAGTTGACTCCTACACACAGACGTATATATAAATTTATTGTAGCAAAAAAACATACGACAGAATATAAAAAGCTTACACACAAATTGAAAACATATGGTCTCGCTTATAAAACGCTCAATATGCGCATATTAGTTAAACAGTGTTATGTTCCGTTTTCGCGCGTGACAGTTCCCGTCTGACAGAAAGTGACAAGTCCTTATTCAGTGAATAAGATTTCATTGTGTGTCTATATGTAATACTGTAAATTTCACAGGTCACCGTAATGCTAGTTGTAACAACCAGTGCTGGGCCCTTATTCCGTATGACCATCGGCCGCGTTTACGTACGTGACGTGCGTGCATTGACAATGAAAATTAGCCTTTAAGTTTAAGAAGCCAAAGTCTAATTTTCATTGTAGACGCACAACGTCAAATTCACGTTATACGGCCGATGGTCATAAGGAATATGGACCCTTTTCTTCTGCTGGGACAGGTAGGATGTCAGCGCAGCTGTCATATCTTGCACCTGACAGTGACATCCCAAGCTACTGACTGACATTCGCAAATCAAATTAAACTTTTTTAACACAAAAATTCTCAAATATCCTTATGTTACTCACGAAGTAGTTTACGTTGATAAAAAGTACCTACGGACTAGAAAGAACCCATTATAGTTTAACAAAATAAGCAAATTATTATAACAAAATGAGCCCGCGTCAATACTAGAGTCCTATAGACGCGGCGCTTCAATCGCATTCTGGCCATACATACTATTAAGGTATTCTGTGTTGCGGCGGACAATAACATACCTACCTGTCAAATTTAGTTACACAATTTCGCAAGCGCACTACAATGGTGGCGAGGACTCTATCTATAATTAAGCCTTTGTGTATAAGCCCATTTATTTGATACCAAACACGAGGTAACACATTCAGGAATAGGAATCACAGAAAACATTCTCGGAATGTGCAATTGCTTTGTAAAATCAACCATAAATTATAAATTTAATAAAATTATAAATTTTTATTAAATTAATTAAATTATAAAATTAATAAATCATAAATTTTCTGTGACGACTGTGAACGCAGATGATGATGATGTGCCGAATGAAACCGCATTTTTTTTATTAGAAGGAACACATGATTTAAATATTATATTGCTATAAAATCATAACCCGTATGTTTTTGTTAAAACGTCTAGATAGCTGATAGATCTTACCGCGGGATCGTCCAAGTCGATCTGAGTGAGCGTTGTGTTCTCCTGCATAGCGTCCAAAATCGCTTGCAGCCCCGCCACGCCTAATCTATTGTCCCGCAGGTCAAGCCTCTGAAATCACGTTCACATTATACATAATATAAACCGACAGACATGCTACTTCGCTCGCGAGTTCGTCATAAATGTTATCCTTGGTATGTAGCCTATGGTATTCCGGTATATAGGTAGCAGTGTAGTCTTAAAAAAGCAAGAAACAGGCTAATACGTTTGCTTTTATAATATTGGTCAGCAAGGGCGTCGCCAAGGGAGGGGGCAGCTGCCCCCCCTAGAGATTTGAAAAATGTAGCCAACTGCAAAGCAACCAAAGTCCTAAGGCCGTGCAATTGTACCTGTACCTACAATTCATATTTTTCTCCTCCATAATATTAACTTGCCCCCCTCCCACCCCTGGGCCATGGGCTGGCGACGTCCTTGTTGGGTAGATGACAAAGCAAAGCAAGTGAATTCATTCAAACTAATCCAAATTAATTTTCATATATAAAAAAAAATTTTTGCATTTCTAAAATTTAAAAAAATATGTATGAAAATTAACTTGGATCCAATTGATATTTTTGTCAAATATTTTTGATGTTGTTTTCTAGTTTGACAAACGACTTTCTTATAAAAGTTCATGCAGTCATTTTATATTTATATTTTCAAAAATGCGCGAGCGAGACTGACTATGGTCGTACTACGGACTCTCATACATTATTAGTTGTGAGTAGTGACCTGCAGTTTGGTGTCGGCCCGCAGTAGGTCGGCGAGCGGGCGCGCCGCCGCGGGTCCGAGGCGCGCGCTCTGCAGCCCGAGCGACACGAGGGAGCCGCCGCACTGCAGCGCGCGCACCGTGTCCGCTCCCAGAGCGTTCCGACCGATGTTCAGCACGCACAGCGACTGGGATGAACGCTGCAATATATGTGTAATCAGTTCAAAACCTTTCCCGCCAGATCTGACATTTTTGAATAGGGAACGTGCATGATTTATTTTTATTTGGTCATAAAAAAGCTGACCACAAATAGATCTATTCCACAAAAACAAAATTAAAATACCTTCTAAAATAAGAAAGTTACAAGCATTTTAATTTCACGTTAGACAGAAAGCACGCGATAGCCAATGATGACTTCATGGTTCAAATTCGCCGTACTTTCAATCTGTTGTTTCGTTTGTTACTTTCTCGCAGTGCTCGTATTGTCATGATTTTGTAAACCGTCTAAATTAGCCATTAAGTGTTTTCAAAAATGTGTAAATGTATTTTTAAATGTTAAGGGTAGAATCAAATCCACAACCGAGGCGCCATACTTGTTTTTATTAATATATTTCTCTTGGTACTTGAAAAAAAGGTCGGAGGGAGTTGGCGATGGCTCGGCTAGTGGGGTAGATTCTATTCTGTTCTGAGCTGCGGTGCGATGAGCACCTATTAGTAGTCTAAGTCGTTACTGTGCATAATTGTGTAAAAAAGTGATGGCCTGGCTTGTGAATGTGGAGTTAGAATCTTTGCAAAACCATGGAGTACCCTCTCGGGGTCCATGTAGGATGTAATATGTGAAGAATAAATAAGTGCAATTCTACGCTATGGTGGTCGTGGCTTAATTTGCTACAGTATTGACCAAGGTATTGATGGACGGCAGGTAGACTCACCAGGGCTTTGGTAAGATGCTGAGCGCAGTTCCTCGTGAGCTGGTTGTTCCACAGCACCAAGAAGGCGAGACCGAGCCGCGTCTGCCCACCCGCTGTCAACCAACACTGCGCACTCAGAATAACAATACAACAACAACTAATATATGTATTGTTGGAGAGAAGCTGAGAAGAGCGCTCCTGCTGCCTATGAATGACGTCATAGCGTTCAACACCGTTCCGTGGGAGCGGGGATCGCCAGCAACTGGACTCCGCATTAGGGACTCGCGCGAGACATACGTGTGCGGTGCGGTGCGCGGATTTAGGATTTACTAATTGTAATTAAATAATTTGGCGACATTTGAGGTGTTTCTCGTTTTAGTTCCACTTCTGACTATTTTTCCTTACATTATATACAGAAATAAAACAACTTATTACGGTTTTATCGCGTATATCATTTAACACCTGAAATTGCCCATTATATTTGATAAATATTTGAAACTAGAGGTCTTAAAATTACTAAAAAATATACTCAAGAAATCCGTTAAAAGTTGTTCAATTTCCACGAATAACAATCCGCATCCCATAGCCTAAGAAAGCATTAAAAAAGAGGAAAACCAAATTATTCAAATGCATAAGATCGAATTCCATAGTGTTATTTTGCATGCATCAACACTTGATATGATGTCGATTGTACACTTTTTCGCGAGAAAGTATGCGTAAAGCCGCCAAAAAATGTATTTTAAAAAAAGCAATATTTAGGATAATTATTGTAAAAACACTTACTTGTTTTTATTTTTTACGAAAAAGTGTTTTTTTTATTTTATTGAAAAACATATTATGACAAAAATATGTAGCCTTATACTAATACTCAAAAAATAAAGACGAATCTAACGACACCTCGCACATCAAAATCGGTTAAACCGTTTTAGCTGTAGGACGTAAATGAAAATATATTAAATAGTTTTTACTGGTCACCGGTCTGTCATTGCTTTTTACACTATCGGACACAGAAGAAAAAAATTAGGCACACGTTGGACATTTAATACAAAGGCGCACTAATCGGTGACGCATATGCAAGGTGACATCTGTGTATAGTCAGACGACGACCCTAACTTACTACACACGCATGTAGTAAGTTAGGGTCGTCGTCTGACTACCGCTCGATCATGACGCCAATTACGATTCGAGCACTTGAACCCCGCAACACCCTTGCCTCGACTAACAAATGAATGTGCCGTGCAGGCAAACTCCGGTAAACTACAGAGCGACCGCGGGGAGCAGATGAGGAACCCGTGATTGGCGGGAGACGGAGTGTCCGTTCTGTATGTTCTTCTATGAATGTATTCTGTGGTTTAGATACAGTTACTTACGAGGGCAGTGCAGAGGCGAAAGAGGCGAGGTGGCGGCAGAAGGGGGAGTCTGAGCAGCTTGTTCCACCAATGCGTCCGCTATATGCCCCGTGCCTGCGTCCTGAAACCATTACATACGATACTCAATTAGTTAATAACACTAAAAAGCACTCAAGCCGCGTGAGTCAGGGGGCGTCCATTAATCACGTGATATTTTTAAACTCTTTAATAGGTCACTTTTTGACAATTTTCTGTAAAGTTTACTCTTCTCTCTGTCAGATCTCATATAAACGACAGAGATTGAATTTACAATAAACAGGTTGTGAATAGCCATCAGGATATGAAGCTTGAATTTTTAACATATCATGAGGGCTATCGGTATATATGTATATCGGTAATATATACCTGTCGGATGTAAATTCGATTGATTTTATCTCCGTCTCTGTCACATTTATATGAAAACTATTTGAGAGAAACGTATAATTTTCGCCACTTTACTGAAGTAGGACTCGAATTTGAAAAAGACTATGCAGTCGAGACTATAATATTTATAACTTGCTTTATTCAAGGAACTTGAAGAAATCTTAATATTTGACACTGGCAAATGCTCTAAGCGGGTCCAAATTTTTTTTTTTTAAATGTGCCTACCTGGATGTCGTTGTTAGAGAGGTCCAGCAGCTGTATGTGCAAGTTCAGTTTGAGCAGAGAGCCGAGCTGCTGGGCATCGCTTACAGATAGCTGGTTGTCTGGAAGGCGCAGCTCCCGGATTGACGTGTTCGACTTCAGGGCTATTACTGGAAATAATAATAAATAAATAAATAATGGTGGACTTTAAAGCACTATTATTATTAACGGGATATTTACCGTGGTTCACGTTTTTTTTTTGTATAATATTGGACATTTCACACAACACCATCCAGCTCAAAATAAACAAAGCTTGTACTATAGGAACTCGATAGCTGTAAAATGTATTAAGAGTCTATAGTCCGACCATTGTCTGTCTCGCTCGCGCATACCCACATTTTTGAAAGTATAAAATGACTGAATGAACTTATAAAAAATGATCGTTTGTAAATCTAAAATACAACATACAAATACATATTTGACAAAAAATCAAAAAGTCAATTTTCATACATAAAAATCATTCATGCGGTAATAATTTAAAAAAAAAAGATTTTATGTTTGAAAATTAACTTGGATCAAATTGAATTTTTGTCGAATATTTGTGATATTGCTTTCTAGTTTTACAAACGATGATTTTTTATAAGTTCATGCTATCATTTCATATCTTAAAAAATGTGGGTATGCGCGAGCGAGAGGGACGATGGTCGAATAACGTACTTTGAAAATGAGCGACTTTTTTAATAATTCTAGTAAAATCACTTATTTGTAACGAAAAGAGCTATATTACTATTATTGCAAATAATTTCTAAATTTTACATCTAAAAAAACACGCTACAAATTATTGTGGTCAAAGTTCATTACAAGACTTTTCTAACAAATCCAAACACAGCTATGATACGATGTTCCATCATGAAGTTCTAGTTCATGTCTTCCGGCTCCATCATCAGATCAGTTCGACAGTACCATATTATTGTATTGTCATCAGAACTACATACAGCTGCCAATTTTCATGACGCTACGATCCTTGGAAGATGGTGAAATTAGTTACCTTAGATTTCATTACATACAGGTCGACCTAATAAAAGCGTATTAAAAATACCCTATAACACTCAGGAAGTGAAGGCGAATCTAACGATATCCCGCAAATCATAATCAATCAAACCGTTTATGCTATACGAGGTAATATAGAAACATACATACAAACATCTGAAAAACATAACCCCCTTTACGTATAGTCTGGTAAAAAGTATACTAGACTAGTGCTACGTAACTAGTGTGAATATCCGCGCAGCGAGGCGGAGGAAAGCAACTGGTTTTACAATAGGAAATCTTCGCGCGTCACTCCCCTCGACAAACAAACCCGAAAACTTCTGCGCATTAAGGTTACAGTTTAAAGGCGCTGACCCTTTAAACTGTGACCAGACCTGTAACATGACACGGCCGTGCTACGATAACTAGAATCTGTGTGTAGTGACTGTATTATATGCCAGAGTCAGAGGTCATTTTGAAGGATATTCATATTTATTGGTAATTACAAGTCAATGTATATTGTAAAAACACATTACAACCATTGTAATCATACGAACCAATAAGGGTTAAAAAAAAAAACATTACAAAAAAAACTGCATTAATTCGAAGACAAACATAATAAAAAAAATAAAAATAAAGTAATAGACCCGTGTATTAATTGAAATATAGAATTAAAACAAAAAATAAATAAATTGTTGTTTCAAATGTTATCGTATGTCAGCTTTAATAAATTCGTTAAAATCATAAAAAGAATGCTCGATTAACAATTTTTAAAGTCATATCTTAAATACAGGAAAAGTGCCGGCTTCAATAATATAATGACGTGTACATACAATTTTGGTTATGACGGATCAGCTTTCCTATAATTTTGCATGAGCATCTGCACTACATCTGGGGCCTTACCGAAAAACGTTACTTAACTTTAACCATCGGCATCGTCTTAAATTCTCTGTCTTTTTTCAGCAAGTGTCATTACGTATCAGCGAGAAGTTGACAAAATATGGTAAGCAATGCTTAAAGTTAAGTAACGTTTTCCGGTAAGGCCACTGGTGTCTAAGAAGGTAGAAGCTCTGATGACTACCATGTGCTTAAGGTTGGCCTCAAAGCGTGCAGCTATCTATTTCGGGCATCATTTTTTCAACATATAAAGTCACTGAGGGGGATATTAGACAAATATGTATCTATATTAAAAGAAAAACAAAACACCCGACTGCAGAAAGCGGTTTTTACAGGTCTTACGATTTCGTTACACTTGACGTTGAGTACGTTGTGTATCGTTTTTTGTGAGAAAGTGTGCGTAAATTATTAATGATCAATAACACTCAGTGAAGACGAAAATAACGACACCTCACACATCAAAATCGGTCAAGCCATTTAGGCTGTAGAGGCTCATATAGAAATATACATTATACATACATACAGGTGACGTCACATGTGTAAAAACTTTATACCAAGTAATTTTCAGGTATTTTGCTACTTGACTTGGATGTATTTATCTTGGTTCTACTCTTTTGTGATTTTAAATTTATCTCAAAAATTAGGCATTCTTGCATATTTTAATAAGCATAAAGAGAAAAAAATACGTGACGTCACACTCCAGGTGAGGGGGACTTGTACAAATGTGACCATCTGTGATAAGGGCGAAAAAGAGCTCCAAAAATTGAACACTACATACACTCGAAAAATATAACCCTCCTTATGCAGTCGGTTAAAATGATATATTTAAAAGTGCAATGGTTACATAAAATGCACTTTAGTAATTTTAAGTTAGCCATAATATTAAACATATCATAGGCAATTTATGTACCACAGGTTTTGAAAATGTAGTATTAATGTTTAAGCGTTGTTTATAAAAATCCACCAAAAGGCGTTTTATCCTGATAGTTATTATGTTTGAAATGTTATGATTTTACAATTGACTGAGTCTATTTTGTAAGTGTAAATTAATTTATGATAAATAAAATATTTTTTTGAAAACAAACAAACAAGTCGGTTAAAGAGTGAGCCGTGTGTGACTGACCGAGACACAAGAGAGGCTCGCCCCGCAGCTCCGCGCGCTGCAGACAGAGGGAGCGCAGTCGGCACGTGTGCGGCCGCAGAGCACGCACCAACACCGGCGCGTGCGACGCACACAGCGCGCTCTCAGATAGAGACAGCTCCGACAACTCCGCGCTCTGACCACATACATAACACAGATTATAAACAATATACCATTTTAAGAGTACGTAGTCTGACCATCGTCCGTCTCGCATACCCACATTTTTGAAGAAATAAAATGATTGAATGAACTTATAAAAAAATTGTCGTTTGTAAAACTAGAAAACAACATATCACAAATATTCGCCGAAATTTCAATTTGATCCAAGTTAATGTTCATACATAATGAACTATCAGCAGCTATCTCTCTCGCGCATCACAACATTTTTAAACATATAAAAACATTGAGTAGGGATATTAGAAAAGTAAGAGTCCAATTTGTTTATTTAGATAAGAGAAACATTCAAAAAAGTTTTAATCAGATGTCATTTATACTGGCGACAGAATAGTGAAAAATTTTTTTTTTTCAGTTCCTTAGTTTCTTTTGGAATTTTGGATTTATTTTCTAATATTTGCATTTTATGACGATTTGCAATTTAAAGATATCGAAGAAAAACTTTTTTTTAATATTTCTCCTATCTAAATAAACAAATTGGCATCTTACTTTTCTAATATCCGTACTTAATGATTTGTTGAAAAAGGTTGTGATGCGCGAGAGAGATAGCTGCGCGCGTTGAGTGAATCTATAGCAAAATAGCAATACACACCTAACCTGCCGGCCCGCCGACATTATCTTACCGTTGTCGGCAACTTTGTCGACATACAATATAGGCCTGTAATATAAGGTTATTTCGGCGGGCTGTGTCTGCGGGTCGATCGGTTGGTGTACGCTTCCTGAGTGGGTCTTTCCCGGTAGATATAATCTGGGTGTCTTTAAATCGCGAGTGAATTGACTTCTTCTAGGTAAGCGCGCTCCATCGTAGACCGCAACGTCGCTTAACATCAGGCGAGTTGGCGGTCAAGCTCAAACCTATTTCTACATAAAAAAAGCTCTATTGAGCCTGAAACTTCGTGATATGAAGTTTACTTAAATTAATTAAAAGTTAATTAAAACTTACATAAAAGGTTAAATAACATAAAATGAATGATGAAGTTATAAAAAAAAACGTCTCACAGAACACTAGAATGCAACATCACAAGTTTTCGACAAAAATTGCATTTTGATCTAAGTTAATTTTCATACATTAAATTTACAAATTACGAGTACTAACGTAAAAATATTTTTTATTAATGAAAATTAACTTTAATCAAAATGATTTTTTTGTAGAAAACTTGTGATAGTGCTTTCTAGAGTTCTGTGGGACGATTTTTTAATACGTTAATTCAGACATTTTACAACTACAAAAATATTTGTATGCGCGAGCGAGACGGACAATGGTCGAACTACAGACTCTTCATGTCATACGTATACGTTCGTGCTTTACGGTTTTCTTCTCACGACCAAAAAGCGAGTTCTAATTCCCGCAGGTTAGATACAAAAGTATCAACGAATGTAGGGATACCTTCTTGATCATCCGGCAGGCGGCCTGCCATCCCCGGATGCCGAACTGCCGCGGCCCGCTGATGCTCACCACGGTAGCGCTCTCGTAGTACTCTATCATGTCGAACAACGCCTCCTGAACACACACAAATATATTTTTTAAAGATTTAGAATATGCTATATTTCTATTTATTTTCTGTATTTTTTTTACGCAAGATAGATCTGCGAATGACCACCATCGCCTGAATATGTATAAATATATACTTAGTCTGGCCATAAATACTGTTACAGTTAAAAATAAGAAAGATATTACATTTGAATTTGGAATCTGTCATTTTTATACGATTGTTCATTGAGTTTTCTAATTTTGGCGCTAATACATTGTACAATATTTTGCGATATTAAAATGGAGCGAGGTGATAAAGAGAACCGAATCGCTGTGATTGCATTACACAAAGTTGGTATGGAGCCAAATGCAATTTTTAAAACTCTCCATACGCTTGGTATTAGTCAAATGTTTGTGTACCGGGCTATTAATAGGTACAATGAGACCTCCTCTGTTTGTGACAGAAAAAGATCTGGCCGTCCACGTAGTGTTCGTACGAAAAAGGTGGTCAAAGCAGTAAGGGAAAGAATTCGAAGAAATCATGTCCGAAAGCAAAAGATTTTATCTCGGGAGATGAAGATAGCACCCAGAACCATGTCGCGTATTTTAAAAGATGACTTAGGACTTGCAGCCTATAAGAGACGCACTGGTCATTTTTTAACTGATAATTTAAAAAAGAATAGGGTGGTAAAATCGAAACAACTACTGAAGCGGTACGCAAAGGGAGGTCACAGAAAAATTTTGTTTACGGATGAGAAAATCTTTACAATTGAGCAACATTTTAACAAACAAAATGACCGTATTTATGCTCAAAGCTCTAAGGAAGCTTCCCAATTAGTCGACAGAGTGCAACGTGGGCATTATCCGACTTCAGTGATGGTTTGGTGGGGTGTTAGCTATGAAGGAGTGACTGAGCCATATTTTTGTGAAAAAGGTATCAAAACATCGGCACAAGTGTATCAAAATACCATTCTTGAGAAAGTAGTTAAGCCCCTTAACAACACCATGTTCAATAACCAAGTATGGTCCTTCCAACAAGACTCGGCGCCAGGTCATAAAGCTCGGTCCACGCAGTCTTGGTTGGAAGTGAACGTTTCGGACTTCATCAGAGCTGAAGACTGGCCGTCGTCTAGTCCTGATCTTAATCCGCTGGATTATGATTTATGGTCAGTTTTAGAGAGTATGGCTTGCTCTAAACGCCATGATAATTTGGAGTCCCTAAAACAATCCATACGATTGGCAGTGAAGAATTTTCCCATGGAAAAAGTGCGTGCTTCTATTGATAACTGGCCTCAACGTTTAAAGGACTGTATTGCAGCCAATGGAGACCACTTCGAATAAGCTTTTATATTTTAAATTGTTTTATATTTATGTATTAAACTAACACACTGTAAAAGTAATAAATATTATTTGCAATAAAAAAATTTTTTTTTTCTTCGTGACTATATTTATGGCAAGACTAGGTATATATGTCAGAGATAAGCGGTAACAAACATAAAATAAAATACAACCAAATTGTCTAAATACTTCCAAATATTCGCGGATTCGCATTCGTATGCGTGTCAAACTGTAGTCGTATTCGAGCAGCCCCATGTGCGGATGGCCTTAAGGACCAACTTGAAACATGCGGCGGGAAATTTAAATTTCAAACAGTTTTTTGCCCTTGTTGCTAGCTCGGGTAAGTGATCACAATGTTGGGACAATCTAAATTTGTTATGGTTCCCTACCTCAAAAGGAAAAAACGGAACCCTTATAGGATCACTTTGTTTAAATAATCACGTCAATTTAACATCAATAATGGCGCCTCCGTTGCTTATATATCCCGAGAAGAGTAAAAAGTTATAAGTAACAAGACGTATTATTGGTAAACAGAATGGCTGCATAATGCTGACTAGGGCTATAAGGACAAAAAACTGTTTGTAACTTGAAATTCTCGCCGCATGCGTGTCGTACCACCTTAAACTTGACTTGACTTGACTGGCCTTGTGGCTCAGTTGGTAGTATGTCTACCTGCTGAACTGTAAGGTCGTGTGTTCGATCCTCACCCAGGGCAAACATTTGTGTGATGAGCATGGATGTTTGTTCTGTGTCTGGGTGTTTCTGTGTATCATATGTATATATTTACAACACAAAAAAAAGTATATATGTATTCTATCAGCCATCTAGTTCCATACAAGCTTTGCTTAGTTTGGACTAGATGGTGTTGTGTGAAATGTCCACAAATATTTATTTATTTAAACAAAGTGTACTGACCGCGCCCTCATCGTCGAACTCGCAGTACTGTATCTCGAGGCGGCGGAACTGCACCTTGCGCAGCACTGCTTCGAGCGCGTCCACGGGCGCCGCGCCCGCCAGAGAGCATGACGTGAGCGTGAGCCGCGCCGCTCGCGTCCCGTACCCGATGCAGTTCTCGGGCAACTCCTGCAAATATCATGTGTTACCCTTTACGCTCAGCTGTTTTGAAAGTGGGCAGCGCGAGAACGTAAACGTGTCACTCTCGCCGATTCTGCCGCCGAGGTTTATAGATTTATACTACCGGCAGCACGAGGTGGCAGGCGCTGAGTGTAAATGGGGGGTTAGAGGTAAGACACCTGATAGAGGACGTTGCGTCGTCCAACATATGATTTGTACAAGGATCTGAGAAGCATATAGAGGAATGAGTTTTCTTCATATCATCATCATTATCATCCATTGCTTTCTCTATCCCACTGCTGGATATAGATAGCCATCTCTCTTGCCATCTTCTTCGGTCCTGTGCTAATCTAGTCCAGGTTCGGCCCGCGATTGTTACTATATCATCGACCTATCTTGCAGGTCCATTCATGTGGAGGCCTATGTCCCGCAATCGACTTCTCGTGGTTGAGATGATGATCTATGTAAATGTGTTGGTCTCACTCGTATTTGGTGCAGCACAGAGTCAATGGGTGTCGTGTTGTGCCGCCGGCAGCTCTCGAGGTATTCCGCGGCCAGCTGCGCGCGCGTCGTGTTCGGCACTGCGAACAAACAGACAAGTAAAGGTAAACCACTATTCCGTACGGTCAGTTGTGCAGCTTGGCTGCGGCAGGTGCGACAATCGCACCGTTATTCACCAAACTTCAATTAATATTAATTTAATTTTCAAGTAAACTTCACTAGAATCTGATCAGTTAGATAACTAATGCGGCATTGAGGGCGCTGCTTATTTCGTTATTTTGTTCGAGAACACAAGTGCTGCTGTCCTTATTTCATTATTTTGCTAAATCGAAAAATGTTTCGATTTAGCAAAACGAACTAACTAACTATTTACGGGAAGAACTAATGAGTTCTTCCCGTTTTTGACGTGGTACCGTCTTATAAATCGATGAACGCCGGCTGCACGCACGAAAAAGCATGACTCATTGTCACGTTCCGCCTGAGCCGAGCGTGCAAGCGAGAGCGCGGAACAAGCGATAGAGAGGCACGATCGGCCTAAGCGTTCGGCTTGTGACGTTATCAAGTAAAATTATCGTTCGTAAACCGACTTTACAGACAACCATTTTTTTGTCGCGATAGTTCTATATCCATAGATACTCAAGCATGTTTAAGGCCGCTAGCACACGGCGTATTTCAAACGCGCAGACGACGCGCGTTTCCGGAACGCGCGTAAGACGCGATACAAACGCGCGTGTGAAGCGTGTTCGAATCTCGTTTGATACGCGTACAAAGGGGCGGAGGAGGGGTAGAGGAGGGGCGCGCGCTCACGCCACGGCACCCCCCCGCGCCGCAGTTACAGCGCGTCTGTATCGCTGTATCTGCGCGTATACGCGCTGTATCTGCGCGTGTACGCGCAGTTGACGCACGTTTCACGATCACCCCGTGTGCTTAGGTTACAAAGTTGCGTCAAATCTCGTTTGAAGCGCGTATACGTGCGTTAGCAGCGCGTCGTCTGCGCGTTTAAAAAACGCCGTGTGCTTGCGGCCTAATACCTGATTTTGGGGTGAAAAGTGGTTATGCCTCATGTTTCACCCGCGTAATGACGAAAAACAATAATGACTATGATAATATAATGTAGCCTATGTCAGTCACGAGGATCTCAGCTTTATCCGTACTAAATCTCTTAACAATCTATTTAGTCGTGCAAAGGTACTAAACAGACAGAGATACAGTTACTTTAGTAATACTAAGTAAGGAGTAAGGATAATCAAGCCATTTTTTTTTCAAAAACCGTCCAGTAGTTTCGACGAGAACGCCTACAGAGAGACAGAACAAAAAAAAAACTTATATCGACATGAACACTTTCTCTAATTGATTTCTACCATAGACTTCTAATTTCTACCAATTGTTTGTTGTAAATATTATTTATCTATATTGATCGCATATAATACAAATTATTCATCTATTAATAACATAAGTGCACCAGGATATCGTTATCGGTTAGTGTGAAAGCGCCCAATCCGTCTTACTTATAAACTCATGTTAAAATCTTATTCACTGAATAAGGACTTGTCACTTTCTGTCAGACGGGAACTCTCACGCGCGAAAACGAAACAAAACACTGTTTAACCAAAATGCGCTTATTCAGCGTTTATCAGTAAGACTGAGTATGTATGTATATTAAATGTATACTAAAATTAGATATTTATCACAAAATGAGATATTTATCACTGTACGTTTTCCAAATAAAACAAAATAAAAATATTCGGCCCATCCCATATCCCGTACACCGCTCCAAAATCCGAGTGCAACCTATAGCAGTGACGATGACGTCACAGATAAGCAATCCTTCAAGCGATGTGGGGCACGTTGTGACGTCACACCGTTATATTTACGCGAAACTTTGTGTGCAGTTTTATAGGGCACTTACTTACGGAATGAGAATATGGGGCGCGATAAAAATGTAGATTTGAAGTCGTAAATATAGTTGGACCGAACCACAGAATAGTAAGTAGTACATGTTGAAAATACTCAGTCCGGTAATAAAGTAAGTCGCGTATAATTAAACAGTGTCCTGCTACGACGTAATAAAGCACTAGTATACATTCAGTTTAGGTATAATGCTTCAAGCACCGACCTGACACTTGAGTACTTTGCTGCGCGCCAGAAGAGATAAGAGCTACACAATAGAATGAGATGCACTCAAGTGTCTGTAGGTTAACAGGCAATTAGCGCCTGTGAATATAACTGAAGCTTTATTGCGTCGTAGCATGAGTCGCTATTTCATTAAATGTATCTGCGAAGTGAGTCTTTGGTACCTATATATAAACTACATAATTATTAGGTACGAGTATTTTGTGCCAATTAACCGGATTGTTATGAAATTTCAATACACATAAAAATGTCTTCGCTACACACAAAATTTGTAGACTAGTTAATTTCAATAAAATGTTAGAATATGAATATAAGACAAATCTCTTTAGTAGTTGTGAATTTATAGAGATCGTATTGGTTGAATATAACTTTTGTCAATAAACTGAAGTCATACATTCAGGCATACAAAAATCGCAGCGGCTGAGGTGACTGGAAGTGGAGCGCTAAAAATCTGCTTCAGTGGCGTTCAATAGGAGAGTTTTTGATAAAAGCTCATCACCTCAGAACCTATTGTTTTAATGTTCACAATCGCCGAAGTAAGGTTTTAACAAGTATCAATGTTAAAAGAAAAAAAAATACCCGACTGCAGAAAAGAGGTTTTTGCAGCCTAACTTATGATTTTTTTAAATTTTGATGTACCCAGTGTCACTCTCACAACTAAGACGAATCTATTGACACCACTCACATCAAAATCGGTCAAGCCGTTTAGGCTCTAGGGCGTGTCAAAGAAATATACATACATACACTCGAAAAACATAACCCTCCTTCTTATGCAGTCGGGTAAAAACCCGGAAAATCGAAAAATTCAGGACAAACTGTAAGGAATTTAATACGAGCTTGCTACCAAACTGTTAGAAAACACTACAGTACTAAAGTAAAAATCACTAAAGACGTTTGGGATATTGATTTCTAGCCACATTCATATGATTCCGTACTCAAAAGAAAAAAAACCTGATGTTGGATTGTAGATGTTGAATAGAATCTTCATCGCTTTGCGATCCTCATCTTCATACCACTGGCTGTCTGTTTGTATTTGTTTAAAAAAAATTAAAATTAAAATTTATTAATAAACCAAAAGGAGGTAAATAAATTCACCGTTACAAACAACATCTAACTATGGGTTTAGGCATGTCTCAGAAATTAGCATGGTATAGCTAATTTCTGCGAAAAGCGAAATTATTTGACCCCATAAGTGCATGGAAAACTGTTTTTTGCGAATTCGAAATCCATCCAGAGTAAATAGGTACCTTCAGATTAGTACAGGATCTCAGTATGAATCAGTCTGAAAATGATGCCTGTATATTTTCAAAAATATTGACGCGGGATGCAAGTAGCTTCCAACCGGTCTTTTTGGAAATCCATGGGGAGGCCTACGTCCAGCAGTGGACTTCTTGTGGCTGAAATGAAGTATTTCCAATGTTGCCGTACCGTACCGTCTCCGCTATCGCTCGTCAAGTACGGACGGCTGGCGGTCATAGGGTTAAGAGATTACAGTACAGGTATGTATTGTATAAACACATAGAGTGTATGACTCACGCCGCCCCCGGCCGCCCCGATGTGGGTCAAGCTCAAGTGTGCGACCATACGACCGGCGGTCGCCACTCTCGACCGCCGCCGGTCCTATGGAATGGAAATGCAAACGAATGGAATTATATTCTCGTTTGTTTGTCCTCCGTAACTTAATGTGACATTTACGATAAATGTGTTATTACATTTTTTTACTCGATAGGCCTGCGCTTGACCGCCAAGTCACCTGTTGTTAAGCATCGTTACGGTCTACGATGGAGCGCGCTAACCTAGAAGAAAAAGAAAAAAGAACCAATGTTTTTAAAGTTTCATAGAAACCGATTTAAAGACACCCAGGTTAAATTTATGGAGAATCACCCATTCAGGCAGGCTGCGCAGTTTCAACGGTCCGTATGCTAAAAGTAGAATTAAAGCGTTTCGTTCGAGTCTTGGAACAATTATCTAAGAACGAAGCTCTTTAACCGATTTAAATAATCGGCCAAGTGCGAGTCGGACTCGCGCACGAAGGGTTCCGTACTATCATCTATAATACTACAAAGTTTAGTTCTGTTTATAAAATAACGAGAAATCAACGAAATTCCAAGTAGTAAATTGCAAACTTATAGGTAGGTTTTCGATACACATCCGGGCAGCATGACAACGCTCGCGCGAATACGCGCGGCTATGGCTCGCTCCGTGATGTTACCTCCCCCGCTACCCCGCTAAACCGGCGCTCGCACCGCGTTTAGATGCACGGATTATTTTCATTTTGTGAGTTTTTATGTATTAGATTAGGTATTTATTTTTATAGTTAATATATTTCTAAATATTTACTTACAAATATTCAAGTTTCTACCTTTTAATTGTGTTCGAGTAAAAATTGCTTAAAAATTACGTTTGTTGTATGGGAGCCCCCCTTTAATATTTACTTTATTGTTATTTAATTATTTATTTTTAAAGGTAATATACAAGTAAATATTCTGTGAAAATTTGAAGCGTCTACCTGTTACCGTTTTTAATATTGAGCAAAAAAATACGAAAAAAACACGTATGGGGACCCCCCTTAATATTATTTTTTTTTAATTTTTAGTATTTGTTGTTATAGCGGCAAAGGAAATACATCATTTGTGAAAATTTCAGCTTTCTAGCTATCACGGTTTATGAGATACAGCCTGGAGACAGACAGACAGACAGACAGACAGCGAAGTCTTAGTAATAGGGTCCCGTTTTTACCCTTTGGGTACGGAACCCTAAAAAGGAGGAGACTTACAATTCGACTGTTTTGTTTTTGTATGTTTGTTACGCGATGACTTCGCTAATTGTTGTTGTAGTTAGCCTATCGTGTCCCACTGCTGGGCAAAGGCCTCCCCCGACATTTCCAGTAAGCGCGGCCAATTAGCAGGTCCCGTAAGAGGTGGCAAGACGAACTTGACACCTTTGACAAAAACTGGCACATCAATGCACACTTCGCTAATTACGAGTATGAATTGATTTTAATGTTTTTTTTTTTGTTTAGTAGTTAATTTCAGAGGTGGTCCCATATAAATTTTATCAAAATCAGTTTAGTATTTTGATTTTTTAAACAAAATAACCGAGGAAACGAATTGGGTATTTTGAAGTCGGTTGTAGTAAAAACGGGCCAGTGGGAATAAGGTTATGCAGATACTATGCACATTGCACACTCACCGAAATAAATTCAATAAAACACAGATACACTAACAACTTGGAGGCGATGATCCGAGCTTATGTAAAAAACAGCATTACAATACTTATCATCAGTCTGTGACACCTGTAAAGGACTAAAGACGTCGCTCAAGCCGTTTAGGCTGTATGCGATCAGCAAGAAACATACATACATTTACATACCCACATACATACACTCGAAAAACATACCCTTCTTTTTATGCAATCGGGTAAAACGGTGTCGTAATCACGATTATTTTCATAACCGCTTTCTTAATTACATAATAAAGAGGTACAAAGTACCAAGACTATGTATCGACTTGTAAACAGAGCGAAAGATAGCGATAGGGATGGGGATCCTCATCACCATCACTATTACCACAATCACTATCACCCAGGGCAAACAATTGTGTGATGAGCATGGGTGCTTGTTCTGTGTCTCGATGTTTCTATTGTATCTTAAGTATATTTACAAAAAAAATACCAGCCAAGTGCGAGTCGGACTCGCGTACGAAGGGTTCCGTACCTACCATTATCTATAAAAACGGCAAAAAAACACGTTTGTTGTATGGGAATAATATTAATTTTATTTTAATTTATTTTTAAAGTGAATACTTAATATAATTTAATATTCTGTGAATATTTCAAGCATCTATCTGTTGCCGCTATCAATATCGATCACAAACGAGCAAAAAATCACTTTTGTTGTATGGGAGCCTCCTTAAATATTAATTTTATTCTGTTTTTTAGTATTTGTTGTTATAACGGCAACAGAAATACATCATCTGTGAAAATTACAACTGTCTAACTATCACGAGTCATGAGATACAGCCTGGTGACAGACGGACGGACGGACGGACAAACAGCGGAGTCTCAGTAATAGCGTCCCGTTTTTACCCTTTGGGTACGGAACCCTACAAAGTAAAATGTATTCTATCAGCCATTTAGTTTCAATAACACAAGCTTTGCTTAGAATGGGCTAGATGGTGTTGCTGTTGTGTGATGTACACCCATATTTATTCATTATATTTATTTATTTATTACACGAAGATTGTATAGTAGGGGATGGGGGATATGAGATGGTAATTTATTTATTTATTTAATTCAATTAATACGGTTGAAAACCAATTACATTAAATGAATCACATTATCGTCAAACTTAAAAAAACCATCAAATAAATAATTTCAATAAAAATGATCATCTCATATCCCCCATCCCCTACTATATCAAACTTCGTCCCAATTACCTAGCTAGATGTATTATCTCTTTATTTATCCAGGGTTACTTGTTAAATGTGTTACTCAGCACTCACTTAATGGCTTCGTTTTATGCGAAACTCCCTATAAGTCTCGGCCGTTACCTATCTAGGCACGAGTGAATAGGTTGGGGGGATGGGGGATATGAGATGGTAATGATCATCTCATATCCCCCATCCCCTACTATATCAAACTTCGTCCCAATTACCTAGCTAGATGTATTATCTCTTTATTTATCCAGGGTTACTTGTTAAATGTGTTACTCAGCACTCATTTAATGGCTTCGTTATATTCGAAACTCCCTATAAGTCTCGGCCGTTGCCTATCTAGGCATCTTCAAGGCACGAGTGAATAGGTCTCTTTAATGTAACGCTAGCTAACGAGCTGTCATTGGCGCAAACTTTTATTTCTAAGATCTGTGGTTGCAAGGTATCCTAATTTTAACTAATAATTATATAATTATAGTTTAAAAACTAAAGAAACTAACTTCTCATGGGTGCCATTGTCAGAAGTGGACCAAATTGAAATGGGACCACACGGGAAGCACCAGCTTTCAAATAAAAAATAACAAAATCGGTTCACCCAGTCGAAAGCTATGAGGTAACAAACATTAAAAAAATACAGTCGAATTGAAAACCTCCTCCTTTTTTGAAATCGGTTGAAAAGCAAAAGTAACTATCTGGCTGTCTCTGTCTGTTACTTTTTCATGATGAAACTGAACCTATTGTTATTTTTGTACAGATAATATCTGAGAACCTGGAGACGTATATAGGATACATTTTATCATCATCATCACCGTTCACCATCACCATCGTTTTTCATCAAACCGCGGATGAAACCGCGGGGCACCCTAGTAAATTTATAAACAGGAAACTTTGTGAGAATGGATGTTAGTTGTTAAATCATCATCATCATCATCTCAGCCATAAGAAGTCCACTGCTGGACATAGGCTTCCCCCATGGATTTCCAAAAAGACCGATTGGAAGCGGCTTGCATCCAGCGTCTTCCCGCCACTTGTATGAGGATGCCAGTTGTTCAATCACGAAGTGGCTTATATATGTATATTAGATAGTATTATGTATGTATAGTATACATATATATATAGACTTGAAAGGTGCGTAGATAGCTCATCTCCTGTATTACAATATAGGTTATCTTTTTATCCCTGAATAACGGTTTAACGGTTCTTGAGAGATAGCGCGTGAAACTGTGAAGTATTGCTTGTTCATAAAATTCTAACACACAGCTATAGGTACCTAGTACCACATCCACACCAGAAACAAAACATCAATAGCTCATAATTTATTCATGTTATAAAATAAACAATGAAACTGTTTTGTAATATGTAGGTATACGCTAGATAGGTAGGTATACGCTTATCTCATGAACGGCAGAGTGGCGTAAACAAACTAAGGCTGGTTATAGACGTGGCGACGAAAGTTGCCACGATCTCTAATACGTCAGAAGAAAGTACATACTCTATAACCATAGACTCGACGAGAGGCAAGAGAAGTTGTGTGGCAAGAGGACGGCCACACTCGTTAAGTCACTATACGACATATGACAATGAATGACCAGCTACACCACACAATCCCGCGTCACACAGTCTGCAATGTCATATATCAAGCGCTCGCGGCGAATGAGGTGATGTGTAATTGTCTATGGCAATTAAAGTAACGTGTATCCGGGCGCAAATATTTGCGCGAATATTCGCACAGGGGGTGAGAGCAAGAACATAGTGTGGCTGTAGTATTAGGCTGATGCAACGCGCACGTCTGACGACACGTAGATGTAATTGACCCAGCGAAGCAAATATTGGGATTTTTCTGTTATGTTATTGGGTCACCGGAACGGTTCGTTATTTGTTTGACAAGTTTATTCTATGATACAAATATACATTTATTTCGAGCAAAGACAATAATAACTTGAGATTGTCGATGTTAATATGATAAGCACTTCTAGCCTGCAAACATATTTAAGTTCAAATACGGCCAATTACTTTAAAATTTAATTAAGCAAGTTTAATCGCAGTGCCTTAAGTTAGCACATGCGACTTGTTGCATAGTCGGTTGTCGCGTTAAACATCAAGAAACAATCGTTCCGTCTGTGCCCTGCCTATATACAGTTATCAAACACGGAACGACTCTCGACCTTGCCCTTTATCGTAAGGGAACCACAATACTAACTGGGCATGGTACATGCACTAGCAAAGGGTTACTTTACTTCACTAACGAACTACAAAGTTGCGTTTAACGTGAGTAAACAATTTATTTAATGTGCCCAGCCTATTAAATAGGTAATAAACATGTAACAGTGCACGGCCTTGCTCCTTGCAAAGCCAACACTGCAATACTATGGGGATGGCATGTGATGATGTGAACTAGCATGGGGCTCTCGACCTTGCCCTCTATCGTAAGGGAACCACAATACTAACTGGGCATGGTACATGCACTAGCAAAGGGTTACGTTACTTCACTAACGAACTACAAAGTTGCGTTTAACGTGAGTAAACAATTTCTTTAATGTGCCCAACCTATTAAATAGGTAATAAACATGTAACAGTGCACGGCCTTGCTCCTTGCAAAGCCAACACCGCAATACTATGGGGATGGCATGTGATGATGTGAACTAGCAGAGGGCTGTTTTCATTACTAGCTAGCAACATAGCTCGAATGTAGTTATTATTTAATATAAGTTTAGAAAACTCAAAAACCCCCGAAAAACGGCTAAACCGATTTTGATGAAACATAGTTAAGAACACTCCCGACTGAATCACCTTTCAAACAACAAAAACAAAATCAAAATCGGTTCATCTGTTCGGAAGCTACAATGCCACAGACGTCTGTCTGACACACACAGACACGTCAAACTTATAACACCCCGTCGATTTGCGTCGGGGGTTAAAAACAAATAATAACGCGTGGGCTTGCTTCTTGCAAAAGCATTAAAATACTACTGGGGATGGCATGTACACTATCAAGGGGTTACTTGCATCGCTAGCGGGCAACCAAAGTTGCTTTCAACGTCAGCAAACAATCACTCTGTCTGTGCCCCGCCTATACATCGCTATCAAACACGGAACAGCGCGCGACCTTGCCCCTCGCAAGGGCACTCACTACAATACTACTGGGGGTGGCATGTGGATTAGCTGGGGGTTATTTACTACCAATATTGTATGTTGTTGACCACTTTTTACCACATTAATTCACGATATAAGCTCCACTTGTTACTTTGTAGAACAAGGCTTGGAAACCTACTTCTAACTTCTATCGATTTGAAACTTCATTTATCTTATTTTCACAAATACCGTATTTTTTTTAATACGTGATTGTCTTGTGGATGATTTCCAACTCACCAGCCACCATTCATGATGCTAACCAGCTGTGGAATTCTTTGCCACTCTCCATTAGACAAGCGTCATCCGTTGCTGTATTTAAATACAAGTAGGTAATTCTTTCACAGTAACCTCTGTATTCATTATGTGTTCAAATTTTATATAACTGATAATATAGATACTTATACATTATGTACATACATAATATATATTAGTATATTGTAGATATTTTATGTGGGGAGCTGCCTCTGAATCTGTGAATTCTGAAACCCTCACTTCCTCCATTGCTGAAACCCGGCGAGACACTGGGCTCTGTGTACATGCCGGTTCCGCTTTGAGGTATTTACAAATTTATCTAATCGAATTCAACACGGCTAAAACACAGGAGTGTCTGTTCTCCATTAAAAATAAATCATTCCAAAAGTGTATTAGTGCATGCCTGTGTTCTGGGGTGTTACTTTCGCGTTAACTTTGGATCCTATACTGACTACTGCCACTGGCTCCACTCGCTGTCAAAAGCAGGATTTCAAAGATGCGGCGGTACATCCAGGTTACACTGACTAACAGAACAGTTGCACATTGTACCAACTACCAAATATGAGGTTGATCGTGCATGGAGTACCAGTTTGCACCTTTGAAATGAATCGGCCAAGTACCGGCTTCAGGTTTTGCAATGTGTTGGGAAGATATGCCAAGAAGCTTGTCAGCAATGAGCTGCATTAAACTGCAGAGCTTGGAGCTTCACATCAAAGTCGCTAGTTTATGGTAGTTTTATCCGATACATATATCGCCTCTTTTCTTCGACAGTGTATTAACTTAAAACAAAGCTTTCCGCAAAAAGAGATAATGTGATATTGCGAACTGACACAGCACTGCTATCAAGAGACAGCAAAGAAAGTGAAATATCACTCTCTTTCACTTTCAGCTTCGCTATTTCACGCGTAAATATACTTTTTTTTTGGATAAATAAAATCGAACGCAGCGTTTTTATTATCTAATTAAAAAAAATTATTTGGTGAATTTACAACGTTGCGTTGTTGAAACAGAGAAGCGATTTATTCACCCTTTACTTTTTTACTATTGGACGGTTAAAAGTTAGAAAAAGAAACAATGTATCAATTTAAAAACAAATAATTAATATTTGAATAAAATCCTTTGTTTATAGAGGTTGAAAAAGCTCTTATACTTAAAAGTTAATTACACTGGTACCACACCTATTAGGTAGCGTAAACATGCCATTCAGAATATTCAAGCAGTCCAAGCATGGGGTCGGCACTCAGTAGCGTGTACAAGTAACTCATTAGTAACTATTAATCACGTAGACTTCTAAACTATTTTTAACTTTATAATGGAATAGAGTATTTTTGAATGCCAGTGTATTTTTTAAATGTCAGAAATGTTACATATTCTGCCTGAATAGCCATGCCCAATACCATTTCAAGATCGCGCAAGAAGGACAATGTTTTCGGGCATATGGCCAGTTACGACTGTATATTACCAGATTTTTTTAGTGGACTTCAAAAAAGGAGGAGGTTCTTAAATTGACTGTTTTTTTATGTTTGTTACAGAACTTTCGACTGGGTGAACCGATTTTGACGTTTTTTTTTAATATTTGAAAGCTGGTGCTTCCCGTGTGGTCCCATTTCAATTTGGTCCAGTTCTGACAATGGCATCCATGAGAAGTCGGTTGCTTCAGTTTTTTAAACTATAATTATAGACAAGTATCTATGTTAAAAAAAATGTACCTGACTGCAGAAAAGCTGTTTTTGCATGTACAAACATACATACATACACTCGACAAACATTACCCTCCTTCTTATGCAGTCGGGTAAAAATATGAACTGTCATCAAATAGCCAATAGATCATAGTTATTTACATTTTAAGACAGGTAGGGAAACTTACTTCCAAGATGAATACGTCAGTGAGTTCAAATATGTACGTAACGCATGTTCACTCACTGGCGCACATAGATGGGGCATCTTGGAACAAAACGAATAATCTGTTTAATTAGAGAACTATAATGGCAAAAAAATGGGAACTAATATAATAATCCGATTGAACAAAATATTGAAATAAGAACAACAGCGCCCCTGTTCTCGAACAAAACAACGAAATAAGGACAACAGCGCCCCTGTTCTCGAACAAAACAACGAAATAAGGACAACAGCGCCCCTGTTCTCGAACAAAACAACTAAATAAGAACAACAGCGCCCTCAATACTATAACAGTTCTTTTTCCGAACAGACTCTAGCGACATTCACTTGTCGGTTTCATACTGCATCTTATAGAACTCACTTCTTCGGTACACCATGATTCAGAAACGCCCGAACGCGGTTCGATTCAATTGGAGTCTTAGTGCAGACCACTAGTGGAAATACACTATCATTTCCACAAGTGATGATAAGACAGCGTGAAACTATACAGGTGTAATAATTCAGAGCACTTGTTGATCTTGCCATAACTCATATCGTAGTTTGGAGCTGGTCCAACGGTGATTGGCCTGCGCCCTGCCCAGTATCCTGTGCGACTGACGAGAATAGGACAGGGTATTGGCGAATTTTCACCTTACCTACTTGTTTCATTATAGCGGAAAGTTTATTAAAGATCGGATAAATCTGGACATAACGTTTTTAAACGTCGAACAAAAGTCTAAAGGGGAACTCGGTCAGACACATCTGCCGCATGCCAAGATAATAATATAGACCACCGGGAGAGCCAAAAATTCATAATTCATAACCAAACGATCTCGACTCCTGTCCTATCCCATTATATTTATTGCAACGACTGGTCCAAACAAGCTCTGAAACGCGATAATTGAATAATTAATATTTAAAAAACTGAAAAAGCAGACTTTAAAAATAAAAACACACAAATACAATACATACGCGACTTGCTGTTCACTTTTCTACAGGCACTTGGATGATATTTTACCAGACCGAATTGATAACCTCCTTCTTTTTGGAAGTCGGTTAAAAAGGAAAGAAGGCCAAACCTTCCTTTGCAATACAGTGGAACAGTTATAGTTAAAAATGAATAAACCAATGAAAGTTTACGTTTCGCGTTCGATGACCAAGATGGGTAGACAGGGTATTAGATCATGCATAATCGTTGCGCACAAAATGTGGCTAGACTTTCTGCATGTGGAGCAACGCATTAAAGGTTTTCCTAGAAATAATAATTCGGATAGGTGGTGACATCACTATTGGCGGCCGAGAACTTGACAACATTGGCACTGGGCCAGAGAATACGTGAAATATCTCAATAATGGCCACTCTCGTTGTTGTGCTAAGCTGTTTTGCTTTAGTTTTAGGTATATTTTACTACCCAAGACATACTGGTTACTGTAGCATGAAGAAGATATGGATACTTTAAAAAGTTCCACCATACTTTAGTAAATAAAAGCGATACTGGGAATGATAATATTAAGTAAATTGCCTGAATCGAAATATGATATTAAATGGGAATACCGAAACTATGTCCTTGGCGAAAGACCTTTGACTTTGAGGTGGACTAGGAAATAATAATCCTCAATTAATTTGCTCAATGTTTACTGTTGAACTCAGTGACGCCTTGATCTTGCAACAGAATCTGGGTCCATCTCTAAAAGTCTAAAGGAGTCGCGTCAGATCTCGTAACTGCATTTTTATGTTTAGTGGGTCCATTGTCCCAAACATCTTCCCATCTTTAGGAAAGCAATCTACCGCCACGATTTTGTTTCTTGACCAGCCAGCTCAATCGTTTTGTTAGGTTTAATTTGAACACACCCTACGAGCCCAAATTAATTCATTCCCACTTAGCGATCATCTCCACTTTTGGCTCCAACGTCATCAGCTATAAGAGAACCGATCGCCTAACCCATGATAGTAAACCTGAATGAGTCTAGATATATACTGGTATTTATTCTGTGGTGGGTGAAGTGAGTAAGGCCCGCCACCTTGGCTAGCTGGCGAGGTGACAGATGGGTCTATTTGCGTGTTATGAATAAACCGCTATTTCTGTGGAAGAAATAATTAGCGTTAATGAGCGAGTGAGTGATGTCAACTAGTGGGCAGTTTGTCCACCTCGGCGGTTAGACTCAATTCACATCAAACTCGCACCAACCAAGAGCAAGGCTAAAGGCAATCTTTGGCCCTGGTCTTTATATAATTATATCAGTGTCGTTGGCGTGTAATTTTATTGAAAATCACGTCTTAGTTCTAGGCTTAATTCTAATTTGGTAGTACTGCTGTCGTGAATCAAGCTTTAGGTTTGGTGTACTATTTTTCCACCCACGCTAGGATCAACTATGTCAGCTAAGGACATTATACAGCAAGTAGTTTTACAATAATAATCACAAAATACCAGACTACAAAATCTACAAACCACACACTCATGACACATGACACTCACTCAAGAGATGAAATCGAAACAACACGTCAAAATCGGTAGTCATTTAGACTACGGTGAAATGTTCACTACAGAAAAATACATAGAAATGTGTATTTTCTGTATTGAAACTTTACTAAAAATGCACGTATTTAATACTTACTTACTTACGCATTCGAACTTTCAGTCTAAAAATGCACGTTTTACCAAAATGTAGAATGAGCTTTCAGAGTTCCGACAGATCGAGAGAAAATTTTCTAGACACGGATGACCGTGTTTTAGAGTGAACATCTTCTACATACATAGACCAGAAAAAGAATACCAACTTCTGGCCAATTCAGTAAAAATAATGATGAACCCGACAGCAACACGTGACCTGTGATAGTCTTCCCGCGGAAACCACTAACATTATAACCTAGAATGGAGACAAGTTTTTAAGACCTTCTTGGTCAACCTCATAAAATCATCATCAACAGCCTTTATTATACGTCTTTATTCTTGCTTCTCTCCTTCTCTGTACCAATTTTATACGATGTTATTTAGGTTCTGTGCACAGCACATCGATTCCAACCGGACTATCCTGAATGTCATTCTTAGTTGCGAGTATTACCATCCCGCTCGCACGTATGGCGAGAATTTGGCAGCACACTCGGGATCAGTGGCATCCGTGTTACCACAAACTCATATACATCTACCTCTGCTTACTTATTATATCTGATGCGCATTCAATTAGTAATTTAGTGAAATAGAGGTAAACCATTTAGCGAGCATATATTTAACTATTTGAATATAACAAATGCCTATTGAATCTACTCATGTTCTCGCGAGGTCTATAGCTCGCAAAGGCAATTAAGATTTCTTCAACCTTATCGAAAGGAAATCAATGGATAATTCCATACAATTATTACATAGTTACCAACATCTACATAGTTTGCACATAATTTATGTAAAATACTACTCTTCTATGAACTATCATAAAATAGTTTAATAATGAACCATGTTGGACAGCAACCTAAATGATCGCCGGTCACGTTAATGATGATAGATTAGTGACTATTAGAATTATCTATGTCATCATCATATATCACTGGCTATTTATTATGAAACAAAGAATAAAGACGAATAAATATAGAATTGACATCTCTCGCCAGTCTATGGAATCTGTAGAGGGTCCGGCTGAGTAATTGCACGCTTGAGGCGTGTGTTAGGGGTGGCGCCACTAACGCTTGATTGGTTTAAGCAAAAAAAGACTATTCGAAAGTTTCTACCATTCCACGTGAGCAAGAGCAAAATGGTAAAGTCTCCCGAGTATAGATCGGGATATGCGGGTGCAAGTCCCGTGGTACATACCACGTGTAATTTTTTTAACAGTCTATAAATTAATATTGGAGATTATAATAATAATACACAGGCACACAGTACAGAAACATCAGGACCTTCATTATCAGACTTCTACAATCTTGGAATTTTCAAGGCTAGAGTGAATAGATATCTTCTAGATCGACGAGCTCCATCCTCGGCCACACCGTCGCTTAACATCAGGCGAGTTGGTGGTCAATCGTAGATCTATCTACTATAAAAAAAAAAAGACTCTCTCCTACAATGTCATCTGCCTTGATCCTATGCCAATCGAGTTTAGGTTTGACATCGATCTAATATCGTCCAAAAATGATAGGGAAATATTTGCCCTATAGCTAAGCAAGGTAGAGTCAGTGTAATAACAGTGTATAGTGTTGGCGGGTAGGGCGGTAATCATTAGTTAGATCATGATAATGTTTCCAAGAAGTGCACGCGGTACAACGTGAGATAAAAGCAGTTTTTATAATGAATGCGCGCGCCGCGCTGTCTGTCCCGCTGTATCCGTCACGTGCCCATGCTCGCTCACGTCATTGCGTCACTTCCATCAACTGATGACTGATTGTCATTATACAATGTTGCTCTTTAGTTGGCGCGAAAACCAAGCTACCAATACACTGTCAGCAGGCTTAGACAAGTGGCTAAAGTTTATATTTCGCGCTTACGCTTCGAAATGCTAAGAAACTGACGCGCAGTCACGTGACATTTCACTAGCTAATGTGAATACCATATATGTACATCCTTCCTTTTGACGTGATAACGTCTTATAAATCGATGAACACCGGCTGCACGCACGAAAAAGCATGACTCATTGTCACGCTCTGCTTGAGCCGAGCGTGCAAGCGAGAGCGCGGAACAAGCGATAGAGAGGCACGATCGGCCTAAGCGTTCGGCTTGTGACGCTTCTACCATGACGTTATCACGTAAAATTATCGTCCGTAAACCGACTTTACAGACAACCTTTTTTGTTGTTGTAAATACTTACATTAGAAACATCCAGACACAGAAATAACATCCATGCTCATCGCACAAATGTTTGCCCTTTGAATTATTAGGTTAGGTTTGTTATGTTTCTGAGTATTATTATATGTACTTACAAAGAATCTTTACACACATTACAAATATTCGGTTATCAGAAAAACTGAAAAACCGATTTCAAAATGCTTGATTCGTTTACTTGAACATTTTTTCCGTTATTTTTGCCATTGCCGTTCTCAACAGTGCAGTTCCGTCGTGTGTGCGTTACGTCGACGCAACGCGCCGTGTGAACACTATGATTATTAGTATGTAAAACGACGTTGAGACAGCGCTACGTCGACGCGACGCCGACGCAACGCGCCGCGTGGACCGGCTGTTAGCCTGTGGCCCCATGTCATCGATCCGGCGAGCCGCCTGAATCCAACATTTTCGCCTACTAATAATAATTATAGTTTAAAAAACTGAAGCAACCGACTTCTCGTGGATGCCATTGTCAGAACTGGAACAAATTGAAACAAAAAAAAAATACATTTAAGAAAATACACTCGAATTGAGAACCTCCTCCTTTTTCGAAGTCGGTTGAAAAAACGACGGATTCTGGCGCCACGCCGTGCTAGATGACATGGGACCGGGCCCTTAGTGGTAGAAAAGTTTTCTCTATTGTATGAAAAAAAAACCGCGTAAAGTACTAGCGAAAATAGTCACGTCAACTACCAATAGAAAGATTATTTCTATCCCTAAATTAGCAGACTTCAATAATACTTTTTTATCTGATAGAAAAAATAGAGTTTTATTTTGCTCTATACAAATTTAATTAAACTTCGAAGTTATAATTATAGTTTAATAATTGAAACAACCGACTTCAATATACGCAATTTCGTTTACTTAGATGACATATTTTTCCAGTTATTTTGTTTAAAAAATCAAAGTAAGTAAATAAATAAATCATATGGTCAAAAATAATTAACAAAATCAATTCACAATTGGCGAAGTTATAGCATATAGGTTTGTAAATATATACAAAAAAAACATACAGTCGAATTGAGAATCTACTCCTTTTTGGAAGTCGGTTAAAAAGTGAAAACAAAGCAAAACGTAGAAGCCTAGCTATTTACTATTCCAACAGACAAAGGATCATCCAAATCACAATCAAAAAACTCATTTATAAATCCATCCCTAGCTATTATACGTTTTTCTTGTCGTATAGAAAAATAGATAACGTAGGTAATGGCGAAAATTGCGTTCTCAAGGATTTTCTTAAGTTACTAAAATTGTCGCACAAACCTTGTCTAACTTTGTCTGTCCGTATCTGTCTGTACGGGTCGGTGATGTAGTACCCTTCTCTGTAGCGTAGGACATGACTCCAATGACATTGTATTATGTTTGTACGTCACCACATGAATTATTATTGACATGAAGGCGGCATCAATTCAAAGCATTCAAAGTAATTAGACGTGACCGTTGAATGTACCTAATGGTGATCTAATCTGCCCGAGAGCAGCTGTTTCATCATCATCATCTCATCCATAAGAAGTCCACTGCTGAACATAGGCCTCCCCATTGATTTCCTGAAAGATCGGTTGGGAGCTGGTTCCATCCAGCGTCTTGCTTTCCTGCCACTTGTATGATATCTTCTGTCCACCTTGTGGCTGGTCTTCCTACGCTACGCTTGTCGGTTCGTGATCTCCATTCGAGAACTTTTCGGCCCCATCGGCCGTCAGTTCTACGTGCTAACCCGTGACAATAAAAACAGCTGGACCAATTTTGATGAAACATAGCTAAGAACACTCCCGATCACTCATTACAAACAAAAAAAACTAAACTAAATAACATTTATTTAATCAAATTAGTACCGCGTTGTCGCGAATTACACCAATGATATTTACAAAAACAAATATAAAATAATAAACAAACTAAATCAAAATCGGTCCATCCATTTGAGAGCTACGATGCGAGAGAGAGATAGACATACCTACATATACACAGACACACACGTCAATCTTGTACTCGTAACACCCCTCTTTTTGGGTTGGGGGTTAAAACAGCTCAAGTGTTACTATCGTGTCATCATCATCATCTCTTGCGGCCTACATCCACTGTGTTTCTGACTTCCTGTATGAAGTCTTCTGTTTACCTTGTGGGGGGTTATCTTACGCTGCGCTTGCTGGTGCGTGGTCTCCACCAGTCTACTCACTACTCGGTACTATCGTGTAAAAGCTTAGAATACTTTTATTAATAAAAACTGAGGGGTCCAAACGGGCTTTAAAACTCCCATGTCTGAGTCACACCCACACATGCAGATGTATTACGTATACGAACTAGACATATTATTTGCATTTAACTCATATAAACATATCTTAGAGCTAGTTATGTTACTATACTATCCTAGACAATAAGTTATTGTTAAATTGTTCAACTTTCTGGGAAGACACTGTTTACTGCAACACAGTTATTACTAAAGCAGTAGACAGGGTTACATTTTATTTATTACTGTTAGATGTATTTAAAACAATAAAGTATTTGTATTGTGACAACCCCTACCCTCCGCGAGGCCGAAAGGTTCTCGAGTGGAGACCACGTACCGGCAAGCGCAGCGTAGGAAGACCAGCCACGAGATGGACAGACGACCTCATACAAGTGGCGGGAAGACGCTGGATGCAAGCCGCTTCCAATCGGTCTTTTTGGAAATCCATGGGGGAGGCCTATGTCCAACAGTGGACTTCTTATGGCTGAGATGATGATGATGATGAACCCCTACCCTCTTACAGCACCTCCGCAAGTCCTATGCTGTTCGTAATGGCCTTGGGGGAGGAGGTATTGATCTCATCAGGTAAGACTACATCGCCTCCAAGGTATCGGCTTATATACTTTGATGCAGAGGCTTGCACTTCTATTAGTTTAGTCTACTAAGCAGACTATATATTTATTTATTTAAGTATATTACTATTATATATTTATTTACTATTTATTTATTTTTGGACCAGCGGTCTTGAATAATCATTTTTTGTGTAATGGTTTAAATAGTTGATTACGCGACGGAGATGACATAATATGAAACCAACAAGTGAAATAATTTGTTACTAGTAAGTTTTCGTATTGTTTTATTCGTAATTTGTTTTCAGCAAACATATTATTTTATATGAATGGCAGACTCCTAACGAACGAAAGAAAGTAAGTGAGTCGGTAGACGTACAAACTTCGCTTGCTTTAAAAAGCACACAGCATGACTGTGTGCTTGCGAAATCTTCTGCTCGCATGTTAGTTTGTTGCATTTCATAGACGCACCTGCCTTAAAAAGTGCCTTGTTCCGTTTTCGCACGTGATAGTTCCTGTCTGACAGAAAGTGACAAGTCCTTATTCAGTGATTAACATGCGTTTATAAGTAAGACGGATAGATACTAGTTAGTCGTATAACTTTTTCGACCTATAGTTTGTCTACAACAGTTTTAACATAAGTGAAGTTAAACATGTTTGCACAATAAATGGTGGCAAAGTTGAACAGTGTTTTTCTTCCCATACTGTTTTTATGAACAGTTAATGTGTAAAATTGTTGAACACAGGTCGCGTTATCGGCAAATGATTAGACATTAGAAACGTCCTATCAAACGTGTGATAAGACGATGGCACGCCTCGCCTTTCAAAGGCCGCTACAGAACAGATCTGTTTTAGTAAATTTTTTTCGACTTTTCTATTTGAAGTTTTTACATGATTTCTTAAAATGAGATGACGAGCGAGAGGTGTCATAATATACATTTTATCTAAATCGGTTCAGTACATTGATTTTTATAACAAAATAACTGAAAAAAATACCGTCCAAGTAAACGAATTGCGTATTTTGAAGTAGTTTTTTAAGTTTTTTAGAATATTCACCATCAGCTAGTAAGAATTTGTTGTTGTTGTTTTCAGCTTGTAGTGTCCAATTGCAAGACAAAAGCCTCCCGACTTAGTAATAATTTAAAAAAAAAAACTGACTGTCAAAGACTTTAATATAATACTATTAAATCATTTAAGTCGTTAGAAACCTCTCACACCGACATCGATCACTTGTCACACATTCGAAACTTACAAACACACATACCCGGAAAAGCTCTCTCGGGTAGTCGGGACACTAAATATACAAAAGCTTTTCCCAGCACAAAAGCTCCGAACCCAGAGCGTGTGAGTCACGGACGGTCGCGTGGTCGAGTTCAAAAATAGTCGCGAGCACATGTTTACACGGCAGATACCGTGGAAAACCACCGCCCGGGCAGACAGCGGGGAGATGAAAGCTCGTGTGCTCGAGTCCGATAGACGCGGCAGTTCAAACAAATAAGATTTGTGACAACATAAAAGACACCTAATACTTGTTATTTAAATGAATGTACTGGTGTTTTGAAATACATTTGACACAATTTCATAATAATATTATAAAAGCTAGTTTTGTTACCTTTACACGCTCAGACGGCTGAACCGATCGTTATGAAAATTAGTATAGAGATAGCTTTGGACCTGGAAACGGACCTAAGCTACTTTTCATCATCATAATCATCACCGTTTTTCATAACTACGCGAGTGAAATAGCGGAACGCAGCTAGTCTATAAATCGGGGATTATTGTTGTTATATCATTTTTAGTTATTTTCCTATCATTATTTCAAAGAATCCCCCCAGTTGCGAATACTGCGATCTGCTCCATACAAACGGATTTATTTTTACTAGACTATAATAAGGTATGCTGTGTTCCGGTGGGAAACGGCGGGCCTGTCAAAATTAGTACCAAAATTTCGCCGCCGGACTTCAGCGGTGGCGCGGACTCAACACGAATGACAGTTTCAAAAGAAGAATAAGAGTAACGCCCAACATTTCATTCTAACAAATATCTAACTAAAAGAAAAACAAAATACCCGTTTAAGCAGTTTTTGAAGCCAATCTTAGGATTTCTTCACGCTTGATACGTTTTTGAGTGTACGTTACGGTTTTTTTGTGAGAAACTGTGCGTAAAATTTATAACAATTTATAATTAGCAAAATAATCGAATAATAAACATGCAAAACAAAAACATCCAGTCGAATTGAGAACCTCCTGCTTTTTGGAAGTCGGTTAAATATGGAGCCGTCCTTTGATTCGCGCCCAAAAACCGATAAACGAAGTGAGAAGGAGTGGGGCGTGACGCGTGGAGAGTAGTGCAGCCACGCTATGTCTCTCGCTATCGCATGACAATACGGAACGTGTCTCATAGAATATATTCACGGCGTCGAGACTGTTATTTCAATCGTTAATCAATCTTGTGAGAATGGCAAATGTTTTCCAATAACATCAGTTGAAAGTGACCGTGGCAACTACGGGCACAGTAATTTTTGCCCGGTGGCCAAAAAGTCCATTGTGTACTCAGGGTCTAAAAATCAAATGACGTTGATAACATGAACTTGAAAATTGTGCGAAATAATTCAAGTAACATTTTAATTACATACATAGGTAATAAAAGTATCATTTATTGAATTAGGAATTTAAAAAAGTAACATTTATAGGCGAGAATATGGAAAAGTCGGAAATGCCGGAAAATTTCAGTGACTGGCCTTGTGGCTCAGTTGGTAGTATGTTTGCCTGCTGAACCTGTAGGTCGTGGGTTCGATCCCCACCCAGGGCAAACATTTGTGTGATGAACATGGATGTTTGTTCTGTGTCTTGGTGTTTCTATGTATCATATGTATATATATTTACAACAACAACAAAAAGTATATATATGTATTCTATCAGCCATCTCGTTCCATAGTACAAGCTTTGCTTAGTTTGGGCTAGATGGTGTTGTTTGAAATGTCCACAAATATTTATTTATTTATTTCAGTGGTTTTATTATGAAATGTTTATATTAACTTTTTACCAGATAACAGATATTTTAGCAAGTTTCGGGAACTGGGTTGGTAAATAGCCAAACTGGCAGGACGTCGTCAGCGGCACCAGCTAGTAGGTAAATAAGATATTGCAAAGCCGGAACACGCGCGCGTTCGCGTCAACAGTACATATTGTTTACAATATTATCTAGTAGGTATAATTATTAGCGTGGAAAACCACTGGTGAAATAGACGATAGAAGCTTGGCTCGATAATAACGTGTTGATACTAGCTGCGTCCCACGGGTTTACGGGGTTATGGTTTACTGAGTTTAGGATTTCAATGTTCGTTTCTGCAAATATAAATTGACATAGAAATAGACATAGACATAGACATAATTTTACTGTAACAAAAACACACAGAAAATAAAAAATCATACACACAAAATAGGTCACAAAATAACGTTTTTGTCACAATTGGTACATTGTTCATTGGAAGACTAGACCACCAATAGCCGCACTTGAGCAGCAGACGCGATTCACCTAATACCTGCATCTATATTTATAAAAGACTTCTATGTACCAACTTAAAGACAATGTACAGTACTACTGCTCTTTGAGATTTGGAATAAGAATGTAATACTATGAATGCCTTCTGTGGTATAACTATAAATAAGAAGGGATTTCTCGATCGCGGGTAAAGCCGTGGAAAACCGAAAAATATACATCGCAAAAAATATTTAAAAACCTGTTTTATCTTGTGCTAATAAAGTTCTTTCATATGATACCCCACATGATACGCTTAAAGCACTTTAAAATTTGGACCCTCATTCCTAGCATAAAGACACTATTTTTTTTGGGATTAAATAAAAAATGTACAGTTTTCGGATTTTTTCCTTTATATGTGTACTATATGACAATACTTCTTGCCAAATTTTACAGTTTTCTTTTGGGGTACGAAACCCTAAAAATAAAAATCAATTCCTAATGTATGTAAGCATACAACTTCATTCATTGATTTAGCCGATTCTTTTTGTTATTATTGTGATTGCATAATTATAAAAAAAAAAACTTATTTTTTTAACCCTAACCCTAGAGCCCTTTGTGGTGAAACCGCGGGGCATAGCTTCAGTCTACACTATTAATGCGTATGCACGGAAGTGGAACAATTTTGGAATTTTCAAGGCTAGAGTAGCCGTCTTCTAGAATGACGTACTGACGTAACATTAGGCGAGTTGGTGGTGGTTAAACGTAATCTGTTTCGTAAAAAAAAAAACTTGAGAATGAGCGCCCGCGCGCGGCCACTGCTTGGATGCGCAGATTGCCCGCAAATAGTCCATTCTCTGATCGGTTGATGAGGTTTAACTTTTGACATTACATATGATCTATGATCTAAGCGCTTCAAAAAACACCTAGGTCATGCAAGTACTCACTTAAATACCTAATCGATCATACCTAGAAACAAGTTTAACCATAATGTATGCATAGTTTGACTATTCATGTAGGTATGACTAAGAAGTGACATCATGTTGGTCAAAAGATGTTTATTTTGACTTAGTGTTACTTATTTTAGTCAGCTGACTTGATATTTCCTTATTCTCTCATCTCAGATGAAGTTTAAAATATTATATATTCAGTACTTGGGCTACCAAGCTCCACTCGGATTTTTTAAGACTGAAAATACGAGCAAACCCGAGTTCACTAACCTAGCAAGATCGATTTATCGTCCTCTAATCTACCTACAAACCGAATTTCATTAAAATCGTTGGAGCCGTTTTCGAGATTCCGATTATATTATATACAAGAATTGCTCATTTAAATGTATTAGATAGTACACCTTTGTTTTTTTTGGTCTTTTTGGAAATCCATGGGGGAAGCCTTTGTCCAGCAGTGGACTTCTTATGGCTGAGATGATGTTGATGATGATATTACACCTACAGTTCACAAGAAAACACCTTTTTAAATTTCATGTCATGTCATCCAGCTGTTTAAGACTGTTCTCTCAGATAATAAGTTGTCTATACATTTTGATCAGCATCATCAACCATTGCCTACCCACTGCCGAGTATAGGTATTGACTTATGTAGAGTGCCACACTTAATATTAAAGAAAAACTAAAAAACCAGCCAAGTGCATATCAGGTTTATTTCTAATTCTAGAAGGTAGGTTAGAAAAGAGAAGATTCTCCATACATCATGATTTTTATGTATGTTCTAGAATAATTCTTTACCATTTTACAACGTAATCCAATTTTAATGATAAATTTTCTTAGAATATAGGTAGACAAGGTTGATATTCTTAAAAACGTAGTAAGTGCTTCAGTAGTTTGTTCACCAGTTCATATTATTTAAATATTTAGTTCTAATATCTACAGTTTGAGTTCAGTTTTTAGGGTTCCGTACCCAAAGCGTAAAACGGGATCATATTACTAAGACTTCATTGTCTGTCTGTCTGTCCGTCTGTCATCAGGCTGTATCTCATGAACAGTGATAGTTAGACAGTTGAAATTTTCACAGATGATGTATTTCTGTTGCCTCTATAACAACAAATACTAAAAAACAAAATAAAATGAATATTTAAGGTTAGGGTCAATGTAGAGTTAATGTAAAATGTTAATGTTAATGTTAAATGTTAAGTTAAATGTTAAGTTAATGTTAAATTAATAATGTTTATTTTATATTTATCCAATCATAATATGGTTTAAATGTCAATACTCACCCAGAAAAGTGATCTATGCATTGAATTATATATACCTATTACATAATATATCTCAATTCTATTAGATAGGTAAGTACACAAAATATTTTGATAAATTTAAAATGCTCTGACCCAGTCCTGTGTGCACTGCCTTTAAAGGGCCCTCAGATGTTCAATTTTCATTAATTGGTGTATATTGCCATTGATTTAGCACATTGATTGTTTATTATGTTTGCCATCAATGATGCTTCAATAATGATGGGCTATCGTTTACATGTATATAATCATGCATATTTTAGGGTAGGCAGAGCATCAAATATCATGAGGCAGTTTCACTCCACACTCAAAAGGGAGAGTCAACCCTCTAAATAGTTGAAGAAAGAAGGTATTAGAGTGTAAAAACATTTAGGGTTTTTTTTTTATAAAGATCACTACTATATTTTTCTACTAATATTATAAACATGAAAGTCTAATGAGAAATTGCAGAATATGTTTTTAGCAAATCACATAAAAAAACTGATGGCAATTTGTTAGAACTATACAGTCAGTGTTTAGATCAGAATAAATAGCATTTATCCGATGAATATTTATATGCAGGGCCTATGAATAAGCAGAGGTGTCGATAAAACACCTCTTTGCAGCTGCAACTCAATGGCTAATATATGGCTAGACTTCTTATAAGGTCGAGTCATAATAGTCAATAGAAGACTACAGACACTTCTCTCCAGGTAATAATATAAAGCTAATTATTTCCTTCTTTAAAGTTACTGATGCATGGAAGAACAAAGAGGACCTAAGGGTTCAATGTACTCTTAAAATTAACCCCAAGGTAAGATAACTTGAATACATAATCTATATACCAACAAATATATTGCTAAGTTGCTTACCAATTTCAACATTAACATACTTCTATCTCTCTCTATCATTAACATGATCATAGGAAACCATACACTTTCCTGTGCTTTATTAGCTGTTTTACTACCTATAAATAAGAATTATTACAAGCAATACCCCAATGGAATGTATATAATTGAAAGTATATTCTAGTCTGTAGAGTTGGCTGATGTAGAGCGACTCTAGCTTTACTCCTCTCATAAAGAGTTCCATGACAGGTAATAAGACAAATTATAAAAACAGGGCTGATCTGCATCACATCAAACTAATATTATAAATGTAAAAATTTGTGTTTGTTACTTCTTTAAGCAAAAATGAACACACAGATTTGAATAAAATTTATGTGGGATTAAAATGTAGTGATACAAACACAAATACAAAATATAAATCCTTTATTGTGAGCTGTGTTAGAATACATGTGGTCAAAGAAAGAAGTATCAACAGCTACCCTTTTGGGCATACACCATTGTAGCTACTTATTTAAAATTTATTAATTAATGCGTATGTAGGTCAATAATCATAATAATGTGTATGATCATGAATGGTTAGAAGGATATCTGTTGAAAGCACGGGCACAGTTATTCATAAATAATATTCTAGTCAAGTTAACAATGTGAATAACAATAGAGTATTCAAACCTCAATTAGAAAATGATATTTTATAGTTTAGTAAATTAATTTGAACTCAGATTAGAGATGATAAATATCTGAGTGACCAAGGAATATTAATCATCATAATTAGAGGAACAAAGGTACATGTAACTAGGCGGAAGATTACATTTCTTGACTGTTTGCCAAATCTTTTCACCTGAATTACAATGTGAAAATTAGTAAATGTTGAGAGGTTGTTTTTGAGCGAAGTTTACGATGAATTTGACTTACCATCGTGCCAAGGGTTGGCAGGTTCGAAGTACTGGGTTACTAGCTGGTCTTCATCAGGGAAACGGACTGATCGAGAGGGCTTTTTTCGTTTTTTGTCAGACACTTCGTGACCAGTATCACCTTCGTCCAAGCCCGTCCCAACGACCACTATATCAGCTTGCGGGCATGCCGTGTCTTTATCAGGATCGGTAGACATATCTAACGAGTAAACTACTGTCACATATTACCACGATCGACCACATTAGCAGTTGTAAAAACACATACATAAAAAAAAAACACTTCACTAATTCACGATTAATGACACAACACTACGGATGAGATCGATTTTTAAGTATCACAAACACGTTGCTCTCGTTAGCGCGCCAACCATTGCGTAGTTTTTTCGGATAGTATCGAATTTTTTTACTATTTTTTTTATGCTCGATTCGAATCAAAACATTCCGCACCTTTCATACACCGTTTACCGCCATATTGGATTGGAATAAAAAAGACAAAAGAATTATCCTATGTAGTAACCGCTAGAGGGCGCTAACTTTGATCAGTGTTACCATTATTAAAAATAGCAAACTGCCATCTGTTGGTGAGTAGTAACAGTCCTAATTTTAGGCTTATCTCTTCAAACGACAGAAAACAAGTTTTCACCGACTTCAAGGACAAAAAAGAGGTTAACAATTCGGTTGTATATTTTTTGTTTATTCACACTCGTTCATTTATAAATCGATTTGATTTATTTTTTGTTTAAAGGGATACATTTTCAGATTGGTCTCATAGTCCCTAATTTTATCAGTCGGTTTAGTAGTTTGGTTCTTAAAATAAAATTGCGCTATTCGAAATCGGTTTTTTCAGTTTTACTATAATTATTTATTTTCTGTTCTACAACTCTTAAAAAAATTTTTACTATTCCATGATTCGAATCGATTACTACTACCAAAGACAAAATCGTCTTTGCTTTTACCGATACAGATAGTATTTTTACGGTGGTATACAGCGCATTTCATAGCAGTAAATAGATTTTAGAAATCGGGTATAAAAGTATTAAATCAACAAAAAACAAATGTTGGGTAACTAAAATTATTTATTAAACTCAACATCACATAGTCTTACTATACATAAACACGTCTTACGTCTACTTAATTGTATAATTTTATAGTAATTGTATATATTTTGTATAATTTTGTCATGAATACTTCATGAGTTGTATATAATTTTCATTACAATTTCTGGACAAACACAATAATTTTAGTCATTATCACATTCTATAGGTTGATTATTTATCTCTGTTCCGCTCATTAAACTGCATACGCGCAAGATTCTATTTTGCGATCTAGTTCTTGGCCCAGCAGCTGTACTTTCAACTTTTATAGCGATGCAAAGTTCGCTCAGCACTTGTTTTTATCTTGCTTTTTCTGCAATTAAGAGAGTGACACAAAAGCTTAAGCTATTATTAAAATATGACAATTTAAAGTAGGCTCATTTGAACTTTTGTCTCACAATCTCAATTACAGAAAAAGCAAGATAAAAACGGGCGCTGAGCGAACTTTGCATCGCTATAAGAGTTGAGAGTAACCCCGCTAATTCCGTATGACCTACGGCCGCGTTACTTGAAATTGACGTGAATGTGTGATAATGATAATTAGACTGTAGAGTTTTAAATTTAAAGTATTACACTTTACTTTCAACGCATCCACGTCAAGTTCACGTAACCCAACCAATGGTCTTACGGAATAAGGACCCTTATCATAATCACATTGTAAATCTACCACCGATAACACTTGTCTTATAAACACAGTTACCTCCCGAATTAGGCGACCAGGGAGTGACCAAACTTTAATCACGTAAAATTGACTTCTATAGAGATATATATATATAATAAAATGTCATTTGACTCGTCGTCGAGTCGAATCGTCGGCGTCGAATGACCTCTATTTATTTTTATAGACTCAAACCGATCATGTCGATAAATGTGGTCACTCCCTTCGCTATGGCTATTGACAAACGTAAAATGCAAATATATCGCTGCCAATAAACATAGTAAACCCCTATCTATAGCCAGCAAAGGTTAGTTAGTAAATAACATAGAAAATAAGATTTCAAAGATAAATCAATTAAGTCTAGTTTTCAATGTCACTATTTTGTGCGTTATGTTGCCGGTAGTCACTCTTAATGACCATTAATAACATAACGTATTTTTTTCATAACATAATTTCAACTTTGTAAACTCATTGTAAATGTTAATTTTTGCAACAACAAAAATAATCGCGCAAGCGTTGCACTGAATCATAATAGGTTCGCACTACACCAATATTTTAACATAGTTGTAAGTATTCTCGTTCGTACGGGCACTATTACAACGTGCCTTATACAGAGCGGAAATAAAACATAATTATAGAATTTGTAATTTTGCAATACATTCTGTATCGTATGAACGAGGGGTTACTACACTTGATTAAATTACTAGCGTACTGTGAAAAATACTTTAAAGACCACTAAAAACAATCAACCTTTACCTATATAAACAATTATATTTTATAATGGACACAACAAATAACTATTTTGTACGTACATTAAATATAAAAATATTCGATCGTGACCTTACATAGGTTTTGATTTATAAAGCTGGGTATTAATGTACGAGCCGTAATTACATCGTTTTCAATTCAAAGTTCAATTGGTTTTACCCTGCCCAAGGCAAGAAACAGGCAATTTCATAATCGCATTCAATATTATACTCTACACATAATTATCATCATTGCAGTAGGTTTTTTTAAGACTCGCACGAGAATAACCAGCTTATATTTTAAATTGGACGTAGTATCACCTAACGCTAGATAAATTCATGAGATAAACTAAAATTGGGAGTTATCAGAAACCTAAACAGTAAGCAAAGTTTAGTTTTTTAGTTGACACGTCAAAACATATTGTGATAAACGATATTTGAATAGATTTATTTCTGTCGTATATCTGTCGCTGTCAGTCATATACGATACGACATATTCTATCATCGAAACAGAGTGAGATCATCGGAAGTTGCGTTAACGTTGCGACATCCTCCCGTTATATTTCAACGCACTGTGTGCTAAACGGTGTGACAATGGAACGTCTTTTACGATGTTCCAGTGTGTAAGTTTTTGAACAGTACGAGACAAAATAAAAGCAACGTCCCAATAACGATAATTATGTATAATCATCTTTAGTCCCAACGCCTACTCCGACAACTATGATGCGTAACGAAATTTTTACGTTAATTTTTACATATATTTAAACGCAACATTCTCGCGGCCGTTCCGACAAAACAACGCATCACCCCTCCCCCCTCCACTTTCTGGTTGTCTGCTGCTCGAGTGTTGAGTCTTGTGTCAAACGTCTCGAAATTTAATATTTGGTGTATATATTGTCATATACATATGTGTATGTGTGATCGTCGCGTACTATAATGCATTAAAAATCATTATTTTTATAGCTGTTATTTTGACCGAGTTAACGTAAACATTTACGCATTTGCATATTTATATATGTCACCTTTATAATTATCAAAGTAAAAATAAGTCTCAATATTTTGTAATATTATTTTATGACATTGATGTTCCAATTGTTATTAAAAGTAATTTAACATTATTATATCTAAAAAAAAAAGTAAAGTGTGTGCAAGACAACTGCACTTTAGACACGACTCTACGCATAAAGACAAAGATCTTACTCTTTATTGACATTCCAACTATGAACACGATTACCTTCGTAAATAATTTTTGTGTGGCACAAGATAAAAAAATTGATAAATAATCGTATTGTAGTCTAACTTTATGATTATATAATGGTATATGGTTGGTTATATATTTTTACGCCAAATTAATGGCATGTAATGAATGAAAGAGGATAGGGAGACCTTTGCCCAGCAGTCGAACGAGCGAGCAATTTTTTTATGAAAAGACATGTAAATAAATTCAGTAGTGGGCTTACGAGTAATAGACCTTTCAAGCACACTAACAGCTAAAACTGGCACAGAAAACACAAGTCTTGTTCAAATATATTAATATATAATCGCTAGATGGCGCGCGAAACTAACGTCTACCAACCCACATACATATATATATATATATGTATAGTGAATTCAATGATTTGTCGAATTTAAGTCATCCTATTGATTTTCGTTCGGTCTGCTAAGAACTTAAATATTACATAATGTTTTGTCCTACAAAAGGGGGCTAAACAGTATCCTCTATTTAGGTTAAGGTAATAAGGGATTTTAATATTTTGAACAGCAAAGCACTGTGCTCGCCACTCTGAGATATTACATATAAACACATTTATTCTTAGCTTGCTGCGCCCCGCAGTTTCATCCCCGCAGTGATGAAAAACGGTGATGATGACGATCACAGATCATAAAATGTACCCTGTCCATCTCCTGGACCTCAGCTATATCAGTACGACATTTCACACAATCAGTCTAGTCGTCAAAACGTAACAAACCGACAGACAGATAATAGTTTCGCTTTTATATTATTAATAACGACAAGGATTTGTCGAATTATACGTCTACAAATTTCAATCCAACTGCACTCAATTTAGTGGTGTATACCAATATACAATAATATAAATTCATTATAAAAATCAAAATAATTTGTTAAAATATCTCAAAACAGCATTCCTAACAAATATATAAATATTATGTAAGAGTACGACGTTTAACGTCAGATCGACGAATACAGTGCTTTTTTTTTATTTGCTTGATTTTGGCATCATGCTTGCACATTTGCAATTTGTCGAGTTTACTGTAAACTTTACTGCATTATTTTAGTAAATTTCGACATTTCCGGTAAATTGCATTAAAAATATTACTCAGTAATGTTTGCATACTACACTTGGCGGTTGAACTGATAAAATATACTTCCCCAGGCGGATTGCAAGATGTTTTAAAGTTTTAAATATGAAAAAATAAAATAGTTAAAAATATTAAGTAGTATATATACAAATATTTACTTAAAACTTCAGAATAGCATATTAACTACTGTTAATTTCAAGGCATTATAGTGAAGACCTCGGACCTTGGTACGTCTAACTTGTTTTTTTAGTTTTGCTGAGCCGTTTTTGATAAATCTTTCCGAGTAAAACTATAACGATTAACAGCTTAAAATCTGCACCCTTAGTACAAGTTTTTATGAAGAAACGCCGCGATGAAAGTTTTCGTACGCCTCCATACATGTATGGAGGCGTACGAACTACGAAAACTTTCATCGCGACGTTTCTCTTCGTAATTCATAGAGGGCGCTTTCAAAAAAATGTATGGTAAGTAAATTTTTTACTTTATCATCTCTAAACTCGTCGTAACCGATTGCTCAAGGAGGGTTATCTTTCCGGACGTATGTAACAAGGACACACAAGAATAGTATATTTATGGTAACCTATATATTATCCGAAATACATTTGCTTGAATCTCGCTTGCCCGAATCCGTTTCATATAACTTTCTGATTTAGATTTGATTTAGACCAGGGGGGCAATTCAGTTAATCAAAACCGATCCGTAACTGAACCTTTTGCGAAGCATTTCCTGTCGGCTGCTATCATTTTTTGATTTAGTAACGAGCGAAGGACGTGTCACGTTTCATCAAATGTGTCAATTGTATGACTTAGAAATGACTGAATCAAAAAAAAGATGGCGGCCGATGGGAAACGGTTCACATATGGTTCAGCTACGGAGCGGTCTTGAATAACTGAATTGCCCTGCAGATGTGTTACTTGAGACGCGTTTATGATTATTGGATTAGTTTCGTTAGATTTCTGTTTTTTATACACAGAAACTTGCGTAATCAAAAATGGCTCAATCAAAACTAGATTATTTTTTTCGAGACCCCACTAATATATTTTAAAACTTATTTCTAACTAACATGATCCCATTTATTTATACTATTTTATATTTATATGTAATGTAGTAGTTTTTGGTCTGATAAATATAATTTTATATGGTTCTTATACATATAAGATGTTTTGGTAATAGTGTTCAATTTTATTTAGGTATACAATTTGGCTCTGCAGAAGTGCAGAGCGACATTGTATACCTCATACCAGATTTGTTTGGTTTGTATACCAGGTTTCATTCATTCATTTCATATTCATATCATTTATTGCGTCATATGTAGGTACATGCAGGTCTTATAATAACACATGTTTATTTAGGGAATACATATGGCCCTATAGGGGCATGGCAACACTTGAGTCGGAACGTTCTATTTTAATTTTAATTTCGTCAAAGTTATCCTTAAAAAATTCGTCAAGATTATAATAACTGTTAGCTTCTAGGAGATCTTTCAAATTCAAAATAAAGCTTTCATCTGTGTCTATATCTTTTAAGCAATTCGGTAGCTTGTTATATATTTTTACTGCCATAGAATTAGGGCTAGAACTATGCATTGCTAGATTTGACCTTGGTATTACTAATTTATGTTTATGTTGGGGTCTAATTTTCAATTTCAATTCCTTTGAATTGAAATGAATGAATGAAACCTATTCGATTTGTACAACTAAGGAATAGAAATATTGGACTAGCGCGGTTAGCATTTATGTTTTTTTGTGTGTTCGGCGATATCCTCGCCCGTTGTGAACCAATTCCGATGTTTTTTTTTTTTATTTATTATAAAGGGGTTAACTCAAAGGTCGTCCCATAAATATTGCAGTAACTTTCGTTGAGGAGTTCGTTCTTTAAATTCTTGTGGCTGAGATGATGATGATGATGATTTGTCACAAGTCCACCCTAGTTCATTCGTTTATTCTCGCGTAAAATGTCAATACAATGTATAATCTGTGACACTGTATTGACATTTGAATTTAATGAATTGTATAAGATTGAACACTATTAGAAAACACTTGTTGATGTTTACGTGTGTGTGTGTGTGTACGTTGCCACGCGCCGGTGACCTCACTAAGGTTCCTTCTTTATCTTGAGATCCAGAACACCATCTGAAACGTTGAAGAATGTATTATTATATCAAACTAATAATAGAAAAGGTAACTCTGTTGTCCGTCTTTAACTTTATAATAGTTTACTTTATAACAGCTATGCTGCTGAGCCAATCGTTATGAAATTTGGCACACAGATTATTTAGGACCTGGAGAAGGACATAGCATATAATTTATCATCATTATCACCGTTTTTTCATCACTACGCGGGTGACGAAAAACGCACTAACGAAAAAGACAAACTTTGTAGGTGAAAACAATATTCGCCTTTATAACTCCTGAACAAATTCGCAATTAAAACTGTAAGTTTGTATATACATAAATAATATCACGGATTTATCGCGTATATTTTATATAATTTTATGACCTGGCGTTTTGAACACTGCAGCATCCGTGATCACAACAGGCTTAGACAAGTGGCAAACGTTTCTATTTCTACAAGCGTTTATGCTTAGAAATGCTGAGAAACTGTGACGTGAGGTCACGTGACATTTCGTTAGCTAATTGCTATACATTTACTTTATTTTCTATTGGCGTTCACAAAATTAGAATGCATCTAGTCGCACCTAGATAGCAACTGTCATCTAAGTGCGACTAGATGACAGTTGTCTTTGTTGTTGAATAACAATCACGAAAACACATCCCAAGGTTGTCTGGAAGAGATTGCTTTTAGCGATAAGACCGCCTTTTGTGCCATTTTCTTATGTGTTTATTGTCTTATTACTTTATGTGGTGTCAATAAAGTGTTATTGATTGATTGATTGAAAACATTAGAAAATAATAGACAGAGCATAAGTTATAAATGTGTTGTTATTTTATGTGATATAAACACAAATAAACAATTATGTGTTGTAAGACCTTGCTTGTTGCAGAATATCGCGATTTTTAAGTCAATGTAAAATAACCCTGTACATTTTGAATTACTTGTTTGTGTCAAAATATATGGCACAAATAATAAGGTCGTTGAGAAGTTAATTTATCGCGTTAACTTCGGAACATAAATATCAAATGTACAAATAAATACTTTCTCCGATTCCTGTAAAAAAAGATTTTGACCGTAGTCATAACCCCGACATAAAAAGCGGCTGAACCGACTTTGATGGGACATAGCTAAGAACACTCTAGATGAATTCTTCCTTGAAAAAAAGATAGATCAAAATCGGTCTATTTATTTGAGAGCTACGATGCCACACAGATACACACGTCACTTAACTTAGACAACTTATAACCTCCTTTTGGGTCAGAGGTTAAAAATCAATTAAAGACAAAAAAAATAAGTATCGACTGCCATTTACCATCACATTCATTATAGTAAGCAATCCTACGCGGCGCAGACTGCTTCCGCCCGTGACTTTTCCTCCTACCCTCTTTCACTGACAAATTCAATACACCATTCTCTTCTGCTTCAGTCAAAACCATCGTTTTGATGTTCGACGTCAGTTTATCATTCGAAATAAAAACGGTTTTAGCGAAAATCTTCTTTTTATCGTTAAACATATGGTTGACACTTTGCGTGACCAATTTACCGATTTTACATTCGAAAATATCCCTGTCGCTTGATTCTGAACGTATTAAATCATTCTTCATCTCGAAATCATCGGAGCTGTCATAATTGTTCTTTTGATTAAATTCATCACAACTCCTGTCATTAAAATCTTCGCGACTCCTGTCATTAAAATCTTCACGACTCCTTCTGTCATTAAAATTGTAATTAATCGGATTATAATTCTCGTAGCTTCTCCTTTGGTTTTCGAAATCATCATCTATTGTGATCTCTTCATATTCAGGAGTTTCCTCTTTGATTATTAAGGTCTCTCGGACAACGTTGTTCATTATAACAGTTTCTTTTGTTTGTATCTCTTTCTGTAACTCCTTTCTCACTCTATCGTATATGTCATGTTCATGGTCTAACTCATGACGTAGTTTTTCTCTGTCAACGTTATTTTTGACAATGACAGATATCTGTTGATTTGTTATTAATGGTTTTATTTCGGGTACTTTTGTGATTTCTTTGGGTTGAGATTCTAAATCTATGGAAGGCACTTCGGTTGGGTCTGATCTTTCTTGCAATATCTGAAAAGAAAAAAAAAACTTTTTACCCCTAAATTTGAGGCACTATTAATCGTTTGATAGACTGGTTTCGATCCAAACACAACAGATAAAACATTACAAATTTCAGAAAAAGGTTTAGCAATTCGAACTTTGCATATAGAGGTCGCGACACGAACAAAAAGCTGACTTTGAATACGCAGAAGTCAATTTTTGGGTCTGTGAGGGGAGAGAGAGAGAAGGTGGGGGTGAAGGGGAGATGGTAGAGGAGAGTGGAGAGGGAAAGGGTGCGAAGGGGTGAGGTGCGACAAAAGCGTCACGGCTTGTGTCTTCTAGCTGGTCACGTTCGGGTTGTTTGGATACGACAAGCTGATATTGTACTCGAGGCTTCATAGTAGAAAGTATTTAATTGCCGTCTACTTCTAAAACGACGTTAATTATACGTTAGCAATACCACTAATATCATATACCTAATATGGTATAAATATGAATTAAGACTGATTCATATTTACACCATATTATATGATATTCCACTCAAATCATAAAAAATCAGTTGTGCTCTTCACTTGTATCACATCAATAAATATGCAAAACACTTAATTCATTAAGGTGGTACATTGTCATTTATTTCCAAAAAGTCTCCTATCAGATTGTCTGTTAGGAGAGACAAACATCAGACTTTTTGGAAAAGTGAAGGGACTAGAATACATACTTGCACTAGATGTTTCCTGAGAGAGGCGCACTTGTCCCTCACAAGGTCTCTCCGGACGACAAGCGCGCGTCGATCAGCCAACGCATCGCGTCGGCACGCGCGCACCGCGCGTAGCTCACGCGTCAGACGACGCAAGTGTTCCACGCTGCGACGACGACTGTTCTGCGACGCAAGCTGGAATCACCATACAATTCAATAATTCCACTTTCATCATGCAGACTTTTAGTGTTATTTTTATTTGTAATCTTAATTGATGTGTAATTATGATTAATCTTTAATTATATACGATTTGTTTATGTAAAATCGCCGAACCTATTTTGTATGCTGTTGCATCTGAGGGAGTCCATATGATAACTAAATAGCTTGTTTTTTACCGCCTAGGTAATACATACTATAGAATATCAATAAAATAATCTGGCAGTTAAATTGTGGGATACACTTCCTTAGTGGATCTTCCGTGAAAGACAATCTGGATGTCTTTAAATCGAGTGAATTAGTGTCTTCTATGTAAGAGCGCACGATCGTGGACCGCAACGTCACTTAACATCAGGGAATCAAGCGCCAACCTATAACTACATAAAAATAAAACAGCCAAGTGCGAGTTGAACCCGCGTACAAAGGGTTCCGTACCTACCATTATCTATAAAAACGGCAAAAAATCACGTTTGTTGTATGGGAATAATAATAATTTTATTATAATTTAATTATTTATTTTTAAAGTGAATAATATAACTCAATATTCTGTGAATATTTCAAGCGTCTACCTGTTGCCGTTATCGATATCGAGCAAAAACGAACAAAAAAAATCACGTTTGTTGTATAGGAGCTCCCTTAAATATTTGTTTTATTCTGTTTTTTAGTATTTGTTGTTATAGCAGCAACAGAAATACATCATTTGTGAAAATTTCAACTGTTCAACTATCACGGTTCATGAGATACAGCCTGGTGACAGACGGACGGACGGACGGACAGACAGCGAAGTCTTAGTAATAGGGTCCCGTTTTTTTCCCTTTGGGTACGGAACCCTAATTATACATATATGTATGTATCTATTAGTGGATCTACAAATAAAAAAAAAAAAACTCGGAAGCACACCAATAAATACGACACGAAAATTAAAATGTATCTGACTCAAATGATTTTTGCATCACAAAAATTATTATTTTTATGTATGAAAATTAACTTGGATCAAAATAAAATTAATATCAAAAACTTGTGATGTTGCTTTCTAGTGTTCTGTGGGACGATTGTTATAAGTTTATTTAGTAATTTAATATCTACAAATATGTATGTAAGACATTGAAATTTGCACAGAGTTATACAACATGCTCTAAACAACATCGGATCGCAAGTCAGACGGTCCCACCACTAAGCTGCCGGGAACTTGATTATTAAAGTTAAATAAAAAAGGTTTATTATTTTATGCTATTCAGTTTTATCGGAGGTTTATTTTTTTTGTAAAAAGTTTTTATTTTATCATTTTTTGTAGCTTTAGTCTACTAATTACTACATGCTTAATTTTTTATTACTTTTAAAATAGCTACCTACCTTATAATATACAACTCGGCTTTAAAATCTGCGAGTGAACAATAAATCACCCCTATTTACCCACCCTTAGGGTAGGATTTTTTTTCCAAATTTATATGGAGCCAATTTCGAGGTATACCCTAGCTAATAAAAAAAGAATTATCAAAATCGGACTGCTCTGTAAAAAGTTATGCGTGCTCATACATTACAATCAGTGAGTGACCAATCATTCATCCCCTGTATTCCTACCCTTAGGGTTGGGTTTTTTTTTCCAAATGTATATGGGACCAACTTCGGTGTATACCCTCTCCAATAAAAAAAGAATGATCAAAATCGGACTAATCTGTAAGAAGTTATGCGTGAACATACATTAAAAAAAAATATACGCGTCGACTTGAGAACCTCCTCCGTTTTTTCATCGGTTAAAAATTTGTTTGATGATGCTGTGATAACAACTGCTATATATTATATAAGCAATAAATATGTAAATAATTCCAAATGTTGTTGCTCAAAGTTCATTGACTTTTTAAGAATAGGCCTTATTTATTTTGCCCAACTGTGTAAGAAGGAGGGTAATGTTTTTCGAGTGTTTGTATGTATATATGTGGGTATGTATGTATGTTTCTATGTGACAGCCTACAGCAAAAACTGCTTATCTGCAGTTGCTTATTTTGTTTTTCTTTTAATATACATACTTGTTGTCTACAATATTGCTGTTTTGTTTGTCTAGGAGTACTATGGTAATAATAATTATAAATTTCTTAGTATTTAATAAATATAAAAAAATCACCATGTTCAAATAATGCACACAATGTTAGAGGCACATTGATGTCTTACTCATATAAATAAATGGCAAATACTTGTACTTGTATTGTTATAAATGTTCTTTTGCTACTACATACTCTTGACTGGTAAATAAACGCAAAAATTACATGCATTTATTTACCAATCAAGTGCTACTGCTTTTGTAACACACTTTTATTAGGTCGACCTGTATGTAACTATGTAATGAATTCTAAGGTAACTAATTTAACCATCTTCCAAGGATCGTAGCGTCATGAAAATTGGCAACTGTATGTAGTTCTGATGACAATACAATAATATGGTACTGTCGAACTGATCTGATGATGGAGCCGGAAGATATGAACTAGAAATTAATGATGGAACATCGTATCATAGCAGTGTTTGGATTTGTTAAAAAAGTCTTGTAATGAACTTTAACCACAATAATTTGTAGTGTGTTTTTTAGTTTTTTAAACTGTAATTTATAACATGGTATTATTAGCTTCATACGTATGTTAGTATGTATGTAACGGAAACTTTAAACATCATTTTGACCCCCTTCAAAACGTCGGATTTACTTGAAATTTGGCATACTTATCATGGACCGATGACATTACAATAATTTATAAGATTAAGTGTGTTTTTTAAACTATTATACTTATAATTATTTACCTTTTGACATCTAAAGACTAAATGGATGATAACTTTCACCTCCATGTGGGTGAAGCTGCAGGACACTGCTAGTTTCAAAGATATTTTGCAATTGTAACATCAGATTCTCAAGAATAAAGCACAGTTGTATTACAAATATGACAGGAAACTTTATTTCTATACCAATAAGATTCAAATTACCAGTGTTAATTACCTTACAGTGAAATTAGATAGGCAGCACTGTGGTCTACTGCAGTAACACTATATGTTAGGTTACATTTCTGTGCGATGTTTGAGATTTATAACTAATTTTACCTTTATAACATTATGTTAAAGACAATCTAAACTTACTCTTAATAAACTTTACAAGATTTTGTTTTCACTCCTTATAATGTTATCATTACTGTGCATAAAGGATAAATTTGATATAATTGATCACATCCAAAATTATATAAATACTGCACATTATTCCATATATGGATCTATGTATGTATACATAATGTATTTATCTAAAATCTTATCTCTTGAGGAGTCTGGTAGCTATCTGGTATCATATCAGTACCAGTATTCACAGTCCTTCAGCTCCTATCTTAGAGAGATGATGTATACAGAATACATTTACATTCAGAATGACAGAGAGGAATCTTATATTACCTGGGGGGCCGATTGTTGGACACAATACAAGCCATTTAGCTATTTTATAAATTCTGAATCCAATCCAATCTGTAGGTGCAAATATGGGTACAGAAAATAATAAAGAATCATACAACCACCAAAATACTACTCTTAGTTTTAAAATTTTATTTATATTTGTTTATTTATGTTTATTTATATAATTAAATTTTTTCTACAAATAAAATTTATACATACCCGATTCTTGATTCTTCGTCGTAGCCCCTTCAAGAAGGCGAGGTCTTCATCAGACAGCTTGAGGCTTTGGACTCTCTCAGAATATTTACATGTAGAGAGACCAGCCACCTCTTCAACAGTCATGTTGATACCTCGTTCTGAAACAATTAATTTTATAAACAACCTATTTTCAACTAAACAAAGAAAATATTTTGGTTCATCTTTGATAATCTAACCAAACTAACTGAAACCATAACTACTTATATATGAAATTAACTTTTTTAGTGGGGATTATATATAATAATACAAATATTGAAAGATTTAGTTACAAAGTGTGTGTGTATCCAATTTTAATGTTAATTAATAATTGAAGAGAGTAAATATGTATCAATAATTTACTGATGATGACAAGAAATGATAATAAACAAGTAAGTTTCTTAAACACTAAGCTCATAAATAGCCCAGGTACTTTTCCAACGCCTTATTTTGACACATTAGGTACTGGAGAAACTTACCTGATAAAATTAAGTTTTTGCTATACATTTCTAGTGGAATAGGTATGCGAAGGTGCGCAATATAAAGTTATTTTGAGAAATAATCATTTAAAACCTGATGGGAGCGGAACATGCAACGAGTAATGCATACTGCGCCTTACATAAATAATAATATCGACTCAGATTGCAAAATTGTCTACCTGTTGCCTGTGCGAGTTTCCGATTTCATTAGCAAAAACGAAACACTTTTTAACCACGTACCGTCAAGCAAATCCTGGTCCACTTGGTAGGAGCACGTGTTCTTCGCATTATCGTCCATTCTTCATATTTATTTTGTGTTTTTAACAATATTAAACAACAAACTTTTTACGTTTTATAATCAAAACCAAAAGGTTATAATTTGCGACTGTCAAAGAGAAATGAATGACTCAATTTAACTGTCAAAACAAATGTCATTCAACCTTCATAGAGATGCAGGTAGTCCTAGCCTGGATCCCAGCACCCTTATTCAGATTACATTCGATTCGATGCGATCTTCGATATGGAGAGAGATCTCGAAGGATTTCACACGGTTTGCGGAATTAGCGATTCAGGTTTCTCGAATATCGAATAATTTTGACATTTCCATTCCATAAGGTATCAGCTGATCATCCCACACGGTTCCATTGATTGAAAGCGGCATGTGACATATCGATTATCAATCGATTAATCGGAAATTGTTTTTTTGACTTGGAAAAACCGATTTTTAGATTTATATCATGCTGCATGTCATTTTCGTGAAAGTTAATTTTCGTCACGTTATTGTATTTTTACTACTGTAACATGAATAACTGTGCTGTCTTAAAAGTAGGTACCTTTTAAGACAGCACAGTTATTCATGTTTGATGTAATTTACATAATATATAATTATATAGTAGACCTACTATAATCAATTCTAATTTAATATTATTTATGTCATATTGATTCACTATCTAATATTTGCACTTGAGAAATGATCGAATGTAATGGAAAATTGTAATTAATTTCTAAGACCTTATTTACCTACATTCTTGCAAATAAATTTCATTTCATAAGTAAATTCAAACCAAAATTTATTCATTTGTTTGCCAAATGAGCAACGTAAAGACAAACATGAAACCACACACTTCTCTCCCACGCTCCTCTCTCTGTGTGGTAGTTGTTTTAAACAAGCACTAAAGTGACGTAATGTTACACAATTCAAATAATATAACTTAGTATTTGCTAGGATGATGTACGATAATTAATATGAATTGGATTACAGTGAACGTCCATCGGACAAAGGAATACGAGAGACAGTGTAGGTCGAAAGCGAGAAGGAGGAATGACACCGGATGCTCCTCTAGTAACAATAAAAAAATATAAAATTTTTACAAGCTATCACTGCTATCACAGAACATCAAATTTCTTTATCTATGGAGAGAAATATAAATGTGTGCTACTTCAGCCCCAGCAAAATATAATGGACTTTCTTTACTAGCTCGCATTATTGACTGATCCCTATTTGAACTGTAAAAAAATACGATTTTCTTACTTTTATTTGAAAATGAAAATTTTGAAACACAAAAGAATCGAACTTTAATCGATTTTTTTTAACAGTTAATCGAAATCTTTAGCGGTATCAAGTCACTAAAAAAAGTTTGTAAATTTAACAGTAGCAGCCGTCAAATTTTTTTTTCTTTTATTGGCCACGATTGGCTCATTTGCCAAAATTATATGTTAAAAGTTTCATGAAAAATACAAATAATATAAGTTTTAGTCACAATCTCAAGTTACTTGGTAAGCCGAGTAACTTGAATCTAAGGATTATAACGAGATACTCGGTTGATAGTGAATCAAGTTCATGTCATGACTTGGTTATTTTACTAGGAGCTGTTAAAGACTTTGTAAGTTACAACGTGAAGAAGTATGTTTCATCACTCTCATTTCAAACTCGTGCGCGTAAACGAACACTAATAGATTAAAAAAACATCATCTTTACAAAATCTTTATGTGAAATAACACAAGTTTAGAATAATAAAAGAAAACTGTGACATTTTTTAATTAAGTTCCCGCGAAAAACCTACCGAATCGAATGGATAACCTTCGATAACCCTATTCACAAATTCGAATGGCACCAGTCGGTACCATATCGGTAATGACCTCGTGTTACCGATAGGATAACATAGACAAGCTAGTTTTCAGAGTCAGTTTCATGTTTTTTGATAGGTGATTCGTGATAGAAGTAAAAAAATGCTTAATTATGACCAGCGACTGACAAAATATGTAATTTATTGCATAATATACATATAACTTGATCCATCATATTAATTATGGCATATAATTCTTTGGTAAATTTGTAGCTTCAATAAGTGAAGCATGCTTCGAAAATATCTTGTTGGTTGTGTGTGTGCATGTGTGTGTGTGATTTCAAAGTTCTTCTATTTTCTCCCTGGACTCGTGCATTTAATGTATTTGCCATTTATTAGTAACAAGTATAAAATATTTAATATATTTAAGCGCCATGCGTGTAATCTGACTAAGCTCTCCAACTATAAAATATTACATTTTGAAACTTTGGAAATCATAATTAGGGGAATTTTAAAACCCGTAAAATCGGTACATTTGACTATTAGGTGAATATATTATGTCAAATTATGGAAAATGGTAATTGAAAATATCAAAAAAGTGCTCTTATATTATTAAAATGTATTCGATATCACTCCCGACAGGATAAACCTGTCGGGAGCGATATCGAATTAGCCATCGAATTTATATGTCAAACTCCTTCGGATTCGAGTTTGTGAATCGGTCTACCCGAATCCCGGCGGATCCAGTTGAGGATGAGTGGAGATTGTCTTTGGTTTCTCGAGATTTCTATACTAAAAATGGGACCGACGGGCATAAATTCGAATTCGTGAATACCCATTGGAGTCGAATGGAGCTTTATTCGATAGCCGGCTCATTACCGACAAAATTGACAAACCGACAACCGATTAGAACTAGAATAAGGGTGCAGGTCACATCGGCATCCCGGGAAATGAAAATGCAGATACCCTTGCCAAGCAAGCTATTTCTTCTGGAAATAAAGATTATTCCCATGTCTACGCACACGACCTCTCTTCTTCCTGCCAACTCGAACTGCGCTCCATCTGGAACGACCTATGGCACAGGTCTAAAGTTACAAAAGGTAAATTCTATGGGCAAATACAGCCATCAATACCCCCTAAACCCTGGTTTTTTAAGTTAAAAAACTCAAAAAAACAGACAGTTTCCACAATATGTCGTTTGCGGCTCGGTTTTGCGTGTACTCCGGTGTTTCTGTGCAAAATAAGAATTCGGGACCATTCAATTTGTGAATGTGGGTTGGCCGAAGGCACAACCGACCACATTTTCTTTGATTGCTCTAGATGTCGTTTCTCTCTATATGACATAATCCCTAACGACATTCCTCGCCCCATTTCCTTCTCTAATCTCCTGCCCTCCGTGTTCACCCCCTTTGTGTATACCCTTATGAAATATATTGAAACTAACAAAATTAAATTATGAATACCTATCTGTTTTTTTTTTTATTATATCTACCTATCTCTAATACTAATTAAATGCATGTCTGGTCCCATAATATGTATAAATATCTATGTAGAGCTTAGTAAGCAAAATTAAAATCTAAACTCAATAATAATAATAATAATAATAAAGTAGTTTATTTGAACAATTAAGATGATAATTACAATAGTAAAATACATATGCATCAGAAACTAAATAGTCATAATTTAGATAAACTATTGTATTTTTCGAGAACCCTGGATCCCACACTAGGGTAGTCCTGTGTCGTGAGATCCAGTGCCTTCCTTCAAATAAGAAAAATTTAATTACAATGTATATCTTAATCTTAATAATATATCTATAGCTTAATAACTAACATAGGATATTATGAAATGTTGTAAACATCGCAAGTATATATATATATATATCTTTTTCTTAGTTCAACAATTACAATTATTTAGCGTATGTATGATGTCTGTGTGTAGCGGGGTATGTGTATGTGCGTATGGATATGTTTTAGATGGTACGAAAGTCTGGGTGTGTATGTGGAGGATGACAAAGGTGTGTACGTGTATTCTCTAGTTTAGTTAACGAATGAGATTGGACAGCGTTTGCATAGTGTGATTGTGTGGCTTATTTATTGATTGATTAGGTTTATGATTATTGTAGGATGATTGAGGCAAATGAACAAAACATGTATTTTGATTGCTATAGGGGTCTGGTCCCTCACAGCTTAGTTATCCATAGGAATATGGTTCAATGCTGAGATTTCTTTTTCTGTGATTAGAGTATCTATATAGCGATCCGCCGGAGGTAGGTAAGGGAACAGACCCCTTAAGGTCATTTAGTTATTTCAATTACTTTCTCTGTCTCGGTATAGTCTAGCGTGGATAGCCAGCCCTCGAGCTTACGTTTGCAGATATAACGTAAAGTTTTTAGTAAGTCTAGTATTTTGTCGATCTTCTGATATAAAAACGGTCCCTTAAATTGGTAGGAACGGTGAGCAAATAATGTTTTTGTTCGAGGAACCGTCCAAGTGTTACGTCTCTTTCGGGGTACTAGAGAAATTTGCGCTGTTTTGTGAAAGCGCAACGTCACTGCCAAAATATAAAGTTGCCGCACGGTAAGGTACTTCGTCTCTGCATAAAGTTGCACGGTGGGAAAAAGCATTGGCTTTTTGTAAGCAATTTTCAGTATAAGCCTTTGAGCACGCTCTATCTTTTGGAACAGGATTTTAGTAGCAGATCCCCAACACACTATGCAATAGTTCAGTATGGACTGGCATAATGCTTGAAATATAATTTTGAGTGTACTGGGATCAGCCACTGAGCCAAGTTTTTTGAATATGTGGGTCATTTTGCGCAGTCGGACACATAGGCTGCTGATTTGGCATTCCCAGTTTAAGTGTTGATCTATTTCAACTCCCAGGTATTTAATGGTATTAATGCGTTCTAATCCAGGGCATAGACACTGTTTTGTTGAGGGTGAATCGCAAGAGTGCAGCTTTAAATTCATGAGTTTAGGATAGGTCCGTTGTGTTATAGAGAAGGTTATATATTTAGTTTTGGTCGTATTGATAGTTAGCAGATTGTTTTGTAACCATTGTGCTACCTTCGATAATCCCTGGCAAGCAACATCTGCAACCTCTGTCCAGCTTTTTCCATTAAATACTACTGCAGTATCGTCGGCAAAGGTGTATAATTTGGCTTGGTCGATCTTGAGCTGGCAGAGGTCGTTGATGTAGATCAGAAAGAGGGTAGGTCCAAGGACACTGCCTTGAGGGACACCGAAAGAGACGAATGTATAATCACTGCAAAGATCTGAGATGCGGATTCTTTGTTTTCTCTCAGACAAGTACGACCGAAACCAGTCTAAGGTACTCCCACGCACACCATGGAGTTCTAGTTTCCTAAGAAGGATTGGCCAAGACACTGTATCAAATGCCTTGGCCAAATCAAGGAACACTCCAATACATTTTTGACCCTGGTCAAGAGTTGCAGTAACATGATCAACCAAAGCCACAACAGCGTCTTCGGTAGATTTTTTTGCTCGGAAGCCGTATTGGTTGGAAGATAATAATTTATTGCTCTCTAGAAAATTTAATAAACGTATGTTAACAACTTTTTCCAATATTTTTGACAGGGATGGTAATAGAGAAATAGGACGATAGTTGGATACTTTTAATTTGCTGCCTGACTTATAAATGGGGCAGATATCTGCAGATTTCAAACAACTGGGAACTATTCCTTGCGTCATACTAAGATTGCAAATATGGGCAATCGGTAATGCCAAAATATGTCCTGCACGCTTCAACAAATCATTGCTTATTCGATCACTACCTGGAGCAGATCCTGACTTAAGACCAGATATAATCTTAATTATTTCGATACCATCTGTGGGAGCTAAAAAGAGTGAGTCAGCAGGAGTATTATTGACTGTAACAGAGGTCGTTAGGTGAGCTTCCGTTGTGTTAAGTTTTTGTAGAATATTTTGTGCAAGGTCTTGACCAACTGATGCGAAGAAGGAGTTAACGGTATTAAGAGCTTCTGTGGGTGTAGATTTAATTTTTAGAAGTTCAATTGAATCATTTTTAGCTTGTTTTAAGTTACACATGTTTTTCACCGTGCCCCATAATTTTTTACTATTACTTTTGTTTTTAGCTATTAGATCAGCTTCATGTTTATTTTTTTCTGTAGTTAATAGGAAGTTGCAGTAATTCCGAAAATTTTTATATCTATTTTGTAAGTCCTGATCATCGGGGGATTTTTTTAATTTTAGGTGCAAAGTGTCTCTATATCTTACGCAGTTCACTAATTTAGGCGTCATCCAGGGTTTTTTTATAACTTCGGAGCTTTTAAGTTTTCTATATGATGTGTTCCTTTCGACTGCAAGGGTAATATTATTGATCAAAAATTCAGTAGCTAAGTTAACATCGTCTATTTTGTAGAATTTATTCCAGTCAATGTTTTCCAGGTAAGAAATGGTTTCAGGATAATTTATTTTTGGCGTTACTTTAGGCTTTGGAGGGCTCCTTGGATTTGCTTTATCTACACCTATCAGTACAGAATCATGGTCCGTGACTCCTGAATTACACACTACTACGCAAGTTGATCTTTTGGACCGGATGAGGGCGTGATCTAAACAGTTATTGTATCGTGTGGGCCGAACATGTCCTGGGATAAATCCATAGTAGGTGGTTAGATCTAGATAGTCAGAAGATTTGCAGTCTATATTATTAGGTTTTATATCTATATTTATATCACCAGTTATGATACAGGTCTCACTAGATATTGAAGATATAATATTTTCCAATGATGATAAAAAGTTAGCTATGTTGGTCTTGGCTGGAGAGCGATATATTGCTATAATATTTAATTCTGAGCCCACTTTAATTGTTAGGCAGCTAGCATCATTAAAAGGTGGTTCATGGATCTCAACGTTCAGTCCAGATCTATAAAATATCATGAGGCCATCGTTTTGATTGTGGAAACTAGTTGATGAGTGGCATTCGTATTTAGGTATTTTAAATTTCTGCGTAACATCTCTACCCCAACATTCCGTTAGTATTATAATTGTTGGAATAAATTGTAGTCTCGACAGGTATGTTATAAACCCGTCAAAATTTCGACGTACACTTCTTATATTTTGAGTAATTATAGTGGTCTTTTCCAGGTATTCACTTAATATAGGTTTACATTCTTCAGCCGCGTCTACACCGTAATTTTCTACCAATATTGTGTCATCAATGCTGTCTATTAAATTTATTTTTTGACTCATTATGTTTTTTTATTAAAAAGCAAATTAAACGCAACACAGGTATTCCTGTGTACGTTGTTGGTGGAGTATAATATGAGACAGCTTTGACACTCTATTAGTAAACAATCCCAATAACCTGGCGAGTTACAATATAGTGAATAAAAATATTTTATGAAGATAAGTTTCACATGCAAAGCGACACTATTCTGTATAAGGCGTATAGATAAGGCCATCAGTCTTGACGTGGTCGGGATTGCAATTACGTCACGGCTACCATAGCATACGCACCTGCAATCGTGGTATCCTTCATAGGTTTGTAAAGACGATAATAAGGTCATGCGACAATAATTTGACGTTAATTTCAATATCGGGTATTCACATCTCATCATATTATTAACGGCCTCATAAGTTTGTTGTGACCATTCATAGAAGTAAACATTCAGCAATAATTGTATAGAAATGCATAGATTGATCGGTGGATTAGAAATATACTGTAGACATAAAATATATACTTTTACACTTTGTTGTGTTATGTACAACAATAGAACACGTTGGTTGTCGCAATATGAACTTATTCGTCTTATTTGATCGTCAGTGATTGACTGTATTATACAATCATTAAACTTTCCAGAGAATGTGTGTATGTGTGGTGGATATGTGTTGTTAGTGTATAGTATATGTGTGTTTTTAGCGTGTGGTGTGAACAGTGAATGATGTAGACTTAGATTATGTAAATGCGAGTAATACTTGAGATGGTTATATTTTGAGCTTCCCATAATTACAAACTTTAGAAGGGAATGTGCTCGTAACCATGAAATATACATTTTAAACAAATTTAGCAAATAAAGGTAATTCATAGGGCTTAGTATAACGCGTGTATAGCTTACAAGTTGTATATTTGTATAGGCCAGTGGGCAGCATGCAATAGGGCAATGTACGTCTAGTCACTCATTTTTGAGATCGTCGAGTTCTTTTTCGCTAGTTATGCGAATTTGCTTCGACCCTTCTTCTTTTCGCAAAAATATGCGGCCATAAGACGTCCAGCAGTATGAATAACCATTATTTTTTTTAAACTCTCGAGCTAGGTAGTACAATTTTCGCTCGTTTGGAGTTAGGTTCTCTGACATATAAAGTAGCTTGTTGGTACCTCCAATTTGGAGGTTAGATGTGTTTAATTTCTCTTCCTTGTGCTGTTTGTTGTACTTTTTGTAGGAGTGAAGAAAGTTATCTCTCAAATCAACAGTTAAGAATTCGGCAATTATGGGTTTGTCGGCGGCTTTAGTATATGTGCGATAAATATCTTTTATGTCCGACAGTTGTATCGGTATGTTAAGAATGTTCCCCATTTTGACAACATATGATTTGAGGTCATCTTTAGATTCATTATGGCTTTGTGGAACGTTTCTTATTTCAATACTGGTACTGCGAGCATGGTGGTGCAACATTTCCACTTGATTTTGCAGCTGTTGGATCTGTGTTTTGTGTGTCTTTCTTTCTTCTTCCAAAAAATCAATTTTTGCGAGCGCTTCCTCATATTTTGTAACTAACACATTACAAGATGTTTTAATCTCGTTGATGGAGCTTAAAACAATGTCAAATTTTTCGTTTTGGCTTTTCTGCAATTCGTTAAACATATCCAGTAGTTCAGATTTTGTAATATCGTCACGTTTACGGCGCATAGGTCGGTTGGACATATTGCCTGAGGATGATGCAGCACTAACTCCTGTTTCCTGGCTTGCGTCGGAAATATTTGTATCAGAGGCGTATTTCTGTAATAGCTGCAATGGACTTGCGAAGGCTGATGGTGGTGGTGACCTGGGCTCCACTGGCGGTGGAGTACGCTTTAAAGGCATTTTTTATTTATTAATTTTTAGCTTTGCAACACTGTGGGCTTACACGAGAGTACGGTGTGATAGATAAGTTACTTGTACCTGGCTTTCAGCACTGTATGCGGTTTTACTAACCGGTATCGTATGAGGGTGGCTGTCGCAACGCAGGTCGAGCGAACTAGATAGCATTCAAATGCGTTGGTCCGTCCCTATTTACATTAGGCTTACTTGAATAGATGTTGCACGACAACTCAGCGCGCGTGTATGTGAAGCTGCTGATTCACACAGGTGCCATTATATTTCTTACCGATTTTACGTGAGATTTTATGATGCACAAAATTTTTACATAAGATCACAACAATTTTGCAGGGGTCTATCCTATTTGGAGTTGCAATGTGGAAGCGGGTCTTTTAAGCTGGTCGGGTCGGCTAAGTTACAGTAGTCACCTTCTTTCCGTCCAATATAATGAGAGCTCTCCAATAGTGCAGCGAATAAGTACTCGGGCACTCACAGTCACAGGTACAGTCGGGACTTTAAATCTTTGCGGTAAAGTAGATTTTCGCGAGTATTGTGCACAATGATTAGCAAATGTTTTGCGCGGAAACTTTGTTAAAACACGTCCGATCACCTCGGCAGTCCGGGAGGAAGGCAAGAAGTCAATACTTGTCAAGAAGACCGAAATACCACATTACCGACAAAAGCACGGTCTACTGATCAACCTTTGATTTTGACCTTTCAAGAGGATTTTATTGGCGACTCTACCGATCAATTCAATATGAAGAATACCAAACTCTACCGATCACTCTCCTTGACACTTCTGACATTGGCAAAGTTGCTACAACGCACGGAAGCCATCAAACAAGTTGAAGTTGAAGTTCATAGAGATGCAACCAGTGCACAGAGTGCACTTTGGTGCACCCAATATGGTGCTTATCCAACACAACGGCACTGCATCTAATAATTGGCTTAGAACTTCTACGATATATCCAAGGAAGTTTATTGAGCCTAGGGAAAACATCTTTATTATTAGATGCTGTCGTAGAGTGAGAAAACAAAAGATCTATGTGCATATCCCTGACATGCCATGCCTCATTACGTTATAGGCAGAATTTTACTACGTATTAAAAAAAATACTTATTTTGTAGTGTTCCTTTATTGTAGACTTTTAGGTCTATGCCATAAACACAAGACAACATTTGTTCAATCTGTGGATGGATTGTTCATTCATTCACTTCATTCATTTTTCTTTTGTTTGTTGGAGTTGTAGCGCCGGTGTTTTTAATTTTTTACGTAAAAATCAGGTAATTTTGCTTATTTTATACATTCGTAATGGGGAAATAAAATTTCAAATACAACATATCATTATTCATAACATGTCCGCTCAATTTTTATGGATTTTTAAATTACCACATGGCGTCCGGGGACGTCGAAAACCTTTTTTGTCATTTTAAATAAAAAAAACGTTAACGTTTCCTTTGTTTAGTTTAAAAAATATTAGTTTATAAAAGTTGCCTTTAAACATAAGTTTCTAGAAAAAACATTAACCTGACATGTAATTGAAATATAAAATAACCGAATAATGTTTTTAGGTATGTATTTTTAGCTACTTCTTGATCAAGGCCGATAATGACCACACCATACAAATAAAAAAAATATGTAACCCTGCTTGTCAAGCTCAAGAGTTAAAAATACATATATTTTGTTTAATTTGTGTACATTTCAAGGCTAAGGCAAATGCACAAAATACTACATGGTAGGCCATTGGTAGACCCAAGACATAAAATGAAGTAAGCTTAAATTTATTGCAACTACTCCAAGAAAATATATTTATTAAACAATTAATTCCAGTACTTATTATTCACTACCAAACAACTACATAAAGACAATCAAAAGATTTGTTTCTGATCGAACATCTGAGAAAAGTGAAGAAAGAGAAAGCAATTGCCCTTTTTTATACAACTGAGTGACGACGAGCTAGTCATTCAGCTATGAGTGTTAACTTCAGCTGAATGACTAGCTCGTCGTCACTCAGCTCACTCGCTTACTTTATTTTTTTTCTTTTATTTTTATTATTCTTACATAGGTATCACTGAGATTTTCTAAGTAAAATGTCACAATGACTGCAAAGATGCTACATGTCCTGCAAATGTTATTTTTTACTTATATCAAACTGAAGGCTAAAAATTATGTGTAACACTAAGAGTGACCTACTGAATTTATGAATTTGGCTTGAGTTTCTTATAAATTGTGTTTTTACTTTCTTAAACTACAAATTATTAAAATTTTACTAGCTTTATTATATATGATAAATTATTAAAATATTATATTAATAACAGACTTAAATATTACTTATATGTTAAAATAAAACTATATAATAAATTATATTACTTATTTGTACAGCCAAACATCAAATTGGCTTTTTTAGGGATAGGTAACCTATCTATAACCCGAAACACATTTGTTTGAATCTTACTTGCCCAAATCCGTTTCATAGAACTGCCTGATTCCAGATTTTTTTCTTGACATGAGTTTCTGATTCCAAAAGATTGTTAGCAATCTGTTTCATTTGTTCGAACAGTTATTTATTAGCTTAGTTTTCTGTTATATTCAGAAATTTACATACAAAGGTTTGGTTGTTAGATACCTTTGTCAATTATTAGGTTAGGTTTCTTTTTACCATACACATAACACACATACACTTTGGTATTACTAAGATTTGGTTATCAGAGTAGTTGTCAAATGAGGTTTCGGGATTTTGTCTTTTGGGATAAAATAAATTTCGTTTTTGGGGAAATGATTCAAAAATATTCGATTTAAATACATTACACTTGGTGCTAAGGGTTTCCTATTTTAAACTTTTTAATCTACTAGACCCCGACTTTTAGAAGGAAGTGCAGAGACTATTGGCCAGCATTGGGACAGTGTAGGTTCACAAGTTTTGCTACAAAACATTTTTCTTTTTACCCGACTGTATAAGAAGGAGGGTTATGTTATTCGAGTGTATGTATGTTTGTATGTTTATATGTACGTTTTTATGCAGTTTATTTTGTTTTCTTTTAATATACGTACTTATTTCTCTTTAAATTTATAACTTAATTAACACCTAATTGAGTATATGAAATAATAAGGGAGCTAGAAGTTAGGAGTTTATTACAATTCCCAAATATGGATATGCAACCTGCAGTGGACCTGTAAGATTTAGACATTTTTTTTATAAATGCTCATGAACTCCTGTCAATGTATGTATCATGTATAAAATTTGTTTTAATATTTAATAATAAAAAATAACAAATTTGAAAATAAATAATAATTTCATCTATAAATTGTGTTCCATTATAGAGTGCATCATGACAGCTCGGGGTCGGGTCAGTAGCTCCACTGACTGGGATCCCATGAGGGATGACTTCAATGACTCTACATATGATGCACAATACCAGGATAACAATAACAGGTTTGTTGGGAACTTATAGCCCTCAAAAATGCGTCAGAAAGTGATAAAGAATGACTGGCCTTGTGGCTCAGTTGGTAGTATGTCTACCTGCTAAGCTGTAGGTTGTGGGTTCGATCCCCACCCAGGTCAAACATTTGTGTGATGAGCATAGATGTTTGTTCTGTGTCTGGGTGTTGCTATGTATCATAAGTATATATTTACAAAAAAAAAAGTATATATGTATTCTATCAGCCATCTAGTTTCATAGTACAAGCTTGTACTATGAAACTAGAACAACACCATCTAGCCTAGTTTGGGCTAGATGGTGTTGTGTGAAATGTCCCCAAATATTTATTATTTATTTATTTATATTTAAAGAGTTTGTGGAATAGGGAGAATACGCACGATTTATTTTTATTTAATCATAAAAAGGCTAATCACAAATAGATCCAAATATCTTTAAAAATTAATAAGTTACATGTGTTTTAATTTCATGTCTGATCTCATATATCATGTTTGCCCTACAAATTCAATACAAACTGTTATTTCGATAGAAAGGGACAGAGAATAAAAAAAACTTTAAACTTCTCTTAATACATGACTGCGAATTCGTAGCGGGCGCAGCATGCAATCAGCCTTGCTGGACCACAAGAAGCTGTACATTACCAACATCCCCGCCGGGCTAAACGAGCAGGGCCTCCGCACTGCCTTCGAGAAGTACGGACAGCTGGAGCAGGTGTTCCTTAGCCGGGACCCCATGAAGAAGTACGCGCTGATCAGATTCGAGACCGCAGCGTGAGTATCCTTTATTTTCACCCGACTGCGCAAGGGTAATCAAATCGAATAACGTTTATTCTATCCTATTCACTCGCGATTTGAAGACACTTATATTTTATAGATATAATTGCTTATTTCGTAATCTCCAACGGATACTTTCGTAGTAAAAAAGTGTTTTTACAAGAATATTACATTACAGAACTATGTCTGTGCTATAGAACAATACATTTTACATTGACTTAGGGCTTCGTATAGGACGTCGACCATGGACAACTTATTGGTCTGTGGCGACATACGTCACCACGCACACACACGAGAGCGCGGGAGGGCGAGTGAGGCGGGCGTACTTAGCCCGCGTCGGGATACGCACCCAAAACAGTCAGCAATCTTATGGCACGCGACACACACGCGGAGTGAATTCTCTTGCGGTACAAGAGACGCGCGATCGAACGACCGAAGAGTGCCGATTATCTTACTCGTCTCGGTCTCCTCCCGCACTCTCATATCTTGTGCATCGCATTGATATTTGTGTTCGTGTTCGTGTCTTCTAAATACATAATTAGTTGGGACATGGTGTTTTATTCCTTGGAACCGTCCGCCTAAGGAGGCGGGTTCTCCACCATCCCGCGTGCCACGGCTGGCTCATAAAAGAAGGAACCAGAGACCATTGGGCCCCCGCCGTATCATCATACAGCGGTGGCTCCTCCCTGGCATCACCCATCATTGGTGACCTCGATCTACACGACGCGACGTCGAGTGAGTCAAGACTCCACCTCCGTTGCGCCGTGATACACGCTACATGTTCTAAAAACACTCAACGTCGGCCATTCGTTTTCAAGGATCTATCCACTTGCACCCATGTGTTTCTCCGGGATGACTCTGTAAGAACGTCTCTAACGCCACCCTATACTGGACCTCACCCAGTTATCAGCAGGGACAATAAAAACATCTGCATTACCGTGGGTAACAGGAACGTACAGGTTAGTTTGGATAGGGTGAAGCCAGCTTACATTGAAGAGGCACTTCTTCCATCTCCACTTCACCCTCCACCTTCATCACCAGCACCTAGCCCACAAACAGTTCCTGCTCCTCCCGCTCCTCCTCAGTACACAACTCGCTCAGGTCGTCGAGTTCATTTTAAGACGCCTGTAGATGTTTAGTGTTAGTTTTATAAGCATTTTGTTATATTTTTTTTTTTGGGGTGTATTTTTCTCCGTGGGTGGGTGGTGTGGCGACATACGTCACCACGCACACACACGAGAGCGCGGGAGGGCGAGTGAGGCGGGCGTACTTAGCCCGCGTCGGGATACGCACCCAAAACAGTCGGCAATCTTATGGCACGCGACACACACGCGGAGTGAATTCTCTTGCGGTACAAGAGACGCGCGATCGAACGACCGAAGAGTGCCGATTATCTTACTCGTCTCGGTCTCCTCCCGCACTCTCATATCTTGTGCATCGCATTGATATTTGTGTTCGTGTTCGTGTCTTCTAAATACATAATTAGTTGGGACATGGTGTTTTATTCCTTGGAACCGTCCGCCTAAGGAGGCGGGTTCTCCACCATCCCGCGTGCCACGGCTGGCTCATAAAAGAAGGAACCAGAGACCATTGGGCCCCCGCCGTATCATCATACAGCGGTGGCTCCTCCCTGGCATCACCCATCATTGGTGACCCTTCAGGTCCATGAATTATGTTGTTTGAACATAGTGATGTTGATTCTAGAATGCTATTTTTAAAATTATATTATCTCAAGTTCTCTTAAGTTTGAGTGCTTCATCTTCGACCACATCTTCGCTTTTCAATAGGCGCGTTGGTGGTCAAATGCGGATTTATTCGCGTCAAAAAAAGAATTTTATGAACTGAACTAGTTCTCAAACCATTATTGGTCTTAACACATTTGGAAATCTTCATTTATAAATAAAACCACAAATTAAAACGGAAACACTTGTGTTAAGTAACATGTATGTTTTGTTATAGGGAAGCAAGAATTGCTATGATGAAGCTGAATAGGACAGAACCGCTGAATTTACATATCCATCTCGCTCATGTAAGTACGAAGGTAGTTTTTTTTTCTAAGTTTTAAAGAATATTTCAAACCGTAATTTGGCAAGTACATTGTAGGTATATAATTATGCAAGACCGAGATGACCCGAACTTCATACTCTTCATAGTAACCAATTCGGCCTTGGCTATGTTGGAGCATACGCTTAGAAACATGCAGCTTTTCTAAAGTGACAGTGTTAGATTATCACAATTGGATTAGGAATCTCTATGTACCTCTTTGTTACTCTGAATGTAAATGATAGAGAGGAAGAAAGTCTTAAAAGGTTGTGACTGCCCTGCTGGCAGTCACAACCTCTTAAGGGTCGGGTGCTTTACTTCCTGCCAAATATTTATCATGACCTTTATTCGCATTGCTCAATCTGTCAATAACGAGTTTATAATATGATAATGTGACATTATTAAGGATTCATCCCATCTAAGGATAGCATTAGGAAGTTTAAGGCAGCCTAGTCGGGAGACCGTCTGACTTGCGATCCGCAGGTCCTAGGTTCGAATCCCGCGGCACGCACCTCTGTCATTTCGGAGTTGATTGCCGCCAACTTCAAAACGGTGAAGGAAAAACATCGTGAGGAAACCTACATGTCTGAGAGTTCTCAATGATCTTGAAGATGTGTGAAGTCTGCCAACCCGCACTTGGCCAGCGTGGCGTGGTATGGCCTTACCCTTCTCATAATGAGAAGATGGCCCGTTCCCAGCAGTGGGACAGTTTGAACAAACATGACTGACAAAAAAAAAGATAGCATTTTAAAGGCTGTTTCAAGTTATCCACACTGATAGTACGTACTCAACTTTTCGCTGTGTCAATATGCCTACATACAGAGACATGAGTATAACCCATCTTTATACTCATCTTTATTTTTTTTCTTTATATCTTTCTACAAGGAAACGAATCTCTTCAAACAATATGTTTTCATCATCATCATCATCATCTCAGCCATAAGAAGTCCACTGCTGGACATAGGCCTCCCCCATGGATTTCCTAAAAGACCGATTGGAAGCGGCTTTCATCCAGCGTCTTCCCGCCACTTGTATGAGGTCATCTGTCCATCTCGTGGCTGGTCTTCCTACGCTGCGCTTGCCGGTACGTATATGTACGGAATATGTTTTCATTGGTATAAAAAAGTATTTGATTTTCTTTAACCTATATGAGTGGAATGTATGTAACCCAGAGGTTTTTTCGTAAAGGCAAAGGGGAATGACAACCAGAACAACAACAAAGATCGCGGAAGCAACAAGGAAATAAAGGACAACGGCAGTTTTGTCAGCAATAGAGAAAAGAAACCACGGTAAGTCTTAATCTATTTATTTTTCGATTACATAATCGAATTTCAAGTGTCCGTCGAATTTTTAATAACTTATATTGATTTAAATCATACGAGTGTGCCATTTTCTCTGTTCCGTAGTCTGTTCGTCTGTGACTTTTCTTAAATACAAAGCTGTAATTAATCACGCTGACAAAGTGGTAAAATAAAATATCTTTAAAAAAAAACTCGTCGTTCACCCCCTAAAAACCCTTCGTTAACGAAATTAAAAGAAAACTAGTTTAAATAATAATAGATCGACCAGACCAGATCAACTTAAAAAATATTGTGCAAACAAAAACAATCTAACAAGAAGCCTTGTTTTAAGTCCACGTATTGTGATGTCCACTATGGAACCCAACACGCACTTGACCGTTTTTAGGGTTCCGTAGTAAACCCTTATAGTTTCGCCATGTCCGTCTGTCTGTCCATCCGCGGCTTTGCTCAAAACCTATATGTACTAGAAAGCTGTAACTGGTATAGATATGTATAATTATTTAATAATGCCGAAAAAGGTGTAGAATAACATTAAAAAAAAAAAATGGGTTACCTCTCCTACACGTAAAGTGGGGATGAATTATTTTTTTCTCATCTACCCTAACGTGTGGGATATGTTTGGATAGGTAATCAAAAAAGAATAGGGGTGTGCGAAAACATTTTTTAAATTTAGAGATCCGTTTGCGAAATTTTAAGATTTGAAGTGATAATTTTTGTTAGATGTCCGTCCGTCGTCGACGGAACTCTACATTGCGCGTGGTACGACAAGCAGTTGGCCATTTTTTATAATTATTGTTTATGTCTAATTATCGAATCACGCGCATAGCCAATTTTTTTTTTTTTTTAAACCTTTTAAAACTTTGCCAATGATTGGTTACGGTCGAATTAGAGACGTGCTAAAGCAAAAGCATTGAGAACCATTGGATTAAAAGTAATTTTTCGGCCAATCACAGCTGATGTATTATTATTTTTTTGATTGATTTGATTGGCTAATCGGCATTTTCATTAGCGTTCTGTAATGGCCGTTCGTTTGAAACGTTTGTAGATTCTTTTGTTATTTTTCGCTGATTTACTTGTTATTTGTTACTGTATTGGTATTTTACGTGGTTAAAGTCATTTAGAAGTTTCGTATTTTATTGTGGCCGATTGTGAATAGCTGTTGTAATAACTTTCGTTGTCCCAACATGCTGAAGAAATATTTTTCGTCAATTCAGCAAATAGCTGATGAAATCGATACGTGAGTTAATCTATAAACATTAAACCTTACCTTTAAACAGTTTAATCTTAATTGCAAGTACCTTCTGCTACAAATTGATTATAAACAAAGTGAAAAAACAAAGCCAGTTTTCACTTCTACCTCTTTTTGCATACAATGTAACCATTGTTTTGTCTAGCTGTTTCATTCGCGTTTTGGACTACGAAGAAATGTGAGTACTTAATAACTGAGATGATAAAGGTAATTTAGTAAAGTCCTAAACGTAATTTAAGTTGTCCCTAAGACCGTGAGAACGAATAAAAAACGAAATTTGAGAATCTAGACTAAAAGTTTTACTTAGTGCTTAAAATTATGATAGGTTAGCGTTGATAAACGATAGAGCTAGTGTTGACTGGAACTCATACGTGTGTACAATTTTTGCGATCTTGGTTGATCAGATACGCCAACCAACATGGTACATATTGCAATTTGCGACTATGGTCACCTCTGGCACACTACGCTTGAAGTCATAAAATTAACATTTGCGGATTTTTCACCGATGAATACAATCTGGGTATCTTTAAATCGCGAGTGAATAAGTTTAGGCAAGCGCGCTCCATCGTAGACCGAACATATCTTAACATCAGGCAAGTTGGCGGTCAATTAAAAAACTTGCAACAGTAAATGCACTATTTACTTTTGAGTACCTTACTAATGTGTGTGATAAACAAAACCGTTGTATCTCTTGTCTAATGTCCTTTAATTCATACCAATATACATATTGGTATGAATGTTTAGTTTGAAAAATGTATGTTGAAACCCACAGTAAATTTCTGATGTCTATGTTTATGCATATAAAACATGATAAATGAGCTATAATTACATTATCTTTGTTTTTGTTTACAAAACATATCATTTTTAAACGAATTAAGTATAAATAGGTACCATTTCTGAAAAAAGTATGGAAAAAATCTCCTTTTTTTGTTGGGGTTTTTAAGTTTAGACACTTGTTATGGTGTCAATAAAGTGCTCTTGACTGAATGATTGAACAGTAAATGAGCCCTGAAGAATATGTACTCCAAACTTCACTGTACACTTAAAAGTTGGTGTTTTAATGATTTGTATATGTTACTGGTAATGCTAGAACAAATAAATACTACTAAAGCTTTTTTATATATTCTGTATTAAAAGCTACTAATGCACTTGGTTTTTAATTCCATCAATTATTCTAACATTATCCAGGCAGTGCTGGGTAGACCTAAGTGCAAACGGGTGAATGCTAAATACAAATTGAGGTTGATTTAATATTTAGAATTTACCCAATAAGCTGGGGTAAACCTGGATAAACTTAAGCTTACTTATACTTATATCATTACCTGTAACATATTTATTATTTTTAGAAAATAAATGTTTTTCTTTTTTTATGTTTATATATTATTTCACCATGTGCCTGAAAACATTTTGTGTGAAAACTTGCATAGAATTGAATGAAGACATGTAATATCTGCATGTGCCTTTGTAATGAAAATGTTAAAATAATGTATTACTAGATATAATAAAATAGAAGAATGAATAAATTCTAATCAAATAAATGTTAGATAAATAGGTATTAATGATTTGTAGCATTTGATATTTTGAATTTGATTAAAGTTTTAGTGACATGTATTTTTACCCGACTGCATATTAAGGAAGGTTATGTTTTTTAGTGTATGTATATATGTGAGTATGTATGTATGTTTTTATATGACATCCTACAGCCTAAACGGCTTGACTGATTTTTGTGATGTGTCGTTAGATTCGTCTTCACTTCCTGAGTGTCATAGGCAATATTTTTCTGTAATAATAAATCCTGACAATTTGAACTCTCTAGTGTTATCGAGGCCGAAGCTATGAGGGTCTAAAAATCCGACGAATCTCTTCGAGAAAAGATAGTCCCAGCCGTACCCTCTGGCTCACATGGTGGGTGCACGGCCGAGCCCCCAGATACATCTTGTGCAAAAATAAAATAAATGATTATTTTCGTAACTTAAACGAACTATTTCGTAATAAACAAGTGATTTAACTTTATTTTTAGAATCATTCGAGATAATTAGCATTTATAATCTTTTACAGCGATTTTACACATACTTTCTTACAAAAACGTACACTCAACACTCAACAGTGTACCAAGCTTAACGAAATCGTAAGTTAGACTGCAAAAACTGCTTTTCTGCAGTTGGGTATTTTGTTTTTCTATTAATATATACTTTTTTAATACATTGTTTTATTTATTTATTTAAATATATTTCTGACTGTGTTCTTAGATTTTTATTTCTACATAATAATGTTACTTTGTATATTTTTTTACATTGTTTACAATTTGATATTCATAAGTATATATCTATGTATCCATATTTGAAATAAACGAATTTAATTGATAAAAGTCATTATTATTTATCTAATGTTTATTCATTTACCATATTTCAAATCACAGAGTTCTCAATTCAAAGAGTAAAACAGGGGAATCCCCAAGTTCACTTTGTGTATTACTCATATCTTATTAGTAGAGCTTGTATGTTTACCTAGCAATTAATAAGGTGACCCTGCATCCTTATTAATTGCTAGGTATCTCTATATCTCTGGTGTAGATAGTCCCAAGTTTTTAGTCATAGTTCCATCTACTAAAATCTTGAACTGGGCACATTTGGTGTTACTAATTGTCTTTGTATCCACATTGCAGGAATCAAGAGCCAGTGAGTGAAGAGGACGAGCAGATTGATGACTCAATGGTAAGCTGAATGTACTACTTTTGGTTTTTGCTTTTTGCTTTTGTTTTTTTTTTCAGATGATAATGAAGTATTATCCTAATATGAAAACTAAAAAGTAACTGTCTGTTCCTCTGTCTTTTTGTTACCATTATGTCTAAATGGCAATCATTATGAGATTTGGCACAGAGATTCTTTTTAAGACCTGGAGAAAGACTGGCTATAAGTTAACTACATCATCACCACTTTTCATCACTATGCGGATGAGACCGTGGGGTGCAGCTAGTTCATATACATAATCGACCTCGAACAGAACGAAACCTGAAATGATGTATTTGTTGTATGTAACTTATGTACCTATGCTAGAATAAATACAGCGGTTACGGTGGGGTTACACATGCTCCAAGCAAATAAAGATTATATTATCATTGTTGCAAATCTAAAATGTTACATGTTTATCAGATACTTTTTTTACTAGATTTTTTAATAGCATTTTAGAAGTGATTATATCCGAATCCATAAACTCCTGTGTTTTAAAAACTTTATTAATATTACACAGGAGATTTTAAATTTGCAACTATGTATATTCTGTATCTATGCAATGATGCATACTTGAAGGATAACACTTTATCCAGGACATAGATCACAACTTTCACCTGGAGATGGAGCAGATCAGGCTTGATCAGCTGCGAATCCAGGAAGAGCAGCTCAAGTGCAAGCAGAAGATGATGCTGTTACAGCTGCAAAAGCGACCCGTGAGTGTATTCTGTAACTTTTTAATTAGAAATTTATGTATATTTGATCACCAATGGTAAATGTGGGTTCAAAGAAGGATTGCATTATGGAGTAATCTAAAAAAAAGTGTTATAGATTCTTCATTATGATTCCCTGTATCTAGGAAGTCATGAAACAAATACATTGACTAGGACTTTTTTTATGTTGAAATAGGTTTGCGCTTGACCACCAATTCGCCTGATGTTAAGTAACATTGCAATCTATGAACTGACACTTTATATTTTTTATCACTCAAACATCTGCCTGGGTGGGAATCAAATCTAGGACATAAGGCTTCCTAAGGTGTGCTCATTTGAAAAGTGCCTGATATGAAAATACATCTATTGCAAAATGATTATTATCTAATGCATATTTTCAAAAAATCTAAAAAAGCTGTAGATTTAATTGAACAAATAAAATTTTATTATGTTTCCACTAAGTTAACGTCGAACAGTACTTCCAGTAGCATTACATGTTTATCTAACTTTATGAGGTGAGCTCAGGCGTGCTGTGATATTAAGTCTTAGTCTTAGCAACTATAATTTCTGTTTCAGAGTGTGAATCAAGCTCCAACAATGAGCAGTAGCAGGCGCCTTTTGCCTGATGGCAGGGTCATTGTTCAAGAAAGGTGAGTTTCATTTGTCTGTTACAAGGCTTTATTTATTTAGTTTCTGTCCCAATGTTTGTCATAAAATCTTGCAAATTAAATTTGATCCACTTCCCGGTTACCGATTGAGCTGAAATTTTGCATACATGTGTAAATCGCGTGACAATGCAATATTATGACGACATAGTGCTGATTGATGATGGAGCTGGAAGGTGGCCAAAGGAACTTCGCAATGAAACTACACAACCTCATCGAGTTTGGGCTCATTTGAATCGTCTCGACGAGTTGTTTGTCTTTCAATGGTAACCAGGGTCTGATGATGGAGCTGGAAGGTGGTCATAGGAACTTTGTAATGAAACGACGCAACCCCCATCGAGTTTCGGCTTGTTTGATTCGTCTTGGCGAGTACTTTATTTCTAACAAGAACATAATAAAAGCTTGTTTTATAGTTTTTTTTTAAATATAGATACTTGTTTAAGCACTAAGATTAGTTAACTCAAAATAGCGTTCCAACTCTGCTTTCTACATCTCGACCCAAAGACCATGTGACAAGACTCTCATACTAACTTCACGACTTTCAAAGATCTTTAGAAATGGTTTGAATTTACAGATACAAAAATCTCGATAAATAAAACTATATTTGGCTACCACGATATTGCGAAAGGTAGGACGTGGCCATGTATTCACGCTAAGTTGCAAAAAATACCGGCAAATGAGAAACGGGCCGAAGCTGCAGCATCAATCAGATCGTAGCCCGTGCCGTGCCGCGTATTTCCATCACGCACCATCGATCTCTGATGGTACCGTGGAATAGGAGCGAGCAAGAAGTGTGTTATTGCTGATACTCACTAGAAATTAAATGTAATGGTGTTACTAGCATGGATGGACTTTGAGGATGGTCTTTTTTTATACATTATAGATCTACGATTGACCACCAACTCGCCTGATGTTAAGCGACGGTGTGGCCGTGGATGGAGCTCGTCGATCTAAAAGATAGATATCTATTCACTCTAGCCTTGAAAATTCCAAGATTGTTGAAGTGGTCTTAATTTTGTTGTAGGATTATAATTGTATAATATATTATGTCTTTTGATTCATGATTTTGGCCTGTTTTTCATGCTTCAAAGATACAGGAATCAAAACTGCAGATGGTAAGATCTTAATAGGATTATTTTTTACCCGACTGCGTAAGGAGTGTTGTTTTTCAAGTGTGTAGTGTGTGTATGTGCATACATATGTATGTATGAATGTTTCTATATGATCGCCTACAGCCTAAACGGCTTGACCGATTTTGATGTGCGGTGTTCGTCTTCTCTGAGTTTCCTGAGTTTCATACGCTATATTTTTTTGTAATAATCAAAAATAATACATCTCTCGCAAAATTAAAAAAAAAGTGCTATGTTTTTTGTAACCTCCAATGAACTTTTTAGTAATAAACAAATAATGTTACTAGAATTATTCTAAAGAATGCTCATTTATAATACAGTGATTTTATACACACTTAAAAAAAAACGTACACTCAAAAGCATATCAAGCATACGATTTCCGAAATCGTAACTTAGACTGCAAAAACTGCTTTTATGCAGTTGGAAATTTGTTTTTCTTTTAATTGACCAAGCGAGAGAAGGGTCTCTTCATTAACTGGCTAAATTTTCCTTCGTCTGTCAGTTTGTATGTTCGTACTCGCGTACACGGCGTAATTTTGAACCAATTTTGATGAAACTTTGCGTATAGGTTCTATGATTTTTTTATTTTTTTTTGTCGTCGGCGATTTATGATAAGAGGGGTGGTTCCCATAAAAAAAGGGAGAAGTTTATTGCGGCGCTAATTACCAACCAATTTTAATTATATTTGGACACAGATAAAGTACACAATTATTACAACTTGTGGTAAAAATGAACAGAATTGGTCAAGTGGTTGTCGAGATATGACAACAACTTGAGATTGCTTGTAACAGTGAGGGCGCGTGGATGTGCTGGATGCATTTTGGCACTGAATAATTTTCTTGATTTTACGTTTTCTCCATTTATAAAATTATCATTTGTTTTAAACATATCTTATTTTTTGTATTAATTTTAAACCAGAAAACTAGTCTTCTCAAAAAGAGATAGCGGCGTAGCGTAGCGGCGTGGTATTGTGGAGTTTTCGTAGATTTTATTGTGTTGAATACTTCTGTAGAACGCAAGCTTAAAATTGCGAAATCGGCCAAAATTGTATATACGGCCTCCTAAGACAACTTTATGTAGGTATTATGATGTACAGATGACCAAGGTGAGTTGTAAATAAGCACTCTCCCAAGGTCTACTGTTCGTAGAACTACTAGTATAGATACTTGTTACTTCCCAATCCATGAGCAATTTTTTTTCGTGATAATAATAGGGCAGGGCGCAGGTAGTTTTTTTGAAAATAGGTTTGCGCTTGACCGCTAACTCGCCTGATGTTAAGCGACAGTTGCGGTCTACGGTGGAGCGTATTTGCCTAGAAGGAACCTATTCACTCACGATTTGATGGCACCTAGATTATATACATCCGGAAAGACCTATTCAGTAATAAATAATTTGGAATTATATATCAGTTCTGATGATGGAGTCAGGGTATGAATAATGTTATTATTTCTAATTTAGGCTCGTTGTATAACCTTCATATTGTTTTTCATCCAGGATTCAAGAACCAGATGCGAGCTTCACTGGTGCTGGCGATTCGGTGAGTCTACTTCGCCCTTTATTATTATTTATGATGAGCTCTCTGTTGAGAAAACTGTGTAGTGCGAGTCTATTCATTCGTAAAATTATAAACATTTATGATTTCAATCACATAAAATATAATATTTAGGGATAGAAAATAGTATAGTACGGTAAAAAAGCGCGAAGAAATAGCGATGTACGCGCACTACACAATCATCTTGACTGGCCTTGTGGCTCAGTTGGTAGTGTGTTTGCGTCTACCTGCTGAACTGAAAGGTCGTGGGTTCGATCCCCACCCAGGGCAAACATTTGTGTGATGAGCATGGATGTTTGTTCTGTGTCTGGGTGTTTCTATGTATCATATGTTTATATTTACAAAAAAAATAATGTATTCTATCAGCCATCTAGTTCCATAGTACAAGCTTTGCTTAGTTTGGGCTAGATGGCGTTATCTGAAATGTCCACAAATATTTATTTATTTATTATTATTTATTTTATCTTAGAGGATTATACAGTGAGAACTGTATAATGTCAATCTAGGTATACCTACCTATTTTAAATAGGTATATTTTACTAAGTGTTCGAAAAGCTATATTTTTCTGTTCTAAGTATGTAATAGTTGATGTGAAAAGTTATTTATTTTATGTTATGCTATACTTTAGATGCTTTGCATAAATATCTATTTGATTTTCCTCGTCGCATATACAACTGAGATTTATTATTATGGTAACTAAGCCAAAAGGAAGTTATTGTGCTCATCATAGTACCTAAATAACTTTTGTGGTCTGCAAAACTTATTGTGAAGAAAATATGAGCTGTTCCTGCATTTTGTAAGGAATGACGTCCTTTTGGGTTAATATAAGGTACTTTATTAACCTAATATACACAACACTCTTGCCTGTATTGAATGCCTTTTAGGTATCTAAGAAGTAAATATTAAAACCAAACCCATGATAACTAGCCATTCGAGCCAGACTGAGACCTCACAATTGGTGACCGTTACAATTTTACAACCCATGTACTTATATGTCACGGAACTTAAAAATTCCATTGGAATAGAAAACTACTCGTAAACATTACCGAAGTATCCGCACACTTACATGTACAATTACCGTAAAATCTGGATTCATCCTTATTGGATAGTTTGTTATGAAAGGAAATTCTTGATTTAACTGTATTTTTGTATGTATATATCGCGATACCTTCGCCGATTGTCATCATAATCATCATCATCATCATCTCAGCCACAAGAAGTCCACTGGATATAGGCCTCCCCCATGGATTTCCAAAGACCGGTTGGAAGCGGCCTGCATCCAGCGTCTTCCTGCCACTTGTATGACATCTCTGATTGTGTTGTTACCCATTTTCACCGAATCTCATTTTGACTAGAAAGGGATTAGCTCCAATAAATTGTATTTTGTTTGGGCACTTGCTGAATGCTGATTGAGGTACGGTAAATACGTGAACCGATTATGCTATAATTAATGTGATACGGAATCTCAAAATTAGCTTTTTATTTAATTAATTCATACATAAACATCTCTAAAAAAAACGTATCCACGGCCCTGCAGGCCCTGGTGTGAACCTACTATAAATAATATGCTCTTTGCAGATTTATAAAATTCTTATCCTAATAATGCAGATTCGAAATTCTGCAAACAACTTCCCTGGTAATCAATGTTTTTTAGCTTGTAATTTATATTGTGTATTTAGTTATTATTATGTTGTGATAAATTATTACAATTAATTAACTGATGTAATCTAAAAATATATAATGATGTGTAATCATGTAATTAATTTTGTATTTATGATAGCTGTTGTCCAGTATCTACAATATGTAAGTACATAATACTATATATCTATATTTTATATATTATACTTAATGTGTGTTATTTATATCTATTTTTGTATTAAAACAGTATTAAGTAACCATAAAAATAGCAATGTCCATTTATTCCAAATAAATATCTTCAACCTTATATTGACCAATATGCTCTCTTCTTTCTCTCAAATGCTTCCGATATATGAAAACTGGCTGCGTCCCGCGCATTCTATAAATCCTTTCTTAGTAGATGCCTATCCTTCATAAAGGACCTCCCTTCAAATTTAATGTCTTTATAGGACCAGTTATATGCTGTGTTGATATGTTGGTAGAATTTATAATTAATCATTTTGAAATTATTCCTCGAACTTCGTTTATTTTCATAATTAGGTGTATCTAACGTTTTTATAAATAAATATGGTTCTAAATATGTTATGTGCTGGACTGGGAGGAAAATAAAAACATAGAATTTACCAGCTACTTCTCTTCCTGGATATGCTGTAAATGTTAGTTTAGGGACTTGAGGAAAATTGTCATTTATGTAAGCGATGGGCTGACCCCTTGTCACTGCATGCCAACTTTACTTCCTACCCTCTTGTCCACCCTAACCCTCTAAGTCTAGAGGGTATTAGAGCCCCTTCATCTAACCCTCTGATCCCCCCCCCCCTCCTACTTCTACTTTACTTCTCTTCCTCTTCTCCCCAATATCCCATCTTTATCCAAGGGAAACAGTGTGCGTGTAAACCGTTAGCCCCTCGGTTTTCCTACTCCCCTCCTCATACAAAAAAAAATCCTCTAATCAAGGTCAAATGTGACGTCAAATGGCATTTTATTGGTCTCTGATCCGCTGCCTACCCCGTAAGGAAAAACAGGCATAATTTTATGTAACTATGTAAATGTGGATAAATTTTACGAATTTAGCCATATTTCCAATGTCACACCAGTATTAATTTGATAATGGTCTGGATTGTTTTGATGCGAATGAATGTTATATGTCAACAGGATGAGAAGTCGTTAGTACGATGCATGACCTAATCTTCAAAATTTCAGCTCACTATTTGGTACCTCATTTGCCATGCATGTAAGCTTTTGGATGGTGGGCTTCCTTCAAAATTAACTCGCATCACAATGGCATAAGACGCAAAACGGCTCAAATTAGACCAGATAAAGATAAGAGAATACTTTGTCTACAGAATGAAACTACTTGCTCCTGTCAGAAGTCTTGGAATAAAGAAGAGAGTGATGAAGGAAGCTCCACACCATCCACTTGCGTTCTTTGTTCAGACGAGCGAAGTGTACCCACCCATTCCAAGCGAACTAGTGCCTCAAAATCTGTTACCAGCAAATGTACCGAAGTGAAAACCGAAAACTCCAGCAAGGCTGTCGTGAGCAAAACCACGGACTTGACTGTTAGTAGAGCCAATAATAAGCAATCTGTATTTAGTAAAGATGCCGTTGGTAAGAAATATGGTGCGACTAGTAAATGTGACAGAAAATGTGCTTGCAAAGTTAGGAGCGAGATGACCTGCGATTTGAAATTTAGGGATTTCTATTCGGATAGCGACGATGAGGCGGATGAAACTAATAGATTGATTCAGTTAAGAAATACAGACTATTTAGATATAGTAGACGATCAGCTCAAATTAGTGATAGCTTTGGCAGGTTATCCCAAATCTAAGATGCGTTTGCGTCAAATGGAACTGTTCCAGAGATGTTTGACAGATGTCATCAATATGCAAATAAAAGCGAATTTACTCAAAAAGGTACCGTCATTTGTTGATTATTATTTGAATAGGGGTGCTATTGTTTGCGTCTGCAAAGATTTGGATACTAGAGATTGGATGGTCAGGATATCTCCAGGCTTGCAAGAACGTATGTCGACTAACTTAGTCTTACTAAATGCTAAAGTTAAAAGGTTATGCCTGGCTGTTCTTAAAATACCTCGATCTAGCTGGCCGGCCACGGCTCAAGACTGTTTCAAACTCCTGCAATACTTTAATCCTTCACTCAAAACGAATAGCTGGAAAATCTATTCACAAAAAGTTGTAGATGATATGGAAATGGTTTCGTTTTTGATCGACCGAGTGTCTGGAGAAATTATTCGAGGTCCAAATTTTAAAAACGTAATTGATTACGATCAAATGGATTTTGAATTGACTGGCTATACTGAAATCTATTATGAATGCTTATTAGCCGGCATGGAAGAAGACTTGAGTAGTGTCGCATCCAGAGTAAAACTTCTCGAAGAGATTAAATCAGCCGAAATCACACCTAGAATTGCTTCGACGGTAAGCATAAAATCTATTGACAGTACCAAACCTATACAAATTCAAGATTTAGTTGAAAAATTGCCAGAAACAATAGACAAGAACGAAGAAAAAAATGACGTAATTACCGCACGACAAGATACAGAATCAATAGAAATAAAAAAAGAATTAGAAAATTCTTTAGATGAAGCAGTGTTAATAAAAATAAAAGACATTCAGTACATTGATAATGACGATAATGCTATGGTTTGGTCTGATGAGACGCATGAGGTCAGGGACATGGATGTTGACAAGGATGATAATAAGCCAGTCGATTACTTGGAAGAAGTCAATACTACTACGACGTCATTAGTAGCTTTGTCAGAAAAAACTGAATCTGTCGCTGAGAGCACTGATAATTTGCTCATAAAATGTAGTACTATAAACATAGACAGCAGTAGAGGGATTGCATATCATAGAAGAACAAATTACCTTCACGTAGAGAATGAACTAAAAGTGGCCATAACTTTAGAAGGTTATCCGCAGAATAAACTTGAAGGAACTCACATTAGGAGACTAAAACACCTATTCAAAGAATATTTGCACAAGGATATGAAATCCCAACGATTTGCTAACTTAATCATTCCAAAATTTCAAGACATATACTTGTCAAACGGCGCCGTGATCTACATTTGTGACAGTTTGGAAACCAAGGATTACTTGACAGAAGTGTTACCGAAGTTCATCAACTCTACTGGTCTAAAGTTGACTTTTCGCGATATTACCAACTTGGTGAGGTATACAAGAATCGTCATGAGAATTCCTAAAGATCAGGCTAACGTAGAATCGTTGGAAATATTAACAAAATTACAAGAAAAATATCCAGGTTTGAAACCAGTTTCTTGGAAATACTATTCTGATGTAGCGGGAAAACAGAAGCGTCAATTCGGCGTTGATCCTGTATCACTCGAGATCATTAAGAGTCCTGACTTTGATCCCGTTTTCGAAGGAGAGAAACTCATATTCAGAATAATTGACAGGCAGAAACGTGATGTCAGCTACGAAGAAAGAAACAACAACGAAATGGATGATCACTTTGTAACCAGCAAAAGCAAACAACGACATGCCCTTTTAAAGAATATGTACGCACCGATAGACCAAGATATAACAAACGTCCCACTAACTCGTATTCGTACGTGCCATTATTCCGATCTAATAGCTGATGATTTGAAACTATACGTTGGACCGATAAACTACCCAGATTCACGAATAGATGAGACTCAGTTTCACACAATTAAGAGAACTTTCGAGAGCATCGTCCTAGATTCACTCGATAAGGGAAAAGTCACCGAAGACGACATACCTAAATTCCACGACATGTATTTATTTGACGGCGTCATATTTATCATATGTCAGAGTATGGACTCTCGTGATTGGATCGAACAAAACGTTAGTAAAGTTAACGAAATTTTAAACATCAACTTGAAACCTACCGAATTTAGAGGCGCTGTGGGCATAGTAAGCATGATAGTGAGAACAGACAAGGATACCGATGGAGTTATTGCAATTTTACAGCAGCAAAACCCGAGGCTGCGTACCAAATATTGGAGGAAAATCAGCACGGTCAAAACTAATACGAAACTCGATGTCGTATTACAAATAGATAAACTTTCCGCTCAGATAATATTAGACCCAAAATTCAACAAGTTGGTCGGCTACGAGAGTGTGCAGTTCAAGCTTGGACATCTACAGTCCCTGATTAAACCAAAATCGAGTCTTGAAGAGCTTACAAAGGCTTATGCTCAAAAATTCGATAAGAAGCTAAGCAAAGCCGCCAAAGTTGCGAAAAAGAAGAAGAAAAATTCAACAATGGTCACAGTTATTCAGATCAAAGATGATGTGATGGAAAAAGAAGAACCTAAAGATACAACTGATAATGAAAGTGACGAATCTCCCAAATTAAGGCGAGATCAAATTCAGAAAGAAATAAAACCGGAATGCGATATAGACCCAGTTATCGTAGAAGGTGGATCGAATGAGACGCACAAAGATTTTGTTGTTCCGGAAGGCAACAATTATCAATGTAAAATCATTTTAAAAATACCTTTAAACATACTGCCTGATAGCGAAGATGACTTAAACATAATATTTGATATTCTTGAAGACAAGAATCCGGGACTGAACACGGAAATATGGCAGGTCTTTACAGAGACAGCATATCCTAGTAATGGAAAATTTATAGTTTACGTCGACAAACAATCTCTCTCAGTAATTAAGAGTAAAGATTTTGATTCTAGTGTGGGGGGAGAAAAACTTATGTTCTACTTTTGATTTTATTTTTAAGGCTCTTTCATGTAAACATACCTATATGTTTGTTGGGATACATATCTTTTGCACAGACTGAATATATGAGCTTTTGGTTGTAACCTGTCATATATTATTACTTTTTATCAAATTAATATTTTAAAATAATGATTTTCAGTGATTTTTATTCCATAGGCTTAGTATTAGGTTAGTGTTTTACATAGAAATTATGTTTGTGGTTTATAATCGTGTTATTTTACTCAATGTTCAAGGTACTTTTGTGTTTTGTACTCACTAAATGTTATCCAAGTCTTGTTTGACTTCTGACTCAAATATTATATATGTTACATGCAAATTTATGGGCTTCCCTAAAATTTTGACCACCAGTGATATAAAGTTTAATAAAATAAAAAATAAAAAAACAATTTTTATGATTGTATTATGGAATTTAATAATGCCGCAATAAATTTGAAGAATTACATTTCACCGTATTACATTTCGGAAATGCAGGTTATTGGCTGCGACAGAAACACAAACAATCCCACTGCCATGTTGAAACTTCGACCACCGAATCTCGAAAGATAGTAATTTGGTATACCTGTTATTGTATAAAGAAACGAAACCGATGACGTCACATTTAAAAGACAAGACAACACAATCAACCACAATTTGAACCACGGATACTTATATGCTTAAATGTATTGACAAAATTGATAAGAAAACTAGAAGACCAGTATATTCCAAATAATCCAGGGGTCAACCATGATTTATTATTACCGTAAAAAATTGGTTCGCTCTCTCTATCCCGTCTTTTTGGAAGTTAGGAAAGCCAGACAAAATTAAAAAAAGATTATTAAAACAAAGATCCAAATTCGACTAGCTTTCATCTTCGACGTTTGATTCTAAAGTCTGTATATCCGTAATTTTATAATTGAAACAAAAGCGGACTAACCTAAATAATGTTTGGAATTTTCGAAAATAAGAGGTCACATTTGGTATCCGTCAATTATCCGCGTATTGGTATTCGCCATACATGATCAAATGTAGGAAACCCAGATTTTACGAATGACGCGCCGCGATACATTTTCAATAATGGTCTCAAGGTATAAAGTGCCCAGTTTTTCCCGTTACGCAAATTTTATTATATTTCTGTATTACATATTCTGAATAACTACAGTATTTCTGAATTATTCATGTTTGAACTCCATTATTTTACTATGGAAATTAACGTGGTTTTCACACATTATTAAATAAAAACTACGGGTCACTCACGTCTGTTTTGAGCCGAAATATCCGACTATAGTTTCAACCGCATTCGGCGGTCTTTTTCAAAGGAGCAGCACACACGTCACTCTCGGTCGGTGACGCGCCTTGCACTGCTAGGTTGAAACTATAGTCGGATATTTCGGCTCAAAACAGACGTGAGTGACCCGTAGTTTTTATTTAAAAACTCCATTATTGTTCCTGATTTTATTAATTTTATTCTGGTATTAGGTGCTACAAGTAATGTGACGTCATCATAATGTCGAATTATTAGTTGGCTTTTATAATGTATACTTAAGTTTTTACCGTAAGTATGTTTTACTTGATATTGTGTGTAATTTTAATCTTATACTCTAGTTTTAATTTTATTTGTATGACTGTTATTATCCATTATTTAGTGTGTTTTACTTTTAGTTTTTTATTGCGTATTATTGGTTGAATTAATTGTTGTGATTGGATTTAGATGCTTCGAATTAAATTGACATATTGAGATTTTTTTTTTTTGCTATTTTACCCGGGGTTGGGTAGAGTTAACAATCTTTATAATAAAGTCCAGAAATTCTTACTAATATTTCAAATCCTTCCTAATATTATAAAAGCAAAAGTATCTGCCTCTTGTTTGTTACCTCTGCACGTTCAAGGCTGAGCCGATCGTTATGAAATTTGGTACAGATATATGAACCTGGAGATCCATCTCCAGGTTCATATATCTGTACAGACTACTTAGTATAGACTGTATAGACTACTTTTCATAATCATCATCATCACCTTCTTTTATCGTTACGCGGGTAAAAGTGGGCGCAGTTGTAATTCTATAACTTAAATACATATAATTGGTTCAAAACGCCGTTCATGCTTTGAAAAGGTATTCGCAGAGACGAGTACGTTATAAACGTAACTAAAATTATGAAAGGTGAGAAAACGGTGTTTGGTACTTACGTTGAAATTCAAAATAGATGAACTCATGGGAGTGACATACCACATTATATCATCGTCATTACCATTTTCTCGCGCTAGATTTACCACCCCCGGATAAATATACAACTATGAAACATGCAAAACATATTTTAATACATAGGAATCTCTGAATTATTTACACCTTAAAATAGGAATATCATTTAAACGGACATCTATTTATATGTAACTTGCTGCGCCCTGCGCTCTCACCCATGTAGTCAAGAAAAACGGTAATGATGATGATGAAATATAGCCTATGTCCATCTCCAACTTTTCCGCAATCTGCACCAAGTTTTATTACGATTAGTTCAGCCGTTTGATCTTGCAAAAGTAACAAATAGGCAGAGACAGTTGTTTATAATATTCGTTAGGATTACAAAGATGAAATAAAAACACACCAGAGTTATTCTGTTCTCGTTTAATTCTATATGGATTTGGCTTACGCTTATTTCAGGCTCTATATTAATTTATTCCGCGACCACAGCGGTTTAGCCAATGAGTTCGCGTTTTCACAAGATTTGTCGGAATTTATTTTGAACTAAACGAATGGTATCCTTTGATGAGGGGAAAGCCACTAACCTTAAGTCCATAAGGTGGTGTCCGGGGTCTGTGCGTGGCCACGTGATTATAGGGTGATGGGGAGTCCTTTTGAGGGCGCGCGCGCGCCGGGACTAATAAATGCTCGATTTACACGTGTGTTCTCTGAGATGCACTGGCGAAGAGTGTCGATGGCTCCGGCGGGCTTACCGACCGAACGGAACCATCGGCGCGCAGGAATCTCCCACCAAAATCACTCAAAAACTAATATTATTTGTGCTCGTGGTCGCGGGATGGGTAGAAATGCGATAGCGCGCGAAAACAATTTTGACAATTAGGGACTCTTGGTTCTGTACGAACCATCCTTGCTCCTGGATTAGCTTGGAACATCACAGACTGCTGACATAGTAACGTGGATAAAAACCGTTTATCTACCTTCCATGCTAGGCCAGCTGGGATTACTACTTGCTCCTGATCGAAGCCCTTCGATCCCGAGTCAACACTACGGATCGGTTAGTTTATCACGGGTTTGGTTTTGATTGGCATAAAGTCAATTAAAATTACATAAGAACCGTTACGCGAGGCCAAAAGGCCAAAAATAGCTTTAACGAATGCATTACTTGCAGAAAGGTAAATGTGAATTCTGTATTATTTAGATGTCTACACAATCAAATCAATATCTTCACAGGCCTAGTCATCATTATCATTTCGTATTTGACATATAAAAAATGAAAAAAATATATATGAAAAATATATTTATTTACATAAACTTAGTTATTATTACCATTCACTCTCAGTACATCTTTTCATTACGTCTATGAAAGAATTTAAATAAAATCTAAAAACTTTGATTCCCGCACCAGGCATAGCCTGTGTCGCGGGAATCGTATTCCCAAAATCCAAGAAAGCCTCTAGTTGACATAGTTAATTATATTATATTCTATAGTTAGTTAATATATATTCCGTATAATTGTTTTGTACTATACCTATATAGTATAAGTTCCCGGCAGCTTAGTGGTGAGACCGTCTGACTTGCGATCCGCAGGTCTTGAGTTCGAATCCCACGGCACGCACCTCTGTCTTTTCGAAGCTATGTGCGTATTGTTGATTGCCGCCAACTTCAAACGGTGAAGGAAAACATCGTGAGGAAACCTACATGTCTGAGAGTTCTCAATGATCTTGAAGATGTGTGAAGTCTGTCAACCCGCACTTGGCCAGCGTGGCAGACTAGGGCCTAACCCTTCTCACAATTAGAAGATGGCCCGTTCCCAGCAGTGGGACAGTTTGTACAAACAGGGCTGATAAAAAAAAAAAAAAAACCTATATAATGTTTATATTATATACTAATTTATACCTACTCTAATAAATACACACACACACATAGTATATATATATATATATATTAACACAAAAGAAAATATAATACATAAAATATATATACACAAATATATACTATACACTATCCGTCTTACTTGTAAAAGCATGTCAAAATTTTATTCACTGAGACAATGAGCACACGGATTATTATTATATATACACGGATGCTTTAGCTAATCAGTTTTGCTTATTGGCTGCGCGCTGTTTGCACATTTACGGCTACGATCACGTACATCATATCAAACGATATACCAACACTTTACTCACATGAAATGCGACACACAGCTTAAACTTCCCGGACTGCAGAGAGTGGGCGAGCGAGCGTGCATCGTGTGTGGCTCTCGCGCGGATCTGTTCTGCGCACGATGCGCCGTCACTCCGTACTGCAGCGAAGATTGCCAGCGGCGGGACTGGGTGAAGAGGCACAGCGCCGTATGCCACAACCTCATGAGGTAATCGCCCTACTGTACGGAGCTATCTATATTTCATAATAGGCACATTTCACTTTCTGTGTTTCCCTGTGCAGGTCCTGTTTTCAAACTGTTCTCGATGAAACATGGTACTCGTGTTCTATGATTTAATCGGAATTACTTGGTTATCGGCTATTTTTGATTAGGGTGATGATAATGGTATATCTTAAGTAATACACAAAAATATTTTTTTTTGAACAAGATCCTGTGGTGTGTTGTCAAAATAGTTAAGAGAGAATTTGGGTATATATTTTGCGAGTTTGCTGCAGTACTATATAATTATATTTTCATCAAATTTGGTAGAAACGATTAGTGTAACCTAGTCAAAAATTTACGAAAACCATCTAGAATAGAAGTGTTATGAGCTTAGCTATCGCAAGGTCTTCCGCACACAGTATTAATATATACATTATGTAACTCGTTTATTTTTCAGTCACTGCTCGACGTAAATAGACACTTCTAGCTAAAGGTGGCAAGAAATTTTACGTTCTTTTCATTGGATTAACTGATTCTTTTCCAAGGCCATTTTTTTAAAACTTTTGCTTAGTCTTATTTAACGTAATATTCAAATTATTACTATAGTAAAATTATATTGTGTTGGCAGGTTGCACTCCAGTCGCAGCGCTCGCAATACGTCGCCCGCGCCGGAATCAGTTACTGTGGATGACAACACTAATATTCCGTAAGTGTGGTAATAGTTTACTATTGCGGGTTTACGTTGTAAACCGTCAATAGTCATAATACGTCGTAGGATCGAAATACTTTAAGCTATCTGCCCCCGTATTCTGAACCCATTCGGTTTCGGAATCGATTCTATTTGTATATCTCCGTCTCTGCTATTTCCATTGAGAATGACTTTTAGATTAAGGGGACTGATCGGCGCTTTTACATTTCAGGGTTCATCTTGTAAATGGCCTTTGATAAAAAAATATTGTTTCTGTTTTACGACCGGTATATTGATATTCACAGGTCAGTATCGATCAACCCGTTTAGGTTACGGAGGTGAAGAAACAGATCCACCCAAATGACGTCACGCTCCTTCTTGGACAGTTGGATAAAACATGGGATCGTCAAAGATAGAAGCAGATTTATAACAGCAGGCTTGACATGTTTCTATTTCTATAAACGGTTACGCTTTGAAATGCTAAGTAACTGTGACTGACTTTTAGTCAAGTCAATCCCATTTATTTACGTTTCTCTTCTACAGCCGTCGTGCAAAGAGAAGCCTCTAGAATTAAAACTACTACCTCTTTTTAACCTGCATGACAAAGAGCAGAATAGTATTTGTCACGAAAAGAAGAAAGAGCTTGTCATTTTTTGGCATTTATCCGTGTGTTCATTTTTTGAAGCGAAGTGGCCATTTATTTCGCACATAATTAAATTTAAATTTGATAATATGATTTGAAAAACGATAAACATTCTAATTTCGCGTATTGTTACGTTCGTTGTTGGTGTTTACTTTGTTGTTAGAATGTAGTTTTTGTAGTTGCAAAAGCATCTTATAAATAAATATTTGTGGACATTACACACAACACCATCTAGCCCAAAATAAGCAAAGCTTGTACTATGGAACTAGATGGCTGATAGAATACATATATACTTTTTTTGTTATAAATATATACATATGTTACATAGAAACACCCAGACACAGAACAAACATCCATGCTCATCACACAAATGTTTGCCCTGGGTGGGGATCGAACCCACGACCTTTCAGTTCAGCAGGTAGTCGTAGACACACTACCAACTGAGCCACAAGGCCAGTCAAATCTTATCAGTGAATCTTATGTCCTTGTCGCTGATACGCGGACTCTATCTCTGTTTCCATAGTATATGTATAATACCTCTAAGAATAGAATTCACGAAATTAGAATGCCACTTGTTTAACCCCTTGATGTGTATGTTACATGATTTGTAACAATCCGTCTTCTCAACGGGGTATAAAAATAAATACATATGCTTTCTTATGGTGACAGAGCCCCGGCGCCGCCTGCGCCGCTGCGTCCCCCGCGCACCGCCGGCGTCGCTGGTCGCGGCGCGCCGCAACGCTACACACAGATGACCAACGGCTATAAAGATTTTAAGGTACATCTTACAAAACTGACTGAAGAATCATTAATTAGCTCAATGCTATTTATGAATAAGAGAACAGTAACTGTGTGTACGCACTGAAGAACAAAGTGATATGGAGAAAGTGAATATGATAATTTGTCTGACTAAGCAATCTAAATTGCTATGAATAGAAATAGATATTTTTTCCGGTAGAATATGTTCATTGTATAGCACACAGTTTTATTTTTCGATTTTCTCTTCTCACCCGGGCCTTTAAAAAGTTTGTGGGTTTATTCTATTCCAGAGAAAACCTTACGTACAGGATACCTAAAAAGCGTTAAAACTGTAAAATACACTCTACTTTTATGTTTGACAAGTTGATATCAAACTTACATATGTTGAAGGGGGAGGTGAGGCAAATCATCAATATTTTAGTTTCACTATGCAATGAACATGTTTCAAAAGACAAATCTATCCATGGTTTCCTTCTTTTTGATAAACTTTGAGATACTTATCTACATCATGCAGTTGGAATTTTCTCATCTCAAGTTATCGCCGAAAAAACATGGGAACTATTATTTCAAATCATATTTCTCAAGGTTGAAAAAGGAGAGAGCTACCAATGTAACTGATAAAAACTGTCTTATAAATATTTCTATGCAACAGGCCTCTTCTGGAGAACAACCTCGAGGTCAACCTAACCAGAACAACAACAACAAGGTAACTTTCTTACTAATATGAATATCATTACTTTTTGCTATATTTCTGATTTTTATTAAGGAAACTAACATGGTTGTTAAATAAACATGTAACCCGTAATATATATTAAGAATATTTCTGAATTATTTGTTGTTGGCGATTTACTAATTGATATATATCCTTATATACCAGATTATCCATCAGAGATCCGCTTTGTTAGATTAATTAAATGATATAATCCTATTTTTAATTGTTCCTAACGCACCGATTGCACATTGCTGAAAATGCACTCTAAAACTAATAATGTAAAAACGAAAGTTAATCTGCTGAAAGGATCATAATGACATTTGGTGTAAATATAGCTGTAACCATGTAGAATGACATAGGCTACATTATAATCATCTTAATCATCGTCATTTTGTCTCTATGCGTGTGAAACCGCAGTTTACAACTAGCCTGTCTTAAAACCAAATGTAACTATCTTCAGACTAAGTTTGTGCCGCCCGGTCATCACACGCCTGCCCAGCGAATGCCACGCGGCGCCCCGCCTGCGAACCAAAACCAACAAAATGATAACGATGACGACGACTGGGGCGGACCTGGACCTAGTGGTAAGGGAAATAATCCTTTGAAATAATTACCCGTCAAGGATACGAGGTATTTTTCTTTTAACGCGTATAAGTCCGCCTTAGATCACCAACTTGCCTGTAGGAAAGCGACAATGTGGTCGGAGATCAAACACGCAGACTTGGAGGATACCTATTCACTAAGTATTTTAGTAAGTTTGGGTTCGTTTTTCTATTACTCCCGTCCTAGAAAGGAAATATAAACAAAAAATCATCAAAATAGATTCACATTCAGGTAAGATATAGAAAAATGTATACAAAAAGTATAGTTGGAATGAGGTTCCTTTTTATATTCTGTAGACTAAATATTTATGGTTAATTGCAAGTCATTTAAGGCAAATGGATGTTATGTAGATTTGGAGATGACCCTTCTGTCACTGAAGTCGACATTGTGTGCATCTTATAGCCCTCCACCGCCAAATGTGGTTCCGAACAGCCTCAATATCTTTGATTTTTTGCCTTCTCTGTCAAGAAAAATAGTTTTAAACTTTATGTAGTATGGATGTAGTCTACACGTTTCTATGTTATTACTTGTATACATGATTAACTATTAATTTTCCACAGATAAGATGAAGGAACAAGAACCCTTTCAGAAAAAACAATCGGGCGCTATGAACTCTCCTAAACGAGAACCCAATCTTGAGATGACCAAACCTATGTTCCAGTCCAAGCACAAAGCTGGTATACAACAGCCCAAAGTTGAAACTCCACAACCCAAAATTGAGACTCCACTGCCCAAAGTCGAATTACCAAAGTCTCAAGCCGAAACTCCCACTACAAAGTCAAATATTAGAATGGCTCCTGGTACAGTCTCTGGAACCAAAGTGGAGGTCAAATCACGCACACCGCAGGTCGCGCTTGTACCTTCACAGTAAGTATTTTAGCCCATTCAAACTACTTTAGCTTACCTTAACTCTCACATAAGTGTTGTATCTCCATGTTTCTCCAGGCTTTGTGATAATGACAACTTGTTTCTGAATTATTCAAGAAGTACCGACCTAAATGATGTTATCTGTGCCTCTATAGGGCAGAAACAGAAACACATCTTATTTTCTTGTAAGTCTTTAGCTCCAATGTTAAGCTGGTGATTACTTTGTTTTCTTTCTAGTATTATATTTTTGACCCCAACCCACAAAGAGGGGAAGATAATTTTGATGTGTGTATTTGTGTTTATCTGTGGCATCGTAGCTCTCGAACGGATGGACCGATTTTGATCTGTTTTTCTTTGAAAGAGGATTTGATTGAGTGTTCTTAGCTATATTTCATCAGAATCGATACACTCTTTTTTATGTCGGTGGTTTTTAAGTTTTGTAAACTTGTACCTGTATACATATATATATTACTGTTAGTATTTAACTGTTGTGTTCTATGAAATTAGTAGAAAAACTCTTTAAATTCATTATTACTCTACAGATTTCTGGTAGAAAAACTACCAATCGGCGAATCATTCTTGCTGTCAGTAGAAAAGGCGGCTAGCGCGTGCGCGTCCAAACAGCGAGGCTTCGTTTGCCTCGCGATGCACGCGAGCTATGAGGGGGCCTACAACGAATTGCTCGCCGATATTTATCAAGGAGACGCGGCTATCGTGTGAGTATTTGTTGTACTCGACCAGTTTCTGATCGGCAACTATTTCTTCGTCCTGTGAATAGAGTAGCGTGGCTTCGTTTACCTCGCGATGCATACGGACTTCAAATTATTATTACTGTTTAAAAAAAAACGTACTAACAACAAACGATAATTTTACATATAATAATAACAAAATTAATGCGTGTAGGTAGTAGGTGTCTCGTTGACCGCTGTTCTAGGAAGCCCTCTGTTATAGTGGTCAACGATGTCAACGATTCTAACCTCAAGTACAAACAAGATACAACTTAAAAATGGCCATCAAAGATCGTAACGCGGCGGTAGTGGAGGCCCTGAATAGGAAAATTAGTAAAATCATTTCTGTCCCTTATAGTATTAGGAAAGCGTGTGTACCCAGAGCACTCACGCTCGCTTAACCGTCTTCCTTTTGTATGATAGTTAAAAAAAAAACTTAGTTAAAAAATAAAATGTATTAGCTTATAGAAGGCACGGACCCTGGAGTCTGTGGAGCTCAAATTCTTAAATAAAAAAAAAAACCTCATGTAATTTTCCAATTATAGCCTTAACGCTATTTAACCTCTGACTTAAAAGCGCTTTATAACTTCTTATTCGCCGATGTATGTATACCATGGTGAATTTATCTGTCTAACTTAAAGAGAAGCTCTTCAAAAACTGGTTCGCCGATATCGAAACTATCGTTTTTATAGTTCCCGTCACGTAAAAAGAACGCTGGTTTGTTCGCGCTTACGAATAAACCAGCGTTCTTTTTACGTGACGGGAACTATACCTGTATTGGTATACGGTCTTGCTAACTTTACGTCCGCGTCTTTCGCTTTGCTGAACGTGCTTAAACTGATATACAGTTGCTATCGACTATTCAAACACAGAAAACGGGACTAATTAGTAAAATATGCTATTAATCTATGAATATTTGTAATTTACATATTTTCTATACAGTAGAAATATTCTGAAATAATAGGAAATCAAATTAAATTGCGCCACCTAACGTGACTTTGATAAAACAAAACAAGATAACAGTGCTGCGTGCGCCATTACATACCTACCTAAAGTAAAAATATTATCTCGACGTAAGCGCCATTTAGCGTCGCTCGTTTATGTCTTACGAGATCGTGAATTAATTTGACGTATTTTTAAAATGACAAAACATTAATAGTATTTATGGTTTATTTAATTATTATTTGTAGATTTACATCAAAGTAAACCCTATAATTTTGTCAATTTAGAGACTTGTATCTATTACCGTTTGAAAGATTCAGCCGTTTAAGTGCAGGACAAACAGACAGACACTATAGCCTCACGGATAGGCTCACGCACCCTTAGTACGGAAACCTAAAAAGAACAAAGATACAGTGATTTCAGTGTACCATACGCAAAAACGGTATACGAATGAGGTGAAAAGAGACTGCAATTGTGTGACGTAGTGATCCTCTCGCTCACCCTACTGTATATATTTTCTGTGCTCACATACACATACCTACAAAAAATAACAATATAACTTTGTTATTTCTGAACGGATCCAAAAGAATAAAATAGTCTAAAACTCCTAGTGCACAACACGCTTATATACGCAATTATGAATGAGACATAGTTACAATACAATTTTTTTTCTCCACACTTAGGCCAAAACCAGGAACAACATTCGCGTACTGCGACCCATCAGATGAGGGTTGGTACCGCGCGCGATGTCTCGGTGCCGCGAGGTGCGCTCTCCTAGACGCCTGTCGTCTCGCCGATATAACCGCGCAGAGCCAGTGTCGCGCGCTGGCTCCCAAATACGCTGACATACCAGAGTTCTGCTGCATACTCGATGGTAAAACAGAGGTCAGTGACTAAGAAATATACAAGTTTCTCGTTGGCTTAGTAAATAAACTCAGAAGTATTGATACCATCATATTAGTAAAAAAAATATGTTTCTGCTATCCTTATATCTAGGTCTTACGGGCTATATTAAAAATATTGTAAACTTATGTTGAACAGATAAGCATGTCTTTGAAATGTACGATTCTGATGAAGACTGCGGAAGGATACAAGGTCTCTATAGATGACGCCTCAGAAGACTCTTATTTGGGCGAAGGTACGATCACAAGATGGATTCCGGACGTCGAATCACCGCTACCTGGTAAGTGGAAACAAACTAAAGAAAAATACAACTTATCTATGTCATCCCCTAATCGTTCAATCGAACATTTCTTGAAATAGGCGAACATTTGGTGGGTTCGATCCCCACCCAGGGCAAACATTTGTGTGATTGAACATGGATGTTTGTTCTGTGTTTGGGTGTTTCTATGTATCATATGTATATATTTTCAACAAAAATAAAGGTATATATGTATTCTATCAGCCATCTAGTTTCATAGTACAAGCTTTGCTTAGTTTGGGCTACATGGTGTTGTGTGAAATGTCCCCTAATATTTATTAATTACTAGATGACCCGGCGTACTACGTATCACCTATCAATGAGTAGACCCGATATTTTCTCAACGTTTAAACCTTCCCTTCTTCTTCTTAATCGTAAGCTTCATTGCTGAAGGTCGTGTCCGTCTTGAAATGCTCTGACAGAGTCGATGACGAGCTGTTTCCACGCCACCCTGTCCTCGGCTTTCCTTAAGGCAGTGGCAATAGGAACTCCCGTTAGGGTTTTAACTAACTTAAACCTAACATAAACCTTCCCTAGACTACGGCAAACATTTCAAAACCAAAATCAGCTAAATCGGCCCAGCCGTTCTCGAGGTTTAGCGAGACAAACGAATAGCAATTGATTTTTATATATATAGATTTATTAGTTAACCAGTCAGTACACTCAGTAGACTATCTTTGATTTTTCAACATTCAACAGTTTGTTCATGGAGGTTTGACCAGATCATTAGTTAAGAATGTCTAACAAATCTAGTTACTGTAAAGTGCGAAATATAGCTAGCTAAATATATACATGCAGATGATCTAACCAGATTTATGCATTGCGACCGGCCCGTTATAAGTTCCGCGACCCTTTACTGACAATCGCATAAAGTCTGCAAAACCAAGTAATGAATCCATTTCCTAGTCACGTTTAAATCTTCAAAATATTACTTTACACAGCTATACCAGCCCCAGTATCAGTTCAAGATCGACTCAAGCAGGGAAAGGTTGAATCTCCCTCTACCTCAGAAGCGACAAAACCTCAAGCTGTGCCTGAGAAAAAACCTGCAGAGATCACCGAGAAGGCACCAGTAGTGACGTCAGAGAAGAAGCCGTCTGTCCCGGATATTCCCAGGCCCAATATAGTCAACAACGGGCGATACATAATACTGTATATGACGTCACTAGCGCGAGTTTGCGTGCGCGCATGCGATGATGAAACCACGGTCGAATTTGAGAGCGTCTTGCAGGATGCGGCACTTTATGGCGTACAGAATGGTAAGTGTAAATTTTTCTGAACGAACAATCGTACACATATAAACTGGAACCTGCATCACAGTCAGTTTACTTTATGCTGTGTCAATTAAGCTAATTTTCATAGTACAAGGGAGCCACGGAGGATGACCAGCCACAAGGTGGACAGACAACTTCATGCAAGTGGCAGGAAGATGATGGTTGAAGGTCGCATCCAGCCAAAAATCCGTGGGGAGAATGTCCAGAAATGTGGACTTGTGACTGAGATGATGATGAATATCATAAAAAATATCGTTATGTGGCGTTGTCCTGGACACGACCGTGTCTCCTAACCTGTACGTAAAATACATTGAAATGACCTCAAAATTGCAATGCTGCACCTATCGAGTGGTGTAGTTGGGTTTTGGATAGAGACTATAGATATATCCAACACCAAACTCCCATTTTCGACCGACTTAAAAAAAGGAGGAGGTTCTCAATTCGACTGTATTTTTTTTATGTTTGTTACCTCAACTTTCGACTGGGTGAACCGATTTTGATGATTTTTTTTTAATTTAAAAGCTGGTGCTTCCCGTGTGGTCTCATTTCAATTTTCAATTTGGTCCAGTTCTGACATTGGCATCCATGAGAAGTCAGTTGCTTCAGTTTTTTACACCATAATTTTGTTATCATCAGTTTTCTGAATTGGTTCTATAAAGAGCTATGGAACCAATTTCGAGACTTATTCACGGCATTGAAATCTAATATTTTGCTTACAGCGAAAAAGCTACAGACGCCTCCGACACCAGGCGACGTAGTTCTCTGCCACTACGAGGGTGTGCATTACCGGGCGCTCGTGACTCGGACCAAGGCTTCCGAGAACCGGTTCAAAGTGCAGTATGCAGAGTATGGTGGGTTTCAATAAAATGTTATCCCGAACAAGTAGAAAGTCGCCACACTACCACCCTTTTTTCATCGAAATACTCAACATCTGTATTCAACGATTTAGCTCCTCTTGATGCGTACTGCACAGATGTGGACTTCTCTACTGGCCTTATCTCTGTTTCCTGGCCACAAGGCTTATCTTCGATTTTTCAAAGCTATATAGAGTGAATAAATATTATTATCTTCCCCATCGACGTGCTCCATTTTCGGCCACACCGACGCTTAACTTCAGGCGAGTTGGTGGTCAAACATAGATCTCATTGAAATAAAACAAATTTTAACTGATTTAACGCGTATTTAACCTTTTTTTTCATTTCAATGAGTAACAATTTTTGGTCAAGACAAGACAAGTCAAGTTTTGGCGGCCAGCCACAACGGCGCTAGAAGGATGGTTAATAATAAAATCAATTTTAAAATTAAAGACAATTCGCCATGGTGGTAGAAACATAACTAACTTACCTAACATGCATATATTTGAAATTACACCTAAAAAAAACTGTAACAAAAAAAGGGTGGCTGGCGGGTCCCGCGCCAGGGCGTCGGGAGTCTATTATCAATTACTATTGATTTAACATAATATAATTAGAAAAGTTATATGGACCCTTCCATATGATCATCAGTGTACATAACTATAGATCTACCGCTTAACTGAGTCTGTTCCTGGGGTATGGGAGCGGTACGGGAGGGGTTATATTACGTCAGTCGGGCGTCAGCATTGCTAATACATGTGAACCCTCCCGTGCCGCTCCCATACCTCAGGAACAGACCGAGTTAAGCGGTTTATCTATAGATCTGTTTTAAATAAAAATACCAATTTAATTTGTCTCCGAAATGGGTGCCGCAAATATCTCGCTTATCTTGTCTCTTACGTTTGTACTTTCTTATGTACAGGTAATGAAGAAATTGTGCCCCTAGAGAAACTATACACTTGTCCCCCGGAGTTAGCACTAAGCGCCCGGCCGGCGCGCGCGTCAATTGTGTCGCTATCCACCACCCTGACGCAACCTACTGAACCAGCTACAGAATACGTCGATTCGTTGAAGGAAGAAGTGGAGCTTACAGCGGTAACTGTCATTCTTATGTACAGACTTATTTACGTCGTGTAAATTTATCTTTCATAATATGAATGGAAACTAAATTGCAGATGATACCGACGGGAGAGAAGTCAGTTCCAAGCGGCTCTCTAGTGGTGCTCTCTGTTGCTAAGAACAAGGAAAACATCAACAAGAAACTGGAGGCCATGTGCAAACCTGAGTGGAAGAAACTCGAGGAGGCGGGCGGAGATGTTATTGGTATATATAAAATACATTTTTTAATGACTACGAAGATTGTATAGCGCTCATTATGAATGCCATGTGTTCTTTTATTTTATTTTCTATATTAAAGAAACTATAAACTGTACTAAAGATTTTGAAGTTAGAACAAAAAATAGCTTCAACCTCTATTCAACTCGTCTGTAGACTTGTATACTATTTTTACCTAACTGTACCAAGGGTATAAGTTTGACAGTATTATGTATATGAATGGGTATGCAGTAATTCCCTCTAAACTACAGTCCTTTGGGCATATTACAGACAATAATTTGTATTATAATTTGGATTAAAATTATGAAAATGAACTTGTGTGTTAAACATGATGTGTTATTACTAATCATATTTAACATATAACATTATTTTCAGTGTTAAAAAAAATGCCGCATATAAGAATCTAGTTAGAGTTTTAGTTAAACAACCTATAGCTTTTATGTATAGCAAACGTTCTTATTTAACTAATCATGTCCTCCCACAGAATCTGACGTGATTCTGTTCTCGTCTATGAATACTCAGCCGCTGCCTACGGATCGTCCGTTCGTGTTGGAAGTGACAGATTTCACCTACCTGGAGCAAGGCACAGTGAGTGGCTATGAACAAGGCATCGCCTCGTCTGCGAAGGTGTACGGACCGCTCACCGACAAGGTAACTGCTTATTCTTTTAATATTCCCAAAGCTAACAAATAAAACTCACAAACTCCACACACACACTCCACTTTGACTCGCACTCCAATAATGTTTTCTAAGGTTTTTATTACTTGATTAGTTATTACTCATTGAAATTAAACATTTAAAATTAAATCAAATTAATAAAATCGCAGCCTCATCCATCATACATCTGTGATACCTGTTGACACCATGAGCGAGTTTCGCGCGCATAAGGAACGTTTTATATAAAAAAATAAGCGGTAGTAATTTATATGTACATAACAAAAAAGACAACTGTCATCTAGTCTCACCTGTTACCACGGACGATGCAGTGTTCGAAATGTCATAAAATATGTAAAATATACGCGATAAATCCGTTAAAATTTGTTTAATTTCATACTCTAATGGTTCCATACTCGAACATGATAATTATACTAAGTAAATTCTTTAAGACACCTTTATCGAAGCTATTCACTGGAGAATCCTAAACGAAATATTAAGAAAGCAGGTTTTAATTTTTTAATTGGTTGTCTTGCCAATAGATAAATGAATATTGCAACAGTTCGCTTTGCGCCGAGCCTTACCTGCCGATGGTGGAAGAACTATGTCTCGCCAGACTGGAGCCTTGTAAGTAAATAATATAAATTTTTCTCATTAGAAAGTACATAAAAGCTTGTATGGCTTGGACATGTACAATATACATATAAGGATTGTGCATGATAATATTATGAATACCTATCAATGTTTTACCACTTACCAAACTTCATATTATGTATTTTGTTATACTTAAGTACTGCTCGTAATGCTGAACATAATGTGTGCACATTGTGTTGGAATATGGTTTAGATCATAACTTATCCGTTTCTTTTACTTATATTTAATAATCTATAATATAATAATCTATCTATAGTGTACTAAATAAATAAATATTTATCATTCATCATATTCATTTTATTTTTCAAAAAATATGTGATGAACACACTCAATTAAATCCTGTTTGAAATGAAAAGAACTAGATCAAAATCGGTCCACCCATTTGAGGGCTACCGATGCCACAGACTAAATAGATACACTTATGAAACCCTCCTTTTGGACCGGGGGTTAAAAATACGTCGGTAATACAAAACAAGATTAAAAGAACTCGTGAAATTTCATAATACTACTTTTAAATTTTCGTCTTAAATTCGTGCTAAGTACACTTATTGTGATTTTTTTTTTTTTAAAGCAAAAGATACGTGACTGCTTCTAGTTGTCTAAATATATATATATATATATATATATAATTGCAGATCAGCAATGGTTCCGCGCCGTAGTGGTGAACCATCGTCCCGGCGATACCACCGCGACCGTGTTGTACGTAGATTACGGCAACATGTCGGACACGGTGCCCGTCTCCGATCTGAGGAAGTGTATGCCAGAGTTCGCGCAGCAGCCCGCACTCGCAGCTTCCGCCGAGATCAAAGGTACTTGGTACTGCGCTACCGTACCTATCTTAGAATCATAACTGGCTGACTGGTGAGCAGTGAGAGCTAAGATTTTCCAAATTACAAGCTCTTATTGGTCTCCAGTCAGTCAATGACATTGTTTATTATAATGTGTTATAGATTTGGATGGTGGCCATTTTTACTCTACGCCATCTAGCTCCAAATCAAGTAAAAGGTGTAACACGGGAACTAGATAGCTTGAAATAGATAATTTGAAAGTATAAGCCTAGACACTAGCCAAAACCCGCGAAAGTTTTTACTACGTCTATTCGCACCGCCGCTACAGGACTGACTGGCGCACACCGCATGGTCACTAGTTACTACGAACGTCTGTGCGTGGCGTTTACGCGTTGTATATCGTGATTATTTGCCGATGATTCGATTTATCATCGATACCTAACATATATGTTTCAGACTTCCCCAAAACATTGTCATCGGATCAGTTGCTGCGTGCCGTTGAGTTCCTGCAAATAAACGAGGAGGGTCGCGGCCATCTGCCCGTCGCCAAGTGCCGTCTGATACAGGAGGACTTGACGTATATCATCGAAGTACCCGAGTTATTAGCCGCTATTAACAAGTTAGTATTTGATCATTGAACTTGCTACGTATTCTTGGAACCAGCTGCTTACCCAAAGTGTCAGTTTGATGTCTTTATGAACAATTAATAGACTGGCGACCAATGACAGCTTGTAATTAAGAATATATCAGAGCTTTGTCTCTGACATCAGACTTCGATAAAAAAAAATACGTGTCAGGAACCATTAATACCTGTGGTGTATGGTTTGTTTTATTTTTTCATAATTTTATCTTTATTTTTTTTACTTCTGCATTATAAAGAATAGTAGCATCGGTAAATACATACATACAATCTCACCTGTTTTCCCTTGCGGGGTAGGCAGAGCGTCAAAGACCATGATGCTTAATGCCATATTTGACCTTGGTTATAAGGGTTAGATGGAAGGGAGAGGGTATTAGAGGGGTTACGAGGGTAAGATGCAATATTGGCTTGGAGTGACAGGGGGTCAGCCTATCGCCTACAGAAATGCCAATTTCCCTCAAGTCTCTTAACTGACTATTACAGTATGCTCGGGAAGAGAAGCAGCTGGTACATTCTATGATTTTCTTATCTCCCAGTCCTATATGGAAGAGATCAGTATATACAAATTTTATTAGACGCCTCTACTGTTTGTAATTAATTTGTCACTTTAAAACAATAATAAAATTACAGTCATCTTTGTTTTACAGGTAAACAATTGACTGACGCGAGTCTTATAACTATAAGGTATATGTAGTTTTAAAGTCACATCTAACTCATAGAAATTAAGTCTTCACATCACAGGTGTTATTTAATAAATAACATTTAGTTACATTTGATTATACAGCAATACAAAGCTGTATCTATTTTTTTATATAACTGTGATAGCGAGAATATTGAAGTGGCTTGTATAGTTACTAACATATTCAAAATTACACCTTAAAATTTACATACAAAAAGGTTTATGTAAAAAAAATGTTTTTGAGCGTTTTCCTTAGTTTTCAAATGGGGATACTCCTTGATTAAAGATAAATGTATCACATTAGAGTACATTTCCGCATCACAAGATTTATTGACATCGTGTAAGCTAATTGTCCAAATCAATTTGATTTAGATGCCGATTTTGGTGGAAAATTTACGTCAACGAGTTTACTTAGGTCGTACGTTGACGCGATATCAATAATATAATCGTTTCATGTATCGCAGCCAATTTGAAGAAATCGCCGTATTACATTACGACAAGGCGGGCTACAGAACGGCGTAGTTTTTCACGGGAACATTAGTATTTATTTATGTCGTATTTCACATTTTAAACGTCGAATACATAAATGTATTGACAGGGTAAAATATGGAACAATTATATATTATAATAATTATTGTAGTACTCATCTATATTTTAACTGTTTTGACGCGGAAAAGCAATATTATTTGCACTTTTTGTGGATGCGGTACAAGCTACTTGTAACGCACTTTTTGTTAATATAGTGAATTGCTAGTGGCAATATTTGGATATTTTTTTTATTCCAAAGTAGGTTGTGCTTGACCTTGGAAATTATAATCTCGAAGTGGTGTTACTAAAACATTTTTAATTGTATTCCGGCTTCTAACAGGACGTTGCTAAGCTTTTTTTTTGAGAAACAAGACTTGCATACACAATGCGGCGTACCTTATTTCAAGCGCATACGAATCCGTCTGAACATGAGATAGCCGTATTAGAAAACGACGCCGTTTAGTAAACTTGCCGTATTGTAATACGGCGCATTCGTTGAACTAGCTGCGACACACATATCCGTAAAAATCATACGTATGTGGAAGTTATTTATAATTACAAAAAATGTATAATTAATTTTGTGTCCTACCAATGTTGTATCACAGTTACAGTGAAGTCTGTTCTGAAAGAGATCTAATGTGGAAATGAGGGCGCTGCTGTCCGTTTTTTGTTCAACTAATAGCAACACATTCGAGACGTCAGTTTCTATTTGTTGCCACAATAGTTCTCATTCCAGACTAGTAGTCTAGAATTTTAGATAATGCATACATTATATTAATATGGTAATTGGGTTGTGGTGATATGGGAGTGATACACTGTAGGAAAGTAGCCTACATTATCATAATATACTCGGATACGTGAGGTATGCAGTATCAACATATGTTTGCTCGCAGCAAGTATGGTTGGTACTGATGATGGTGATGGGTTTGATACTGCAAGCCTTATGTGGACATGAATTATTTCTTTATTTTTCTACTATCCATATGAGAAACTATGACTCCAAGTCAAACATTATACATAGCCTTTGTACACGACAGAAATAAAAGTATACTGATGGAAAACATCAAAATATAAAATTAAAATATAGAATAAAAGTAAACTAATATAAAAAAAGAAAAAATCTATAATAAAGGTCGGTATACAATAGTCTTATTCAAAAATCTTTAAGTTTTTTCTCAAAAGATTATCATTAAATTAAATTAAATTATATATTTTATAACAAAAACAATACCTGAAAATCTTAATTTACAATACAAGCCAAAATATAGAATTGTCAATCGAACAACCCGCCCCTGTATCTGGTGCAAAAGTTCCCATAAGGCTGGTGACATTACTACGTTTAATAGCAATGGCCAGGCTTTGCACCAGGTACGAGTCAAAACGCGAGTCAGCGCAACCATCTCTGATGCGTTCCTCCAACTCACGCATCAAACTCAGCATTTGAATGCCAACTGCCCAGCGTATCTACCGCTATAGACACAAAGCTATATTGCGGCTCCAAAACCGCATATTTGAGTCTCTTTCTAGTAGAAAGCGACTCCGTCCAGCGTCCTCCGCAGCGGCTGCTGAAGAGAGGATGGAACGATTCAAGTGGCTGGCGGCTATAGTGCTGACGCAAGTTGCGTCCCATATCAAGCAAGCAAGCGAACCATTTGACTATTGTTGAAAGTTGAAAATTTGAAAGTTGTTGTTTAGATTTTTTAATAAGGCTATGTACATTGCTTGACAAGGAGTCAAAGTTACCCACATTGACAGTACTAGTTCTATGTTAATTTTGCTCTTAGATTTAAGATTGTTATTTTCCTATTTTTTTTTCACGTCAAGTATCTATGTTTAGTATACATTTTAAATAGCATGACATGCTCAACTACAGGCGTAGAGTAATAAATGTTTCCTGTAGAAACATTTACCAGTGGGAACGAGGTTGCAGAATGTTTGAAACAGAGTGCGCTGAGATTGGGACTCTATATTTAGTTTATTTTATTCGGTAAGCTGTTTGAAATCTTGTACGAGTCAAGGCTGCAAATCTGATTCACGTATATTAAGCCAATTTATACAAACAGTACAGGTATACTGTCTGTTGTGTCAGGTATAGTGCACAGTGAGGTAGAATCGACGTGTTGATTGTAGATTTTTGTGTGTTAGACATTGAATTAACAGAATATGGAGAATACATATAGAGGTAAGTCGATACTAACTCTGTAATAACATACTATTCTCATACTATCAGTATAAATTGGCATAATGTCCAGACTTGCAACTGTTAGATGAATAGCATACTATTTTAAACGCACGTTCGTGTATTCCACAATCTCATTCACTCTGCTTATTTTTTATATTATTTCTATTTTATTTGTCTGTAAAAATAAATTTGACATTTTAACATATTTTTCAAGGGCAAGTATGATTATGAAGTTATTAAAATATACAATAAATGCTACATAACACAATGTATTAGTAGGTAGTTATTAGGTATTCTATATCATTTTGTCTCTTTCGAGTCATTAAACTGGTTTAAAAATCCCTATAACAGATAAGTATAATTGAACTCACAGTAACTATAATAAAATCACTCCGACTATACGGTTTGGTTGTGTTAACAACCTATTTTCAGATTTGTTAAAGCTGGATTTACAAAATTAAGCTGCCTTTAACATTGTGGCCGATTGCTTAGGGAAATTCAAATTCATTTATTTCAGGCTACTGATTGGCACATATAACTTATAAATCATAATCAAATACATTAAACATTAAAATTTCAAAATCACACATGAGAAATGATTCATTCTTGAGACTGTTCATCTCAAATTTATCAAAGTAAACCCAAATAAGAAAATTTGTATAGGTTTTTATTCATTAATATTTCAAAATTGGATTAGAGTACGATTGTTGACATTGAGGCTGATTCCATAAGTTTGTTAGCCATACGAGTATGTTTCGTATGCCCGAACATACCATCACATTTAATATAATCCTCCAATATTGATTATAATAAATAAATAAATATTGGAGGACATTTTCACACAACACCATCTAGCGAAACACGTACGAAACGCTTTGGCCCCACTTTCATTGTGCGTTCCGCCAAAATGTGGAATGCGCATCCTGAATGGGTCTTTCCGAATAGATATAATCTAGGTGTCTTCAAATCGCGAGTGAATAGGTTTCTTCTAGGCAAGCGCGCTCCATCGTAGACCGTAACTGTCGCTTAACACCAGGTGAGTTGACGGTCAAGCGCAAGTCTATCGTCGAATAAAAAAAGCCCCAAACTAAGTAGTATGTACTATGGGAATCAGATGGCTGATAGAATAGATACAGACTTTTTTAATACATACATACTTAAATATAAACACACAGACACAGAGCAAGTTTAATTATACTTATCTGTTATTGGGGTTTTAAATCACTCTATTGGACTCGAAGGAGACAAAAAGTGATTTAGAGTACCCAACAACTACCTACTTGTATTAGTATGAGCGGCGACTGTACAAATAACGTCATATGACACAAAGTGAAGTTTTTTGGCACATACCCATAAAAGTGTGAATCACTTTGCTTCAATCGATTGGAGAAGAGTATTAGAATTGGCCGAAAGTATAAAAAGGAACCACTTCTGATGTAAAAAAGACGTGTGGCACTCGGAGACTGCCGCGGTAAAGCTATTGCATAATAGCTTTACGCGCGGTGTGTTAGGTTATTTTCGTTACGGAATTTCTGGATTCGGTCTCCACGCTCAAGGCCCGCGATATGCAATAGCTTAAAAATACATGCCACTTACGTCATTTGACACAAAGATACATTTCTTAAAGATAACTTTCCTTCGATATGCGTTTAATTAATTTTGCAAATAAAATTTTATACATTTCGCCAGGCGCACTTTTCCTTACCACATTTGAATTTTCCTCGGATATGCTATTGTGTGGTTCGATTTTCGCTAACATTTAGAAAGCGTTTGGATAATATACATTACATATTTCTATTTTTTTTTTTTTAATTATTATAATATACTTTTTTTTTATTATTATTATAATATACATATTTCTTTTTGATTCGCTAATTTGGTAAAAGTTTTCTTCGATATCCCCAACCCACATGTTTTAAAATATTTTTGATATATAAAACTCGATGATTTTTCCCTTCCGGTCGCGTAGTAGTAGCGCGACTACATAGGTTTTTTATACGGCTCATAAATGTAAAACGCGCCTGTCAATGTGATATGCTTGCTTTTGATAATTTTTCTTGAAAATTTTAAAAGGAGCTAAAAAAGAACAACCACCCTTTTTCGTTTTTCTGAGAGTTTCAAGAATGACTTGGAATTGAGTACATTTTCACAAATTACATTTTGCTGGTTTCCAAAGTTTCCAAGAGAGATCTTGAATTCATATTTTTATTTTTTTATTATAAAGCATTTTTGTAAAAGATGTTGCCGAGGAGGTTTCCTAAATATAATTACAATGGGTGGTCTTATTGCTGAGACCAATCTCTAAAGTCCAGTTATGCTGACTTTTTTACATACTGACATCTGACATAATGCATACTGATGCTCGTTTTTGCTCAGCTAGAAAGTCACAGCAAATTGTTGTTGTGGTCTGGAATTACAAAAAAAGGTTAGGTAAAAAAAGATCTAACACTTGTAGTACCAATATAGGTGACATTGGAGCAAAAAACTAAGTTTTCTGGGTACAAAACTGAAAAATTGGCCATCTGGCTCATGTAACCCTACTTTATTTTCTGATTCTAGAACAGAGCATTCCTATGATTTTCTTGTTTGTTTTACTTAAACAATTTCATAGTTTTCTCCTCTCCAGGAGCTCGTTTGCCTGCCAGATGTCAATTCTCGGTAATGTGATCATTTTGGTACAATTTTCACCAACATTCGAATTGGTTTCTATAGGATGATATTAGTCCTGTTTAGTTCTAGTAAGCCTCTTAAGACTTAAAAGTTTTGAATAATATTTCCGTATATTCCCGGTTGCCACCAGGCCACCACCATTTTCGCAACTATTGGTGGTAATTGTAAAAAAAACAGCGGTGGTATTCTCAATTGAAGTGTGCCGCGACACCTATTATATTTATGTTTGTGGAAAGGTAACTTAACCTGATTAAGATGAAATTCGAACGTTTTTATTTTGAACAAACGGGTTACTCACGTCTATTTTTGAGCCGAATTCTCCGACTATAGTTTCAACCGCATACGGCGGTCTTTTTCTAAAGGAACAGCGCAGACGTTACTCCCGAAGGATGTCTCGTCTGGTACTGCGAGCTAGAGCTCGCACCGCACGTGACGTTATCGGTTGCATGAGAGCGGAGGTGGTTAGTTCATCGTCCTGCGCCGGTTCCGCTGAAAAATCTTCATCGCTAGAATCTTCTTGCGTGATAGGAACATTCCAGCAAACTGAACTGAGAAAGTCACCACCAGACTCCCAATCATACTCTCGAGCTCATGAAGGCAAGGTTTCCAGGTGGGCGGTAAATGCCATTCTCTTTCTCTGTTGAAGGTCCGCTGCTTGCTAATCTCTATGGCCTCTCTCATTTCGGGGCACAAAATGCTTTTCCGCGCAAGGACCTTCGCCTTATCAAATCTGATATAGTATCGCGAGTCAGAGACCTGAGCATGCTCCGCCACCGCAGAGCTAACGCTATCCAGATTCTTCATAGAGCATATGTGTTAAGTGAGTCTGGTGGACACGTTTCTCCTAGTTTCGCCGACGTAGCACTCACCACAATCGCAAGGGATCATATAAACACCGGGGACACCCAACGGTGCTCTGTCCTTTGGAGAGCGGAGCAGCTGTCTGAGTTTTCCGGTCGGACGAAAAATTGTCTTGATGCTATATCTTCGGCGTAACACGTTTCTAATATCGTCCGTCACACCTTTTATATACGGCAGGAACGCCGCCGCTCTCTCTAGCGATGCTGGGCGTGTTGAAACTATAGTCTGAGAATTCGTCTCAAAAATAGATGTGAGTAACCCGTTTGTTCTAAATAAAAATGTTCGAATTTCATCTTAATTAACAACCCCGTTAGTTTTCATAATAAAATTCGAACGGTTGTAAAAAAATATTATATAATTTGGACTAGTTAAAAAGTTTTATACTTACATTCTTTATTTTAAATGAATCTTTATTTTTCCGATTACCTTCAATGGTGGCAAAGTTGATGGTACCAACTAGGAATAGCATAATGTTTCCAGTAACCGTTACTGCAAAAAGCAAAAAACAATACCATAAAATGTCTGTTGATGCTTGTTGCCGACTTTGCTTTCAAGTTCAACTTTTCTATAAATAGACATAGAAAACGAAAACATTTTTCCCTGTTGTATTTTTTTAAGCTGTATGTCATGAATCTTCCAGTGTGGTAACGCGCTGTTTTGAACATGTGGCGACGTTTTCTTCCTTCACTCATGTTTCCATATTCATCATCACTAGTTTCACAGTCTGTCGTATTTTCATTAAAGTTTTGAGCTACAGGACGCCCATCATCATCAATGTTGCTGTAAAAACCTGCTGCAAAGGGGTTACTTGTGCTTGAGCATTGTCAGTAGGCTGTTCAAATCCAAAGCAATGAGGAGTAATTTCGTTTGCTGGAGCAGGTTTGTTCACTGATTCCTGTGGTGATCTTTTATCTAAGTATTCTGCAAATGTAGAATCGATATTTGATGATATATTTGTAGCATCTGAATTTGCATCCACGGGGGTGTCGGTTTTTTTATAGCATTTACCAAGATGTAGTAAATTTTTAGCTCATTGGTATTGAATAATTTCTTTGGGAATTTAGTGGCATCTACTGGAAATATACCCGTGGTGCTGAATCCAGACCAGATGTTCTTGGTTGTGAATGCTCGTCCCCACACTTCGCCTAGCAGTTCGGTGAATTTCTCATTAGACAGATGGGCGCTTCCTTTTCCCAATTGCTTTATACCATGTTCTACTAATGTTTTATCCCAATATGTCTACTGGGCCAAACACGCATTTGTCCAATGGTTGTATACGGTCTGTTAAGTGGCTGGGAAATTTGATCAAGATTATATTAGCTTTTATTGCATCTTCAACTATACGGATACTGATATGGCTGGAATGACCATCATAGATTAAAATTACTTTATGATACGGCTCATTATTAATTTGTCTAATGTTATTAACAAATGGTATAAACCCTGTAATGAGCCAGTTGTGGAAAGTAGGCTCTTCCATCCAGCCATTCTTTGTTGCTCCATATAATGTTCCGGGATAGGCCTTGTCAGAAACCCATCGCGCCTGTACAGTGGCTCATTTAAATACTATACATAGAAGTTCGGGTTTTTTAAATGAAAGACTGGGATGTCTTTTCATAAAGTTCTGGTACCAACAGTCTCCAGGTATATTATTTTTAAATGGAGTTTTTAATTTAATGTTTGTCACATATTCTCCAACTAATAGTTTAAACTCTTCTTTATGGCAAGGGTGCCCCATTCTTGCTCGGGTTTTTAGGCAATTAACGAGATGCTGTTCCACACGATCCGGTAAAGCTTTGGTAATCCCACCTCCCATTCTGTCTAGAGACATTTTTCGACCTTTTATGCGGTGAAATATAAACGCAGTCGGTATGCCGTAGAATTCACTGGCTTGTCTAAAAGTCTTTAGTTTATTTGTGACATCATCGACAGCTTTGACAGCATCGACATCTTCCAGAGAATACCGGGGAGGCTCTTTCTTTTTCACGTAAGTTCTCGGCAAATTCTACACTGAAATATAAATGTTTACATTTACCTACCCACAACCACAATATAACAATAAAAAATAAGAACATGTTGTTTCCAATTTCCCACATATTTACATTTACCTCAAATTGTATTTATATTTTTCCCAAAGCAATAAACGTTGAAGTAATTGTAAACACACTTCCATAAAATGGCTGACACCATTTGTAAAAATAAAGCTATTTGAATCAAGCAACTTAATCCACATTCATCCCCTGAAACTTCATTAAACACTTACCTTTATTTTTTTCGTGTTATAGAAGAAACAATTTACTACACGAAAACTGTATTTTAATTAATGTTTATGTAAAAATTTAAATTCACGTTACACCTATTTCTTGACCGCTGACATTGAAAATTCAACATGGCTACCATAGACTATGACTTGTAGTTGCGTTTCGTTACACGCATATTTTTTTAGGAGCTGTATTCACGAAATAAAAGGCGCGTTTCCATTTACCTCTGTTTACATTTACCCACATTGACCCTAATAATCGATTTGCGCCCTGTTTACCTGACAAAGGACCTGGACGGTTTGATTTTTGAAATTGGAAAAATTTGCGATAGAATTTTTCCTGTTTCTTTCGCTAGTATTTTTCAGTGATCCTATTATTACTACCTAAAATTCAGATTAGAGAGTAACCGGGGTTTCCCAAGAATATGAGTAAGTAATTTTAGTAGTTTATAACTTTACAACCTGTGAACCGATTTGTCTCTTATTCGAACCTAAAAATTCTGTACGAACCATCAACTTGCCTGCAAAATTTTGTAAAGACGGTGTAACGCGACTGAAGTAATGTTAGACAAAAACAAATCTATATCTTTATAAGACTGGATATGGTGATACAGATATCGGTGGGTGATCGGAAATAATTCAGTTTATCCTTATTTATATCATTTATCTTTCAAAATTGGTATACATTTTTGAAAGTAGTAGTATGTTAGTATTGTTAGCTTTCGATTGGGTAAGATGCAACATTCGGGCAAACTTGTTCTTTGTACACATTACCATGGAAGTATCGGTTTCTATGTCATAATCGTAATTGTTAGCGAACGACGCTTTCCAATGATGAGGTAGTTCAACGACAATGTTTTTCTTAAAAATGACAGTAAAACTTCATTCTCAGCCACAAGAAGTCCACTGCTGGACATAGGCCTCCCCATGTATTTCCAAAAAGACTAGTTGGAAGCGGCCTGCTTCCAGCGTCTTCCTGCCACTGTATATCTTCTTTCCACCTTGTGGCTGGTCTTCCTACGTTGTGCTACAATAAAAATATCAAATAAAATGTTATTTGTGGAAAACCTGTTGGGAAACGGGGCCGGGGAGGCTTAACTTATCTTTCCTGATACGTGTACCAATGTTGTCCCAAACCTCTCGCTCTTTTCTTGCAGATGTTAAGCAACACTTTTCTGGCAAACAATTTATCAAAAGTGTTGATATTTTATTTGCCCTTTTTCCTATACAGACTTGTCTTTTTCACAGAATGATGTTATGTGCTTTTAGATTTTACCTTCTTTCTTTCATTTTATATAAAAACGGTAATATAAATGATATTATATATTTGCAGAATTTGTCGGTATGTATCGACTATTCAGTTTTCACCCCTATTGTACAATCATTTTTTTAGATTTTTGCAGATTGCTGGATGCGCGGATCCACTAGTGGGTCCAGTAGCTGGACGACCGCATTTCCCCTTTAATTGCTATTTTCCTTTTTCCAATTGTATTTAAATATCCAAGAATAAATTGTTCGTTTATGGACACGGAAAAGGTGTAACTTTTTTGAATTGTTCTTCATATTACATTTCCTCTAGTTAGAATTTTCCAAGAGGGATTTCGAACTCTTGATGATAATTTATTCATTCAAATTGTTCAGTAGAAGATGCAGATAAGTAGTCTCCATAAATGTATATAAATTTGAATTTATGTTGAACATGACTAAACTTGATTACTCCCGTTATAACGTGACAGTCTCGACTCATTTGGGTACGGATCCCTAAAAATACACTAAATTCGATCCGCCATTTGCGTTTCCATGTTCATATTATTTCCTCGCCTGTGTAAGGCGATTTTGACTTTTCAGATTAAATCATTCTTTGGGTTGGTTATTTCTTTATCTACCTAAAAATCTAGTTTAAAAAATTGCTTATATCCTGCAAATGATATTGACAATTATACAACGCAGATATTTCTTGTATTTGTGTTGTAACGTGGTATTTATCCACCTGTTTGGTAAGTGGTCGGGAATAAATAAATATGGTCTATTAAAACGGTAGGTATATGAATATGATCTGGGGGGTTACCACTATCATAAAAGTATTCTTATTTTGATACTACTTTGACATTTGTCTTGCTCTCTAAACTGTAGGAAGAGCGATACAAAAGTCAAAGTAATATTGAAATAAACTGCTTGAACACTTGTGGTACAGCCCCTGCATGGCTTCGGTAACATTCGGTTGATAGCCAGACAGACCGTTGAAAATAAACATAAGTTCTAAACGACAGGACGCAGTGCCTGTAGAATAAGATACCAATAGAACTTGGACTACAAATAAAAACACGCTGGTTCACAAGCTTGTATAGTGTGTAAACTACACATTATACAAGTACAATTACATTACAATGATATACTTTTAGGGGTCCATTGTACTCTTAGTTTGGACATATACATATATCTGTTTATTTTTCAACTTTTTTGCTAATTATTCTTTAGTATACCTAATTAAGTCTGGTAAGTAGTAAATAAGTTATAATGGTTTTGTTACTTTTCTCCGTGATTGGAAATAAATATTAAGTTTAAATTGGATTGTTTTATTTTAGTGACCTGACAAGTTAGGAATACAAACAAAATTATTGAAATTGATTTTGATAAATATTCGTGCTTTAGCTTCATGAGAACACTATTACTACGTAATAACGACTATCAAAATAAATGAAACTGAAATAAGACTTATTAAAAGTACATTCCCTTCCCGCAATGAGAAGATGGCCCGCGCCCAGCAGTGGGACAGTTTGTACAAACAGGGCTGATAAAATAAAAGTACATTCTAGAATTTAATATCTAAAAAACATGCGAGCGAGACAGTGACGCCTACTCTGGGCCTTTATACCTACTCGGTAATTCAGAAAACAAGATTGCAGTCTGTATGAAAAGATTTCTTATGTTACATATATAAAATGAAACTAGGAATATCACAGTTAAAAATGTTTATTTAAATTGTCACAGTTGTTTATTTAAATATCTCACTTTCTAATTACAACAATAAAATAACACTATTAGACACTATTTACACAAGGAATATCCCTTAAGCCGAAATGAACAGATAACTCATGGAATTTCCTTATGAAAATTGTGTTAATACATGTGGGTTGCCTGAGTAATGTACTGCATGATATTGTATTTGATAATAATTGGCGCAGTGCGCGCTTATACCAATATGTATGAAATATCATATTGTGCTTTAAAGTGTCGTACAATATCACATCGAACATACAGTCCAATAATGCACAATACGATAATTACTCCAAGGCATGGACTACTACTAACTAATTATACTAATATCATACTTGTAGCCGTGAACCGATTTTGATGAAACAGTTAAGAACACTAATTCACGCTTTAAACAAAATAAAATCGGTTCATCCGTTCGGGAGATGCCACAGACAGACACACACAGACACGTCAAACATAACACCCCGTCGTTTTTGTGTCGGGGGATAATTAAACGAAGTTCGAACGATCGTCATAAAAGTTAATTTTTATTATACACTTCTTAGGTCAACTGTTTGACGAAAAGAAGTACAGGAAACAAAAATTGCTACTGTCTTTTATGTCTTATGTAAAAATTGCTATTGCTATGTCGTTAATTATTGAAAGCACAGGATTTGAATTATCGTATGGTACATTATAGGCATCCTCTCTTGGGTAGCGTGTGTCGCGGCTCGAGCGCGGGGCGACGGCGTTTGCGGCGTGCGGGGGGTTCTTCCTCTAAAGCCGCGTGCGCCTGCGCAGCTAGCAACATGCCCAGTTGACTCGCCGCCTACAAACAACAAGTATTATAATATATATATACACACGAGTATATTATATTTTGACTTCCTTGTCAGAAGCTTTGGTTTTTTTATCAGGGTAGTAAAATGCATATTCATTGGCGTAGCGTGGATTTTTGCCACCCTGGGCCGCATAAGATTTTGCCGCCCCCTTCCGTTATGTAATGAGAAACAATAAAACCGGACAAGTGCGAGTCCCGACTCGCCCACCGACGGTTCCGTACAAACTAGATAGAACTACCGGACAAAGCTAGTCATTGATTAATTAAAGGAAGGATTTTTTTTAACATTTTTGGTCATAATCCACATAAACCAGTTTTAGTTTGTGCTAATGAAGCTCTTTCATATGATACGGTTAACTCACTTTAAATTTGGATCCCCATTCTTTGAATAGACCCAATATGCGTAAATGACTCATAATCTCAATTTATCTTATCCTACAACAATATGTTAATGTGTGAGCACTAAAGTTTCAAGTTTCGTGTCGTATTAAGCTTATTTGTTCGTATCAGCGGGTATTAAATTTTGGGCACTTTGTTAGTGTGCCACTGACACTCTTATCTCCCAGATATAAACAAGATAGCAAAGCAAGAAGCGAGCATGATTATTTTGAAGAATATTTGTACGAAGTTTTGGTTAGAAATATAACAAAAGCACAGAAAATTAGATCGAAAGCAACCAACAATGCGCGAGCGGAACGAGCGCATTTTTTTTAGGAGTTTATAACTTTACAACCTGTGAACCGATTTGTCTCTTATTCGAACCTAAAAATTCTGTACGAACCATCAACTTGCCTGCAAAATTTTGTAAAGACGGTGTAACGCGACTGAAGTAATGTTAGACAAAAACAAATATATATCTTTATAAGACTACTTTTTTGCATTTTATTACCATGTAAGTACTTCGGTTCGGTTTCTTGTGTGTGGCTTAGACACTCATGTTTTTGTTCTACTTCTGAAGGAATTCGTTGCATATTAGAATTTAATATTTGAATAATATAGTTGTTATGTTGATTATACTATTTATTGGAGGCAGTACAAATATTTGTACGAAAAATCTATGTTAGAGAGATGCCTAGGTTTAACATTAGACTAAAGTGGGCTAATGACGATGAATAACATACCTCTTCCTGCATTTCCTTGGCCATGGAGTACACGCTATGTTCACTGCTGTTGTACAAAAGAGCGTTGCACAGCATCAATAGGACGTCGCGCTGAAACTCCGCCGTCGTGCTGCAAACACACAAACACACACTGTGATACATTTCATACTTTCACAGTCTAGTCTAGGGTACCACAAGTGGCTCCTAGTAGATAAAACGTAAATAACGTAAATTTCGGATTTTAAATGGATTTACGTCAAGGGGATACTTGAGGGAAGTTTTCAATATTTAGTTCTACTGACCGTACAACACCATTTTCGATATTCTTCCGTATAGTGGAGAGGTCCATGGGTCGTTTCACGACGATGCTGTATCCGGGCGCCTCGTCGTCACTGATCGGACGCAGGAACAGAGACGCGTACTTGTGAGCGCACAGCCTGAAATTTAATATAAATAACAAGGTAAATGACTATATGACTATATAAATGATTATATGTCACGCCCAAATCGTACTTTTCATGACATAATAAACAGTTGACTATTTACCCGACTGCGTAAGGAGGAGTGTTATGTTTTTCGAGTGTATCTACTATGTAATATATATGTATGTATGTGGGTATGTATGTATGGTTCAATATGATCGCCTACAGCCTAAACGGCTTGACCGATTTTGATGTGCGAGGTGTCGATAGATTCGTCGTCACTTTCTAGTTGTAATAGACTGTATTTTTGTAATAATTATACATCTCTCGCAAATAAAAAATTGCGTTTTTTCGTAACCTTCAACGAACTTTTAAGTGATAAAAAAGGAATTTTAGTAGAAAGACTGCGTATTTATAAAATTTTACAGCGATTTTAAGCATACTTTCTCACAAAAAACGTACACAGCGTATCATATCACTATCAAGCGTAACGAAATCGTAAGTTACGACTACAAAGCTTTTCTGCAGTCGGGTATTTTGTTTATCTTTGTCTACAGCGTGGGCGTATATTAAGGCGGGCCGGGTGGGACAGGCCATGCCCCAGAATGGCCTGTGGCCCACCCCAGGATTTCGTGTTACCCATTTAACCCTTGCGCAGGCGTCCCTCCTTTTTGCACGTAGCGTAAATACCGCCAGTACCAGCGCGCAAATTTTTTTTTTTTCGCCGCGCGCCACTAAAACCTGGATTTCTCCTAAAATTTGTATGAAAACTATATATGAAACTTATATCACTATAATCTTACTGAACAAAGCTAACTGAATATCAAACGTATATGTCGTTTAATTAAATCAAAGTATCCCCCTATCTAGGCTTAAAGTTGAGCATGCGATTTTTTTCGCCATTTTTTACGAAAAAAATAATATTAAAAAATATTAAAAACATTTCATACATATTATTGTTTTATTTACTTTAAAAAACAAGAATATACAGATATCCGAGAAAAAATAACATCATCCCATACATTGTTTAGATAAGCCCGACCGTCATTAGTCACCCGCTGTTCAAGTGCCCATTAAGGAAGCCATAAAAACCGGTCGATGTTTATAAATATGAACTGGAGATCTTATGAATGGAGTCCCTTGTTTTTTTGTGTTGAAACGATACTGTGATTTATAAGCTTTAGTATTGTTACAGTTTCGCTGATAAAAATAAGTTTTAATTTTTTTTTGGAAACCATAAAAAAAAACTCGTTTTTCGGTTGATGATAATGATGATGATTTTTGAAAAAAATACGCTAAGTCAATTAGGACGTTATTGAGCAAAATGGGTTGCTTTATTTCAAAATATTTTTATGTAATCGTATTATAACTAAAATTTACTCTATAATTAATAAAAAATACTTACATGTTGTAATTGAAGATATGTTTCAAAATCGGCAATAAATACCGACGGCGTTCCGGCGGCACGGAGTTTCAATCACTTTTTCTCGTTCGACATCTATGCGTTTAGACACTATTTATTATAAATAAACACATCCCTTAGTTAATTTAACACTTGTATCGTATCACTGGATATATATGGGTCATGTATTACTATTAATTTTGAACTAAGTGATAAAAATTTATTTTCAAAACAAAAACACAACTTAGAAGTCACAAAAAAAACACTCAAATTTCGGCACAAAAAAGGTCCCTCCACGTTCGGTTCGATACAAATATTTCGTTTTTTTTATCACACAGACATGTATTTGACACTGTCACTAACTTGATTACTGTTTTTGCTACGTGTAAAACATAACATAATATGTATTTAATTGAAATAAATACATAAAATCGGTATTTAAAAATAGATGGCAAGAGCGGCCGCCATTACGCGTTTATAACCTTGACCGCGCGCGTCATTCTGATGCAATTTACACAGAAATTTATTTCGGAAGTACCAATTCTAACGTATCCTATTGGTAGTTTGTTATTTTTCTTGTCTGTGATAAAAGTTAGAGCAGAACAAAACATTATATTACCGCAAACGCGAAAAGGAAAGATATAGGCGGAGAAGCGTCCAGTAGATGGACGCTCGGCGCTTGTTGCATATATGTGTGAGTCCAGGAGATGGACGGCGGCCGACTCACCGGTTAAGTATATAGAGATTTTAGGGGCCATGCCCACCCTAGAAAGTATCTCTAGATACGCCAATGATCTGCAGTCGGGTATTGCGTTTATGTATGGTTTGAATTATTCATTGTTAGCAGCACTGATAGCGCTTAGTTTACATGCTGTTGTGATACAACATTCTAGCGATAAACACTACTCTTGGTTTAAATGCATCAGAAGAGCATTACAGGTTACCTGCTGTACACGAGCATGACGGACTTCTTCCAGAGGCGGTGCTGTCGCTCCGCGTCGTTCGCGTGCGGCGACTCCGGCGCGCTCGCCTCTGCCGCGCTCTCGGACCCCGAGCATGCTACCATGTACAATATAATATGTTAGTTTCATATCGGTCTACGCACAAAGGCGCTATGTGAAATATCCACAAATATTTATTTACTTATTTTCCTAATACAAATCCGGCCCAAGGCATCCACAGTCGACCGACAAAGTACTGTATTGTATTGCAATATCTTGTGGGTTTTTTAGTAATATTTGGGTAGTGTTACCGAGCTACCAACACTTTTACACCTTTCAACTTTTCACATGCATTTCACAAAAATAACTCACTTCTGGAATCCGGTTTCTTTTTGCGTGAATAATCTCTCTTCTTCTTCCCGTCCTTTTCTTCTTCTCTGCTCAGCTAAAATAATAATTTAGACAAACTTAAAAATTAAGATAAAGATAATACTAAATAATTTAGACAATAATCCTTCAAAGTATGTCCGCTGATAGATGGCAAGATTAATTTCTTGATAGCCCAGACCAATAAGCACACGACCTTCAAGTAAGACCGTTTTAGCGACGGATGCTTTATTTAGTATTGGTTCTATCTAATACCTTCAAGGTTTCTGGCAGCCTAGTGGTGAGACCGTCTGACTTGCGATCCGTAGGTCCTGGGTTCGAATCCCACGGCACGCACCTCTGTATTTTCGAAGTTATGTGCGTATTGTTAATTGCCGAAGGTGAAGGAAAACATTGTGAGGAAACCTACATGTCTGAGAGTTCTCAATGATCTTGAAGATGTGTGAAGTCTGCCAACCCGCACTTGGCCAGCGTGGCAGATTATGGCCTAACCCTTCTCACAATGAGAAGATGGCCCGTTCCAAGCAGTGGGACAGTTTGTACAAACAGGGCTGATAAAAAAAAAACCTTTAAACGAGCAATTCTTATATAAATATATATATATATAATCTGAATCTCGGAAACGGCTCCAACGATTTTAATGAAATTTGGTTTGTTGGTAGATTAGGGGACGATAAATCGATCTAGCTAGGTTTCATTTTTAGTGAACCCGGGTTTGCTCGTATTTTCAGTCATAAAAATCCGAGTGGAGCTCGGTCGGCTCAGGTACTAGTCCTTTATTGGTCTATGAGCTGGTGGTAATAAATAAGCACCCTGTTTCAGCAGTAAAGCTCGGTATTCATAATTATTTAACTTCTAAAACATTAGAAATTTAATAGCGAGGGTATTGACCGATGTAACATTGCTTCCCAAATATTTGATCTAGTTTTCGTCGAGGGACTTGCCAGTTGAATAATATGTACGAAAAAAATTGATCGGTCAGTAAACTTCAGAGATATAAACATTTAAAGTTTTGTGGCGAGCGTGCTGTCTTTTTCCCGAAAAACGCCTGTTTGTATGGAATTGGTATGGCGAACGTGGCGCATGACGTCATGCGCTGATGATGCCATGGTCTGAGTCTGACATAAAGTTGAATTGAAATTCTTATATAATTTTCCCGAATTTGTAGGATTTTTTGAGATTAGCTTTTATCGGCAAATAAAAAAAAAACATATTCCCTATTGCGTTATGAGCATTACAACCTCTCAGTGACTGCTTTAAAATAAAACTCATTGAAACTAACTAGGCAAATTATCCAATAATCCATAAGCACTGATTGACATACACACAAACATACACTCCCACTCACCTCCATGGGCGTATCATCGTCCGTCTCTGTGTGCGTGTCTTCCGGTCCGTCTCGTATCCGTAATGACTCCTCGCGTATCATTTGCTTGAGCGGGATCGAATCCTGAAATAACCGCAAACTGTCTTCACTTCATTGACATTAGTAGTTTTTTCTCACAGTAGACCTCGCGAGCCCTATTGCGACAATCGTGTTCCGTCTGCGTACGATTTTTCCTAGATCTCTGTTCTCAATGTAGCATGAGCTATTTTGGAATCAAACGTGGTAAGGAATCATCCCCAAGGGAAGGGATAGTCACGTGAGGCTTAAAAGGGGGACGGATTCGGATTCAATTCGGCGAAAATCAAACGAACAAATGTCCGGAGAGACGAAAGAAAACTTTGCCAGTTGATTCAAAGACCTTAAATAATTTCGCTCGTTCGGTAAAAAAATATATATATATTATAAAACAACAAGATTTTAGATACAATTTTACAAAACGTCTTTTGTACATTGTTCTAATATCGCGTATACATATATATGTATTTCTTAAGGAGGTTTAAGAGATTATAAGTGGATGTCTCCTAAAGAATCAAACCTCTGCATCTTCGTCCTTCTTTAAATCCTCGGCGACCTTGTCGTCGTGGGTCGTTTCAACGTAGGTGTTCGTTTCCGATACTTCCGGTTCTATTTTCACATCAACCACTTCCGGCGGTTGGTCCGGCACAGAAGGGAGCGGTTCCGGCTCCGGAGGAACCGGTGGCTCTGTTTACATATATATAAAAAAAAACTCAAATAAGTACTGTACTCTAAAATGTAGTAATTTTTAGGGTTCCCTAGTACTACAACCACACCGTCACAGCGTCGCTTAACATCACGAGAGTTGTTGGTCAATCGTAGATCTATTTAACATAAAAAAACGAGGAGCCATATAAATTAGCTATCTGCATGTTACAGCCATTTTACTCAGTTTCTTCATTTTTTTATACATTTCACGAAATAGTGAACTGTTTAATTTATCGAATATTTTACGAAAATCCATGAAAAATTCAATTCAAGTATTTGGGTCCGACATATATACATTATACATATATACCGGGATATTGTGGTTCGGGCGGCAGCGGTATGTCCCCCGTGTCTATGAGCACGGCCGTCACGTCAGGCGGCGCGGGCGGGGGAGAGGGCGCCGGCGGGGGTGAGGGAGCAGGCGGCGGCGCGCGCGGGGGGGACGTCTCCGCATGCATTTCGCTGACAATACGCACAAACACTATAATTTTAAGGCTGAATAATAAAGTCGTAGACTTAAAAAGTAATAACCAGCTATTTTATTCTTTAGGATGAGTGTAATCAGTTAAGAAATAAAGAAGATTTTAAGTTTTCTTTTCGCTTCATTTAAAACGCGACCGCTTTCAAATTCAAATAGTTTATTATTCAGACAATATAAGTGATTGATTGAAGATTGACTGGCCTTGTGGCTCAGTTGGTAGTACGACTGCCTGGTCGTGGGTTCGATCCCCACCCAGAGCAAACATTTGTGTGATGAGCATGGATGTTTGTTCTGTGTCTGGGTGTTTCTATGTATCATATGTATACATTTACAAAAAAAGTATGTATGTATTGTATCTGTCAACTAGATCCATAGTACAAGCTTTGCTTAGTTTGGGCTAGATGGTGTTGTGTGAAATGTCAAAAAAAAAAGTCCATGTTGTTAGTAAAAACAAATCTTAGATAAACTACATTAAAATATTTAAGCAAGAATTAGATTAGTAGATAGGTATCATAACAAATTGGAAGCAATGGTCAAATAGGTAAGTACACCTATTTGACCATGATTTGAGCTTTGCGAATCGATTTAATCGAATCGCCGCCTCAGAGAAATAAAACCGCGGGTCACAGCCAGCAAAACTTGCTCACCTCATCTGCTGCTCGACTGAGTCGACTGCCGGCGGTTCCTCTTCTACAACCATTTCAGACTCTACGTCTACCTCTTGCTTACTCTCTTCTGCGCTCTCAGACTCTTTAGTTTCTTCTTTTATCTAACGAGAATAGTAAATATTAAGAGAGCAATATGTAAACCTTAGTATGAACTATGGTTCCACTAATTACCGGAAAAACAATACCCTTTTTTGCACAGTCGGGTTAAAATATTAATACATCGTTCACAAAAAGACAAACTTATCGTATATCTTGTTAATAAGCTATACGGTAAGTTTGTCTTTTTGTGAACGATGTATTAATATTTTAACACGACTGTGCAAAAAAGGGTACTGTTTTTCCGGTGTTTGTATGTGTAATTCTATATTACTTCCTGTAGGCTAAACGGCTTGACCGATATTGATGTGCAAACTGTTGTTAGATTGTTCTTCATTTTTCTTTTCGTTCTTCATTTTTGTAATAATAATAATGAAACACTCTCTAAATGATTTTACAAGAATTATTCTAATAAATGCTGTTTTTAACCAACTTCCAAAAAGAAGTAGGTTCTCAATTCGATTGTATGTTTGTTACGCGATTAACAAACATACAATCATACGATTGTTTTTGATAATTCTTTTTTGTTTGATACGTAATGCCTTAGAGGTCCTATGTAAATTTTATCAAAATCGGTTCAGTGCTTTGGATAGCAAAATAACTGAAAAAAATTCATCCAAGTAAACAAATTGCTTATTTTGAAGTCGTTTTTTTTTTTGTTTTTTAAACAATAAGTATAGCATAAAAAAATGTACAACAGTTCTGCATAAATATGTACTTTCTCGCGAAAAACAAAAAACTTTTTTTTATTTTTAATTCAATGTGTCGTGCTAATAATGTTTTTTTTCTGATGTATATTTTTTGTCACAATACAATACATGTCTATGTCTATACCTTCTGTTCATCTGGTTGTATGACTTTAATCTCCGTGGTGGGAAACTTCACTTCCGGGAAGGATATCTTCACACCTTCCACCTCGGCGGCGGGGGGCACTTCCACTGCTTCTACTACACTAGGAGCTTCCGGCTACAAACAAATAATAACGTTTTATCGGATTGTCCACGAAGCATATTTACACGATTGCGTAAGAAGGGGGGTTATGTTTTTCGAGTGTATGTTTGTATGTCCATATGTATGTTTTTATATGATCGCCTACAGCCCAAACGGCTTAACCGATTTTGATGTGCGATGTGTCGTTAGATTTGTCTTTGTTTTGATTTGTTTTTTCTTAGCGTCATAGGCTATATTTTAGTAATAATAATACACCTCTCGCAAAAATAAAAAATGCGTTTTTTCGTAACCTCCAACGAACTTTTTCGTAATAAACAAGTGATTTTAATAGAATTATTTTAAAGAATGGGCATTAATCATCTTTTACAGCAATTTTACACATACTAGTCATATATAATAAAGGCATTATCTATAACTTGAGAACAACTTATTCATTTAACACAGACAATTATTAGTAAGTACTTATATGACTTTCATCATCATCTCAGCCATAAGAAGTCCACTGCTGGACATAGGCCTCGTAACTTATATGACTTTATTATCAATAAAGCATGAACACATTTTAATACTGAAAAAATGCGCACTAGCAGATTCGCTAATCGCGCGGGTCCAATACTAAGAATGAAAAAAAATCCTTCGGTTTCCACTCACCGTAGTCTCGACTTCTACGGGAATTTCCTCTTTGATTTCTTCCACAACCGTAGGTTCTTCCTGAAAACATGTAATAAATCATTGAAATTAAAGTAAGTAGTTTCTTTCAAATTCTTTACTGCCTTTCATTTCTTTAATACAAGCATGTCGGTCTCATGTAAACAGCAAATTTGCTCATTACTACAGTTTAATATTTTTTTGTAATTATTTCACACTGCACTTGTCAAGTGCGAGGTTTTTTTTAAATTGAAATTGGACTCGCTTGTAGAATTTGCCAGTGCCAAGTATTAAGATTTCTTCAATAAAACAAGTTATAAATGTTCTAATCGCAATCTAAGTCACGTATACAGTCATTTTCAAATTCGAGTCATACTTCAGTAAAGTGATGGCGACTTTACTAGAAGCTTCTATGGAGTTTTGCCGACAACGTGAAAAGACATGTTTCGCTGCTTTATTTCACTTGCCCACACTCACGCACTTGATCTAACACTTAATGAATAAAACGCCGCCATTTTTATTGCATTAATATTCAAAATAACACAAGTTTAGGAAAATAAAATAAAACGACAAGTTTTCATGACGTTCCCGCCAAAACTCCACATCCGAGGTTGCGCACGCGGGAAACACGCCTCAACCACAAAGTCGCCACTGTGTGCTGTGCACACCAGTTTTCATACATTATTACCAACTTCAAAAAAGGAGGTTGAGAATCAAACTGTATTTTTTAAAATGATTATACCGTCCGTACAATCATTTTAAAAAACATCCGTCATTTATGATCCGATTTGAAAAAAAAAATTACTTGAAAAGATATACTTTCAGAGTCGCCCTATAATAATTACATCAAAAGAGGTTCATTAGTTTGGTTTTTATAACATTATTTTTTTAAATTAATTTTTTTCGTCGGCGGGTTTGGCGTCGGTTTTTTTACTATAATTATGTTTAGGATACATCTAATATTGAAATGTGTACCTTATCAGCGACAAGTTCTTGCTGCGTTGGCGCTACGGGTTCTATTTCAACAGGCATGTCGTCGTCCTTCTTCACGACAGCCGGCTTCTCTATCGGCCTGAAACATAGTCATTATTTGATAACTGAACGTTTAAATACAACTGAGTAAAACGAGCAAAGGATTTTGAAGCAAAAGTTATAGAAACATGTCGTCGTTTACTGATCGATTTTGATTACAAGATAACGTTTGGTTTGGTGGTGTGGACACTCCATACAAAAGCGCCCTACTCAGTGACGCAAATAAACTTCTGTAACACATTTGCAGGTATAAAGTAATGGTTGTCATCTGATTGACGCTCGTTCGTGACGTCAATTGGGATTCGAACGCTTGAAGCCCGCAACGCTTGTCTCGACTGACAACCGCACCGCAAACGACATGACGGGCGCGGGGAGCGGGTGAGGAACCCGAGATTGGCGGGAGGCGGAGAATATCCGTTCTGCATGTAATACTAGAAGTGAGTGTAAGTTTTTTGCGTATAGCTTGTCCACAGGCTACATAGTACCACATAATGTGTAGAATGTAATATGGAAAGCTCTGAAAAGAGTTATTTTAACATCAGTTGCACCATACCAACCTGCGGATTACCATGTTCGCTCTGACTGCCAACGCCCTCCTTTGTGCTCGCAAGGTCTACTGTACGTAAAAGTACTAGTAAAATCAGTGTAGAGAACTTTCATCATCATCATCTCAGCCATAAGAACTCCACTGCTGGACATAGGCCATAGGTCATTTGTCCATCTCGTGGGTGATCTTCTTACGCTGCGCTTGCTGGTACGTGGTCTCCACTCGAGAACTTTTCGGCCCCATCGGCCATCAGTTCTACGTGCTGTGCTCTGCCCACTGCCACTTCAACTTGCTGATCCGCTGTGCTATGCCGGTGACAACCATAAAACTCATAAAAGGTTCACTCACTTGTCTTGTGAATGTGTGACAGTAGGTATGTGTATATCGACGTCCCGGAACACATACACGTCTTCCGCGTTGATCTCGATGTCGTCTATGTCTAAGGCGGCAGTGGACGCAGGCGCAGGCGCGGCGGAGGGCGCGGGGGCGGGCGGCAGCGGCGCGGGGGAAGGGGGCGTGTTCGCTGGCAGAATAACGCATACTTCACTAATTACCTATATTTATTTATATAACGCTTTGCTTTGATTCTATATGACCATCGACCGTGTTACGTGAAATTAATGTGGGTGTGTGACAATGAAAATTAGACTTTAGAATTTTAAACTTAAAGTTTAATTTTAATTTCAACAGACCCACGGCTAATATCCGTAACGCACCCGATGATCATACTGAATAAGGGTCCTGACTAGTAGGTTTAGGCAGTATAGTTAGACTCGTCAGTGAGACAGCAACAAGGGGAACGTTTGAACATAACATGGGGTCGCTTAACATCAGGCGAGTTGGTGGTCAATCGAAGATCTATCTTGTATAAAAAAAAACTAACGCTGTCTTGGCACGTTGGCACGGCTGATAAACAACTACTGATTTATATTTTTCTTCATCATATATATCATCATAGCCTGGAAGAGATCGCTTTTAGCGATAAGGCCGCCTGTTGTTGCACTAGTCTATTTAAGTACTTTGTTATTACTTTTAAGGTGTGTACAATAAAGAGTTTATCCATCTATCTATCTGACCGAACCTAAAGTCATTGATTTTGTTTTTCATAAGACAAGAAATGTTTGATTCAAGTAACGTCTCACACGGCAGACACTATGATGGGTTATCATTAAGAAGGGAAAAGGGTGAATAATAAAGGAAGATAAGAATAAAGATAAGATATCATCTAGATTCTAGAGGGATAGGTAATAATCACTAGCTAGCCCTGTAACTTCTCTCCCCTCTTGAACGTTCCGAACGCCTGTAGTGCTCACCTTTAAGTTGCTGTTCTATTTGGACCAGTTGACTCTTGATATGCTCTATGGCGGCTCTCTCTCGCTTGCTGTCCTGCTGAGGAGAACTCTTCTCTAGAAGCATCGACAGGGTCGGTGCTGTCACCGATGGAGAGATCGTGTCTGGAAATGAAAGTATCCATGGGAAAAAATAAATTAGCAAACAAGCTACGCTTCGGAATAAGCATACCAAATTTTGGAATTTTTTATCAATTTAAGATGATGAAGCTCACAATATCTGATATAGATATTTTTTTCAAGACATTAAATCATGTAAGGCTAGGATTGAATACGTACACGTACCATGGAGTTGATCTAAAGATGGACCCAGAAAGTTGGAACCGGAAATACCTGTTGCATCAACCGCGCGCGGGAATCACGGCAATAGTGGACATTGGAAAAAAAGCTAATTCTTGGTGTTGGCTGCAACTCACTGATACACTACCCATATCCTAACTGATATCATAAAATCAAAATTAACTCTGTTGTCTGTCTCTCTGTCTGTTAGTCGCCTCTTCACGGCTAAACGGCTGGACCAATCGTTATGAAATCAGCACAGAGATTCTTTAGGACCTGGAGAAGGACATAAGCCATATTTTATCACCATCCCCATCACCGTTTTTCATCACTACGCAGGTGACACCACGGAGCGCAGCTAGTGTTTCATACGTTCACTATGTTAGCGCGTATTCGACCGTCCACCAACTTTCGGAAAGCAGGTTAAAGTAATCATTGTACTCACCGACGATGGTCGCGGGATGAGGTATGTGCTGCGGGGTGGTCACTACAGGGGAGGATTTGAGCAGTGACGTCAGCAGCGGGGAAGACGGCGGCGCGGGCGCGGCTGCGGGAATATACACTTTAATAACATGGATTTAAGACTAAAGATGTATGCGAAAATAAATACATAAATAATGTTTTCAGTTAAGGAATCTTAACCTTAAAAACAATGCATTGGATTTTTTTACGCAGATGTAGAACAGGTTTCATCAAAGACGAATAATATCGAAATGTCCCAAAGCATTTGGCCAGTTTAAGTAACATATGAATAAGGGGGAACTAGTGAAACTCGAGAGATCGTTCTCTGTCGGGCTCTTAAGCCGGGTATCATCATTATCGTCATAAACACAGCCACAAGAAGTCCACTGCTGGAATGAAGCCTGTGGTAAGGTCTTCTAAGGTGGCAGGCTGTCCTACGCTGCGCTTGCCGATGCGTGTTTATAACTCGAAAACTATTCGGCTCTCACTCATTGCCACTTCAACTTGCTCATTTACCGTGATGTGATATTTCGCTGTCTTTTGTTCGAATACAGACAGGAACAGGACAAATATCCAAGTTTTAGTACCATCAACTCGCCTGACTTAAAGCTACGGTGGGGCCAAAGATCTAGAAGATATCTATTCACTCTAGCCTTGAAAAGATTATAGTTCTCAGGAAACAGAGATGGCGGCAAAGAATTCCTGTGCAGCACGCATCAAGATCGTATTCTGATATTGCTGAGTATAGATTTTTGGCATTTCAACGAGGTTTATATTTAATTAGGAATTTGCAATCAATGCATTCTAATTATTGTATGTATTTATAGTCTTTTATAGTGTAAAATTCGCTCCTAAGCAGTTGGGGATTTTATTTTTTTAAACACAGATACTTTTTACTATATCTCACAATAGGTTACAATTAACTGAATAGAAAACCTACATATATATCATGACAGACCCCAGGCTACATAAAGTTGCTTTCCTTCTTGGACAGTTATGTAAATCACCTGATGGTGAAGGTGGCTCGGTGGACACGGAACCTCTGGGACTCCTGGCAGCTCGGGCACGCCTCTCCTCTCTCTCCTTCAACAGGGCAGCACGTCTCGCGTTCTCTCTCTCCTGCGCTCGCTTTGTCGCCTCAATATTCGACCAGATCTCACGTAACCGCTCTTCAGATGTCGACGGGTTACGAACTTCGGTTATTTCATTCTGTGATTGGTTTTTTAATCAACACTTCAATTCATCAATAAAATTCAAATGTAAAAGTAAACAATACCATAACTGAATTCATCTCAAAAAAAATATTGTTCACTATTTTATTGTATTTTTTTTTTATTTGTATGTTTCAAAATAATTTATACTCTTATTGTAAATAGTGTAATCTGTTTTTACCTGACTAAGCGAAAGCAGGGTTTTGTTTTTGAGGAGTATGCATGCATCTATACATATATATTATCTTCTACAGCCTGACTAAAAACAAACATAAATAGAACTGTTTAATGTGCCAGGGGCTGTTGTTAGATTTATCAGTACTTTTTTTTTTACTTTATTTACTACCAACTCTACTGTCGGTAAGTAATGGTGTGGCCGAAGATAGAGTTGATTAAGATTTCTAATCACTCCAGCATTGAAAATCCCAAGATACTCTCAGGAATCCGGAAACAAGTTCTCGTGTGAAACAAAATATAAGTTAGAAAGTTCAAAACTCAAAAACTCCAGACAAAAAATGCTTAACTGATTTTTATGATATATAGGTACGTAAGAACATTCCCGATGAAATCCTCTTTCAGACAAAAAAAAAACAGACAAGTGCAAGTCAGTAATTTTGAACAAGCTCCAACTTCATGTATACTTTGTTACAGTGCCGGCTATTTGTAGTAATTAATCCAGTTTAAAGAGCTTCTCCCAGGATTCAACAAGAAATTCTCGGGAGAAGCACTTCTTCTAAACAACAGCCAACTCAGGGTTCTTGTTCTCACCATATTCAACACTTGCAAAATGAACAAACACCGTATATGATGATATAGTGATAATGCAGAGTGCAGGTTTTGCTTCAAAGATGATGAAAGACCCATTTATGTCCTCTGTGAATGTGTGGTGCTCTACCACCAGAGGAACCAGCTCATAGGAGCCCTTGTCCTCTATCCTGAGGATGTGAAGGTCTCCACCCCAAAGTCCCTGTTGAGATTCATGTAACATCTGAGATTTGGAAAGGTGCTATAACCATTTGGAGGGAAAGTTACAATAAATCACACTACCTTGAATAGATAGATAGATTCTACATCATGAAAAATGGTTGGTATAAGCAATGTCATATAAAACAGATTCAGTGTAGCTGTACCTGTAGCTGTTCATATTGTTGATTCATCTCAGTGAGACTCTTTTGTATTTCAGCTATTCTATCCTGTGTGAGTCGTTTGACTATACTTTCTTGTGGAGTCTCTACAGCACCTTCAGAGCTGCGCTTCTTGCGTTTTGGTGTCTCAACGTGCTCCAATAACGCTCCATACTGGGCTGCACAGCTAAAATACAGTACTATTATTAATTCCATGAATATTTGTCTGTCTGACTGCATAAATGGGAAGTGTTAGTTTCTTTAATGATAATGCCTTATTAAATTTAAAAATAAGAAATTCTTCTATATTTTTGGCATCAGCTGATTTCTGATTACATCAGTTTCACAGTTTTAGTTTCAAGATTTTTTATTGCCAAGAATTTTAAAACTTATTAAAATAATAATAAACAAACCTTTTTTGTGAGTACCAATCAGGGGGTCTATTGGGCTCGCCAACAGTTTTAAGAGCACGAGACACTGACATCCAGTTCTGATCTCCACTCCGCACTACTGCAGAAGCCAAACACAGTTGTTCTCTGATGTTCCAAGTATCTAAGGGCACTCTTTTCAACTGTAGTCTTTCTTGGATTGACGCCATTTTGAGGTTATGTTGTTTCTTCAAATCATATTTAAGATCAACCAGATAAATATTGACTGTCCATGTTATCGATCACACAACAAATTCGAAGATATTTGAAAGATGAAGGAGGAATTCAAGAAGAATTATAATGAAAATTAGAACTCTCTACCGAGGGACAAAATAATATACGACTACTGTAATGTACAACCAGATTATACGGGCAGGAATGCACAGGCAGGAATCCATCGGCCTTACCGAAAAACGTTACCGCGGCTCTACACTTGTGGCGTGAACGTCCGCGAACAGGCGTGAACATAAGTGTGGATGACTTTCACGGCGTTCGCGGGCGTTCACGCCTGTTCCCCGATTGAAGTCGGTATTTTGTCCCATGACAAAGGGTTCGTGGCAGTTCGCGCCTCGTTCACGTGCGCACATCCACATTCACAGCATCGTGCCAGTTTGTGTTGAAATTTGAAAGCAAAACCTTCTTTGTTTTTTCTTTTTAGTTTTTTATTTCACTCGTCTATTCTTTTGTTACTTACTTGAAAAGATGTTAATGTGAAAAATGGATTTATTATTTAATTAATTTGTTTAAATAATACTAAAGTAAATAAAACGCAGTTTATCATGTTACAAACTGTTTTATTGGATCCACGCAGCGCACCTGCTATATAGGATAGTATAAAGTAAGTCTCCACCGATTTAAAAATTATTATAGTTTGCTCCTGACTATAGATTCGCACGGACATGAAATGCGAGTTAAATGGCAGCGCATCTGATTAATATAAGTTGAGATAGTGAGTTAGAAATTAGCTTTTTGAAATACTACCACGCTGAACGTATACTGTGGGACTCGAAGTATCCACATCATAATAATAAAAGTAAAATTATGACGCCTGGAGAAGGATTAATTTCAAATTAATATTGATCAGTTTCGAATTATGGTATATATAAGTCATCCATCATCTCCTTTTTCTCCAACGCTTTCGAACGATTTTCTTATTTTGTAGGTATAAATAGTTATATGTTGCCACATCAAACAAAATTAATGCAGCAGCCGTTTTGACGTCTGTTTCACGGCACAAATCAATGACCCCCGTGAATGTAGAGAGAGCCTCCTCTGCTGCTAATTCGCGCCGTGAATTCACGGTGTGACCGCGCAAGTGAAGTGACACCTTAAGTGGTCTTGTATTTTTCTTATTTATTACTGCAGATACCATCAACATATCCAATCTAAAGTAGAATTGGTAGGTACCTACATTTGGTCACTCGATATTTTTATTTTTTTTCGCTGTTTTCGCTTGAAAATTGGAAACTTATTTAAGGCCTCACTTTACTTGCGCTATCACTTGGTTTAGAGAATTGACAGGCTAGCGTTAAATGCTGACCAAGAAAATCACGCCCATAAAACCGAAGCCAATGGCATGGACTTTGCATTCCTGCCCGGAAAAAACTCGGTGTACATTACAGTGGTCATGCATTATTGTCTCCCCTTGTGTCATTCATTATTGTTTATTTATTATTTGTTTGATTTTTTTTGATTAGTGTGTTGCTATGAAAATTTAAGTGAAAAGAAAAATAGCTGTTTTTTACGAATTTCTATAAACGATATTATAAATTATGACTACTAAGTTAAAAAATGCACTATGTGTTGCATGTTTCAGCTCTGGAAGGCATTTAAACTTGTTGAATGATCAAGAAACCAAACAAATGTTCATTGATATACTAGACAATTTCGTAAGTACTATAATAATATTGAGCACGTTAATGGTGGAAATAAAAGATGTTATTAGAATGTTACATCTTTATTCCCCTCAACTTAATCATATAAAAGTGTATAAAGGACCAGAAATTAACTACATAACCAAAACTGCCATTTACTTTCACTTTATATATGTACCTATACAATTATCTTTATAGGAAGTCACCACCCACACTATTTTACTATGCTACGAATGCCTGGGACGCTTAAAAAATGGCATACGTTTTCGGAAGCAAGTACAGCAAGCTCACCAATATCTTACAGGGTATTTGGTAAGTTATACTTTTCTAGGAAGTATTCTGAAACACTGATTATAGAGTGAAATTCGCCGTGCAAATTATGGTTTTGGAACCGGCTGCCTTATCTACTAACTACACTCTAGCCATGAACTTAATCTCACTGAACCTACTCTCATCACACTTTGATTTATTTTGATTGGTTAATTTGATAAAGTTCGCAAATGCTCATTGGCTGCCTGTAGTCTAGCAATAGTTATGATAGTCATTCCTAGTGTCATATTCATTGGCCGATTAGACAACAGGTGTAAGAGCATCATAATATTTACTTTGAGCTAGTTATGTTTTGGAATACACAACTTCATATTTTGTGTGTTTGAGATTACTTTAGTCGTGCTCTCTCTCACTACTAATGTTAATAGGTGTGATTTGGCACAGCAGGGGTGATTAGTACACCGTTAGAACTGATGCAGATCAGTACTAACGGTATGCTCATCCCCATACCGTGTTGAAACCCCTAAGGTTCACAAACCAAAGTTCAGTGTGATGGGTAATCAGTATAAAAAAAACTCAGAAGAAATTTACCCTGGCGTCTATTCATCTTGACGGGTAAATATCTAGCTACCATCTTACCAGTCATGTATTAAATAGAAAATACCACAACCAACACCATACACTTGTTTTCTCACAATGACGCTTTTTTGACAATATAATTATGTACATATAATCCAATTGGATAAGTTAAAGGCTTAACATACCATAATCTCATGAGTTTTATTCAAATAAATTTCCTCATTATTAGGTTATCTGCCTTTGACAGGCCTCATGACTCAGTGGTGGTTTGTCTGCCTTCTGAGCTGTAGGTTGTGGGTTCGATCCCCACCCAGGGCAAACATTTCTGCTGTTGGATATATGGATGTGTGATCTGTGTCTGGGTGTTTATATGTATCATATGTATAAAATCATATGAAGTGTTTTGAAGTGAGATTGAAAGAATTTCCCCTGGTGTTGGTGAATTTTACCTGTTGCCAAACCAAACTTATCTAATATTGAACTGAACAAAAAAATTTCAGCACAACAGTCATCCCACCTCTTTGTCGAGACTAGAAATTACAAAAACAGAAATACATGAATGGAAACCTGATCAAGCAATTTCAAAATTAGACTTTCTTCCAAACGTAAGTGAAAAAGAGATAACCATAAAACTTGATAATTCACATAGAGACTCAGATAATGAAGTAAATAACTACACTGATACATTTAATTTTGATTCAGACAATTCCACTTATAAAATTAAGAAATCAAAGATATATCATAAAAAACTCAAACTCAAACATGATTTTACAATACATGTTTTAAATCCAAAAGATAAAAATGATATGAGAGAGATAAAAATTGAAAATGTTTCAAATTTCAATGAAAATGCAGTGAATATTAAAGAAGAACCAATAGACATTGCCAGTAAAGAAATTAACAATGTGAGAAGTTCAGTAACAAAATGTGAATTCAGTGATTCAGATGATGAACCCTTAAAAGCTAAGAAGGCAAAGAAGAAAAAGTCCAAAAAAGAAAGTAAGTGTTGGTTTCCTAAGGTAAAGTTAGTATTTATATCATATTAGGTTTTTATTGACATACTAATGAATATAATACATAAAAGTGAAAGTGAATCTCTGTTTGTTACCTTTTCAGAATAAAACTGCAATAAATTATTAAATGGAACAGATAGCTTAGAACCTGGAGAAAAGACAGGACTACATTTCATAACACGACTGCATAAGTATGTATGTTTCTATATGGTCATCTAGAGCCTAAATTACTTGACCAATTTTGATGTGCGAGATGTCGTTAGATTCATCTTCACTTTCTGAGTGTCAGCTATATTTTTTTGTAAATATAATAATATATCTCTCGCAAAAATAAAAAAAAAATGCTTGCAATGCATGCATGTTCCAATGAACTTTTTCGTTTTCAGCGATTTTACGCATACTTTCTCATAAAAAAACGTACACTCAACAGCGTATCAAGCGTTATGAAATCGTATGTTAGACTCCAAAAATATACTCATAATATCATATACATAAATACATACTCTATATATTCATACCTCTACATATTGCTTGGTTGCAAAAAAATAGGTAACAGGCGGTCTTAAATATATACATTTACCATTTGTTCACTCCAAAGTTTTTTGTTATCAGTAAAAGAGAAGCCTGCAGGCGTCGTATCGGATGTGTGGGTGCAGCGGAAATTGCAGCAGTTGAATGTTCCACTAGGACAGCTGGAGATGGTCATGCTCAGCTGGGAGGAGGTACGAAACCTTTAGAGACATATAGGGTCAAGGGCGTCGCCAGCCCATGATGGAGAGGAAAATATGAATTGTAGATACAGGTACAATTGCATGGCCTTAGGACTTTGGTTGCTTTGCAGTTGGCTACATTTTTTAAGTCTCGGGGGGGGGGGGGGGGGTCGCCCCTCCCCCCTTGGCGACGCCCTTGTATAGGGTATTTTCTTTCCGAATATATATAATTTGAGTGTATTTAAATCGTGAGTCAATAAGTTTTTGGTCTTACATTTTCTTTTACATGTTTATTTCCAAATTATCACAGACTATATTTTTGTTACAGTTAACATGATTGTAACATGACTCAACAGTCAACATGACTGTTTATTATACTTTTTAAAAGATTACGAGTCTAATGTATTCATTGTCATATATGTCATTGTTTTAGGTAGAATTAGAAAGGCAGAAATCGCTGACTAATACATCATATACCCGAAATGAGTTTCGGTGTACGCTGTGCGTCCTCGGCTTCAACCATCGCTTCAAGCTGGAGTCACACATGAAGAAACATGCACCGGTAAGTAGGTAGGCTCCTAATAAATATAAAATAAATATCGGTGGACATTTTACACAACACCATCTAACCCAAGCTAAGCAAAGTTTGTACTATGGGAATTAGATGGTTGATAGAGTACATACTCCCTGCACTTTTATTCATTAGGAAGCTTTGACGGTAGCGATCTATACACTATATGAAACCCACTACACCTATATTAACATCAGTTCAGTGTACCGGTAGAGATATGACAAAAAATAGAAATTCAGTTTTTTTCTTATTATAGACACTGTACATCTACGCACAGCTGTACCGGCGAGGTCATCGAGGTCATCGGTCATCATCGTGACCTTGCTTAAGCCGCGCGGTCGCGGCGGCCGGCGCGCGATTTTACTCCTATCCTCCTAACCTACCGTTTACATGAGTCTGATAGCTTACAACTGTTTTTTACTAGCAGTGTATGTTTGAAGTTTAAAGAAAACATATACCTTTTTTAGTAAATACATACAAAAGAAACATACATACATAGAAACATGAGAATTAAAAGAAGGTTATTATGATACATAGAAAGGTTCTCGAGTGGAGACCACGCACCGGCAAGCGCAGCGTAGGAAGGCCAGCCACGAGATGGGCCTCATACAAGTGGCGGGAAGACGCTGGAAGCAAGCCGCGTCCAATCAGTCTTTTTGGAAATCCATGGGGGAGGCCTATGTCCAGCAGTGGACTTCTTATGGCTGAGATGAGATGATACATAGAAACACCCAGACACAGAATAAACATCCATGCTCATCACATAAATGTTTGCCCTGGGTGGGGATCGAACCCTCCAGCTTAGCAGGCAGACATACTACTAATTGAGCTGGGAAGCCTAATCTAAACCTTTACCTTGTGTGTCCTCGGACTCAACCATCGTTTCCAGGGACGCGCCACGGGAGCTATGTCAAAATACAGTTTCCTTCTTCCGCTTTGCTGTGCGAATATCCCCACTATTTGATAAAATAAAAAATCATACAGTACATCGAATTTCTTCTCCCTTCTCGATTCTCCCTGATTTTCTTTTTTTCTACCTGGTCGTTATATTTTCAGGAGGCGGGTGATTTAGAGTGCAGTGTATGCAAAACTAGATTTAGGACAGAGGCGGCGCTTTTATGTCATCGCAGAAGACATCGATCTAGGTAAGCTAAGCGTAGCGCGAAAATTTTAGTAGTGCTTTTATAGTAATAATGCTTAAGTGCTTGCCCACGATACTTCTCTGTTAAGATAGTAATAATGCGTGAGCGAAGCGAGCGCGAAAAGGTAAAGAGCGACTTTAACGCTATCAAAAATTATAAATACATATGTACAATCATTTGAATGCATTGATTGCCAATTTAATATTCCTAAATATAAACATATGTCTTTATAGAAAATTACAAACATACGTACAAGATACGCGCTACAATTTTTGGTTAGTGGTTATTTTTTGTGAATTATTTGCTCGTATTAGAAAGTTCACGACAATTTAATGATCTACACAAATATAGATGAGTAAGAAATAATCTATATAAATATATAAATCTATATAATAATATGAAATAAACATGATTTTTTTAAAGCTTTTTATAAAATTATTGAAACTTGGAAGGATTTTTGATAATGGCCAGGATTTCGGGGGGGGGTTGAACCTCCAAAAACCCCCGGCCTACGGCCTTGCAGTCCGTCCAAGCACGCAGATGCATTGAGTTGAATCGATTTCGTGCGGATAGAACATTCATCACTAAATCGCTTGTGTGACGTCACAATGGATACCGAAAACTTGACATGCCGTTTTTCATACAACTGCAGTCCCTCGGTCCGTGTATAAAGTTTGTGATGGTAATATTTACCGTAGAGGTTATTGTTGCAGATGGCGGTGTGTTGTGTGTTTGTCGACGTACTCGCGCGCGCCGGTCGCGGCGGACCACGTGGCGCGTGCCCACGGCGCGCCCACGCCTACTCACACGTGTCACGTCTGCGGCGAGACATTCACGTACTTAGTCTTTTACACACTTTCTATTTTTTTTTTGTTTTTGATGTGAAGCATGCACTGACCCGCTTTAGCAGTAAAACATACTCGTATACCGTGACGGAAATGGCATGATGCTACACCACGTTACCGCTATTGACTCCCTTGTGTGCGTGCGCGTATATTATACTCTTTGTTACTTCTAGTGTAAGTTAACCAAAAGCGTAAACGCCTTTATTGCAACTCAAAACGATGATGAATGTATAGTACATAAAAACATAGACTGGCAGTCGATAAAAAATGTGCCCAATCTTAGCGCAATAGTAGCAGTGGAAGTTGAGCTACAAATATTTTTAAAATTTCGACCATAAAGAGTGGTTGTGAAGTGTCATAAAAGCTTGTAACTGTTTTTAACAATAATTTCAGTTCGTTGGGTAAACTTCGCGTCCATTTAAAAGAGCACGCGGAGAGACAGCACTGCGAGCAGTGCGGCAAGACGTTCAAGGACAAATCATCGTTGAAGACACATTTATAGTGAGTATGTATATCTACTTATACCTAAAAAATATGCATTTTTAAGGTTTCGTAGTTACTACAGCGTGACTGGTTGAACATTAGCAATATTGATACAGGATGTTCAGTACTCGATTCTTGTTCCAAATAATCGAACATAATAGGTGGTTACTACTACACTACTACTATTAGACCTAATTATCCTTAGCAAACACAAAAAATACGGACACTCAACCACGCGCGTCGAGAGTCGCGCAATCGCGCGCGCTACATCATCGAACAACACAAGTTCAATGACCCGGTCATGTGACTTGCGCTCGCACGGTTCGCGAGGCTGCGCGGTGTACATAAATTCTGGAGTCTTGAGAAAAACTTTAACCGAGGTTTTCTTAGTTTTTTTCCTAATTTGTTTCGATTTTACTTCTGTATATGTTTCATTAGAGCACTAATTAACATGTCCTTAAATATTACTAGTGTTCAAACAGTCAGCCTGTATAAATAACACAAATACTAGTATTAATTGTGATAATATACTACTTATAACTGATACTATTTTATTTTTAAAATTGTCATATCTATATTCTGTATATCATATCCATTTTTAACCTCAGATCCAAAAGGAGGGGTGCTATAAGTTTGACGTGTGTTTTTGTATGTCTCTCTGTGACACCGTAGCTCTCAAATGGATGATATTGATTTAGGTTGTTTTTAATTGAAAGAGGATTTCTAGAAGAAAACTACATAGCTAGTTATATCACAATTTAGGAGGCGGTTTAACATAATTATAGTTTAAAAACCTGAAAAAATCGACTTAATAATATGCAATACAATACATATGTACGCGATTTGCTGTTCACTTTTCTACAGGCGCTTGAATGATATTTTACTAAAATACAAAAATACTGCATCGATTTTGATAATTGACCTACCAAATACAAAAAGAATCGTCATAATCAATGTACAATTAGCTGAGTAATCGGTGAACAAACATACAAAAAGAAAACATACAGACCGAATTGGTAACCTCCTTATTTTTGGAAGTCGGTTAAAAAGTAGAACCAAAAGCGCTTCGTTCGATATTTTGTTAAATGAAACCGTATGCCATGCCATTCGCAGTATCCACACAAACCAGAAGGACTTCTCGTGCACCGTCTGCGATAAGAAGTTCCGTTTCAAGAAGGCGCTAGAAATACACGCCATCAGACATCAGGCGTCGGAGCTGATATACTGCACTGACGTACGTATTATGAGCCTTACCGAAAAACGTTACTTAACATTAACCAACGTCTTAAGTTCTCTGTCTTCTTTCCGCAAGTGGCATTACGTGTCAGCCAGAAGTTGACAAAATATGTTAAGCATTGCTTGAAATATGGAGCGACCCTTAGTGCTGAGGGCACGAAAATCTGTGTTAGGCATCGGCGCTCAAAAGCTAATGTAGATGAAAATACAATTTTTGAAAAGAATTAAATATTCTAAAAAAGACGGTTCTTTACTCAGTCGGGGTAAAAAATTAAATTCTGTTCACAGTGTGATATGAACTTCAAGAATCGTCTGTCTTTCTATCAACACATGAAATATTCCATGAAACACATAGATCCAGAGAAAATCAAGTGAGTACGTATTTAAGTAGTGTCGGCTGATTTTGTTTTCTGGCAAAAACATTCGATACAAAATTAACAAAATTTTTGAATATGAACAGTAGACCTTGCGAGCATAGACTTTTTTGCAAAAGTTTGCTCATGAAGTCTACTCCTTGACTTGGACTATTACTGGGACTTTATTGTCGAAACTAAGAGAATAAAAGTTAAGAATAGCAAACAAACAACTACAGATGATGGCTGTATAGCCCATTCATTCCCTTTGCCTTTCCTTGTAAGGAAACAAAAAAAAAAGATGATAATCGAGATGTATGTCCCAGGTACGTGTGTGAGTTCTGCTCTCGTCGTTTCTCGCAGCCGACGCGACTGCAGGAGCACCGCGACAGCATGCACCTGAACAAAACGCCGCACCGCTGCACAGAAGACTCATGCAGCTTCGTAAGTTTGTAAAACTTTTTGTACCTTTTTATCAAATCTCAATAAAAGCATTTTATGTAAAATTGGTTCTCAAAATTCACATCATAAAGCTTTCAACATTAAAAGTTATCAGATCTCATAAAGCGGCAAACCCTTTAACTCCATAAGGTTTAACCTATAAGTCCTCTATACCGTTACCGTTACGGTTAGGATACGTTACCTATGATTCGAATATATTTTCCTCGAACACGAATTTGTTTTTTTTTTTTTTTCAAAAAATCCGTTTACAACAAATCTGATTACCGAATCTTTGTAATATGATTTCTTTGTGTTATAAACGGAAACGTGGTTCATCGTCAACTGCAGCGTCCATCGGCATCAGGCGAGCTGGTGGTTAAACGCAGGTTATCAACGAATAATAACTGACGTATTGTGAGTGTGCTGTCACGTTCCGACGTCACTTGCCGTAACCGCAACGCGGTCGTGTTTCAAACGAGGCAAAAATAAAACTTTAATAACTTCGTACTAACTTGTAACTTCGAAAACATACCGGATTACACTCATCTAAAAGCACTGTTTTTTTTTGTGGGGGCACGTGAGGGCACTCAGTTTTCGAAAATATCGAAAAATTGCCATAAAACTGGAAAAATGAAAGAATTTGAAAAAAAGGAAAAAAAAACAATTTTGGTAACCTTTAAATTTTTTTTTTATAGGTCAAAATTATCAAATACACAATCTAATCTATCTTGACTTACAAGTTTTGATAATTAGCGTGCCCCCAAAAAAGAAGTGACTAAAAAAGGCCTTTATAAAAGTATAAAATAGTTTATAATCCCCTGGTGCCACACGGATACATACTCAAAAATTTCTTGCGTGAATGGGTATATTACCCGGTCAATATTATCACGATCCTAGTATCGTATATAACCCATAGACGCTCATTATTGACGATATTTCTTTAGGCGAGCGCGTCCCGGCCCGCTCTCCGGACACACATCCGCATGGTGCATCACAACAAGCGGCTGGTGAGGAACCACGTGTGCCACACCTGCGGGAAGGCGTATACGGTACGATATTGCTTTACACTTTTGACATTTTTATTATTAATATAATCAAAATGTCAAAAATGTTAATCAATTAAAAATTTAAATGATAAATCTTAATAAAAATTACAAAATATAATGTAAAATTAAAAATGTCAAAATATAATAATTTATATTTTAACATTGTTGTATTAATGCAATTTTTGACATTGTCACTATTTTATTTTTGGGGTTTACATTGCAATGACATTTTTTTGTCTTAGGGAACCGGATTTTGTGTTACTGTTAACCTAATTATAATTTTTCAGTAATAATTTTGTTTAATATAGATACTCAGGTACATACATCAGATTTTTTATAACAGATTGAATATTTTGATATAAACCAGTATAATCTGTTGCTATAAACAATGAGACTGGCTGGACACAGTTTTTTTTTAAATTACATAGACCACCATCTCGCCTGATGTAAAGTGACGGTGTGGTCGAGGATGTGACTCGTCGATCTAGAAGATATCTATTTTTAACCGACTTCAAAAAAGAGGTTCACAATTCGGTTGTATTTTATTACGATTTCGAAAAAGGAGGAGGTTATCATTTCGGGATGTAGTTCAATATAAGGGTAATTGTAAATCATATAGTGAAAGTAAATGCAGTTGTGATAATAATGAATGTTTAATTATATGACATATTTCCAGACGAAGAAGATCCTAGAGGGGCACATCCGGTCGCACACGGGGGAGCGTCCGTTCGTCTGCAGCAAGTGTCCGGCCACCTTCAGCCACAGCGCGGCGCTTTATAACCACAACAAACTGGTGCATAAGGTACACTCTTAACACAAGTAATCTATACTTATAATAAACTATAATAATGTGTGTATATTCTTTACTTTTGAAAAAAAAGAGAATTATGTAGGTAATGTACTTATGTACATTAGTATATAAAGTTAATAAATGTATTTCTTTATGTTTTCTAAGGTTTTTTTGATAGTTACTCATTGAACTGAAACAAATTTTAATGGATATATTTCCATATATTTTTTTTTTTTTTTATCAGCCCTGTTTGTACAAACTGTCCCACTGCTGGGAACGGGCCATCTTCTCATTGTGAGAAGGGTTAGGCCATAGTCTGTCACGCTGGCCAAGTGCGGGTTGGCAGACTCCACACATCTTCAAGATCATTGAGAACTCTCAGACATGTAGGTTTCCTCACGATGTTTTCCTTCACCGTTTGAAGTTGGCGGCAATCAACAATACGCACATAACTTCGAAAAGACAGGTGCGTGCCGTGGGATTCGAACCCAGGACCTGCGGATCGCAAGTCAGACGGTCTCACCACTAGGCTGCCGGAAACTTCAAATTTCCATATATAACGGATATATATTTATAAATATATTTCATTGTATTTTCATCTAAATTAAAGGTATCAAATATCAGATCAATCTGTCAACGAAAAGGGGATCAAATTTCGATTACTATATTTGACCCAAAAAATAAACAACAATATCGCAACAAACGGGGCAAGCTAAATAAACCCGTTTAAAATGTTTATTATTGTGAAGCAATAAAATTGTTTTCATTTGAAGTCGATTAAAGATTCTAGAGTTGCTGTGATATGACGTATATTTTTTAATGTACTCTTTTATTTCAGATTCCATTCGTTCGTCGTAAGAAACCCATCGCACCGGTAGAACCAGTTACCTGGAGCATCGCGCCCGACCACGCTCTGAAAGTAACTAATGATATTGTTGTATCAAGTGAGAGCGCTGTGGGATAACACCGGTTTGTAATTCAAGATGGGCTCGCGTTTGATCATCAATTCAGCAGATTTTAAGTGACATTTTCCGATCCAGGATAAATGATGAATCCCGGTTACCTAAAAAAAATTTGCTTCCTATCTAAATTGAATGGAATGATGCAGCAGAATGAAACTTATTTTGAATAGTATTTTTATAATACTTTTAAGTTATTGCGTAAGATTATTTATAGAAATATAATATAATATATATAATAAGTAAGTCCATGGTAATTGTTTAATTATTTATTACTAACTGTGTTTTTCGGTTTCGTCTATTTTGGTTAGGGGGGGGGGGGTTCTGGGGTACCTGGGGGATATTGCAGTCTATCTGCAATGAATACCTTGTGACTTCGGTCACGCGTCGCTTGTGAACCTACAAATCTGATTCACCAGACCACTTGGCATGTTCATAAATTTTCAAGTAAACTGTATTAAAACTTTGACATCAAATTTTTGGGATAAAATGTATGCTAGTAAGCTTCTACACAGTGTAAGTAATCCTGAATAAAAAAGTAAAAAGAAACCTGCCAAATCCGTCCAGTAATTTTGGCGTTTATCGAGTAAACCTTACGTAACGTATAGACAGACAAAAAAAAAATGTTTTGGCGTCTTTTTTAATAGTAATGCACCTCAAATCAAAATTTTCCAAAAATATTTAAAGTACCTACTTACAGATTATGACCATGATGTTACAGTCTTATAATATTAATAGATAGAAATTTACGAACAAAATGTTGCATAAACGTATAAAACACGTAGTGTGGGAGCACCATTACAAGAGGCATAAAAAAATAAAAAATATATGTACATTTTTTATTCATACAAAATAACTTACAAAAATAAATTATTGTCGTATTCAGTAATAAATAATAATAATAATAACGCCCAAAATACTGACACGCTTAGCCAAATAATTAAAATTAAATTATTATGAATTTAAAACACATCCAAATATTTGAAATTCTATTCTCGAAAATAGAAAGTGGATATGTTCCAAAATTCAAAATTGGATATAATAATTTTTTAAATAATTTTATGATCGAGCTTTCGATCAGAAAATGGCGCCAGTGAGCTTATTGAAATATCTACTGTTTTTTTTAATTATTACCCGTTTCCAAAATGTTATATATTTACATGACAATAACATTTTTTTTAAATAATCTTATGGTCCACTCTTTCTTAGTGGACGGTTGAAAAATAAGAACGCACTAGCACAATTTCTTAAGCTTTAGTTATGTTGAGCGTTCTATATTTATACCTGATATTTGCATAGAGCTGTTAAAACAATTTCTATTAAAGTGTACATCTTTTACGCGTAATGGGTGTCAAGTACCGGTATTATTGTCGAGGGGCAGCTGTAGATTAGAATTATAGACCGTGCGGCTAAGATATACAACTCACAATAATAGATACTGATTTAACGCCTATTGCGAGAGAAATAGAGTTAGATCTCTCGGCTAAAACGTGCCGTTCTCAGTGTCACGTATGATCGGAAAAGAACCCCATGGCAGAACTGAATGCTCACTCTTTTCGTACGCGCCTATTGCGTTTTTATTTTGCTCACTGGTAAAAAAGACTAGATTCTACATGTACCAAACGTTTCTAATTCATATTTTTGCTACCAAAATCTTTTTTAGCACTGTAATCATTAACATTTTCACTTATACTAGTTGCTACAGAAATTTCAGTCACTGGATCTTTCTCCTCTTTCTGGTCAAAAAATATGGCCACATCGTTTTCGTCTAACTCGTGTACCGGTTTTACTTTTTCTAAATTAGGGGGTGGAACTCTAACCGAGTGCCTTATAGAATGATCAGCTTTTAAATCTTGACAGTCGGGTATATCTCCTCTGTGTTGATGTATGATCTCACTGTGAAGAATTTGTTTGATATCTTTGTTAGAGGCCTGTATTTCTTGATCTTTCTTCTCCTTTGTCCTGTCTACGGGTTCATAGCCAGCTGGTAAGGCAATGCCTTCTACAAAGTTTGCCACGTTTATGGTCGGTGGCTGTTGATAGTTAAATGTTTGTTGATTGTTCTGGCTACTTAGTGCATTGTTCTGGTCGCTTTGGACAATGTTCTGGGCGCTTAGTGCAATGTTCTGAGCGCTTTGTACGCTGTTCTGGATACTTGGGGCATTGTTCTGGCTGAATTGCACATTCTGGCTTGCAAACTGGACATTGCTTTGAATATTTTGTACGTTATTGTTCCGCACTTGCTGTGAACTTTGGACATTACTTTGTCCGTTGTAGTGAATGGTATTCGATGCACTTTGTCCATTACTTGGCTGTTCAATCGCGGATAGAATGCTTTGTAACAACCCTTCTGAAAGTAATTGCTCATGAGGTATAGTTGGACCACCTTTGCCATTAGATGATTGTATCTGGAAGGAGTAACTAGTCTTTCCTTTAGTAGATTCACCAACATGATTGATTTCATTCTGTCCTATTTGTCCATTACCTTGATTCAGATTCTGCGCATTATAGTTTTGACCCTTTATTTGACTGTTGACCTGATTCAAATTCTGGCTCGTTGATACAATTTTTTGCTGCAGTTTCTTCGTTTCTTCGCTTAGATTCTTAATCTTTTCTGATGTTTTAAAGATCTGTTCTGATACGTATTGAAGCTTGTCGTCTTTGAGGTTCTGTTTTCCAATCTCTCTCAGCGCTTTTGCTTTATTTTTCTCGTATTTGTCAGGTTTAGAGTCACTAGGAACTATCGTTTGCACTACAGTATGGGATGCAGTGGATAAATCTTTTGCATAAATGGATTCACCTGCATGTATAGGTATGTTGAAAGTGTTTTGAGTGGTAAGGTGGTTTTTGGACAGTTTTGATCCTAAAGAGCTCAGACTTGCCACATATTTTGAAGCCAGATCAGCTGGTATCTTCTCACCATTTTGAGCGGCTTTGAGAATGGCTTCGTGGTATGGACAATGTTTCAAAATCTCGGCAGCATCTAAGTTGGAAAGGTTAGCAAGTAGAGTTCCATCTATAGTCGTGGTGATGGCATTCGTGCTCGATCCAGAAACGGCGTGGTCATTGACTCCAACAGTCAGAAGTGGAACAGAGTACGAGTCGATAGGGGATCCATAGGAACTGCTCGGTGTGTTTTGGAAGTTCAACGGATTTCCCGCATGAGGCAAACTGTATAAATCTGAAGGTTCAATAGAATATGAAACAGTTTGTGATATTTCTTCATTGACGTTTCGAATCGGAGGAGGTAAATAAGACGGGCCTTGAGTCAAGTGGTCTATCCCGTGATGATCCTTCTGTGAAGATGTTGAGCCTACGTGCTGAAGTAAGCCATTGGGAACCGGGTCTCTGAATTTGATTGGTTGACGGGGTATATTACCACCGGTGTGGATAGGGTGGCCACCAGAAACTGAACCGTACGGTATAGGCAAATGGGCTGGAGGTGGTCTTGGCGGTGCACCATATTGGCTTCCAGGTGGGACGCCGTAGATACCAGAGGGAGGTAGCAAACCTTTAGCGCCCTGCTGCCTTATAGAAGCTGGGTAAGGTCCATTGATCGAGAAAGAATCTGATGGAGGTGCGCCGTAAGTATCAGCTGGCTTAGCAGCAGGTATATGCGCTTGAATGAACGCTAAATCAGCTTGTGGGTCGTGGTTTTCTGTGTAATGAGCTTCGAAAACCGTCTTCGCTTGATCGATGTTGTTGGAATCACCTCCAACTATAGCATTCAAATCTACATGGGCGAGAGCGTCTTGATGAACGCTAGAGTATCCAGTCGTGATTTGTGTATTCGAGAACTGCTGGTGTTGGGTTACACTCGGTACTGATTGACCTTCTATGTTGATGAATTGGTGATGATTCTCTTCAAGAGGAGGCGCTTGGTCTAAGATGTGGATTTCTTCTACAGGCCGTGGTGGAGGTGGGGGCAGCCCGTACTGGTCATTGATGTTGACATTTTCGACGTGACCGATGGGTTTAGATACTCCAGGGATAGGCTTCCATCCATCGTATACCACGTGAGGAGGTGTAGGCGGAGCGGGAATGCCGGGATGTGGAGGACGAGGGTTTGGATCTGGCTGCGGCGGACCGTAATGCTCTACGTGCGATACGCCTTCGATCAAGACGTGCTCATTTGAACCTATAGGTCCTAGACCATGTCCTGGAGGGCCGTAAGTATCAGCCGGGATAGGGAAGTTAGGCTTCAAGTCTACCGGCAAAGACACCAAAGGCGTTCCATATATCGGCGCTGGTAAATTCAATCCTAAGTCGATGTTATTTACACTGCTGTCCAAATTATGGTTATCAAAGCTATTGCCAAAGTTGTGCCCGTCAAAGTTAGCGCCGATTCCTCCGCTTGAGAAGCTGTGCTGAGTCGAAAACGATACTTGAGGTAGTTCTTGAACGTGAATGCTTTGAGCTGGAGGCACATGAAGAGGAGTTCCATAAGTCACTTTTGGGGGCCCGTAGACGGGTTTGGGGGGTCCGTACACGGGCTTCGGAGGACCATATATAGGCTTAGATATTTTAGGCGGTTTGAACGGGACTCCGTAAGTTGGCTTCGGTAGTCCCTGCTTCGGTGGGCCATAAATCTTCTTTGGTGGTCCGTAACTAAACTTTGGTGGTCCATAGCTCAACTTTGGTGGTCCATAAGAGTGTTTGGGCGGGTGAAAGTGTTTCGGAGGGCCGTAGGTTGGTTTCGGTTTGAAAATAGGTGGAGGGGGACCTTCGTACGTCTGGCTGGGGAAAACGACGGGTGCTGGCGGTCCGTACGCGCCCGGTGGAGAGTCTTGGAACGTTACAGTTTGGATCTCCGGCACGCCGTAAACAGGAGCGGGAAGTTGATGCTCTGAAACTGAGAAACAGTATAATCTACAAAACTGAAAAAAAAACGATACAATCAACAGACACTCGTATACTTATTACTTGAGCTCGTTCTCATAATATTTGAGCGGGTTAACCACTTATCGACTGACTAAATCTAACTTGCTAATACTTTTTGGGCACATCTTAAGAGCTTCTTTATAGGTTCATAAAAACAAATAAAAGAAAGAAGAAATACAACTGAAACATCCCTCGTATCCACGGCGAAAGATGTTAGATAGCGAAATAAATAAGGTTTTCTGAACATATATATCTTCTCAACTCCTAAAAAACTCCTATCCTCAACTAACCCATTTGTATATTGCCTTATTACAGATCGACTCGACTTCGGATTACTTGAGAAATTATCTAGGAATTTTTAGATCCAATATCGTAAGAAAAGGGAAGCATAACTGACGCGAAAATTTGCAACAGGTATATTGATCGATATATTGGGTACGGATGTAACTTCCGAGCTATGTCGTATTGTACATCGATGTGTACAAAACAGGAGAGTGGAATCGTTTCGCTGGCGACGACTACAAACTAGGTATATCGATGTAAATTCTGAGTTTGTTGTACAGTGAAGTTATATTGCTAGTCACCAAGGAGTATATTTGTTCAACAGGCTAACATTTTGTCACACTGTAATGGGATTTCTCTTTTTGAAATGCAGGGCAATGGATCTAGTCTGCCGGGCACTAGAAAATAACCTAGGTACCATACAGCATAGCATAGAAAATAATATCTCTGGTTTCCTCACGATATTTCTTTGAAAGCTTTAGTTCTTTGCTGTTTGTTTCATTTCATCACTTCAAATAATCACAATGTCACTTAATTTCACTAAAATGCCGTTACCACAAGATCCTCATAAGAGAGCAATTTGGTACTCTGGTCCAAAGAAAGTCTCTAGTTAATAGAAACTAGCCTGGTTAAGAAAGGTTTATTCCGGTTAAGCGAAACATTTACTCTGGTCAAAAGAAACAATTACTCTGGTAAATAGAAACACTCAGGACATGAGATATATTGACTCTGGTTACTCAAGTTAGGGGAAGCACTCAGGATACGAGATACATTTTATTCTGGTCCAAAGAAATAGTTACACAAGATAGGAGAAGCACAGGTATTCTGGTAAAAAGACATTGATTCTAATCAAGAGGAACACTTACTCTGGTTAAGAAGAGGCACTTCCTTGGGTGGTCCGTAGGCGTCCGGCGGCAGCGGCTCCCCGTACGAGTTGTGGAGCCCTGCCTCGCGCTTCTGGGCCTGCGCTCCTGTACCGAGAAATGCGTCGAATTTTACTTGTCAGTTTCTCTAATTTGTCAGTTTTGTCACCTGGTCAGTTCCCTTTCTTGTGAGATTCTATGATTCGTCACTTAACTCGTCAGTGTATCCAATATTGTTACATGCAGCACAATATATGAGGGTATAATTTGTTCGGGGCATGAGAAAGGCAGATATGCAAATAAAACAAACACTTATAATTAATTTTGAAATCGAAAATGTTACATATTTTATGCTAAGTATGTCGGTACCCCGTACTAAGCTAAATAGAGGTCACACAACTTTTGAATTAGCAAAAAATCAGCTGTTTCATACATTTTGTCACGGGTCAGAAAACTTGCTCTACTATAACCCCTAGAGTCATGTGGGTCAAGTGTACGCAGCGGGTAAGTGTACGCACGCTAAGTATCTCGAAAACCATTTATAATTAAGAGACGGCGTCTTCGCTCTCCAATACCGGGCACGACGTCCGAAGAAGTGCTTGTTTGTCAGCGACCGGTCACGCGCCATTTTGTTTTTGCAGGCAAGTAAATTATTTTGCCTAATTTCTTGCGATATTTTATCATATTTAAAGTGTAATATTTTGTAGTTGTGTAAGCTTTTATAAAATATTGTAATTGTTATCGATATTTGCATATATTAAGGTTTTAAAATTGACAGTGTTTGAATTTCTTGGATGACGCAATAATTAACAATTTTGACAAAGTCTCAATTTGATGGGTGGGGTTAAGTGTACGCACAAGCTTGTCGTGTAAGTGTGCGCGCGCGCATTTACTCTATCTTGGTTACTTTTGTTTTCTTTATGTAAGGTCAATGGTAAATAATAGTAAATACTGCAATATTTTGTTTCAGAATCCAGAATAACTATCTAAAATCCTCGAAATTACCAACGGAAGGCTCCCGACAGATAGTTGGTGACGAATGAACATTAGTAGCCGCTAAATTTATTAACTATGATTGATCTCATTTATTGGTCCTTGTTTGATTTTTGTTTTCAATTTATTCGTTAGAGGAAAGTGACCAAATATGGAATACCGTTTTGATTTTCAGGCATAACTTTCACAAATTTTATAAATAAAATACTTTTTGTGGTAATTATTAACAATTATATATTTGCACTTAAGTTTGTAACAATTTTAGATTATTTTGTTCAGTTTGAGGTAAGAAAATTTTTCAAAAACTAAATAACGATAAAGGTACCTATATATGGAATAGGTACCCCAAATATGGAATACTATAATCACTGAAAAATTAACCTTAACTTATAAGAGACTCTTTGAAAACTTTGAAATGAACACAAATTATTTACAAAAATCGCAAATCCAGGTATCAAACTCTGGCCCAGCGCAATCATTATGTGCCCAGAGCCCACACATGAGGCACTTGATCCATGTTTCCCCATGAGTGTCATTCGAAATAAGCATACCACAGAAAATACACTCCGAATCTTCAGAGTCTGGAGCTGTACATCCTATCAAGGCATCGGGTTCGCTGTCTGTATCAAACAGCATCACCTCCTCATCATCTGAATCAGACATAGGCTTAGTCTTTTCTTTTGGTTTTTTCCTTTTGATTTCTTCTCATTCTGTTTTTTATTCTTGTTTTTTGCTAATTTATTTTCTTTTTCTTCTTTTTTCCTGTTTTTGTCTGTAAGGTCATTCTTATACGGTGACGACGTGATGACTGCTGCAACAGATGCAGCTTTCAAATAACCCATTTTTTTTTCTCGTACTAATTTTATAGCTTCTGCCATATGCTCTGAATTCCATTCTTTTCGCTTCGTTTTCGAATTGACGCCCGCCATTCTGATAAAACCCGAAAAAAATTATTAACAAAGTCATTAAGTCAGCTGATACGTCACAGTGTCCAATTATGGAATAGTCCATAATTGGACACTGTGATCCGTCCATATTTGGATTTTCCAACTATTTCAAACTGATATTCACATATTAATATTTCAGAAAGTAATACTATCTAATACCGCTAAAACATACTAAAGAACATCTAAAGGGTCTCTAAAAGTTATAAAAACAATACTGTGTGCACTTTCTGTACGAAAAATAATTATTTTTTACGTACCTTAGAAAGTTATGCGGCAGCGATAAAACAAAACACTGTCACTACGACGAAAGGGCTGGCTCGACTGACATGCTACAACTTGTACGCGTAAATGGGAGTAGAAAGAGACAGAAAATCACTGTTTATTGCGTGTGTGAGTTTGCATTTGAGAAAAATGGGGGTATTCCATATTATGGATACTATTCCATATTTGGTCACTTTCCTCTACTGAAACATAATTAGATAAGTATTTAAGTTAAAATAATAAGCTTTGGAAAATGTTTACAACTCAAAATGTTCTTGATTTATGTGGCGTACACTTACCCCATCGACTGAGCACACTTACCCCCCTACTTGGGTAAGTGTACGCATTTTGACTACCTTTGTATTTTTTAAATTTCAAAGAATCTGTGCCATTATAGATGATTATTTTCATACTTATATTGTTGATTAATAAATAGTCAAAGCAATAAATACTGATTTGTTTCATTTAGATTATAAATTTTATTTCAGGGCACTTTCAAACTTTTAATGCGTACACTTGACCCACATGACTCTATAGACTTACAGTCTTACAAACACATGTTAAAATCTTAATCACTGAATAAAGGCTTGTCACTTTCTGTCAGACGGGAACTGTCACGAGCGGAAACGGAACAAAACACTGTTTAACCAATAAGTACAAGGCAACCTAAATAACCCTGAAATTTCCTGTAAACAGAATAGTTTGAGGGCCTATGCCCTTAAACTATTCTGTTTTCAGGAAAGTTGTTGCGGCAACTTTCGCCAGTAAATTACGCTTTTTTATTCAATATGAGTAAACTGTTTGCTACCCCTAAATGTTATCCCATTCTGATAATTATATTTTTATATGATTGGAACTATTAATGGCCATGCCTCTACGGTTTGCTTTCTTCAAGATTTTAACTTCGAAATTATAAAGATGAAATAAGTATACTCGTTTATAAAGAAAAACAACATATCCGACTGTAGAAAAGCAGTTTTTGCAGTGTAACTTACGATTTCGTTGCGCTTGATACGCTGTTAAGTGTACGTTTTTTTGGAGAATGTATGCGTAAAATCGCTGTAATAGATTATGATGTGCATTCTTTATAATAATCATACTAAAATCCCTTGTTTATTACGAAAAAGTTCGTTGGAAGCATTTTTTTTATTTTTTCGAGAGATGTATTATTATTATTACACAAAATATAGCTTACGACACTTTGAGAGTGAAGACAGATCTAAGGACACCTCACACATTAAAATCGGTCAAGTAGTTTAGGCTGTAGGCGGTCATATAGAAACATACGTACATAGCCACATACATACAAATAATTAAACATTCATGTGCTCGAAAATAGCCCTCCTTCTTACTTAGTCGGGTAAAAAACAAACTATAGAAGCATATAATTCCAACCAGTGAAATAAGTAATCGAAATCAGACAATGTTTAGAAACAGCTTTCTCGTTATATATAAGGAAGACAATTTCTTTTCTCACTTGAACTTATAATTCTAAGACTAAATAAGACCTGCTCAATCCATCAACAAATAATGGCCTGCGACACTACTGTAAATTATTATTTCATAGATTTTCAAGAAATAAGCTTTTAGATTATATCAGTATATCACAACTTACTTGCCACTACAATGAAGATGTGGCTCACACGAGTCACGCGCCGCGCGGCGAGAAGCTCGCGCGCGGCGGTGGCGGATCGGCGACGTACGTTTAGTGCGCACGTCGCGCTCTCAAAATACGCGGAACTATGCCGTAAGCTGAGGTAGCGTAAAATACCTAAATTTCTGGACAAGCCTCGCCTTGACTCTAAAGAAGAGTAGACTATAGTTTTTAGGTCTTCTGGAGCTTTAACAAGATAAAGGACAAGTTACCTGACTGTGTAGCCTCAGCCTGCAAGTCCTGGTCGGTGTCCTTAGTCACCAGCCCTGGAGGAGAGTCCTCAGCACCCACGCATACCAGCACCAAACACAGCACCAACTGGAATTGACAACATGTATCATGACATATATTTTTTAATCTACCATACATGGGTTACAAGTCTGTCATGCCATTGATATTTAATGAGCCTCATGCACGCGAGAGATTTGGTTTTTAACCGCTTATAAACGCTGAATAAGCGCATTTTAGTTAAACAGTGTTTTGTTCCGTTTTCGCGTGTGACAGTTCCCGTCTGACAGAAAGTGACGTCAAGTCAAGACAAGTCCTTATTCAGTGAATAAGATTTTATCATGCGTTTATAAGTAAGACGGTAACCGTGTGCACTAGAAGTTTTAGACTATTTTATTTTAGAGGAGTATGACCAATCTTTTAAGAAAAATGAAGTTATAGAAGTTTTCGTTTTGTAATGTTTAAAACGCGACCGCTTTGCGGTTAAGGCCAGTGACGTCGGAACGTGACAGCACACTCACACTACGCCAGTAGCTATTCGTGTGAGTACAGTATAGAGGGCGACTACGTCACTGTGTATGATTGTAGTCTTTTTAACCCCCGACTCAAAGGTGTTATAATAGTCTAGTAAAAATAAGATTTGTGACAACATAAAATACACCTAAGTATATTGTTATTTAAATGAATGTACTGGTGTTTTGTTATACATTTGACACAATTTCATAATTATATTACAAAAGCTAATATTATTACCTTTATACGCTTAAACAGCTGAACCGATCGTTATGAAAATTAGTATAGAGATAGCTTTGGACCTGAAGACGGACATAAGCTATTTATCATCATAATCATCACCGTTTTTCATAACTACGCAAGTGAAACCGCGGAATGCAGCTAGTCTATAAATCGGGAATTATTGTTGATCTATGATTTTTAGTTATTTTCCTATCATAATTCCCAAAGAATCCCACCCCCCCTCCCCCCCACAGACATAGATCCCCCAGTTGCAAATACTGCGATCTGCCCCATACAAACGGATTTATTTTTATTAAACTATAAGTTTGACGTGTGTCTGTCTTCTGACTGTGTCATCGTAGCTCTCAAATGGATGGACCGATTTTGATCTAGTTTTTTTTTGTTCGAAAAAGGATTTCATCAAGAGTGTTTATAGCAATATTTCATCAAAATCAATTTACCCTTTTTTTTTCGGGGGTTTTTGAGTTTTCTAAACTTAAGCTTGTTTCACTTCATTCGCGTCTTTTTACGTTAGATACACAGAAATAGCTGTATCTTTATCCAGTTTCACTATTTCTTTCACAGAAATAACTGGATTGTCAATCACCACAAATCTGTCAAACGGTTTAATAAGTCTGCGTCACAGACAGAGGTCTGCGTGCTTCATCTCCGACCACATCGTCGCTTTCCAACAGGCGGGTTGGTGGTCATGCGACTTATTCGTGTTAAAAATAAATCTGTATAATAAATAAATAAATTGCATGAATGCCATTATTAGTATTTGAAAGTGTTACACACTTACTAGCAATGGCTATAGGATTTTATCGATATATTTTTTCTGGCTTTGAAAAACATCTTCCCAGACTCACCCTCTTAACCTTTACCTTAAAACTTTACTGTAGATAACTTACCAGTCTTAACCGAGGTAACTGAAACAAAAACAATAAATAAAATTAGTTAAATGAAATATAAAGCTGTAATAACTTGACCAAATTATAATATAGGTGGCGCTACTAATGCTATTTCCCTAAAACGGATCAAGATTTTCTATAGTCCTCGTAACCAATGTTCGTGACCGAATTGGTAAAAAGGCGTCCCATGTATCTACTTGTACCGTTCAAGTATCGTTAAATCTTAAAATTATTTCTCTGTCTTTAATAATTGAAATATTTAGTAAGGATAGTAAGTCGTAATTTATTCATAAATGTCAATTCACACGTCAAAAAATATAAATATAAACTTCACACAGAAATAATGTCAAACAAATAAATAAAATCGAATTAATATAAATTTACATTCTAAAAAATTTCACCAAAAATTTTGTAAATTTCTAAATAACCTGGGTTTGACAGAATATACCTACATAGTCGTCAGTATTTAGAAATTCACTTGGTCATTTTTACGTTTTTTTTATTTCGGGCAAGATAAACTTATGAATTTATTTCACGCAACAAAAGTTCTTGGTGACGTAGTGGTCACCTTTGCCTTCAGTGCGAAAGGCGCCGTCCACTCCCCATATCAATACATGTACTATTATTCTTCGTATATTAATAGTACATATTACATCTTTTTTTTTGGGAATTTAATCCATACCATACAATTTGCGATTTGAACACTAATCTGTGATCACATAGAAACTGCAGATTCAATTACCTAATCTTAATTAATTATTTGATTAACAATAAAATGGCATTATAAAGTACTAACTCATTATCGATATATTTTATTACATTACTTGAATGTCTATTACTAGGTGTTAGTACTAGTTTATCACTTATTTACTAGGTGCTGGAAAATCAACCAAAGCCTTCAATTTTGCGTAGACGGGTCACCCTGTCACACGGGTCACCTGGAGATGTCCCTCTTCTTAGTATTACTATGTTTTATGACAGGTAAGTATTTTAAAATATTATTGGATCTCAGCTTAAGGGAAAAGTTATCGCACGATCTTATGCCAGTAAATTGCGCGTTTTTCAAACAACAGAAGAAATCGCGTTTTTAGGGTTCCGTACCCCAAGAGTTAAAACAGGACCCTATTACTAAGAGATAGTTAGACAGTTGAAATTTTCACAGATGTTGTATTTATGTTGCCGCTATAACAACAAATACAAAAAAATAGAATAAATTAATATTTAAAGGGGCTCCCATACAACAAACGTGTTTTTTTTGCTCGTTTCTGCAAGATATTGATAACGGCAACAGGTAGACGCTTGAAATATTCACAGAATATTGAGTTATATTATTCACTTTAAAAATAAATAACTAAATTAATATTTAAGGGGGGATAATATTTTCGCCGTTTTTATAGATATGGTACGGAACCCTTCTTGTGCGAGTCCGACTCGCACTTGGCCGGTTTTATTTAGCCTTAAATATTATCCGATTTCAATAATTGTTTTTATATGGTTGGAATATCAATATCAAATACCTCTACAGTTTTTTTAAATCTCAGTACATAAAAAATTAAGGCAGGTGATCTAAATCGGGTTAATCAATAAATAAGCCCCCATAGAGGCGCCGTAAATTGGCGCTGGAGAAGGAACATTAGCGCCGAAGAATAAACATTGGCACCGTAGAAGCAACATTGGCGTGACGTGTCCAAATATGTTCGTTTGTACGCGTGAATATTGCTCTGTCTGGCACTCACTCTCAACCAATGTGCTTGTATGTACCTACAGTGTACACGAATGAAACGCTACTTATATGTAAAGGTCATGTATGCTGGGCCTCAAGGCTGCTAAGTGAACATCACTCTTTCGTCGCTCGCTGATACGATTCAAAGACAATTTTGACGAATTGCTAGTCTATTACTATACAAATAGACTAACAATTAGTCAAAATTGTCATTGAATCGTATTAGCGAGCGGCGAGCGAGTGATGTTCACTTAGCAGCCTTGAGGCCCAGGTCAATCACATCAAATAAAGTAAGGCTTAATACGTGGCTTCTGGATCAATTATTTTATGATAATAACGCGACGCATTTATGAAGCTACCTGAAAGTGAAATCTGTTGTAATTGATTGTATATAAATGACTATTCATCCAGCGTCTTCCCGCCACTTGTATGAGGTCATCTGTCCATCTCGTGGCTGGTCTTCCTACGCTGCGCTTGCCGGTACGTGGTCTCCACTCGAGAACCTTTCGGCCCCATCGGCCATCAGTTCTACGTGCTATGTGCCCTGCCCACTGCCACTTCAACTTGCTAATCCGCTGTGCTATATCAGTGATCGGTCTTTTTGGAAATCCATGGGGGAGGCCTATGTCCAACAGTGGACTTCTTATGGCTGAGATGATAATGAAATGACTATTTTTTATTATTATTTTAATATTATACTCATGACATATTATTGCAATTGATGATGAGAATAATTTAATTATTAGTAATTATTAATATACAAACTTGATATCACATTTGACAATTGACATGCAACTATATACGGAGTTATCAATAAAGTAGGTATTCCCTTGTATTTGTATCACCCCGTGTGCTATGTTTAAGGTCTCCAATGGCTAGTTGCGATACCCCCACACATATTTCCAATGGAAATCTACCACCTGATGTATGGCAACCTCATGAATTTAAGGAAAACATTTCTTCCCATGGATGGTGGACTCCAGGAGGGCACACCACGAATGAAACCGAATATAACCATGCGGGAGGCGCTGAGCGACGACTACATGATATACGGCTTCGATGAAATCATGAGGGACTTTAGCAGGAAGAGCGGCGGAGGTCACGACGGCAGTCTGTATGATCAACTTAACTTTCAAGTATTGAATGCCACTCGTAAACGGCACTATCTAGCCTGGTCCACGTAAGTATAGCCCTAGTATTTATGCGTAGATACAGCTGCATGCAGCTGTATATGCAGCTATAGATATCTACGCATAAATACTAAAGCTATATCCATGCACTGACTTAGAAAGAGTGTACATGCGTATGTATAGCCATGCACTGACTTACAAAGAGTGTACATATATGCGTATGTAGGTATAGCTATGCTCTGACTTAGACAGATTGTATATGCGTAGATATAGCTATGCTATAGCCATTTATCGACTTAAAAAGATAGATAAACTCTTTATTGTACACACCATAAAATTTACAATCAATAAATTAATTAAGTGTCATAGGCTATATTTTTTCGTTACACTAGTCACGAAAAAAAATATAGCCTATGACACTCAAGAAGTAAAGAAGAATCTAACGATACCTCGCACATCAAAATCGGTCAAGCCGTTTAGGCTGTAAGCTGTCCTATAGAAACATACATACATAAATACATACCCACAAGCAAACATACATACACTCGAAAAACATAACCCTCCTCACGCAGTCGGGTAAAAAAGAAAACTGTTGATTCTGCAGAATATTTGGAGGGGGAGACCAATCGTCTGGTAATGACCCGACAGACCCACAAAAGTCTGCGCCAGACCACTTCGCAGAAAAAAGAAAAAATGCTAAATTGAGAGGCATTGCATTGACATGGTTGTTACATATGAGGTAAGATTATTTAGAAATACCTAATCGTAGTTGAAAACGTAATAAATAAAACATAAGTTTAGAAAACTCTAAAACCCCCGACAAAAAACGGTTGTACCTAATTGTCATGAAACATAGTAACTAATAGTAAGAACACTTACGATGAAATACTCTTTCAAATTAAAAAAAAAACGGACAAGAGCGAGTCAGACTCGCCCACCGAGGGTTCCGTACAAATTAGTCGATTGCCCCCGAAAAGAGGGCAATTATATATTTTTTTAATATTTTCCTTCATAAACCGAGAAATATACATCGTAAAAATAATTAATAACCTGTTTTAGCTTGTGCTAATTAAGCTACTCTTTTATGTGAAAATGCTTTAAACGTATCATATAGGGTATCCCATAGATACCCCACAGGGGTACGATTATTTTTCTATTTGGACCCTCCTTGCTTGCATATACCCAAGTTTTTGTGATTAAATTAAATATGTACAGTTTTCGGATTTTTTCCTATATGTGTACTTTAACAGAATGCTTCTTGCCAATTTGTAAATTTCCAGGTATTTGATAGATAAGGCCATGAAGCTACGAGATTCGGTTCGCGACGACAAGAGGTACCAACTAGGATATTTGTTCAACCGGCTCAGGCGCCTCAAGACTGAAATGTTGAAGGTACTTTACTCACACAGTCATGTACCAAGAGACTCATTCTTCGTCTTCCTCTTTCCTCTCCTCTCCTTTCATCTTGCTCTTGTATGCTAGTTTAAAAAATAATGTAAGCTAAGTTAAAAAATAAAATGTATTAGCGTATAAAAGGCACGGACCCTGGAGTCTATGGAACTCAAAATATTAAATAAAATAAAAAAGAGACTCATTCGTAACTATTCGCTTGTCGAAAAGTTGCTAGTTTATTGGTTTGTAGGATTTCGTAAGCAAGGAGTAAGTTTCACCATGTCTGTCTGTCTTTCTGTCTGCTATCGTTGGATAGGTAATCAAGGAACATTGGGCGTGCTAAAACCATTTTTTTTTCAATCCATACAATACATAAGTACATATTTATTATGTTTATACTCGAAAATATAATTCTCATTCTTACGGAATAAGATGCAGAGCAGTATAAGGATATAATGGGATTCCAGTTTTTCGACCTATAATGTGTTTTGTTTAGATGGTGAAAAGTGGATTCGAGGGGAATGAGGAATATTGGACCAAGAGAGTCTTGGTGACCCTGCGCATTTACGAGGAGGTAAGTTAGCTTACGAGAAAGATCATGCGAATATTTGAAGTATACAGAAGTTTGCTGTATTGCGCTTTATAGCGAAGAGCCTCGACCGACATCTTAAGAGGTTCTCCCTCTATGAGAACCACAGCACACAGCTTACAGCTTATCATGGGTATGTGGATTCTACTTTAAGATACGGGATTTTGTAGTGGGCTAATTCTTCTGAGAAAGAGACTGCGTTCAGGGCACAGAAAAAATGTGTCAGATCTATGTGCGGTCTCCAACAGACGGATTCGTGTAAGCCTCACTTTAAAAAATTAAACATTCTGACACTTCCATCACTTTACATTTTGGAAGCATCTCTTCTTGTTAGGTCGCATCTTAATGAATATACAAATCTTACATCCTCTAGACATAAAAATAAGGCAATGTAAATAGTAGAACCCAGCTCCACAAGAATAGCATATTGGGCATGGGAATCCCAATCTACAATAAATTGCCGTCTGAGATCAAGGAGACAAATTCCTTGTCTATATTTAAAAGAAAGTTGAAAAGGTTTCATTTAGAAAAAGTTTACTATTCAATTCACGAATTCCTGAGTGATAAAACGATATAATGCAGCGCTATTAAGTGTTGACGTCTAATAAATAACTGAATGTGATATAATTAATAACTTATAGTAAATAATCATGTAATATTTTGACATAAGTATCTAATATATAATGGACTTTTGATTATGCTGATTTAAATTTGACTTTGACGTACATATATTTATATTATTTTTTAATATTTACAATTCTATTCCGAATATTTATTTGTTAATATTCTATGTGGTATGTTCCGATATTAATGCCATGATGAATTTTGTAGCTAATAATGTAAAATTGCATGTTTAAAGATAACTAAAAAGTGTTTTGTTCATATTTATACACTGTATCATTAGAAATGATTTTGCATGCCTGGGCCTGAATATAGTGCTACTGGTGTATTAATATATAAGATCTGTACAAACCTATATTCAAGCAAATAAATGATTTTGATTTAATTTGATTTGATTTGGTTGTGTCAAGGGTCGTACGCAGAACACAGTCATCCTAGACCTGCTTCTTAAGTTTTTGTAATATTTGTTATTTTGTGTATATTTTATTGTAAACAAATTAAATAAATAGATATAATTATATATTTTGTTCGGCAGGTAATAAAAATGGACACCGATGTACGGGACACGACGTGGCTGATAAGGCAGATTTCCGAACAAATTGAGCCGGAAAAGGAACCGGTGAGTATACTCACACAACTGTTCAAGAAAGAGGGTATTTGTCACGATTTGTCTGTTTTTAACTGACTTCAAAAAGGGCTCAATTCGGTTGTATTTTCCTTTTATGTTTGTTACCGCATAACTCCATCATATTTAAACCTATTTATTTAATTATTTATTATAAACCAATTTGTTTTTTTGTTTGTTTGAATGGACGTACTTTCCTTTACTTTCTGACTGGCCTAGTAGCTCAGTTGGTAGTATACCTGCTGAGCACCCAGGGCAAACATTTGTGTGATGAGCATGGATACTGTGTATCATATTATGTATATATTTACAAAAAAAATTAGTATATATGTATTCTATCAGCCATCTAGTTCCACAGTACATAGCTTTGCTTAGTTTGGGCTAGATGGTGGTGTGTGAAATGTCCACAAACATTTATTTTATTTTTTAAATGTTGAAAAAGTTAAGGACTTAGTTTCTTTTAAATGTTATAACGGAAAGTTCGTGAAAGTGTAAACATTTTTTCGTAATCTATCACGAACTTTTTGTTACAACAGTTACTACTAATTGTCTTCTTCTTTTTTGTATTGGACCCGCTTAAAGCATTTGCCAGTGTCGAGTATGTATTAAGATTTTTTTCAAGTTTCTTGAATAAAAGAAGTTGTAAATGTTCTAGTCACAATCTAAGTCACGTATACAGTCATTTTCAAAGTCGAGTCCTGCTTCAGTAAAGTTTAAGACTTTACTGGTTGCCTGGAAGAGATCGCTCTAAGCAATAAGGCCGCCAATTAAAAACCTAGGTCTAAGTACTTGATGTTATCTTTATGTTCTTTTGTTTTCATGTGGTTTTTAATAAAGTGTAATCTATCTATCTATCTAAATACTATTCAATCATACTCCACAAGATAAGATGGAGTTGAAAACCAACACCCTTATTTTTGATAATTTTTCTACGGCTTTATTTATTCACTGTACACATCGGAACGGAACCCTAAAAATTAAAATTTACACAATTACAATCTAATCACATGTTATGGAGATAACACTAAAGCATGTATGTGGCTTTAGTGTTATCTCCATAATATATAAATAAATAAATAACTAAATCACTGATTATCAAAAATGGCTTTCGTACTAGCGAAACAACAGGCTTTATCGCTCAAAGTGATCTCTACCAGGGAACTGGCAGGCCTATATTAATACATAATTATATTAATTTTGTTTCAGGAGGACGACTCTAAAAACAAAACCAGTTCCAAAAAAGACGATACCGACCCCAATGCAAACCAAGGATGATTAATAAAATTATATTGATTAATAATATTAGATTCATGACTGGCCTTGTGACATGACTGACATGACTGGACTGTGGCTCAGTTGGTAGTGTGTCTACGTCTACCTGCTGAACTGAAAGGTTGAGGGTTCGATCCCCACCCAGGGCAAACATTTGTGTGATGAGCACGGATGTTTGTTCTGTGTCTGGGTGTTTCTATGTATCATATGTATATATTTACGACAAAAAAAAAGTATATATGTATTCTATCAGCCATCTAGTTCTAGCTTTGCTTAGTTTGGGCTAGATGGTGTTATGTGAAATGTCTACAAATATTTATTTATTTATTATTTTGTGATAAACTCTGGTCTAGTTCCGGTCTTTTGGTAGGCATCAGGGGAACCGAAGCCAACACTGAGAAGCTTAATAAATAAAAAATATAGAAATTCGTTGCCTCGGTGCTTGTTTGCCTACCATTTTTAAAATTTCACAGGAAAAGAGTTTAAGAGTTAGTTTGGGCTTCCAAGATACCGGCCTAGCCAAGGGCGTCGCCAGCCCATGGCCCAGGGGGGGGGGGGGCAAGTTAATATTATGGAGGATGAAAAAAATATGAATTGTAGATACAGGTACAATTGCACGGCCTTAGGATTTTGGTTGCTTTGCAGTTGGCTACATTTTTTAATCTCTGGGGGGGGGGGGGGGGGGGGGTGAGGGGCAAGGGGGCAGCCCCCACCCCCAGAGATTAAAAAAAATGTAGCCATCCCTCCCCCCCCCCCCCTTGGTGACGCCCTTGGGCCTAGCCGAGTTTGGGGCCCACTGAGAAAACATTATACTATGAATTCTACTTTGAAAATAGATGTTTCCTTTTCTTTAATGCTCTATTTTTTTCAAAAAGCTATATTTGTAAGGCTTGAAAGTTATATATGCTCATAATAGAGCATTAAACTCTTCTCCTGTGAAATTTTACCAATGGTAGATAGAGCAAAGAAGCACTGAGGCAATAAATTGGTAATGTGAATGCTTGATGGAGCTATTGTATAAATCTTGGCTATTGAGATGAAATGGTTGTGGCAATCTTTCTGACTGGGCTTGTGGCTCACTTGGTAGTATGTCTGCCTCCCGAGCTGTATGTCGTAGGTTCGATCCCCACCCAGGTCAAACATTTAGTGTGATGATCTATGTATCTTATGTATATATTTACAAAAAAAGTATACTATCTGTATTCTATCAGCCATCTAGTTCCATAGTCAAGAGCGTCGCCAAGGGGGGGGGGGGAGGGGGCTTAGGGCTGCCAGGAGGCAGCCTACCCCCTGGGCCATGGGCTGGCGACGCCCTTGTCCATAGTACAAGCTTTGCTTAGTTTGGGCTAGATGGTGTTGTGTGAAATGTCCACCAATATTATATACGATAATATTTATTTATTATTTTGCCATGTCTGTCTGTGACTCCGGAACTCTACCCGTGACACGGCGAAACGTAAAAGAAGCGCTCATTCGCCCATTTTAGTATACATAGTATGTATGTATACTAAAATGGGCGAATGAGCGCTTCTTTAGACACATAGTGAGATTGTATTAATGTTAATACAATACTTATTAATAAATTAATAGATATGATTATATTATTAAAATAATCACATTCGTCCTTAAAATTCTCTGTCTATTTATATACAGATAGCAATAACTCTAGCAGAGGCATTCCTATTTGTTAGCACAATGAATAAATAAATAAATAATAATAAAACAATGTCGTGTTAGTATCGAATTATCTTTGTTTATGCTCCATATTATGCCGATGGATTCAAAAAGTCTCGAGTGGAGACAAGATGGACAGACACACAAGTGGCGGGAAGACGCTGGATGCAAGCCGCTACCAACCGACCTTTTGGAAATCCATATGGGATGGACGCCTATGAATTTCCAAAAAGACCGATCGGTCCAGCGGTGGACTTCTTGTGGCTGAGATGATGATGATGATAATGTTCATATAAATTAAAATCAACAAACAATTTGAACAATCCGCTTCAACGCACGCTCCCAAGCAAGCGCAAACCTATTTCTACATAAACAAGTATCAATGTTAAAAGAACAACAAAATACCCGACTGCAGAAAAGAGGTTTTTGCAGCCTAACTTACGATTTCTTTACGCTTAATACGCTGTTGAGTGTACGTTTTTTGTGAGAAAGTATGCGTACAATCGCTGTAAAAGATTATTGCGCATTCATTAGAAAAAATCTAGTAAAATCATTTGTTTATTACGAAAAAGTTCGTTGGCATATATACACTCGAAACACCAGATTATAAACTACCTGTGTGCCAAATTTCAGCCAAACCCGTCAAGCCGTTTTACCGTGAAGAAGTAACAAACTAACACAAACTTATATTTATATTAAAAGTGTGATGTGATTTATTAGCATTTCCTATTCCAATTAAAAATTCCAAACTGCAATAAAACATATAAGTTATATATATATATTCGTAATCACTGTTAAAAAATCTTTATTTTGATACCACACTCGATGTATTTTGAAAACTTTTTTTTTTGAGATTACTTTTTGCCGCCAAAAATCCTTAATTTTGTTTTTTTCTTTATTTTGATGTCCCCAGTGTCACTTTCACGACTAAGACGAATCTATTGACACCACTCACATCAAAATCGGTCAAGCCGCTTCGGCTCTAGGGCGTGCCAAATAAATATACATACATACATATATACATACGCTCCAAAAACATAACCCACCTTCTTTCGCAGTCGGGTAAAAAATAATGAACTCTGAATGAACCAAAAAAATCTGTAAAAAACTGAAGTTACAGATTTTTTTGGGACCACCCCTGAATTATCTCACAAAAAAACCCATCAATGGATTTGCAGGAAAAGTCATTAAAACATGGCTGACTAGCTTTCGAATGAAGATGAGAGTGTGACCACAGTTACAATCGTAATAGTAAGTCAACTAAGGTCAAAGAGCTAACGCTAGCTAAAGCTAGAAGCGCCAGTTCGCTGAAGCGAGACGAAACTAGTCTTACCTTCTTTTAACTCGTAACTATCTAGTTTTTCGAAATGAAAACTTTAGGTGTGCTGAGCATTTTATTTTTAGCCCCAAACCCAAAGAGAGGGGTCATATATGTTTGACGTGTGTATTTGTTTCTGTTTGGCATCGTAATTCTCAAACGGATGAACCGATTTTGATTTAGATTTTTTGTTGTTGAAATGAGTATTTTGTCGAGAGTGTTTTAGCTATGTTTCATCAAAATCGGTTCAGGCGTTTTTTTGGTGGGGGTTTTTGAGTTTTCTAAAACTTGTGAATGAGACAAGCCGTCACGCTCGGTTATGAACCGTTCGTTCGGGTAAAGTCGGCTCGAGTCGACTAAGGGAGCTTGGATGTTTGTTCTGTGTCTGGGTGTTTCTATGTATCATCCTAAGTATATATTTACAAAAAAAAAGTACTTATATATGTATTCTATCAGCCATCTAGTTCCATAGTACAAGCTTTGCTTAGTTTGGGCTAGATGGTGTTGTGTGAAATGTCCACAAATATTTATTATTATTATATTTATTATTTATTGTACATATAAAAATAATTTAAATACAAAAATTAACTTAGGTAAAATATAAATTATATGCCTGAACTAGGTATTCCTGTTTGTCAGGCGAGAAGTAAGCAAATTATTAATGTATAATAAAATAAATAACAATAAATAAAATGAAAATGCGTTAAATATAAAGATAAAAGAGTCTTTCGAAAACATTACCCTTCTTGTTTGTCGATATTTGTGGCGTACGAGTATGATTGCCGGAACAAAACACTATAATTACAGTGAAGCAGTAAAAGTGTCTCAAGCATAGACTTCTATAGATACCCCAAGTCTATGTACCTAGCGTGTCAACAGTAAGATAAAAAATCATAGTTGAAGACCTAAGATTTATTTAATTTCAGGTGATATAAACCTACTTCCGATTCGATATTTCGTCAACTAGTTACTAGCGTACAAGCGCGCGGATGCATTGGGTTGAATAGATTTCGCGCGGATGGCATATTCCATCACAAAATCGCTTGTGTGACGTCACAGTCGATACCAAAATATGTGGTACGCAAGGTTTTCATATAAATGAAGTCGCATGCTTCATATACTTTGTCTGTGGTTTCGAGTAGACGCAGACGCGAGCAGCGCGTGTCTACCGACTGATGCTCAGCAGAGCGAGAAACTCGTGCGCGTTCTTCAGTTATTTCATTACTATTATTTATAATATAACCGTTTAAGTAATTATTACGTTTATACACGACTGCTCAAGAAGGAGAGTAAGTATTTCGAGTGTTTGTTTCGATAAAACCGACTTTTTTTACCGACTTGACGATTTTTACGTGCCTTGTATTGTTAATTCGTTACAATCGTCTTTTTTGCAGCGAAATCTTCAGGAATTACGAGAGTGAATTTCTAGTATTAATTATCTTTGAGTGACGAGCGCACTGTTCTACCACACAAAATTTTGGACTGTACAAGGAGTACATCTGACATTTGGACTGTTTAAAAACTTTAAATTTAACCGTTCAACGCGCGCAGCTATCTCTCTGACGCATCACAACATTTTTAAACATATAAAATCATTGGTTAGGGATATTAGAAAAGTAGGAAATTGTGTATTTTGAACTCTGTTGTTTCTTATTAGTAAGTACTCGTAGTAACGGAGAGGAACCCTTATAAATTCTCCATGTCGCCATTTTAAACTACAATTACCGTGCTTCTCGTTGGTTTGTATGTACTTACCTATGCTAATATGTGGGAACATAGGAACGTACATCATACAAACCAACAATCAACCAACAAAAATGTCATCAGCACCATCTAAACTATAATTCAGACTTCATACAGGTATAAGTCTGAAAAACTAATGAAGTCTGTTTGTTGTCGTCTATGTAACACATGTTCATTGTCACATGTTTATACACCCTAAGGTTGCCTGGAAGAAATAGTTCTATGCGATAAGGTCGCCGTTGTACTTTCAATTAAGTTTATTATCTATATTTGAGTTACTCTGTATGGATGTACAATAAAGTTATTCTATTCTATGTGACGTCATAAAAAGTCCAAACAAATTAATTCATAGATAAACAAAACACAAAAAAATTGGTGTTATAAGGACTACATTCTAAATATGAATAATTATCTTATATAATACATATCTACTATCACTATTAAATAAATTTTCAGAGCGCAGCGAGCGACCGACCTAAGATGATATGTTATGAAACTTAGAATTAAATAAAAAAGTGTGTTGGTAGACGCTCGAGTTAAGTCGAGTTTCGTGCGTTATCTAACAATATCTACAAACATTCAAATTTTTTATTTATTTAATTACACATAAATAAACTAATGTACTATTTGAAAGCGATTTATGACTTTTGTGCTTATTGCTGTGCTCGAGAGGTCTACTGTTCGCAGAACCTCTAGTGTAATTTTAGTATTGTTGTAAAAAGATGTGTAAGAAGGGGTGTTATAAGTTTGACGTGTGTATCTGTGTATCTATGTGTCTGTCTCTGGTATATATCGTAGCTCTCAAATGGATGGACCGATTTTGATCTAATTATAAGTTTTTTGTTTCCTCGAGAGTGTTAGATAGATAGATAAACTCTTTATTGACACACCATTAAAATTAACAAAAACAAGTACAAAAGGAAATAATTTTGCACTAGTGTAACAACGGGCGGCCTTATCGCTATAAAGCGATCTCTTCCAACTTCCTCTTAGGCAACCTAGGAATGGAGTGAAATTCGGAAAGAAATTAGACGGGGCGTGCAAAATATGAAATTAATAATAGATACTAAAAACTATAGATATGGCTAACAAACCGTAAACTTACATACTAATAATACAACATACTAAGTGTTCTTATCTATGTTTCATCAAAATCGGTTCAGCCGTTTTGACGGAAGTTTTTAGTTTTCTAACTTATACGTTTCAGTGACTGATTTTATATGTTTAAAAAGTTGTGATGCCCGATAGAGATAGCTGCGCGCTTTAAGCCCAACCTTAAACTTATGGTTCAAATTCAAAATAAAATAAATTCAAATAAAAAATTGACAAAATTGCGATCTCAACAATTCTTTTACGTATGTGCTAAAAGTGGGTATCTACAGTTGGTTTAAACAGATTTCCACCATTTTCCTACCGGTTCAAGCTGTTGTCTCATCTATTAACTAGACAAAACCGGTTACTCTATGACAGGGTCATCTGCCTGACTTTCACCTTTACGTTTCTAGCTCTCTCATCTCGTTCGGACACTGTTTAGAACCTTGTTGCATTAAAATTCTTACGACTTCCATCATTATCACGGGCGATTTGAATCATTTGTTACTGCGACAAAGGATCGTGACGGTACTTTACATAAGTTTTACAATTTTCACACATTCGGGTTTGAACCTTGTCATTTCAAAAGTTTTATGTGTTAAGTGTATTCTAAAAGTTAAAATACATTTATTTTACTTTGACAGAGTGATAAATATTTATTTTTCTGTGATATGTGTGAAATGTGGCTTAAGATTTGGTAAGGTTATGCAATTGTAAACATATGACCACCTGCACCGTCTCCGGTTTATTATCTCTTCATTTTACGTCATCAAAAAACGTTTAGCTAAGTTTTCCTTGACTTATTTGAATCTTATTTTTGATTACCTACTAATATTACTAGTAGCTGTGCGAGCAGTAGACCTTGCGAGCACACAAATAAGTATAACTGGTACACGAATACAATATGTCATACAGTAGTAGTAGACAGTTCAAAATTTGAAAAAACGTTGTCGGGTAAACTCCATAGAAGCTTCTAGTAAAATTGCCATCACTTTACTGAGGCCTGACTCAAAGTTGAAAAGACTATGACTAGAACACTAGTTAAATAACTTGTATTATTCAAGAAACATGAAGATATCTCAATACATGACACTGGCAAATCACTAATCGCGGGGTCCAGTAAAACAAAAAAAAAAAGAAGAATAGTGTCAAATCCGTAAAATCACCGATTCGCGTAATATTATCCAATTCGATTACGTGCGAATTACCTCAGTACGTACTGGGTCAAGTCAGATGGTAGATTGAATTCAAAGTCAAGGGTAATGCAATAGTTGCGTATGCGGAACGGACACTCGTGATCGCTATTGTAATACCTAATACACACACACTATCGCATTCTACATTTAATACACGGTGCCATTGCACCTCCTTACCGGAGTGAATAGATCTTACGATCTTACGCAACTTTCGATATCGGGGAGGTGATTACTTAGATTGTCTGCTTAACGCTAAAATTAAAATTAGAGTTTATTTATTTGTTTATTTATTTTATTTTGTTTATTTATTTATTTGTTTACTTTTTTTTTCCAAAGGAACTCGAGATTATAACTTTGTTGTTTATTTTTTGTATTATTTAATAAATAATTAATAAATATAATAAATATTTGTGGACATTTCACACAACACCATCTAGCCCAAACTAAGCAAAGCTTGTACTATGGAACTAGAATACATATATACTTTTTTTTTGTAAATATGTATATACATATGATACATAGAAACACCCAGACACAGAACAAACATCCATGCTCATCACACAAATGTTTGCCCTGGGTGGAGATTGAACCCACGACCTTTCAGTTCAGCAGGTAGACGTAAACACACTACCAACTGAGCCACAAGGCCAGTCAATTTAATTACATTATTCAGTTAAAGTAGATATTTTAGTTAGGTAATAAACTGTAAATAAAAATAAATAAGTTTATATGTAACAACAAATATGTACGTGGCGTAGCTTGACTAGGTGTTCTCGAAGTCTCGAACAATCACCGATGTCAAGCAACCAGTCGGTCAGACAGGTACCTAAGTCGTCGGATACCCATCCGACGGTCACCCGACCGTGAGTAGCATTTCTTTCTGAGCGCTACCGTGGGTCGGATGACACGATAAATTTTAGGTCCCGGTTCTTTGTTATTAAAAAAAAGCAATCGTTAAGCCAGATCACAGGCCTCACAGGGCTTTATAACTCTGACTCTAGGGCTGGCCACTCAGTCTATCCGAACTTATAACAAAACTATGCGTAGTACTACTGGACTATTTCTAATATAGTGCGAATTACCCCTGCAGATCGCCACGTCGCAAGTTGGCCAAAAGCTGCAGAAATGCTGTCACCGGGCATCTTAATGAAAATGTGTACGAATATCTAATGTATAGTAGCAGTCAAGCGCGCAATAGAAATCGAACGAAAGTTATATTATTTGCATTGCATAAGAACCGGTACGATACGGATGTGGTATAGAGGTCAATGCTTAGATAAACTAAGAGCAACACCGAGTGCTGCTGTCATTGGCTTACCCGACCCACCGAGAAGGAGATAATGTTTTTACTTAAAAACATTAACCTACTTAGGTATATATATTTTATGCTGGTGCATATCTGGCCCAATGCATAACCATTGCCATTCAACGTAGCAATGCGGTTAGCATGCTGGGTACGCTGCCAACTGGTAGTGGGTTTGACAATTTGGATTGTCTTTAGATATTTATCGGTCTGGGCAATCGATATGCTTTTGTGTAGTAGTTTAGTTAGTTGAGTTTGTATATTGTTTTGTTGTAGTTAATAAAGGCACTTGCCCATTTAAAAAAATATTTTATATATTAAATATATGTATTGTATATGTTTGTAGACTAAATATAGTAATTCCGCGGACGGTAGACTGCATGAGCCCTTATTTGCATAGATTTCACTATCTTGACAGCATCGTCAGCATCTTTACCGACTTGTTGAGTACAAAATTGTGACTGTAATTAATTTATGTTGACGATTGTATGTAGCTTGTATTACGAAAATGTTTCTGTCAAATATTATCAAATTGGCCAGTAAATGTTGCTCGAAAATTACCCTAATACAAAACGACGCCAAAAATTATTTCCTCTTATTCTTTCTTTCAAGAAATTGTAATCAACATCCAAACAAACTAACATTCGGAAAGATGAAAGAAAATTTTGCCAGCCTAGTATGAGTAAATGCTGAGACGACCCAGATATAGGTAGGTATTATTATTTTATCCGTATTACATATTATTTTTAGACATAAAAAAGAGGTTGCTTTTCAATTCGACTGGATTTTTAGGGTTCCGTAGGAAACAAGGAACCCTTGTTTCGCCATGTCTGTCTGTCTGTCCATCCACGGCTCAATAACTATAAGTACTAGAAAGCTGTAATTTGGTATAGATATGCATATTAATAATGCCGAGAAAGTCGTAGAATAAAATTAAAGAAACAATTTTTTGGGGTACCATTAGGTAAGGTCACATAAATTATGATATGTAACTGCGGAATCTTATATTGCGCGTGTCACGACACGCACTTGGCCATGAGTAAATGTTACCTAAGTGATTTATACTTTAAATATTCATTATTCAATTATAATTATATACCATACATCGCTGCTTGTGTAGAGGGAGGTACATCATATCGGACACCATCAGCATGTTTTCGTGTGTTGTATCGAATGCACGAGCTCACAGAGCGTGCCGAATTGTTAACGAAAGTCAGATTAATTGCAATGAGAAATAACGCAGTTTCGGAGAAAGGGGAAATCTAATATTTTAGAACTAGCAACCCGCCGCGGCTTCGTGCGCGTTAACGATCCTTGCGGCTTCAATAGAAAAACCAGGGCTTCAAGGCTGCTAAGTGAACATCACTCGCTCGCCGCTCGCTGATACGATTCAAAGACAATTTTGACAAATTGTTAGTCTATTTGCATAGTAATAGACTAGCAATTCGTTAAAATTGTCTTTGAATCGTGTCAGCAAGCGGTGAACGAGTGATGTTCACTTAGCAACCTTGAGGGCCAGCTCTGCAGCCGTACTCTCATCTTTTATAGCGATGCAAAGTTCGCTCAGCGCTCATTTGTATCTTGCTTTTTTACAATTAATAGAGTGTCACAAAAGTTAAAGGGATTATTAAAAAAAAAAACACAATTTAAAGTAGGCTCATTTGAACTTTTGTCTCACACTTTTAATTAGAGAAAAAACAAGATAAAAACGGGTGCTGAGTGAACTTTGCATCGCTATTAGGTACACTTTCATCACAGCAAAATATTATTTATATTTTTACTCTAATCGATATAAAATTGAACTACTGAATTAATAGAATTAGTTCGGCTTGAGTCTGTTCGGATTACTTCAGATAGAGAACTAATGTGGCAATGACGGCGCTTTTGTCCTTATTTTGTTCGAGAACAAGGACGCAGCTGTCTTTTTATCATTATTTTGTTTCAATTTAAACGTTAGTTTAATTTTTTTGCCACGATAATTATGTAATATCTATCCAAACAAGACTGACTTCAAATAATTGCAATCGTTTTTTTTTGTATCTGAAACATTATTACATTTAACATATATTATAACATATTCTTAAAAATAATGAGAAAGATGTATATGTCTTAATAAACCATGGATATCTTCTATTACAATACAGTTTCTGTTTGTTTCACATCTGCCAGGCGTCTCGCAATGTCTAAGCAATGGCATTATGCTGAACAGCAACAGTGCATGATGGGTACGCTGCCAAGCAGTAGTTGGTTTGAGTATTTAGATTATTTTTAGACCTTCATCGGTCAGGGGTACTCCTGATTGCTTTTCCATATGATTATTTAGGTTGTCACATTGTTTTGTTGTAGCTAATACATCTTTTTTTTTTAAATGACTTAACAAAACAACTTTCTCGCGTCTACGAAGAAAGAAAAGATAAAGAGAAAAAAATTAATAAACAAAACAAAAAAAGCGTTATCTTTCTTAAAAAAATACTTGTCCTCGCGTCTACGAAGAAAAAAAAAGAAAAAAAATAACAAATGAAAAAAACTTAATAAACAAAACAAAAAAAAACTACTTTATCGAGACTATGCAGTGACAAAGCCTCAGTATACGCTTTCCAATAGGCGAGTTGGTGGTCAAACGTATTCGTGTTGCTACAATGGTATTGTGTAGAGCTTCCCACGCGCGCAGCCAGACTAAAGAAGCAATAACTATAAGTAAAGGCAGGAATGCGGCGCTTCCAGTCTTGAGCCGTTCACTCATTGTGTTATCAAGCTGTCACAACAACTATCTACACTTTCCTACTTTGAAATGGGTAATCCATTTTCCGGATGATGTAATTTGTCTTCGATGCTTGGTAGCAAAAGAAACATGCAAGTAGAATGTGCCAGCTGCTCTTTTCCCGGGCTTAATGTCTGCTAAGGCATTCGAGGGAAATTTCATTCCACCTTCATCGCGTGTATCGGCTAAATGGATAATTATAGTTTAAAAAACTGAAGCAACCGACTTCTCATGGATGCCATTGTCAGAACTGGACCAAATTGAAATAACCAAACGGGAAGCACCAGCTTTCAAATAAAAAAAATAATCAAAATCGGTTCACTCACCCAGTCGAAAGTTCTGAGGTAACAAACATATTTCTTTTAAATACAGTCGAATTGAGAACCTCCTCCTTTTTGAAGTCGGTTGAAAATACACTTACTGAGTGGGATGGTCACTGTTTAGGTGGTAGTCAAACGCAAGACTATACTAACACTAAAAAAAAAGACGTGTGGCACTCGGAGACTGCCGCGGTAAAGCTATTGCATAATAGCTTTACGCGCGGTGTGTTAGGTTATTTCGTTACGGAATTTCTGGATTCGGTCTCCACGCTCAAGGCCCGCGATAGAAGCTATGCAATAGCTTAAAATGCCGGTGATTGGGATTCCTATCACTGCAAGTCTGCAAGCCATCATTGTACATTTTCCAACCTTCTAACAACTGTTGAATATGGTGTGAAACTAATCATGGATCCTCATATAAAGCCCAACGCCTAACCTCTGTATTGTCACTAACATTTCATACGTACAAGGGAAAGTAAATCTGTATCTCTGTCTGTTGCCTTACAACACATAAGCTAAGACACCGAAGAAGGACATTGTTATATTTTATAGTTTTTAATCACAAATTTTCATCACCGTGCAAGGAAAACCGCGGGGCACGGTTGCTATAAGAATATTTTGTTCAGATGCCTATATACTGTTGAGTTTATTTATTTACCCAACTGCTCGAAAATGAGAGAAACGTTTTTTCAGATGTAGGTACCTATATATTACATTATGTATTTATATTACGTTTTTTTAGGTGTAGGTGCCTATATATTACATTATGTATTTATATTTCACCTATTAGATTGGCGGGTTGACAGATTTTTTTGTGAGTTTACATTTTACAATAATTAAGATTAAGAAGAATTAATATTCAAGAATTCATTTCACATTCAAATTTTTCACGTGACTAGTATCGTAAAGTGACTAGGTATTTAGTAAATAAAAGTGTGGTTGAGAATGGATCACACTGATCAAAAAGATATCTATTCACGCTAGCCTTTAGATTTCTAAGCTGTAGCTTACAGGAAACAGAAAATAACTTGAATAACATTTTCGTTCATAAACACGTAGTTGAGTTTTTTATTATTATTTTAAATTCGTTAAAAAAATATAATGTTTAGTGCAAAACATTTTATTTCTACTTTCAACAAAATTACAACATTTTGTATGAAGTCATCGGAAACCTGCTTCAAAGTGAAGGAGCGACTCTTGCGCAAAATGCAAAGAGCTTTCGAATGCGACTGGTTCCCACTTTCGAGAGCTCATAAAAATACTCGCAGACTATCTGTTCGCGTAATCTTTGACGGTTTATACAGGGTGTTCGGATGATACGCAGAATAATGTAACGAGCGACAAGAATTTAATTCGTCAACAAAACTGAGTTTCTCAATTAGACTTCAACATGAATATTAAAATATTATGGGCCTCATAAGGAAGGTCAAGATCATGCAACGAGCTATGGAGAGGTCTATGCTCGGAGTCTCTCTGCGATATCGAATCAGAAATAAAGAAATCCACAGATGTAGACGTACGAAAATCACCGACATAGCATAACGGATTAGCAAGTTGATTGACACAATGACACATTTGGTTTTATTTCTTCTTAGAGCGAGAGTATACCCGTGTCATTCAGTGTGAAATTGATTAAGCGGTAGTTTTCTTGCTATTCGCATTGTCATGTTAGTTTTATTAATTAATTAAATTTTAAGAGTTTTGTCACGGTTTTCACAATAATCATGGATTACGAATTTGTCCATATAACAGGAGAAATTGATTTGTTTCCCTAAATATCATCGATTTCGATTGTTTTTTTACTGTAAGTAATTGGCCTCATTAATGTTTATGCTTGTGTTATTAACTTCCGTCGGAGTAAAGAATTTCATTACGTAAAAGCACATTTTTTATTTGAACAAACGGGTTACTCGACGTCTCGTCTCGTACTGTGAGCTAAAGCTCGCGCCGCGCGTGACGTCGTCGGTTGCATGAGGGTAGTTAGTTGCATGGGCGTCGCCAGCCCATATATTATTATTATTAATATTATGGAGGATGAGAAAAATATGAATTGAAGGTACAGGTACAATTGCACGGCCTTAGGACTTTGGTTGCTTTGCAGTTAGCTACATTTTTTTAATCTCTAGGGGGGGAGGGGCAGCTGCCCCCTCTGCCCCCCCCCCCTTGGCAACGCCCTTGGTTAGTTGACCTTCCTGCACCGGTTCCGTTAAAAAATCTTCCCCGCTGGAATCTTCTTGTGTGATAGAAACATTACATGTTACAATCGCGTTAGTTTTCATAAGCAAAAGCACAATCCTAGCGATGATTTTAATTAGACAAAATAATCTGAATCGAATAATGTTTAGATGTAACAGTCAATATTCTCTTGTTAAGTATATATATCGAAAAATGCGGATGTACTGGCTACAAACTAGATTATTTCACATTTTTAAAACGTTGATTATGTAAACTCACATAAAATCTTCTTCAATTGGACAGAGATTCTGTAACATTCTGTATAATATGAAGGTTGCATTAATTTTATGGTCGAATGACTCTTTAAAATTTTATATTATTATACTTAATGGTAAATTATTTAAACTAACATTACGCAAGAGCTATGTAAGATATGACTAAGTGGTTAAGAGCGTAACGAGATACGCGTATGCGAGGGTCCGGATTAAATGAACTTCAACGATTTTTCATTTAGAAATCGTGAATCCAATAAACTTTTATAGTTTAATCAATGATGGTGATTTATTTTTACGATGCTTATCACAAGATGAGTGACTTATGATTTTAACGTAATTAAACTAGCTGTGCCTCGCGGTTACACCCGCATAGTGTTGAAATACGGTGTTGATGATGAAGATGAATAGTAGCCTAAATCTGTTTACAGGTTCACTATGTCTGTGCTAAATTTAGTAGCAATCGGATCAGCCGTTTGATCATGATAAGATGACAAACAGACAGACAGATTTACTAATGCGGTCAGCATGCTGGCTACGCTGCCAACTGGTAGTGGGTTTGAGCATTTGGATTATCTTTAGACCTTTATCGGTCTGGGGTGATCGATATGCTTTTTATGTAGTAGTTTAGTTAGTTGAGTTTGTATATTGTTGTGTTGTAGTTAATAAAGGCGCTTGCCATTTAAAAAAAAAAGATTTACTTTAGTTTTTTATGATATTATAGTAGGTGCATAAGGTTCATTCAAGTGCAGAGAGCATAGAGGTTAAACGCATAGAGGTTATAAAGTTCTTTGTACTGTGGCATTATATTTTATGTGTAGGTTCTCTTTTTACTGTGTTATTAGAAAAATAAATAAATAAATATAAGTAAGTTAAGTATATGCTTTACGCTTCGCTCGCCCGGTCAGTTATAAATTTGACCTTTTCATGTATTTATACAGACTATTTTAATATTTTTATCGTTACGGTTACGTAATATCGTCATACATATTATGATAACTTCATTCGAATATAAGTAAGTATCTATATAAGTATTTATGTAAATAAATGTAAATAGTAGAAAGCGGCATGTTCTACTCATTTACTATTAAGTATGCTGTGATATATGTGCATTTTAAGTTATTTTCTTTTGATTTCGAAACCTATAGCGACTTTGGAAACCGATATTTTATGGAGATAATTAAAAATTACAAGTATAATTCATTTCGAAATCAACTAACCCGATTGTCTATATGACATCAAAATGATTAACAACCAGTCAGTTTTTAAATAAAAACTACGGGTCACTCACGTCTGTTTTGAGCCGAAATATCCGACTATAGTATAGCACAGTATATATAGTACAGTACAGTATAGTACAGTACAGTATAGTACAGTACAGTACAGTATAGTACAGTACAGTATAGTACAGTACATTATAGTACAGTACAGTATAGTACAGTACAGTATAGTACAGTACAGTATAGTACAGTACAGTATAGTACAGTACAGTATAGTACAGTACAGTATAGTAATAGTATAGTAGTTTTTATTTAAAAATGTGTGAAAACCACGTTAATTTCCAAAAACCAAAAAACCAAAACCAGTCAGTCAGTTTATAGTAAAACCAGTCAGTTGATCTCCGTAATGTAGGTATATTCGTTCATACTTCCCCGAGATGAATTTAAACTGGCACAGTGACATTTTTTTCTGGCATATTATAGGTATTCAGAGCTCATTCGGAATTGATTCGGAATTTATATCTCCGTCTCTGTCATTTCCATAGAGAATAACAGAGACGGCCCGGCGAAATATTGATAAGTATATGTGTGGCCTTAGTGTGTGGCATATACATATATTGGGTGGAAATGTAAAAAATAAAATATTAGATAAATATATTATAATGTACTCATGTACTTATATCATATTTTAAAAACTGAAACAATCACTTCAAAATATGCAATTTCGTTTAATTGGATGGCATATTTTTAACCGACTTCCAAAAAGTTTTTTTTTGTATTTATTTTTTTATATTTCTTACGTGGTATTTCGTCAATTATGGATGGATTTCGGTGATAATTTTTTGTTTAACAGATCATAACTTCAAAGGCGGTTTCATAGAAATTTTATCAAAATCGGTTCGTCAGTTTGGTTTTTTAACAAAATTACGCGTTTTGAATTCGGTTGCTTAAGTTTTTTAAACCATAAATTATTTCTAGTTATTTTGTTTTCAAAACCAAAGTATTGGACCGATTTGGGTAAAATTTTAACGTAAACGTCTGAAGTATATATGACCTATCAAAAACAACATACAGTCGAATTCCTCCTCCTTTTTGGACGTTGGTTAAAAACTAGTCAAACCGCTTAGACTATAGAAAACTTTACTTAACATTACAAACAACTTTTCTTGGATAAACTGGTAAAAATATGTGTGACTAGCCACATTTCGCGGCTTTTAAATGACTTAAAAAAAGGAGGAGGCTGTCAATTCCTATGAAATCATTTCGTAATGGACATTCACAAGGAAGACACTTTCCAAAGATATCTTTATGAGTCAATCAGCCACTCTAGGACAAATACTTTTTTAACCGACGACTTAAACAAAGGAGGAAGTTATCTGTTGCTGGTTGTTTTAACAACCGCCATTTTAGCCATGATCTAATTTCATGTGTACTTTTTATTCTTTAAAAATCCTTGATAAAAAACCAACCATCATTGAAATCACAGAATCATAATGAAAATAATGAATAAAATCGTCCAATTCCTCCGTCCCACGGTACAGAATGGAGCGGACGCGCATTTTCTCACCGCAACCGGAAGGTTACCTTTCTATCTTGTTTAAGGTCTGTGGCATTATGGATTTTTTTGTTTGCGACTTCGCACGGTTTTTGCATTTAGCTTTGTAACAATACAAGGTGTATAGTTAAGTGTTAAGTGCTTGTATACCGAAAAAAATAAATGGATTTGTAGGATGTGATACTTGCAAGAACTTCGCGCGGTAATACGTTCCGATCGTAAGCCTAAGATGGAATACCTTTGTCTGGTATTTCGAACATACATATGCGGAGATAACTGCTTGGTGGTTGTATATTATACTTATTTCTCGAAGGGGGAGAAAGACTAGAAAAAAACTAGACGGAGTGCGCCAAAGTGGAACCAAGATTAAGGTTTTTATAAAAGCTATAAGAATGTAAAGATACAAATTCACATTTAGCTTTAAATAGAAAATAGATATTAATAAAAATTTTATATCCAGTTATTATATGTAATTACATAATAAAAAACGTACCTTAGTACCTTCCTACTACTACCTACTACCCCTACTACCTTTAGTAGGTAAGAACGTAAGTTCTTTTTTAACCGACTTCCCAAAAGAAGGAGGTTCTCAATTCGACTAACGAACTAACTTTTTTTCTAACGACGATAATGTACCTACTTTACTTTTGAATTATATTCGCACCGTTTGCCTATTTATCTGGTCTAAGTATAATAAAATCTGTATTTTTTTTTAGATACTTTTTTCTTATTATTTTGTTAATTGTACATACATTAAAATACGTTAAGGATGTGCTCAAAGCGCGCAGCTATCTCTCTCGCGTATCACAACATTTTAAACATAGATATATAATAAATATGATATGGAAATAGATATGAAATAATAGAAAAGTGAGAAAAAAGACATTGTTTATTTCTCACTTTTGTAATATCCCTGCTTAATGATTGTATTTGTTTACAAATGTGATGCGTGAGAGAGATAGCTGCGCGTTTTGAGCCGTACCTTGAAACCTTGACATGTGTTCGACCACCATGCCACGATTCTTTAACAATGTATGATGAAACAATAATTTTTATAGTCTACCTACGGAATCCCAGAGCAATTCAGTTGTTTCAACGATTATGTCGTATATTAATTCGTACCTCGTATTACACAACATGCAGCTTATGGCCCTTGACCAAACAAACCTTTTTGGTGATGGGCTATTTTAGACATTGACGAAAAATCCTTTATTTTTATTTACTTGTTGTGTGTGGTCATATCTTTCACAGACCTCATGGCTTTATGGTAGTACGATTGCCTTCTGAGCTGTGGGTTCGATCCCGATCCAGGGCAAACATTTGTGTGATGAGCATGGATGTTCGTTCTGTGTCTGGGTGTTTCTATGTAATATCAAGGTTCTCGAGTGGAGACCACGCTTCGGCAAGCGCAGCGTAGGAAGACTAGCCACAAGGTGGACAGAAGACTTCATACGGTATCAGGAAGACGTGGATACAGGCCGCTTCCAACCGATCTTATTGGAAATCCATTGGGGAGGCCTATATCCAGCAGTGGAATTCTTGTGGCTGAGATGATGATGAGTGAGAGAACCAAGATAATATCTTTTTAGATAGGCACTAAAATCTTGTTAACGATTTCAATAATATAATAACTATTCCAATCATTGCCTATAATTATAGTTTCATTAAAAAAAACTGACCGCCTGATCGATGCAACGCGTGACCAAAATGCTGGCGCGTATCTGGCCCAACGCATAAGCATTGCCATTCAATGTGGCAATACGGTCAGCATGCTGGGTACGCTGCCAACTGGTAGTGGGTTTGAGCATTTGGATTATCTTTAGACCTTTATCGGTCTGGGGTAATCGATATACTTTTTGTGTAGTAGTTTAGTTAGTTGAGTCTGTGACTCTGTGTATTGTTTTGCTGTAGTTAAAGGCACTTTGCCCATAAAAAAAAGTTTCATTCATTTTATATCTATAAAAATGTTAGTATGTGCGAACGAGACGGTCGATATAGTCAAACTACAGATTCTAAATTTATAATACTATTGATAATTAATTAGTAAGTATATTATATGTTAGCAATGCCCGAGATTTCACCTGTGCGGCAATGAAAAATAGGCCCAGAAACATCTAAGCTGCCGTCATGGAGATGAAGTGACACTTGAATGTCACTTGTTAAATTAAAATAAGTGTAAGTATAAGTCAGAAGTAAACTATCCTAACCCTAAAGCCAAGCACATCCAGTAACACTTCTAAATTTCCAAGTAAGATCCTGGAAAACAGAACAGCGCGAGAAACTGTCAGGAAATGGGAAAGATCTTTGCGCAATTCCCCAGGTCACTTTTTTAATCGTTTAGTAGGCAGGCGTAAGTCGAAAAGGCTATACCGAAGTCATACGTAATGTGTGAATAAAAATGAGTTATTATCATAATTATGGGAGGTCATCAGAGGAAACTGCTTTGGAGACATAACTCTAGCAAATGTCTAGCACAACATAGTCAAAGATGTCTAGTTACGTTTTATCAAAAGCTTTTAATTAGAATCATACATTTTATTTAGTTTAGCGCGATATTTATAAGAGTGGATGTCGGAAGTCAATATATTGACACATTGTGATCAAAATTTGTCTGAACACGTTAAGATTGAGGTGCCATACCTACGTATATAACTTTGACGTCTATGCAATAACACGGTATCATAAACCTAGTCTGATAATGGAGACGGAAAGTTGGTATCGGAACTTTCTGGTATAAGTAAGCATATCTACACTACATGCTTTGAAGACCTAATGAAAATTGGAACTTCAAAATACAAAAATCATTTGTGATGGACAAGGGCGTCGCCAGCCCATGGCCCAGGGGGGCAAGTTTATATTATGGAGGATGAGAAAAATATGAATTGTAGGTACAGGCACAATTGCACGGCCTTAGGACTTTGGTTGCTTTGGTTGGCTATATTTTTTTAATCTCTAGTTGGGCAGCTGCCCCCCATGCCCATCCTTGGCGACGCCCTTGGTGATGGATATGGCGAATTAGGGCTCTTCAAAAATGGCGATGATCCTTTCCATTGCATTATGAAAAGTCGTGTTATTTTTTATATTTACCATAGTGCGTTGATTGCGCGAGTCCACATTTGAGACAGAAGAAAAAAAGAAAGATTTTTTTATCAGACCGCCATGTCGATTCAACGTCATTCGCACTCGTCGGCAGATTACGCTTGTCATTCAGTTAATGTGCAAATACCTACTAAGAGTTTTATTAGATGGAAATTAGAGAGAAACATGTTAATTCATTATGCTACATCGTTGATACTTACTTACTATGTCTTGTCATGTCCACATTATACGGGCTAAGGGGTCAATCTCTCTATGGTAATTAAATACCTGCTTGGATACGTCTTGTTAACCCAATTGCCATAATAGACAATATTTTCGACGATAACTTATTTATTCCGAAATAAATTGGTACCATAATTTTCATTTGCCTGAACAATCCAATTAGTTTCGTTATCTTTCTATCGTATTATGAGCTAAGAAACTTTTTTACCCGACTGTGTAAGAAGGAGGGTTATGTTTTTAGGTTGTATGCAGGTATGTTTGTATGTATTTATGTTGGTATGTATGTAGGTATATGTATGTATGTTTCTATATGACCGCCTACAGCCTAAGCGGCTTAACCGACTTCGATATGCAAGGTGTCGTTAGATTCGTCTTCACTTCCTCAGTATTATAGCAATGGCATTTTTTTTAACTAAACCTCGACGCAAAAATGCCTCAAAAATGCCTCAAACTTATAACACTTCGTGTTATATGTTTGAGGCATCGTAGCTCCCGAACGGATGATATAAACAGTTTTTTTTTTTGAAAGTTGGATTAGTATTACTCCCGAGTGTTCTAAGCTATCTATGTTTAATCAAAATCGGTTCAGTCGTTTTTTTTGTCGGGGGTTTTTGATTTTGAGTTTTACAAACTTATACTTGTAATAACAATATGTACATCGAACTTTTTCGTAAGTTAGATTGCAAATTCTGCTTTTCTGCAGTCGGGTATTTTATTTTTCTAGTTACATACTCAGGTTCGGTTCAGTTACCAGACGAGATGTCAAAGGGACCTTCGATATTTTGATTGTCTTTAAAAAAATCGCTTTCAGGGATATTATAATTGGTGTTTCATATGTTGGATGAAGAATAGCAAAACATTATAAATGTCTTCGGAAAAAGGTATTCTCTCATATTATTTGTATAAATATAATATTATATTATTATTATTATTTGTTTAATGACTTACTACTTGCCTCTCATATTTGTACACCCTATGTGGTAAAAGCATGTTTGATCGATATTAACGCTTTGACATCTGCACCTGTACCTACACTATGTTTTGACAAATAAATATATCTTTATCTTTAAATCGTAATGTATGCAGCTGCAATAAGCCATGTGCCGTATTTAAATAAAAACTATAGATAACATAAGTAAGATCTACATTTCGTCTTAGCAAAAAGTAATAAAGGGGTATTAGGGTACCCTGTGCTAAGCCGAAATGAAGTCATTATGTATACTGTACTTATGTACTAGTAATAAGTACTAGTAATTATTACGTATAGTAAGATGTTACTATGGAAATTAACGTGGTTTTCACACATTTTTAAATAAAAACTACGGGTCACTCACGTCTGTTTTGAGCCGAAATATCCGACTATAGTTTCAACCGCATTCGGCGGTCTTTTTCAAAGGAGCAGCACACACGTCACTCTCGGTCGGTGACGCGCCTTGCACCCAAGGCGCTTGTGCAAGGCGCGTCACCGACCGAGAGTGACGTGTGTGCTGCTCCTTTGAAAAAGACCGCCGAATGCGGTTGAAACTATAGTCGGATATTTCGGCTCAAAACAGACGTGAGTGACCCGTAGTTTTTATTTAAAAAGTAAGATGTTACGAGGATAATTTAATAGGTAGATATTATTAACTACTAAGTTAGTACATCAAAAAGCAAATTAAAACTCCACGACACGCTTTGTGACTTTGTTTGATTTGAATAAACTGCTCAGCATGTTATTTTAATCACTTTATTGTTGTAGAACACAGTCAAATCGGCACTTATCGATTACGATGAGTATTTTATGAGTTTGTGAAGAGATTTAAACAAAATAGAATGTTTTTGTTTTGTAATGGGTGAAAATAAATATACCATATAAAAAAAAAAATTAAGCTTAATGATAATTTGTTTCTCAAAGCCGAAATGTTTTGCGAAATCTTCGTCAGTTGTGAATTAGCAACTTTAACTAACCAGCTTGACAAAAATATTGATATGCCTATTACACATTATTATATCCTTTCATTTGCTTTATTCCAATTAGATTAAATCAAAGGAAGTTAGGAAAATGTTACTTTGTGTTGCATAACTTTTTCCTTTCTAAATATAATTTCAGTATGTGTGATACATAACTGTATCGAGATTTAAAGGTTTTTAACTGACGATTACAAATAATTTTCCTATTTGACAACTAGTTGCGAAAGGCAGTTAGCTAAAAGGTCTGAATTGGAGGAAATCCTCCGAAAATTTGACTCAAAATATATGTCTATTTATATCATTTTATGTAATGTTGTCTTATATTATTATGATAATTTTGAGTCCTTACCATTTTCTTAGCGACGAAAAGAATATCCAATCACACCAAAAAGTCCACAGCACCCAGTGTCAAACCTTCAAAATAAGAAAAAACACTCTCACTATCACTACGCGAAAATTGGCGCCAAACAAAAAAATTAGGAACTGTCACGTTGACAGTTCATCTTCTTTTTTTTCGTCCGTAGACGTGTAGATTTGAATGGAGACTGGCTCGCGGAGATGTGGTAGAAAGAAAGTGGGGTGCTATTTCCCATACACGAGTGTAGTATTGAGAAACCTGTACCTTCTCTCGACGACACAAGCTATTCTGTGCTCTATTATTTCAACGTGACAGTTGATTTTTGTATATGTAATTTTACATTTGTTTTTAAAGCCTCTTCTCGTATTTACAAACGACTTTGTGCTTTTTGTCTTCAAGTTAAGGTGATATTTCGTTTAATGTCGTGTTAGTTTGTTTTCATTGACACGAAGGATGATAGGAACTACATAATTAATGTATTTTCTATTGGTCGGAATTAGTTAATCGCACATCCGTTTCTCACATAATTTGAGGATGCATTGAGAGGTGAAAAGTGGATTAAATCGCAAAATATATGTATAGATAGAGTTGCTTTCTATAAAAAGTCTGCAATATGGTATAGCTTAGCATGCGTTCGATCGAAATGTGTCGAAGATACAGATTTTTACACACATCCATCGACTATATCAGACCTCAATTTTCTTTGAGACTTTTTTGACTTTCAGGCTGAGCAAAAAAGAGAAGAAAACATTTCAATTACACGAAACAAAAAAATAAACATTGAAAAATACAGCCAGTAATGGTGTCGCCAACTTTTTACCACATATCCATGATCCATCATTATCAGACTGAGCAAAAAAAAATACAAACCATTCCAATTTAGGAAGTATATGAAAAAATAAACGCTGTAAAATACGGCCAATAATGTCGCCAACAGTATACCTAGTCTTGCCATAAATATTGTCACGAAGAAAAAAAATAATTATTTATTGCAAATATTTATTACTTTTACAGTGTGTTAGTTTAATACATAAATATAAAACAATTTAAAATATAAAAGCTTATTCGAAGTGGTCTCCATTGGCTGCATTACAGTCCTTTAAACGTTGAGGCCAGTTATCAATAGAAGCACGCACTCTTTCCATGGGAAAATTCTTCACTGCCAATCGTACGGATTGTTTTAGGGACTCCAAATTATCATGGCGTTTAGAGCAAGCCATACTCTCTCCATACTCATAATCCAGCGGATTAACATCAGGACTAGACGACGGCCAGTCTTCAGCTCTGATGAAGTCCGAAACGTTCACTTCCAACCAAGACTGCGTGGACCGAGCTTTATGACCTGGCGCCGAGTCTTGTTGGAAGGACCATACTTTGTTATTGAACATGGTGTTGTTATGGGGCTTAACTACCTTCTCAAGAATGGTATTTTGATACACTTGTGCCGATGTTTTGATACCTTTTTCACAAAAATATGGCTCAGTCACTCCTTCATAGCTAACACCCCACCAAACCATCACTGAAGTCGGATAATGCCCACGTTGCACTCTGTCGACTAATTGAGAAGCTTCCTTAGAGCTTTGAGCATAAATACGGTCATTTTGTTTGTTAAAATGTTGCTCAATTGTAAAGATTTTCTCATCCGTAAACAAATTTTTTCTGTGACCTCCCTTTGCGTACCGCTTCAGTAGTTGTTTCGATTTTACCACCCTATTCTTTTTTAAATTATCAGTTAAAAAATGACCAGTGCGTCTCTTATAGGCTGCAAGTCCTAAGTCATCTTTTAAAATACGCGACATGGTTCTGGGTGCTATCTTCATCTCCCGAGATAAAATCTTTTGCTTTCGGACTGGATTTCTTCGAATTCTTTCCCTTACTGCTTTGACCACCTTTTTCGTACGAACACTACGTGGACGGCCAGATCTTTTTCTGTCACAAACAGAGGAGGTCTCATTGTACCTATTAATAGCCCGGTACACAAACATTTGACTAATACCAAACGTATGGAGAGTTTTAAAAATTGTATTTGGCTCCATACCAACTTTGTGTAATGCAATCACAGCGATTCGGTTCTCTTTATCACCCCACTCCATTTTAATATCGCAAAATATTGTACAATGTATTGGCGCCAAAATTAGAAAACTCAATGAACAATCGTATAAAAATGACAGATTCCAAATTCAAATGTAATATCTTTCTTATTTTTAACTGTAACAGTATTTATGGCCAGACTAAGTATTTCTTTAGATTATGGACTCTATACAATACTTGCACAAAACTAATGTTTTTTTTAGACACTACCTAAAAAGTCTCTCTCATGCTTAAAAACATTTATCAATGTAAAATCACCGAATGTGGATTTAATAAAAATAAATTATAATATTGTTTGAATATAGACAGAAATATTCTATAGAAAGTTTTATTTTAATCTCGATGTTTTAATCTTAATATTTATTTTTGCATCAGAATTTTAAATACCTAAGTAATCTTATATTTTGGAACTCTTATATTTTGTAACTCAATAAATATATTAAATGAAACTTTTATGAATAAAATTATCGTGCATTTTTATGATATCTTGGAATATTAAAAATGTAAAATCATTTTATATCAGTAAATTATGTTTAAATTATACTTACTATGCGGGAGATTGCCGCAGCTTTGGGCAAAAGCTTGTAATATAATACAGGATTCAGCTTACATTGTAAATCGTGGCAATATTGAATAACTTTGATACTTCTGCCTTTAAATAAATAAATTTTAGTGGACATTTTACACAACACCATCCAGCCCAAACCATATATTTTTCAATGCCCAGACAAAGCAAAGCTTGTACTATGGGAACTTGAACTTTTTTGAAGTGAAAACTTCTTTAGCGGCGTTGTGCACTTTTGGGATGGGTAAAAAAAAAATAAACTCGCGTCAGGACACGTGACCTGATCGAAAATTCGTAATAAGGCGCAGGGCGCTTGCGCGAGTGTGCGTGTGTGTTTGTACTACAGCCTGCTACGCGCATCCACGGATGGTGACTGCTGATGGCTCGACCGTCTGTATACTTGTAAAATTCGTGTATATAAATTGTTTAAAATATGGAAATTTAACAAAGTGCTATGATTTAACAAAGTGCTAATCTACTAATTAAATATACGGGAAATTAAGTATTTAACCACATAAATGGTAGTACTTTTATACTGATAAATAAAGCAATTCGTGCGAAATTATTCCCTAACCATTCCAAAATATTCAAGTTTTCACTTCTGCCGGCACTCCCGGAATGCAACCCGTTGTTTTTTAGGGTTCCGTACCGTCCGTTACCGTCAAGACCTTTATCTCGAGAACGCGTGAAGGTATCGAGTTGAAATTAAAACCATATAGTAATACGCAAATCCATAGATTGCTGCAGAAAGAATAATAAAATTTCTCAGTTTTCATAAAAAAAAGTTACAGCCGAATATGTCGTAAAAAACGCACATTTCGACACTCACTAGGAAATCAAACCTATGGGGTACTTCCCGTTGACCTAGAACTATGTTATTTGGCAAGAAGCATTGTGTTAGAGTACACATATGAGAAAAAATCCGAAAACAGGACATTTTTAATTTAATCACAAAAAAAAAATCTTTATGCAAGGAATGAGGATCCAAATTTTTGTGCTTTAACCGTATCATGTGGGGTATCATATGAAAGAGCTTTATTAGCACAACCTAAAACAGGTTTTTAATATTTTTACGTTGTATATTTTTCGGTTTATGAAGGAAATTATAATAAAAAGTATGATTTCCCCCTTTTATCTACTAGTTTGTACGGAACCCTCGGTGGGCGAGTCTGACTCGCACTTGTCCGGTTTTTATTATTAAAACTAACATGGTTATCAGTATCACTTATCACACATACTCACGTCTGTTTGGAATTTAAATCTCCCTAAATAGTTTCAACAGTATTTGGCGATCTTTTACAAAGGAGCTACTTACGTGCCATTACCAGTTGGGGTCACGTTCACTCTCGGAAATTTTCAGATTCAACTTAAAATAGACGCGAATTATCCATAATAATTCTTGGGCAGTCGAGTTTTTAACGAAATCAAGCAGAATAACACATTTCACAGTATATTTACATACATGTTTACTTATGCCAAGAGAACCTGTCAAAAGAAGTGCAGACAAACGGACTTCCTTACACATGATTCGTTGTCGGAAGTGCGACAAAACTTTAAGCATTCTATAATGAGCTTTCGCGTCCTCACAATAGAATTTTTAATTGCGCTGACGACGCACTGAAACAGGATTTTTACTTATTTTCTCTTTTATTTGTTTGTGTCAAGGTGTGGCTCAGAACTCTCCGACATTCAGCCACTAACTAAATGACTGGGCATAAATTAATAAAATGCACATGTACATAATGTGCTGCTTCTTGATATTAGGTATTGCTTAAATATTTAAAATGTATCGGTATCTTTCGAAACGTTAGTTGAAGCGATTAACCCAGTCGGTTGTGCGATGGATTTCCGTTTCGGAAGTTTGCGAGTTCGATTCCCAACAATGGATACTTTCACAATAACGACACCGATATCTACTTTGTCTAGTTTAGTCTCAATATACTAGCTAGATCATCATCATCTGTCATCAACCTTCAAAACGGAATACGAAAGCTTAGCACTATGTGTAGGCCGACACGCACTTGGCCGGTTCTTTTGATTAGGCTTGGCATGTGGCAGTGTTTTGCGGTCGCATGGTGCGTCATAACATGCAACCGGCACCGATATCGGTCGTGTCGGTATTATCGTGTCGCTATCGTGTCGTTCAGTGTGAAAGCGCTCAATGAGCTTGAGCTTTCAGTGAACGAAAACATCGAGAAGATATTGATCATATCATGGTGGTAGGGTGTTTTCAAATACCGTGGTTGATAGCAACCAACCTCAAGTTTATATATAGCGTCAAGCACCTAATGATGTCTACAGCAGCCTCCCTGCAGAGCCATTTCCCATTCCAGGTTAAATGAGACTACTATTTTGGACTTTACTAGATTTTATGCGCATTTATTATCTTTTACTGCGATTTTACGCATACTTTCTCACAATCAACATGTATCAAGCGTAACGAAATCGTAAGTTAGACTGCAAAAACTGCTTTTCTGCAGTCGAACTATTTGTTTTTCTTTTAATATACTCGTAGATACTTGTTGTGTACGCTCACTCAACGAGAAAACAGTTTTTTAATACAGAAAGGTGTAGACTGGCTTTGTGGCTCAGTTGGTAGTGTGTTCACGTCTACCTGCTGAACTGAAAGGTCGTGGGTTCAATCCCCACCCAGGGCAAACATTTGTGTAATTAGCATGGATGTTTGTTCTGTGTCTGGGTGTTTCTATGTATCATATGTATATATTTACAAAAAAAAAAAAAAAAAAAAAAGTATATATGTATTCTATCAGCCATCTAGTTCCATAGCACAAGCTTTGCTTAGTTTGGGCTAGATGGTGTTGTGTGAAATGTCCACAAATATTTATAAAAAAAAAAAAAAAAAAAAAAAACATATTTCATACTTCATTGATAAAATATCATCTACTTCGGTCCAGTAGCAATTTAGTAGTATTTGACCAGCTCCAAGTAAATAAAAATTTTGACCGGTCGTTTGGTTGTTAAAGGAAGCTTTAAATTTTTTCATCCTCCAAGTATTACACAGTATTCGAAGATTACGAAATGACATCCTCTTAGCGGACAATGAAGCCATAATGGAAAATCTGTGTTACCATTTTAGGTCGAATATGACTCAGCCGGAAGTTTCTGTTAAGCATGATGGCAACATCAAGAAAAAAAAAATCTGTCAAAATTGGCAAAAAAAATATTTTTTTAAGAAACAAACTAAAAATATAACAGGAAACAGTAAGTAGCATCGGGAGTTTTGGCGGGAACGTCTTAGTAACTTGTTGTTGCTTTGTTTTATTTTCCTAAACTTGTGTTATTTTGAACATTAATGCTATAAAAATGGTGGTGTTTTATTCATATAGTGTTCGATAAAGTGCGTGAGTGTGGGCAAGTGAAATAAAGCAGTAAAACGTGTGATTTTTCGTTGTCGGCAAAACTCCATAGAAGTTTCTAGTAAAGTCGCCACCACTTTACTGAAGCAAGACTCGACTTATAAATTGACTGTATACGTGACTTAGATTGTGACTAGAACATTTACAACTTGTTTTATTCAAGAAACTCGAAAAAATCCTAATACTTGACACTGCCAAATGCTTTAATGCGGGTCCAATACAAAAGAAGAAGAAGAAGAAGTAAGTAGCGTCAAATTAGAAACAGATGTAATTATGTAAATATTATTATAAGTATCAATAAATTACATATTTCATTTATTATTCAAAGTCAAATTAATATCAATTATACAAATATACAATTATACAATGTCAAATAAAATAATCTCATAAATAATGTCTGCCAACCCGCACTTGGCCAGCGTGGCAGACTATGGCCTAACCCTTCTCACAATGAGAAGATGGCCCGTTCCCAGCAGTGGGACAGTTTGTGCAAACAGGGCTGATAAAAAAATAAAATAATATATTTAAAAAAAAAAAGTTAAAAACCGGTTTACCAAAATAACTAGTTTCTTAGATAAATGCGATATAATATGATTAGCTAGAAAACAAAAATGGTAGGTATAATAATATAATTATGGTAAGTAGTATAATAATAAGGGTTATGTTTTTCGAGTGTATGTATGATCACCTACAGCCTAAACAGCTTGACCGATTTTGATGTGCGAGGTGTCGTTTAGATATACATATATTTTTTAATAATAATACATCTCTCGCAAACATAAAAAATGCGTTTATTCCTAACCGTCAACGAACTTTTTCGTAATAAACAAGTGTTTTTACTAGAATTATTCTAAATAATACGCATTTATAGTCTTTTAAAGCGATTTTACGCATATATACTTTCTAACAAAAAACGTACACTCAACAAAGTATCAAGCATAACGAAATCGTAAATTAGATTTCAAAAACTGTTTTTTTTGCAATCGGGTATTTTGTTTTTCTTTTAATATAGATTGTAACTTGACAGGTATCGAGATTTGCCAAAAGCTTGCGGAAAAGCATCTGAAAAAATGACAGTGACAAAGCAAATGACAGTGACTTTTTTTATTGTTTTAGTAACAGTCACAATAGGTGTGGTCTTGAAACAGAATGTTTTTTTTGTTCGAAAGGAAACAAAGGCGGTGATGTCATTCAGACAAATATTTTTCATATTAATAGCATAGAAAGCTCCGGAACGGCGACATCTGTGCTTCACTTTCCAATAGTAATATCATTTAACCTCATTGTAAGAGTTGTATCGGAATGAATGGGTTGTATGACGTGTATGACTCAGTTTAACGTCCTTGTGCTAAATACTGTTATGTAAGTATGGATCTCGTATGTAAAGAGATCGTTATGAGAATTTAAATGCGGAAAACACAAGAGCTAAGTAAATGTTTCGAAACAAGAAATTGAGCCGTCGTTCTGGAACACCTGGCTAAAACATCGATTTTATTTTGTGTAAAAAAATATGTCAAAATCAAAAATTTCAATTATTTATTGCTACAAAATTTACATGATAGTTTAGAAGACGTATGCGTCAGGCTCCGGACTAGGATTCCTGTTTCCCGGAGCCGACAACTTCCCGCGATCAGTAAAATAAGTACCTACATCATGTTATCGGCTCACCTACATAGCGCCGCAGCTTTGTGTAAGTGAGCCCGTGTACGTGCGCTGTGTGCGATGCATGCATGACATGCATTTACCATTTTTACTCGACTACAAAAAGAAGTTAAGAGTGGGTTATAAGGCATTAGGAGGTAAAATGATAACTTGTACTTAATACATTATTTAGAAGTATCTATATTAAAAGAAAAACAAAATACCCGACTGCAAAAAAGAGGTTTTTGCAGTATACGTAGCTTACGATTTCGTTACGCTTGATACGCTGTTGAGTGTGCGTTTTTTTGTGAGAAAGTATGCGTAAAAATTCTGTAAAATATTATAAATGCGCATTCTTTAAAATAATTCAAGTAAAACCACTTGTTTATTACGAAAAAGTTCGTTGGAGGTTACGTGAAAGCGCATATTTTAATTTTTGAGAGAGATGTATAGGTAATTATTATTACAAAAAAAAAAATAGCCCATAGGCCCATATTTTTTTTATATATAACACGCTCAGGGAGTGACGACGAATCTAACGACACTTCGCATATAAACATCGGTCAAGCCGTTTAGGCTGCAGGCGCTCATATAGAATCATACATACATACCCACATACATACCTACATTCATACTCTCGAAAAACATAACCCTCCTACTTACGGAGTCGGGAAAAATGATTTTCGAGAAAAAGTTCACTTATTCATAAAAATACACTTAGTATTTTGTACAATCAATCAATTTATCTATTATGTACCTACCTAGATTGATAACAAGATGATTCTGTAATAATACCTACTATTAACGTGCCTTTAAACAAGTCAGCTTCAGTTTAGATTTGTTTCCCGATTGATAAAAATTGGGTGTTTTTAAATCACGAATTATGATTTTCTTTTAGGTACGTAGGTATGTAGGTACGTCTGTAGACCGTACAAGCAAAGAACGACGCGTGTCAAATCCAGGTTATTTACACGCCGCACGTAACAAAAAACAATAGAAAACCCGGCAGATTTCTCCACGTTTGTTTGACATCAGTTTGACAGAAGTGTGGAATTTGAGGTTATGTCAGTGTTGCGTCATTCAAAAATCTGCATCGAGTCATTACTTTCTACGTTGAACAAAAATGCTGGCTAAATGAAGAACTTACGAATTTGTTACGTATCGTCATCAGGTTTGTTCAGAAAAAACGATTTTGGCTCCCTCATGTAGGTCTAAGATAATTATGTTAGACTTACATGAGGGAGCCAAAATCGTTTTTTTAAGGTATCGTATGGGAGACGATTGGGTGACCTACTGAATTGCGTGCGTAATGATGGTAGGTAATAGTTTGTCCGGAAAGAAAATTGGGTTTTGGGAATATTACAAAAGCGGTTTTTGAGCAAAGAAAGAAGGTTTTGTGTTTAGGTATGTATTGTGTTTCATTTATTTCACGTCATTGGAACCCATGCAGTTAAAAAGAGTAATCACAATAATTAAAAAGAAAAATAAATACAAATACCGTTTCAGTCGTAATAATAATCAATTGCACATAATTATAAAAAAATCAATAATAATAGTACTCAATAAAATTCACGTACCTACACTTTAATTGGACCAAGTCAAAGTACGAGTGTATTTTTGTTAATCACATTAATTAAAAACCGGTTATGTGCACGTCCCACTTCATGCATTCAGGGTTCCGGACCAAAAATTTAATGTAGAACGTGTGACACCTCTGAAAAAATTAACGCGGTGCGTTCAATTTTTCCCCCCACACATATCAACCATATTCATAGTGTGTCCACTCCACATAGTGAAAAAGTGCCTTTACCAACAAAAAAAATGAACTCTGTAGTTGAAAATAATGTTTACCCATGTTTTTAGCTACAGTGTATATTATGTAATAAAAAAAAATGCCGTGTAAGATCTTTTTGTCGGACTTTTTTTTAATAGTTTCAAGGGACTGCAGACTTAACGTTTCCTAACGTGATCCTATAGCATTGGTAATATTAAATGTTCGTTTTTATTCTTTTGAGGTACGGAATTCTAAAATGAGAACATTTTCGTAATGTTAACCATCTTCCAAAATATGACATAATACGTTGCAAATTAACAAATTAGATTAGTTCTTAGGTCAAATGAAAATGATGATATGGTATAATTATATATACACATATAGATATAGATGGTAATAAAAATTAATTTGGTCCGGAATATATTATCTCTGGTTATTCAACGGCGGAAGGCCTCTGGCCTTATGGGTACTACGGAAGACGAAAGAGTGACCAATGATGACATTTTACTATTGACAATTTTACTATAAAATTACTATGCACTTGAGTAATCAGTTTTATGAAAAAAGTTTATACTAATAACCATTCGTAAAAATATTGTCCATTCCAGTAAAGCTGTACGGCACTGAAACGTGGTCCCTAACTATGGGCCTTATAAGGAAGCTCAAGGTCGCGCAACGAGCTATGGAGAGGGCTGTGCTCGGAGTCTCTCTACGAGATCGAATCAGAAATGAAGAGATATGTAGACGTACAGGAGTCACCGATATAGCACAGCGGATTAGCAAGTTGAAGTGGCAGTGGGCAGGGCACATAGCACGTAGAACTGATGGCCGATGGGGCCGAAAGGTTCTCGAGTGGAGACCACGTACCGGCAAGCGCAGCGTAGGAAGACCAGCCACGAGATGGACAGATGGCCTCATACAAGTGGCGGGAAGACGCTGGATGCAAGCCGCTTCCAATCGGTCTTTTTGGAAATCCATGGGGGAGGCCTATGTCCAGCAGTGGACATATAGTTGAGATGATGATGATGATGAAAGCTGTAGGCCACAGCTAGTTTAAATTAATCGATACAACGGCCGAATTTCAATCGATACAGGGTACAATTATCGAATACCTCCATAAATCAACATTCGATTACTGCGACGATAGAGAAAGCGCTCGAACTTGATAGACTTAAATGTTTTTTTATCATTTCGTAACTAAATAATTATAATTTGTACTCGCTAGATACATTGCACTTCCGATGATACTTCGTGTTAACCTAATAATTAAATTATTAGGTTAACACGCTTAGAAGTTGAGTGTTGACGTTTTCATCTGAAAGTGTGTGCAGAATCGAGGTGCAGAACCACAGTACAATTTCGACACTTAACGCGTATACAAGCTGACTTGCTCTATATTGCGTCGTAGCAAGTGTCGTTATTAAACCGAGTGAGTTTTCCTGTACTATTGTATTGTAGATTTATGTTTTTTTTTATACAAGATAGATTTGCGCTTCAGCGCTAGCGATATTGCGGTCTATGATGCTGCATCGTAGACCGTGCTTACCTGTAAGAAATCGATTCATTCGCGATTTAATGAGATTGAAACTATCAACAAATATCTACAGACTCAGGAAGCGTAGGTATGCAAGAATTTAGCAGTCCGTACGATTTTTAAGGCAAGAAATCTACAAGATATCTTCTAGATATAGAAGATATCTTCTGGATCGCCGAGCTCCGTCTTCGGCCACACCGTCGCTTAACATCAGGCGAGTTGGTGGTTAATCGTACATCGATCTTGTGTTAAAAAATTAAATCATGAATGAACTTTATCGGTATCAAAAAGAAAGATTATCGGATTGTAACTCCGAAACCATATGTTTCGTAATCTAAAATACTGCCTTACTAGGGCGTAACCACGTGGTTAATTTATTTTGTAAGCACGCGTAAGAGACGACGATCAACTAATAGTTCTAGCTTTAGGCCATAAAATGAGGATCGCATAACAATTTCGAAATGTTTAATAAACACCTTTAATAAAGTATTAAAATTCCTTTTAGGCGGTCAAGTGACGTTATGCAACTAGGAGCTGGAAACTGCCAAGTTTCTTAACCGGTTTGTATTTGACGAAAGTTGCTATTAACCTTTACGCGAAACTTGGCTGAATGATTAACTGGCTAAAGATCATGTAAAATTATATATGGAACTGTTACACCATGTAGGTTAAAGGTTTTTGCGTAGGTGACATACGTTAGCAACTTTTGCAACAACAAACTCTTCATTTTTTTAAATCAAAGAAAGTATTCATTCTTCCTCGACACTCGCTAGTACAACGGATAAAAAGCTTTTGCAGGGAATGCAGGGATTGCCTTTTGATCTCCCCTGATTCGAAAATGGCTCAAAATGTCTATAAAAAATAGCAAATAGCAAAATTTGCGAGATTTCACGAGATTTTAGGTGCAAAAGTAATTTTGCAAAATTTATGCGAGACTTGCCCCCGTATTTAGAACTTATTCGGAATCTATATCTCCGTCTCTGTCATTCTCGATGGAAATAACAGAGACGGTGATATAGATTCCGAATCCAAATGAGTCCTGAATACGGGGGCAAACCGAGTTAGCAAAACGAAACGAGTGACATTACAAGATCTCGGACCGAGATTGCATTCCTTATGCCACACTTCTTTTGTTATCAAATGGCCGGAAAAGCTTATTGCGTTCAACTTATTGCTGAAACTGAGGAAATTAAATTCGCTTCGGCCGCGTATGTAACTATTGTTTTTATTAATTTTTTTATGTAAAACATCTAAAATGTCAGAGCGGCTGTCTCGTACTGACGCGCGCATGAGCAAGGCAGGGTTGTAAAACAAAGAAAGTGCTCTACAAAATAATGATAAATGATTTTTTTTGCAAAAAGAGCAGCAACAAGTTCATATTATATATTAAAAGAAAAACAAAATACCTAAAATAAATACCTTCCATAAAACATAACCTTCCTTCTTGCGCAGTCGGGTAAAAAGGCAGGCAACTCGCACCGTCGCCTAAGATAACTGCAAAATAAGTGCTAAGATAACGGCTAGCAAACTAACAGCGAAGCTACTGACCTTCGCTGTGGTTTGCTAGCCCGGAGAAGGTGCTTGTAGACCCTTTTAATAAACCTTCGTTTCATGTGTGGTTTTATGCATATTTCCTACACAAAATAGTTTTAATGTTTCAAATCTGCCATCAGCTTTGAAAGCGTCCCGTGGTACGCTGACAACTGAAGACATCTGAAAACCGCTGCTTTTTTGACCAAAAAAATAATCATTGAGATGAGACTATGGTACAGAATTATCGCTGTACATACATGAAAAATCGACGATATGAGAATCTCCGTTGTTTGAAGTCTGTTAAGTCAGCGGATGAATAACAATGACGCAAGGTTTACATGTGTGTGTGTCCGGTATCAGATACCATACATTATAGATATATGATCGATAAATATGTAGATATGTATGGTGGAGACTTTCACTGCAAGGCCGCAGGGCGCGGCGACCGGCAGGTCGAGACTTTCACTTAGCGTATGCGAGAAACTTGTACGGTGACCATCGCGCGGGATGCTGCGGGACAATCCACATAATTCATAAATAATAAATAAATAAATATTGGTGGGCATTTCACACAACACCATCTAGCCCAAACTAAGTAAAGTACTATGGAAAGGAAACTAGATGGTGATAGAATATATATATACTTTTTTTGGTAAATACATACTTATGATACATAGAAACACCCAAACACAGAACAAACATCCATGCTCATCACACAAATGTTTGCCCTGGGTAGGGATCGAACCCACGACCTACAGCTCAGGAGGCAGCCGTACTACCACTTAGCCATGAGGCCTGTCAAATCGACGTGAGGCATGACATTACCTCATCATCAGTCTCATCTCAGCCACAAAAAGTCCATAGCTGGACTTAGGCATACCCCATAGAACTAGCGTTTTCCTGTTGGGGGAACTGGGGCATTTTATTTTCAAGGGGGCGCAAAAATCATAATTAATATGATTAAAAATAAAATAACTTGCTCCACAAAGCGCCTAGAATACGAAACCTTGGTTGACTCAACGTTAACTTTTAAGAAAAGTAAGTTATTTTAAGCACTGGAGAGAGGGGCGCCACCGCCAGGTTCCTGCCCCGGTTCGAAAAAATCGTAGATCCGGGGCTGCATTAGCACATCCGAGGCATGTCCCGCGACCTCCGAACGACTGGTGACCGCCGAATGTGTGAGTTACGTAAACGCAGCGTGGTCACCGCCGTGAGCCGGCGTATCATCGGCCTCGGATCCTGTATGACGTACCTGCCACCTGCGTGCCGCCGCCGCGCCGCCGCGCCGCCCACACTTGCACCGCCGCCATTGTCACGAGCTATACGTTCGACCGCAGCTCACACCTGTGGCCATAGACAAGTGGCAAACGGTTCAAAGCGTTTCTATTTCTAAAAACGCTATGAGTTCGTGTGACATTTCGTAGGCTTATGTCAATCCTAAGCATTTCTTTCTCTATTCGATAATAATAGATCGCCTTCTATCTAGGATCGCCTTCTATCTCACGGCTGATGTTAATGTTTTTAACGCGAATAAATCCGCGTTTGACCATCAACTCGCACGTTAGAAAGCAACGATGTGATCAAGGATGAAGCGCGTAAATAATTGTCTGTTAACATTAGTTCTGTATACACACAGCATGTAGCCCGTTGGGCTAAGCTGTTAGTTCAAATTAGGATTAAATATTTTTTTAGGGTTCCGTAGTTACCAAGAGGAACCCTTATGTCATCCGTATGTCTGTCTGTCAACGGGCTATATATCACAGGCATTTTATTCAGAGACTATTAGCACTACTAAAAAAAACTGTAGTTACATTTTCAAAAAAGTGAAACAGGACGAGATAATTTATTTTCAACCCATCCCATATATCGCATATTATCGTTGAATATATCGTTTAAAAACAACACAACAATATACAGACTCAACTATCTAAACTACTACACAAAAAGCACATCGATCACCCCAGACCGATAAAGGTCTAAAATAATACAAAGGTCGTTTAAAATAATACAAACCTTTCACATACTTATGTACCAATTTCTCCTCAAATTGATTCTATGAAGCCAACAACGACAAAATACACGTTTAATTTGCACCGCTTTATTTCACTTATCGGAGTCTCACCCACTTGGTCGAAACTCACTCTCACTCATTGGTAGATATAAAATTCTTCATCATCATCATCTCAGCCACAAGAAATCCACTGCTAAACATAGGCCTCCCCCATGGAATTCCAAAAAGACCAGTTGGAAGCAGTCTGCATCCAGCGTCTTCCCGCCACTTGAGGTCATCCTGTCCATCTCGTGGGTGGTCTTCCTACGCTTGCCGGTGCGTGGTCTCCCCTCGAGAACTTTTTGGCCCCATCGGCCATCCAGTTCAGGTATAAAATTATATTTTTATAATTATATTTATTGTTCAAGTTGTTTAAGGTTATTTTAGTTTAGGTCTATATAAGTACACATGTAAATATCGTCTAAATATGTATGTTAATTAATAGTTAATAAATAAATATTGCTTATAAAAAAATATTATATTTTTCATTACTCATACTCTGAAAGTAGGTCTGAAGTTGCCTGAAGAGCGGGTTGAAAGTAATACTTTCAGCCCTAGGGAGAATCGCTTTCAACTGCCAGCTGTCAAATTAAAAAAAAAACTAGTTCTATTTTCACGTTTCTATTGAGCCATGTCCAAATTTCTTTAAAGACACTCAATAACAGCGCGATGTAAAATTGAAATAACATAAAGATAAGTATTGATTGAAGAATATATATTTTATAAACTTTAAATAAAATTATCTTACCAAAGTTTTTGATCTATGTAAAATAAAATTTACTAATTTTTTCTGTAGCTAATTCGTGTTTTTATTTTTACTTTCCTTGTATTCGTAATGAAAAGCACACCTCGGGTTAAAGACTTATTTAGTCCCTCGAACTATTGGCACCCTCATTTCGTTCGTGCGCCAAACCCCGTCTCGGGACTAAATAAGTTACTTTCACCCCTAGGGTAACAATGTAACTATTACATAATTGCCATTGACATTCGAAATAACACAAGCTTACGAAAATAAAACAATGCGACATCAGGTTTCAAAAGATTCTCTTGAAATTTTGGCGGACTTTTGAGTATTTAGTATTTACCATTGAAAACTGATATAACAAGTAATTTGTTTACATCCCGTACTGTGCCTGAAAAAAGAAATAATAAATAAATAAATGCCCTGGGTGGGGATCGAACCCACGACCTACAGGCTCAGCAGGCAGACATACTCAGAGCCCTAAGGCCAGTCGAATTTGAGTCGAGTATGGAGAACATGGCCTTCTTTCCTAGGTAGTCGAGTAAATACGTGTAAACTGGTCGTTAGTTTAAAATTAATTCGGTCAAATCTCGTTTATCATTAACATAGTTTCGATATCAGATGTCACTTTCGGTGAGTTTTCCATATTGTCGTCGCTTTCTTAGAAAGCAAACCCGTTCTTATGTTTGATCTAAAAATACGCAAGAAAGTCTATTAGATGCTGTTTTTAATGCAAGATTGATCTACGATTGACCACCAACTCGCCTGATGTTAAGCGACGGTGTGGCCGAGGACGGAGCTCGTCGATCTAGAAGATATCTATTCACTCTAGCCTTGAAAATACCAAAAAAGGTCTCAGGAAACAGAGATGGCGGCAAAGAACTCCATTCTTGTGCAGTATGCAACAGGAATGTGGATCGATATCGCTGAGTACGGATTGTTGGCATTTCTACGAGAAATAGATGGTAATTCGCCGACTTTCTGCTAATCCTGTAGTGAAATGGGGAGGGTGGAACATTTTCTTTCTTGCGCACATTTTCCGAAATGAATCCTGTAGAAATCCTGTTTACCAAAATATTTATTATGACGGTTGATGGTTGGCCTTTAGTTTATTTAGCTAGGTTTATTTTCAAAATTATGACATAAGTGTCTTCAAATCGCGAGTGAATAGGTTTCTTATAGGCAAGCGCGCTCCATCGTAGACCGTAAGTGTCGCTTATCACCAGGTGAGTTGACGGTCAGCGCAAGCCTATTTTCGAATTAAAAAAATCGCGAAAACCTAACAAATCAATACATTTTTTTGTATCCTAAAAATATTGTAAAAATGTAAACTTAAGAAAATAAATGAATAAAGAGAATAATAATAGAATTAATATGGAAAATGTCAACCTAAGGGGTGCCGTCCTTGAGAGCGGCTCACATGATCAATGGAGTGAACGGTGTAGGATGGAACATGATGGGCTTGGAGAGGCGCGAGACAAAATAATTTTACACCCAAGAATATTCACGCCGGAATTCTTACCTATATGTTTTTATTGACGCACACATATTTTCTCCCACTATCTGGGGCCCAATTCAGTTATTCAAGACCGCTCCATAGCCGAACCATATGTGGAGCGTTTCCCGTCAGCCGCCATAGTTATTTTGATTCAGTCACTTTTATGTCATACAATTGACACATTTGATGAAACGTAACACGTCCTTCGCTCGTTACTAAATCAAAAAATGATAACAGCCGACAGGAAATGCTTCGCAAAAGGTTCAGCTACGGATCGGTTTTGAATAACTGAATTGCCCCCCCTGTATTTGTACTGAATCTGTATTTTTATCAGTACTGCACTAAATCTGAGCTGAAATATCAGCATTACGTATTTTGCTTATCAACCAATACCGCTAATTCAATCTGAAATATATAATCTTATTCTGTTTTTTCATTTGCGCAATTATAAAAATTTAATGATTATATTAATATTATATTGCAACATAATTATAGTTTAAACAGCCGACTTCAAAATGCGTACCTAATTTTGTTTTTAAAACTTAACTACTAAACTGATGTTGATGAAAGAGTTCTGATTCTATGGTACCTCTTCCTATCAAACAATAAATTGACGAGATAATCGCGTAAGTAACAAACATACAAAAAACATAAGTACAGTCGAATAGAGGACCTCCTCCTTTTGAAATCGATTAAAAATAGAAATGGAGTGAACTTGGAGGAAACTAAAATAGGAACGATCGGAATGAATAGGTATTAAAATGAAACGTTACGAATTCATTTTTTTTTTAAGCAAGCTTTTATTTAAATGCTCTAAAAGGAAGTAAATAAATTTTGAATGCAATCAAACCCACCATTTTATAAAATTATAAATTTTATATTGATATAAATAAAAGATTGTCGCGAGATTTCAAACAACATCGTACCTATCTACTAAGTAATATTTAATTCCAACAAAAGACTCATTTGCTTAGAAATAAAGTTAGTTTGTTCTTTTGAAAAATAAATATATGTTTGTGTTCTATTTTGTTTTCGATTTATGAATGCTGTACAAAGAGGTTGCCAATTTTGGAACCGACTATATTTATCTTCGTCATGTTCGAATTTTGAAATTTCTTTCCGCCCGAGGGAAAAATAAAGTTTTTGAGCCTTAAATTTATAAATAACTAGCTGACTGTACTTCGTATTACCTATCAATGAGTGGACCCGATATTTTCTCAACGTTTAAACCTTCTCTGGACTACGACAAACATTTCAAAACCAAAATAAGCTAAATCGGCCCAACCGTTCTCGAGTTTTAGCGAGATAAACGAACAGCAATTGATTTTTATATATATATATAGATTTGTCTTTCTTTCTTTCGTGCCCCTAGAACAGCTGTTTAGGTGCGTTAAACCAAGCACTGTCATTCGCTTACGATTCGATGAAAAATGTTGAAATCGATGAAAAAATACGCCTATATTATTCTCCAAGATCCTATCACTTCACTTAATTTCGATATGAAAGCCGTTCAGCCGTTTCGTCGTAAAAATGTAACAAACAAACATAGAGAGAGACAAATAGAGTTACTTTAGTTTGATTACATACAGATTTGTCCATGTTTTATCACAAACGTTTCGGCTCCACAGGTTTCCAAGCAACCTGTTGCATGCGCCGATGGCCACCCCCAACCACCCTTCATTAAAGCTGCGACTGACTCACGAGCAGCGCGATAAAAAGAGCGACAAGCGGGTAATCTATTTTTCATTTTACTCAGCGACAAAGTAGAATTCTATGCCACTTTGTTACGGCAGAGTGAGAAGAGCGACAAGCGGGTAAACTATTTTTCATTTTACTCAGCGACAAAGTGGAATTCTATGCCACTTTGTTACGGCAGAGTGAGAAGAGCGACAAGCGGGTAAACTATTTTTCATTTTACTCAGCGACAAAGTGGAATTCTATGCCACTTTGTTACGGCAGAGTGAGAAGAGCGACAAGCGGGTAAACTATTTTTCATTTTACTCAGCGACAAAGTGGAATTCTATGCCACTTTGTTACGGCAGAGTGAGAAGAGCGACAAGCGGATAAACTATTTTTCATTTTACTCAGAGACAAAGTGGAATTCTATGCCACTTCGTTACGGCAGAGTGACAGACCTTTTTTTTTTTTATTTATGGTTTGCAAACTGGATGTTACAGCTATAATACGAACATAATTTCATCATACATATGAATAACATAGACTGGCTGAACAGCCTTCTAGAAGCAAACACAACATGTATTTAAATTGTGACACTCAACAAATAGGAATAATTATAGATAGTCTAAGATATAATAGGTAATAATTGCAAATACCGTGTTCTTCAGTTTGAAATTGAAAAGGATATTTTTTATTTTGTTGACCAATGTATCGAAAATATCAAGCTCCTGACAAAAGTCGTTATACGTGCTACATAAGCGGTTGATCGGTGAATTTTGAGCATAGTTTGTTCGACAAGTAGGTACAACGAACGATTTCACTTGTTGACGTGGGGCAAATGACCGAGGAACCCTAAAGTTTATTTTCTCCAATAAGTCGGAGCTATCAATTTTGCCAACTAGTTTATTTAGAAATACTATGTCAGCTACCTTGCGCCTATAGCTAAGTGAAGTTGCTTTGTAATGATCGAGTCTAGAGTCATAAGTGTTAAGTCTACGACATTTATTATCAGCATAAGAAAGATGATAGAAAAATTTCTTTTGGAGAGCTTCAATTCGATTTTCGTGAACAGCATAGAATGGGTTCCAGACAGGGCTACAAGTATTCCAACAGGCTACGGACATAGCAATTAAAAATAATGATAGGGATCTCAGGTTTTTTAAAAGACTTGGTTTGTCTTAAGACAAAACCGGCAAGTCTACTATCTTTTTTAACGATATGATCAATGTGTTCTCTAAAGTCCAACCTTTGGTCCACAACAACTCCCAGGTCACGAGTACTTGTAACTTCCTTGACAGGTGCGCCATTTACATGATACGATGCATTTCACGGTTTTTTTCCGTGTGAATTTTATATGATGACACTTTGTTGGATTTAAAATCATTTTCTTTTTGAGACACCAATGACTTATAAGATCGAGATCGTTTTGCAGAGTTATAACATCATCTCTACAACTAATTTCCGTATAAATTTTTAAATCATCTGTAAACATTTTGTAATTTGAAGTTAAATTGGAACAAAGGTCATTTATGAACATTAAAAAGAACAAACAAAGAAGGGTCTGAATTAGATTTCTGAAGTTATACGAACATGTACTGTGCGCCAATCAATGGAGGCTTCATTTTGGGGTGTCGGAGAAGCAGCGCCCTCAATTCCGCATTAGTTCTTTAATTGAACAGACTCTAGTCATACTCATAGTTATTTATTCGTAACCGACGGTTACATGTCAACAGGAAAAAGTATACACATGTAAGTTCACGTAACAAAACGGATTTATATATTTTTTAAATTGCAGTAATAAATGTCAATTTAATTGAAATGGCAATTCAAATAAGTACATAAAATAATAATTGTAATAGTAAAAAAATGGCTATTGATATTTACTTATTACACATGTAACATGTAAATATCAATAGCCATTTTTTCAGTGAGGGAGTTACCCTTCTCACAATGAGAAGATGGCCTGTTCCCAGCAGTGGGACAGTTTGTACAAACAGGGCTGATAAAAAAAAGTGTTACAGTGGGGGACATCAGCACAACTTTTTACATTGTTCCCGTTGTCCCCCAGTGGACACGGAACTGGGGGATAACGGGAATAATCGGTATGTACGTGTTGTGTTAGTATAATTATGTCCTAGTTACAGCGTGTAGCTCTTATCGCCGCTTGTCGCTCCGCTTGTGAGGCAGCTCACTCCGCGGTCTATCCATGCGTGACACAGGATCTCCCTGTGGTATACTCAGTTCGCCACTGTACTCCGACCCGAAAACCTAATCATTAGATAGATACTTATTAGAAAAGTTGAGGAATTGTGTAGTGCGTTAAACGATGCACCAGTGTACTTAGCTAGTGAGTATGAACGGTATTTTCAATTAAAGTAATACGCATCCGTTACCAGTTCTGAACTGCAGCCGTACTCGCAACTTTTATAGCGATGTAAAGTTCACTGAGCACTCGTTTTTATCTTGCTTTTTTTGCCATTAAAAATATCACAATTTAAAGAAGGCTTCATTTAAACTTTTGTCTCATAATTTTAATTACAGAAAAAGCAAGATAAAAACGGGCGCTGAGCGAACTTTGTATCGCTATATGAGTTGAGGGTAACCTCGCTGGTAGTTTATAATAACAAATTCTAGCAAGCGTGGTACTATTAAACGAGCGAGTTGCTCTTCTCGTCACTGTTTCATAAAAATACTTAAAATATTGAACTTTATCCTATTTATATTATTTAAGATATTGGATACTAGCTGCGTTTTTCATCACCCCGCGGTGTCACCCGCGAAGTGATAAAAACGGTGATGATGATGATAAAATATAGCCTATTTCCTTCTTCTGGTCTTAAAGAATCTCTGTGTCAAATTTCATAATGATTGGTATAGCCGTTTAGACGTGAAGAGGTAACAAACAGACAGACAGACAGAGTTACTTTCGGTTTTATAATATTAAGTTAGAATTAAGATTTAGTATGTCGCAAAAATTTTAAGATGTTGTTCTATATTTTTGTTGGCGTAATAAATATGTATACCCATACTAAATTTTAACTTGCTAGTACTAATAGTCTTTGATCTAAGCCGCGGGCAGACGGACATAATATGGGCGGACATGCATGCGGTTCGTAGTTGACTACGGAACCCTAAAAATGTCACCCAAGTAAACGAAATTGCGTATTTTGAAATCAGTTGTTTCAGTTTTAAGGTTAGTAACTACGAAAAACCCTGTATGTCAGTATGTCATGCCCGTATTGTCCGTCTGTCTGTCTGTATGTCACATTCATTTTACTCAGAGACTATCAGCCCTACAAAAAATAAGACAAATATGTCAAAATATAGTTCCTTATATCCATTTTCCATTATCTCAGATGCGATGTGTGCGAGATATAGCCCGCCAAAGGTGAAAAAAATTGCGTCCCCTGCATTTCTAAACTAAACTATTGGATCTAGAAATTAATGATTAAGCATATTAATAGACCATATTAACACTTTCAATTAAAAATATGTTAAACACTCTGTGATTACAACTTTTTGAGATATAGGGATAAATATATAAAACACTTAATTCAATATAGTACTGAGGTCATTGACCATTTCGCAAAGTAGCCTGAACAAAAAATACTCGCCAAGATTAGATAGCTACGGAACCTTGTATATCTTAGAGCCTTGTATATGTGTATCTTGACATGGTATTGGCCACTTATTTTAAACTATAACAATTATATTGACAATACACCTTACATTGAAAGAGCTTATTTTCATAAGTTGCGCCTCAGCGGGCTGGACGGGCGATCAAAGGTATAATTTTAGACGTTCAAGGACTACGCGCCAGTACTAAATTGATGTAGGTAATGTAAAGCTGGCTCCACAATCAATTGTTTTCGTCTAATTAACAGTTTTAACAGTCTAACATGGGCCTGCCAAATCCTAAGCAATTTTGTTTTCAACCGACTTCAAAAAGGAGGAGGTTCTCAATTCGACTGTATTTTTTTATGTTTGTTACCTCATAACTTTCGACTGGGTGAACCGATTTTGATGATTATTTTTTATTTGAAAGAAGAATAGATATTCTCCGATAAATATTATCTGTATATCTTTAGATCGCGAGTGCTTTCTTCAAGATAAGCTCGCTCCGTAATTAACCGCAACGTCGTCGCGTCCAATGATGTATTACCTAAATAGGTTTTCCCGGGCTCTGCGCTACAAGCGTCAAGTAAGGTAATCGCCTGACTCGTCTTCAGTCGCGACGCATCGGGAAACGATAGACGCGTGTCGTGACTTGTGAACAGTTACAACGTCATCCTAGATAGGAGTGATATTAAAAAAAAAACAGATATCTCTTAAAGTGACAACGGAGTAGTGAAAAAAAAACATATATTTTCCTACTCCTCAGCCAATTGAAAAGATATCAAAGACAAACTTTTTAGGGTTCCGTACTCAAAGGGTAAAAACGGGACCCTATTACTAAGACTTCGCTGTCGGTCCGTCCGTCCGTCCGTCCGTCTTTCACCAGACTGTATCGCATGAACCGTGATAGTTAGACAGTTGGATATTTCTGTTGCCGCTATAACAACAAATATACTAAAAAACAGAATAAAATAAATATTTAATGGGGCTCCCATACAACAAACGTGATTTTTTTGCCATTTTTATAGATAATGGTACGAAACCCTTCGTGCGCGAGCCCGACTCGCACTTGGCCGTTTTTTTTTTTAAATATTTCTCCTATCTAAATAAACAAATTCATTTCTCATTTTTCTATCCTTACTGAATGATTTTATATGTTTAAAAATGTTGTGATGCGCGAGAGAGATAGCTATGCGCTTTGAGCGCATCCCATAACTAATATGAATTAATAATTTAATTAAAGGCTAAAATAATAAATTAAAAATAATTATTTGTAATAAAAGGCTAAAATAATTATCTATCCCTCTGTTTTTCTATTCCCATATAGATAAATTCTCCTGACAAAGCAGTAAAGCTCGACCGTACTCGCAAGGAGACAACGGCCACTTCTGTTCTATCACGCAGTCCAAAATTTAAATCTAAAGACTTCTAATTGAGTCTAAGAATTATTATGGTCGGTGTCTTACAACGGCAGGCAAAACAAATGAACAAGGATGTACTTCTGACTAAAATCAGAGCTCTCATTGGTTAGTTCAATAGGCGACTAATCAATGAGCAATTAAAATTAATCGAAGTGCGGCTGGTGTCCACCCGCAGGCATGCAAGCGTCTCCGGAGGAAGTGCGCAGCCGAGCCGGCTCCCGGCGCGGCAGCCGCCGGAGCAGCTTGAAGAAGGAGGCCTCGTTGGAGGAGCGGCCGGCCTCTCCTGCCTCCACCCCCAAGAGAACGCAGAAGACGGCCGGGTTGGACTTCGTTGTCACCGGCAAGCAGATCGTTAAAAGGTGAAACAATTTATCTGAAGGTTATATCTATAAAACACACGTATCGTATGTATAAAAGATTATAGATACATGTTTAATTAATTATTTTTTTAATTTGTTTTCAATTAGTAATTAGTTAGTAAATAAATTATAAGCCTGGGAAACAACGTACGTTCCAGAAATCATTTCTTACTAGATGCCTAAACCGCAGCATGTATGCTGTAGGTATCTTACACATGAAATTTGGATGTAACTTTTCTGAAGAAGTGTAAACATCTACTACTTCAATACACTTTTAGGATAAAATCCATAAATTCAAATCGTATTGTGTACTTAGCGGTACCTACCATTATTGCTATTTAAGTAATCAAAGTTTGTATTCAGTGAAAGTTGTATCGTTTTCGAGTTTTTGGGGTCATTTTGTTTACTTTTTTGCGATTCAGCAAACACCTCGGAATGCTACAGTGCCAAGTCTCACCTGAAGGTCACCTCAAAACTGACCTGAGGGTCCTATATCAGTACCTACTCTGTGATCAGTACAGAGCATACAACAGGGAACAGGGAATTTCAGTGACAGGCCAACTAATCTTTTCGCTGTGTGCTTATTTAAAAGTTATCATAAAATTTACATTTATAAGTTCATCTTCACCTTTTGTCACTACTCGCTTTGTATTTCAACAAATAACATGTATGCAATACCGCAAGATATACAAACAATTAACAATGAAGGGTATCGAACACCGGTGCCGGAATGTAATATATCTGAAGTATCAGACTGTTTTTTTCCAATGGTCGTAGGCATAGACTTACTAACGCAGGGTACATGTGACGAGGGACATCAAATAATCCTCAAACTGTGTGTCCTTTTATTCTTGTTAGGTACATAAATCTTTGGCGACATTTACGCTAGCAATAAACTCTTGGATCAAGATACCGAAATGGCGTAAATTTTAGAAGTTTATATATATCAATATAATATTAACTTCTACATTATATTACTTACTACTTCTCGTTTTCGATATATGTTATGATATTTTTAAGGTTCGTAGTAATTTACTGTATTATTATTTTGTATATATACTATTGTTTTTCTTTAATTCATTCATATGTTGGTTATTCGTAGCGGTATTATTGGTAATTCCAGATATATAGCAACCTTGGTTGCCTATATATCTGAATTCTGGATATTGGTAGTGTATTCTTAAAAGTAACACGAAAGAGGACAAAATGCTATATCATCGTCAACGGGATGTCTGCATTTACGTCATCAACGGGATGTCTGCATTTATGTTTATTTTTAGGATTTGTTTTGATCATAATTGTTTGTATGATGACGTTTATGGTATGTGGAATTATATAAATCACTTTCTTTCTCATTTGTAACGTTTTCATGTACATCAGTGTATTGTATAATCTGTTAAGTTCACCTAGATTAGAATATACCACAGACATAGTAGATGGAGCATGCGACTTCATTTATATGAAAACCTTGCGTGCCACATTTTTGGTACCGACTGCGACGTCACACAAACGATTTTGTGATGGAATGTTCCATCCGCGCGAAATCTATTCAACCCAATGCATCCGCGCGCTTGTACTCTAGTAACTAGTTGCTAAATACAACAAAATATTGAATAGGAAGTATATATCACCTGGAGGGTAGGGAGGCTTTTGCCCTGCAGTGGAACAGCATGTAGGCTTATAATAATAATATCACCTGAAATTAAATAAATATTGGTCGTCAACTGCGATTTTTTAACGTACTTGTTGACACGCTAGGTACATACACTTGGGGTGTCTATAGAAGTCTATGGAATATACAGATGCACAGGAGTCGAATGCAAGTGGCAACTTTTATATTTTTGATGAGTGCTTCCATAATGATACCGGAATTATTAGTGAATTTATTTTGGTAATATCATAAATTACCTCAAGAAATATTCATCAACGTTTGTTTTCTTATACTCAAATCAAATCGCATTATATAAGTATAGCGTGTTGTAAAAACATTTAAAATACTGTTTCTAATATTTAATAATAAAAATAAGAGAGTGAATATAAGAGGCAATTGTAACTTATAAGTTTTTTTTAAATTAAATAATATTTTGTTTAAACCGGACAAGAACGAGTCAGACTTACCCACCGAGGGTTCCGAACAAATTAGTTGGTATGAAAATACCATGAAACAGGAAACTAAGTCAACAACCATAGGGCGAAGCTAGTCATTGATGAAAGGGTTTTTTTTTAAATTTTTCGTCATAAACCAGAAATTACACATCGTAAAAAATTATTAAAAACACGTTAAATTGTGCTAATGAAGGTATTTCATGTGATATGATACGGTTAACTCTTGATGGACCCTCATTCCTACCATAAACATATTTTTAATGAAATAAAAAATGTACAGTTTTCGGTTTCTTTCCTTTAAGTGTACTATAAGACAATGCTTCTTGCCAAATTTCATAGTTCTGGGTCAACAGGAAGTATCATACCTAAATGGTTGTAACTTTTTTTTACTATAACTGAGAAGTTTGATTGTTTTGTTTTGTTTAACACATCTGCGTATATCGTTTTAATTTCAACTCGATACTTCCACGCTTTCCCGAGATCTCATCTCTTTCTCGACGTCTTGATAGACGGACAACAAAGTGATCCTATCCGTTTTTTTTTATTTTGAGAAAAAAAAATTTGCATCTTCGACCTAATAAAAGCACATCGATTAACAAAAAAAAGAAAAAAAAATTTTTGGTTGATAGATTAGCTAGTGTTCGTCTGACTTTTACAAGTTTTTAAGAGAAACGTTGAATCGTCGGCTGAACTGATTTTGATCAAACATATATCAAGTTAAGAACACTCTCGATGAAATCCACTTTCAAACAAAAAAAAAACTAAATCAAAATCGGTCCATCCGTTTGAGAGCTACGATGCCACAGACACACAGATACACATGTCAAACTTATAATAGGTATCCCTCTTTTTGGCTCGGGAGTTATGGTTTATTTTACTATGTAAATTATTATAACATTACATTTCTATAAGTGCACCTGTTACACATCGGTTTTAACAAACGTATTACAATTTAAAATGAATTGACGCAATATGATTAATCCTTCCTTTAGTCATCAGAGTGAATATAAAGGTTTACAAATATTGTTAGTGATGTAAACCATTTCGTAACGATGGGTAGTTTGGACCTCTCATCAAAATTCACAATTATACTCGTACAAATCAAGAGTAGTTGAACATTTAAAGTTATTCAGTGGAAGATACTTCAAATATTCAGTGCTTCGCATCGGTGTCCGTCTTTGTTCCGTTTGCGGACCGAAACCAAGATATATGTGCGTGGTCTGGGGAGGCGATTCAAAGAATAACTCGTGCCACAGCCAGGGTCTGCAATTGACGTAGCTCGAAGTGGTAACGCCGCCGATATACTTAATTTGCACATGTTGACCGGCCGAGATCTATGAAGCTCTGCTTAACTAGCTAGTTTCTAAACCTAACTCATGTTTGCTGTATCCTCATTTGATATAAGTGCATCCGTTTCCTAAATTTGACATCCCGGATAGTTGCCACCTTTTGAAATCACTTTATATATATATCTCAGTACAAAGAGCGAAATATTTTATTTGTGAAACTGGCAGATACAACAGTATCTTTGATATTACCAGAATTTTAGCGATTTTTACGGACCTCTGCATTTTGGGACATCTATCTATCCCAAATAAGAGATAGTTGCCTAATCCATATGAATTACATTTAGGATAGATGACTTACCGAGAACCAGAACATCTATCCCGCAAAGTTATATGCCTTATGCCTATAGTTATATAATAAATAATAAATAAATAAATATTTGTGGACATTTCACACAACACCATCTAAGCCCAAACTAAGCATAGCTTGTACTATGGAACTAGATGGCTGATAGAATACATTATATACTTTCTTTTTTTTTTTTGTTTTTTTTGTTTGTAAATATATACATATGATACATAGAAACGCCCAGACACAGAACAAACATCCGTGATCATCACACAAATGTTTGCCCTGGGTGGGGATCGAACCCACGACCTTTCAGTTCAGCAGGTAGACGCAAACACACTACCAACTGAGCCACAAGGCCAGCAAAGACCATATATATGCCTTCCCGTGCAATATCAACATTGCGACACAGTATTCAATTAGTGGTAGTTAGCGAGTCCCTCGAAATAAATAGTTTGCGATAATCCTTTGTTAGTACTATACCAAATCGAGCCAACTTTACCCCTGTAGCATATATCCGGGTTTTACCCTCTATACGCATAATTATACATAAAAATATAAACAATGTACATAAAAGAGATTGAATCTCGAAGTAACATTTCTGAAATATCAAACTACATTTTTCCAATCGTCAAAGGAATCGATTTAATATGGCGTGAAACAAATGAAATATATCTACTCAAACTATTCTACAAACTTTGCGTTCTCGTATTTTTCTTAGTTATATCTTTGGTGGCATTTACTCTGGCATTAACCACATGGATTAAGATACCAAAATGGCGTACGTTTAATAAGTTCATATGTATTAACCTAATATTAACTTCCATACTATATTATTATTATTTTTTTTTTATCAGCCCTGTTTGTACAAACTGTCCCACTGCTGGGAACGGGCCATCTTCTCATTGTGAGAAGGGTTAGGCCATAGTCTGCCACGCTGGCCAAGTGCGGGTTGGCAGACTTCACACATCTTCAAGATCATTGAGAACTCTCAGACATGTAGGTTTCCTTACGATGTTTATTCGATATTATTTACTTATTGTAATTTTTATTGTGTCTTTTGATATTTTTAGGGGTCGCAGTATTTTACTGCATCTTTTCTTATCATATATAGTATTGTTTTTCTTTGATTAATTCATATGCTGGTTATTTATCGCAACCATTGCTTCTTATCTAGATATTGTTAAAGTGTTTTCAGTAAATATAACACGAAAAGAGGTTAAATGCTACGTGTGTGTCTATGGTATGTCTGTATTAATTTTTATTTTTAGAATCTGTATTAATAGTAACATTTACAAGACGCCGTTAGTAGTAGGGATTCGAGAGTTCTAGCTCACTGATTTCTAACTCAGAAGACGTTCTAGCTCAACATCGAGGGGTCACCGCCTAAAAAAAAAAAAAAAAAAAAAAAAAAAAAAAAAAAGGTTTTGGGGTGCGCTGAATCGATTCCCGTGGTCCGTTTTGAGCTATCTCTTCAGGTTTCAGAGATAGATTTCTCTTATCTAGACTCCCAGTACCCCTCATTAACATTAATCACCTTGATCGTTAACGTTGCTCGCGACTCCCATTAACACTAATCGCCTTGATCGGTAACGTTGCTCGCGACTCCCCCATTAACCTAATTGCTTGCGATTGCATTCCTGACATAACCTACTTGTTTCACTTGTTGATGAATCGAATCCCGTGGTCCGTTCTCTCCAGGTTACTTGTCTACTAACCTAACCTAACCTACTTGTTACATTATTTCATCTAAATACTAACCTAACCTAACCTACTTGTTACATTATTTCATCTAAATACTAACCTAACCTAACCTACTTGTTACATTATTTCATCTAAATACTAACCTAACCTAACCTACTTGTTACATTATTTCATCTAAATACTAACCTAACCTAACCTACTTGTTACATTATTTCATCTAAATACTAACCTAACCTAACCTACTTGTTACATTATTTCATCTAAATACTAACCTAACCTAACCTACTTGTTACATTATTTCATCTAAATACTAACCTAACCTACTTGTTACATTATTTCATCTAAATACTAACCTAACCTACTTGTTACATTATTTCATCTAAATACTAACCTACCTGCTGAATACCTAACCTAGGAATACCTAACCTAGGAATACCTAACCTGGGTTAAGCAATAACAAAAACAACTGTCTGTTCTTTAAAGCCTTTATTTAATCAAAATAGTGTTGATACATGTCATATACCACTATATCATTCCTAATTGTATTGCTTTCATCGAATTTGCTTGTAAGCTGTAACATACCCATTCCGTGGTATTTGTAGTACAAGTATACCAAGCAGTACTTGCCACATAGCGAGGTCCAATCATTTTGTATTCTCTTGTCATTAAAATCCCACATTCTACAGTTCCTGTTCAGAAAACTCTTATGATAGCCCGTAGGTGGTCGGCCAAAGGAGTCAAAATATTGCCCAACGCTGCCTTTTTCTATGTGTATGGCTACCCAATGAGACCCTGGTCGCGTGTCTGAATCCAAATTGCTAACTATAAACGTAGGCGCTTCGGTATGTATTGGTAATTTGTTTGCAGCGTACACGTTATTTTGCAGACTAGGATGAATTTTGTATAAACATTCCTTGATCTCGATTGTGTTCATAGTAGCTACCTTGCGAAGATTTCTCTTGCGAATGTTGTTATTGATAAAAGGATTGACTATATATAAGGTAACAAATAAAAAAGAGGTGTGTCACTTATTTTAGTAATTTCATTTATTTCAATCATTTGTATTATTGATTAAATTATCCCCTAAACCCCAAATTAGCCTAGTTTTTATTTTTATTGATATCCACATTATGTCTACATTCATAATAAGATCTATATACAATTACATCTTAACTACTATAGTCTACGATTTACGATTCAATGCCATTCATCAAATATGGGTGTTATGACCGAGGTGGGATGGTGGCAGCGGCAAAACAAGACGCACCACGAGCGGCTTTCTTAAAAAATGAAAATATTTTTTTTATACTTTTCCATCCTCTATACAATAATATCAATTCACAGAGTATTTTTTTAATTTTTCTCCTCTCTTTGTCCTCAATTGGTACTCCTCTATCGTGTAAAATGTTGTGAATAATCTCACAAATACAGTTTATTTCCTCTTCATCATAAGCTTTTGAAAGAGCAATTCTATATTTTCGTTTAAGTATGTTAAGCGCCAATACTGAGTTTTTACGTGTGTTGAGAGTTCGCGACATTATTTATAAGTGGTAGGAATTTAACAGCACATTACAATATATTTAATCTCTTTGGCAGTGTGCATAATAGTACAAAAACAGACAACTAGGAATATAGGGAAAAAAAGGTAGGTAGTGGTAGGTGGTACCTATAAGTTAAAACCTTAATTAAAATTCCAATGACTAACTACTATAGTCTACGATTACATTGCGGTTCTTATCTATTCCTATTACATTATCGAACTCGTCATGATTGTTTAGTTAATTTAAGTTGTAATTATCGTAATGTTATTTTAATGATAATTTAACCTATTCCTGGTATATAAGGTCCGAAATTTTGCTTAGTGCTAACAGTTGAGTAAGTTGTAAATACTGAAGTTTTTAAGTTATAATAGTGTTGTAAATTGAAGTACTACAGGACAATGGAGGTAAGTAAGATTATTTTGTCATACATCTTTATTTTTATTTTTTTTATTTTAATGTTTCATCAATCATTAAAGTTCAATTTTCGTTGTTTCAGAACAACTTTGATGAAAATACTTTCAAAAATTACTATTACCAACCGCTTTCCGATGAAGAAAGTACGGAATTAGTAATTGGAAAAGAGAGTCAGAAAAGAAAAAGAGACGAAGACGGAAACATGGATGCACTTTTCGATTTTACAAAAACCAAAAAAAGGAAACAATTCCAGAGTTCATCATCAGTATCTCGTTCTCAATCTGGAGGTATTGCATTTATATCAACCAATGAAGACAATAAAACGGATTCATCTCACCTGGTGAAAATTGAAATTTATGATATAAAACAAATTGCTAAGATACCGGCCAACGAAGTTTGGAAACATACCAAACTCAGAGTTAAATATTATGGGAAGGATACAAATAAAATTTTTAATTTAGATGAAATAATGTAACAAGTAGGTTAGGTTAGGTTAGTATTTAGATGAAATAATGTAACAAGTAGGTTAGGTTAGGTTAGTATTTAGATGAAATAATGTAACAAGTAGGTTAGGTTAGGTTAGTATTTAGATGAAATAATGTAACAAGTAGGTTAGGTTAGGTTAGTATTTAGATGAAATAATGTAACAAGTAGGTTAGGTTAGGTTATTCAGTGAAACAAGTAGGTTAGGTTAGGTTAGTATTTAGATGAAATAATGTAACAAGTAGGTTAGGTTAGGTTAGTATTTAGATGAAATAATGTAACAAGTAGGTTAGGTTAGGTTAGTATTTAGATGAAATAATGTAACAAGTAGGTTAGGTTAGGTTATTCAGTGAAACAAGTAGGTTAGGTTAGGTTAGTAGACAAGTAACCTGGAGAGAACGGACCACGGGATTCGATTCATCAACAAGTGAAACAAGTAGGTTATGTCAGGAATGCAATCGCAAGCAATTAGGTTAATGGGGGAGTCGCGAGCAACGTTACCGATCAAGGCGATTAGTGTTAATGGGAGTCGCGAGCAACGTTAACGATCAAGGTGATTAATGTTAATGAGGGGTACTGGGAGTCTAGATAAGAGAAATCTATCTCTGAAACCTGAAGAGATAGCTCAAAACGGACCACGGGAATCGATTCAGCGCACCCCAAAACCTTTTTTTTTTTTTTTTTTTTTTTTTTTTTTTTTTTTTTTTTTTTTTTTTTTTTTTTAGGCGGTGACCCCTCGATGTTGAGCTAGAACGTCTTCTGAGTTAGAAATCAGTGAGCTAGAACTCTCGAATCCCTACTACTCTAATTCCGTACTTTCTTCATCGGAAAGCGGTTGGTAATAGTAATTTTTGAAAGTATTTTCATCAAAGTTGTTCTGAAACAACGAAAATTGAACTTTAATGATTGATGAAACATTAAAATAAAAAAAATAAAAATAAAGATGTATGACAAAATAATCTTACTTACCTCCATTGTCCTGTAGTACTTCAATTTACAACACTATTATAACTTAAAAACTTCAGTATTTACAACTTACTCAACTGTTAGCACTAAGCAAAATTTCGGACCTTATATACCAGGAATAGGTTAAATTATCATTAAAATAACATTACGATAATTACAACTTAAATTAACTAAACAATCATGACGAGTTCGATAATGTAATAGGAATAGATAAGAACCGCAATGTAATCGTAGACTATAGTAGTTAGTCATTGGAATTTTAATTAAGGTTTTAACTTATAGGTACCACCTACCACTACCTACCTTTTTTTCCCTATATTCCTAGTTGTCTGTTTTTGTACTATTATGCACACTGCCAAAGAGATTAAATATATTGTAATGTGCTGTTAAATTCCTACCACTTATAAATAATGTCGCGAACTCTCAACACACGTAAAAACTCAGTATTGGCGCTTAACATACTTAAACGAAAATATAGAATTGCTCTTTCAAAAGCTTATGATGAAGAGGAAATAAACTGTATTTGTGAGATTATTCACAACATTTTACACGGTGGAGGAGTACCAATTGTGGACAAAGAGAGGAGAAAAATTAAAAAAATACTCTGTGAATTGATATTATTGTATAGAGGATGGAAAAGTATAAAAAAAATATTTTCATTTTTTAAGAAAGCCGCTCGTGGTGCATCTTGTTTTGCTGCTGCCACCATCCCACCTCGGTCATAACACCCATATTTGATGAATGGCATTGAATCGTAAATCGTAGACTATAGTAGTTAAGATGTAATTGTATATAGATCTTATTATGAATGTAGACATAATGTGGATATCAATAAAAATAAAAACTAGGCTAATTTGGGGTTTAGGGGATAATTTAATCAATAATACAAATGATTGAAATAAATGAAATTACTAAAATAAGTGACACACCTCTTTTTTATTTGTTACCTTATATATAGTCAATCCTTTTATCAATAACAACATTCGCAAGAGAAATCTTCGCAAGGTAGCTACTATGAACACAATCGAGATCAAGGAATGTTTATACAAAATTCATCCTAGTCTGCAAAATAACGTGTACGCTGCAAACAAATTACCAATACATACCGAAGCGCCTACGTTTATAGTTAGCAATTTGGATTCAGACACGCGACCAGGGTCTCATTGGGTAGCCATACACATAGAAAAAGGCAGCGTTGGGCAATATTTTGACTCCTTTGGCCGACCACCTACGGGCTATCATAAGAGTTTTCTGAACAGGAACTGTAGAATGTGGGATTTTAATGACAAGAGAATACAAAATGATTGGACCTCGCTATGTGGCAAGTACTGCTTGGTATACTTGTACTACAAATACCACGGAATGGGTATGTTACAGCTTACAAGCAAATTCGATGAAAGCAATACAATTAGGAATGATATAGTGGTATATGACATGTATCAACACTATTTTGATTAAATAAAGGCTTTAAAGAACAGACAGTTGTTTTTGTTATTGCTTAACCCAGGTTAGGTATTCCTAGGTTAGGTATTCAGCAGGTAGGTTAGTATTTAGATGAAATAATGTAACAAGTAGGTTAGGTTAGGTTAGTATTTAGATGAAATAATGTAACAAGTAGGTTAGGTTAGGTTAGTATTTAGATGAAATAATGTAACAAGTAGGTTAGGTTAGGTTAGTATTTAGATGAAATAATGTAACAAGTAGGTTAGGTTAGGTTAGTATTTAGATGAAATAATGTAACAAGTAGGTTAGGTTAGGTTAGTATTTAGATGAAATAATGTAACAAGTAGGTTAGGTTAGGTTAGTAGACAAGTAACCTGGAGAGAACGGACCACGGGATTCGATTCATCAACAAGTGAAACAAGTAGGTTATGTCAGGAATGCAATCGCAAGCAATTAGGTTAATGGGGGAGTCGCGAGCAACGTTACCGATCAAGGCGATTAGTGTTAATGGGAGTCGCGAGCAACGTTAACGATCAATGTGATTAATGTTAATGAGGGGTACTGGGAGTCTAGATAAGAGAAATCTATCTCTGAAACCTGAAGAGATAGCTCAAAACGGACCACGGGAATCGATTCAGCGCACCCCAAAACCTTTTTTTTTTTTTTTTTTTTTTTTTTTTTTTTTTTTTTTTTTTTAGGCGGTGACCCCTCGATGTTGAGCTAGAACGTCTTCTGAGTTAGAAATCAGTGAGCTAGAACTCTCGAATCCCTACTACTGCCGTTCATGATATGTGGGATAATTTTAGTTGTTCTTTTTCTCATTTGTAATATTGTCATGTACACTAGTGTATTGTATAGTCTGTTAACTTTAGCTAGAACATATTATACGACATCAATTAATATGACTGATTTTGTAAATATGACAATATATTGGAAACACATGAAAGTAGCAACTGTTATATTTTTGATGAGTGGTTCTTTAACGATACCGGATTTGTTGGTAATTTTACTACAGCAGTTTCAAATATTGTCATATGACATACATGTAATTATGAAAATTGTTATAGAAGTACAGAGAATACTCTTAAATATTTGTTTTCTAAAACTAAAATCAAATCGAATTATGTGGCGCATAGCATGTTGTAAACAAATAGAAAATAATGTTGCCGTTATGTGAGTATAAAAACAATTGTGAAATACCTATATATTTTTTTTTCTTTTTTTAAGTAGGTAACACTGAAGTTAGAACTATAAGCCCCTTCGTTCCAATTAGTGTTAAAAGCATATAGATAATAAATTTTATTTTTAGATTTATGGGCAAGTGATTTTATTAACTACAGCAAAACAATATACAGACTCAACTAACTAAGCTACTACACAAAAAGCATATCGATTACCCCAGACCGATAAAGGTCTAAAGATAATCCAAATGCTCAAACTTTTTCTCTCTGCAAACTTTAGTTGCGCGTATTTGTTACAGTAGAACCTTCTTTCGCAGACCCGACAGTTCAATGACCGATAACTGGATGTGCATTTAGAAATAAAAATATTATCGTGGTAAGTAGATTGGCTAGCGTTCGTCCCAGTTCACCAAGCATTTCTAAACAACAACCATGAGGGTTTTTTTAAATAATAATTTTTGAAAATTGCCGATAGATGGCACTAAGCTACTACTCTTTATGCAAGATGCGTTCCAAAGTTTGCCTATACGTTACATAATATTTTTAAATGTTTTTTTTTCTATTAAAAAATGATTAAAAAACATGTTACTGCAAACTGTTACTTGTGTCTTCAAAAATATTTTGAAATATCTAGTGAGAAATAAGTATTTTCTACTAAATAAGCCCCTCATTATTAGTATGTGTGAGACTCACTTGTCTTTCGCGTACTTTAGTGTCCAGGTTGATGGAACGCATTTAAAAGATGGGCTCACAGACTTGTCACACTAATCATACTAATATTATGATATTTATGAATATGAAGGTGTGTGTGTGTGTGTGTTTGTTTGTTTGTTACCTATCCACGCTAAAACAACATAACGAGTTAGAAAAAAAGTGTGATACAGAAATAGAGTTAATTAGCTATACATATTCGTTAAAAATGTGTACTTATTAGTAAGTAATGCTCGCGCAGTGAATGCTCACAAACTAAATTTGCGAAAAATGATCACAGAGAGAGTAGGTACTTAACAGTACTTACTTTAAAAAAAATAGGGCCTCAAACAATATTTCTTCAAAATACTTCGTCATTTCTTCTTTGAAAGCGTGTGTGGATGTGTATGTATATCAGTGTACAATGCAATTAAAATTGAATTAGAACTGACTGAAATAAATAATTGAAAATACTTTATACCTAGGTACATATTTCGTATGTTAAACCCATCAAACTGTGAAAATTCCATTCTTATTTTAATCGCGTCATACAGACTTGTGAGTTAATATGTTGGCCCAAAACCGAATATTTTAGCATTTTTAAAGTCATTTTTCGTTATAACTATTGTCATCCACCCATGCAATTAAAAATAGTTTTTAGTTTCAACTGCCAATATAGCTCCAATTTTACGAGTCTACAGGATTACACGGAAAGGGTGTGCTACGCCGAAAGGAGCTCATTGTACACGACATTATGAATCAATTCTATCATTCTTGAAAGAATGATGATTATAGTTTAAATAATGTATAAATTACAGTTTAAAAACTAAAAAACACGCTACAAATGATTGTGGTCAAAGTTCATTATAAGACTTTTCTAACAAACCCAAACACAGCTATGATACGATGTTCCATCATGAAGTTCTAGTTCATATCTTCCGGCTCCATCATCAGATCAGTTCGACAGTACCATATTATTGTATTGTCATGTCATCAGAACTACATACAGCTGCCAATTTTCATGACGCTACGATCCTTGGAAGATGGTTAAATTTAACCTTAGATTTCATTACATACAGGTCGACCTAATAAAAGTGTGTTAAAAACGAAACAACTGACTTCAAAATACGCAATTTCATTTACTCGGACGACATATTTTTTCCAGTTATTTTGTTTTAAAAACTAAAGTACTGAACCGATTTTGATACAACGTATATGGGACCACCTATGAAGTGTGACCTACCAAATAAAAAAAAACATCAAATCAATTGATAAAATTAGCGAAGTAATCGCTTACCAAAACATTAAAAAAAACATACAGTCGAATTGAGAACCTTTTTGAAAGTAGGTTAAAAATGTTAAATATGTTTCCTGAGAAAGTCTCTCCGATAGATACGATCTGAGTGTCTTTAAATCGCAATTTAATCAGTTTGTTCTAAGCAAGCGTGCTCCATCGTAGATCGTTACGTTCCCTACACATCAAGAAAAATAGCATAAAAGCATAACCAATAAATTAACAATCCCGAGACGAGGTTTCGAGGGACTAAATAAGTCTTTAACCCGAGGTAAACACTGTGCTTTTCATTACGAATACAAGGAAAGTAAAAATAAAAACACGAATTAGCTACAGAAAAAATGAGTAAATTTTATTTTACATAGATCAAAAACTTTGGTAAAAAATATATATATTCTTTATTAAATACTTATCTTTATGTTATTTTAATTTTACATCGCGCTGTAATTGAGTGGCTTTAAAGAAAGTTGGACATGGCTCAATAGAAACGTGAAAATAGAATTAGTTTTTTTTTTAATTTGACAGCTGGCAGTTGAAAGCGATTCTCCCTAGGGCTGAAAGTATTACTTTCAACCCGCTCCTCAGGCAACTTCAGACCTACTTTCAGAGTATGAGTAATGAAAAACTTATTTCTACCTCTAAACATTATCCGACTTTGTGTATGTACTGACTTTATAGCTAAACTTGCGGTATCAAAGATTCTTCAAACTAGAAATTCAAATTCCAAACAGTTTTTTTGTCTTAGTAGGTCAGTCAGTTATATATTGTAATTTATCGTAACATTTCCGACAATCTAAGATTATTCTTTATTTCGATTTTAACACGGGTCTAGCCCGGACCTTTGAAAGGCATCAGTGGGGCCGGGACCAACACTGAGAGGCCTTTTTACAAATGTATATTTTTATAAATTTAAAAAATACAAATTGGGTATATGGATGGATTATGGATGGATTATTATACAATATGGAATTTTACAGATCTTGGGTATCTTGGGTATATACGAGAAATCATAATCGGGCGATTGAGGGCTCACTGATAACGCGCAAACAAGCCTATAACTTTAACTCAATAACTAGGATATATTTCAGATGCGACCGCGCAAACTCTCTCCCTGGCGGGTACCACCGGCGGCCATCTACCTCCACCGACATATCCAACCCTCGCGCCAGGAAGCTGGACTCCAAGCGCGTCGCCTCAGCCACGTCTTCCCGCAGCCAGGAGACCTCGCTCGAGGACGACATGTCACTGGATCTGTCGCAGGTGAGAAACAGCGCATGTCGACATACACCGACATCTCTTACCGTCGCGCCAGTAAGCTGGACTTCAAGCGCGTCGCGTCGGCCACGTCTTCCCGCAGCCAGGAGACCTCGCTCGAAGATGATATGTCGTTGGATCTGTCGCGGACTGAAACAGGACTCCACAAACTCATTAATCACCAACTTTATAGTGTATATACCTATAAGTTATAAGTTTATAAGTTTGAAGTGTGTATAGGTATATCTGTGTCTCTGTCTGTGGCATCGTATCTTTCAAACGAATAGACTAATTTTGATCTAGTTTTATTTGTTTGAAAGAGGATTTCATCGAGAGTGTGTTTATCTATGTTTTATCAATCGGTCAAGCCATTTTTTTTAGTTTTTAAAACTAATTTGTTTAATTAAATATGTAGCGACTTTTGCTACGAGTCAGCTTACACAGGCGCTAAGTGCCTAATTAACCCATAGACAAATATAATGTGTGCATCTCTTTCTGTCCTGTAATTATTCGTGTAGGTCTGATCTGTTCTCTGCTGGCGCGGGGCAAAGTACTAAACCGGTACTACGTAGGTACTTGTCTACAGATGTAGTGCAGAAACGCTTGCTTTATTCCTTCCTCTACTCTCATAAAAATCTTGATCCTTTCAGGTCTCGGACTTCGAAGATACTAACTCAAAATACGGTGTCACAAGCAAACCGCTACCTCTAGCGACTTCCACCCCCAAACCTCGTCCTGGACCGAAGCCTCGAAGTGCGTCTCTCCAAAGCCACATCAGCCACATCCAGAAAGGAGGGACGAAGAGGACACAGATGAGCTTGGATGGAGGAAAAAGCAGAGACAGTACTTTCTCTTATAGCAGAGACAGCCTATATAAAACTACGTCGTCATCGGCAAGCCCTTATAGGTAAGTTTTTAGGGTAACCTAAGGGGCCATTAATTTATTACGTAAGACTATTTTTGCCTGTTTTTGACCCCCCTTCACGAGGGGGGTCAAAAACAGCCTGGAACAACAGAACAACAGAAGGTTCTCTTCAACCTTCGACCATGAAGGTGAAAGAAAGCATGAATTTTGTAGACAATTTGCCATAAAATTCGTCCTATCGTATCTTAATTGGTTTTAGATATGGCACAGAGCTGGACTACTCGTCCGTGTCACCGGAGTACTCGGGCCAGTCTTCAGCAGACCTGTCTCCCAGGGTAACCACCACAGACCTCGCCGTCTCCCCTAGAAGCCGCAATATCTCTAGGTAACAACATTTGTATTTCAACACTGTTACATACTCTGCATTCCAACATAGGTACCTATATAACCTACCTATAAGGAAAGCTTTTACTTATTATCATCTTCGACGAATACCACATTACTCGTTGGACGAAATCTACAGAATTTACCGCGTATTATATAATAAATAAATTGATGTTTAGTTTGTATAACTGTAAACTACTCTGTTTTTAAACACACCAAAGAAAATTAACGATATAACACTTGTTTGTTTTTGGTAAAAAGTAAAATTCCGATTTACAAAAGGAGGTGGTAATCATTTTGTAGCGTAGGTACCTATTATTTTTGTATGTATGTACACGAATTACTCCGTCATTCGTTCATAATTTTTTTTTCTATCAAGATCGAGCAGTTCACTCTATCACCATCTAACTAGCCGATATTTTTTTTAGTTCAGCCTTCTTGGTCTGTGTAGTAACATTTTACGTACAATCGTTTAACCTCATTAGACTGGATTTAAACGGACTTAACTAAATCTTGAAATCACGAGTGAATTGATTTTTTCAGCATGATCCATCGTAGGCAGTCGGTTAACATCAGGCGAGATAGCGGTCAAGCGCAAACCAATGACAAAAAAAAATTACAACTAAAAGGCCTGCTTTTACCACAATCTCACCTGATGGAAGCGATGATGATGTTGAAGATGTAGCACGCCTGTCCAAGAGACACATATTCAGTTTTTTTCTTTATATAACCCCGGGTTGTATTTCATAGGAAATACCGACGCATGAAGAGTGTTTCACACTTCCGCCGTTCTAAGAAATTACTATGAATAGTAGTCACACTAAGCGGTATAGCAGCTCCTGTGGATATTCGCTGTAATGTATTCTATAAAATAATGACAGGCAGGTCACTCTCGTCGGTGAGACAAGCTCTGAAACTTGAAATCAACTAACAAAGTCTATATTGATAAGTTTCTGTACAAGTGATTTGTGTAATTTACAGCATACCTTTGTATTACAACGTTCCAGTTGTTGTGTGAGCACGTGGCAGGAGGCGAGCGAAGTGGAGCCCACGAAGGTGGAGGCTTACCGGCCGGACGGCGAGTGGAACGACTTTTGGGCCAACTACAACAACTCACTCGCTAAGGTACTTACATTACTAGTCTACGTAGCACGTGGCAGGAGGCGAGCGAGGTGGAGTCGTACCGGCCGGACGGCGAGTGGAACGACTTCTGAGCCAACTACAACAACTCACTCGCTAATAAAGGTACTTACATTACTAGTCTACGTAAGCACGTGGCAGGAGGCGAGCGAGGTGGAGTCGTACCGGCCGGACGGCGAGTGGAACGACTGCTGGGCCAACTACAACAACTCTCTGGCTAAGGACAAATTCATTAATGTGTGTACATTTGAGTGAGAGAGAATATGACTAAGGCACAACGGCATTATTGCCGAATGCTGTCTCTATTGTCGGCTTTTGCGACCGTTGCAGAAAGATCACTGTATCTTCATAAATTTTCATCGGATTAAAAGTAACGTAACGTAACGTAAGGTAACGTAACGTAACGTAACGTAACGTAACGTAAGTGCGACTCAGACTCGCCCACCGAGAATTCCGTACAAACTAAATAAAAGCGGGAAATCATATATATTTTTTATATCTTCATAAACCGAAAAATATACATCGTAAAAATATTTAAAAATCTGTTTTAGCTTATGCTAAGGAAGCACTTTCATACGATACTCCACATGATACGGTTAATTCACTTTAAAATTTGGACCCTCATACCTTGCATAAAGTGCGTTTTCGGCTGTAACATTTTTTTACGAAAACTGAGAAATTTTATTTTTCTTTCTGCAGCAAGAGACTATGGATCTGCGTATATGGTTTTAATTTCAACTCGATACCTTCACGCGTTCCCGAGATTAAGGTCTAGACACCCGGACAGACGGACAGACAGACACAGACAGACGGACAACAAAGTGATCCTATAAGTGTTCCGTTTTTTCCTTTTGAGGTACGGAACCCTAAAAATCACGCAAATGATTGATTTACCGATTACTACAAGTCTGCATATTCAAAAATGCATTGCTTTACAGAATTCTAGACCCCATTTACATAGGATGTGCAAAAACCTCATTGAAGAAGAAGAATTGAATCGTGACCATTTACAAGCAAATCCATTGCAATAAAATAAAACAACAAATACAATTAAATACAATTACAATTAAATATTCATTTCATTTATTTAATTTCATTTCATTTCATTGTTACAGGTTCCGATGAAGAGTTATTACGACCAGTGTCCAACGCCGTACCGTACTGAAAACATAGACTTGAACGATTTTGGTAAGAAATTACCTAAAATATAGATACAAATGCTTACCTAAAATAAAATGCCTACAAAAAACAGAGGGCAAAATGTACCTCTGTATTGCTATCACATTTCTATCAGACCCTTCAAACGCTGATAAATTTTTTTCAATTTACAGATTTGTCAATCGATGGTTCTAGAAAACGTTCTCCGGACAACATAAAAAATATAAACAATATAATTCGGAATGAAGGACTACAGCTAACACCGAGAGAGACCCAAAATATAATCAAATGCGCTCATATTTTAGGCAACGTACTATCGAAAGCAATAGAGAGGCGTTCGCGCGAAAATGAAAACACAAAAATCGAAGAAATCAACACAGGCAAAGAAGAAAAGGAATCGGAAATTGATCTGAAAAAGAAAACCCTGACACTGGATCTGAAAGAGACCATGTTACCCGTAGAAGTGGTAGAGGAAAAGAGAAGCGAAACCGTGACGACGCAAACTGATATTTCGCTGCCCAATACAAAGAGTGCACCGATAATATTTGAGCGGATTTTGAAGCAACTTTCAAAGAGTTCTATCGATGAAGCGGATGAGGATGATGATGTTTTTGATGTGAAAGAGAAAAAATAGGAAAAAATAAAGTAATATTTTCTTTCTGACTTTTCGTATCGACCCAACTATGATAATAAGTTGATTCATACTGGCAGTCGGGTTAGTACTGTAGTTTAAAATTAAGTCAATGGTTAGTACAAAGTAAGTTTTTGTTGATTAATCTCAGTATTATGGGTTTATGTTTGTTTGTCTGTAACATGACAAATCAACTTATTATGGAGTGCATATGGAGATACCGATATTAATGATGTTGATGATATTAACTTGCTCTGTGTCCATACTGCCTGTTTGAATCAACTTATCAACCGAGTTCGGTCAATACTGTTAAGCCGACTCTTCGAGGAGGAGAATAATGTTTTTCCGGCGTTAGTACATACGTATGTTTCTATACTACCTCGTGTAGCCTAAACGGCTTGAGCGATTTTAATAAACGATGTGTCGTCTATGTTACGGGTATAAGTATTTTTTCTATATTTCAATATTTACTATAGCCATTATGCCTTGCGATCAACACACTGGTTTTTAAAATAGTTTTTAGTTTATTGAATATGTAAATTTTAGACGCCACGTTCGAGTAGAGGCCCGTTTAAATTATCTTATGTACATTCTTCTTTTTTTTTGTATTGGACCTCGCGATTAGCGATTTGGCAGTGTCAAGTATTGAAATATTGGAAATATTTCAATAGTTTCTTGAACAATACAAGTTATATTGTGTTCTAATCACAGTCTAAGTCACATAAACAGTTATTTTCAAATTTGAGACTTGCCTCAGTAAAGTGATGGCGACTTCACTAGAAGTTTCTATTGTTTAATTAAATTACTTTTAGGTAGAAATATTCGTATTGTTCCGAATGTTAGTACCAGAAACTGATATGTAGTGACAAAATGGCATATTGAAAGTTTAGATTGTATGCCATACAGAACCCATTCTCCTCCTTTAGTATCAGGACACTATTAGGCTAATAGTCTAATCTATAGAAATTGTGTATTAATGTGTTTATTTAATATTAATTAATAAGTATTTAATTAATTAATAAGTATTTAATTTATTAAATATTAAATAATGGTCGTTAAAGTTCGTATTCTTCATCCTTTAAGGTCGATAGTGAAGTCATATCATATGACCAGTTCAATTAATGCTGAATGGCGAAGTATTCATGAACTAGAATAAGAAAGGGCGTTTTTTTACCTAACATTTCAAATAATACAAATATATATTTTTCATAATTTATTTCTTAAAACTCTAAATTCCACAATTATACTCTATCACTATACATAATATATTAGTTCTTAAAATAATAGAAATTTCGCGAAATTACCGAAAAGTACTTAATATATTTTTATAACTAAAAATAATTTTGAATAATGCTAATATGTGACCAGTCTAAAATATATGGCAACACATAAAATACTACACGATTTATACAGGGTTACACAGAACGGGCGAAGTCACCAGGTCATTGTAGTCACCTTTATCAACAACTACGGAATTAACCTTCAATCGGGAAAAAATCAGTTTCAGTGCAATCCAGTCATCATTTCTATCGGTTTCAATATTCAATCTTAATCCACGTTTACCTATCTGTGATATATTATGCAATATGTATAGGTTTTTGTAATTGCTACTTGCAATTATACTATTTGCTATTGCTGGTAAAAAATATATTTAAAGGAACTCTTTCCTTAAATATTTTTTTACCAAGCAGAATATTCTTTTTTTTTTAAAGTAGATACATAGATAAATATTTTTAGTAGATAGTAGATAATTTTTTTTAAAGCAGAATACTCGTTCTGACTGGATCTTAGTCCAAAGGATATCTCTACTTATTCAGAGATGAAACGAGGCCAGCATTTTGGAGCCAATTGGTCAGAGCTTGGTATATGAATAACTTTTTCCTATGTCAGTTTTTAAATGAGTTCAATAGAAAACTAAATAAATTTTACACAATTAACGAAATAAATGCACTTTTATTTTCAATATAATTTTTTGTTCGACTGTATATAAATAGTTACAATAACCTATCTACACAACGCAATTTCACTCTACACACATCTCGATTAACATGAGGTGACATAAATGAAGAAGAAAAAAAAGACCAACCTATCTTAGATAGGCAAACATGGATCATACAGATAGTAAATTGAGATCGATAGAGAAATACATTTCCAATCGCCATAATTTTGACCTCTCACAAATGTTAGTAAATATTATAATAGAAATCTCATACTTAATCATCTAAAAATGCAAAACCACGTCGTTAAAGTACGTAAAAGTTAAATAATAAAACTTATAAAATACTAGTAAGCGTATGAAAGAGTTTATTTTAACTCGGATATCTTAGAAATACAATATTTTAACTCAATATATACTTGCTATTTTCAACGGTGCTCTGGAGCTTGCTCATTTTCATGTAATACTAAATAGTGAACATTTTCTAAATTTACTTGGCCAATTTTGATAAGAGCTTGCAAGTGTATATAACAGATACCGGAGACTATCATTTGAAACTGTCAATACCGACCAGCCCCGGTATTCAGAACACATTCGGAATCTATAACTCCGTCTTTGTCATTCTCTATGGAAATGACAGAGACGGAGATATAGATTCCGAATGAGTTCTGAAACCCCTACAGAACAACTGCAATTGTTACGTGTGTGTTTTACACATAACAGTTACATTTGCTGTGTCACACTGCGTATTTACGGTCAAAATTGGCACGTCATCATTATGAAAATAACCAATAATCGGGACAGCCTTAATTCAAAATTAAGAATTATTTTGAAGTTTTATAAGAAACTCGCGAGACGTAAAATATCCACAAATCAATCTTAAGATGGACTGGTATGTACGAATATTATCATTTGTTGAGTCGTTCGTACAAAGTAAGCACAGACATACAGAATTGCGTTCGCTCTTATAATAATTATTGTGAGTCAAATATTTAGAAAGTCAAACAACTAATATTATAAATTGCGAAAGTTAATTCGTCTGTTACCTTATGACCGAACATGATGATAAGGGATACTTTTGTTCGAAGAAAACCGACAAGTCTGGTGCTAAAAACAAAAAATCGCGAGCAAAAAACAGAAAAATCGCTAGCAGAACAGCGGGACATAGCTAATAAACTATAAATTTTAGATAATGTATCCGAAAATAACTAAACATTTAAAATATCTTTAACAATAAAAGCGTAATGTATATTGCTCCATGAATTTTGAGGTATTTTCTTGAACATTCTGGGGATATTCACCACAATTACTGATAAAAATATTGTGATGTAACGTTTTCTTTTTAACCGGCTACCCGTTGAGGATAAAAAAATTACCTAAACCGAAATTCGAGACTTAAATTACAAATTATGAACTACTATGTGCATTCTTACAAGAACAGTATCTATTTCTTTTTTCAACTTACTGCAAAGAAAACTAACGGAAATTATTTTAGTTTCAGGTTAAACGTTTTTATAAATTTCAATACTTACATATTATAAATAATGACATGTATGTTTTATAAATTAAATATATGACATAAAAGTTATAATAATTGTTCTATTTAAGTATTATAAATAAATCCCAAATAATAGAAGTGAGATATTTAAAGTAGTCCGTCATTTATTTTTCACTCCGTAAAATTATGTTTTTTTTTGTCAGCTCTGTTTGTACAAACTGTCCCACTGCTGGGAATAAAATTATAAATGAATGAAATGTTCGGAAGCTAAGTGGTACAACTAACATTTCGACCAAAAATGAGTATGAGTATGGTTATTTTTAAGTTCTTTTGGCGCACCTTGGCAGTAAAACTAACCCGTATGCCGTGACCAGAATTGGCATGACGTTTTTTCATGCCGTGTCGCCACCATTTCGTTAACGCTCTCGATTCCCTTGTGTGCAGCGCGCGTATACTTCATTGCTTCTATGTGCGAGTTGTATAAGTACTGTGATTGCGAGGTCGTACGCCTATCCACTCAACTATACTACATTATTGTTCATCGCTTATAACATGCATTTTTTATTTATGTGAATATTACCTTTTATTTCAAATATTCCAGGTGTCCTGGAAGCGACCACAAGGTAATGATTTAGTTTTAACAAGATAATAATTCGTTTTTTAAAGATTATTGAAAAAAAAATATAAAAAAAATCCTAAAATAAAAATCTATAAGTAATTCAATTGTGGCCAAAATGTTAATTGAAAATGTGTAAACATACATCATATTTTACAAAACTCCAGAAGCAAGTTTGTTAATTTTTTATATGAAAAAACGTTTAACCTTCAATTCAGTCGAGTAGAGACGTCTAAATCAATGTAATTAAGCTAATATGTACATTATGAAGTCTAAGTTCATATTTTTGGGATATCTACGGCACTTTTAGTCTATATTTAAAGCTGTTTCACCTTAACACACGTGTCAATCATTATTAAGAACATAAAGAAGTGCATATCAATGGAGTGGAAACTAATCTTAGATTCTCCATTATAATTACGTGGTCTGGTCACAGTATTATGGAAAAAATCTTTTTCCGTGGTCCGGTTGGCCGGAACACCAAATGGAAAACCACGGGCAAGAAGCGTTATATTGTATCTTTTCTTGCAATTTTTAGCCCCTGACAAAAAGAGGGGTGTTAATCTGTGGGAGAGTTTGAAGTGTGAATCTGTGTATTTTTGTGTATATGTATGTGCATTTTGATCTAGTTTTGACGTGACAACGTCTAATAAATCGATGAACGCCAGCTGCATGCACGAAAAAGTATGACTCATTGTCCCGTTACGTTACGCTCCTTGTCCCGTTACGCGCGCGCGCGTGCGGTGGCTGAGGAAGCGGGCGGGTGTGCGCCGCGCCCGACCGTCCGCGACTCCGCGTCGGTTCAATTATCATTCCTCGGAGCTCGCGCGCGGACGTATGCTGTCACGTTAAACTATCGTCCGTAAATCGACTTCACAGACAACCAATACTTTTTTTTGTTTAAAAGATTTAATTGAGAATGTTCTCAGATGTTTTTTTATTTAGGGTTTTAAGTTTTCTAAGCTTACTAGCCATAGTAATCCTATTTTAATTTTTTTTTTTATACAAAATTAGGCTATATAGAATATGCTCTTTAAACCCTTATTTAAATATTAAACTATCAAAGTAAAAAAATATCTTTGAGACATCCTGCATATTGTTATTTCTACGACGTAATATAATCGCGAAGTAAGAAAGCGCGTCGATTGATATACCATTTGTTAGATTTTAACAAATGGTATATCAATCAGATTTGATCAGCAGTTTAAATTAAATAGAACACATAAACATATCCACATACATACAGTCAAAAAACGGAGCACTCCATTTGTCTAATCGAGCAAAAACTGATTGCACTGCTTTTTATATCTAAAATAATTGTTTCGTTTAGTCTAAATTATTTAAGTAGTTCTTTTACAAATAGTTAAATCCACTACGAAGCCCCACTCTTACTCCTAATAGGTAATAAGCCAGCCTATCGGACACGCTGTTAGGTGCTTAGTGTCAGATTTTGTCTCTCGAGTGGTAGCTAACCAACCAGACATCTATCTATGGTTTCATAACAATGTTTTGAAACCATAGATAAGATCAAAAAAAGACAAATCAAACCTTTTTATTCTACAATATCTGCTATGGATGTGTTAATTATAGTTTAAAAAACTGAACAAACAGACTTCAAAATACGCAATATACGCGACTTGATGTTGACTTTTCTTGAGGCGTTTGGATGATATTTTACCAGTTATTTTGTTATAAAAACCAATGTACTGCATCGATTTTGATAAAATTTATTTGGGACCACCTCTCAAGTATGATCTACCAAAAACAAAAAGAATCATCAAAATCAATACACAATCGGCTAAGTAATCGGTGAAAAAACATACAGACCGAATTGATAACCTCCTTCTTTTTGGAAGTCGGTTAAAAAATTTTTGCTATTTTTTTTTCAGCAGCTCGAATTTTGAAGAGAAATGGTGGGACATCTTAGATGAATGCAATATCTGTAACGAACTAGGGTCTAAGTTCTATGCATTCTATTTACACATATATTATTTTAGAAATAATCTTAACATAATTTTTAAATGTAAGGGACCAGTCGACAATATGGCGACATGAACGCTAAAGCGGAGTTTATACTTGCAATTACATTTAGTTTTATAATATTGGTACTTTTTGAGTCATGCAAGATTTCGCCTAGTTGACAAGTTTTCATCAGGTCACTTTGCAATAAGATATTTTTTTTTTTTCCTTAGAGATTAGTAGTGAAATTATACTTAATTAGTTAGCAATCGTTTTGACTACCAATCTTATAGGGAAAAATCCA